>CM016614.1:47921084-49296084 GCA_005393395.2 Gossypium australe
TACACTTATTATAGCATAAACTGTAACATCTTAATTTAAGGGTAATTTGTAATTTCATAATTTCTTTATTTTGTATGCCTTAAGAAAGAAGGTTTTAAATAAATTATCGGTGCAAAAACACACCTCAAAGGAGCTGCTGGCAGGATGGTTGAGGCGCTAGAGTACCTTAAATAGGTGCTGCACGTCTGGGGTTCGAGTCGAGGGGGTGGCATAAGTTTTATTTTGTTGGAAGGGGCATTAACGCCGAGAAAGGCTTTAAAAGAATATTCCAATGCGTTTATTTCCAGGAAATGAGCACTGGCCGAGCGGCTTGGGCGCTTGCAGCAAGGCGCAGACTCCAAATGGTCGCGTGTTCGAGTCGCAATTGGAGTATAGGGGTATTGTAATTTTTGGCCTTTGGAGATTAAGGCAAAGGACGCTAACAAATGAAGGCTTAAAGGAAAAATGCGACGCGATTTTGACATGGAAGTCCAGGTGGGAGAGGTGGTTAGGGCGCTAAGGGTGCTCGTGAGGTCACGCGTTCGAATCCTTGGGATAGCATGAGCAGTTTTATTTTTTCGTCTTAACGTTGTAGCAGTGGAACGAGCAGAGAAGTGATTAAAGGAAATTTGAGAGGGGTTCATGTCATGAAATTCCAATGGGCCGAGGGCTGGGGCGTGGAGTTTGCTCCAGGACTCGGGTTCGAAACCCCTGGCAGCAATCAGGTATTTTATTTACCTTTGGCAATTAATGCGGGAAGGAGCCTTGGGGAAGGATTAAAAAAAATATATGCAGCGGGTTTTTGACATGAAAGTCAATTGGCCGAGTGGCTGGGGCGCTACACTGCTCCAGGTCTCGGGTTCGAAACTCCTGGGCTGCAGTGAGGTGTTTTGTTTTTTTTTCTTATCTGGCATTAAATGCGTGAGGTAGCCAATCTTGGAAGCTTAAAGAGAAATTTGCAACGCTATTATAACAGATAGTGCAGTAGCAGAATGGTCGAGGCGTGGGCAATCCCTCCCAGGTCCCAGGTTCGAGACCCAGCACGCATGGAAGGAATTCTTTTTTCTCTTTTTGCTTGGGACGGCATGCTTTGGTAGTTGCATGCACATGCACGCGTGGGGGAACCAATTTGGATGGCTGCCTCATATTCTTTCATTATTAATATTTTATTAATTTTACTTACTATTTTTGATGATAATGGAAACATGGGGTTAGCTCTCTCTCTTTATTTTAATTGTTGGAAATAGGAAGAACATTATGGGAATGATGCTTTTTGGGGGAGGGAAATTTTATCAAAAGAAGAAGAACAAGGGAAGCTTGGCCGGCCATGAAGTTTTGCAAGGGGTTACTATTTCTTTTTTTTTTCTTTCAAATCCATTGCTCGGCCGAATGTTTGGCTAAAAGATTGCTTTGTTCTTCCTTCTCTCTCTTTTGTGCATGGCCGAACATGAAGAAATTCCTAAGGGCCTCAACATTCGATTTTGAGAGCTTTGGAGGTGCTAAGATTTCTTAGTTTGGTCCTATTTCCCTTCAAGTAGTTATTTGGCCAAGATTTCTCGAAATTTCTTCTCTCTCATCTTTGGGGTAGCCGTTTATGCATAGAGAAAGGGGGGGTTGAGATCGGCAAGCTTAGATGGCTTTGATCCTTTGCATTTAATGTTAAGCCGAAAACTTGACTTGTAAACCCTCTCTTCCTGTATTTCTCCTTATCTTCTTAGTGCCGAAATCAAGGTGGTTTTAAGGTCAAGCCGAATCTTAAGGTAAGGGACCTTTTTCTTTCCTTGGGGCGATTTGAATAGCACCGACCCTCTGCTACTCCTCTTTTAATATTTCTTCACATTGTAACAATCGAAATATTGACTTACTTCTGTTCCATATGATAGCCGAAACCTCTAAACACCAAAAGGAGTGCCGAATCATGGTGCTTAAAGGGCAAGTCAGTTGTTAAGGTAAGGAACAACAAACTCTTTGGGTGTGAATACATGCTAGGGCCGAATGGCCTTGGGTCTCTAAATGAACACTAAATCCGATTTCAGGGAAGGCTATAGCCGAATGTTGTGAATCTTCGAGATTTGGTTAGTGACCAAGTTGGTGTAAGGTGAGTGCTATATTCGGGCCACATTTTATTAGGATTTCTAATTAGGTAATTAGGGCTTTCTGATTAATAATCTATGATGGCCGAATATAGGAACATCACGAGGACAAGTTCGGGACCTTTGTAATAACACATCTGAGATACGAGAATCCTAGTTAACTCTTCGATTAAATAGGTGTGTAAGCTCTTACACACTTTATTAGTATAAACTGTTGTTTGATAATATTATAACCTCTCATGTGGTTACTTTGCCTAGTGGGCATAAGCTTGGTATTCGGGTAAGTCCCCTATTACTCGATTTACGATATGTGTTGTATATCATCATATGCGGAAAAATGCTATGATATGTACGATTGCATGATATATGGAATCATGATACTTGTGATATGACCATGATGATGGTGGGATGATGAGAGGGAGTAATATTCGTGTCGACGGACACCAGTGTTTTGGTAACACATTGTGACTACGGTCACCAGAGGTTTGGTACCTCCAGAGGTTTGGCACCTCATAGCGTCTCGTCCCTGTGGCTTAGTACCACCGTGGGTTGGCCCCACTTTTGAGATACGGGATCGACGCCAGTGATTTGGTATCACACGATGGGTTGGCCCCATCATTTGATTGTGACTTCGGGTCACCAGTGGTTTGGCACCACCAGTGGTTTGGCACCACACGTATTGACGGATATCGTGACTATAAGTCACCAGTGGTTTGGCACCACCAGTGGTTTGGTACCACACGGGGTAGAAAAGGAGCATGGATGGCTAGGTTGGGTTGCATAATTGCATGTTATACTAATATCTTGTGTATGAGTGTTATTTCCCGGGTTGGGGACTTATACACTGAGTCTTGGTGACTCACCCCTTCCCATATCTTCTTGCAGGTGAGTAGAGCACGGATGCGGAGCCGAGGAGAGCTCGAGGCGGCCATGTTGGTTTTGTGGACTCGAAATTTTATTTTGCCCCGTTTTAAGTTTAATCATTTACTACAATTCGATTGGGTTGTAATATGGCCGCTTATTATTAGTTTGGATGGTTAGGTAGTTGTTTTTACTTTACTTTCCAACTAATGAACTTACGAACGGTTATGCAAATCGATTAAAGTAACGTTTTCAAAAAAAAATAAGTACTTGTACGCGTTTCAAAAATGCTACCCTCGGGTAACAAAATTTTCTAAAGCTATCGATCACACTAATGTTCTAAAATTTAAATGGTCAAATGGTTTTAAAGGAAGAAAGGATTTTCAACTCAATCGAATCAACCCACTTGAGTTTTAACAAACACCGTTTCATACCCTTAACAAAAATTTTCTTAAATTACTACTACTAATCCAAACCTTTCGAATTTCTTTATTCCGTGACACACCAGATCCGGTCATGGCTTGTGGGCCGGGTTTGGGGTGTTACAAGTTGGTATCAGAGCCCGGTTCAAAAACTCGGCTGTGAGGGCCTAAGACCCAAAAATGTTTTTGCTAGATAGGCTTTTGAAAACCCCGTTGAAAATGATTTTGGTTGAACAACATGGCGTCGAGTCTCCGGCACCGATCCGCTCTTGTAAGTATTTTTAATCTATGTATGAATGGTTATCTGTAAATGGGTAGAAATGGGACGTAGATAGTATGAAAGGTATATGAACTTTAGGACTAGTTTACCCCAAACAATCGCATAAGATTCTAATTGCCTAATTAAACAAACCCATGACTAAGTCGCCGAGTTAAGGTGTGGTAACCCTTGTACGCATGTCTAGGATTGGATCCGGAAGAGCTTGGTATTTAAGTGGTCTTAGCGACTCACCTCCTCTTCGCAGGAATCCTACCTGGTGCGTAGCTTCGGTTCACCCTAACCGTGAGGACTTGTTCATGGGCTAAACCTCTATTATTAAAACCCGAAAGGGAATTAGCCGCATTTTTATAAAGACTCTAATTTTTAAAGACTTCCCTCAAACTTATGAGAATTATACTACAAAATTCCTTTGAATTATGAACATTTCAAAATACCCTTAGGGGTAAATTACGAAAATGCCCCTAGTTTTAAAAATTCTACCAAACTACCTCAAAATCTCTTTTTAAACAAAATTTTCCTTATTTTACAAGCATACCTAAAATCCCTAATTTGCAAAATGTCAAAAATGTTGTGCTTTTGGAAAATTACAAAATTGCCCCTAAATTGCAAATTACCAAAATGACCCTGATTTTCAAAAAGGTTTTTGCAACACTATCAAGTTGGAAGACAATCCCTCAAAACGGACCCCAAGTTTTGCAATTTATAAATTTCCTTTGATTTGTCAAACTTACACTGTTTTGTTACCAAAATACCCCTGTAGGGTAAGGGACGAAAATACCCCCGGGTTAAGAATTGGACATAGAAAGTGATGGAATAAGTGAATATATATCTTCGAATTACGATAGAAGACTTGAAACTTGTTTGATCGAAAGAACAACTTCAAAATCTCGCCCATAAGATTCTTTGCTAATAATGAGTGGAACAGTGACTAACTCATAAAACTTTTAAGACAGATTGCGCCATAAGAATGAGTTCTAGAGGTCGCGGCCGTCGGGGACGCGGTAGAGGCCGGATGGCCGTGACAGAACCAGTTAGGTCGGGCCAAGGATCGGATAATGAGATACCACCCCCACCGCCACCCCCAACTTTTGGTGATGGACCCCAGGATCAGACGGGGGGTGAGTCGGTATCGCAGGCTATGCTGCGTGTGCTAGAAATGATGGCTGAGACCAGTAGAGGTACAGGAGCTCGGAAGTCTGTATCTGAGCGGCTCCGATCCAATGGAGCTGAAGTATTTCGGGGTGTGTCAGGTGTCGCCCCCAATACAGCCGAATATTGGTTAGAATCAACTGAGAGGATCATGGACGATCTCGACTTAACAGATGAGGAGAAGCTGAAAGGAGCGGTGTCGCTTCTAAAAGACGAGTCATACCAGTGGTGGCTCACGGTTCGAGACGGCGCTACAGCAGACGACCTTACTTGGGAGTACTTCAAAGCTACTTATCAGAAGAAGTATGTAGGCACCGGTTATACTGATACTCAGAGGAAGACCTTTCTGGGACTGGTACAAGGAAATAAGTCGGTATCTGAGTATGAGGCAGAATTTCTGAGACTGAGCCGCTATGCTCGGGGAGTCGTGTCAACTGAGCACGATCGTTGTGTCCGCTTTGAAGACGGACTTAGGGATGACTTAAGGCTGTTGATTGCTCCACAACAGGTGCGGGAGTTCGCTGTTCTGGTGGAAAAGGCCAAGGTGGCCGAGAGAGTCCGGGAGTCTGTGAGGCAAAGCTATGATAGGAGCAAGCAGAAAAGAGGTATTGGGTCGTCTGGATCGGGAAATACTGCGCAAAAGAGGGCCAGACAGAGTGGGCCGAATCAGGCTGGGAGGCCCATGACTTCTAACCAGAGACCGGCTCAGTGTAATCGCTGTGGAAAGTCACATTGGGGAGGTTGTTACACCGGTGAAAGGGGTTGCTTTGAATGTGGATCCCCGATCACCGTGTAAGAGATTGTCCTCGGAAGATGGCAAGGAATCAGCCAGAGGGTCAGAACCGTACTCCAGCAAGGAACGTGGGGCCACCGCAGCGGGGTCGTGGTAATGGTAGAGGAGGCAATGGTCCTAATCGAGGTCGTGGGATTCAGGGCAGAGGAGCAGGCAACACCGAAGCCAGGCAGCCTGGCTTAGTTTACGCAGCGAGGCGTCGCGAGGAGGGTGACGCACCGGACGTCATCACCGGTACGTTCCTAATTTTTGGTCTCCCTTATGTTGCATTAATTGATGTGGGTTCGACGCATTCATACATTGCCAGTAGTGTGGTAGAGACTATGAACTTGGATTTTGAGACTACTTCTAGCGAGATGACTGTAATTAGCCCTCTAGGACACTCTGTGATGGTGAACAAGCTATACAGAGATATACCCCTAGAACTCCAAGGGGTAGTGTTTGTGGCCGACCTGATGGAACTACCGTTTGGGGAGTTCGACCTAATTCTTGGAATGGACTGGCTGGTTAAGTATCAGGCAAGGTTGGATTGCGCTGCTAAGCGTATGATTCTAAAGACGGCCGAGGGTGAGGAAGTGGTCATGATAGGTAACAGAAGAGATTATCTATCCAATGTAGTGACTGCCTTGAAGGCCGAGAAAATGATCAGAAAAGGGTGTGAAGCATTGTTGGTTCAAATTTATGCCTTGGAGGCTAAGGAGTCAACAGTTGAGAAGGTCCGAACTGTAGGGGAATTCGCTGATGTGTTTCCTGAAGAACTTCCGGGTCTGCCTCCAGATCGGGAAGTTGAGTTCGGTATAGACTTGTTGCCCGGAACGGCACCTGTGTCCATAGCACCCTACCGAATGGCACCGAAGGAGTTGGTGGAGCTAAAGGCTCAAATTCAGGAACTCTTGGATAGAGGGTTCATTCGACCTAGTATCTCCGTGGGGAGCACCTGTGTTGTTTGTCAAGAAGAAAGACGGGTCAATGAGAATGTGTATCGACTACCGTCAGCTAAACAAGTTGACAATCAAAAACAGGTATCCGTTGCCTCGGATTGATGACCTGTTTGATCAACTGAAGGGTGCCTCGGTGTTCTCAAAGATAGATCTTAGATCGGGCTATCATCAACTTAAGGTGAAAGAAGCTGATGTGCACAAGACGGCATTTCGTACCCGGTATGGGCATTTCGAGTTCTTAGTGATGCCGTTTGGGTTGACCAACGCGCCGGCAGCATTCATGGACTTGATGAATAGGGTGTTTCAGCAGTACTTGGATCAATTTGTCGTGGTGTTTATACGACATATTGGTTTACTCAAGAACGGAGGAAGAGCATGATAGACATTTGCGCATAGTTCTACAAGTGCTGAGAGAGGAGCAGTTGTATGCCAAATTCAGTAAATGCGAATTCTGGCTTAGAGAGGTGACCTTCTTGGGTCACGTAGTGTCAGCAGAAGGGATTAGAGTGGACCCCCGCAAGGTCGAAGCGGTGTTGGAGTGGAAACCACCTAGGACAGTGGCAGAAATTCGAAGTTTTCTGGGTCTGGCCGGGTATTATCGAAGGTTTGTGGAAGGATTCTCCTTAATCGCAGCACCGTTGACTAAGCTATTAAGGAAAGGAGTCCCTTTTGTTTGGTCAGAGAAGCAGCAAGAAAGCTTTGATAAGCTAAGAAAGATTTTGACGGAAGCTCCAGTTTTGGTGCAGCCTGAGGCGGGGAAATTGTTCACGGTTTATTGTGATGCGTCCCATAATGGTTTGGGATGTGTGTTGATGCAGGAGGGGAAGGTGGTGGCCTATGCATCCCGTCAACTAAGACCTCATGAGGTTAACTATCCTACTCATGACTTGGAGTTAGCGGCAGTGATCTTTGCTTTGAAAATATGGAGGCATTACTTGTATGGAGAGAAATCGATCGTCTATACGGATCATAAAAGTCTGAGGTATCTTTTGACGCAAAAAGAATTAAATTTGAGACAACGCCGCTGGATCGAACTGCTGAAGGACTACGACTGTTCAATTGAGTACCATCCAGGCAAGGCTAATGTGGTGGCTGATGCGCTGAGCCGAAAGATCGTGACAGACTTAAGGGCGATGTTTGCTCGTCTTAGTCTATACGACGACGGAAGTCTTTTGGCAGAATTGCAAATTAAGCCAACTTGGATCGAGGAAATTAAGGAAAAGCAATTAGGGGATGACAGTTTAAATGCTCGGAGGTTGCAAGTTGAAGATGGCGGTTTGGAAGGGCATAGTTTGACTGGTGATGGGGTGCTGTGTTTTCAAGGACGGCCTTGTATGCCGAATGATGTGGGTTTGAGACAAAGAATTCTTCAGGATGCACATAGCAGCCCATACGCTATGCATCCTGGAAGTAGCAAGATGTATGGAGATTTACGAAAGCAGTTCTGGTGGCCAGGGTTGAAGCGCGAGGTAACTGAATTCGTGGGAAGGTGTCTCACGTGTCAGCGGGTAAAAGCGGAACATCAGTTGCCATCTGGGTTACTTCAACCGGTGAAGATTCCTCAGTGGAAATGGGAGAGGATCACTATGGACTTCGTCAGTGGGCTACCCCTCACGCCTAGCAAGAAGGACGCAGTTTGGGTGATTGTGGACCGTCTAACCAAGTCGGCTCATTTCATCCCAGTTAGGGTGGATTATTCACTTCAGAGGTTAGCTAAGTTGTATGTGGCGGAGATAGTGAGGCTGCATGGTGTGCCAGTGTCGATCATCTCAGACAGAGACCCCAGATTTACATCGAGGTTTTGGAGAGCACTACATCAGGCTTTAGGTACACGGTTGGATTTCAGTACAGCGTTCCATCCACAATCTGACGGGCAGTCGGAAAGAGTCATTCAGATTCTAGAGGACATGTTAAGAGGCTGCGTTTTGGACTTCAGAGGTAGTTGGGAGGAATTTTTGCCATTAGCTGAATTCGCATACAACAACAGTTATCAGGCAAGTATTAAGATGGCACCATATGAAGCATTGTATGGTAGGAGGTGTCGTACCCCCACTTGTTGGACAGAGTTGGGTGAACGACAGATGTTAGGACCGGAATTGGTTGCAGAAACTGAGGATAAGGTGAAGAAGATCCAAGCTCGATTGAAAGAAGCCTCGGATAGGCAAAAGTCTTACGCTGATCTCAAGCGGAGGGACATAGAATTTGCCGTAGGAGACGAAGTTTTTCTGAAGGTCTCGCCATGGAAGAAAGTGTTAAGATTTGGGAAGAAGGGCAAATTAAGCCCAAGGTTCATTGGACCGTTTAAGGTGCTGAGACGAGTGGGACCAGTGGCTTATCAGCTCGAGTTACCTGCAGAACTGAGTCAGATTCATGATGTGTTCCATGTCTCCATGCTTAGACGCTATCGTTCTGATCCATCACACGTCTTGGCAGTTGAGGAAGTTGATGTGAGTCCAGATTTGACGATGGAAGAAGAACCTGTGCAGATCCTAGATCGGGATGTGAAAGTTTTGCGAAGGAAGTCAGTTCCTTTAGTGAAGGTCCTATGGCGGAATCATGACGTGGAGGAAGCTACTTGGGAGCCCGAGGATGCGATACGGCAGCAATACCCCCAACTTTTCTGACCCAGGTAATTTCGAGGACGAAATTATTTAAGGGGGTAGAACTGTAACATCTTAATTTAAGGGTAATTTGTAATTTCATAATTTCTTTATTTTGTATGCCTTAAGAAAGAAGGTTTTAAATAAATTATCGGTGCAAAACACACCTCAAAGGAGCTGCTGGCAGGATGGTTGAGGCGCTAGAGTACCTTAAATAGGTGCTGCACGTCTGGGGTTCGAGTCGAGGGGGTGGCATAAGTTTTATTTTGTTGGAAGGGGCATTAACGCCGAGAAAGGCTTTAAAAGAATATTCCAATGCGTTTATTTCCAGGAAATGAGCACTGGCCGAGCGGCTTGGGCGCTTGCAGCAAGGCGCAGACTCCAAATGGTCGCGTGTTCGAGTCGCAATTGGAGTATAGGGGTATTGTAATTTTTGGCCTTTGGAGATTAAGGCAAAGGACGCTAACAAATGAAGGCTTAAAGGAAAAATGCGACGCGATTTTGACATGGAAGTCCAGGTGGGAGAGGTGGTTAGGGCGCTAAGGGTGCTCGTGAGGTCACGCGTTCGAATCCTTGGGATAGCATGAGCAGTTTTATTTTTTCGTCTTAACGTTGTAGCAGTGGAACGAGCAGAGAAGTGATTAAAGGAAATTTGAGAGGGGTTCATGTCATGAAATTCCAATGGGCCGAGTGGCTGGGGCGTGGAGTTTGCTCCAGGACTCGGGTTCGAAACCCCTGGGCAGCAATCAGGTATTTTATTTTACCTTTGGCAATTAATGCGGGAAGGAGCCTTGGGGAAGGATTAAAAAAAATATATGCAGCGGGTTTTTGACATGAAAGTCAATTGGCCGAGTGGCTGGGGCGCTACACTGCTCCAGGTCTCGGGTTCGAAACTCCTGGGCTGCAGTGAGGTGTTTTGTTTTTTTTTCTTATCTGGCATTAAATGCGTGAGGTAGCCAATCTTGGAAGCTTAAAGAGAAATTTGCAACGCTATTATAACAGATATAGTGCAGTAGCAGAATGGTCAGAGGCGTGGGCAATCCCTCCCAGGTCCCAGGTTCGAGACCCAGCAGCGCATGGAAGGAATTCTTTTTTCTCTTTTTGCTTGGGACGGCATGCTTTGGTAGTTGCATGCACATGCACGCGTGGGGGAACCAATTTGGATGGCTGCCTCATATTCTTTCATTATTAATATTTTATTAATTTTACTTACTATTTTTGATGATAATGGAAACATGGGGTTAGCTCTCTCTCTTTATTTTAATTGTTGGAAATAGGAAGAACATTATGGGAATGATGCTTTTTGGGGGAGGGAAATTTTATCAAAAGAAGAAGAACAAGGGAAGCTTGGCCGGCCATGAAGTTTTGCAAGGGGTTACTATTTCTTTTTTTTTCTTTCAAATCCATTGCTCGGCCGAATGTTTGGCTAAAAGATTGCTTTGTTCTTCCTTCTCTCCCTTTGTGCATGGCCGAACATGAAGAAAATTCCTAAGGGCCTCAACATTCGATTTTGAGAGCTTTGGAGGTGCTAAGATTTCTTAGTTTGGTCCTATTTCCCTTCAAGTAGTTATTTGGCCAAGATTTCTCGAAATTTCTTCTCTTCATCTTGGGGTAGCCGTTTATGCATAGAGAAAGGGGGGGGTTGAGATCGGCAAGCTTAGATGGCTTTGATCCTTTGCATTTAATGTTAAGCCGAAAACTTGACTTGTAAACCCTCTCTTCCTGTATTTCTCCTTATCTTCTTAGTGCCGAAATCAAGATGGTTTTAAGGTCAAGCCGAATCTTAAGGTAAGGGACCTTTTTCTTTCCTTGGGGCAATTTGAATAGCACCGACCCTCTGCTACTCCTCTTTTAATATTTCTTCACATTGTAACAATCGAAATATTGACTTACTTCTGTTCCATATGATAGCCGAAACCTCTAAACACCAAAAGGAGTGCCGAATCATGGTGCTTAAAGGGCAAGTCAGTTGTTAAGGTAAGGAACAACAAACTCTTTGGGTGTGAATACATGCTAGGGCCGAATGGCCTTGGGTCTCTAAATGAACACTAAATCCGATTTCAGGGAAGGCTATAGCCGAATGTTGTGAATCTTCGAGATTTGGTTAGTGACCAAGTTGGTGTAAGGTGAGTGCTATATTCGGGCCACATTTTATTAGGATTTCTAATTAGGTAATTAGGGCTTTCTGATTAATAATCTATGATGGCCGAATATAGGAACATCACGAGGACAAGTTCGGGACCTTTGTAATAACACATCTGAGATACGAGAATCCTAGTTAACTCTTCGATTAAATAGGTGTGTAAGCTCTTACACACTTTATTAGTATAAACTGTTGTTTGATAATATTATAACCTCTCATGTGGTTACTTTGCCTAGTGGGCATAAGCTTGGTATTCGGGTAAGTCCCCTATTACTCGATTTACGATATGTGTTGTATATCATCATATGCGGAAAAATGCTATGATATGTACGATTGCATGATATATGGAATCATGATACTTGTGATATGACCATGATGATGGTGGGATTGATGAGAGGGAGTAATATTCGTGTCGACGGACACCAGTGTTTTGGTAACACATTGTGACTACGGTCACCAGAGGTTTGGTACCTCCAGAGGTTTGGCACCTCATAGCGTCTCGTCCCTGTGGCTTAGTACCACCGTGGGTTGGCCCCACTTTTGAGATACGGGATCGACGCCAGTGATTTGGTATCACACGATGGGTTGGCCCCATCATTTGATTGTGACTTCGGGTCACCAGTGGTTTGGCACCACCAGTGGTTTGGCACCACACGTATTGACGGATATCGTGACTATAAGTCACCAGTGGTTTGGCACCACCAGTGGTTTGGTACCACACGGGGTAGAAAAGGAGCATGGATGGCTAGGTTGGGTTGCATAATTGCATGTTATACTAATATCTTGTGTATGAGTGTTATTTCCCGGGTTGGGGACTTATACACTGAGTCTTGGTGACTCACCCCTTCCCATATCTTCTTGCAGGTGAGTAGAGCACGGATGCGGAGCCGAGGAGAGCTCGAGGCGGCCATGTTGGTTTTGTGGACTCGAAATTTTATTTTGCCCCGTTTTAAGTTTAATCATTTACTACAATTCGATTGGGTTGTAATATGGCCGCTTATTATTAGTTTGGATGGTTAGGTAGTTGTTTTTACTTTACTTTCCAACTAATGAACTTACGAACGGTTATGCAAATCGATTAAAAGTAACGTTTTCAAAAAAAAATAAGTACTTGTACGCGTTTTCAAAAATGCTACCCTCGGGTAACAAAATTTTCTAAAGCTATCGATCACACTAATGTTCTAAAATTTAAATGGTCAAATGGTTTTAAAGGAAGAAAGGATTTTCAACTCAATCGAATCAACCCACTTGAGTTTTAACAAACACCGTTTCATACCCTTAACAAAAATTTTCTTAAATTACTACTACTAATCCAAACCTTTCGAATTTCTTTATTCCGTGACACACCAGATCCGGTCATGGCTTGTGGGCCGGGTTTGGGGTGTTACATAAAAAGTATAAATGAAGTAGAGATATACTTCTAATGACTATAAGGAAACACCTTCCTTCATTCATAAGCTAAAATTTGAGTTAATAACACTTTAATATATATATATATATATATATATATATATTTGCATTGTGTTTTCTTATCATGCTTGTCAGGACTTAAAAGTATATGTGAGAGTAAACTTAGTTTTCTCTATTTTATCTCATTTGATTCCCCAGAAAGTAGAAATATCATATTGTAGATTTTATGATCACAAATTATAATTTATAATAACAAATAATAATAATAATAATAATAATAATAATAATAATAATAATAATAATAATAATAATAATAATAATAATAATTCTTTAATTTTTTTACAAGATCACTCATTTTATGCTTTTCATTTTTTACCATAAAGTGCAGACATTGATATTCATGGCAAACGCAATAGCTTGCGCATGTAAATGCTTACTGAAAATTTTATTATAATTTCAATTTTTTTCATTTTGAAATTTTTGATTAAAATATATGAGCTTGGAAACGATTAGATGATTTAAAGTTTCATGATGAACTTTTCACCTCATAAGATTCAACTTCTGCATACATGAGTTTAATTAATTTAAACGAATTGAAAATCAATATAAAATATTATCTTTTAACCAAGATATAGAGAATTTGGAGCCTATTCTAATGCCAAATTCGTGAAACAATAATAATCATAATTTCATCAATCTTGTCGTATGGGAAGAGAAGCTCACAATAATATGCAGGAGACAAAACAATAAGTTGGTGAATATATGGATAATGAAGGACTATTGCAGAGTTAAGTGTTGGAAAAAAAACAAACTATTGATTTGGAAGGTTTCCAAAGAGAACTTAGTTATTAAGGGTTTGTCTCTTTTCATGATGCAGATACACTTTTTTTTTTTTGTTTTTTGTTGAAATCTAAAGTAAAACATAACAATCCTATATTAGTATATTTCTTTCAAGCAGGTTATGAGTTGATTATGCGGAGACAGGAAAAAAAAACTTCAATTTTAAAAAAACAATGCCTAGACAACTTAGTTTTGTAGTACAAGAGACTCTCTTGATTACTTAAAAAAACAACGCACACATAAAATGTATCTAATTTGAACAAATTTGTAATCTCTCAATCTCACGATTACATTTTAACCTAGACAACTTAAGTTTATATACTACTTAAGTTTTGCTTACATAAAAGTCATAGTCTAATAATTTTTCTATAAAGTAAAGCTAAAAATCAGTATAGGATAATCTTCAAGTCTTCAACTTTAACTCAATTGGTCTTCATGTTTTTGGCTCTAACTCGTTTAAATATCTCCAAAACAAATAGTTCAATGCTTTTGTTCTAAATTTTTCCAACTCTAAAAAAAGACAAGTAAAACAATGAAACAGAGCCACAAGTTGTGGCCACTTTTTCAGCCATAGAAACAACCATAGATTTTTTCCTTGCCTTCACATATGTTAACAATCTCCCCCTTTAGCAATATTTGAATAAATATATATAGGGAAAAATAAAATCATTACAATTACAAATTCTCCCCTTAAGGATCTCCCCCTTAATCAAAGAATCTCAACTACCTCATTTCAAAATAATTTAACCATTAATGAATGTATTAACACAAAAAAGACAATAATATATGATTCAAAACAAGAAGAGGAGTACAAAATTACTAGATTGAGTGAGCATTTGTGCAGAGAGCAGAAGAATCACCATACTAGACTGATGAGAATTGAAACCCTAATTTTGTGTTTATTATTGTACCAAAAAAACATCATACTTCACTTCACTACTGCCTCTTTTTTTTTCAATGATTGCAAAGGGATCACTAAAGGTATTACACCATGATATCCAACTTCATGGCCAATAAATTATTGTTCTATAAATTAAAGCTAAAAATCAGCATAGGATAATCTTGACATGATTCCATAAGAGTCTCGGTGTAATTCACAGCTTAAAAAATGGAAAGTGACTTTATTTGATCCGTGAGTAAATGATCTTCAAGTCTTCAAATTTAACTCAATTGGCCTTCATGTTTTGGGCTTTAACTCGTCTAAATATCTCCAAAACAAATAGTCCAGTGATTTTGTTCTAAAATTTTCCAACTCTAAAAATAGACAAGTAAAGCAATGAAACAGAGCCACAAGTTGTGGCCACTATTTCAGCAATAAAAACAACCATAGAATTTTTCCTTACCTTCAAATATGTTAACAATCTCTCCCTTTAGTAATTTTTGAATTGAAACCCTAAGTTTGTGTTTATTATTGTCCCAAAAAGAAATCATACTTCACTTCATTACTCTCTATTTTTTTTCAATGATTGGAAAGGGATCACTGAAGCTATTTGACCATGGTATCCAACTTCATGGCCAATAGCTTATTGTTGCATGCTTTGAGGTCCTTGATCTAATCATTTTTCTATAAAGTAAAGCTAAAAATCAACATAGGATAATCTTGACATAATTCCATAAGAGTCTTGGTGTAATCCAATGCCTTCAAATATGGAAAGTGACTTTATTTGATCGGCGAGTAATCGATCTTCAAATCTTCAACTTTAACTCAGTTGGTCTTCATGTTTTGGGCTCTAACTCGTCTAAATATCTCCAAAACAAATAACCTAATGATTTTGTTCTAAAATTTTCCAACTCTAAAAATAGACAAGTAAAGCAATGAAACAGAGCCACAAGTTGTGGCCACTATTTCAGCCATAGAAACAACCATAGAATTTTTCCTTGCCTTCAAATATGTTAACAATCTCCCCCTTTAGTAATTTTGGAATAACTATACATAAGGAAAAATAAAAATCATCACAGTTGTAAATTCTCTACTTAAGGATCTCCCCCTTAATCAAAGAATCTCAACTACCTCATCTCAAAGTAATTTAACCATTAATGAAAATATTAACCCAAAAAAGACAATAATATATGATTCAAAACAAGGAAATGAGTAAAAAATTACCAGATTGAGTCAGCATTTGTGCAAAGAGCAGAAGAATCACCATACTAGACTGATGAGAATTGAAACCCTAAGTTTGTGTTTATTATTGTCCCCAAAAAAAAAACATCATACTTCACTTCACTACTCCCTCTTTTTTTTCAATGATTGGGAAGGGATCACTGAAGCTATTTGACCATGTATCCAACTTCAAGGGCAATAACTCATTGTTGCATGCTTTGAGGTCCTTGATTTTCTTCTTATTGGCAGTAATTTCAATAGAAAGCAACTTGAGGATCCTCTGAGAAACAATAGTTGATGTGCTTGAGGAACCAAGGATTGTGCCAGACTCTGTGCCAACAATTTCAGGCAGTATTGTGTCTTTAGTAGGGGCTTCTTCCTGTTGCACATTGCCACAATCCAGAAGAGCTTTCCTGGCTTCTAACCACGTATGAGATAACTTCAATTCTGGAGGCATACTCTCATACTTCTCAATAGCTTTTACAATTTCTTCATTTTGAAAAATAGGATTTGATATATGAGAGATGGATAGGAGAGACTAAGCTTACTGTAAACCTTTTTAGCTTGACAACAAATCTTTGTAAAGATCAAGTTTCCAATATCAAATTGGATTCCTACTCTCACACTCCTTAGCAAAGTAGCCATCTTCTTGGTCATATTGTGCCTTGAACTTTTGGGAAGTCAATTCCTCATGGCTATGGCATAGAGTGCAACATAAGTTGGTTCTAAGGTTGATAAGTGAAGTTCTGAACCAACTGATCATGTGAGGTGAACTCCATTAGTAATCTCGACAACAATAGTGTCTTCAGATTCCCCAAATTCCACACTCTTAGTGCAAGGACGGTCTAGCAAGTGTTTGATTTGTGCAAGCCTAAACTTCTACCATTTACCTCGCACACACATTTTGTGATATATATTGTTGGGGCGTCATCAATTCTCTAAAGCAAGTTGGCATAGATATAACATTTTTTTGAATTATTTATATATTAATATATTTTTTACATTTTTAATCAATATAACATATAATTAAAAAAAAGACACATTGCAAGTACTAATAGCATCATATGGATGGT
The DNA here is from genome assembly GCA_005393395.2 of Gossypium australe. Lineage (NCBI taxonomy): Eukaryota > Viridiplantae > Streptophyta > Magnoliopsida > Malvales > Malvaceae > Gossypium > Gossypium australe. The sequence goes on from CM016614.1 coordinate 47,937,770, forward strand.
CGAAGATGGTCAACATCAATCAATGATTATCAACATCTATCAACATTAGATCAATGGGGATTCAAAGTCAATGGGTTTTTTAATATTTAAATTTAAATTTAATATTTTTATTTTAAAATAAACCTAATTGCCACGCGACATATTGTGATTGGATCGATGTGCCACGTGGCACATTCTTTTTGGCACCACATTGAAACCAGTTTTTTAGCATCGTTACAAAAAAAAGTGTTGAACTAGGTAACAAAATGACAGTTTAAGTACCAATTTGGGTCAAAAAATGTTTAACTACCAATGTGGGGAAATGGGAATAGTTAGAGGGTCAAATTGAGCATTGAGCCTAAAAAAAGCATAAAGCAAATACGATATAACTGAAAGGATACCTTGATAAATAAATAGATATACTCAACCATTAAATATATTTATAGAAGTTGAAGCAAACCCAAAAAAGGAGAAATGAAAGTTGAAGCTAATATTTGTTTAGCTTTCTTTTTTTTTTTTCTTTCCTTTATCTCATGGGAATCAAAGAAATGCAAGTGAAACAATTGTTTTTTCAATGTTTTCACTATTCTACTGTCAAGTGCAGATTTTTATTTGTTAAAATTTAAAAAAAAATAAAGAAGAACAAAGGAAAGAAATAAAAAAATTTAATATCATTAACTTTTTTTTTTCATTTTTTTAAACCTATAAATATGGAAAGGGAATTTTTTTTTAAGTCCTTGTCCCTTAACTATTTGACTTTTCTTCTAAAAAACTATGCATGTGTCACTCATCCAATGGGCCACGTATCAAATTTGGACACATTTTATTGTCGTCAGGGTGGAGTACCAAAATATAAGACGGGAAGAAAGTACAAGTATCAGAATGAACAAATTAAAAGTACATATCTAACACCCCATACCCAACCCAATCGTCGGGTCCGGACTATAGGATGCTACACTCCAATTTAAAAAAAAAAAAGAACTTCGACTTTAATCATTATTATCCGCAATTAATTAAACAATAAAGACAAAGAATATATCTTATACTAACACTAAGAAACTTTAAATTTTACATGTAACACCCTCACCCGACCCGATTGACGGATCCGGGTATGGGGTGCCACAAATGGACCGGATTAGACTAAAAACTAATTTTAAACTTAACAATTCTAAAGACTAACTTTATTAAGTAACAATAAATACTTCTTACAATAGAAACCTTAAATTGAAATAAAAACTTACTATCTCTAATTTCAAACTCTAAAGGAACTATTTAATTACAATACATTCAACCTCAAGGTAAAGCCTCTAAAGGTACCCCCTTCTATGTGCATGACACCTAACTAACGATGTTCCTTGGTTCAACGATCGCATTCACGCATGCACATAAAACAAATGATTTTATAAAACAAATTAAAAGTGCAATTTTACTGCAAGCGTACAAGTCAATTGTAATATTTGTAGTGTTACAGTGGAACATTGTAATATTCCAAGGATTGAACCCAAATGTAACACCTTACCTCCAAACAGTAAGCTAAGGTGTTACATAGAAAGTAGGCTTGCACACAGTTGAACTCATATACTTCATTTGACGTATTTTAAACAAGTTGGGGCATTAAATCAAAACCTTTAGATGTTAAAACAACCAAAAGAGATGTAAACCATATGATATAAATGTTTTTAGTAAATAAATTTCGGCGGAAGCCTTAAATAAAATTAACATATTTTCATAATACTAGGTAGGTTAGATTCTTTTACAAAATTCCCAAAGGAAATACTGGTGATAAATCCTGTTTAAAACATATTGGCGTATACATTTAGGAAATACCTCATATAGCAACTTCATCAAAACTTAATCAATTCCTCAAGGGTAACATGCTTTTGAAAACAGAGATTTATAATGAAGTATTTTAATACAGATCTTAATTAAAAAATAGCACTACATGCCACCCACAAAATATTTGCATGTTACAAAGCAAACACAGGTGAAGCTTATAGCAAATGTCATTTTTTCTGGCTGAGTTCCTGCAACAAGCCTTACAACAAAGTACCACCTGGAAGAGGGGAAAGAAAAGGAGTAAGTTCAAAAGAACTTTGTGAGCTCCAAAACTAGGAATACTCGAACCTTTTTAGACAAATCACAGGAACATGGATATCAGAATATTATTAGAGACATACACAATTATAACTAAGAATCTAGGACCAAGACACTTGCAAGCAGTTAAGCATATACTCAAGTATTTACAAAGGATGGGGGATTATATGTTTGTGTATTATGGAGGAGATCTTACTCTTATCGAAAATAATGATTTTGACTTCCAAATGTGTCGAGATTCAAGGAAATCAACACCGGGATGTGGTTTTGTCGTAGGCAGTGGGTCTATTATGTGCACAAATTTAAAGCAAAGTTGTACTGTTGGCTCCACTATGGAGGCTGAATATGTGGCTGCTTCAGAGACTACCAAAGAAGCAATATGACTTTGAAAATTCCTTACAGATCTTCAAGTCATTCCTGGCATAGGAAAAGCTATCACACTGCATTATGACAACAGTGCGGCAATAGCTAATACTAAGGAGATGAGAAACCACAAGAGGACAAAACATATTGATCGGAAATATCATATCATAAGGGAGACAGTTGCAGACGGAATCATAGATATGGTCAAAGTCGTATCTGAAGACAACTAGAAGTTTTGAAAAACACGAGGAGAGCATGAGAACACATACCATTACTCATCAACTTCACTAGGGCAAGTGGGAAACTATTGGATCTAGTACCCTGAGTGTAGTATATTCATTTGTAAATTTGTAATTTTTTCGAAAAGGTTGGTTAATAAAACAAATTCATTGATTACATTAATATACTTTTTATGATTTTCCTCATATGGTTTTTGCACGCAAAGAAAAATGGAAGAAAATGTTGTTCATTGGTTATCTAATGTTCAAACTAATTTAAGCGGTATTACATGGTTGGATCGTAAGACGGAAAGAGGACTTATATTAATTGATGAACTGTAACAGCCCGGTTTAGACCCTAGTCAGAACAGTGGTTTTGGGACAAAAAATTCGAGGTCGACATAATATTTTAATATTATTTTTGGTGTTTATAATATGTGATTAAGCATGTGTGAAAGTTCTGTGTGAAAATTTTATCGATTGTGTGCTTAATTAGCAAAAATGACTTAATCGCATAAAATATAAAAGTTGTGTGCTGATTCTTAAAGTGTCTATTTGGCATGGCTTATTAAATGGGAAGTCCTTATGTGGTAATTAGCCATTTGGTAGTGGAGATGGACATAAATGGTCATTAAATGAATGAAATAAAAATGTTTTAACAAAGGGCAAAATAGTAAACTATGAATTAAGTTAATATTAATAAAACAAACATGAAATTAGTGGCATTTTTATCATCCTATTCCATCAAAAATTGAAATAAAAAGATAAAGGGTTTGAGCTTTTAACATTTGGCCATAGTCTAAGCTTAAATTGGGTATGTGTTTTTTATTCGTTTTTGATAATTTCTACGTTTTTGTGATCGTTGCTTTGTGCTTTAGCTAGCCCATGCTTTAATTTTAGAATTTGATGATGATTTTGAGATATGCCATTGATGAATGCTTGAGCTTTGTGAGATTTGATGATGAAATATGAAAGATATGTAAAAGCTTAACATGTTTTGTCTTTGAGTTTTTGGTGAAATTGAGTAATTTGGACTAAATTGTGAAAATAATATTTTGAAGGACTAAAATGTGAAATAAATGTAATATATGGGCTTGTATGAGACTAAGGAGAATTCGGCCTAAGCACGGTGTAGTAAAATTTTGTGTATTTTGTGATTTTGTGAATTAGGGACTAAAGTGTCGAAATGTGAAAATGTGAGGGCAATTTTGTAAAATGCCCTAAATATGTGTGTTTGGACTAAATTGAATGAATTGGTGATTGAATGAGTTAAATTTGAATATGTATAGACCAAGAAAGGAGATATTTGGATTGAGATCGAGGCAAAGACAAAGTACTCGATTGATTGGCTAGTTTCGATATTTCAACGTTCGAGGTAAGTTCGGATATAATACAAGTTGTTAAATTTATATCTATGTGATAAGAAATGACTGATTGTATAGTTAATGAAGTAGCAATGTTATATATGAAATTAATCAATGAGGCACTAAGTGTGCGATATTAGAAATGAGACAGATATGATTAGCACTATATGTGCAAAATATTAGAAGCTTCGGCTTATTAATTTGGCACTGTGTGTGCGATACCGAGATAAGTTCGGTTTACAGTACAGGCACTAAGTGTGCGATGACAATTATGCTTCGGCTACGAAATTGGCACCAAGTGTGCGATTAAACCAAATGAATAAAAAAGTTGATTGAAATGTAATATCGAGCATTGAGTAGCATGGATGGTGAATAACTATGTGTTGGCTAAGGTATGTATTGAACCTTTGTGGTTGATGAAATGGTGTATGGAATTATGAATGGTTGAGTGAGTAAATTAGCTATGGATGATATGGTATAAGTATTTGTGAGTTGATCTGTGTGATGAATTATCTTTGAATGATATCTCAGACTTGCCCGTTGAACTGTTCAGAATCTAATAGTATACTCGGAATAGTTGTACAATGCCAACGTCCCAGACGTGGTCTTACATGTAACCAGATATCGATGCCACTGTCCCAGACAAGGTCTTACACGAATCAATACGATGCCAATGTCCCAGACATGGTCTTACACAAAAAACTCATATCAATGCCAACGTCCCAGACGTGGTCTTACACAAAATCTCGAATCAATGCCAACATCCCAAACGTGGTCTTACATGATGTCACATATCGGACATCTATGTCATGACATACGAATCCTATCTATTCCTACGTTCGTACTGGACTTATTCGGATGTTGACACCATGTCAATACTATCTCGGGTTTCATGTATTCATCATCTCATACACATCCATCATTATGTATTTCCATAAGAACATACATATAACCATGTAAATACATTTCTTTGTATATAGACTTACCTCGTATAGGAGGAACGAAAATGAACGGCTATTCAACTATTTTTTATTTCCCCCGATCTAAGTTCGTTTTCTTCGGTTCTTGATCTATACATATTCAAATTTAATCCATTTATTCACCAAATCATTCAATTCAATCCAAAAACACATATTTTGGGGAAATTTACAAATTAGCCCTCATATTTTCACATTTTGACATTTTAGTCCCTATTTCACAAAATCACAAAATATACAAAATCTCAATACACCCATGCTTAGCCGAATTTTCATATGCTTCATACAAGTCCATACATTTCATTTATTTCACAATTTAGTCCCTCAAAAAAATATTATCTCAATTTAGTCCAAAATACTCAAATTCATCAAAAATTCAAAGACAAACTATGTTAATCAATCACATATCTTTCATAATTCACCATCAAACATTACAAAACTCATGTGTTCATCAATGGCACATTTCAAAATGTTCATCAATTCACAAAATTGAAGCATGGGTTTCAAAGTACTCGAAGCAACGATTACAAAAACGTAGAAATTATCAAAAATCAAACAAATTACATACCTAAATCAAAGAAGACAAAGGCCGAATGCTTCAAGCTCATGAACCCTATTCTTCTTTCTATATTTCAGTGGTGGATGAGCAAAAATGATGAAAGAAATGATTTATTTTATGTTTTAATTAACATACTAACACTTTTACCAAATTACCCTTTATAAATACATTATAAATTCCTTAAATAGAAGTCCACTACCGTCCATTCCAATATACAATGGTCTAATTCCATTTTAAGGCCTTCATATTAATAAGCCATTACCATATAGCACATTAACAAATAGCATGTCACTTTTACCTTTTATGCAATTTAGTCCTTTTCTCAAATTAAGCACACAAACGGACAAATTAATCCACGGAACTTTTAACACATGCTAATTCACATATCATAGGCATGGAAAATAATATTAAAATATTTTTCTAACTCGGGTTTGTGGTCCTAAAACCACTATTCCAACTAGGGTCTAAATCGGACTGTTACAAATACGATGGTATCGCACACCGTCCATCGATAATAAATAATAAGGTGGTATCGCACACAGCCTACCATTGTCTCACATTCATGGATAATTATTCACACCCATTTCCTATGTCGAATGTTCATACAAGGATTTCCTCACTCTCTATCAGTTTTAGTAGATCTCTACAATGATTATACACATTCAAGAAATGCATTATTAAGTAAAACATATGGAATAAAGAATGCATCATTTACACATAAACCTACTATGGATTAATCATATACTGAAATCACTTCATATGATTTCTGGGTACATACATGTACCACTCATGTCATGTCCACATACTTCCTTATTTTCAACAAACCTGTTGAATCATTCACAATGCTACAAAATACTCTTGAGTCGCATATATATAAAATTGTATCAACATCATATCCCCAAGAGGGTCTTACATGAAATATCATATCGATGCCATGTCCCTAACGTGGCCTTATACAAAATCTCACACCGAGGCCATATTCCAGATATGGTCTTACATGAAATCTTAATAACCTTAATAACTTAGTATTTGCATTCTATTCATTTTTAAAGTTTGATTGAAGACTTTCACTCATTGACATCTCGCCAAAATCATAAATAATATATTTCATAAAGACAAGTTACAATTCATACAATGTCAAAATATCAAATACTTCACGTATGGTTGCATTATTTGCACACGAACCTACCTCGATACCAAAAAGGGTAAAAAGGGACCTATTTGCCCATATCTCTCTTTTCTCTCGTTCTAGGTCCAAATCTCGTTTTCTTGGATCTATAACAATGAAATTTACTCATTTAATCATCACACTAATCAATACATTTTAAAATTTCTACTTTGGCAAAATTACCATTTTGCCCCTGGGCTCGTATATTGATTTTTATCCAATTTCTTTGTTAATCAAGCCTATCCGATTCATATTCCCTCCTATAGCAACTCAATATTTCAACTATTACACACATTTACCACTTATTTCACAACTTCTACAAAAAAGTCCTTTTAGGTGTTTTCATGGTAACATCTTTCACAAAAGTTGTTCATCTAACAACTAAGACTCATTTCCTTCCATAAAAATGCAGCAAACAACTTAATTGCTCTCATGGAAAAACCCTAGACTCTTAACCATTTTGCAAAATAGTCCCCTCATTAGCTAGCTTAAGCTTTAGGGGTTCCAAAAGTACAATTTTTATCAAGAAATGATCACTAGAACACTTACTTGTAAGGAGAAGAGTGTGCTGAAATTTTCAAGCTTCCATGGTTGCTTTTCTTGAGAAAATTTGATGGAGAGAAGGGAAAGAAAAGATGATAACTTTTCTTCTCTTTATTTTATTATAAAAATCAATTTTTATCACCAAATTTCACTTAACCAAATGACAAAGTCTATTCTTTGTCCCCTATGGCCGGCCATCACTTCCCCCATGGCCTATTTGCACTTTAATGACCTCCAATTTAATATTCTATGGCTATTTGGCACCTCTAGCAAATAAAATAGAACTTTCACACTTTATGCAATTTAGTCCCTTTTCGCGATTAAGCATGAAATCGCTAAAATTAAAGTACCAAAATTTTCATGCACCCTTATAATCATGCTATAACCCATTAACAAAATAATTTTCTCCAACCCAGGATTAGTGGTCCCGAGACCACTGTTTCGACTAGCCCCTAAATCAGGCTATTGCATGAGTGGCATACGGAATTTGTTCGAACAAATCCGAATGCCCAACCTCCTCCACCCCCACCCATTTCTCGACCTGTTCCCGTAGCCCCACAAGGTATGGAATTTTTAAGAATGAATAAGCCCCCGGTTGATATGATCTGAAAGTATGGGGTTGAATATTTTAGAGCTAATATGGATGATGATCCCGAGATAGCCGAGTTTTGGCTCGAAAACTCCATCAGGATATTTAATGAGTTGTCCTGCACACCAAATGAGTGTTTAAAGTGTGCTATCTCACTTCTGAGAGATTCTACATACCATTAGTGGAATACACTTGTATCTATAGTTCTGAGAGAAAAGGTCACCTGGGACTTCTTTCAAGAGGAGTTCCGAAAGAGGTATATTAGCCAACGATTCATCGACCAGAAACGTAAAGAATTTCTTGAGCTGAAACAAGGTCGTATGATAGTGACCGAATATGAGCCAGAATTTGTCAGACTGAGCAAATACGCTCGAGAGTGTGTTTCTACGGAGGCTAATATGTGCAAAAGATTTGAGGATGGATTGAATGAAGATATTCGTGTGTTAGTTGGGATTTTAGAGCTAAAAGAGTTTGTTGTATTGGTTGAACGAGCTTGTAAGGCCGAAGAATTGAACAAAGAGAAGAGGAAAGCTAGTCTTGAAACTAGAGACTCGAGGAAAAGACCGATGAGTAAGTCATTTCCATCTTAGTCCAAGAAGTCTAAAGAAATGTATTCCCGTTCAAATTTTTCACTGGGGTATTCACGCAGAGATCGCGAGAAGCAACATTCAAGTTTTAAATCTCAAGTCACCTCAATGGCGAGTGTGGGTAATGTAAAGTCTAATAGACCCGAATGTCAACAATGTGGAAGAAGACATCCAGGTGAGTGTAGGATGAATGACTGAGTTTGTTTCAAGTGTGGTTCTCATGAGCACTTTATCCGAGATTGTCCTAAAATGGTTGAGAAGGAAAAATTTCACAGTGTGAGACCGAGTAATACTGCTAATAGAGGTAGGCCACCAAGAAATATCAGAAATGGAGCTAGTAGTAAAGGTGTGAAAAAGGATACAACTGTGAGATCCGAAGCTCGAGCACTTGCTAAAGCTTATGCCATCCATGCACGCGAAGAAGCGACATCTCCCGATGTTATCACTGGTACTTTTTCTCTCTATAATACTAATGCAGTTACATTGATCAATCTTAGATCGATGCATTCTTATGTATGTGTGAAATTGGTAGCTAGTAAGAGCTTGCTTGTTGAGTTTACTGAGTTTGTGATTAGAGTGTCAAACCCCTTAAGCAAACATGTTTTAGTTGATAGTTTGCAAGAATTGTCCCTTGATGATTCGAGGTCACTATTTTCCGGCTGATTTAATGTTGTCGCCATTTGATGAATTTGATGTTATTTTCGGTATGGATTGGTTAACATTGCATGATGCCGTAGTGAACTGTAAAAGAAAGATTATTGAATTGAAATGTGAAAATGGTGAAATTCTTCGGATTGATTCAAATGAGTCGGGTGAGTTACCTGTTATGATTTCTTCGATGACTGCCCAAAGATATGTAAGAAAAGGTTGTGAAGCTTACCTTGCTTATGTGTTGAATACAAAAGAATTTGAATTGAAAGTTGAATCGGTGCCGATAGTTTGTGAATATCTGAAGGTGTTCCCGGAAGGGTTACCTGGGTTACCTCCACTTAGAGAAATTAAGTTTGGTATTGACTTAGTACCAGGGACCTCGTCGATATCTATTACTCCGTATAGAATGGCTTCGACCGAATTGAAAGAGTTAAAGACTCAGTTGCAAGAGTTGACAGGTAAGGGTTTTGCGAGACCCTTATTCTCCCTGGGGTGCTCCAGTGTTGTTCGTAAAGAAGAAAGATGGGAGTATGAGACTTTGTATAGATTACCGATAGCTCAATAAGGTAACCATTAAGAAAAAGTAGCCTTTACCAATGATTGATGATTTATTTGACCAACTGAAAGGAGCGACAGCATTCTCGAGGATAGATTTGAGATCGAGTTACTATCAGTTGAGAGTAAAAGAGTCGAATGTGCCAAAAACCGCTTTCAGAACAAGGTACGGACACTACGAATTTCTTATCATGCCTTTTGGACTAACAAATGCTCCTACAGTTTTTATGGACCTAATGAATCGAATCTTTAGACCGTATTTGGACAAGTTTGTAGTTGTTTTTATTGATGACATACTGATTTATTCTCGTAATAAGTCCGAACATGTCAAACATTTGAGAACTATTTTGTAGACCTTGAGAGATAAGAAGTTGTATGCTAAGTTTAGTAAAAGTGAGTTTTGGCTCCGAGAAGTCAGATTTCTAGGACATATTGTCTCAAGTGATGGTATTCTGGTTGATCTAAGTAAGATTTCGGCAATTGTTGATTGGGAACCGCCAAGGAATGTATTTGAAGTTAGAAGCTTTTTGGGCTTAGCCAGTTACTACAGCCGATTTGTCAAAGTGTTTCAATGATTGCTACCCCTATGACCAAGCTATTGCAAAAAGATGTCAAATTTGTATGGTCTGAAAAATGTCAGCAAATTTTTGAGAAGTTGAAAGCTTTATTGACTGAGGCACCGATTTTAATGCAACTTGAACCGGGAAAAGAGTTTGTGATTTATAGCGACGCGTCACTGAATGGATTAGGATGTGTGTTGATGCAAGAGGGCAAAGCGGTAGCCTATGCCTCGAGACAATTGAAGCCACATGAGAAAAATTACCCGACGCATGATTTGGAATTAGCTGCTATTGTGTTTGCTCTAAAAATTTGGAGACATCATTTGTACGGTGAGAAATGCCATGTTTTTACTAATCACAAGAGTTTGAAGTTTTTGATGACTCAGAAAGATTTAAATTTGCGGCAACGAAGATGGCTTGAGTTACTAAAATACTATGAGTTGGTGATTGATTGTCACCCGAGTAAGGCAAATGTAGTTGCAGATGCCCTAAGTAGGAAATCATTGTTTGTCTTGAGAGCAATGAACACAAGGCTAACATTGTCCGATAATAATTCGATTATAGCTGAGTTGAGAGCTAGACTGTTATTTCTTCAACAAATTTGTGAAGCTTAGAAATGTGACCATGATTTGCAAGCCAAGAGAGCTCATTGTGAATTGGTTAGTGATTCAGATTTTCATGTCGGATCCGACGATTGTTTGATGTTCCGAGGTAGAATTTGTGTACCAAAAAATGATGAGTTTATTCAGAAAATTCTTCATGAGGTGCATAATGGTTTTTTATCTGTTCATCCGGGTAGTAAGAAAATGTATAATTATTTGAAGAAATTGTATTGGTGGTCTGGTATGAAAAGAGATATCTCCGAGTTTGTTTTGAAATGTTTGATTTGGTAACAAGTAAAAGCCGAACACCAAATACCTTCGGGTTTACTTCAGCCAGTGATGGTACACCAATTACGATGGATTTTGTAATTGGATTACCTCTGACTCCGAAAAAGAAAAATGCCGCTTGGGTCGTTGTTGATAGATGACGAAATCGGCTCATTTTATTCCGGTACATACCAATTATTCGCTTGATAGGCTAGCTGAGTTGTACATTTCTGAGATTGTAAGATTACACGGGATGCCTACTTCAATTATTTTGGATAGAGATCCGAGGTTCACATCGAGATTTCAGAAGAAGCTAAAAGAGGCTTGGGTATGAAATTGAATTTTAGTACTGCATTTCATCCATAGACCGACGGTCAATCTGAAAGGGTAATTCAAACACTTGAAGATATGCTTCGATGCTGTGTTCTAGAATTTAAGGGTAGTTGGAAAAATATCTACCATTAGTCGAATTTGCCTATAACAATAGCCATCAGTCGAGTATAAAAATGGCACCTTATGAGGCATTGCATGGCTGCAAGTGCCGAACACATTTGTATTGGACCCAGCTTAACAAGAAACAGATTCACGGGGTTGACTTGGTTAAGGAAACCGAAGAAACAGTAAAGGTAATCTGAGATTGCTTGAAAGCCGCTTCAGATTGACAAAAGTCGTATGCAGACTTGACAAGAAAAGAGATCGAATTTTCGGTCAGTGACAAAGTGTTTTTGAAAGTATCTTCGTGGAAGAAGATTATAAGATTTGGTCGTAAAGGCAACTTGAGTCCATGTTTCATTGGACCGTATGAAGTTATCAAAGAATAGGGCCAGTGGCATATCGGTTAGCTTTACCGACAGAGTTGGAAAGGATCCACAATGTGTTTCACGTGTCTATGTCACGCCATTACAGATCAGACCCTTCACATGGGATTTCCCCAACAGAGGTTGAGATTTGACCCGATATGACTTATGTTGAAGAACCGATCAAGATTTTGGCTCGGGAAGTAAAAAAGTTAAGAAATAAGAGTATAGCCCTAGTGAAAGTTTTATGGAAATGACATGGAGTCGAAGAGGCTACGTGGGAACTTGAGGAAGCTATGCGAAAACAGTACCCAAACCTATTCTCTGGTAAGATTTTCGGGGACAAAAATCACTAAGGGGGAAAGAGTTGTAACAGCCCGATTTTGGGCTAGTTAGAACAGTGGTTTCGGGACAACAAATCTAAGACAGCAAAGTTCATTTTAATTTTATTCTTATAGTCTACAACTTCACGAAATGATTTTGTGAAAATTTCGTTAGAAAATTTTGATGTTTGAGCACTCAATTTAGCAAAAAGGACTAAATTGTAAAAAGTGCAAAAGTTGAGTTCTACATGCTAGAGATGTCTAATTACTATGAAATTTTAAATTGAAGGTCCTTATATGGTAATTAGACCATTTGTTAATATAGTGGAAAAATGGACATGGTGAGATAAAATTTCAAAGTTTTAAGTGAAGGGCATTTTGGTCATTTGGTAAATAAAAGAATAAAAAGGGAAAATCAAGCTAAAATCTTGTCCATCTTCTCCCCCAAGTTTCGAAATTTAGAAGGTCACCATAGCTAGGGTTTTCTCAACTTTCAAGCTTGATTGTAAGTACATTCTAGCCCCGTTTTTAATGCTCTTTATGTTTTTGAAGTCGTTATCACTCGATCTACCTATTTTTACCACTAAGTTAAGGAATAATCAAGGTCTAGGGTTTGACCCATGTTGTATATTTGTGTATTTTGATGTCTAACGGTAGATTATGCATGTTTGATGTGTGATAAACAACTTTTGCAAGGTGGTTTTTGATGAAAATGTCAAAAGGACCTATTTGTAAAAAGATTATAAAATGTGTGTAAAAGTGTGATTAAATGAAAAATATGGACTGCTATAAGTATAAAAGAGGATCAGCTAATCTTGGGAATCGAATAAAATTAATAGATTTCATTTTTTGAGCCTAGGGAAAAATGTAAATACGTTAAAGTTTAAGGGCAAAATTGTAATTTTTCCATAGTATGATTTTAGGATCTAATTGAGCAATGTGAAAATTAAATAAGTTAAATTTTCTATATAGATCAAGAAAGACGAGGTTCAGACCTTGATCGGGGGGAAAATAAGGTTATTGACGATTAGGTCCATTTCTGCTATTTTTGTACCGAGGTAAGTTCGTATGTAAATAATGCATTATTATTTATGATTTAATTGTGTTATTATCGTATGAATTGTGATTTACTCTTTGAATGAATTTGACACAGTTTGACAAGCGAGAAAAAACAATCCCGGTTGAACCTTAGGAATTGTTAGTATACAAATGTCATGACATTAGGTTTAGTTGAGATTTCGTGTAAGACCATATCTGGGATATGGCATCGATATGAGATTTCATGTAAGACAATAGCTGGGCTATTGGCATTGATATAAGATCCCGTGTAAGACCATATCTGGGATATGGCATTGGTATGTTACTATGTGTGTGAGATTTCCCGAGTATCTTTTAGTATTCCAAGTGGTTCAACAGGAAACTTAACGACAAAGTTTAAGTTGTGAAATACTATGGTATGATGTGAAATATTATGGTAAGTTGCAAGTTGGTACATGTATGTACATAAAACTCATGCTTAATGAGCTCGATATGTGATGAAAACTCAGATTGGTTCAATTGAGTAAGTTATGATGTTAAGATTTTAATAACATATATGCTAAGCTTGATTATGAATTCACAATAACATTTATGTTAATTTACATTATGTTAAATATATGTTAAAGTGTGTATGATGCATATTATTTGCATAGGAACTTACTAAGCTTTAAAGCTTACTCCCTTTCTCTTTCTCTTGTCTTATAGTGTTACCAAGCCAGCTCAGGGATCGAAGAAGGTCAGAGATTCATTCACACTATCAAATTATCATTTTGGGTACTTATGATTTCAATATTTTGAGTTATGGAATGTATAGGGACTTGGTCTTTCGTTATGTGTCATAATTGTTTTGGCTATAAGTGATGGCTTCAATAGTTGATAATTCATTTTGTAAATGGCCATTTGATATTGGCTAATATTGGTTAAGTATATATACATATGATGATGTTTTCATGAATGTGGGAAATTGCATGGTTTGAGATACTAAGTATGTGATGTTTGTATGTGATAAATGATAGCATGTAAATGATGTGTGGATGCCTTGTGTATGGCTGATTGGGTTGAAAGATATGCTTAGATTGGTGCTATGTTTTGTTGTGTAGATTGTTGTATGGAAGGTGGCAAAAGGCCTTGGTAAATAGCCTTATATTTGTCCCCACGGATAGACACACGGGCGTGTGTCTAGGCCGTGTGCGACACACGGTCTGCCCCACGGGCATGTGTTTCGGCCGTGTGTCCCCTTCAGCTTAATTGTTGCAAAACAGAATGCTCAGTAATGAGCACACAGGCAGAGACACGGGCGTGTGCCCTGGCCGTGTGAAGTCTGCACCTATTTTATGAAAAATTATGAAAATTTAATCGATCACACAGCCTAAGCACACGAGCGTGTGACTTGGCCGTGTGACCTTAATTTGATGATGACATCATAAATAGAATGCTCCGTAATTTGAACACGACCTAAAGCACGAGCGTGTCTTAGGGTCACACTGTGTGTCCCGAACCAATACGAGTGTGTGACCCCTTTTACATGAAAAATTTTCTAAGTTTTCTAAAAGCTTCCAAAGTTCTCGATATAGTCCCGAACCACTTCCAATGCATGTTTTGGGCCTCGTAGGCTCGTTTTAGGAACGATATGAATGTTTTTAAAAAGTTTTACATTTGAGTGAAAATTCATGTATTGGTTTGAATGTTTGCTTGTGAATAAGTCCAGTAATGCCTCGTACCCTATTCCGGCATTGGATACGGGTAAGGGGTGTTACAGCCTCACACGGCTCAGACACGCACCTGTGTCTCAAGCCGTGTAACTTTTGGACTAGGGACACACGGCAGTGTCCTAGCCCGTGTCCTCACTTGTGTAACTCACTAAATAGGGTCACACAGTCGTGTCACATGCCTGTGTACCAGGCCATGTAACTCTCGAAATAGCCCCACACGCTCATGTGCCAGATCGTGTACTAGGCCATGTAACTAACTGACTTGCATACAAGGGAACCTACAGAAGACACACGATTATGTCGCCAGGCCGTGTGTCACACATGGCTGAGTCTCACACCCGTGTGGACCCAAAATGAACCTTAAACAACAAGTTTACCATTTTAAGCTTACTTGGACCCTAAGTAAACCATTTACTAACCAAAATACCTATTCAAAGTGAGATTAATCAAGCCAAAACATGCCAAATCATCATCCTAAGTGCCTAACCGATGTATCCTCATTGATACCACAAGTATATACAATTGTACATCAAACTAAAACATCAAACACAACTTATCAATTCATCAAATCTATCACCTAACCAGTGTACCTATCATAGGCACCTCAAATACAACACATCATTAACACATATCATTCATATTTGCAATAGAACACCTTACCTCATTCACATATATCATGTAAGTTAGTAATATATACATAAGATTTTACTTAACATTTTACACATCCAAAACATTAATAATGACATACAAGGCTATTACATGCCATATAATCTAAAATAAACATTCCAAAAACTACTGAAATATATGGATAGTGTGGCTTGATGTAACAATCCGGTTTAGACCCTAGTCAGAATAATGGTTTCGGGACCACAAATTCGAGTCAAAAAATATTTTAATATTATTTTTCGTGTTTATAGTATGTGAATGACATGTGTGAAATTTTCGTGATTTAATTTGATCGAATGTGTGCTTAATTTGCAAAAAGGGCTTAATCGCAGAAATTGTAAAAGTGATTAATTATTGTGTAAGTGTTAAATTGTCATTGTTCTTGTAAGGTAGAGCCCTTAAAATGGAATTTGGCCAGTCATAAGGTTAGTGGATAGTTGTAGACATTAATTATAAGGTTTATGTATTATTTTTATTAAGGTTAAAAAGGTAATTGTTATAATAATATATATGTTATAATAAAACAAACATTAAAGTGTCATAAAAGAAAAGTGTTCATCCACCGAAAATTGAAAGAAAAGAAAGAGTTTGAGCTTTGTTATAGTCGGCCTTGGTTGATCAAAATTAAGGTATGTAATTTGTTCAATTTATGATAATTTCTACATTTTTGTAATCGTTGCTTCGAATAATTTGAAACCCATGTCTTGATTTTGTGAATTGATGAAGATTTTGAAAAGTACGAACTGATGAAGATTTTGAAAAGTGCCATTGATAAATTCATGTGCTTTGTGATGATTATTGATGAAATATGAAATATATGTGTTAGATTAACATGTTTTGTCTTTGGATTTTTGATGAATTTGAGTAATTTGGACTTAATTGAGAAAATAATATTTTGAGTGAAATAAATGAAATGTATGGCCTTGTATGAAGCATATGAATATTCGGCCAAGCATGGGTAACATGAAATTTTGTGTGTTTGGCGATTTTGTGAAATAGGGACTAAAATGTCAAAATGTGAAAATATGAGGGCTAATTTGTAAATTGACATAAATATGTGTTTTTGGATTGAATTGAATGAATTGGTGAATAAATGAGCTAAATCTGAATATGTAAAAATCAAGAACCGAAGAAAACAGATTTAGATTGAGGGAAGTCGAAAGTAATTGAATAGTCGTTCGTTTTCGTTCTTCCCGTACGAGGTAAGTCTATATACAAATAAATGTATTTTGAATTGGTGTATTCATATGCATATGAAATTTATGGTGACGAATGTGTACAAGATGAAATATACATGAAACCCGAGGAAGTATCAATAATGTATCGATGTCCGAGAACTCCCGTACGAACCTAGGAATAGATAAGATTACATATGTCATGACATGGGTTTCTGATTTGTGATATCGTGTAAGACCAAGTCTGGGACGTTGGCATCGATTTGAGATTTACGTGTAAGACCATGTCTGGGACATTAGCATCGTATTTGATTCGTGTAAGACCTTGTCTAGGACAATGGCATCGATATTTGGTTACATGTAAGACCACGTTTGGGACGTTGGCATTGTACGACTTTTTCGAGTATTCCAAGTATCCTATTTGATTTTGAATGATTCAAAGGACAAATCCAAGAAATAAAAGACTATGTGAATTGTATAATTGTTTCAGGTACGTTTGATACGTGTGTTTTGTTTAAGCATGAAAAGTGAGTAAATATGTGCATTGATGCAATGAATAAATGTGATATATGTTTGATTATGATATGAGCAAAATAGTTGCTTTGAGATATGATATGTTCGTAAACAATGGCAAAATAAATGTGCCAAAGGAAAATTATGTATTTGAAAAGAATATATATTAATGAACTTGTATTTGCTATGATTATAAATGTTTCTATGTTAAGTTTATTTGTATATGGATTACTAAGCTTTTGAAAGCTTACTTTGTGTCTGTTTGCTTTGTTTTATAGATCGTTAAAGCTATGAAAGGCTCGGGGATAGTCGAGGATCGTCATCACACTATCCAATCCTATTTTGGTACCCTTTTGAAAGTGTATATACTAGGGTATGACATGTATAGGCTAGTCACTTTGAATTATGTTTGGGATTTGTGTATAGCCATGTGATATGGCTAAATAAATAGTTGTGATATGAATAAGTAGTCATGTTATATGATGCTTTGTTTGGTATGGTTTAATGACTAATGAAATGGTCAAAATAATGGTCAGCTTATTGATGCAAAGTTTGGTATATTAATGATGAGAAGATGTCTTATTATTGTGGTAAGTTGTGGATGAATCATGCTTGGATTTACTTGTGATTTACTTGGGCTAATTGGCATATAAGATGTTGTGATGAAATTTTTTTGAATGAGTAAAATAGATAGTCAATTTGGTATGTTTTTGGTTGTTATAAGTGTTGGAATGATGCTTGTATGTGCTTGTAGGGATGACCCAAAGTGTGGGTGGCATTTTGGCCTTGCAAATGGCCTATAATTGCCCACACGGTTGAGCACAAGGGCGTGTGACTGGTCGTGTGGTGCAAGTCAGTAGCGACCACGGGTGACGCATACGGGCGTGTTCACGGCCGTGTGGACAAGTCAATATGTATGCCCTGTTTTGACACGGGTTAGACACACGGGCATGTTTGAGGCCGTGGGAGGCACACGGCCTGCCCACACAGGCGTGTGACCTCTGTAACTTAGAAAAATTTTTAAATTTATGAAAATTTTCGTATGTGTTCGGTTTAGTTCTGGCCCTTTCCTAAAGCATGCTTGGGGTCTCGTAGACCTAATTAAGGGACACTTTGATTTGATTCGTTCAATTATATTATGAAATGTCTGAAAAAGGTTTCGATTTGTCCGGTAAAGCCTTTAACCCTAGACCAACAATGGTTACGGGTTAGGGATATTACATTTGATTGGTATCAGAGCTACGGTTTAGTCGATTCTCGGACTAACGTAGCGTGTAAGACTCTAGCTATACATGCCATATATATTAAATGTGATAGTGTGATGAATCCTGACGTGTAAAATGTGTTTTTCGTATAGTAATGAATTCCGGAAGAGCTGTAGCTGACGATGTTGAAAGTAATGCGCCTGCTGCCGCTCAAGGGATAGCACCATCTGATTCGAGACCGACTACTAGCAGTCAAGAGGGAGAGGTTAAACAAGCCTTTTTCCAGATGATGAATAAGTGGTTCACTCAGTACATAAGAACAAATCTGACTGTTTCACAACCTCCGCCCCCGCCTAATCCTCCTCAGACTTCTTCTATACCTCTGGTTATAAACTTAAATCTGTTGAATAAACCTCCGGTCGACAAAATTCGTAAGTATGGAGCTGAAGAGTTTAGGGCCACTAGTGTTGACGATGCCGAGAAAGCTAAGTTTTGGCTCGAGAACACTATCCGAGTATTTGATGAAATGTCACTAACTTTTGAAGAATGCATAAAATGTGTTGTTTCTTTGCTACGAGACACAACTTATCAATGGTGGAAGACCTTGATTTCTATTGTTCTAAAGGAATGGGTTACTTGGGATTTCTTCCAGTCTGAGTTTTGAAAGAAATACATTAGTCAGAGATTTATTGATCAAAAACGAAAAGAATTCCTAGAATTGAAACAGGGTCGCATGTCTATCACCGAGTATGAACGAGAGTTCGTGAGATTGAGCCAATATGCTCGAGAATGTGTTTCAACTGAAGCGATAATGTGTAAGAGGTTTGAAGATGGCCTTAATGAATATATCCATTTATTAGTCAGAATTCTGGAAATAGAAGAGTTTGTGGTGCTTGTTGTCTGAGCATGTAAAGCTGAAGCAGTTGGGAAAGATAAAACAAAAGCTGAGTTTGAAGCTAGAGATGTGAGAAAGAGATTTCTGAGTAAAACATTTCATTCTGCTTCAAAGAAATTTAGAGATGAACAAAGGCATTCAAAGGTTAATGTGGGACATTCAAATAGAGATCGAGCTAGATCACAGTCAAATTCCAAAACTCCAGCTACTTCAATGGCCAGTGTGGGAAATGTCTAATCCGAATGACCTGAATGTTAACATTGTGGTAAAAGACATCCAGGTAGTTGTAGATTGAATGACTGAGCTTGCTTCAGATGCGGTCCTTAGATCATTTTATCTGAGACTACCCAGAGTCCGTTGAGCAAGAGATTGTTCAAAATCCAAGGTATGATAATGTTAAAGCTAGAGGTAGACCTTCTCGAAATACAAGAAATGTCAATAGTACTCAGAGAGCTACGAGAAACTCGGTTGCAAGATCTGAAGCTAGAGCGTCTGCCAGAGCTTATGCCATCCGAGCTCGAGAGGAAGCTTCATATCCAGACGTTATTATAACAGTTCGGTTTATACCCTAGTCGGAACAGTAGTTTTGGGACTAAGCATGTGTTAAATTTTCGTAAGTTAATTTGTTCATCTGTATATTTAATTTGATAAAAGGATTAAATTGCATTGAATGCAAAATGTGTATGCTTTATGAAAAGTATCTATTTGTGATGGCTTTTAATAAGTGGAGGCTTTATGTGGCAATTTAGCCTTTATTTTACTAAGTGGACGGCTAAGGTCATAAATGACCTTGTATCAATATGTTTTATATGTTTGATTAATGTGTAAATATGTTATTTATGTATTAAATTATGTTAAAATAAAAAAAAATAAAGCGTAGAAATGGACATTTATTCATCCATTATTCCACCGATTATATTGAAAGAAAAAGAAAGAACAAAAGCTTCAAGGGTTTCGGCCATTTCAAGCTCAAATTTAGGTATGTTTTGGCTTTAGATTTTGATGATTTTTATGTTTTTGAGATTGTTGCTTAGTCTACTATCAAGCCCATGTTGTAATTTGAAGAATCGGTGATATTTTTGAGTTATGCCATAGATGAATTGCTGAGTTTTATGATGAGTTTAGTTGTTAAATGAAAGATATGTGTTAGATGAACATATTTTGTTCTTGAAATTTTGATGATTTTAGCTAATTAGGGCTAAATTGAGAAAATAGAAATTTGAAGGACTAAATTGCAAATGTGATGGAAAATATGGACTTGTATGATATATATATATATATATATATAAGTATTAGGCTAAACATGAGTATGTGATGATTTTGTGTATTTGATGTTTTGAGAAAAATGGACTAAATTGATACAATGTCCAAATGTGAGGGTTAAGTTGCAAATAGCCCTAAATGTGTGATTTTGGATTGAAATGAATATGTTGGTAAATAAAAGGGTTAAATTTGAATATGTTTAGATCAAGAACCGAGGAAGACGGACTTAGACTGCGGGAAAGCGAAAGTAACCAGGTAGCTGTTTCCATTTTCGTTAAATCGAATCTGAGGTAAGTCAATATACAAATAAAAGTACTTTTATTGAATTATGTATGTTCATATGACTAATGTTAAGGATGAATGCTTATGAGATGTTGTATACATGAATTCCGAGATAAGATCGACTTAGTGACAATGTTCGAGAAGTCCCGTATGAACCTAGGAATAGATAGGATTAGCTATGTCATGACATAGGTATCTGTTCTGATATATCAAGTAAGACCACGCCTGGGACGTTGGCATTGATTCAAAATTTCGTGTAAGACCACGTCTTGGACGTCGACATCGATACGAGATTTACGTGTAAGACCATGTCTGGGACATTGGCATCGTTTTGATTCGTGTAAGACCCTGTCTGGGACAGTGGCAATGATATCTGAGTACATGTAAGACCTCGTCTGGGATGTTGGCATTGTACGACTATTCCAAGTTTTCTAAACATCCTATTAGATTCCGAACGGTTCAACGGGTAGTCTGTGATACGAAAGGTTTTGTGGATTATAAATCTGTTTCAGGTACGTTTAATAAGTACTCAAGGTGTGTATGAGAGGTAAGTATCAATATGAACTTACTAAAATGAATATGTGCAATGGAATGATGAGACGATATGTGAAATTATGCTTAGATGAACTATGTGCATATGTGGTAAGGAGTTGAAGTATGTGATAAATTATGGCTAAACAATTGAGCCAAACTCTATGTGAAATGTATATGCTATGAGAACCATTATTGTTATTGTAGAAATATGCTATGTGTATTTTAAGTTTAAATTTTTTTGTATATGGCTTACTATTGGAAAGCTTACTCTGTGTGTGTTTTCTCTGCTTTATAGATCGTCAAAGCTAATGAAAGCTCAAGGACCGTCAAGGATCATCATCACACTACTCAACTTGTTTTGGTACATTTGGAAATGTATATAGCTAGATATGGCATGTATAAGCTAGTATTTGTGTAAATGGAGAGATGAACTTAGCCATGTGATTTGGCTAGTTATGTGTTGAGAATATGCATTAATGAATTTGATAAATGGTGCATGTTTTGGTATGGTTTGATAGTATTTGAAATGGTTAAGTTTATGGTGAGTGTATGGATGAATTATGCTTGTGTTTACATGAGTTTTAGTCTTGTAAATTTGGCAATGTCTGCAAAATTTTTTGATCTGTCCGATAATACCTTTAACCCTAATCTAGCGACGGATTCAGGTTAGGGGTGTTACATTTGGTTGGTATCAGAGCTACGGTTTAGTCGATTCTCGGACTAATGTAGCGTGTTAGAGTCTAGCTATACATGCCATATATCTGAATTGTGATAGTGTGATGAATCTTGATGTATAAAATGTGATTTTTTGTATAGTAATAGATTCCGAAAGAGTCGTAGCTGATGATGTAGAAAATAATGCGCCTGCTCCCGCACAAGGGACAGTGCCCTCTGATTCGAGACCGACTACGGGCGATCAAGAGGGAGAAGCTAAACAAGCTTTCTTTCAGACGATGAGTGAGTGATTCACTCAGTTTGTTAGAAATAACCTGACTATTTCGCAACCTCCGCCCCCAGTTAATCCCCCTCAGACTACAGTTGTGCCACCAGTAATGTATCCAAATCTGTTGAATAAGCCTCCGGTTGACAAAATTCGTAAGTATGGGGATGAAGAGTTTAGGGCTACCGATGATGACGATGCTGAGAAAGTTGAATTCTGGTTAGAAACCACTATACGGGTATTCGAAGAAATGTCTTTAACTCCAGAAGAAAGTATAAAGTGTGTTGTATCTTTGCTCTGAGATGCAGCTTATCAGTGGTGGAAGACTCTGATTTCTGTTGTTCCAAAAGAACGGGTGACATGGGACTTCTTTCAGATTGAGTTCCGGAAGAAATATTTTAGTGAGAGGTTCATCGATTAGAAACGAAATGAATTTCTAGACTTGAAGCAGGGTCGTATGTCTGTTATGGAATATGAACGAGAGTTTGTCAGACTAAGTCAATATGCTCGTGAATGTGTATCTACTGAGGCAATAATGTGCAAAAGATTCGAATATGGCTTTAATGAAGATATCTGTTTGTTAGTCGAGATCTTAGAAATAAAAGAGTTTGTTGTATTTGTTGATCGAGCATGCAAAGCTGAGGCACTCGGGCAAGATAAAAAGAAAGCTGAGTCTGAAGCTAAAGATGTGAGAAAGATATTTCAAAGTAGATCATTTCAGCCTGTTGCGGAGAAATTTTGAGATGAGCATAGCCGTTCAAAGGCTAATGTGGGACAATCGAATAGAGGTTGAGCTAGATTACAAATGAGTTCCAAAACCCCAGCAACTTTAATAGCAAGTGTTGGAAATGTTTGTTCTAAAAGACCCGAGTGTAAGCATTGTGGAAAAAGGTATCCGGGAAGTTGTAGATTGAATGACTGGGCTTGCTTCAGATGTGGATCATTAGATCATTTCATTCGAGATTGCCTAGAGTCAGTTGAGCCAGAGACTATTCAGAATCTAAGATCTGATAATGCTCCAATGAGAGGTAGACTTCCGAAAAATGCAAGAAATACTAGTTATAGTCAGAGAACTATGCGAAATACTGTTGCAAGATCCGAAGCTAGAGCGCCTGCCAAAGCATATATTATTCGAGCTCGTGAGGAAGCTTCATCTCCAGATGTTATAACGGGTACATTTACACTTTATGATACTTCTGTGATTGCATTGATAGACCCTGGTTCTACACGTTCATATATATACGTGAACTTGATAATCACTAAGACTTTGCCTATAGAGTCTACTAAGTTTGTTATAAAAGTAACGAACTGCTTAGGTAAAATTGTTTTGGTTGACAAAATATGTAAGAATTGCCCGTTAATGTATCGAGATATCTGTTTCCCTGCTAATCTGATGCTACTACCGTTTGATGAGTTTGATATAATTCTGGGTATGGACTGGTTGACATTGCATGATGCTGTTGTGAACTGTAAAAGAAAGACTATTGATTTGAGATGTCCGAATGATGAAATATTCAGGATTGAGTCTAATGATTTGAATGGATTACCTGCTATGATATCTATGTTGAAAGCTCAGAGTTATATGAAAAAGGGCTACGACGCTTATTTTTGCTTATGTGATTGATTCGAAAGTATCTGAAAAGAAAGTTGAATTAGTGCCAATTGTTTGTGAGTTTTCTGATGTATTCCCTAAAGAATTGTCGGGATTACCACCGATACGTGAAGTTGAATTTGGTATTGATCTGTTGCCTGGTACAACACCTATTTCGATAGCTCCGTATAGAATGGCACCAACAGAGTTGAAAGAGTTAAAGTCACATTTACAAGAGTTAACTGGCAAAGGTTTCGCCAGACCGAGTTTTTCACCATGGGGTGCTCCAGTTCTGTTTGTGAAAAAGAAAGATGGCACGATGAGAATGTACATTAACTACCGTCAGTTGAACAAAGTGACCATAAAGAACAAATATCTGTTGCCCAGGATTGACGATTTGTTTAATCAGTTAAAAGGAGCTACCATATTTCTAAGATTGATCTGAGATCGGGATACTACCAGTTGAGAGTGAAAGATTCAGACATTCAGAAAACTGCCTTCAGAACGAGGTACAAGCATTATGAGTTTTTAGTTATGCCATTTGGACTAACCAATGCTCATGCTATTTTTATGGATTTGATGAATAGAATTTTCAGACTTACCTAGATCGATTTGTTGTTGTATTCATAGATGACATTTTGATTTATTCACTAAATGAAACTGAACACGCTGAGCATCTGAGAATCGTGTTGCGAAATCTGAGTGAAAAGCAATTGTATGCAAAATTCAGCAAATGTGAATTTTGGTTCCGTGAAGTCAGTTTTCTGGGACATATTGTATCGGCCTCTGGAATACGAGTTGATCCGAGTAAAATTTTTGCTATTCTGGATTGGAAACCTCCGAAGAATGTGTCTGGAGTTCGTAGTTTTCTGGGACTTGTTGGTTACTACCGCAGATTTTTAAAACACTTTTCGATGATAGCTACTCCATTGACTAGACTACTTCAAAAAGATGTGAGATTTGATTGGTCCGATAAGTTTCAGAAAAGCTTTGATCAATTAAAAACTCCGTTAACTGAAGCTCCAGTGTTAGTACAACCAGAATCGGGCAAAGAGTTTGTAATATACAGTGATACTTCGTTGAATGGTCTGGGATGTGTATTGATGTGGGAAGGCAAAGTAATAGCTTATGCCTCAAGACAGTTAAAGCCTCATGAGAAGAACTATCTAACACACGATCTCGAGTTAGCTGCGATTGTGTTAGCATTAAAGATTTTGCGACATTATCTGTTCGGTAGAAATGTCACGTGTTTTGAGATCATAAAAGTTTGAAATAACTAATGACTCAGAAAGATTTGAATCTGCATCAGAGAAGATGGCTTGAGTTGTTGAAAGACTACGAACTTGTAATAGATTATCATCCGGGTAAAGCTATTGTAGTTGCCGATGCATTGAGTCGAAAGTCATTGTTTGCATTACATGCCTTGAATGCTCAATTTGATCCGTATGATGATAGTGCAGTGGTAGCTGAATTGAAAGCAAAACCGTTGTTCTTACAGCAGATATGTGATGCTTAGAAAGTTGATAATGAATTGCTAGCGAAACGAACTCAGTGTGATTCAAATTTTGAATCTGAATTTCGAGTTATTGATGATTGTTTAAAGTTTCGAAATCATATCTGTGTTCCAAGAAATTCAGAATTAATTCAATTGATTCTGAGTGAAGCACATAACAGTCGTCTATCTGTTCATCCGGGAAGCACAATGATGTATCAAGATCTGAAACGACACTATTGGTGGTCTGGTATGAAAAGAGATATTTCTGACTATATGTCAAAATGTTTAAGCTGTCAGCAAGTTAAAGCTGAACATCAAGTTCCATCTGGTTTGCTACAACCGATTCTGATTCCCGAATGGAAATGGGATAAAGTGACAATGGATTTTGTTTTTGGTTTGCCTCAGACTCCAAGAAAGAAAGATGTGATTTGGGTTGTAGTTGATCGACTGACGAAATCTGCTCATTTCATTCTGGTAAGATCTGATTACTCACTTGATAAACTAGCTGAGCTTTATATTTCTGAGATTGTGAGATTGCATGGAGTGCCACTACCCATTATGTCAGATAAAGATCCGATGTTTATATCTCGATTCTAGAAGAAATTGCAAGAAGCTTTAGGCACGAAATTGCATTTCAGTACAGCTTTTCATCTGCAAACGGATGGTCAATCCGAGCGGATCATTCAGATTCTTGAGGATATGTTAAGATGTTGCATTCTTGAGTTTAATGGTACGTAGGAATAGTATCTGCCATTAATTGAATTTGCTTATAACAAAAGTTTCCAATCAAGTATTAAAATGGCACCATATGAAGCTTTGTACGACCATAAATGCCACACACCTCTGTATTGGACTAAGCTTAGTAAAAATAATCTACACGGGGTTGATTTGATAAAAGACGTTGAACAGAAAGTAAAAGTGATTCGAGATAGTCTGGAAACAGCATCTTATCGTCAGAAGTCTTATGCGGATTTGAAATGAAAGGAGATTGAATTTGAGATCGGTGACAAAGTATTTCTGAAAGTATCTCCGTGGAAGAAAATACTCAGATTCGGACGTAAAGGCAAATTGAGTCCGAGGTTTATCGGGCCGTATGAAATTATTGAACGAGTTGGGCCAGTTGCATATAGGTTGTTATTGCCCTCTGAGCTAGAAAAGATTCACAATGTATTTCATGTATCGGTGCTCCGTAGATACTGATCCGATCCTTCACATGTGATTGCTCCATCTGAGATTGAAATTTGATCTGATATGTCATATGAGGAAGAACCGATCTGTGTTTTAACTCGTGAAGTGAAAGAATTGAGAAATAAAAGAATTTCGTTAGTTAAAGTATTGTGGCATCGACACGGAATAGAAGAGGCTACGTGAGAGCCTGAAGATTCAATGAGACAGCAATATTCGAATCTGTTTAACGGTAAGATTTTCGGGGACGAAAATCCCTAAGGGGGAGAATTGTAACAGTCCGGTTTATACCCTAGTCGAAACAGTGGTTTCGAGACCACAAATCTGAGTTAGAATAATATTTTAATATTATTTTATGTGCCCTTGATATGTGACTAAGCATGTGTTAAATTTTCGTAAGTTAATTTTTTCGTCTTTATGTTTAATTTGATAAAAAGATTAAATTGCATTGAATGCAAAATGTGTATGCTTTATGAAAAGTATCTATTTGTGATGGCTTTTAATAGGTGAAGGCTTTATGTGGCAATTTAGCCTTTATTTTAGTAAGTGGACGGCTAAGGTCATAAATGACCTTGTATCAATATGTTTTATATGTTTGATTAATGGGTAAATATGTCATTTATGTATTAAATTATGTTAAAATAAAAAAATAAAGCGTAGAAATGGACATTTATTCATCCATTCTTCCACCGATTATATTGAAAGAAAAAGAAAGAACAAAAGCTTCAAGGGTTTCGGCCATTTCAAGCTCAAATTTAGGTATGCTTTGGCTTTAGATTTTGATGATTTTTATGTTTTTTGAGATTGTTGCTTAGTCTACTATCAAGCTCATGTTGTAATTTTAAGAATCGATGATATTTGTGAGTTGTGCCATAGATGAATTGATGAGCTTTATGATGAGTATAGTTGTTAAATGAAAGATATGTGTTAGATGAACATATTTTGTTCTTGAAATTTTGATGAATTTAGCTAATTAGGGCTAAATTGAGAAAATAGAAATTTGAAGGACTAAATTGCAAATGTGATGGAAAATATGGGCTTGTATGATATAAATATATATATAAGTATTCGGCTAAACATGAGTATGTGATGATTTTGTGTATTTGATGTTTTGACAAAAATGGACTAAATTGATAAAATGTGCAAATGTGAGGGTTAAGTTGCAAATAGCCCTAAATGTGTGATTTTGGATTGAAATGAATATGTTGGTAAATAAAAGGGTTAAATTTGAATATGTTTAGATCAAGGACCGAGGAAAACGAACTTAGACCGCGGGAAAGCGAAAGTAACCGAGTAGCTGTTTCCATTTCCGTTAAATCGAATCCGAGGTAAGTCAATATACAAATAAACGTATTTGTATTGAATTATGTATGTTCATATAACTAATGTTAAGGATGAATGCTTATGAGATGTTGTATACATCCGAGATAAGATCGACTTAGTGGCAATGTCCGAGAAGTCCCGTATGAACCTAGGAATAGATAGGATTAGCTATGTCATGACATAGGTATCTGTTCTGATATATCAGGTAAGACCACGCCTGCCCACACGGGCATGTGTCCTGCATAACTTAGAAAAGTTTTAAATTTCTGAGAATTTCCGTATGTGTTCGACTTAGTCCCGGCCCTACCCTAAAGCATGATTAAAGTCTCGTTGTCCTATTTAGGGGACACTATGATTACGATTGATATATGATTTTCGTGTAATGTCTGCAAAAGTTTCCGATCTGTCTAGTAATACCTTTAACCCTAATCCGACGACAGATTCGGGCTAGGGGTGTTACAGTTATAACGGGTACATTTACTTTTTATGATACTTCTGTGATTGCATTGATAGACCCAGGTTCTACTCATTCGTATATATGCATGAACTTAGTATCCAGTAAGACTTTGCCTATAGAGTCTACTGAATTTGTTATTAGAGTTTCGAACCCCTTAGGTAAAAGTGTTTTGGTTGATAAAGTATGTAAGAACTGTCTGTTGATGTTTAGAGATGTTTGTTTTCCGGCTGATCTAATGCTATTACTGTAACAGCCCGATTTAGTGGCTAGCCAGAACAGTGATCTCGGGATCACTAATCCGAGGTTAGAGAAAATTATTTTCATGTTATATTATGAGTTAGTATATGATTTTGTAAGGACATGAGAATTTTGGTACTTTAATTTTAGCAATTTCTTGATTTATCGCGAAAAAGGATTAAATTGCATTAAGTGCGAAAGTTCCATTCTATAGGCTAAAGGAACCAAGTTGCCATAGATTGATAATTGGAGGTCTTTAAAAGGTAATTAAACCCCCAAGATTTGTATAGCCGGCCATAGGCTATTATGGAAGACAATGATGGACAAAAATTTGGTCAAAGTTAATGAAAGTTGGTGACCAATTTGACTAGTTTAATATTAGAATAAAGAAAGAGAAGATATCATCTTTCTCCACCGAAATTTGCAAGAAAAATTGAGGTTTGAAAGCTCAAAATTTTCAGCAAGCTCTCCTCTTTTCTAGTAAGTGATTTTGATGATCTTTCTTGAAGAAAATTGTACTTTTGAGACCCCTAGAGCTTAAGCTTTCTAAGGAGGGGTGTAACACCCCCTGACCTGGCCCAAACATTATGGCTGAATCCGGGAATGTCACATCAAAGGCATAAATTCAAAACTATTTTGCTAAGTTAAAATTTAAGGCCTAAAAGCCCAAAATCCTTGAATCTTGTTAAGTAATGATAAAAGCCCATGTGCTTAGGTATTTCGAAAACCATGTTTAAACTTAAGAAAATTTATTTAAGTCTAACAATTAAGTAAACATTTGAACAAGGATAACAAAGCACAATATCTAGAGTCAAATCGGAGTACAAGGCCTTATTACATCCAACGAAAATAAAGTAATTAAAATCATGTCTTTTGAGACAAATAAATAAAACTTCTAAGTATCTTGTAGTGTAGCCATCTCCGAATCCTCTCCCACATCGAGCCGTTTACTGAGGATCACCTGAAACATTTAATAGAAATGGGGTGAGTTTCGAAACTCAGTGCGTACGACCCTTGGTAATCCAATCAACATAAAATTATCACATTGGGCCTAAGCCCTATCAAAAACGGTGGTCTTGGGCCTTAGCCCACAATGACCTCATATCATATCAGTGTCACATGAATGCAATGCACCCATCCCAAATCCAACCATACACTCCATTCCCTTCCAACCCTACACTCCTATGGGGATATAAATATCAACCCACCCATCCCTACACTCTAAAGGTAGCACCAGCAGCGGCACTACTAAAACGTTGCAGCAAAGCTGCTATAATGGGCTTAAAGCCACCGGTGGATCCACGATCGTCAAGCGACTATGCGATCCTCAAATCTTCCTTCGTATCATCAAAACCCAATCAAGTGCAACATATATTTCATGAATGCAACATACACATTTTCACACATTCGGCACTTAGGGGTATTTTAGTCATTTCACTACCCAAGGGTATTTCCGTAAATATACTCTATAGGGGTATTTAGGTAATTTTGCAAAACAGGGGTATTTTGGAAATTTTCTAAATCAGGGATATTTTGGTAATTTCGCAAATCAAGGGTATTCTGGTAATTTTACAAATCAGGGGTATTTTAGTAATTTTGCAAATCTAAGGATATTTTGGTAATTTTCAAATCAGGGGTATTTGGTCTCTCTCGGGTTTTAGTTATGAACTTTGGCCCATTAACAAGTCCTTGTGACTAAAGTGAACAAACACTATGCACCAGGTAGGATTCTAGAGAAGAGGAGGTGGGCCACTAGGACCGCTTAAGTACCAAGCTCTCCCTAGATCCAATCCTAGACATGCATATGTCCGTTGCCACACTCTAACCCAACGACTTGTCCACGGACATGTTTAATTATTAGATTAAGTCTTATACGGTTTAAAAGTTGTTCAGAACTAGGCCTAAAGTCCATTAAACCCTAGCATACTTGTCTACGTCCCCATAAAGCCCATTAAGCCCATTTCACGTTCATATAACCCATTAAGCCCAAATCACATCCTTATGGCCCATTAGGCCCAGATCTCATTCATCTAGCCTATTAGGCCCAAAACAATTCCAGATCATGTAACATGCATGACTAACTCAATTCATATAACCAAATCAATCAATTTCATCAAACTTAGCCTCAGGGCCCACCTGGCCCATTTAGCCACTTTTGGGTTTTCGGCTTTTCGATATTGTCGATATCATGTGTGTGTAGTGTTTGTACACACCTGGTTACTACGATGTGCTATACTATCCTTGGTCTTGAACCTACAACCAACCAACCTTCAATCAGTCACCCATACTTAATTAAAATATTTACCAAAAGCCGAAGCCTTACCGTAACCTTATCGTGTGCCACCGGGTTCTAATAGCCCTTCCTTAGCTACTAATCATGAGTATCCCCTAGATCTACACTCACACATACACCATCAAACTTCGAGTGACTCATAATCCACACAAGTCACCCCTATAGATCATACTTACATTCGGCCATTTACTTAAACCATAATCGAGTTGAGTACACTTACACTTTGCTAACGATCCTTACCAGGCTTGCAATCTCTGAACCTTACCCTTGTTAATACAAGATTAACAATAATGAGAAGTTAGATAGCCCTTCGGCTTTTAAGAAAACACACTAAGGGGTTAACTGAATACTTACCGAATCCACTTTTGATACTGCGGCCTAGATAACTACTGAACGAGATTCGGCTTTTAACCTTGACTGATAGTAGGTAACAATCGATTTGTGATGGAGGAAAACAATAAAGATTCGGCACTAATAGGGATTTCGGCAAGAGAAAATGATGATACTTCGGCAATAAAAGAGTTTGGCTATGAGAGAATTCGGCAAAAAGGGATTCGGCTATAGGAGATTTCGGCAACAAGGCAAGGTATTTTCGGTTGTGGAAAAAAAATAAGGTTTTGGCAAGGAAAAGAAAAAGAATGGAAAATTCAGCATTACCTAGGACCCCAGATTCGGCACACATACATTTATATAGCCTATAGCCGAAACTTAGCCACCCCTAAAGTCCAATTCGGCACCACTTGATCCACTGCCCATCTCCTAATTTTTCTCCATGATATCTCCCTTATCCTTCTCCTGAATTCTCTCTACTGATCACTTCTCCTTAGAGTCCCTCTACATGCCACTTCCAGCCTTCTAGAAGCCTAAAATTAAACTCCAAAATAAAACTAAGATAGCTCTCGAACCTCAGACCTCCCTGCATGCATATGTCGCCACCTTTCTACACCCTAGTGGCGTCACTTAGCCACTTCACCACAGGCTTCCTTGTGCCTTTTTTCAGTTATTTTTATTTAAAAGACCACTACTCACAACCCTGATTCCTTAATTAAATAAATTAAGAATCCTCCACCACAAAACTCGAACCCAGAGCTTCTCCAACACACCTAGACACTCCAAATCCATTAAACCTTTAAAGCCATCATGTCATTTGTCATTTTCTTGCTCACTTAAAAATTTTATGAGACCCAAAGCCCAATAGGCCCAATTCTTCTAGGCCCAAATTCGGGGCGTTACAGGAGGATTATCTTACATTATGGTGAAATATTTAGAGTTTTTCCATTAGAGCTATCATTGTTATTTGTTGCATTTTTATGGAAGAAAGTGAGTCTTAGTTGTTAGATGAACAACTTTTATGAAATGTGTTGTCTTGAAAACACCTAATTGGACCTTGATGAAAAGGTTACAAATTTATAGTAATTAAGTGAAATGTTGAGTATTGATGATAACTATAAGAGTATTGAATGTTCACCTAGGCTTGTTAAAGGTAGAAATGTGATTAGAATTAATTTCTGAGCTTAGGGGCAAAATGGTCATTTTGCCAAAGCCTAGGGGCAAAATAGTAATTTTCCTAAGCATGATTATTGAAATGCTTTTATTAATGTGGTGATTAAAATGAGCTAAATTGCTATTATATAGCAAGAAGAACCGAGAATCTGCCTCGATCGGGGAAAGAACAAAGTCTCGGACTAGACCGATGAGTTGGCTCATTTTGAAATCGAGGTAAGTTTGTATTTGATAGATTCAAAATTTATGTTAGAAATGTTTGAGAATCCTTGGCATTATATTGATGCATAATGGTCTACTTAAATTGAGAAATTAATGTCGAATAAGATGTTGTAGCCCTAGTGGAACCATATTAAATATGAAAATGCTATCATCGAGATATGAAATAGATAAGGTCCTGTATAAGACCATGTCTGGGACATGGCCTCGGCACCGAGTTGAGATCTTGTGTAAGACCATATCTGGGATATGGCTTCGGTAATGAATATGAAAATCGTATAAGACCATATCCGGGATATGGCATTGGCATTTAGAAGTGACTCCATGTAAGACCATGTAACACCCCCTTTTTACCCGAGACCGTTGCCGGAGTCGAGTATGAGGCATTACTAGACTTGATTACTAAATCAGGGCATAAAAATTAAAACTGACTATAAATCAAGTTACAAAACTCGAAATTTGGATCCGTAAATTTTCCTTGAAACTAGACTCATATATCTTCTTACCATAATTTTTCCAGAATTTTTCATATGGCCAATTAGTACAGTTTATTCATCAAAGTTTCCCCTATTTCACTGTTTAATGGTTCTGACCTATCTTTACAAAATCTCAGTTATCTCATTGTACAGAATTTCAATAATGTTCTTGTTTATTTTAATCAAAAATAGACTCATTAAGCTTTCTCTTCATATAAACTATGCTCCATGATTATTTTTGTACAATTTTTAATAATTTTTCCAAGACAGAACAGGGAATCACGAAGTCATTCAGATCCAGTCTCACTAAACTTTAAATATATCATAATATAAAATTTCTTTTCCTACTTTGTTTATTTCATATGAAAATAGACATAATAAACTTTAATTCTATATCTTATTCACTCTCTAATTCCATTTCTCCTTTTTTTGGTGATTTTTCAAAATCACGTTACTGCTGTTGACTAAAAACTGTTTCATTTAAACTCCAAACATTAATCATACTTATACACAAAAGTATAGCCATTTCCGCATGGCTTATACAAATATATATACAACTTCAAAACCAGCAATAGCAAAACTAGACTATACATGCCACGTAACTAAATCTCCAAGCATTTATTTACCGAAACAAAAATTGGATAGTGAGATGAGATCTCCTTTGACTTCCAACCCGAGCAAGTCTTTGAAACTCTACAAACATAGGAAATTTCACAAAGTAAGCTTTGAAAGCTTAGTAAGTCATAAGCACATAATTCACCATAGAAACATATTAATTCAATTCAAAAAGGCCAAACTTAGTTAATCACATACACATATATTATCACCTTTCTCATATAATCCATGTTCCTCGTTAAGAAACTTCACTTACCTTATTTTTCATTTAACAAATAGACTTACACATACCTGAACATCGAACTCATTTACCAGATTTAAGTTCCACATCATCAAAACCTATTTAAGCATATACTTATAATAATTCACCGGCATAAAGCCTGCTAGGCATAAAGCCCGATATTATCCACCGGCGCAAAGCCTGCTAGGCTTAAAGCCCGAATACTTTCACCAGCACGAGGCTTGCTAGGCTCAAAGCCTGAATACTTTCACCAGCACGAGGCTTGCTAGGCTCAAAGCCTGAATACTTTCACCAGCACAAGGCTTGCTAGGCTCAAAGCCTGAATAACATATTTATAAAGATGTTTCGCAACCAATTCATATATCGAAACTTTTATATACTTCATAATCTTTGTACGAATTTTTCGAACATCATATCTCAATCGAACTAAACTTAATCATATTAATTTATACCTCTAAAATAACGATCCATCCAAGCCACCCTTTAACATATATATACTAGATTTCGAATGATAATATCTCATAATATCAACTTACTGAATTCAATCTTTGAGATTTCAATTGATCGCACACTTACTGCATAACAACCGATTTCGCGCCCTTAGTGTTCGGTGTCACAAATTTGCACATTACTCAAACTTGTTACTTATTCACATTCATATATATACATTCATAAGGCTTAAACCTCAACCACATAGGTATATAGTACAGTGTTCATTACACGATTTATAATATAGTCGAGTGTATCATTTACATGTATTTATACCTCACATTCAGTTCCACTCATTCTACCTCTTACCATATCCTTACCATACCACAACCCAATGTAACACCCTTAACCCATATCCATTGTCGGATTAGGGTCACAAGGCATTACCGAACACAAGTGCAAAAACAAACATTCACATGGGTCATATCCATATATATATAGATAGCATATAGATAAATAAATATTAAACACACTTATTCTTACTCACATTATACATATGGATCATACCTGAAAATTCAATTGAAATCATACCAAGTATATCATCAATTTCAAACAATTAAACATGCCCTAAAGTTTTACAATATATGTAACATCCTAAAAACGGGGCTATTTGGTTTATAAATTATTTTTCTTATGTATGAATTGCTGTGTTATTATTTATAAAATAATAGAGCTTAATTTAAGGCTTTGAGTGTGCCCGGTTTGATAGAAAAATTTCAGTTTTAACTTTAAAGGCAAGGAGCATTAGCAGGAGGGTGTTATAAGAATAAATGTGGGTATTTTAACACAAAGATGAGCCTAGAATAAGTGGCAAAGTAAGCCCACTTAAGAGCTAGCATGTGACGCCACCAAGGAGCAAGGGAGAACCTTGGTTCGAGTCACAACAATCCCTCTTTTTGCACTTTGGTTGGACGGCAACAAGAGAGAGTTTTTCTCTCTTTAATTTCTTTTAATTATCTTTTAGATAATAGGATAATAGGAGATCATTAAGGATTTTATTTGGTCAAAAAGGGATTTTACTATAAGGATATTAAGAAGATAATCAAGGATATTATTATTATCATTTTGATAATAAGATAATATAAGATAATCAAGAAGATTATTTGATTAAAAGGATTAATTAGTATTATTATTATTTAGATATCATGATAATAGTAGATTAAAGGGATTATTTGATATTATTTGGATTATTGATGGATTTTTGGATTAATTCAAAATTAATTTGAATTAATTAAAAGGGGTGGACGGCAAGGGTACTTAAAGCCTATAAAAGCATTAGTTGACCCCCTTGTTTTGTTTTTTTTTTCCATTCTTGCTAGTTGCCGAAAATCCCTAACCCCTCTCCCTTTGTGCTCTTTTATTTTCTTTGTTCTCTCAAACCCCTTCAAGCCGAAATTTCTAGCACCTTTCTTTCCCATTATTTTCTTTCTCCCCTTGGCCGAATACACTCCCTTGGAAGTGCTGATTTCTTTTCCTCTTATTAAACTCTCTATTGGCCGAATACAACCTAGTAGTTTGCCGAAACTCCCTTCTTCTATTCTAGTGTACTTTGGCCGAATATTGGAAGGAATATAGATCTCTTCAGATTCCTTGTTATCAATCGGGTGATAAGTAACCGATTTCTGTTAGGTACTCAGGGGAGTAAAGCAGTCGACTCACAACCCGATCTCTAGTAATCGATTTTTGGTAAGTAATGGTAAGATCTACTTTAGTTAGTCAGTTGATATTCGTTTTAGCCGAAGGCTACTAACTTATTGAGTGCCGATTCATGGAATCAGAAGCAGATTCAGGAGTTTGGTGTGCGATTAACATCCAATCGAGGGAAGGTAAGATACCGGGTTCATAAGGAACCCCTTTCAATAATTTGGTTTGGCCGAATAGGCCATAAGACTAATCCATGAATTTGGCCGTATATAGGACAAGTGGATCTGTGGTGACCAACGTTTCTTTTCGGGATTAGAACATCCAAGGGTGACAGGTGTGTACATACACACTATAACCTATTTAATGTGCTGATTATTGGAAATGCTTAATTGATTTATGTAGCATTGGATGATATACCATATCGGTATAGATGGCAATTCAGGTAAGTACCTGTTAATGTGAATTATTATTAATGCTTTTGGGAAGCATGATGTACTGATTTATACATATAATGGCATGTAACATATATTTATGTGACTGATGTGGGATTGATTGAGTGGAGGGGGCAGCGATATTGTGCCGACGGGCACCAGTGTTTTGGTAACACACTGTGACTACGGTCACCAGAGGTTTGGTACCTCCAGAGGTTTGGCACCTCATAGCGACTTATCCCTGTGGTTATTACCACCGTGGGTTGGCCCCACTTGAGAAATGGGATCGTCTGCCAGTGATCTGGTATCACACGATGGGTTGGCCCCATCATCCGATTTGTGTCTAAGGACACCAGTGTTTTGGTAACACATTGTGACTATATGTCACCTGTGGTTTGGCACCACCAGTGGTTTGGTACCACAACGGGGTAGACAGTGGCGTTTGGTTGGCTAGGTTGGGACACATAATATTATGCATGTTAATTATGTTATATGTTGTGTATGAAGTTGGATTAAATCGGGGAAAGGGTTACATACTGAGTCTTGGTGACTCACCTTCTCCTTTACATTTTTTTTCCAGGTGACACATAGATCGCGGATGTGGAGCCGGGTGGACTCGAGGTGGCCTTGCAGTGGATTTAATCCAAATGAACTTAAATTTTAGTTGTGATATTTTCATTTTGGGTTTTTATTCTATTTGGATGTAATAAGGCCTCCTAATACTTTACTTTCATTATTTTTCTCATGTTGGATATTGTTTAAATTATATTATTATTATTGGATTTAAATCACATATTTTCCAAAATTAACACGAAAATGTTTTAAAATGCCATCGGGCACAGTTGAAGTTTGTTTTATAACTTGACTTAAATATGTTTTTAAAAATAAACACTAAGTATGATTTTATCAAGATTGTCAAATACGAGAAGTTTTCAAATGGGTTTCAAAGCGGTTTCAAAAAGGTTTTCCCTAGTGACATCACCAGATTCGGTCGTAGTGAATAGGCTGGGTTTGGGGATGTTACAGTTTGGTATCAGAGCCCAGTTCAAAGCTCTGCTGTGGGGGCCCAAGTTCCAAAAATGTTTTGGTAGGCCTTATGGAATGATTTTTGGTTTTTGAACAGCATGGCCCGAGTCTCCGGCACCGATCCGCCCAGGTAAGTACTTTTAAACCTCTTTGTGAATTATATGCTGTAGAAGGGTAGGAAGCATGGAACGTAGATAGACTTATAGGAACTTGAACCCTAGGAATAGGTTACTCAAACACACAAACGAAGCATAAGACTTAAAGAACTAAACCAACCTATGACTTAGTCACTGAGCTAGGGTGTGGTAACCCCTGTACGCATGTCTAGGATTGGATCCGGAAGAGCCTGGTATTTAAGCAGTCCTCGTGACTCACCTCCTCTTCGCAGGTATCCTACCTGGTGCGTAGCTTCGGTTCACCCTAACTCAGAGGGCTCAGTGGTGTGGCAACCTCTGTGCGCATGTCTAGAAAGGTTCAGTGAGAGCTTGGTATTTAAGCAGTCCGCGTGACTCACCTCCTCTTCACTCGAATCCTGCCTGGTGCGTAGCTTTGGTTCACCCTGACCAAGAGGGCTCGGTCATAGGCCTAAAATAATGACTAAAACCCGAAGGGGATCTAGCCACGTTTTGAAATGAATGAAACAACAAAGACTCAAATGTTTTCAAAACTTTTGCAATAAACTCTTTCAAAATTGAGAACAACACTTTTACAATGTTTTTCTCAAAAAAAAAAAAAACTTGATTTGCGGAAAATTACAAAAAGGCCCTTAGGGGTAAAATTACTAAAATGCCATTGGCTCATAAAATATCAGTTCAATGGTTTGGCTCAAAATTTCAACTATTTTACAAATATTCAGCAACTTAGCTTTGAAAATCATCAACAAAATATTTTGGTTTTGGAAAATTACGAAAACGCCCTCGAATTCAAAATTTCCCAAAATGACCTTGACTTTTGAACTTTTTGCAAACAGCAACGTTTAAAAAAAAAGAAAAACTTTCAAAAGAACCCCAAAGTTTTACAACCGTTAAAAAGAACCCTGATTGATCAAAATTACAAAATTGCCCTGATTGACAAAATTACTAAAATACCCCTGGGTTCCGAAACGATGTTATACCTTCAAATTTTTACAAAATCTTCAGAAACCTCTCCAGTTTTGAGAATTTAAAAATGATATGTTTTATTAAAGTTTTACAAACTTTTTATTTCAAAAATACCCTTATAGGAAAAATGACGAAAATACCCCTGGGTTAGAAATGGGCAGAAATGTCCGAAGAGCGAATAGGTAGGGACAGTAGTAAGGAATGGATGCATGAACTCTTCTGTGTGAACTAGGATAGAAGACTGAAACCTTGTTTGCTCGAAAGAATCTTTAACTAAAACTCTATCCATAAAATTTCTTCGCGTATAAGAAAGTGGAACAAATGCTAACGCATAAAATTTTCTTAATCAGATTAAAAGCGCTGTAGATAGAATGAGTTCCAGAGGACGTGGACGCCGTGGACGCGGTAGGGGTAGGATGACGGTGTCTGAACCCGTCAGGTTAGGACAAGGTTCTGAAAACGAAGTACCACCGCCACCACCACCTCCAGCTTTTAGAGCTGAGGAGCAGGATCAGACCGGTGGTGAGGCAGTGTCGCAAGCTGTGTTGCGAGTTCTCGAGTTGGTGGCTGGGGCTGGTGGAAATCTGGGAGCTCGGAAGTCTGTTCCAGAGCGAGTTCGGTCTAACGGAGCTGAGGTATTCCGGGGTGTCTCAGGAGTGGCACCCAGTGCAGCAGAGTATTGGCTAGAATCTACAGAAAGGATCATGGACGATCTTGATCTGATTGAGGAGGAGAAGCTGAAAGGAGCAATATCGCTTCTGAAGGATGAAGCATATCAGTGGTGGTTGACGGTTCGGGATGGAGCCATAGCAGATGATCTCACGTGGGACTACTTCAAAAATGCCTTCCAGAAGAAGTATGTGGGTACTAGCTACACGGATGCTCAAAGGAAACTTTTTCTGGGCCTTGTGCAAGGGACTAAGTCGGTAGCGGAATATGAGGCGGAGTTTTTAAGGCTGAGTAGGTATGCTAGAGGCATCGTGGCTACTGAACACGAGCGTTGTGTCCGTTTTGAGGACGGACTTAGAGATGATTTGAGGCTGCTGATAGCTCCACAGCAGGTTCGTGAGTTCTCATCCCTAGTGGAAAAGGCCAAGGTGGCCGAAGGGATCAAGGAGGCTGTGAGGCAAAGTTATAGTAGGAATAATCAGAAGAGAGGATTTGGGCCAGCTGGGTCAGGTGGTAATGTCCAGAAAAAGGCTAGGCCAAGTGGGCCAAATCAGGCAGCAAGGCCCATGACTACTAATCAGAGGCCGACTCAGTGTAACCGCTGTGGAAAGACCCATTGGGGAAGTTGTTCGACCGGCGATAGAGGATGTTTTGAGTGTGGGTCGTTGGAGCATCGTGTTAGAGATTGTCCCCGGAAATTAGCCAAAAATCAGCCAGAGGGGCAGAATCGTACTCAGGATAGAAATGTGGGACCACAGAGGGGTCGTGGTAATGGCAGAGGAAACAACGGTCCTAACCGAGGTCGTGGAACTTAGGGCAGAGGTTCAGGCAACACAGAGGCTAGGCAGCCTGGCTTAGTCTATGCAGCTAGGCGTCGCGAGGAGGGTGACGCACCGGATGTCATAACCGGTATGTTTTTAATCTCTGGTTTTCCTTATGTTGCATTGATTGATGTGGGTTCAACGCACTCGTACATTGCTAGTAGTGTGGTAGGAACTATGGACTTAAACTCTGAAACTGCTTCTAGGAAGATGACTGTAGTTAGCCCTTTAGGTCACTCTGTTTTGGTAGACAAACTTTATAGAGACGTACCCCTAGAACTCCAAGGGGTAGTATTTGTGGCTGATCTGATGGAACTACCATTTGGGGAGTTCGATTTGATCCTTGGAATGGACTGGCTGGTTAAGTATCAGGCGAATTTGGATTGCGCGGCTAAGCGCATGGTTTTTAAGACGGCTGAAGGTGGTGAAGTGGTTATGATAGGTGATAGAAGGAATTACCTATCCAATGTGGTGTCTGCCTTGAAGGCTGAGAGGATGGTCAAGAAGGGTTGTAAGGCCTTTTTGGTTCAAATTTGTGCTTTGGAAGTTAAGGAGTCAGTAGTTGGAAAGGTCCGAACGGTTGGGGAATTTGCTGATGTGTTCCCAGAAGAGCTTCCGGGTCTGCCTCCAGATCGGGAAGTCGAATTCGGTATAGACTTGCTACCCGGAACGGCACCTGTGTCTATAGCACCGTATCGAATGGCACTAAAGGAATTGGTGGAGCTGAAGGCTCAAATTCAGGAGCTCTTGGATAGAGGGTTCATCCGACCAAGCATATCTCCGTGGGGAGCACCTGTGTTGTTTGTCAAGAAGAAGGACGGTTCAATGCGGATGTGTATAGATTACCGCAACTGAACAAGCTAACGATCAAAAACAAGTATCCGTTGCCTCGGATTGACGACTTGTTCGATCAATTGAAGGGTGCTTCGGTGTTTTCGAAGATAGACCTTAGGTCGGGCTATCATCAACTTAAGGTGAAGGAAGTTGATGTTCACAAGACGGCGTTCAGAACTCGGTATGGACACTACGAGTTTTTAGTGATGCCATTTGGGTTGACCAATGCACCGGCGGCGTTCATGGATCTAATGAATAGGGTATTTCAGCAGTACTTGGACCAATTTGTCGTGGTATTTATAGACGAGATCTTGGTTTACTCAAGGACGGAGGAGGAGCATGATAAGCACTTACGTATAGTTCTACAAGTGTTGAAGGAAAAGCAATTATATGCCAAATTCAGTAAGTGCAAATTCTGGCTTAGAGAGGTGGCTTTCTTAGGTCACGTAGTGTCAGCGGACGGAATAAGAGTAGACCCTCGCAAGATTGAAGCGGTGTTGGATTGGAAACCGCCTAGGTCAGTGGCGGAGATCCGAAGTTTCCTGGGTTTAGCGGGGTACTATCGAAGATTTGTAGAAGGATTCTCCTTAATCGCAGCGCCGTTGACTAAGCTACTAAGGAAGGGTGTTCCATTCGTATGGACGGAGAAGCAGTAAGGAAGCTTTGATAAGCTAAGGAAAATTCTGACGGAAGCTCCGATTTTGGTACAGCCTGAAGCAGGAAAGTTATTTACCGTCTATTGTGATGCATCCCATACTGGTTTGGGATGTGTGCTGATGCAAGAAGGGAAGGTAGTAGCCTATGCATCCCGACAGTTAAGACCACACAAATTGAACTACCCAACGCACGACTTGGAGTTAGCCGCAGTCGTTTTCGCACTGAAGATATGGAGACACTACCTTTATGGGGAGAAGTCAATAGTCTACACGGATCATAAGAGTTTGAGGTATCTCTTGACACAGAAGGATCTCAACTTGAGACAGCGTCGGTGGATTGAACTTTTAAAGGACTACGATTGTTCAATCGAGTACCATCCGGGTAAGGCTAACGTGGTAGCTGACGCGTTGAGCCGGAAGGTTATGACGGACTTAAGAGCGATGTTTGCTCGGATGAGTCTATATGATGATGGAAGTCTTTTGGCGGAACTTCAAGTTAAGCCAACGTGGATCGAGGAGATTAAGGACAAGCAGTTAGTGGATGAGGGGTTGAATGCTAAAAGGGTACAAGTTCAGGATGGTGGTTTGGAAGGGTACAGTCTATCTCGTGATGGAGTGCTATGTTTTCAAGGGCGAGCATGTATGCCAAAAGATGTGGAGTTGAGGCGGAAAATTCTCCAAGATGCTCATAGCAGCCCATATGCTATGCATCCGGGAGAAAACAAGATGTATGGGGATTTACGGAAGCAGTTCTGGTGGCCCGGGTTAAAGCGTGAAGTAACAGAGTTTGTTGGTAGGTGTTTGACTTGTCAGCAGGTCAAGGCTGAACATCAGTTACCGTCAGGGTTGCTTCAGCCAGTGAAGATTCCTCAATGGAAGTGGGAGAGGATCACTATGGATTTCGTCAGTGGGCTACCCCTTACGCCCAGCAAGAAGGACGCAGTTTGGGTAATAGTAGACCGTCTGACTAAGTCAGCTCACTTCATACCGGTGAGGGTGGATTATTCTCTTCAGAAGCTAGCTAAGCTATATGTATCGGAGATAGTGCGATTGCATGGTGTGCCGGTATCGATCATCTCGGATAGGGATCCCAGGTTCACGTCAAGGTTCTAGAAAACCTTGTATCAAGCTTTGGGTACACGGTTAGATTTCAGTACCGCTTTCTATCCACAGTCTGACGGACAATCGGAAAGGGTGATACAGATTTTAGAGGATATGTTAAGGGGATGTGTCTTGGATTTTCGGGGTAGTTGGGAGGAATTTCTACCATTGGCAGAGTTCGCCTACAACAACAGCTATCAGGCGAGTATCCAGATGGCTCCATATGAAGCACTGTATGGACGGAAGTGTCGTACTCCGACATGTTGGACGGAATTGAGTGAGCGATAGATTTTGGGTCCCGAGTTGGTGACAGAGACTGAAGACAAAGTCAGGGTGATTCGGTCTCGTCTCAAGGAAGCATCAGATAGGCAAAAGTCTTATGCCGATCTAAAACGCAAGGAAATGGAGTATGCTGTGGGAGACAGGGTTTTTCTGAAGGTGTCGCCTTGGAAAAAGGTGTTGAGATTTGGATGAAAAGGGAAGCTAAGCCCAAGGTTCATCGGGCCATATACAGTTGTAAAGCGAGTAGGACCGGTAGCTTATCAGCTAGAGTTGCCGGCAGAACTGAATCAGATCCATGATGTATTTCATGTATCGATGCTGAGACGGTATCGGTCAGATCCTTCGCACGTTGTGCCAGTAGCAGAAATTGAGGTGAACTCGGACTTCTCTTTCGAAGAAGAACCAGTTCAGATCCTAGATCGAGATGTAAAGGTTCTACGTAGAAAGTCAGTACCCTTAGTGAAAGTGCTATGGCGGAATCATGGTACAGAGGAAGCTACGTGGGAGCCCGAGGATGTGATGCGGCAGCAATACCCCCACCTGTTTTGATCAAGGAATTTCGAGGACGAAATTTATTTTAAGGGGGTAGAATTGTAACATCCTAAAAATGGGGCTATTTGGTTTATAAATTATTTTTCTTATGTATGAATTGCTGTGTTATTATTTATGAAATAATAGAGCTTAATTTAAGGCTTTGAGTGTGCCCGGTTTGATAGAAAAATTTCAGTTTTAACTTTAAAGGCAAGGAGCATTAGCAGGAGGGTGTTATAAGAATAAATGTGGGTATTTTAACACAAAGATGAGCCTAGAATAAGTGGCAAAGTAAGCCCACTTAAGAGCTAGCATGTGACGCCACCAAGGAGCAAGGGAGAACCTTGGTTCGAGTCACAACAATCCCTCTTTTTGCACTTTGGTTGGACGGCAATAAGAGAGAGTTTTTCTCTCTTTAATTTCTTTTAATTATCTTTTAGATAATAGGATAATAGGAGATAATTAAGGATTTTATTTGGTTAAAAAGGGATTTTACTATAAGGATATTAAGAAGATAATCAAGGATATTATTATTATCAT
Source organism: Gossypium australe (assembly GCA_005393395.2). Taxonomy (NCBI): domain Eukaryota; kingdom Viridiplantae; phylum Streptophyta; class Magnoliopsida; order Malvales; family Malvaceae; genus Gossypium; species Gossypium australe. The sequence goes on from CM016614.1 coordinate 47,981,948, forward strand.
TTTGATAATAAGATAATATAAGATAATCAAGAAGATTATTTGATTAAAAGGATTAATTAGTATTATTATTATTTAGATATCATGATAATAGTAGATTAAAGGGATTATTTGATATTATTTGGATTATTGATGGATTTTTGGATTAATTCAAAATTAATTTGAATTAATTAAAAGGGGTGGACGGCAAGGGTATTTAGAGCCTATAAAAGCATTAGTTGACCCCCTTGTTTTGTTTTTTTTTTCCATTCTTGCTAGTTGCCGAAAATCCCTAACCCCTCTCCCTTTGTGCTCTTTTATTTTCTTTGTTCTCTCAAACCCCTTCAAGCTGAAATTTCTAGCACCTTTCTTTCCCATTATTTTCTTTCTCCCCTTGGCCGAATACACTCCCTTGGAAGTGCTGATTTCTTTTCCTCTTATTAAACTCTCTATTGGCCGAATACAACCTAGTAGTTTGCCGAAACTCCCTTCTTCTATTCTAGTGTACTTTGGCCGAATATTGGAAGGAATATAGATCTCTTCAGATTCCTTGTTATCAATCGGGTGATAAGTAACCATTTCTGTTAGGTACTCAGGGGAGTAAAGCAGTCGACTCACAACCCGATCTCTAGTAATCGATTTTTGGTAAGTAATGGTAAGATCTACTTTAGTTAGTCAGTTGATATTCGTTTTAGCCGAAGGCTACTAACTTATTGAGTGCCGATTCATGGAATCAGAAGCAGATTCAGGAGTTTGGTGTGCGATTAACATCCAATCGAGGGAAGGTAAGATACCGGGTTCATAAGGAACCCCTTTCAATAATTTGGTTTGGCCGAATAGGCCATAAGACTAATCCATGAATTTGGCCGTATATAGGACAAGTGGATCTGTGGTGACCAACGTTTCTTTTCGGGATTAGAACATCCAAGGGTGACAGGTGTGTACATACACACTATAATCTATTTAATGTGCTGATTATTGGAAATGCTTAATTGATTTATGTAGCATTGGATGATATACCATATCGGTATAGATGGCAATTCAGGTAAGTACCTGTTAATGTGAATTATTATTAATGCTTTTGGGAAGCATGATGTACTGATTTATACATATAATGGCATGTAACATATATTTATGTGACTGATGTGGGATTGACTGAGTGGAGGGGGCAGCGATATTGTGCCGACGGGCACCAGTGTTTTGGTAACACACTGTGACTACGGTCACCAGAGGTTTGGTACCTCCAGAGGTTTGGCACCTCATAGCGACTTATCCCTGTGGTTATTACCACCGTGGGTTGGCCCCACTTGAGAAATGGGATCGTCTGCCAGTGATTTGGTATCACACGATGGGTTGGCCCCATCATCCGATTTGTGTCTAAGGACACCAGTGTTTTGGTAACACATTGTGACTATATGTCACCTGTGGTTTGGCACCACCAGTGGTTTGGTACCACAACGGGGTAGACAGTGGCGTTTGGTTGGCTAGGTTGGGACACATAATATTATGCATGTTAATTATGTTATATGTTGTGTATGAAGTTGGATTAAATCGGGGAAAGGGTTACATACTGAGTCTTGGTGACTCACCTTCTCCTTTACATTTTTTTTTCCAGGTGACACATAGATCGCGGATGTGGAGCCGGGTGGACTCGAGGTGGCCTTGCAGTGGATTTAATCCAAATGAACTTAAATTTTAGTTGTGATATTTTCATTTTGGGTTTTTATTCTATTTGGATGTAATAAGGCCTCCTAATACTTTACTTTCATTATTTTTCTCATGTTGGATATTGTTTAAATTATATTATTATTATTGGATTTAAATCACATATTTTCCAAAATTAACACGAAAATGTTTTAAAATGCCATCGGGCACAGTTGAAGTTTGTTTTATAACTTGACTTAAATATGTTTTTAAAAATAAACACTAAGTATGATTTTATCAAGATTATCAAATACGAGAAGTTTTCAAATGCGTTTCAAAGCGGTTTCAAAAAGGTTTTCCCTAGTGACATCACCAGATTCGGTCGTAGTGAATGGGCCGGGTTTGGGGATGTTACAATATATACATACTTTACAAAACACATAACTCTAATCATATGCATATCACCTTAATAATATTCGAATACTTATCATAATTTAAACACTTTACTTCATAATTCTTTACATACTTATACACAACTTAATATCCATAAACAAATACGACATTAACAATTTCGTATTATGAACAAGCATATCTCATTAACATAAAAAATCTCATGCGCATTTGACTACATCAAAAAGAACCATTCAAGTATGATCATGAATACACTTTGCCATCCTTTCCATGCCCTATTCGGCTAGTAAATCAATATATCAAATTTTATTGCTTTTATGCACTACTCAAATACTAATATTATCCATATAAAGACATGCTTATAATGCACTCATGTGATCAAATCAAATCATCTTATTTATATAACCGAACACAATCTAGACATAACAAATTTTCACAAATAAATAATCATATAATAATCCAACAAGAGCACATATATATATCTTGACCGAATATACTCATGCTCATAATTAGTTCTTAATCTAAATAACAATCATGGCATTTAAACCATCATATATGAAATCACATGTACATTGCTCATACCAAATTCCAAATAGATCCAAACACTCAATCGAACCAATGTACACCTTAATTCGTTTGCATGTGCATAATTGAACCAAAAATAATTATATGACTTATTCATTATTTTGCATTCGCCAACCACTCCTAATTTGCAAATTATTCAAGCATTCTATAAGTGCACACATTTCCTTTACAATTGAATCAAAACAATCAATACAAAACCTTGTATATATATTCATTTTTATCCCTTTACTAAATGAATTTATAATCATACTCAAAGACAAATCATACCAAGCATCAAGATCATCAATTTAGACAAATTCTTATGCAATATGATTGCTTAAAAAAAACTTACCTCAACATCATAAACATTCACCCAAACATTAGCCGAATGTAAAGGGCATTTCTATGCTCAATTTACAATAATTTCCATAACATTTCAAACAATTTAAAACCACTATTCTCTATTTCCTCAAAATCCCTTTCTCAACTTATCTTGTATTTACTAACACAACAACCCACAATTTCACCTCCATGGCCGAATCTAAGTGTACCAAATTCTAGAAATTTTAACATGATTTTGATAAAAATCAAGATAACCAACTCAATTTAATATGAATTTACTAAAATAAAACTCAACTACTTACCTTAAGAGAACATGCATCAACCGACTATGAAGCTTAAGTTTTTCTCTTCTTTCCCTTTGTTTTCGTGGAGAAGATGAAGAAAATGGGGGGAATCAAAATAATGTTTTCCTATTATTATTTTTATTCCCTTCACATTATAAAATAAGTGAATAAAAAGCCATTAACTAATAAAAATTTGATTTAATAAAAGCATGCTATTACTATGCCGTCCATCACCATGAGATTTGGGTTAATTGACATGCAAATTCATTCTTTCAAACAACACTTCAATTAAACCCTTTAATTTAATGAATGCTACTTTTTACCACTTATGTAATTTGGTCCTTTTTCTTAATTTAAACATACAAACAGTCAAATAATTTCACGAAATTTTAACACATGCTCAATCATACATATTTAACACGAAAAATAATATTAATTTATTTTTTTCCGACTAGAACTCGTGGTCCCGAAATCACATTTCTGATCAGGCTAAAATCGAGTTGTTCTCAAGTGAGATTTTATTATAATTTAGTATTAAATTATAAAACAATTATAATATAATCTTTAACATATAAAATAATACTTAAAAACATGTTATAAGACCACATTGCCTTCCACTATAACTTAAAATGGTTATATTACCCTTTAAGGACTTCACTAAAATAAAGCCACATCAATCTAACCATAAATCAAATAAAAGGCCACTTTTGCCAGTTACGCGATTTTGTCCTTTTTAACTAATTTAGCACACAAACAGTTAAATTTTTTTTTTATACGAAACTTTCACACACATTAATTCACATATAACTGACTCAAAATATAATATTAAAAATATTTCTCAGACTCGGATTCGTGGTCCCGAAACCACCGTTCCGATTAGGGTCAAATTAGGACTGTTACAACTCTCCCCCCCTTAGGGATTTTCGTCCTCGAAAATCTTACCAGAAGGTAGATTAAGGATTTGCTTCCACACAATACATTTCAAATTCACACATGGCTTCAGATTTCAAATCTCTTTAATCTCACAATTGAAATTCTGATCTGACTTTCGCTGTACATCATCTCAGGAACAGATAACTCTATAATCAACACTTTATTTCTATAATCCACAAAGCCAGGAATATCATAGTTCACACTCATTCATAAATATCATATCTAGAATGTCGTGCATCATGTTACTCTCGTACGATTAAACTAACTGACACTGTGAGCCACCTATAACAATGGTTATACAATCTCAGAGCTTCTCGGTATAGACACTTTATCTCGAAGCAACAATTAATCATCGAAACTTTGAATTCTACTAAAATCATCTTAACCAAAGAGAAATCATTGGGTCTTACTAGGAACGACGTCTCAACCTTATAATAAATATTATACTGGTTGTTAAGGAATCATTTGAACACAGTAAAGAATCAAATATGATTTTAGTAGGAACCATTGTAGAGGCATAACTTCTATAACTCTGAGGATGGTACTACTGTAGTCTCACATTTCAAGCCAGAAGTTATAACCATAATAAACATAGTCATCTCTGTCATATAGAGATCTTTTGTGGACAGTCACATGGAATCATAAGAAAACTGAAATAGTGAAATTTCAACATGTGGAGCTATACAAGATATCTGAAAATTACAACCCGTATAGAATGATATCAATTCCGATGCTATCCCAGAACATGTACGGGAAGAACAATGTCATTCATAAATACTTAAATCCTCAGTAACAAAAGCAATATAATCTTCATGGATATTCAACAGAACAATAACCAGTAGTAACAAAATTTTAACCTCATACAGATTATACCATCGACTTTTATATCCACACAATGGAATAAATTATCAGATAAAGACATAACAATGGCGAACATAACCCAAACAGATCAACGTTGCTTTCATCTATCAATATGTTTAGCTAATGTTCTCATATGATAAGACTTCCTTTTTGAAATTAAACAGTCACAACCATTGCACTTAGCCATCAACACAATTCAAACATTATTCAACTGTCTAATCCTGTCATAATTAAGTTCATATTATCCCATCAATAACAGAATTTAATCTAGAGAAGCTTCTTGTTGATACTTTCTTTAGATAACATACCTGAATAGGTCATTTAATCGGAGTTAACTTATTCTATAATAGTGACCTTGCATAATTTGAATAGTCTTCAGAACTATCCAATATCCCTTTTAGTACTATCTTCATTTACTGATTTGTTCTCTTTTCTGACTACATTAGTAATCTTTCAAACACGAATCTCTGTAACTCCACACTCGTGAGCTTATTCAACCAAAAATCTTACAGATTTCATTGTAACATTTTACTGATAAAGGGGTGAGGGTAGTAAAGCCTCAAATTTAACTCGCACATAAATGCACATAACACATACAATCACAAATAACCAATTTATTTCTAATTTCACATTCTCAAAACATTTAATAAACATTTGCTTATAATTACTTTTGTTCTCAATACATAGTTCATAAGCCAACTCAAATCACTAAGTCACAATCGAAATCCTCATATAGCATCATAACTCAATTGTCATAACTCATATGCTCATATAATTATAACATTTATCAATAACAAAAATGTCATACACTTTGATTCATACCTTTACGAGTGTCAATTTATCACCAATATATTTTCACTCAAACGTTTGCGTACACATTCTATACTATCGGAATTTAGCTTGGTTGGAAAGCATATCTATCTAATTAAAACAAATTTTCGTCAGAGTCGGGAGATATCACACTATCGCTGGTTACATATGGCATGTATAGTTAGACTCACATACACTATGGTAGTCCTAGAATCGACTAAACCATAGCTCTGATACCAATAAAATGTAACACCCCCTTTTTACCCGAGACCGTTGCCGGAGTCGAGTATGAGGCATTACTAGACTTGATTACTAATTCAGGGCATAAAAATTAAAACTGTCCAACTGCGTCATGCTGATTAAATTGACTATAAATCGAGTTACAAAACTCGAAATTTGGATCCGTAAATTTTCTTTGAAACTAGACTCATATATCTTCTTACCATAATTTTTCCAGAATTTTTCATATGGCCAATTAGTACAGTTTATTCATCAAATTTTCCCCTATTTCACTGTTTAATGGTTCTGACCTATCTTTACAAAATCTCAGTTATCTCATTGTACAGAATTTCAATAATGTTCTTGTTTATTTTAATCAAAAATAGACTCATTAAGCTTTCTCTTCATATAAACTATGCTCCATGATTATTTTTGTACAATTTTTAATAATTTTTCCAAGACAGAACAGGGAATCACGAAGTCATTCAGATCCAGTCTCACTAAACTTTAAATATATCATAATATAAAATTTCTTTTCCTACTTTGTTTATTTCATATGAAAATAGACATAATAAACTTTAATTCTATATCTTATTCACTCTCTAATTCCATTTCTCCTTTTTTTGGTGATTTTTCAAAATCACGTTACTGCTGTTGACTAAAAACTGTTTCATTTAAACTCCAAACATTAATCATACTTATACACAAAAGTATAGCCATTTCCGCATGGCTTATACAAATATATATACAACTTCAAAACCAGCAATAGCAAAACTAGACTATACATGCCACGTAACTAAATCTCCAAGTGTAACATCCTGCACTAGGTTGGTTGCAAGGTAATTTAATTATTGCGTGATTGCCTAAATTAATGTATGTGTTATGGCTTGGTCAGAAATCCCGAGCTGGGTTTGGTATAGGGTTAAAAAGTTCCTTAAGTGCTTGGGATGGAAAGGCTAAGTATAAGTATTTTTAATTATTGGGGCGAATATGGACACAAAGGAATGGCTGGCGGAGTGGTTAGGGTGCTGCTAGAAGGCTAGAAGGTGCGCTGGGCTCAGGTTCGAGTCGCGTGGAGGGAGTTTTATTTTTGGCGCTGAAGGAGAGTTGGGCGAAGGAGGGTTTAATAATAAATTCGGCAAAATTGTGGCATGAAAATTAGCCTGGCCAAGTGGCTTGGGGCGCCGATTAGGGACCTGGGGGGGCGCTAGGCTCGGGTTCGAACCACCAGGGACGCAAGGGAGCTTGTTTTATTTTAGCGTTGAAGTAAGGGAGTGCTTAAAAGAAAATACTGACGAGTTAGGTCACGAAAGGCACGTTAGAAGAGTGGCAGAAGGCTCGGGTATATGCCTTCGGGTCCTGCGTTCGAGCCCTAGGAATCGCACCTAGGGCGTTTAACTTTTGCTTTTAGCATTTCAACTATTGAAGCCATCAGGAAGGATTTAAAAAAAAATGATACGACGCAATTCTACCATGAAAGTCAGGTCGGTCAAGTGGATAAAGCGTGGGGAATTCTGCCTCAGGTCTCGCGTTCGAGACCCGAGGGTAAGGCATGAACGTGCTTTTTGTTTTCGTCTCTGGCATTAAGGCATGCAGGAAACGAGTGTTTAAAAGAAACTCCCGATGCATTATGTCATGAAAGACCAGTTGGCCTGATGGCTGAGGCTTGGGGAAAGCTGCTTCGGGTCCGGGGTTCGAGACCCAGCAGCGCCTGGGAGCTTTCCTTCCTCTTTTTGCCTTGGCCGACGAAGTTTGGGGCGCCAGCATGCGCATGCACGCACAGGGAACAAGGCTGTTGGCTGCATGTCTCCTTTATTTTATCCTTTTAGTATTGTTGTTTTATTTTATTTAATTAGTTATTATTATTTCCATTGGAATATGGGGTAATATTTTATTGTAGTATGGGAATTATCCTTGTTTTATCTAGCCATTAGTTAAATTAAGTATGGGGGGAGTGTTGGGAATATGCAAAACAATATTATAGGAAATTGAAATTTGAAGAAGGGCATGCCTTAGGGTGGCCGGCCTTGGAGTTTAGCAAAGGAGAGCATTTCGGCAGTAGCTCTATTATTTTCCCTTCCTTCCAACCTTGAATGCTTGGCCAAAATTAGAAGAAAGCCAAATTCCCTTAGCATACTTTGTTTTCCCCTCCCTTGTGCATGCCGAAACCTTGTTCTTCTTCCTCTCCTTAGTTTCTCTTGAAGTGGCCGGCTACATCATCTATCCTCAAGGCTTGGCCGAATTTTGGTGTTCATCTAGGAGGAGAAATTGTCGAGGTAAGGGCGACCAACTGTTGTGGCCGAGAGTTTTAGACCTTGGCCGAAAATGGGAGACTCCAAGGGGGGGCTTGGGGTTTCGATTTTTTTGAAGAGGCTCTAAGGGGGGGTGTTTTCGGCTAGCTCCTATTATTTCTTTCCTTCCATTGTTTATATTCTAAGCTCTTTAACCTCGTCAAATTTGCTTTCTTTTCCCATTGTAGTCTTAGCCGAATGATGCTTACCACCTAGAGCATAGGCCGAATCCGAAAAGAGGGGTATTTTCGAAAGTTGGTAAGAATTTCCTCTTTTACTTAGGTTCCTTACCTCTCTTTTGAAGGGCCATTTTAGTATCTATGTTTGACCGATTTGTGCACTGTGATTTTAGGGGGATAAATCGGCTAGGAAACCAGAAGCTTTCAAGATTTCAAGTCATATTAGTTCGTATTAATAAAGGTTCGGCCTAAGGCCCTGTTTTATTATGTTATGACCAATAACCTTGGACTTGTTAATTAATCGATAAGACCCCTAAATGCTAACCCGTAATGGCCGAATAATAGGAGCTATACGAGGACAAGTTCGGGACTTTTTTTTAAACATCACGTAAATCCGGGATTTCTTGTAGACCTTCAATTATTTAGGTGTGTAAACTCCTACACACTTTATTAGTATAAACTGTTATTTAATGATATTAATAACCCCTCATATGGTAACTTGGCTTAGTGGGCATAAGCTTGGGTTTCGGGTAAGTTTCCTTATTACTCGATTTACGATATATGTTGTATATGCCATCATATGCTGAAAAATGCTATGCTATATACGATTGCATGATATATGGAATCATGATACTGTAATATGAGCATGATGATGGTGGGATTGATGAGAGGGAGTAATATTCGTGTCGACGGACACCAGTGTTTTGGTAACACATTGTGACTACGGTCACCAGAGGTTTGGTACCTCCAGAGGTTTGGCACCTCATAGCGTCTCGTCCCTGTGGCTTAGTACCACCGTGGGTTGGCCCCACATTTGAGATACGGGATCGACGCCAGTGATTTGGTATCACACGATGGGTTGGCCCCATCATTTGATTGTGACTTCGGGTCACCAGTGGTTTGGCACCACCAGTGGTTTGGCACCACACGTATTGACGGATATTGTGACTTCGGGTCACCAGTGGTTTGGCACCACCAGTGGTTTGGTACCACACGGGGTAGAAAAGGAGCATGGATGGCTAGATTGGGTTGCATAATTGCATGTCATACTAATATCTTGGGTATGAGTGTTATTTCCCGGGTTGGGGATTTATACACTGAGTCTTGGTGACTCACCCCTTCCCATATCATCTTGCAGGTGAGTAGAGCACGGATGCGGAGCCGAGGAGAGCTCGAGGCGGCCATGTTGGTTTTGTGGATTTGAAACTTTATTTTGCCCGTTTTAAGTTTAATTATTCACTACAATTCGATTGGGTTGTAATATGGCCGCTTATTATTTTGGATGGTTAGGTAGTTGTTTTACTTTACTTTATAACTGATGAACTTACGGACGGTTATGCAAATTGGTTAAAAGTAACATTTTCGAAGATAAATACTTGTACGCGTTTTCAAAAATGCTACTATCGGGTAGCAAAATTTTCTAAGCTATTGACCACTCCAATGTTTAAAATCTAAATGATCGAATGGTTTTAAAAGAATAAAGGATTTACAACTCTATCGGATTTACCAAATCAACCCACCTGAGTTTTTAACGAATACCGTTTTATACCCTTAGCAAAATTTTAAATTTCTACAATTAACCTAAACCTTTCGAACTTCCTTTCTTCCGTGACATACCAGATTCGGTCATGGCTTGTGGGCCGGGTTTGGGGTGTTACAATTTGGTATCAGAGCCCGGTTGCAAAACTCGGCTGTGAGGGCCTAAGGCCTAAAAATGTTTTAGCTAAGATAGGTTTTTGAAAACCCCGTTGAAAATAATTTTGGTTGAACAACATGGCGTCGAGTCTCCGGCACCGATCCGCTCTTGTAAGTACTTTTAATCTATGTATAGATGGTTATCTGTAAATGGGTAGAAAGCGGGACGTAGATAGTATGAAAGGTATATGAACTCTAGGACTAGTTACCCCAAACAATCGCATAAGATTCTAATTGCCTAATTAAACAAACCCATGACTAAGTCACCGAGTTAAGGTGTGGTAACCCTTGTACGTATGTCTAGGATTGGATCCGAAAGAGCTTGGTATTTAAGTGGTCTTAGCGACTCACCTCCTCTTCGCGGGATTCCTACCTGGTGCGTAGCTTCGGTTCACCCTAACCGTGAGGACTTGTTCATGGGCTAAACCCCTATTATTAAAACCGAGAGGGAATTAGCCGCATTTTATAAAGACTCTAGTTTTCAAAGACTTCCCTCAAACTTATGGGATTTATACTACAAAATTCCTTTGATTTATGGACGTTTTAAAATACCCTTAGGGGTAAATTATAAAAATGCCCCTAGTTTTAAAATTCTACCAAACTACCCCAAAATTTCTTTTTAAACAAAATTTTCCTTATTTTACAAGCATACCTAAAATCCCTAATTTGCAAAATGTCAAAAATGTTGTGCTTTTGGTAAAATTACAAAATTGCCCCTAAATTGCAAATTACCAAAATGACCTTGATTTTCAAAGTTTTTGCAACACTACCAATTTGGGGAAGACAAATTTTTCAAAAGGAACCCCCAAGTTTGGCAAATTTTTTTTTAAATTTTTAAATTTTCTTTGATTTATCAAACTTACATTGTTTTATTACCAAAATACCCCTGTAGGGTTAATGACGAAAATACCCCCGGGTTAAGAAATGGGTCGAAAAGAGTGATGGAATAAGTGAATGTGTATCTTCGAATTACGATAGAAGACTTGAAACTTGTTTGATCGAAAGAACAACTTCAAAATTTCGCCCATAAGATTCTTTGCTATTAATGAGTGGAACAGTGACTAACTCATAAAACTTTTAAGACAGATTGCGCCATAAGAAATGAGTACTAGAGGTCGCGGCCGTCGGGGACGCGGTAGAGGCCGGATGGCCGTGACAGAACCAGTCAGGTCGGGCCAAGGATCGGATAATGAGATACCACCCCCACCGCCACCCCCAACTTTTGGTGATGGACCTCAGGATCAGACGGGGGGTGAGTCGGTATCGCAGGCTATGCTGCGTGTGCTAGAAATGATGGCTGAGACCAATAGAGGGGCAGGCGCTCGGAAGTCTGTATCTGAGCGGCTCCGATCCAATGGAGCTGAAGCATTCCGGGGTGTGTCAGGTGTCGCACCCAGTACAGCCGAATATTGGTTAGAATCAACAGAGAGGATCATGGACGATCTCGACTTAACAGATGAGGAGAAGCTGAAAGGAGCAGTGTCGCTTCTAAAAGACGAGTCATACCAGTGGTGGCTCACGGTTCGAGACGGCGCCACAGCAGACGACCTTACTTGGGAATACTTCAAAGCTACTTATCAGAAGAAGTATGTGGGCACCAGTTACACTGATACTCAGAGGAAAACCTTTCTGGGACTGGTACAAGGAAATAAGTCGGTATCTGAGTATGAGGCAGAATTTCTGAGGTTGAGCCGCTATGCCCGGGGAGTCGTGTCAACTGAGCACGATCGTTGTGTCCGCTTTGAAGACGGACTTAGGGATGACTTAAGGCTGTTGATTGCTCCACAACAGGTACGTGAGTTTGCTGTTCTGGTGGAAAAAGCAAAGGTAGCTGAAAGGGTCCGGGAGTCTGTGAGGCAGAGTTATGATAGGAGCAAGCAGAAGCGAGGTGTTGGGCCATCTGGATCGGGAATTGGTGCACAAAAGAGGGCCAGACAGAGTGGGCCGAATCAGGCTGGAAGGCCCATGGCTTCTAACCAGAGGCCGGCTCAGTGTAATCGCTGTGGAAAGTCACATTGGGGAGGTTGTTACACCGGTGAGAGGGGTTGCTTTGAATGCGGATCTCCGGATCATCGTGTAAGGGATTGTCCTCGGAAGATGGCAAGGAATCAGCCAGAAGGTCAGAACCGTACTCCAGCAAGGAATGTGGGGCCACCGCAGAGGGGTCGTGGAAATGGTAGAGGAGGCAATGGTCCTAATCGAGGTCGCGGAGTTCAGGGCAGAGGAGCAGGCAACACCGAAGCTAGACAGCCTGGCTTAGTCTACGCAGCGAGGCGACGCGACGAGGGTGACGCTCCGGACGTCATCACCGGTACGTTCCTAATTTTTGGTCTCCCCTATGTTGCATTAATTGATGTGGGTTCGACGCATTCATACATTGCCAGTAGTGTGGTAGAGGCTATGAACTTGGATTTTGAAACTACTTCTAGCGAGATGACTGTAATTAGCCCTCTGGGACACTCTGTGATGGTGAACAAGCTATATAGAGAAATACCCCTAGAACTCCAAGGGGTAGTGTTTGTGGCCGATCTGATGGAACTGCCGTTTGGGGAGTTTGATCTAATTCTTGGAATGGACTGGCTGGTTAAGTATCAGGCAAGGCTGGATTGCGCTGTTAAGCGCATGATTCTAAGGTCGGCCGAGGGTGATGAAGTGGTCATGATAGGTAACAGAAGAGACTATCTATCCAATGTAGTGTCTGCCTTGAAGGCCGAGAAAATGATCAAAAAGGGGTGTGAAGCATTGTTGGTTCAGATTTATGCCTTGGAGGCTAAGGAGTCAGCAGTTGAGAAGGTCCGAACTGTAGGGGAATTCGCTGATGTGTTTCCAGAAGAACTTCCGGGTCTGCCCCCAGATCGGGAAGTAGAGTTCGGTATAGACTTGTTGCCCGGAACGGCACCTGTGTCTATAGCACCCTACCGAATGGCACCAAAGGAGTTGGCGGAACTGAAGGCTCAAATTCAGGAACTCTTGGATAGAGGGTTCATCCGACCTAGTATATCTCCGTGGGGAGCACCTGTGTTGTTTGTTAAGAAGAAAGACGGGTCAATGCGGATGTGTATCGACTACCGTCAGCTAAACAAGCTAACGATCAAAAACAAGTATCCGTTGCCTCGGATTGATGACCTGTTTGATCAATTGAAGGGTGCATCGGTATTCTCGAAGATAGACCTTAGGTCGGGCTATCATCAACTTAAGGTGAAGGAAGCTGATGTGCACAAGACGGCATTTCGTACCCGATATGGGCATTACGAGTTTCTAGTGATGCCGTTTGGGTTGACTAACGCGCCGGCAGCATTCATGGACTTGATGAATAGGGTGTTCCAGCCATACTTAGACCAATTCGTCGTGGTGTTTATAGACGACATATTGGTATACTCGAAGACAGAGGAGGAGCATGATAGGCATTTGCGCATAGTCCTACAAGTGTTGCGGGAGGAGCAGTTGTATGCCAAATTCAGTAAGTGCGAATTTTGGCTTAGAGAGGTGACTTTCTTGGGTCACGTGGTGTCAGCTGAAGGGATTAGAGTGGACCCCCGCAAGGTCGAAGCGGTGTTGGAGTGGAAACCACCTAGGACAGTGGCAGAAATTCGAAGTTTTCTGGGTCTGGCCGGGTATTATCGAAGGTTTGTGGAAGGATTCTCCTTAATCGCAGCACCGTTGACTAAGCTGTTAAGGAAAGGAGTCCCTTTTGTTTGGTCAGAGAAGCAGCAAGAAAGCTTTGATAAGCTAAGAAAGATTTTGACGGAAGCTCCAGTTTTGGTGCAGCCTGAGGCGGGGAAATTGTTCACGGTTTATTGTGATGCGTCCCATAATGGGTTGGGATGTGTGTTGATGCAGGAGGGGAAGGTGGTGGCCTATGCATCCCGTCAGCTAAGACCGCATGAGGTTAACTATCCTACCCACGACTTGGAGTTAGCGGCAGTAGTCTTTGCTTTGAAAATATGGAGGCATTACTTGTATGGAGAGAAATCAATCGTCTACACGGATCATAAAAGTTTGAAGTACCTCTTGACTCAAAAGGACTTGAATCTGAGGCAGCGCCGATGGATTGAACTGCTGAAGGACTACGACTGTTCAATTGAGTACCATCCAGGCAAGGCTAACGTGGTGGCTGATGCGTTGAGCCGGAAGGTCCTGACAGACTTAAGGGCGATGTTTGCTCGTCTTAGTCTATACAACGACGGAAGTCTTTTGGCAGAGCTGCAAGTTAAGCCAACTTGGATCGAGGAGATTAAGGAAAAGCAATTACGAGATGACAGCTTAAACGCACGGAGGCTACAAGTTCAAGATGGCAGTTTGGAAGGGTATAGTTTGACTGGTGATGGGGTGCTGTGTTTTCAAGGACGGCCTTGTATGCCGAATGATGAGGGCTTGAGGCAAAGAATTCTTCAGGATGCGCATAGCAGCCCATACGCTATGCATCCTGGAGGTAGCAAGATGTATGGAGATTTACGTAAGCAGTTCTGGTGGCCAGGATTGAAGCGCGAGGTAACTGAATTCGTGGGAAGGTGTCTCACATGTCAGCGGGTAAAGGCTGAACATCAGTTGCCATCTGGGTTACTTCAACCAGTGAAGATTCCTCAGTGGAAATGGGAGAGGATCACTATGGATTTCGTCAGTGGGCTACCCCTCACGCCCAGCAAGAAGGACGCAGTTTGGGTGATTGTGGACCGTCTGACCAAGTCAGCTCATTTCATTCCAGTTAGGGTGGATTACTCGCTTCAGAAGTTAGCTAAGTTGTATGTGGCGGAAATAGTGAGGTTGCATGGTGTGCCAGTGTCGATCATCTCAGACAGAGACCCCAGATTTACATCGAGGTTTTGGAGAGCACTACATCAGGCTTTGGGTACACGGTTGGATTTCAGTACAGCATTCCATCCACAATCTGACGGGCAGTCGGAAAGAGTTATTCAGATTTTGGAGGACATGTTAAGAGGCTGCATTTTGGACTTCGGAGGTAGTTGGGAGGAATTTTTGCCATTAGCTGAGTTCGCATACAACAATAGTTATCAGGCAAGCATTAAGATGGCCCCATATGAAGCATTGTATGGTAGGAGGTGTCGCACACCTACTTGTTGGACGGAGTTGGGTGAGCGACAGATGTTAGGACCGGAATTGGTTGCAGAAACTGAGGATAAGGTGAAGAAGATCCAAGCTCGATTGAAAGAAGCCTCGGATAGGCAAAAGTCTTACGCTGATCTCAAGCGAAGGGACATAGAATTTGCCGTAGGAGACGAAGTTTTTCTGAAGGTCTCGCCATGGAAGAAGGTGCTAAGATTTGGGAAGAAGGGCAAATTAAGCCCAAGGTTCATTGGACCGTTTAAGGTGTTGAGACGAGTGGGACCAGTAGCTTATCAGCTCGAGTTACCTGCAGAACTGAGTCAGATTCACGATGTGTTCCATGTCTCCATGCTTAGACGCTATCGTTCTGATCCATCACACGTCTCGGCAGTGGAGGAAGTTGAGGTGAGTCCAGATTTGACGATGGAAGAGGAACCTGTGCAGATCCTAGATCGGGATGTGAAAGTTTTGCGTAGGAAGTCAGTTCCTTTAGTGGAGGTCCTATGGCGGAACCATGGAGTGGAGGAAGCTACGTGGGAGCCCGAGGATGTGATGCGACAGCAATACCCCCAACTCTTCTGACCCAGGTAATTTCGGGGACGAAATTATTTTAAGGGGGTAGAACTGTAACATCCTGCACTAGGTTGGTTGCAAGGTAATTTAATTATTGCGTGATTGCCTAAATTAATGTATGTGTTATGGCTTGGTCAGAAATCCCGAGTTGGGTTTGGTATAGGGTTAAAAAGTTCCTTAAGTGCTTGGGATGGAAAGGCTAAGTATAAGTATTTTTAATTATTGGGGCGAATATGGACACAAAGGAATGGCTGGCGGAGTGGTTAGGGTGCTGCTAGAAGGCTAGAAGGTGCGCTGGGCTCAGGTTCGAGTCGCGTGGAGGGAGTTTTATTTTTGGCGCTGAAGGAGAGTTGGGCGAAGGAGGGTTTAATAATAAATTCGGCAAAATTGTGGCATGAAAATTAGCCTGGCCAAGTGGCTTGGGGCGCCGATTAGGGACCTGGGGGGGGCGCTAGGCTCGGGTTCGAACCACCAGGGACGCAAGGGAGCTTGTTTTATTTTAGCGTTGAAGTAAGGGAGTGCTTAAAAGAAAATACTGACGAGTTAGGTCACGAAAGGCACGTTAGAAGAGTGGCAGAAGGCTCGGGTATATGCCTTCGGGTCCTGCGTTCGAGCCCTAGGAATCGCACCTAGGGCGTTTAACTTTTGCTTTTAGCATTTCAACTATTGAAGCCATCAGGAAGGATTTAAAAAAAATGATGCGACGCAATTCTACCATGAAAGTCAGGTCGGTCAAGTGGATAAAGCGTGGGGAATTCTGCCTCAGGTCTCGCGTTCGAGACCCGAGGGTAAGGCATGAACGTGCTTTTTGTTTTCGTCTCTGGCATTAAGGCATGCAGGAAACGAGTGTTTAAAAGAAACTCCCGACGCATTATGTCATGAAAGACCAGTTGGCCTGATGGCTGAGGCTTGGGGAAAGCTGCTTCGGGTCCGGGGTTCGAGACCCAGCAGCGCCTGGGAGCTTTCCTTCCTCTTTTTGCCTTGGCCGACGAAGTTTGGGGCGCCAGCATGCGCATGCACGCACGGGGAACAAGGCTGTTGGCTGCATGTCTCCTTTATTTTATCCTTTTAGTATTGTTGTTTTATTTTATTTAATTAGTTATTATTATTTCCATTGGAATATGGGGTAATATTTTATTGTAGTATGGGAATTATCCTTGTTTTATCTAGCCATTAGTTAAATTAAGTATGGGGGGAGTGTTGGGAATATGCAAAACAATATTATATGAAATTGAAATTTGAAGAAGGGCATGCCTTAGGGTGGCCGGCCTTGGAGTTTAGCAAAGGAGAGCATTTCGGCAGTAGCTCTATTATTTTCCCTTCCTTCCAACCTTGAATGCTTGGCCAAAATTAGAAGAAAGCCAAATTCCCTTAGCATACTTTGTTTTCCCCTCCCTTGTGCATGCCGAAACCTTGTTCTTCTTCCTCTCCTTAGTTTCTCTTGAAGTGGCCGGCTACATCATCTATCCTCAAGGCTTGGCCGAATTTTGGTGTTCATCTAGGAGGAGAAATTGTCGAGGTAAGGGCGACCAACTGTTGTGGCCGAGAGTTTTAGACCTTGGCCGAAAATGGGAGACTCCAAGAGGGGGCTTGGGGTTTCGATTTTTTTGAAGAGGCTCTAAGGGGGGGTGTTTTCGGCTAGCTCCTATTATTTCTTTCCTTCCATTGTTTATATTCTAAGCTCTTTAACCTCGTCAAATTTGCTTTCTTTTCCCATTGTAGTCTTAGCCGAATGATGCTTACCACCTAGAGCATAGGCCGAATCCGAAAAGAGGGGTATTTTCGAAAGTTGGTAAGAATTTCCTCTTTTACTTAGGTTCCTTACCTCTCTTTTGAAGGGCCATTTTAGTATCTATGTTTGACCGATTTGTGCACTGTGATTTTAGGGGGATAAATCGGCTAGGAAACCAGAAGCTTTCAAGATTTCAAGTCATATTAGTTCATATTAATAAAGGTTCGGCCTAAGGCCCTGTTTTATTATGTTATGACCAATAACCTTGGACTTGTTAATTAATCGATAAGACCCCTAAATGCTAACCCGTAATGGCCGAATAATAGGAGCTATACGAGGACAAGTTCGGGACTTTTTTTTAAACATCACGTAAATCCGGGATTTCTTGTAGACCTTCAATTATTTAGGTGTGTAAACTCCTACACACTTTATTAGTATAAACTGTTATTTAATGATATTAATAACCCCTCATATGGTAACTTGGCTTAGTGGGCATAAGCTTGGGTTTCGGGTAAGTTTCCTTATTACTCGATTTACGATATATGTTGTATATGCCATCATATGCTGAAAAATGCTATGCTATATACGATTGCATGATATATGGAATCATGATACTGTAATATGAGCATGATGATGGTGGGATTGATGAGAGGGAGTAATATTCGTGTCGACGGACACCAGTGTTTTGGTAACACATTGTGACTACGGTCACCAGAGGTTTGGTACCTCCAGAGGTTTGGCACCTCATAGCGTCTCGTCCCTGTGGCTTAGTACCACCGTGGGTTGGCCCCACATTTGAGATACGGGATCGACGCCAGTGATTTGGTATCACACGATGGGTTGGCCCCATCATTTGATTGTGACTTCGGGTCACCAGTGGTTTGGCACCACCAGTGGTTTGGCACCACACGTATTGACGGATATTGTGACTTCGGGTCACCAGTGGTTTGGCACCACCAGTGGTTTGGTACCACACGGGGTAGAAAAGGAGCATGGATGGCTAGATTGGGTTGCATAATTGCATGTCATACTAATATCTTGGGTATGAGTGTTATTTCCCGGGTTGGGGATTTATACACTGAGTCTTGGTGACTCACCCCTTCCCATATCATCTTGCAGGTGAGTAGAGCACGGATGCGGAGCCGAGGAGAGCTCGAGGCGGCCATGTTGGTTTTGTGGATTTGAAACTTTATTTTGCCCGTTTTAAGTTTAATTATTCACTACAATTCGATTGGGTTGTAATATGGCCGCTTATTATTTTGGATGGTTAGGTAGTTGTTTTACTTTACTTTATAACTGATGAACTTACGGACGGTTATGCAAATTGGTTAAAAGTAACGTTTTCGAAGATAAATACTTGTACGCGTTTTCAAAAATGCTACTATCGGGTAGCAAAATTTTCTAAGCTATTGACCACTCCAATGTTTAAAATCTAAATGATCGAATGGTTTTAAAAGAATAAAGGATTTACAACTCTATCGGATTTACCAAATCAACCCACCTGAGTTTTTAACGAATACCGTTTTATACCCTTAGCAAAATTTTAAATTTCTACAATTAACCTAAACCTTTCGAACTTCCTTTCTTCCGTGACATACCAGATCCGGTCATGGCTTGTGGGCCGGGTTTGGGGTGTTACACCAAGCATTTATTTACCGAAACAAAAATTGGATAGTGAGATGAGATCTCCTTTGACTTCCAACCCGAGCAAGTCTTTGAAACTCTACAAACATAGGAAATTTCACAAAGTAAGCTTTGAAAGCTTAGTAAGTCATAAGCACATAATTCACCATAGAAACATATTAATTCAATTCAAAAAGGCCAAACTTAGTTAATCACATACACATATATTATCACCTTTCTCATAAAATCCATGTTCCTCGTTAAGAAACTTCACTTACCTTATTTTTCATTTAACAAATAGACTTACACATACCTGAACATCGAACTCATTTACCAGATTTAAGTTCCACATCATCAAAACCTATTTAAGCATATACTTATAATAATTCACCGGCATAAAGCCTGCTAGGCATAAAGCCCGATATTATCCACCGGCGCAAAGCCTGCTAGGCTTAAAGCCCGAATACTTTCACCAGCACGAGGCTTGCTAGGCTCAAAGCCTGAATACTTTCACCAGCACGAGGCTTGCTAGGCTCAAAGCCTGAATACTTTCACCAGCACGAGGCTTGCTAGGCTCAAAGCCTGAATATCATATTTATAAAGATGTTTCGCAACCAATTCATATATCGAAACTTTTATATACTTCATAATCTTTGTACGAATTTTTCGAACATCATATCTCAATCGAACTAAACTTAATCATATTAATTTATACCTCTAAAATAACGATCCATCCAAGCCACCCTTTAACATATATATATACTAGATTTCGAATGATAATATCTCATAATATCAACTTACTGAATTCAATCTTTGAGATTTCAATTGATCGCACACTTACTGCATAACAACCGATTTCGCACCCTTAGTGTTCGGTGTCACAAATTTGCACATTACTCAAACTTGTTACTTATTCACATTCATATATATACATTCATAAGGCTTAAACCTCAACCACATAGGTATATAGTACAGTGTTCATTACACGATTTATAATATAGTCGAGTGTATCATTTACATGTATTTATACCTCACATTCAGTTCCACTCATTCTACCTCTTACCATATCCTTACCATGCCACAACCCAATGTAACACCCTTAACCCGTATCCATTGTCGGATTAGGGTCACAAGGCATTACCGAACACAAGTGCAAAAACAAACATTCACATGGGTCATATCCATATATATATAGATAGCATATAGATAAATAAATATTAAACACACTTATTCTTACTCACATTATACATATGGATCATACCTGAAAATTCAATTGAAATCATACCAAGTATATCATCAATTTCAAACAATTAAACATGCCCTAAAGTTTTACAATATATACATACTTTACAAAACACATAACTCTAATCATATGCATATCACCTTAATAATATTAGAATACTTATCATAATTTAAACACTTTACTTCATAATTCTTTACATACTTATACACAACTTAATATCCATAAACAAATACGACATTAACAATTTCGTATTATGAACAAGCATATCTCATTAACATAAAAAATCTCATGCGCATTTGACTACATCAAAAAGAACCATTCAAGTATGATCATGAATACACTTTGCCATCCTTTCCATGCCCTATTCGGCTAGTAAATCAATATATCAAATTTTATTGCTTTTATGCACTACTCAAATACTAATATTATCCATATAAAGACATGCTTATAATGCACTCATGTGATCAAATCAAATCATCTTATTTATATAACCGAACACAATCTAGACATAACAAATTTTCACAAATAAATAATCATATAATAATCCAACAAGAGCACATATATATATATCTTGACCGAATATACTCATGCTCATAATTAGTTCTTAATCTAAATAACAATCATGTCATTTAAACCATCATATATGAAATCACATGTACATTGCTCATACCAAATTCCAAATAGATCCAAACACTCAATCGAACCAATGTACACCTTAATTCGTTTGCATGTGCATAATTGAACCAAAAATAATTATATGACTTATTCATTATTTTGCATTCACCAACCACTCCTAATTTGCAAATTATTCAAGCATTCTATAAGTGCACACATTTCCTTTACAATTGAATCAAAACAATCAATACAAAACCTTGTATATATATATTCATTTTTATCCCTTTACTAAATGAATTTATAATCATACTCAAAGACAAATCATACCAAGCATCAAGATCATCAATTTAGACAAATTCTTATGCAATATGATTGCTTAAAAAAAAACTTACCTCAACATCATAAACATTCACCCAAACATTAGCCGAATGTAAAGGGCATTTCTATGCTCAATTTACAATAATTTCCATAACATTTCAAACAATTTAAAACCACTATTCTCTATTTCCTCAAAATCCCTTTCTCAACTTATCTTGTATTTACTAACACAACAACCCACAATTTCACCTCCATGGCCGAATCTAAGTGTACCAAATTCTAGAAATTTTAACATGATTTTGATAAAAATCAAGATAACCAACTCAATTTAATAGGAATTTACTAAAATAAAACTCAACTACTTACCTTAAGAGAACATGCATCAACCGACTATGAAGCTTAAGTTTTTCTCTTCTTTCCCTTTGTTTTCGTGGAGAAGATGAAGAAAATGGGGGGAATCAAAATAATGTTTTCCTATTATTATTTTTATTCCCTTCACATTATAAAATAAGTGAATAAAAAGCCATTAACTAATAAAAATTTGATTTAATAAAAGCATGTTATTACTATGCCGTCCATCACCATGAGATTTGGGTTAATTGACATGCAAATTCATTCTTTCAAACAACACTTCAATTAAACCCTTTAATTTAATGAATGCTACTTTTTACCACTTATGTAATTTGGTCCTTTTTCTTAATTTAAACATACAAACAGTCAAATAATTTCAAGAAATTTTAACACATGCTCAATCATACATATTTAACACGAAAAATAATATTAATTTATTTTTTTCCGACTAGAACTCGTGGTCCCGAAATCACATTTCTGATCAGGCTAAAATCGAGTTGTTCTCAAGTGAGATTTTATTATAATTTAGTATTAAATTATAAAACAATTATAATATAATCTTTAACATATAAAATAATACTTAAAAACATGTTATAAGACCACATTGCCTTCCACTATAACTTAAAATGGTTATATTACCCTTTAAGGACTTCACTAAAATAAAGCCACATCAATCTAACCATAAATCAAATAAAAGGCCACTTTTGCCAGTTACGCGATTTTGTCCTTTTTAACTAATTGAGCACACAAACAGTTAAATTTTTTTTTATACGAAACTTTCACACACATTAATTCACATATAACTGACTCAAAATATAATATTAAAAATATTTCTCAGACTCGGATTCGTGGTCCCGAAACCACCGTTACGATTAGGGTCAAATTAGGACTGTTACAGACCACCTCGGGGATGTGGCATTGGCTTCGTACCTACATGAATGACGATGAATATGCGTCTGGACTATCTCTAGTGATTAAGGGGATAAGTAGATGAGTATAGAAGTAGAAATGAGAATTGTACTATAATTGAGTGAAAACAGGTACTCGTGAATGAGTCACGAAGAAATGATTACGAGGTGTGGCACGATATGTGTTAAATAAGGGCAACTGTAAGTAAGTATGCCAAGGAGCCTATGACTTGTGTATGGTTAGTTAATGCCATGGATGGATTTTATTATGAGCTTATTGTTGTTATTTATTCCCATGTAAACTTACTAAGCCTTATACTTACCCCTTTCATTACCCTTTTTCCTTGTAGTATCGCCAAGATAACTCAAGGAACGTGGATCATCGGAGTTCAAAAATAACACTATCGACATCACTTTGGTATAAAAAATTAGACTTATTTTGAGTACGGCATATATAGGACTCGAGTATTTTGTTAAGTTGTAATTGTTAGCCAAAGTGTTGGTTATATATGTTACTAAAGTCATTTTGTAAATGGCCTTATAAGTTAGGCCAATACTTGGCAAATTCTTTTGCTTAATGAAGATGATTTTCATGAAGTGTATGCCCTTGTGTATGGATGTCTTGATGAGTTCTTAGATGTGCCTTTGGGTTATGAGCTGTTTATTGATAATTTGAATAGATTCATATGGTTTGAACTAGGGGAATGCAAAGAGCTTGGCAAATAGCCTTGTTCTTGTCTACATGGATAGGCATACGGGCGTGTGCCTAAGCCATGTGTGACACACGGTCAGTCCATGGGCGTGTGCCCAGGCCGAGTGAAGTCTGCACCTAGGATTTGGAATTTAAATCGCCACACGGTTGTATCACACGGGCTTGTCTAGGCCGTGTAG
This sequence comes from Gossypium australe, assembly GCA_005393395.2. Lineage (NCBI taxonomy): Eukaryota > Viridiplantae > Streptophyta > Magnoliopsida > Malvales > Malvaceae > Gossypium > Gossypium australe. The sequence continues at coordinate 48,005,475 of CM016614.1, forward strand.
ATTAATCAGAGGTGACCACGGGCCAGCCACACAGGCGTGTGCTTTGGCCGTGTGCTAATTAAGGGTTGATGATGTCAGAGTTAGAGAGCTCCACGTGTAGAAGACACGGGCGTGTCTAGGCCGTGTGTTTTGGTCAGGATCGACCACGGGCGAAGGACACGAGCATGTCTTAGGGGCACACGGGCGTGTCCCTAGACCAACACGGGCGTGTGGCCCCTGTTTTGAGGATAAGTTTTCCACGCTCATAAAAGTTCCCTGATTGATTCTGAAACCTCTCGGACGTATGCGTAGGGCCTCGTGGGCTGAGATTGAGCAAGGGTTGGGTCTATTTGAAATTTTATAGCCCGTTTTGAGATATTAAGTGAGATTAGTTAGGTAATGCCTCAAGCCCAGTCCCGGCTTCGGACACGTGTAAGGGGTGTTACAATTACCATTTGATAAGTTTGATATAATTTTGGGTATAGACTGGTTAACATTGCAAGATGATGTTGTGAATTGCAAAAAAAAAGACTATTGATTTGAGATGCCAGAATGATGAAATAGTTCGGATTGAGTCTAATGATTTGAATGGGTTACCGGCTGTGTATTAGTGTTGAAAGCTCAAAATTATGTGGAAAGGGGTGTGAAGCTTAAATTGCTTATGTGATTGACTCAAAAGTAACTGAAAAAAAAGTTGAATAAGTGCTGGTGGTTTGTGAATTCCCCGACGTGTTTCCTGAAGAGTTATCAGGATTATCTCCGATACGTGAAGTTGAATTTGGTATTGATTTATTGCCGGGAACAACACCTATTTCGATAGCTCCGTATAGAATGGCACCGACAGAATTGAAAGATTTGAAGTCACAGTTGCAAGAGTTAACCGATAGAGGATTTGTAGGACCGAGTTTTTCATCTTGGGGTGCTCCCATTCTATTTGTGAAAAAGAAAGATGGCACGATGAGAATGTGCATTGATTATCGTCAGTTGAACAAGGTGACTACAAATAATAAATATCCTCTGCCCAGAATTGATGATTTGTTTAATCAGCTGAAAGGAGCCATAATGTTTTCAAAGATAGATCTAAGATCAGGATTCTACCAGTTGCGAGTAAAAGATTCAGACATTCTGAAAACTTCTTTCAGAACGAGGTACGGGCATTATGAATTTTTAGTTATGCCTTTTGGACTAACGAATGCTCCTGCTATTTTTATGGATTTGATGAACAAAATTTTCAGACCGTATTTAGATCGATTTGCTATCGTATTCATTGACGACATTTTGATTTATTCGTGTGATGAAACTGAACATGCTGAACATTTGAGAATTGTATTGCAAACTCTGCGAGATAAGCAATTGTATACAAAATTCAGTAAATGTGAATTCTGGTTGCGAGAAGTTGGTTTTCTAGGACATATTGTATTAGCCTCTAGAGTACGAGTTGATCCATGCAAGATATCAGCTATTTTGGAGTAGAAGCCTCTGAAAAATGTGTCTGAAGTCCACAGTTTTCTGGGACATGATGGTTGTTATCTACAGTTCATAAAAGGCTTTTCGATGATTGCTACTCCATTGACCAGATTGCTTTAGAAAGATGTGAGATTTGAATGGTCCGATAAATGTCAGAAAAGCTTTGATCAGATGAAAACTCTATTGACTGAAGCTCCAATTTTGGTACAACCAAAATCGGGTAAAGAGTTCGTGATTTATAGTGATGCTTCGTTAAATGGTATGGGATGTGTTTTGATGCAGGAAGCCAAAGTTATAGCTTATGCCTCGAGACACTTAAAGTCGTATGAAAAGAATTATCCGACGCACGACCTTGACTTAGCTGCGATTGTGTTTGCCCTAAAGATTTTACGTCACTATCTCTTTGGTGAAAAATGTCATGTATTTTCGGATCATAAAATTCTGAAATATTTGATGACCCAGAAAGATTTGAATCTGTGACAGAGAAGATGGTTAGAACTTTTGAAAGACTATGAACTTGTGATAGACTATCATCCGGGTAAGGCAAATGTTGTTGCTGATGCACTGAGTCAGAAATCATTGTTTGCATTACGTGTGCTAATGATGGCTCAGTTTTAGCTGAATTGAAAGCGAAACCGTTGTTTTTACAACAAATACGTGATGTTTAAAAAGTTGATAATGAAATGCTAGTGAAACAAGCTCAGTGTGATTTGAACTCCAATTCTGAATATAGAATTGATGATGATGAATGTTTGAGATTTCGAGATTGAATTTGTGTTTAAAGAAATCTAGAGTTTTTACAGTTACTTTTGAATGAAGCTCATAATAGTCGCCTATCAGTTCATCCAGGAAGTACAAAGATGAACCATGATTTGAAGCAACACTATTGGTGGTCTGGTATGAAAAGAGATATTTGTGATTTTGTCTCGAAATGTTTAGTCTGTCAACAAGTTAAAGCTGAACATCAGGTTCCATCTGGTTTGTTACAACTGATAATGATTCCCAAATGGAAATGGGATAGAGTAACGATGGATTTTGTCTCAGGTTTACCTTTGACTCCGAGGAGGAAAGATGCAATTTGGGTCATGGTTGATAGATTGACGAAATCAACCCATTTTATTCTGGTACGATCTGATTACTCACTTGATAAGTTAGCTGAGCTTTACATTTCTGATATTGTGAGATTGCACGGAGTACCACTGTCTATTGTATATGATAGAGATCCAAGATTTATATCAAGATTTTGGAAGAAATTGCAAGAAGCTCTAGGTACGAAATTGCATTTCAGTACAACTTTTCACCCACAGAATGATGGTCAATCAGAACGGTTCATTTAGATTCTCGAAGATATGTTGAGATGTTGCATTCTTGAGTTTAATGGTACGTGGGAACAATATTTATCATTAATTGAATTAGCATAGAATAATAGTTTTCAGTCGAGCATTATAATGGCACCTTATGAGGCTTTGTACAGACGCAAATGTCAAACACCTCTATATTGGACTGAGCTCAGTGAAAATAAGATACACGGGGTCGATTTGGTAAAAAACACTGAACAGGAAGTGAAGGTGATCCGTGATAGTCTAAAAGAAACGTCTGATCATCAAAAATATTACGCAGATTTGAAACGAAAGGATATTGAGTTTGAGATCGGTGATAAAGTACTTTTGAAAGTATCTCCGTGGAAGAAAGTACTCAAATTTAGACGTAAAGGCAAATTGAGTCCGAGGTTCATCGGGCCATATGAAATTATCGAGCGTATCGGACTTGTAGCATATAGATTATTGTTGCCACCTGAGTTGGAAAAGATTCATAATATGTTTCACGTGTCAATGCTTCGTCGATACAGATCCGATCCATCACATGTGATTACTCCGTCTGAGATTGAAATCTGATCCTATAACAGTCCGAATTTGGCCCAAATCGGAACGATGGTTTTGGGACCACGAATCCGAGTCTGAAAAATATTTAAATACTATTTTCTGTGTTTATTATATGTGAATTAGCATGTGTGAAAATTTCGTATAAAAATTTGATTGTTTGTGTGCATAATTAGACAAAAAGGACTTAATCGCGTGAAATGTAAAAGTTGCAACTATAGTGAAAAGTGCTTAATTGATAGTGGCTTTTTAATATGAAGTCCTAAAAGGGCAAATAGCCCATTATCTAAGGTAGTGGACGATTTAAGACAACATTACCCTTAGTATATATGTTAGTTTTATTTTAATTAAAACGATTATTTTGTAATTGAAAAATAAACATAATATATGTTAAAATAACACAAAATAAAGCCAACATCATTTTGCTTCTCTCTTGGCCGAATATTAGAGAAAGAAGAAAGGCTTTTGGTTCTTTTGATTTTCGGCATTTCTAAGCTTAAATTCAAGGCATGTTTTCGGTCGATTTTCGATAATTTTTACGTTTTTGTAATCGTTGCTTCGAGAGCTTTAAAACCCATGTCTCAATTTCATGAATTGATGATGTTTGTGTAAAATGCCATGGATGCTATGTTGAGTTTCATAATGTTTATGGTGTTAAATGATAGATAGATAATTGATGAACATACTTTGTTCTTGAATTTTTGATGAATTTAGCTAAATAGGGCTAAATTGAGAAACTTTGAGGGGTTAAAATGCAAAATTAATTAAATGTAGGGACTTATATGACCATGGGGAAGATTTGGCCCTTAGGGATTGATTTCAAGTTATGTGTGTTTTGTGTTTTGTGCAATAGGGACTGAATTGTAAAAGTTGTAAATGTCAGGGTAAAATGATAATTTGCCTATTTATGTGTTTTGGGACTACATTGAAACGAAATGTGCTTGAATGAGCTTAATTTGTATATGTTTAGATCAAGAACAAAGAAAGACAGACTTGGATCGGGGAAAGGCGAAAGTTATCGAATAGCCGGTTCTTGTCGTTCGACGATACTCGAGGTAAGTCTATAAGCAATTTAATATCGTTAATATCATTTATAACCTTAATTATATGCTGAATTATGAAATTATAGTTATAAAATTTGTCAAAGCCGAATGTGGATAGTGATTTTGTAATGAAATGTTGTTAAATTTTAACTGAGATGATATGTTTGAGTGATATGAATAATGTGTGATTTATGTATTTTGGGCAGCATGTAATGTGTATGAGATGGTAATAATATCGTTATTCAGGCTTCGAGCCTAGCAGGCCTTGTGCCGGTGAATTATATCGGGCTTATTGCCTAGCAGGCTAAATGCCGGTGTTTAAACTTTAAACCTCAGGTCTAGCAGGCTTAATGCCGGTGTGTATTTCAGGCTTTGATGCCTAGCAGGCTTAATGCCGGTGATTTATAATACGAGCGTAAGCTTACAAAATGGTGGAGTTATGGTTATAAATGAACAAGCTAAAGCTTATTCAAGGGAATTAAGTAATTTGGCCACAAGGTATGTATTGACTTAAGTATGTCTTTATATATGATGTTAGCAATTGAGTAAAGTATAAATAATGTATTATGCATTTGGTATCTTGGATATGTGGAAATTTGATATTGATTAGATGTTATTCATTGACCAACATTTGAGTATTGAATGATTTTATGAGTATCGATACACAAGTATATTCGGCTATATGGAAATTTTATAGATAGGTAATCGGTCATGTGGAATTAACCCTATAATTATGTGTATATTCGAATGCATGGGATTAGGTTGAACCTAGTACCTATTAAATGTGTGATATATGGTTTCGATGATTAATGTATACTATGTGTTTAAATTAATATTATATAAAGAGTAGAGTATAATAGTGAATAGTTGATTATATTGTTCTAATTGCTTAAGGCTTACTAAGCTAAGTAGCTTACTCCGTGTGTTCGTTACTCTGTTTTATAGATTTTGATCAAGCTACGAGCTCAGGGGATCATCAGCGAAGCCATCCACACTATCATCTTATTTGGTACTTATAAGCTTAGTTTTTGAATCAAAGGCATGTATAGGTTAGACTAAGTTTTTAAACCCATGAATTTTGTCTTGTATATAAGTATAGCCATGCGAAAATGGCTAAGTTAAGATACTTTGATCTTGAAAGTATATGGTAATGATACATGATCTTTATGCAGTATAATTAGCAATATGAGTATGCGTGAATGAATGTATAGTTAACCTTTGCACATATGTGAATGTGTTTGATTCACTAATTTAGTAAAAAGAGTTATTAAAGTGATATATTCAAGTTTACATCAAAGAGAAAATGTTATAATGCATATAGCATATTCGGTTATGAATGGCATTGGTGCATGTGTATCAAATTCGATTTAAGTGGTTTGGTAATGAAATGGTCAAATCATGGTAATATGATCTTGATAGTATTTGGCCATGATGCTTGGTTTTTATAAAGATACAACCGGTAATGCATGTATGCATAAGTTGGTATTTTATATGGCTTTCGTGTATATTATACCATGCATTTTTGGTTTAGTAGATGGCTAATTAGAGGTAGAACTTATAATGCAGTTTGAATTGAAAGATATTGCATTTGGGAATTGATATGTTCGAAATTTCTTTTAAAGGGGCTATGGTTGATAAATGTTAAATTCAATTACACAAGATTTAGCATGTCTATATAGATATATATATATATATATATATATATATATACACGCATATTTAGCTTTGATGTTAGTTAATTTGTTTAGGTTTATTAATAATGGATATGTGCATATTCAGTCATTGCATATTAGGTGACCAAATGAACAGTGGTAAATTTATTTAATGAGACATGCTTCTAGGTGAATTCGGCTAAATGGTTATAATATGTATTTTTCTTTTCTTTAAAATGCTAAGTATATTATGAAGTTACATTACACATTATGTGTTCGATTATGTCTGTTTGAGTCGTAAACATTTGATATGTTTTGTATTATGTGTAGTAATGCCCTTTAACCCTAATTCGGTGACGGATACGGGTTAAGGGTGTTACATTTGATTGGTATCAGAGCTTACGATTTAGTCGATTCTAGGACTACCGTAGCGCGTGTGAGTCTAGCTATATATGCCTTAATTTTGTAATATGATAGTGTGGTGACTCCTGACATTTAAATTGTGTTTTTATATAGTAAATGGATCCTGAAAGAGCCGTAGCTGATGACATCGAGACCGTAGCTCCTAATCCCGCGCATGCGACTGCGCCGGTAGACTCTCGACCTATCTCGAGTAGCCATGAGGGGGAGGCTAAACAAGCCTTCTACCTGATGATGAACGAGTGGTTTACACAATACATCCGAACTAATCCGGCTGTGCAACAACCTCAACCCCCGAATAATCCATCTCTGATACCTTCAGCACCTCCGACGATAGATCCGATGAGATCTAGCAGGCCTCCCGTTGATAAAATCAGGAAACACGGGGCCAAAGAATTTAAAGCTAATGATGATGACGGCGCGGAACGATCCGAGTTGTGGCTTGATAATACTATCCGTATGTTTGACGAGTTATCATGTACTCCGGATGAATGCTTGAAGTGTGCTATATCCCTATTACGGGACACTGCATATCACTGGTGGAATACACTAGTATCGGTGGTTCCAAAAGAGAAAGTGACTTGGGATTTCTTTCAGACCGAGTTTCGTAAGAAATATTAGTGAGAGATTTATTGATCAAAAACGAAAGAAATTTCTGGAATTGAAACAGGGTCGAATGACCGTGACTGAGTATGAACGAAAATTTGTTAGACTGAGTCGATATGCCCGTGAATGTGTGTCGACTGAAGCCACTATGTGTAAAAGGTTTGAAGACGGTCTGAATGAAGATATTAAGTTGCTAGTCGGCATACTCGAGATTAAAGAGTTCGTAGTACTTGTCGAATGAGCTTGTAAAGTCGAAGAGCTTGGGAAAGAGAAAAGAAAAGCTGAAATGGAAGCTAGAGACATTCGTAAAAGATCATCGAGTAAGACTTTTCATTCTGTATCCAAGAAGTTCAAAGATGAATTCGGCCGACATAAAGCTACTTTAGACTTATCTAGACGAGACCGACCTCCTGTGGATTCCCGAGCTACTTCGATGGCCAGTGTTGGTAATGTTCAGTCGAATCGGGTTAAGTGCAAGCATTGTGGTAAATGGCATTCTGGGAGTTGTAGATTTCGTGATCGGTCTTGCTTTAAATGTGGATCTTCGGATCATTTTATTCGGGAGTGCCCAATGCTAGCCGAGCAAAATACGGCTCAGAATACAAGACCAAGTAATGTATCAGTGCGTGGCAGACCACCCAGGCATTTGGGAAAGGTAAGTGGTAGTCAGAAAGGAACCAAAGACACTGCAGTTTGATCAGAGGCTCGTGCACCTGCTAGAGCATATGCTATACGTGCCAGGGAGGATGCTTCTTCCCCAGATGTTATTACTAGTACTTTCACTCTTTATGATACTACTGTGATTGCATTGATTGATCCTAGTTCGACTCATTCTTATGTGTGTGTAACTTTAGTATCCAGTAAGACTCTGCCTGTTGAGTCTACTGAGTTTGTGATTCGTGTATCAAACCCCTTGGGTCAATGTGTTCTGGTTGATAAAGTGTGTACAAGTTGCCCGTTGATGATTCGGGATTCATGCCTCCCAGCTGATTTAATGTTGTTGCCTTTCGACGAGTTCGATATAATTTTGGGAATGAACTGGTTAACTTTGCACGATGTTGTTGTTAATTACAAAAGAAAGACCATTGATTTGAGATGTCAGAACGGTGAAATTATCCGGATTAAATCTAATGACTTGAATAGGTTACCAGCAGTAATATCCTCGATGTTAGTTCGTAAGTATGTGAGAAAAGGGTGTGAAGCTTATTTGGCTTATGTGTTGGATAGTAAAGTGACTGAAAAGCGGATTGAATCCATACCAATTGTGTGTAAATACCCAAATGTGTTTCCTGAAGAATTACCGGGTTTACCACCAGTTCAAGAAATAGAGTTTGGCATTGAATTAGTACTGGGGACGACTCCGATTTCAATAACTCCGTACCGAATGACACCTACAGAATTAAAAGAGTTGAAAGAAAAGTTGTAAGAGTTAACAGATAGGGGCTTTGCACGACCGAGTTTCTCTCCTTGGGGTGCACCAGTTTTATTTGTGAAAAGAAAGACAGGACTATGCGAATGTGCATCGATTACCGATAGCTCAACAAGGTAACTATAAAGAATAAATACCCGTTGCCACGGATTGACGACTTGTTTGATCAGTTGAAAGGGGCTTCAGTGTTTTCAAAGATAGATTTGAGATCGGGTTATTATCAGTTGCGAGTCAGAGATTCTGATGTGCCAAAGACTGCTTTTCGAACAAGGTACGAACATTATGAGTTTTTGGTTATGCCTTTTGGACTTACTAATGCACCTGCTGTTTTTATGGATCTGATGAATCGGATTTTTAGACAGTATTTGAATCGGTTTGTGGTAGTGTTTTTAGATGATATTCTGATCTACTCCAGAGATGAAACCGAGCATGCTGAGCATCTGAGATTGGTGCTACAAACTTTGTGAGATAAACAGTTGCACGCAAAGTTTAGTAAGTGTGAGTTCTGGCTGAATGAAGTCAGTTTTCTGGGTCACGTTGTTTCAACGTCAGACATTCGGGTTGATCAGAATAAAATATCGGCTATACTTGATTGGAAACCACCAAGAAATGTTTCTGAGATTTGAAGCTTTTTAGGACTTGCTGGTTACTACAGACGATTCGTGAAAGGTTTTTCTATGATAGCCACACCTTTGACAAAGCTATTACAGAAAGATGTCAAGTTCGAATGGACGGAAAAATGTCAGAAAAGTTTCGATCAGTTGAAAGCTGTTTTGACTGAGGCTCCAGTGTTAGTTCAGCCTGAATCGGGTAAAGAAGTTGTTGTGTATAGTGATGCTTCTTTGAATGGTTTGGGTTGCGTTTTAATGCAAGAAGGCAAAGTAGTAGCCTATGCTTCGAGGCAGTTGAAGCCACATGAAAGAAATTATCCGACACATGATTTGGAGTTAGTAGCCATTGTATTCGCGTTAAAGATTTGGCTTCATTACCTATTCGGTGAGAAATGTCATGTCTATTCGGATCACAAAAGTTTAAAGTATTTGATGACTCAGAAAGATTTGAACTTGAGACAACGCAGATGGCTAGAGCTGTTGAAAGATTATGAATTAGTGATTGACTACCATCCAGGGAAAGCTAATGTTGTTGCGGATGCCCTAAGTCGAAAATCATTATTTGCTCTTCGTGGGTTGAACGCACATATGGTTATGTCTGATGACGGTTTGATAGTAGCCGAATTAAAAGCAAGACCGTTGTATATTCAACAAATTTGTGATGCTCAGAAAGTTGACAAAGATTCGATGGCAAGACGAGTTCAGTGTGAAAGTAATTCAGAGTCAGAGCTTCGAATTGATGAAAATGATTGTTTGAACTTCAAAGGCCGAATATGTGTTCCGAGGAATGTGGATTTGATTCAGATGATATTGAATGAGGCTCATAATAGTTGATTGTCTGTACATCCGGGTAGCACGAAAATGTATAATGATTTGAAACAGTTCTATTGGTGGCCTGGTATGAAACGGGACATATCTGAATTTGTCTCGAAGTGTTTAGTTTGTCAGCAAGTAAAAGCCGAACATCAGATGCCTTCTGGGTTACTTCAGCCGATCATGATACCTGAATGGAAATGGGATAGAATTGCTATGGATTTTGTATCCGGTTTGCCTACGACACCGAGCAAGAAAGATGCAATTTCGGTTATAGTGGATAGACTAACCAAATCAGCTCACTTTGTTCCAGTTCGTACGGACTATTCGCTCGATAAGCTTGCTGAGTTGTATGTATCTCAAATTGTGAGATTACATGGTGTGCCGATTTCCATTGTTTCGAACAGAGACCTGAGATTCACGTTGCGGTTTTGGAAGAAATTGCAAGACGCTTTAGGTACCAAACTACACTTTAGCACTGCTTTTCATCCGCAGACAGATGGTCAATCTGAACAAACTATTCAGATACTTGAGGATATGTTGAGATGTTGCGTCCTCGAGTTTGAAGGTACGTGGGAACGATACTTACCTCTGATTGAATTTGCTTACAATAATAGCTTTCAATCTAGTATCAAAATGGCACCTTACAAAGCTCTGTATGGCCGCAAGTGCCGTACACCATTGTACTGGACCGAGCTCGTTGAAACCAAGATACACGGGGTTGGTTTGATTAAAGAGACTGAACAGAAAGTAGCGGTGATCCGAGATAGTTTGAAAGTTGCATCAGATCACCAAAAGTTATACACGGATTTGAAATGCAAAGACATTGAGTTTCAGGTTGGAGACCGGGTATTTTTGAAAGTTTCTCCGTGGAAGAAAGTACTTCGATTCGGTCGAAAAGGCAAATTAAGTCCGAGGTTCGTCGGACCGTATGAGATCATCGAACGTGTTGGGCCTATTGCGTATAGATTACCATTGCCCTTTGAGCTTGAAAAGATCCATAATGTGTTTCATGTCTCAATGCTCCGTAAATATCGATCAGATCCGTCACATGTGATTGCCCCGTCTGAAATTGAAATCCGATCTGATATGACGTACGAAGAGGAATCGATCCGTATCTTAGCTCGTGAAGTAAAAGAGTTGAGAAACAAGAAAATTCCGTTAGTAAAAGTATTATGGAATCGTCAAGGAATAGAAGAGGCTACGTGGGAGCCAGAGGATTCAATGAGACAACAATATCCGACTCTGCTTAACGGTAAGATTTTCGGGGACGAAAATCCCTAAGGGGGAGTTGTAACAGTCCGAATTTGACCCTAATCGGAACGGTGGTTTCGGGACCACAAATCTGAGTCTGAAAATTATTTAAATAATATTTTCTGTGTTTATTATATGTGAATTAGCATGTGTGAAAATTTCGTATAAAAATTTGATTGTTTGTGTGCGTAATTAGACAAAAAGGACTTAATCGCGTGAAATGTAAAAGTTGCAAACTATAGTGAAAAGTGCTTAATTGATAGTGGCTTTTTAATATGAAGCCCTAAAAGGGCAAATAGCCCATAATCTAAGGTAGTGGACGGTTTAAGGCAACATTACCCTTAGTATATATGTTAGTTTTATTTTAATTAAAAGGTTAATTTAGTAATTGAAAAATAAACATAATATATGTTTAAATAACACAAAATAAAGCCAACATCATTTTGCTTCTCTCTTGGCCGAATATTAGAGAAAGAAGAAAGGCTTTGGTTCTTTTGATTTTTGGCATTTCTAAGCTTAAATTCAAGGTATGTTTTCGGTCGGTTTTCGATAATTTTTATGTTTTTGTAATCGTTGCTTCGAGAGCTTTAAAACCCATGTCTCAATTTCATGAATTGATGATGTTTGTGTAAAATGCCATGGATGCTATGTTGAGTTTCATAATGTTTATGGTGTTAAATGATAGATAGATAATTGATGAACATACTTTGTTCTTGAATTTTTGATGAATTTAGCTAAATAGGGCTAAATTGAGAAAATAAATCTTTGAGGGGTTAAAATGCAAAATGAATGAAATGTAGGGACTTATATGACCATGGGGAAGATTCGGCCCTTAAGGATTGATTTCAAATTATGTGTATTTTGTGTTTTGTGTAATAGGGACTAAATTGTAAAAGTTGTAAATGTCAGGGGTAAAATGGTAATTTGCCTATTTATGCGTTTTGGGACTAAATTGAGATGAAATGTGCTTGAATGAGCTTAATTTGTATATGTTTAGATCAAGAACAAAGAACGACGGACTTGGATCGGGGAAAGGCGAAAGTTATCGAATAGCCGGTTCTTATCGTCCGACGATACCCGAGGTAAGTCTATAAGCAATTTAATATTGTTAATATCATTTATAACCTTGATTATATGCTGAATTATGAAATTATAGTTATAAAATTTGTCAAAGCCGAATGTGGATAGTGATTTTGTAATGAAATGTTGTTAAATTTTAACTGAGATGATATGTTTGAGTGATCTGAATAATGTGTGATTTATGTATTTTGGGCAACATGTAATGTGTATGAGATGTTAATAATATCGTTATTCGGGCTTCGAGCCTATCAGGCCTTGTGCCGGTGAATTATATCGGGCTTATTGCCTAGCAGGCTAAATGCTGGTGTTTAAACTTCAGACCTCAGGTCTAGCAGGCTTAATGCCGGTGTGTATTTCAGGCTTTGATGCCTAGCAGGCTTAATGCCGGTGATTTATAATACGAGCGTAAGCTTACAAAATGGTGGAGTTATGGTTATAAATGAACAAGCTAAAGCTTATGCAAGGGAATTAAGTAATTTGGCCACAAGGTATGTATTGACTTAAGTATGTCTTTATATATGATGTTAGCGATTGAGTAAATTATAAATAATGTATTATGCATTTGGTATCTTGGATATGTGGAAATTTGATATTGATTAGATGTTGTTCATTGACCAACATTTGAGTATTGAATGATTTTATGAGTATCGATACACAAGTATATTCGGCTATATGGAAATTTTATAGATAGATAATCGGTCATGTGGAATTAACCCTATAATTATGTGTATATTCGAATGCATGGGATTAGGTTGAACCTAGTACCTATTAAATGTGTGATATATGGTTTCGATGATTAATGTATACTATGTGTTTAAACTAAGATTATACAAAGAGTAGAGTATAATAGTGAATAGTTGATTATATTGTTCTAATTGCTTAAGGCTTACTAAGCTAAGTAGCTTACTCCGTGTGTTCGTTACTCTGTTTTATAGATTTTGATCAAGCTACGAGCTCAGGGGATCATCGGCGAAGCCATCCACACTATCATCTTATTTGGTACTTATAAGCTTAGTTTTTGAATCAAAGGCATGTATAGGTTAGACTAAGTTTTTAAACCCATGAATTTTGTCTTGTATATAAGTATAGCCATGTGAAAATGGCTAAGTTAAGATACTTTGATCTTGAAAGTATATGGTAATGATGCATGATCTTTATGCAGTATAATTAGCAATATGAGTATGCGTGAATGAATGTATAGTTAACCTTTGCACATATGTGAATGTGTTTGATTCACTAATTTGGTAAAAAGAGTTATTAAAGTGATATATTCAAGTTTACATCAAAGAGAAAATGTTATAATGCATATAGCATATTCGGTTATGAATGGCATTGGTGCATGTGTATCAAATTCGATTTAAGTGGTTTGGTAATGAAATGGTCAAATCATGGTAATATGATCTTGATAGTATTTGGCCATGATGCTTGGTTTTTATAAAGATACAACCGGTAATGCATGTATGCATAAGTTGGTATTTTATATGGCTTTCGTGTATATTATACCATGCATTTTTGGTTTAGTAGATGGCTAATTGGAGGTAGAACTTATAATGCAGTTTGAATTGAAAGATATTGCATTTGGGAATTGATATGTTCGAAATTTCTTTTAAAGGGGCTATGGTTGATAAATGTTAAATTCAATTACACAAGATTTAGCATGTCTATATAGATATATATATATATGCATATTTAGCTTTGATGTTAGTTAATTTGTTTAGGTTTATTAATAATGGATATGTGCATATTCAGTCATTGCATATTAGGTGACCAAATGAACAGTGGTAAATTTATTTAATGAGACATGCTTCTAGGTGAATTCGGCTAAATGGTTATAATATGTATTTTTCTTTTCTTTAAAATGCTAAGTATATTATGAAGTTACATTACACATTATGTGTTCGATTATGTCTGTTTGAGTCGTAAACATTTGATATGTTTTTTATTATGTGTAGTAATGCCCTTTAACCCTAATTCGGCGACGGATACGGGTTAAGGGTCTTACAGATCCGATATGACTTACGAAGAGGAACCGATTCGTATCTTGGCTCGTGAGATTAAAGAGTTGAGAAATAAGAAAATTCCATTAGTTAAAGTATTGTGGCATTGACACAGAGTCGAAGAAGCTACGTGGGAGCTTGAAGATACAATGAGACAACAATATCCGAATCTGTTTAATGGTAAGATTTTTGGGGACGAAAATCCCTAAGGGGGAGAATTGTAACAGTTCGGTTTAGACCCTAGTCGAAATAGTGGTTTTGGGACCACAAATCCGAGTCAAGAAATATTTTAATATTATTTTCCTTGTTTATAGTATGTGAATTAACATGTATGAAATTTCTGTGATTTAATTTGATCGTATGTGTGCTTAATTTGCAAAAAGGACTTAATCGCAAAAATTGTAAAAGTGATTAATTATTGTGTAAGTGTTAAAAGGGAATTTGGCCACTCATAAGGTTAGTGGATGGTTGTAAACATTGATTATAAGGTTTATGTATTATTTTTATTAAGGTTAAAAAGGTAATTGTTATAATAATATATATGTTATAATAAAACAAACATTAAAGTTTCATAAAAGAAAAGTGTTCATCCACCGAAAATTGAAAGAAAAGAAAGAGTTTGAGCTTTGTAATATTTGGCCTTGGTTGAGCAAAATTAAGGTATGTAATTTGTTCAGTTTTTGATAATTTCTACGTTTTTGTAATCGTTACTTCGAATAATTTGAAACCCATGTCTTAATTTTGTGAATCGATGAAGATTTTGAAAAGTGCCATTGATAAATTCATGAGCTTTGTGATGATTGTTGATGAAATATGAAATATATGTGTTAGATTAACCTGTTTTGTCTTTGGATTTTTGTTGAATTTGAGTAATTTAGACTTAATTGAGAAAATAATATTTTGAGGGACTAAAATGTGAAATAAATGAAATGTATGGCCTTGTATGAAGCATATGAATATTCAGCCAAGCATGGGTAACATGAAATTTTGTGTGTTTTGCGATTTTGTGAAATAGGGATTAAAATGTCAAAATGTGAAAATGTGAGGGCTAATTTGTAAATTACCCTAAATATGTGTTTTTGGATTGAATTGAATGAATTGGTGAATAAATGAGCTAAATCTGAATATGTATAGATCAAGAACCAAAGAAAACAGATTTAGATCAAGGGAAGTCGAAAGTAATTGAATAGTCGTTCGTTTCCGTTCTTTCCGTACGAGATAAGTCTATATACAAATAAATGTATTTTGAATTGGTGTATTCATATGCCTATGAAATTTATGGTGACGAATGTATACAAGATGAAATATACATGAAACCCGAGGAAGTATCAATAATGTATCAATGTCCGAGAAGTCTCATACGAACTAGGAATAGATAGGATTACATATGTCATGACATAGGTTTCCAATTTGTGATATCGTGTAAGACCACGTCTGGGACATTGGCGTTAATTTGAGATTTACGTGTAAGACCATGTCTAGGACATTGGCATTGTATTTGATTCATGTAAAACCTTGTCTGGGACAGTGGCATCGATATTTGGTTACATGTAAGACCACGTCCGGGACATTGGCATTGTACGACTATTCCGAGTATTCCAAGTATCCTATTTGATTCCGAATGGTTCAACGGGCAAATCCGAGAAATGAAAGACTATGTGAATTGTATAATTGTTTCAAGTACGTTTGATACGTGTGCTTTGTTTAAGCATGAAAAGTGAGTAAATATGTGCATTGATGCAATGAATAAATGTGATATATGTATGATTATGATATGAGCAAAAGAGTTGCTTTAAGATATGATATGTTCGTAAGCAATGGCAAAATAAATGTGCCAAAGGGAAATTATGTATTTGAAAAGAATATATAATAATGGTAAGCTTATTGATGCAAAGTTTGGTATATCAATGATGAGAATATGTCTTATTATTGTGGTAAGTTGTGGATGAATCATGCTTGGATTTACTTGTGATTTAGTTGGGCTAATTGGCATATAGGATGTTATGATGAAATGTTCTTGAATGAGTAAAATAGATGGTCAATTTGGTATGTTTTTGGTTGCTATAATTGTTGGAATGATGCTTGTATGTGCTTGTAGGGATGACCCAAAGTGTGGGTGGCATTTTGGCCTTGCAAATGTCCTATAATTGCCCACACGGTTGAGCACACGGGCGTGTGACTGGCCGTGTGGATCAAGTCAGTGTCGACCACGAGCTGGACACACGGGCGTGTGACTGGCCATGTGGTGTAAGTCAGTAGCAACCACTGGTGAGGCACACGGGTGTGTTCATGGCCATGTGGACAAGTCAATATGTATGCACTGTTTTGACACGGCTTAGACACACGGGCGTGTCTGAGGCCGGGGGAGGCACACGGCCTGCCCAAACAGGCGTGTGACCTCTATAACTTAGAAAAGTTTTTAAAATTTTTGAAAATTTCCGTATGTGTTCAGTTTAGTCCTGGCCCTTTCCTATAGCATGCTTAAGGTCTCGTAGAGATAATTAAGGGACACTTTGATTTGATTCGTTCAATTATATTATGAAATGTTCGAGAAAGGTTCCGATTTGTCCGGTAATGCCTTTAACCCTAGACCGACAATGGTTACAGGTTAGGGGTGTTGCACTTGAGTGTCGGTCCGATCATACAACCTTTCGAGTATCTATAAGAATAAGTAATAACACAAGTAAGCTTAAAGAAGCTTAGTAAGTTCGACATATTAAAATGATAAATCTTATTGAAGTAAGTACAAAAAATCAAACAATTACATTACCACCAAGAATGTTCCGATTCATCCACAATCTTAACCGATAAATCATAAAAGTTCAATTCCATATTCAAAGATATAGCAAATTCATCAAAATCACTAAACAAATTATCTTTTCAAGATTTTCAATTCGATGAATGGCTTACGTATAAAAGTACGTTGACAATACAACCAAAACACACCAGTTGCTCATAAAAGCCTATCCATCCAAAACACACAAATGCTCATACGAGCTAAACCATCCGAAACACACTATTGCTCATAAGAGCTAATCTATCCAAAACACACCAAAACAGAGAGTAAAACACAAGAGTTTGCAACAAATGTTGAACCTCGGCCCACTTGGGAAATAGTCTCCACAACAATCTACAAACCAATCCCCCATAGCACACCAAATCTCAATTGTACTCTACCTCGCGTTCAATTCGATCCAAATATAAAATTTCAACAATTACTCAAATATCTTTACATATTTATAATCAAATATATATATTATATACATTATATCATCAAACATTTTATATAGATGTTAAATTACAAACTATATGAACTTACCTGGACTAAATTATAATAGTTGCAGAAGTTCAAGGACTATTTTGTAATTTTTCCTTTTCCATGAGTATCAATCGGGTCTTGATCTAAAATGTAAAATTCCTCAATTATAGCTTACATTTCACTTTCCAATCCACTTCACAATTTATACCCTTTTATTTTTTGAAATTACACAATTACCCTAAACTTTTACAACTTTTACAATTTAGTCTCTTAACCCGAAAATCATCAAATTAACCATTTTTATCAATTCAATATTTCATCCAAATATATTAGGCCCTCAAGTAGTCCCTATAAAACATCAAATTCACTATTAAACCTTGTAATTTTAACATTTTCACTATTTAATCCCTAAATCAAAATCTAACAGAAATCAATTCACAAAATCATCAAATATCACAATCAAAGCTTCAAATACATAATTATCATCAAGAAAATTCAAGATTCATCAATGGAAATTTCTAAACATTTTAACAGATTCAAAAACAAAGGTACGTGCTAGTTGGACCTAGCTGCAATGATCTCAAAAACATAAAATTTACAAGAAATAAGTGAGAATTAAGCTCACATGTACAAGGATGAAAGAACCGAAGCTTGAAGCTCTCCATAATGGTGAATTCGGCCAAGGTCGAAGAAAAATGAATAGGAATTATTTAGTTTTTCAATTTGTTTTACTTAATTTCAAGTTATTTTCCATTTTTCCATTAATTACATAATACTTTTATATTTTTCCTTGTAACACCCCTAACTCGTATCCGTTGCCGGAATAAGGTTACGGAATATTACTAGAGTTTTCAGAATAATTACATATAATTCATGTTAATAACTATTCATATTCCGAGATTATTCATATCGTTCCTTAAATAGACCCTTGAGGCCTAATATAAGTATTAGGATTGAGTCGAGACTAAATCAGGAACTTAGAGAATTTTTTGCAAAATTTCAAAAATTTTCCTAGATGCAGGGCACACACGCCCATGTGACCCTAGGACACGCCCGTGCTGCAGGCTTTGTTGGAAACTATGTAGCACTCTGACTTGTGCCTCACAGCCAACCACACGCTCGTGTGCTAGGCCGTGTGGCTAATTAAAATTTTCAAAATTAGGTGCAGGTTTCACACGGCCAAGACACGCGCCCTGTTCTAGGCCGTTAGCACATACGACTGAGATGCACACCCGTGTCTCTGCCCGTGTGCTCAATTCTGAGCATTCTTTTTCTCAAATTTAAAGTGTAGGGGACACACGGCCTAACCACACACCCGTGTATCACACAAGGTCAAGACATACACCCCTATGTCTACCCGTGTGGGCAAAATAAAGCCATTTCTAACTTCATTTCTCACCCAAAACTTTGCCAATAACCTATACCAAAATTTACATTCATAAACCAACCTATCCAAGCATTATAATCAAGCTAATTCTATCATTTAACATGGTATATCATTATATGTACACATATTTATAATCTTACCTTGGTTTAGTCTATATGTTATGTAGCTACCATAGTATGACCTTATAAGTATATCAAAACAAACCATTACTAGCCAGTCCAATGGCTAGATTACAAACATTATTTTCAAGCCAACAAAGGCCAAGTTAACCTATACATGCCATTATGCCAAAATAAGTTTACTAATTATACCAAAAAAAAAATAGTGGATAGTGTGATGATGCTTCAATAGGTCACCAACCTTCTCGAGCTTCCGAACACTATAAACAGAGAAAATAAAACCTAGTAAGTATTATATGCTTAGTAAGTTCGTATAACATGAACTAAAACTTACCAATCAAATTAAATAACATTAAGCATTCAATAACATGCTTTTCATCAATTTGGCAAATTTACCTAAACAAACACACACTCAATCTGTAATACCCCTTACCCATATTCAACGCTGGAATAGGGCTCAAGGTATTACCGGACTTATAGCACAAGCAAACACACAATTCTGAGTCATAAAATTTGCGTCCAAATTAAAATCATTCATAATCAATCATAAAGTCCCTTATACGAGCCTACGATGCCCAAAACATGCTTTGGAGGTGGTTTGAGACTAAACCGAGAACTTTAGGAATTTTTATAAAACTTAGAGAATTTTTGCTAGAAGCAGGGCTCACACGCTTGTGTGGTCCAAGGAACATGCCCGTGTGACCCTAGCGACACGCCCATGCTTCAGACCGTGTACAAATTAGGGTGCTCTCTGACTTGTGCCACACGCCCATGTGCTAGACCGTGTAGCACGCATGGCTGAGACACACGCCCGTGTGCTCAATTCTGGACATTCTATTTTGCAACAATTAAGGTGCAGGGGACATACGACCGAAACACATGCCCGTGAGGCAAACCATGTGTCACACACGGCCTAGACACACGCCCGTGTGTCTACCCATGTGCGCAAAATAAAGGCTATTTACCAAGCCATTTGCCACCCTTGTTCACACATACACTTACACCAATTCAAAGGCCCAAAACAATACATACTTAGGGAATCAAAACATCCACATTCATGGTTAAAACATATCAACTTTATATCTTTGTCTAACATATTCACTACATTTGTTAAGCCCTAAATCAAACATACAAATTTCACATTCATTAGGCTTCATTCAACTACTTTCTAGTTACCAAATTATACTCAGATTCCTCATCTCATCAATACGTCACATTTCCAAAAGTTTACACAATCATCAAGCATACCATGATTATATCACCATGGACATTGACACATATATGAATATACTTAGGCTTACAACCATATTAGCCAATATAAGACAACTTACATGGCAGCAAAACAAGCTTTTGACGATTACAACCCATTACATTGGCTAAAATCATATGACGCATATAACAAAATGACTAAGTCCCTATACATGCCATAAACTCAAAATACTTGAATTCATCAATACCCAAAGTGATAGCTTGATAGTGTGATAGGATCTCCGGTGATCTCCGATCTGAGCTAGCTCAATGACACTATAAAACATGGGAAAGGAAGGGGGTAAGCTATATAGCTTAGTAAGTTCATATACAAATAATACAAAACATTATTCATACATTTGACATATAAATAACTTCAAAAATATTAACATAAATGTCATTAAAACTTTATAAATGTCATATGACCATAAATGTCATTTAATATCAACATAACACATATCAACATAAGTGTCATATACCAATAGTTCATCATATGAATAACATAACACATATCAACATAAATATCACTTAAGCTTCATAAGCACAACTTACTCAATCACATTCTTACCAATAGTTCATCATATACCAAATTCATTTCCTTTGAGTTTTTCGTACATACCTGTACCAACTCGTAACGTAATCACATACTTTCTCGTCTTTGACATACCCGTTGAACCACTTGGAATACTATCGGATACATGAAAAACTTGGCACATAAGTGCCACATATGTAGCCAATGCTATCACAATTCTCATAACACATATAAGCTCGTTCTCAAGTAAATCCTCAGGCCTGCTCAACAAGCTGTCAGTTAAGACGTAGCTACGCAATGTTGCTCACACAAGCTGTCAGGTATCCGCAACATATACAGGTATACCCAGCCACTGGTAGGACATACAGGACCAGCACCCGGGACACATAAATCACGTCATCACATGGGTTCCTAGTGACATGTCACTTGTATCCTCATCTATTCCTAAGGTTCAACGGGGATTTCTCTCTTGTCGGAACTTCATCGAATATACTCATAGAATCAATCATACATTTCATGCAATATCAAAACATTAAAATACAAATATAACATTACATTATTTACATACGAACTTACCTCGGCATAAAAATGGAGAAAAGGAGTAAATCGTCAAATACTTATTTTTCCCCCGTTCTAATTTCGAACCTCATTTTTCTCGATCTATAATATCACATTTAACTTATTTAATCATTATACTATTCAAATCAGCCCAAAATCACATTATGGCAAAAATTACATTTTTGCCCCTAAAGTTTGACATTTTACACTTTAGTCCCTAGGCTCGAAAAATGAATTTCATTCAATTTCTTAAAAACCCAAGCCTAGTCAAACCATTTTCATACTCATAACAGCCCACATTTCTCATTTATTCACATTTTTCTACTCATTTTATAACTTTTACAAATAAGTCCTTTTTGACATTTTTACCGAAAATCACTTAGTAAAAGTCGTTTAACAAACAACAAACATGCATTTTCTACCATCAAGCATCAAAATACACACATGTTCAACATGGGTAAAACCCTAAACCTTGATCATAACTTAAATTAGTGATAGAAATAGATAGATCATGCTACAAGGATTTCAAAAACATAAAAATCATTAAAAACGGGGCAAGAACGGACTTGCAATCGATCTTGGAAGCTTGACAAACCTTAGCCATGGTTTCTCCTTGTAAAATTTGCCATGGGAGGAAGATGGACAAAAATTGGCTTTTATTTTGGCTTTTTAATTCATTTTAATTACCAAATTACTAAAATGGCCGTAATGAAAAACTTTAAAAACATACCAAACCATGTCCATTTTTGTCCACCAACTTAACCAATGGTCTAATTACCATTTAAGGACCTCTAATTTAAAATCTCATAGCAACTGGACACCTTTAACATATAGAATTCAAGTTTTGCACTTTTTTCAATTTAGTTCTTTTGACTAAATTAAGTGCCCAAACGTCAAAATTTTCGAACGAAATTTTCACAAAATCGTTCCATAAAACTGTAGACCATAAAAATATAATAAAAATGAATTTTACTGCGTCAGATTTGTGGTCCTAAAACCACTGTTCTGACTAGACCCAAAATCGGGCTATTACACAATCAAGCAAGTTAGTTACATAAATTTCACATATACATCAATAAGCATTAATGAGCTCATCATGCTATATTCTTTCAAGTCATTATTCATTTCATCTCATAATTCTCATATCATGTCAAGTATTTTATCTATTGAATCATTGAAATTCCGATGGATATTCAGATAGTACACTCAAGGTCTACAATTCAATGACCCGTCAATTCATATTCAAGAGTACCCATTAGGGAACTTAATCAGGAGGCACACTCTTGAGCCACATATCATATAACAGGATTACTTGTCCAAGCTAAATCCTGTTTCCAACATATGCTCACAAGAGCTTAATCGAGATTACCCGTCCGGGCTAAATCCTATATGTAACATATACTCAAGAGGGCTTATATTAGGATTACCAATCCAGGCTAAATCCTTTCTGTAATGAGGTCAATAGGATTACTCGTCCGAGCTAAATCCCGTCAGTAACAAATGCAGGACCTCATTTAATAAGGGAAATCACATTTATCCATCGAAATTCAATATTCAAACGGAACTTAACCCTTTTCAAACAGTTTCAAGCATGTATTCATTTCTTATATTGTAACATACAAATAATTCACGTAAATATAAACCACATTCTATAAAAATACAATATTCGATTCAACATATTTACCTGCTCAATTAAGTAACACGAACTTACCTCGATAATAGTTCGTACAACAAAATGTACGAATCTGAAACTTTCTCTTTTCCTCGAGCTAGCTTCGAATTTGAGTTATCTGAATCTATATAAATGAATTTAATCATCAATTTCTCATATTTCATATTCATTTGAACTCAATTTACATCCTAGGAAAAATTATCATTTTCCCCTAAACTTTCCATAAATTCTAATTTCATCCCTAGGCTATGAAAATGAAATTCATGCAATTTACTCCTTATTCCAAGCCTAACCGAAATTTCAATATAAAATTTACAGCACATTTATTCTATAAAATTTAGAAATTTTCTTCAATTTTCACAACTTTACAATTTAGTCCCTAAATCATGTTTTCATCAAAATTCACTTTGTAAAAGTTGTTTATCTGTCAACAACCTTTCGTTTTCTACCATAAATTTCAAATTTTCAGCATATTCATCCATGGAAAAATTTCTATACTTGTATAACTTTACAAATTGACCCCATAAATAGATAAATTAGACTATCTCGATTTTAAAAATATAAAAATTACTAAAAAGGGGCTTGAATACTTACCCAATTAGGCCAGGAAAGCTTGTTTTCTCTTTCCTAGGGTTTCCATGGAATATTTGGGAAAGAAGATGATATATAATGTTTTTAAATCTATTTTAATTAGTTATCATATTTTAATTTTATTACTTTCCAATTTAGTCCTTAGCCTTTTCTAATTTTTCCATGGATAAATCATCAAAAATATCTACTAAATTTTCTTTAATGGTTTAATTACCATATAAGGACCTCAAGTTTTGAATTCCATAGCTATTTGATCCTTCTAGCTACTAGAATCCAACTTTTGCATTTTATGCAATTTGGTCCTTTCGGTAATTAAGCACTTAATCGATAAAATTTTCTTATCAGAATTTTCATATGACACTCCTATCTAAATGCAAATCATGCAAAAATATAAATAAAATTTTCCTTCCAACGCAGATTTGTAGTCCCGAAACCACTGTTCCGATTTCACTGAAATTGGGTTGTTACAACTCTCACCCCTTAAGAATTTTCGTCCTCGAAAATCTTACCATTAAAGAGGTTCGGGTATTACTTTCTCATGGTATCCTCCGGTTCCTAAGTAGCTTCTTCAATACCATGCCGTTTCCATAGAACTTTTACTAATGCCACCTTTTTATTTCTTAAATCTTTTGTTTCACGTGCCAGGATTTTGATTGATTCTTCATTGTAAGTCATATCAGGCTGAATCTCTACCTCTGAGGAGCAATAAAATGTGAAGGATTCAATCGATATCGTCGTAACATAGACACATGAAAAACATTATGAACCCGATCAAGTTCTGGTGGTAAGGCTAACCGATATGCAACATGTCCAATTCTTTCTATAATTTCATATGACCCAATGAACCGTGGACTCAATTTTCCCTTACGACCAAACCAAAGAACTTTATTCGAAGGTGATACTTTCAAGAATACCTTGTCACCGCTCTGAAATTCTATTTCTTTTCGTTTCAGATCAGCATAGGACTTTTGACGATCAGAGGTTGCTTTCAAACTATCCCTAATTACGTTCACCTTTTCCTCAGTTTCACGAACTAAGTCAACTCCGTGTAACGTTTTCTCACTAAGTTTTGTCCAATACAATGAAGTTTTACATTTGCGACCATGCAGTGCTTCATGCAGTGCCATTTTGATATTGAACTGATAATTGTTATTGTAAGCAAACTCAACTAAAGGCAGATATTTTTCCCAATTACCTTCAAATTCAAGCACACAACATCGAAGCATATCTTCCAAAATTTGTATTACTCATTCAAATTGACCATCTGTTTGGGGATGGAATGCAGTGCTGAAATGTAACTGTATACCTAGAGCTTCTTACATTTTGCTCCAAAATCGTGATGTAAATCGAGGATCTCTATCTGAAATAATAGAGATAGGTACCCAGAGCTTCTTACAATTTGCTCCAAAATCGTGATGTAAATCGAGGATCTCTATCTAAAATAATGGAGATAGGTACTCCATGCAATCTGACAATATCAGAGACATATAATTCAGCCAATCTATCCAAGGAAAAATCCATACGTACAGGAATAAAGTGTGCAGACTTTTTCAATCGATCAACAATTACCCAAATGGCATCTTTCTTCTTTGGAGACAGGGGTAATCCCAATACAAAGTCCATGGTAATTCTTTCCCATTTCCATTCTGGTATCGTAATTGGCTGTAATAATCTCGAAGCCAATTGATGTTCAGCTTTTACTTGTTGACATATCAAACACTTAGATACAAACTCAGAAATATCCCTTTTCATTCCTGGCCACCAGTACCTCTTTTCATATCTTTGTACATTTTATTACTACCAGGATGAATAGACATGTTACCATTATGAGCTTCATTCAAAATCTTCTCTACTAGTTCTGAATTCTTCGGTACACATATTCTGCCTCTGAATAACAAACAACCATCAGTTCCAACTAGAAATTCTGAATCCAGAGTCTATTCACATTGTATCTGTTTTGCTTGTAACTTACTATCATCTTTCTGAGCTTCAAAAATCTATTGCAAAAACATCGGTCTAGCTTTTAACTCAGCTATAATTGAACCATCATCAGATAACATCAATCAAGTATTCATTGCTTGCAAAGCAAATAGGGATTTTCTGCTCAGAGCATCTGCAACCATATTGGCTTTTCCCGGATGGTAGTCAATAACCAGATCATAATCTTTCAATAACTCAAGACACCTATGCTGTCTCAAATTCAAATCTTTCTATGACATCCAATACTTCAAACTTTTATGATCAGTGAATATGTGACATTTTTCACCAAACAAATAATGTCGTCATATTTTTAGTGCAAATATAATTGTTGCTAATTCAAGATCATGTATCGGGTAATTTCTTTCATGTGGTTTTAACTGTCTTGAAACATAGGCTATTACTTTACCTTCTTGCATCAAAACACAGCCTAAACCATTTAATGATGCATCATTATAAATTACAAATTCCTTACTCAATTCAGGCTGAACTAACACATGTGCTTCTGTCAATAAGGCTTTCAACCTATCAAAACTCTACTGACATTTATCAGACCACTCGAATTTCACATCTTTTTGCAACAAACGAGTCATCGGAGAAGCTATCATTGAAAATCCTTTTACAAACCTCCGATAATATCCAGCAAGTACCAGAAAACTTCGGACTTCAGACATATTCTTCGGTGGTTTCCAATTGACAATAGATGAAATTTTACTCGGATCTACTCCAATACCCTCTGCAGATACAATATGTCCAAGAAAACCAACTTCCCGTAGCCAAAATTCACATTTACTGAATTTGGCATACAATTGCTTTTCACGCAATATTTGCAACACTATTATCAAATGATCAACATGTTCAATTTCATCTCGAGAATAAACCAAAATATCATCAATAAATACCACCACAAACCTGTCTAAATAAGGTTTGAAAATTATGTTCATCATATCCATAAACACTAAGGTGCATTTGTCAAACCAAATGGCATCACAAGAAACTCATAGTGTACATACCTGGTTCTAAAAGTTGTCTTTGGCACATCTGAATCTTTTACCCATAACTGATAGTAGCTAGAACGAAGATCAATCTTTGAAAATATAGTGGCACCTTTCAACTGGTCAAATAAATCATCAATTCGAGGCAATGGATACTTGTTTTTTATTGTAACCTTATTAAGCTGTCTGTAATTAATGAACAGCCTTTAACGATCCATCTTTCTTCTTTACAAACAAAGCCAGTGCACCCCAAGGTGAGAAAGTGGGTTGAGTGAAGCCTCTATCAATCAACTCTTGCAACTGTACTTTCAACTCTTTTAATTCTGTAGGAGCCATTCTGTAAGGTGCTATGGATATGGGTGTTGTCCCCGGGATAAGATCTATGGAAAATTCCACTTCTCTAACAGGTGATAAACCAAGCAATTCTTCCGAAAATACATCAGGAAATTCACATACAATTGGCACTGACTGAATCTTCAACTCAGATATTTTAGTATCCAACACATATGCAAGATAAACATCATAACCCTTTCTAACATATTTCCGTGTTGATATTACTGAAATCACATTTGATAACCCATCTAATTTATTAGAGCCAACATGGAGTAACTCACCATTCTGACATTTCAACACAATATGTTTCTATTTACAATTCACCACTATATCATGTTGGGTTAACCAGTCCATTCCAAAATCACATCAAATTCATCAAATGGCAATAGCATCAAATTGGTCGAAAAGCAATATCCCTTTACCATCAACAGACAGTTTTTACAGACTTTATCCACCATAACATACTAGCTCAGGGGGTTTGAAACTTTAACCACAAATTCAGTGAATTCAATAGGTAAATTTTAAACAAACACTAAATTTTTACATATGTATGAATATGTGGAACCAGGATCAATCAAAGCAGTAATATCAGTATCAAGTAGAGAAAATGTACCAGTAATGATGTCTAGTGCAGAGGCATTTTCTCTAGCATGAATAGCATATGTCCTTGCCGATGCTCGTGCCTCAAATTTAACTGTTGTATCCCTTATAGTACCTCGGCTACCACTGACATTACCGGGGCGACAGGGTGGTCTACCTCTCGAAACAGGATTACTTGGCTTTGGAGTCTGCTCAATTTCTTTTTCAACCCTTTTTGGACAATCTTTAAGAAAATGATTAAGAGATCCACATCGGTAACAAGCTCCACTTCTAAACGGGCATTCCCCATGATGAAATTTCTTACAATGTTTACACTCTATTTTGGGATTACCGACACTTCCAGCACTAGTTACAGATGGAGATGAAGACCTTGGGTTAGAGCGTTGAAAACCTCGCTCTTTTCCAGAATATCCCGCTGATGTTGTAAAATGATCATAATACTTTTTTAATTTCTCAAAAGCAGATGATTGTGACTTACTCATAATTCTTTTACTAGAAACCCAAGCTTCTCTATCAGCTTGTTTCTTTTCTTTACTCAATTTTTCAGCTTTATGTGCTCGACCGGCTAACACCATAAATTCTCATAATTCAAGGATTCTGATCAACAACTTGATGTCTTCAAAAAAACTCTCTTCAAATCGTTTGTACATATCAGCCTCGGTTGAAACCCTTTCTCTGGCATACTTGCTTAATCGAACAAATTCTTGCTCGTATTCAAATACAGTCATATTTCCCTGTTTGAGCTCTAAAAATTCTTTCTTTTTCTGATCCAGAAATCTCTGACTAACATATTTCTTTCTGAATTTAGTTTGGAAAAATTCCCATGTAATGTTCTCTCTAGGTACCTCTGAAGTTATGGAATTCCACCAATGATAAATTGTGTCTTTCAGTATAGATACTGCACATTTCAAACATTCAGCTGGTGTGCAAGATAATTCATCTAGAACCTAGATGGTATTTTCCAACCAAAACTCAGCCCTTTCTGGATCATCATCTGTGGTAGCTCTAAATTCCTCTACCTCATATTTACAGGTTTTATCTACCTCATATTTACAGATTTTATCTACCGGAGGCTTACCAGTTCTAGCGGGTTCAGCACCTTGTGGTATTTCAAGAATCGGTTGAGGAGCAGGTGGGGGAGGTTGTTGTACAGCAGGATGTGGATGAGTTCTCAAATACTCAGTAAACCATTCATTCATCATTTGAAAGAAGGCTTTTTTTTCCTCCTCACTTCGGCCCTCAGATTTAGGCCTTTTACTACTAGATGCAACTCTTTGAACTGAAGCTGAAACATTGCTCTCAGCTTTCTCGGATTCAGCTCTAGCTTGGTTGGATGACATTACTATATGAAAAAATACATTGAAAATGGTTAGGAGATATCACACTAACATAAATTATATAATGGCATGTATAGCTAAACTCTTACTTGCTACATTCAATCCGAGAATCGACTAAATCGTAGCTCTGATACCAATAAATGTAACACCCCTAACCCGTATCCTTTGCCAGAATAGGGTTACAAAATATTATTAGATTTTTCAAAAAAATTAAATATAATTCATGTTAATTACTATTCATATTTTGAGATTATTCGTATCGTTCCTTAAATGGACCTTTGAGGCCCAATATGTAACAGTCCGGTTTAGACCTTAGTCAGAATAGTGGTTTCGGGACCACAAATCCGAGTCAAAAAATATTTTAATATTATTTTTGGTGTCAACAGCATGTTAATTTATGTGTGTGAAAGTTTTGAGTAAAAATTTTATTGTTTGTGTGCTCGATTAATTAAAAGGACTTAATCGCGTAAAATGCAAAACTAGTATGCTATATGTAAAGGTATCTATTTGCTATGGCTTTTATTATATGGAGTCCTTATGTTGTAATTGGACCCTCGGATTAATGAATGGACATATATGTACAAAGTTTGTGGATTTTAAATGTGATTAATAAGGCTGAATTAGTAATTTAGTAAAATAAAAGATTAATTTAATAAAACAAAGGTAAAATACATGCATTCATCTTTGTTTTAACCGATTGAAAGAAAATAAGGGTTTAGAAGCTTTCTCATATTTGACCATTACTAAGCTTGATTAAGGTATGTAATTTGTTCAGTTTTTGATAATTTTTACATTTTTGTGATTGTTGCTAAGTAATCTATCAAGCCCATGTTTTAATTTTTGAATTTAATGATGATTTTGTATTTTGTCATTGATGAACGCTTGTGGTTTTTGTTGTTTGATGATGGAAAATAAAAGATATGTGATAGATTAATATGTTTTGTCTTTGGATTTTTGATGAATTTGAGTAATTTGGGCTAAATTGTGAAAATAATAAATTGAGGGACTAAAATGTGAAATAAATGAAATGTGTGGACTTATATGAACTATATGAATATTCGGCCAAGCATGGGAAATATGAAATTTTGTGTATTTTGTGATTTTATGAAATAGGGACTAAAATGTCAACATTGTGAATTTTAAGGGTTAATGTGCAAAATGCCCTAATTATGTGTTTGTGGTTTGAATTGAATGAAATTTGGTATTAAATAGCGAAATTTAAATTTATATAGATCAATAACAAAAGAAAACGGGATTAAACAGGGAAAGTTGAAAGTAGTCGAGTAGTCGATCCCATCCGTTCGTTTCTGTACAAGGTAAGTTCATAAGTAAATAAATGTCGTTAAATTATATTGTAAATATATTTTTAATAATGTCGTTTTAAATTATTACTTGTGTAAATGAATATGCCGAAATAAATTAAGCATGGGAGCAATATTTATGAGTCTGAAATGATCGAGTTACAACGTCCGAAAGCCCTGTACGAACCTTAGGAATAGTTAGGATACATATGTCATGACATAGGATTTCGATATGTGTTTTCATGTAAGACCACGTCTGGGACGTTGGCATCGATTTGTGTTTACGTGTAAGACCCTGTCTGGGACATTGGCATCGTATTTGATTCGTGTAAGACCCTGTCTGGGATAGTGGCATTGTAAGAGCTTTCTGACTATCTAGTATCCTTATTAATTTCGAATGGTTCAATGGGCAATTTCGAGTTAAGATCAAATGTGAAATCGAGTTAAAGAGTCAGGTATGTACTAAGTTAAATGCTTAAAGAAGTAAGGTAAGTATATACTTAAGATGAATATATGAAATATGCATTATGAAAGTGAAATATATATATTTTGATATTGTTCAATGAACAGTATATGAGTTACAAGCATGAAAAATGTGTATCTGATTAAAGATTGTTTGATTCAATCTAGTTGATGTAATGCTAATGTTCGTTTGATTATTATTTGCTTATGACTTACTAAGCTATAAAAGCTTACTATGTGTGTGTGTTTGTTCATTTTTTTTATAGATTGTCAAAGCTACGTGAAGCTTGGGGATCATCAAGGATCATCACCACACTATCGAACTATATTTTGGTACCCTTTTGAATATGTATATATTTAAGTATGGCATGTATAGGCTAGAAGTATTAGAATATGTTTCGAGATATGTAAAAATAGCCATGTGATATGGCTTGTTAATGAATGTGTTTATGAATGAGTTTTGTTCATGCTTATTGATGCATAAGTTGGAATGTTTTTAATGTGCTCATGAATGGCTAAATGAAATGGTCTATACTGGTAAGTTCATGGTTGATTTGGGAAATTGATATGATGAGAAATGCTATGAATTGAAATGGTTTTAAATGAAGTATTAATCATATGTTTTGATGTGAAATTTTATGCTTTGAATTGGTATGTTCGAGTAGAGTTTGAATATGGAAATCAATGATGTCGTTAAGAGTCAAATTGTGCATGTTTTGGTATGTTTTGGATACCTTTGGGATATGAATTTAGATTTGTTTGATGCTTGTAGGTTTGACCCAAAATTTAGGTAGCAAATTGGCCTTGCAAATGGCCTATATTTGCCCACACGGTTGAGCACATAGGCGTGTGTCTCGACCGTGTCTCTTAAGGTTGAAATTCGAATCAAGTCAGTAAGCCACATGGGCTGGACACACGGGCGTGTGACCGGGCGTGTGACTGGCCGTGTGAGCAAGTCAGTAACTTCCCTAATTTTCACACGGACTGGCACACGGGCGTGTCTTGTGGCTGTGTGGACAAGTCAATATGTATGCCCTGTTTTGCCTTGGCTTAGACACACGGGTGTGTTTAATGTCGTGTGAGGCACACGGCCTGCCCACACATGCATGTGACCTCTGTAAGTTTGAAAAATGTTTAATTTTTAGAAAAATTTGTATGTGCTCGGTTTAATCCCTACCCTTTCCCAATGCATGTTTAAGGCCTCGTGGACCTTTTAAAGGGACTCTATGTATATGATTTGCTATGATATGATGATGATGTATCTTATGTTTGTGAAATGATCGTAAAAGTTCTGATATGTCTTGTAACGCCTCTTAACCCTAGTCCGGAGATGATTACGGGTTAGGGGTGTTACATTTTATTGGTATCAGAGCTACGGTTTAGTTAATTCTAGGACTAACGTAGTGTGTGTGAGTCTAGTTATACATGCCATATTTATAAACTGCGATAGTGTGATGATTCCTGACAATTGAAATGTGTTTCATGTAGTAAATGGATCCCGATCGAGCTGTAGTAAATGATGTGGAAAGTAATGCGCCCATTCCTTGTAACGCCCCAAATTTGGGCTTAGTAGAATTGGGCTTATTGGGCCTTGGGCATCGGAGCGTTTAAAATTTTTGAGAATAAGAGAACGGCACTAATGCAAGTTGGACCTATTAGGTGAGTGATTTTGGAAGGTTAGGGGGCTTCCATGAAGTCTCGGGATCAAACTTGGGATTTAGGAAAACTTTGGTTTTAGGTTAATAAAACCCTGGGAGTTAGTAAGTAGGCTTTAAGAATAAAATGTGGAAAAAAAATGACACTAAAGGAGTTGTGGTCTAGTGGCAAATGATGCCACATGGGAGACAAGGAGGTGACCCCATAGAGGAAGCAAAAGGTCCAAGGTTCAAGTCTTGGCGCTTGCAATTCTTTTTGTTTTCCTTTTAAATGAACTTAGACTTTGGCCCATAGACATATATTTAGTTGCGCATGTTTTAAGTCACAAAAGGAGCTTGTGTTGTGGTGGCATGTAGCGTTTGGAGCATAGGAGAGGGTAAGGGTTCGAATCCCATTGCAAGCAAAAAAGGGATATTTATTTTGCTAAGTTGGGGCGACAAGTGGTTGTGTTGGAATTAAACTCAGCTGAAGGAGGGATCCCACATCGGGAAGCTAGCATGAGAGTAGGCAAGAAGCTGCCTTTAAATAGAGCGATCTATGAAGAGAGTAAGCATACCTTGGTTGGCGTTGGGCATAGGAGTGGTCGGAGCACGGATCAACTCCAGATTCCTATCAAGTGTGTATTTCGTACTACTCTAGCTGTAGAGCGGCAAATGCCGAAATACCGGTCACACGGTGATGGTAGCCACACGAGCGTGCGAGCGCACGTGTGGGAGCTTCGATGCTATAGTTGAGGCCATCATAAGTGTTCTTATGGGTTAGGCTGCTTTGGGCCAAGTGGACCCATACGAATAAATTGTATGATTGTGTAGTAGATATTAGATGGTCTATGTGAATCTCATATCTGTGGCTAGATTTGGGCTAAATGGGCTACACGAGCGTGTGGGCCCATTTGGGTCGAGAATGGGCCCTAGGCCCATTCGCATCGTTATCTTTGATTAGAATGCTTTGATTTGTGAAATTACCAAAATACCCCTGGTTTGTAAATTACTGAAATACCCTTGGTTTATAAAATTATCGAAATACCCCTGATTTGTGAAATTACCGAAATACCCTCGGATTGTAAAATTATCGAAATACCCCTAATTTGTGAAATTACTGAAATACCCTCAGATTGCAAAATTACAGAAATACCCCTAATTTGTAAAAATTACCGAAATTCCCCCGAATTGTAAAATTATCGAAATACCCCTTATTTGTGAAATTACCAAAATACCCCTGATTTGCAAAATTATCGAAATAACCCTGATTTGTGAAAGTACCGAAATACCCTCAGATTGCAAAATTATCGAAATACCCCTGATTTGTGAAATTATCGAAATATCCTTGGATTGCAAAATTATCGAAATACCCCTGATTTGTGAAATTACTTAAATACCCTGGTTTATAAAATTATCAAAATACCCCTGGTTTACGAAATTACTAAAATACCCTCTATGGGTAAAGTTACCGAAATACCCTTTATGTGTGAAGTTACCGAAATACCCTCGACGGGTAAAATTATCGAGATGCCCTTACAAGGCGAAATGACCGTTTTACCCCTAACCGATTAAATGACCGTTGTACCATCGTGGTAATACTAGTGTTGTATGTGTTAATTGTATGATTGATTATGTTTGAGATGCACTGCATACATGGGTTAGTTATGAGTAGAATTACCAAATTACTCCTGTAGGGTAGGATTACCGAAATACCCTTATAAGGTAAAATGACTATTTTGCCCCTGAGGGTAAAAGACTGATTTTGTGCCATGACTTGACTGTGATCGTATGACTGTGTTTTAACTAACTTGACTGTGGTCGTGTGACTGATATGCTTGTAATATATGTTTTAAATGACTATTACTGAGTATGGTCATTCTGCAAACACCTGTGATGATTGAGCATGACATACACGACATATTGCATGGGGTTGGGACAAAGTTACGGACGAAGTGTACGGCCCATTGTCGTTCTGTACAAGGCTTTCAGCCTTTCTGCGATAAATATGGCTCTATACCATCTTGATTATGGTTTTGTGCCAACCGTATTTACCCGTGGCTATGTGCCTAACATATATATTGATGACTCTGTGTCGATCATAATTACTCGTGGCTGTGTGTCGATTATATTATCGTCGCTGATGGCTATGTGCCAAACTTATTACAGTCACCAATAGCTTTGTGCCATCCTAATTATGGCTTTGTGCCATTCTGATTATGGTTTATAACCATTCTGTTTAGGCTTTTAGCTGTTCTGTTAACTGGCAGCGTTGCTGCGATATTTATGGCTTTTAGTTGTTCTGCCTACGGCGCCGAGCCATTCTGTTGACTTAGTGCCACAACCGGTGCTAAGCTTGGTGTGTTGGGTGGGTGGGCCGATTTTATCCCCACATAGTGTGTTGGTTGGTATAGGTGGTGTGTTGGCTGGATCGGGGTGGGATGCATCCTCATACCGTTGCATATCTGTTTATGAGATCTGTCACTGTACTGGGCTTAGGCCCACTTGTTCTGTTATTGGTTTGGGCTAGGCCCAATTGATTCTGTATGGGCTGTGACCCAAATGATATGGTAGTGGGCTATTGCCCACGTATGCTTTGAACTGGACTATACTGTTACTATTAAAGGGCTTTGGCCCAGACTGTTTCAGTTTCTATTTCTGTATACTGACTGTTACTCTAGTAAGGGGATTACACACTAATTTTTTATAAACTCACCTCGTTTTGAACTGTGCAGGTAATCTCCAATCTTAGACGGTTCGGAGCTGCGAGGGACTCAGAGATGGCCACACATCAGATATGCTTTAAAGTTAAACTTAGCGACTTTATTTCATTTTCTTTTAATTTATTAGGTTAATAATTTTGTAATAAGGCCTATTTATTTTTAACTTATTATTTATGATATTTATTTATGATGTTTTCTAACTGCTAAAGGTGGAATACGATTTCCAAAACGGTAATTGTTTTCAAAACACTACGTTTCCGCAACGTTTTCAAAAGGCTTCTGCAACTCTATTTCTAAACATCACATTTTCGTAAATTGTTTATTTTAAATAGATAATGTTTTAAAAGTAATTTGGCTTTCAAGTGAATAGCATTTGCTTAAGTGTTTTGAGTTTTAACGAAGAGGCTTTAACTTTCAAACAAGTTTTACCTAAAAGAAATAGGGTTTTCAAAAACACTTCCATGTGACACGCCAGATTCGGGTACAGCTTCTAGGTCAGGTCTGGGGTGTTACACTTTTGCTCAGGGGGCAGCGCCGGCTGATTCTAGGCCGATTTCGAGTAGTCATGAGAGTGAGGCTAAACAAGCCTTCTATCAGATGATGAACGATTGGTTCATGCAGTACATTCGTACAAATCTGGCTCTTTAACAACCCCCACCCAGTCTAATCCTCCTCCGATACCTGTAATACCTCAAGTACTTGATCCGATGAGATCACATAAGCCCCCTGTTGATAAAATTAGAAAATACGGGCTGAAGAATTCAGAGCCACTGTTCATGGTGATGCTAAGCGAGTTGAATTTTGGCTCGATAATACTATCCGTATGTTTGATGAGCTATCCTGTACACCTGATGAGTGCATTAAATGTGTTGTATCATTGCTTCGAGATTCCGCGTATCATTGGTGGAATACACTGATATCTATAGTTCTGAGAGAATGAATTACTTGGGAGTTCTTTCAGACTGAATTCCGTAAGAAATACATCAGTCAGAGGTTCATCGACCAAAAGCGCAAAGAATTCCTCGAGTTGAAACAGGGTCGTATGACCGTAACAGAATATGAGCGGGAATTTGTGAGACTTAGCAGATATGCCTGAGAGTGTGTTTCGACAGAAGCAATTAAGTGTAAAAGATTCGAAGACGGGTTGAATGAAGACATTAAATTGCTTGTTGGGATTCTAGAAATAAAAGAGTTTGTCGTACTTGTTGAACGAGTAAACAAAGCTGAAGAGCTCGGGAAAGAGAAAAGAAAAGCTGACTTTGAAGCTAGAGATGCACGTAAGGGATCTTCGATCAAGTCATTCCAGCAGGCATCAAAGAAATTCTGAGATGACTTTAGCCATTCAAAGGCTACTGCGGGTTATTCTAGACGTGATCGGGACAGACCACCTGTGAGTTCGAAAGCTACCTCAGTAGTAAATGTTGGTAACATCCGATCGAACCAACCTGTGTGCAAACACTGCGGTAAACGACATCCCAGCAATTGTAGATTGAATGATCGGGCTTGCTTTAAATGTGGACCGACGGATCATTTTATTCGTGAATGCCCTGGGTTAGCTGACCAAAACACAGTACAGAATGCTAGACCGAGTAATATGTCAGCTCGTGGTAGACCACCCAGAAATACGGGTAATGTGAGTGGCAATCAGAGAGGAACTAAAGACACAGCCGTTAGATTAGAGGCTTGTGCACCTGCCAAAGCTTAAGCTATTCGCGCCCGCGAAGAAGCTTCGTCTCCAGATGTGATTACTGGTATTTTAACTCTCTATGATACTAGTGTTATTGCATTGATTGATCCTGGTTCAACTCGTTCTTATGTATGTGAGACTTTAGTAATCAGTAAGAATTTTCCGGTAGAGTCTACTGAGTTTGTGATGAGAGTATCAAACCCCTTAGGCCGATGTGTTTTGGTTGATAAAGTGTGCAAGAATTGCCCGTTGATAATTCGAGATTCATGTTTTCCGGCTGATTTGATGTTGTTGTCATTCGATGAGTTTGATATAATTCTGGGTATGGATTGGTTAACCTTGCACGATGCTATTGTGAACTGCAAACCGAAGACTATTGATTTGCAATGTCAGAATGATAAGATTATTCGGATTGAGACTAATGAACTGAATGGTTTACTGGTAGTGATATCTTCAATTTTAGCTCAGAAATATATGAGAAAGGGTTGTGAAGCTTACTTTGCTTATGTGCTCGACTCTAAAGTGACCGAAAAGAAAATTGAATCAGTACCAGTTGTGTGTGAGTATCCGAATGTGTTTTTAGAAGAATTACCGGGTTTGCCACCGATCCGAGAGTGGAGTTTGGTATTGAGTTAGTGCCGGGGACGACTCCTGTAACATCCCAGTTTAAGGCCTAGTCGGAATAGTGGTACGAGACCACAAATCTGAGGTCTATGTATGAGTTTTTGAGGTTTATGCTATGTTTGCATGTTAGTGTGAAAGTTTCATGAAGCAATTTTGTGAAATTATGGTTAAATTGTCCAAAAGGACTAAATTGCAAAAGTTGTAAAATGTGAGATTCTAGAAGCTATTTGTGTGAAAT
Organism: Gossypium australe; assembly: GCA_005393395.2. Lineage (NCBI taxonomy): Eukaryota > Viridiplantae > Streptophyta > Magnoliopsida > Malvales > Malvaceae > Gossypium > Gossypium australe. Next base: position 48,042,983 of record CM016614.1, read on the forward strand.
AGCTTTAGAATATTGATTAGAGGTCCTTAAATAGCAATTTTCTAAATTTTTAATTTTTGGACAAAATTGGGCATGGATGAGTTAAAATAAGAAGTTTATCACAAAGGGCATTTTGGTCCTTTGGCAATTAAATGATTAAAATGGGAGAAAAGATGACAAAATTCATTCATCTTCTTCTCCAAGGCTGCCGAAATTTTCAAGAGCCATTGTTAGGGTTCTTCAAATTTTTCAAGCTTGCTAGTAAGTGCATCCAAGCCTCTTTTTTGATATCCTTCGTATTTTTGAAGTCCTAGTAGCATGAGTAAGCTATTTTTAGCTATTTGATTAGCTATAATGGATGTTCAAAAATATGCCTATGTATGACATGCAAGTATTTTAGTGTTTTATGGAAGAATGTGAAAGCTTGATGTAGTAGAAACATCTTTTGTAAGTGATTTTCCATGAAAATGCATGTAGGGACTAGTTTGTAAAAGTCTTGAGTTTAGTCATACATGTGTGATTTAGTGAGAATTGATGAATGCTTTGGTTGAGTAAGTGAGATAGAAAGTTGAATAAAAATCACTTTACGAGCCTTGGGGCAAAAGTGTAATTATGAGAAAAATTTGGGGTAAAAGAGTAATTTTGCCAAAGTATGAGATAAGTGTCAATTTAGTCAATGTGTGTATTGAATAAGCTTATTGATTCATTATAGATCAAGAAAGACAAGCCTGGATCTAAACCGAGGCAAGAGCAAGGTGGTGGACTAAATTGCATATCTCTATACTTTTGAGTATCGAGGTAAGTCTATGCTTAAACAACGCATTCATACTTACAATTTCTTAATGTTAGCTAGTGTGTAGCATGATTGAGAATGATTGAGAACCTATGTGGGATGAATGTGGTAGAATTTGTGAAAGGATGTATGGTTAAGTAAGTAGATATGTGAATGTGTGGTGAGAATGCTAAATGGTGGGCTAAGTGCGATACCATCTTAATGCTTATTGACGATAAGCTGGCTATGTGCGATGCTATCGTTAGGTATATCGTCTAGTGGGCTATGTGCGAAACCACTATGAATACCTTTGTGGTAGGCTAAGTGTGATACTACCTTATTAATTGATTGTGGTGGGCTAAGTGTGAAACCACCGAGAATTTAGCTGTGTGGATTAGCTGTGTGGTTGTATTATTGAGTTAATTAGCTGTGTGGATTAGCTATTTGGATTAGCTATGTGGTTGTATTATTGTGTTAATTAACTGTGTGGATGAATTATTGAGATATGATATTGTGCTGTATATTGTGTAAATGTGATATTGAATGCAGGGGTGCATTTCAATGGTTATGAGCATGTGACTCATGATGTGTTGGGAATGTGGTAAGGGATAGAAAGAGTAAGCATAGTTGTACATTATATGTTAGTATAATGCTAATTGTTGTTTAGCTTATACTATGATGTTTAATTGTTTATGTGTTAACTTACTAAGCTCAAAGCTTACTCCCTTTCTTTTCCCTTGTCTTATAGAGTAAAAGTGTTGAATCGAGATACGAGGATCAATTGGAAGATCGTCCACATTATCAGCACAATCTGGTACATGAGACTCCATGTTTTGTATATGGCATGTATAGAGGCTAGCCAAGTTAGTGAATTTTGTTGTAAATGGTTAAGATGTGTTGGCCTTTAGATGGATAGTCTATTTTGTATAATGCCATAGTGGTTGGCTACCTTATTTTATGAAAAGGTTGTAGTTATCTATGTGAGATTACACTTCAATTTGAGTTGATTATGGATGTGTTGAATGAATGCATATTGTGTATGCTAGAGGGGTGAAAGAAACTTGGCACATAGCTTTGTTCTTGTCCATGTGGATAGACACACGGGCGTGTGTCTATACCATGTGTGACACACGGTCAGCCCACGGGCGTGTGACTTGACTATGCGTCCCCTGTATGTTAACATTTTAAGTCAGAATAGACCACGAACTAGCCACACGGGCGTGTGTATAGGCCGTGTGAGTTTAATTAGTGTTGGCCACGGGCTAGCCACACGGGCGTGTGACTAGGCTTTGAGGCCGTGTGTATGTAGTCAGTATTCACCATGGTTGAGGAGCATGGGCGTGTAGGTCTATGCACGAGCGGGTCTCTTCTTGCACGGGCGTGTTAGTCCTGTACAAAAGAGAATTTTTAAGATTGGAAAAAGTTCCGATATAGTCTCGGGAGCCCTCGTGTGTATGAGTAAGGCCTCGTAAGTCGAGAAAGAGGTTGTTGTGGTGACTTAAGAGAGTAGGCACGATGAGCCTAAGTGGCGATCAGGTGGTTTTATTACGGTAACGTCTCAGGCTCGGTTCTAGCGTAGAACTCGGGTAAGGGGTGTTACATTTAGTGGTATCAGAGCTATGGTTTAGTCGATTTTAGGACTACCATAGCGAGTGTAAGAGTCTAGCTATACATGTCATAAGTGTACTATAACAGTGTGGTGGTTTCTAATGATTTTAAATCTTGTTTCGTATAGTATCTAGATCCGGATCAATCTACTGTTGATGAAGCAGCTAGTAATGCGCCAGCTCCTGTGCAAGGAACCGTGCCTGTACAAAGTGGACCCGAGGTTAGGGGTCAAGGGGAAGAGGCACGGGAAAGCCTTTCTCCAGATGATGAGTAATTCATACTTGGACTATGTTCAAGCGAACCCTAATGCCCAACCTCCTCCACCTCCTCCTATACCTCAGCCAAATCCAGTGGCTCCTCAAGGTATTGATGTTGTGAGGATATCGAAACCCTCGGTGGATAAGATTAGGAAGCACGGGGCTGAGGAGTTTAGAGCTAAGGTGGATGATGACCCTGAGAGGGAAGAGTTCTGGTTAGAGAACTCGATGAGAGTGTTTGATGAACTCTCTTGTACACCAGAAGAGAGCTTGAAGTGTGCCGTATCCTTACTGAGAGATTCGGCATACCATTGGTGGAAGACGCTAACGTTAGTGGTCCCGAAAGAGCGGGTGACGTGGAACTTCTTTCTGGAAGAGTTCTAGAAGAAGTATATAAGCCAACGATTTTCTGATCGAAAAAGGAAGGAATTCCTTGAGTTAAAGCAAGGAAGAATATCAGTAACACAGTATGAGCGTGAGTTTGTTAGGCTTAGAAAATACGCTCAATAGTGTGTATCGACAGAGACCATCTTGTGTAAGAGGTTCGAAGATGGACTGAATGAGGATACCAAACTCCTAGTGGGTATTCTGGAGTTGAAAGAGTTTGTGGTGTTTGTTGAAAGGGCAAGTAAGGCCGAAGAGTTGAGTAAGGAGAAGAGAAGGGCTGTGAGTGAAGCCCGAGATGCTAGAAAAAGGCCGATATGCAAGTCGTATCAAGCCCAATCGAAAAGATCCAAGGAAGTGAATCCTCGAACAACAGCCTTAGTGGGATATTCGCATTGAGACTTGGGCAATATTTTTTCGGGTTCGAGAGTCCAAGCCACCTCGATGGAAAGTGTGGGCAATACAAAGAGCAAACTGGAGTGTCCAAGTTGTGGTAGATATCACACCGGAGAGTGTTGGGGTAACAGTCGGAACTATTATAAATGTGGCTCCCCCAATCACTTTATCCGAAACTACTCCGAGAGGGATGGTAAGGAAGAGAAGCAAGAGATAAGATCCAATGATGTGTTTGCAAGAGGTAGACCACCTAGGAACCCGAGAGGTGGGAATAGTGGTAGAGGTGCGTCCAAAGATTCTGCTGTGAGACCAGAGGGTCGGGCACCTGCAAGGACATATGCTATTCGCGCTCACGAAGAGGCATCCTCCCCAGATGTAATAACAGGTACTTTTTCTCTCTGTGACACCTTTGTTATTGCTTTAATAGATCCAGGGTCTACTCATTCTTATATTTGCATAAGATTAGCATCTAGTTTGAGTATGACCGTTGAGTCTACGGATATTGTGGTTAATGTGTCAAACCCGTTAGAAAAGCATGTGTTAGTGGACAAAGTGTGTAAAAATTGTCCTTTATTGATTGACAATCATTATTTTCTGGCAAACCTTATGTTGTTACCGTTTGATGAGTTTGACTTAATCCTTGGCATGGATTGGTTAACAACCCATAATGTCTTAGTGAACTGTGGTAGTAAGTTTATTAAATTGAAATGTGAGAGTGGAGATGTGGTTCGGATTGAATCAGGTGGATCGGATAGTCTACCAGTGATGATTTCTTCCCTAGTGGCTGAGAAATGTTTGAGAAAAGGGTGTGAATCCTATCTCGCCTTCGTGTTAAATACTCGAGAGGTTGGAGTGAAGTTTGAAATAGTGCCGATAGTATGCGAGTATTCGGATGTATTTCCAGAAGAGTTACCCGGATTACCTCCAGTGAGAGAGGTCGAGTTTGGGGTTGAGTTGATTCTAGGAACGGAACCGATTTCAATTGCTCCATATAGAATGGCACCTTTAGAGTTGAAAGAACTGAAGGTACAGTTGCAAGAGTTGACAGATAAGGGTTTTGTAAGACCGAGTTACACACCGTGGGGTACTCCGGTATTATTTGTGAAGAAGAAAGATGGGTCTATGAGATTGTGTATAGACTATAGACAGCTCAACAAGGTGACGGTGAAGAATAAGTATCCTTTACCAAGGATTGATGACCTTTTTGATCAACTGAAAGGAGCTATAGTGTTCTCCAAGATAGATCTAAGGTCTGGTTACTATCAGTTGAGAGTGAAAGAGCAAGATGTGTTGAAAACTGCATTTCGAACAAGGTATGGCCATAATGAGTTTTTGGTTATGCCATTTGTTCTAACGAATGCACCTGCGATTTTTATGGACCTGATGAACCGTGTTTTCAAACCATATGTGGACAAGTTTGTGGTTGTCTTCATTGACAACATATTGATCTATTCTCGGGATGAGAATGATCATGAAGAGTATTTGAGAATGTTCTTGCAAACTTTAAGAGATAAGCAGTTGTATGCTAAATTTAGCAAGAGTGAGTTTTGGCTCCGAGAGGTTAGATTTCTAGGACACATTATGTCGGGTGATGGTGTCAGAGTTGACCCAAGTAAGATTTTAGCTATTGTGGATTGGAAACAGCCGAGAAACTTGTCAGAAATTAGAAGTTTCTTGGGATTAGTGGGATATTACAGACGTTTTGTAAAGGCATTCTCTGTGATTGCTACACCGATGATGAAACTATTGCATAAAGATGTCAAGTTTGAATGGACTGAGACATGTCAACAGAGTTTCGAGAGACTGAAAACAATGTTGACTGAGGCACCGATTTTGGTTCAACCAGAATCGGGGAAAGAGTTCGTGGTTTACAATGATGCATCGTTTAATGGTCTCAATTGCGTGTTGATGCAAGAGGGTAAGGTAGTCGCTTACACCTCGAGACAGCTAAAATCGCACGAGAAGAATTATCCGACTCATGATTTGGAGTTGGCTGCGATTGTTTTCGTGTTAAAGATTTGGCGACATTACTTGTATGGTGAGAAGTGCCAAATCTTTACGGATCAAAAGAGTTTGAGATATTTGATGGATCAGAAGGATCTGAACTTGAGACAGAGGCGGTGGCTTGAGTTATTGAAAGACTATGAATTAGTCATTGATTATCATCTGGGAAAAGCGAATGTGGTTGCGGATGCCCTGAGTAGGAAATCCTTGTATGCTCTAAGAGTTATGAGCACGAGTTTAGCAATAGCTGATGATGGTGCTATTTTGGTAGAGTTGAGAGCTAAGCCACTATTTGTTCAACAAATATGTGAGGCTCAAAGAAATGGCAGTAAGATGCAAGCTAAGAGAGCTAAGTGCGGATTAGAAAGTGATTCTGATTTTCGAGTGGGCTCGAATGGTTGTTTGTTGTACCGTGACAGAATTTGTGTACCTATAGAGGAAGAGTTCATCCGAAAGGTTTTACATGAAGCCCACAGTGGATGTTTGTCAGTACATCCGGGCAGTACGAAAATGTACAATGATTTGAGGAAGTTTTATGTGTGGCTGGGTATGAAAAGAGATATTTTAGAATTTGTAGCAAAGTGTGTGATTTGTCAACAGGTGAAAGCTGAGCACCAAGTACCTTCGGGATTGCTTCAACCTGTGATGGTTCCCGAATGGAAGTGGGATCGGGTTACCATGGATTTTGTAACGGGATTGCCGATTACTCCGAAAAAGAAAGATGCTGTGTGGGTTGATGTGGATAGACTAACGAAGTCAGCTCACTTTATTCTAGTACGTGTTGATTATTCACTGGATAAGTTAGCTGAGTTGTATGTTGCAGAGATAGTGAGATTGCATGGTGCGCCTATGTCTATTATTTCGGATAGAGATCTGAGGTTTACCTTGAGATTTTGGAAGAAGTTACAAGAGGTCATGGGTACGAGGTTGAATTTCAGTACTGCGTTCCATTCGCAAACTGATGGTCAGTCTAAAAGAGTAATTCAAATTCTTGAAGATATGATTCGATGCTGTGTGTTAGAATTCGTAGGTAGTTGGGAGAGATATCTACCTTTGGTCGAATTTGCTTACAACAACAGTTACCAGTTCGGTATACGGATGGCTCCGTATGAGGCCTTGTATGGTCGTAAGTGTCGGACTCCATTGTATTGGACCAAGCTTAATGAAAAGTGGATCCATGGAGTTGATCTGGTAAAAAAGACCGAAGAGAAAGTGAGAGTAATCCGTAATAGTCTGAAAGCTGCTTCGGACCGACAGAAGTCGTACGCGGATTTAAAAAGAAAAGAGATTGAGTTTGAGGTGGGTGACAAATTGTTTTTGAAAGTGTCCCCGTGGAGGAAGATTATGAGATTTGGACGAAAAGGGAAGTTGAGTCCAAGATTTATAGGACTGTATGATATTACAGACAAATTTGGGCCAGTAGCTTACAAGTTGGCTTTGCAGGTAGAGTTGGAAAAGGTTCATAATGTGTTCCATGTATCGATGTGGCGACGGTATCACTCCGATCCTTCACATGTGATTCCTTCAACGGAAATTGAAATAAGACCGGATATGTCTTATGAAGAGGAGCCGATTAAGATCTTGGCTTGAGAGGTGAAACAGTTGAGAAATAAGAGCATAGCACTAGTGAAAGTGTTGTGGCAAAAACACGATGTGGAAAAGGCTACGTGGGAAACGGAAGAGACTATGAGAGAGCAACATCCAAACCTCTTTACTGGTAAGATTTTTTAGGGCGAAAATCTCTAAAGGGGGGAGAGTTGTAACATCCCAGTTTAAGGCCTAGTCGGAATAGTGGTGCGAGACCACAAATCCGAGGTCTATGTATGAGTTTTTGAGGTTTATGCTATGTTTGCATATTAGTGTGAAAGTTTCATGAAGCAATTTTGTGAAATTGCGGTTCAATTGTTCAAAAGGACTAAATTGCAAAAGTTGCAAAATGTGAGATTCTAGAAGCTATTTGTGTGAAATAGCTTTAGAATATTGATTAGAGGTCCTCAAATAGCAACTTTCCAAATTTTTAATTTTTGGACAAAATTGGGCATGGATGAGTTAAAATAGGAAGTTTATCAAAAAGGGCATTTTGGTCATTTGGAAATTAAATGATTAAAATGGGAGAAAAGATGACAAAATTCATTCATCTTCTTCTCCAAGGCTGTCGAAATTTTCAAGAGCCATTGTTAGGGTTCTTCAAATTTTTCAAGCTTGCTAGTAAGTGCATCCAAGCCCCGTTTTTGATATTCTTCGTATTTTTGAAGTCCTAGTAGCATGAGTAAGCTATTTTTAGCTATTTGTGTAACAGCCCGATTTAGGGCCTAGTTGGAACAGTGGTGCGAGACCACAAATCCGAATTAGTAAAATGAGTTTTTATGATAATTGAAATGTTTGCATGATAGTATGAAAGTTTCATGTGGAAATTTTATGAAAGTTTCCATTAAAGGGTCCATTAGGACTAAATTGCAAAAGTTGCAAAATATGAGTTTCTAGAAGCTTTTAGTATGAAATAGCCTTAGAATAGTAATTAGAAGTCCTTAAATAGCAATTTGCCCAAATTATAATTTTTGGACAAAATTGGACATGAGTTAGTAATTTGTAAAAATTTTGAGAGAATGGTATTTTGGTCATTTACCAATTAAATGATTAAAATAGGAAAAAGATGATAAAAATCTCATTCATCTTCTTCCTTGGTGCCGAAAATTTGAAGAACCCCATAGCTAGGGTTTGTTCATCTTTCAAGCTTGCTAGTAAGTTCATCTTAGCCCCGTTTTTAATATTCTTCGTATTTTTGAAGTTCTCGTATTATGAGCTATAAAATGAGCTAAGATGCATGTTCAAAAATCTACCCATGAATGACATGCTTGTAAAATGATATTTCATGGAAGATTATGAGAGTTTGATGTTAGATAAACATCTTTTCCTTAGTGAATTTCATGAAAAATGATAGTATGGACTAATTTGCAATGATTATGAAATTAGTCATACATATTAGAAATAGTGAGAATTGATGATTGTTATAGTAGAGAAAATGAATCAGCTAAGCATGATGTTTAAGAAAGTTGAATGAGAATAATTTTACGAGCCTAGGGGCAAAAGTGCAAATATGAAAAAGTTTAGGGGTAAAATAGTAATTTTACCAAAGTATGAGTTAAGAGTCAATTTAGTCAATGTGAGTGTTAAATGATCTAATTATTATTATAGATCAAGAAAAATGAAGCCCGGATCGAAACCGAGGCAAGAACAAAGTCGAGGACTAAATTGCATATCTATATACATTTTGTATATTGAGGTAACTTTGTATGATTTCTAAGTTTTATGATTTTTATCATTGAATTGCTTAGCACAATGTACAATATTATCATGAAAATGTTTAATGTTATGTTAAACAAAGAAATTAATGAGATTAAGCATGAGAAAGTCCCGATTGAAGTTGAATTACCTAGGATACTCGATCTATTACATGAAATGAGAAAGTCCGTATAAGACCAAGCCGAGGCATGGCATCGGCAATCAAACAAAGTTATCATGTAAGACCAAGACAAGTCTTGGCATTGAAGAGTTATTATGAGATGAAGACCCATATAAGCCCAAACCAAGGTATGGCATTGGTGAGTCTCTAAGCAAAGATGTCATGTAAGTCCAAGACAAGTCTTGGCATTGAAAAACTATCAAGAGATAGAGATCCCATGTAAGTCCAAGCCAAGGCTCGGCATTGACCATTTCATGAGTAAATATACCAAGTAAGACCATGTCAAGACATGGCAATGGTAAGTTCTCAAGGGAACTCCTGAGAAAGACTTCGTATAAGTCCATGTCAGAACATGGCCTCGAAACCAAGATGAGAAATTCCATGTAAGACCGTATCTAGGATATGGCCTTGGCATTGAGTTATGTGAGATGAGATTTAGTATCCTTTGTTATTCATAGTAATTCATCGGGCAAAAGAGTAAAGATTAAATGAGAAAGTCAGAAAGTTTAGTAAGTAAAGCTATTATCAAGTTATGTTAGTTAAAGTTAACTAAGAGTGTTATTCTTGTTATGAATGATGAAGTTGAGATTATGCTTATCATAGCAAAGTATGTTGATCTACGTGAACAAGTGATATAGGTACCTTGTTTATCGTACAAGCATGAGAATAGTAAGTACCATGAGATATGTAAGAATCAGCAATAGTAAGTATGTAACACCCCTAACCCGTATCCGTCACCAGATTAGGGTTACGAGGCATTACTCGACCAAATACAAGTCAGTACACCTTTATAAATACTAACACATTAATTGATGCATAATCAGTTACTACTATCATAATTAATCATGTAATTTCCAGTTACATATCAATTACGATAACAAACATATCACAAGCAATATCATTAAAAATTTATACAAATGAATATTCATACAAATAGTAGAAGTACTATTCATTTTGTCATTTAAAAGTAAGGGCCGAATTGATTATGACCAAGCTCAAATAAGACCTAATCATTCATATAAATGTTTCTCATATTACAATTTAAAGTTTCCAACTAAAACAATATCATGGCCAAATATTTACAATGATTTTGTTTTCATTCAATCATTTATAAATCGAATTCATTTATGACATGCATAAATTACATCCTATTTCTTTCATGTCTTATCACATAAATGCACACAAAATAACTAAATGCTTATCCATCAACCAAATTGTACTTTTTTCCTTAATCAAACCAATAATTTTCCCATACTCAAATTTCTCATAGCATAATATGAAATAATTCCTAGCTAAGCTTATCATTCATTCCATAAATATGCATTTATACTATACGGATAACTTAACTTTAATGATCTCATGAAAACACACTTACCATAATAAGTTTATGAAATGACCGAATATGCACATACATATGCAACCATCTCAAGCATATTTAATTAACTCAAACATAAAAATAAAGCCATTTTCGCATGGCACTTATATACATTCACACATACATCATTTGAGTCAACTCCAAAGTAGTTTAGCCTATACATGCCATAGACTTTAAGTTCATACACGAAAGAGGTACCCAAAATATCGACGATAGTGTGATGAGCTTCAAAGATGATCCCTGAGCATGAGATGAACGCCCAAAAGAGATCTACAATACACAAACAATCAAATTCAAAATAAGCTTTCATAGCTTAGTAAGTTTTAAGCATTTAACTCACATATACGCTTTATCATGATTTAATAAATTATTTCATTTACAACTTCCTTGCCGAACAGTCAAACATACTAAAATAGATTTCATAGCAACATTATATGCATATATAAATATGTATATATCCATACACCACCTTCACATGATAAAATAAACAGCATATGCCTCTTTTACTTACCAAATTTCTACTTACATTTCAAACCACCATCAATCACAAGTGGTTATAAATAATACATACCTTTTGGTTATTTACCTCTCCAACCTTAACCACCCAAGCATAACATATGATTGTATACTCGAACATTTTATTATCCTTATCAACATTAATAATACGAGTCTATTAAAAAGCATCAAGCCTGTATATCTATTACAAGAATTTAGTAACGTATCGCACACTTAGTGCCGTTACTTTAACATTCCGCACACTTAGTGCCAAGTTTCCGTAACGTATCACACACTTAGTGCTGTTACTTTAAAAATTTGCACACATAGTGCCTTGTAATTGATTTCGCACACTTAGTGCTCGGTTATAAGCTCGCACACTCAGTGCCTTTCATAACATGTCATTCATTCGAATGTACATTTACATATACAAGATCCAATCCACAACTTCACATATAAACGCATACACATAGGTATAACTTTATTAATTTCTATCCAAGTCTATATCATATTCGACCAAGACATTTTCATGTAACTAACCTTTCCTTTAGATATATTCATATCCTAGTTTAGTATCCCTCATATCTATTTGCATCATTAACATGTAAATATCCATTTCATGCAATTAAATCCAACTTCCAAGCAACCTCACATTCGGCCAAATTATACAAAGTTCATACACACATTAGGCAATGTGACATTTAGCATGCTTACTTCCATTTAATGAAGGCATATAATATAGAGTAAAATTCGATTTAACTCAATTGCTTAAAACTTACCTCGGAAATCGACGGATTATGGTTTCCCGACTATTCGTTCAATTCTGCCTTTCCCCGATCCAATCTCGTGCCTTTATGTTCTTGATCTAAATAAATTCCAAATTAAATTCATTCAAAGATATTTTCTTTCAATTTAATCCAAAAATCACATAAATGGGCAAATTACTATTTTACCCCTGACATTTACAATTTTTACAATTTAGTCCTTAATACACAACTCACAAATTACTCAAAATTTGGCTACCATTCTTTAAAGCCGAATTTCCATCTTCTTAATACAAGCCTACACAACTCATTTATTTCACATTCCAACCTCTAAAAAAATTATTTTTACAATTAAATCCATATCATCTAATTTCATCAAAAATTCAAGAATAACATTTTTTAATCTAACACATACAATCAATATTTCATCCATAAATAACAAAAACATCAAGCTCCCTTGAATGGCATCACACGAAAAGCACAACCAATTCAAAAATTTATACATGGGCTAGGTAAAGCTCTAAACAACGATATCAAAAACGTAAAAATTATCAAAAACTAAAACCGACTCATACCTTAATCAATTCATGCAAAAGCCGAATGTCTAAAGAGCTTGAGTTCTTCTCCTTTCTTTTCTTTTCGGTGATGAAGAGATAATGGGATGAAATAAACATGTTTCATTATTTTATTATTTTTAACACATATATTATAATATAACCTTTTTAACTTAATTATATATAGTATATAAAACATATTAGCATGAAATTAAAAACCACATGCCGTCCACTACATGCAAGATGGTAAATTTACAACCTAAGTCCACATATAAAAGAAGTCAAAACAATTAAACCACTCAATTAATAAAAGGCTACTTTTTACCACTTATGCAATTTAGTCCTTTTTCTTAAATTGAACATACAAACAATCAAATTATCCCACGATATTTTAACACATGCTCAAACATATATCATAGATATCAAATATAATATTAAAATATTTTTCTAACTTGGATTCGTGGTCCCGAAACCACCGTTTTGATTAGGGTCATAATCGGGCTGTTACAAAGTAAGTTTATATACTTGAGATTTATAATGCCATTGTTTATGATGAATAGTTAATGTTAAGCAAATATATTTCTATGAGTATTACATGCAAACTTACTAAGCTAAATGCTTACGTCTTTAATTCTTTCTTTCCATGTAGTCCCACCAAGCTAATCTCGTGGATCATCGTCATCGGAGCTCGGAGCACACTATCAATCGATATTTTGGTATAGCCAAGTATTTATATTAAGTATGGCATGTATAGGAAACATTTCATTTTGAGCTAGTGTTGGCTATCAAGCTTAGTATTCTTTTTGAATATGGCCAAAGAGATTGGTCATGAATTATTAAGTATGTATGATTTTATTTATCAATGAAGTATGCATCCTTGTTCATGTTAGATTTATTAAATTAAGTTGTTGAATTGAGCACAAGTTTGGTCTTGATTTCAGGGTGGCAATTGGCTTGGAAAATAGCCTCTAAGTGCCCACACGGATGGACACACGGGTGTGTGTCTAGGCTGTCTGCACCTTGCACCTTGGTACCTTAAGTCAGGATAGACCACGGGCTAATCCCACGGCCGTTTGTTTAGGTCATGTGTGATACACGGTTAGAACATGGGCGTGTACCCAGGCCATGTGAATAAGCCAGTATATCAAGGTATAGCACACGGTTTAAGTCCACAGGCGTGTCAAGACCGTGTGAAACTAGTCAGTGTCGACCACGGTTGGGAGACATGGGCGTGTCTTAGGGGTACACGGACGTTCCCCAAGCCACATGGGTGTGTGACCCCTGTTTCGGGGAAAAGTTCCCAATTGAATTCCAAAAGTTCTCGGCTATGTGTTTAAGGCCTCATAGGCCTATGATATGTACGTTTTGACTAAGAAAGAAGAGTTTCTATTTCGGCACAAAATTTCACAGCCCGTAAGTACATGTTTAAGTGAGTTCAAGCATGGTAATGTCTCGTATCCAGTCTTAGCCTCGGACTCGGGTATGGGGTGTTACATTTAGTGGTATCAGAGCTACAGTTTAGTCAGTTCTAGAACTAACATAGCAGGAGCATGAGTCTAGTTATACATGCCATACGTAAGAATGTTTTTATAATGATAGTGTGACGACTCCTGACGACTTAAATTATGTTTATACATATAGTAAATGGATCCCGAAAGAGCTGTGGGGGATGATGTAAAAAGTAACGCGCCGGCTCTCGCAAAAGGGACGGTGCCGAATGGGAATGAGAATAGACCCACTACGGTGAGTCAAGGAGGAGGAGAAAAGACTAGAGAAGCCTTCCTCGATATGATGAATACGTGGTATACGGAGTTCATTCGTACGAACCCAAATGCACAGCCCCTCCACCCCCGCCTGTTCCACAACCTATCCCTACAGCCCCTCAAGTAGTAGAGGTGGTAAGAGGAGACAAACCTCCAGCTGATAGGATCAGGAAACATGGGGAAAAAGAATTTCGGGCTAGAAAAGATGATTATCCAGAAAAGGCTGAGTTTTGGATAGAAAATACTATCAGAGTATTTAATGAGTTGTCATGCACACCTGAGGAATGCATGAAATGTGTAGTCTCTCTTTTAAGAGATTCTGCTTACCAATGGTGGAACACCTTGGTATCAGTAGTACCAAGAGAGAAGATCACATGGGAATTCTTTCAAGAAGAGTTCAAGAAAAAGTATATCAGTCAAAGGTTTGTAGACCAGAAAAGGAAGGAATTCATAGAACTGAAGCAAGGCAAGATGTCGATGACTGATTATGAGCGTGAGTTTGTACGACTCAGCAAATGTGCTCGAGAATGCGTGTCCACTGAGGCCATCATGAGTAAAATATTTGAAGTCGGGTTAAATGAGGACATCAAATTGTTTGATGCTGTCCTAGAACTGAAGGAATTCGTTGTGCTAGTAGAGAGGGTTTGTAAAGCCGAAGAACTAGTAAAAGAGAAGAGGAAATCTGAAATGGAGTCTCATGACTCTAGAAAGAGACAGTGGAATAAGTCATTCCAATCCTCATCCAAGAAGTCAAGAGATTTCTCCATCCGATCGGCTACTTCCATTGGGTTTTCAAGGAAGGACAAGAGTAAGCAGTATTCGGGAAACAAAGCACAGACGACTTCAGTTGCTAGTGTGGGGAACATCCGATTGGATAGACCCGAGTGCCCACCGTGTGGCAGACATCATCTCAGATAATGCCGAGCACATGAAAATGCATGTTTCAGATGTGGTTCTCAGGACCACTACATAAAGGATTGTCTTGAGACTACAAAAGAAGAAAGAATTCAAAACCCGAGATCCGGGAGTAGGGTCAGAGGAAGACCGAAGAGGAACCCAGAAAGTGGGGCAAGTGGGAGAGGTAACCCTAGAGAACAGGCTGCGAGACCCAAGGGTAGGGCGCCTGCAAGAACTTATGCCATTTGCACTCGCGAAGAGGCATATTCCCCTGATGTTATTACGGATACCTTTTCTCTTCATGAAATTAAAGTTATTGCTTTAATAGATCCCGGATCCACACACTCTTATATTTGCATGAAACTGGTATCCAGTATGAGTATGCCTATAGAGTTTACAGAATTTGTGATTAAAGTGTCTAATCCCTTAGGCAAAAGTGTGTTAGTTGATAAAGTATGTAAAGACTGTTCATTGATGATTAGAGGTTATTATTTTAAAGCAAACCTTATGTTGTTACCATTTGATGAGTTTGATCTCATTCTTGATATGGACTGGTTGACTGCCCATGATGTAATAGTTAATTGTGGAAAGAAGTACATTGAGATGAGATGTGAGAATGGGGACACTTTCCATGTAGAATCAGATGAACAGGGTAGATCGCCGGTAATGATTTCTCATATGACGGCACAGAGATACATAAGAAAGGGGTATGAGGCATACCTAGCCTTTGTGATGAATGATAGAGAAACAGAGTTAAAGATTAAGACAGGACCGATAGTATGTGAGTACTTGAATGTTTTTCCTGAGGAATTACCAGGACTGCCACCGGTTAGAGAGGTTGAGTTCAGTATTGAGCTAGCTCCCGGTACTGTACCAATATCTATTACTCCTTACAGAATGGCTCCAACGGAGTTGAAGGAGCTGAAGTCACAGTTGCAAGAGTTGACAGATAAAGGCTTTGCTAGTTCAAGTTGTTCTCCCTGGGGTGCTCCAGTTTTATTTGTGAAAAAGAAAGATGGCACCATGAGTTGTGCATAGATTACCGTCAGCTTAATAAAGTGACGGTGAAGAACAAGTACCCATTGCCTAGGATCGATGATTTGTTCGATCAATTGAAAGGAGCCACTGTGTTCTCTAAAATAGACTTGAGATCAAGGTACTATCAGTTAAGAGTAAAGGAATCAGATGTGTCCAAGACAGCTTTTCGGACAAGGTATGGGCATTATGAATTTTTAGTCATGCCCTTTGGTTTGACCAATGCTCCTGCGGTATTCATGGACTTAATGAACCACATTTTTAGACCATACCTCGACAAGTTTGTAGTCGTTTTCATTGAAGACATACTGATTTATTCTCGAGATGAGAATGAGCATGCTGAGCACCTACGGACAGTTTTACAGACTCTTTGAGAAAATCAATTATATGCCAAGTTCAATAAAAGTGAATTTTGGCTCAAGGAAGTAGGATGTCTGGGACATATTGTCTCGGGAGAAGGAGTTCGAGTAGACCCCAGTAAGATTTCGGCTATTATGGACTGGAAGCCACCAAGGAATATCTCTGAGATTAGAAGTTTTCTAGGCCTAGCCGATAACTAAATTTTTATAGAAAAATGTGAAGTTTGAGTGGATAGAAGATGCCAACAAAGTTTAGAGAAACTGAAAGCAATGTTGACAGAAGCTCCAGTTTTAGTACAACCTGAGACGCGGAAAGAATTTGTGATTTACAGCGATGCATCCTTAAACGGATTAGGCTGTGTACTTATGCAAGAAGGCAAAGTTATTGCTTATGCCTCCAGACAGTTGAAGCCTCATGAGAAGAATTATCCGACGCATGATTTAGAGTTAGCTGCCATAGTCTTCGCATTGAAGATATGGAGACATCATCTATATGGTGAAAGGTGCCGAATTTTTACAGATCACAAAAGTTTGAAGTACTTGATGACGCAAAAAGAGTTGAACTTAAGACAAAGAAGATGGTTAGAGTTAATAAAAGATTATGAGTTGGTCATTGACTACCATCTAGGAAAGGCTAATGTAGTCGCCGATGCTTTAAGCAGAAAGTCTCTATTTGCATTAAGGGCAATGAACTTACGGATGACTTTATCTGACGATGGTTCTATTCTAGCTGAGTTGAGAGCTAGACCAGTATTCGTTCAAGAGATATTTGAGGCTCAGAAAGAAGATAATGAATTGCAAGTCAAGGGAGCTCAGTGCGAGTCAGATGTTGAATCTGACTTTCGGATTAATTCTGATGGATACTTGATGTTTAAAGATAGAGTTTGTGTACCGAGAAAAGAGGAGCTTATTCAAAAAATCTTACACGAGGCACATAACGGATGTCTATCTGTACATCCTGGTAGTACTAAGATGTATAATGATTTGAAGCAACAGTATTGGTGGCTGAAAACGAAGAAAGATATTTCAGAGTTTGTTTCCAAATGCATGATTTGTTAGCAAGTAAAGGTTGAACACCAAATACCTTCGGGTTTACTTCAACCAATTATGGTACCCGAGTGGAAATGGGACCGTATCACTATGGATTTTGTAACGGGATTACCATTATCACCGAGCAAGAAAGATGCTATATGGGTTGTAGTTGATAGACTCACGAAGTCAGCTCTTTTCTTACCTGTACGAGTGGATTACTCACTCGACAAGTTGGCAAGTTTATATGTTTCTGAAATAGTAAGGCTTCATGGAGTTCCTTTGTCAATCATATCGAATAGAGACCCCAGATTCACATCCAGATTTTGGAAGAAGTTACAAGAGGCCCTGGGTACGAAGTTGAGCTTTAGTACAGCTTTTCATCCTCAAACCGATGGTCAATCGGAGAGGTTAATTCAAGTACTCGAAGATACGCTCAGATGTTGTGTTCTAGAATTCTGAGGCAGTTGGAAAAGTTTCTTCCATTGGTAGAATTTGCCTATAATAATAGCTTTCAGTCGAGCTTAAAGGTGGCGCCTTATGAGGCTCTATATGGGCGTAAGTGCAGAACGCCTTTATGTTGGACTGAACTCAAAGAAAACCGAATTCACGGGGTTGATTTGGTTAGAGAAGCTGAAGAGAAAGTGAAAGTGATACGAGAATGTTTAAAAGCTGCATTAGACAGACAGAAGTCCTATTCGGGCTTAAAGAGAAAAGAGATAGAGTATCAAGTCAGAGATAAAGTTTTCTTGAAAGTGTCACCATGGAGAAAAGTTCTCAGATTTGGCCGAAAAGGCAAGTTGAGTCCACGTTTTATTGGCCCGTATGAGATTACCGAGAAAGTTGGGCCGGTAGCTTACAGATTGGCTTTGCCATCAGAGTTAGAAAATATACATGATGTGTTTCACGTGTCAATGTTGAGACACTACCGATCAGATCCTTCACATGTAATTACCCCGTCAGAGATAGAGATTCATCCCGACATGACTTATGGCGAAGAACCAGTTAAGATTTTAGCTGGGGAAGTCAAATAGCTAAGAAATAAAAGTATTGCCTTAGTAAAAGTATTGTGGCAAAGACATGGGATAGAAGAAGCTACATGGGAACCATAAGAGAGTATGAGAGACGAGTATCCAAACCTTTTTGCTGGTAAGATTTCCGAGGACAAAAATCCCTAAGGGGGGAGAATTGTAACAGCCCGATTTAGGGCCTAGTCAGAACAGTGGTGCGAGACCACAAATCCGAATTAGTAAAATGAGTTTTTATGATAATTGAAATGTTTGCATGATAGTATGAAAGTTTCATGTGGAAATTTTATGAAAATTTCCATTAAAGGGTCCATTAGGACTAAATTGCAAAAGTTGCAAAATATGAGTTTCTAGAAGCTTTTTGTATGAAATAGCCTTAGAATAGTAACTAGAAGTCCTTAAATAGCAATTTGCCCAAATTATAATTTTTGGACAAAATTGGACATGAGTTAGTAATTTGTAAAAATTTTGAGAGAAGGGCATTTTGGTCATTTACCAATTAAATGATTAAAATAGGAAAAAGATGATAAAAATCTCATTCATCTTCTTCCTTGGTGCCGAAAATTTGAAGAACCCCATAGCTAGGGTTTGTTCATCTTTCAAGCTTGCTAGTAAGTTCATCTTAGCCCCGTTTTTAATATTCTTCGTATTTTTGAAGTTCTCGTATTATGAGCTATAAAATGAGCTAAGATGCATGTTCAAAAATCTACCCATTAATGACATGCTTGTAAAATGATATTTCATGGAAGATTATGAGAGTTTGATGTTAGATAAACATCTTTTCCTTAGTGAATTTCATGAAAAATGATAGTATGAACTAATTTGCAATGATTATGAAATTGGTCATACATATTAGAAATAGTGAGAATTGATGATTGTTATAGTAGAGAAAATGAATCAGCTAAGCATGATGTTTAAGAAAGTTGAATGAGAATAATTTTACGAGCCTAGGGGCAAAAGTGCAAATATGAGAAAGTTTAGAGGCAAAATAGTAATTTTGCAAAAGTATGAGTTAAGAGTCAATTTAGTCAATGTGAGTACTAAATGATCTAATTATTATTATAGATCAAGAAAAACGAAGCCCGGATCGAAACCGAGGCAAGAACAAAGTCGAGGACTAAATTGCATATCTACATACATTTTGTATATTGAGGTAAGTTTGTATGATTTCTAAGTTTTATGATTTTTATCATTGAATTGCTTAGCACAATGTACAATATTATCATGAAAATGTTTAATGTTATGTTAAACAAAGAAATTAATGAGATTAAGCATGCGAAAGTCCCGATTGAAGTTGAATTACCTAGGATACTCGATCTATCACATGAAATGAAAAAGTCCGTATAAGACCAAGCCGAGGCATGGCATCGGCAATCAAGCAAAGTTATCATGTAAGACCAAGACAAGTCTTGGCATTGAAGAGTTATTATGAGATGAAGACCCATATAAGCCCAAACCAAGGTATGGCATTGGTGAGTCTCCAAGCAAAGATGTCATGTAAGTCCAAGACAAGTCTTGGCATTAAAAAGCTATCAAGAGATAGAGATCCCAGGTAAGTCCAAGCTAAGGCATAGCATTGGTGAGTAACAAGGAAGATTTCATGTAAGTCCAAGCCAAGGCTCAGCAATGACCAGTTCATGAGTAAAGATACCAAGTAAGACCATGTCAAGACATGGCAATGGTAGGTTCTCAAGGGAACTCCTGAGAAAGACTTCGTATAAGTCCATGTCAAGACATGGCCTCGAAACCAAGATGAGAAATTCCATGTAAGACCGTATCTAGGATATGGCCTTGGCATTGAGTTATGTGAGATGAGATTTAGTATCCTCTGTTATTCATAGTAATTCATCAGGAAAAAGAGTAAGGATTAAATGAGAAAGTCAGAAAGTTTAGTAAGTAAAGCTATTATCAAGTTATGTTAGTTAAAGTTAACTAAGAGTGTTATTCTTGTTATGAATGATGAAGTTGAGATTATGCTTATAATAGCAAAGTATGCTGATCTACGTGAACAAGTGATACAGGTACCTTCTTTATCGTACAAGCATGAAAATAGTAAGTACCATGAGATATGTAAGAATCAGTAATAGTAAGTAAGTTTATATACTTGAGATTTATAATGCCATTGTTTATGATGAATGGTTAATGTTAAGCAAATATATTGCTATGAGTATTACATGCAAACTTACTAAGCTAAATGCTTACTTCTTTAATTCTTTCTTTCCATGTAGTCCCGCCAATCTAATCTCGTGGATCATCGTCATCGGAGCTCGGAGCACACTATCAATCGATATTTTGGTATAGCCAAGTCTTTATATTAAGTATGGCATGTATAGGAAACATTTCATTTTGAGCTATGTTTTAAAATTAGCCAAAGTGTTGGCTATCAAGCTTAGTATTCTTTTTGTATATGGACAAAGAGATTGGTCATGAATTATTAAGTATGTATGATTTTATTTATCATTGAAGTATGCATCCTTGTTCATGTTAGATTTATTAAATTGAGTTGTTGAATTGAGCATAAGTTTGGTCTTGATTTCAGGGTGGCAATTGGCTTGGTAAATAGCCTCTAAGTGCCCACACGGATGGACACACGGGCTTGGTCTTAATTTCAGGGTGGCAATTGGCTTGGTAAATAGCCTCTGAGTGCCCATACGGATGGACACACGAGCATGTGTCTAGGCCGTGTGCACCCTGCACCTTGGTACCTTAAGTCAGGATAGGCCACGGGCTAATCCCACGGCAGTTTGTTTAGGTCATGTGTGATACACGATTAGAACATGGGCGTGTGCCCAGGCCGTGTGAATAAGTCAGTATATCAAGGTATAGCACACGGTTTAAGTCCTCGAGCGTGTCAAGACCATGTGAAACTAGTCAGTGTCGACCACGGTTGGGAGACATGGGCGTGTCTTAAGGGTACACGGACGTGCCCCAAGCCACATGGGCGTGTGACCCCTATTTCGAGGAAAAGTTCCCAATTGAATTCCGAAAGTTCCCAGCTATGTGTTTAAGGCCTCATAGGCCCATGATATGTACGTTTTGCCTAAGAAAGAAGAGTTTCTATTTCGGCACAAAATTTCACAGCCCATAAGTACATGTTTAAGTGAGTTCAAGCATGGTAATGTCTCGTATCCAGTCTTAGCCTCGGACTCGGGTATGGGGTGTTACAATTTGATGAGCTATAATGGATGTTCAAAAATATGCCTATGTATGACATGCAAGTATTTTAGTGTTTTATGGAAGAATTTGAAAGCTTGATGTAGTAGAAACATCTTTTGCTAAGTGATTTTCCATGAAAATGCATGTAGGGACTAGTTTGTAAAAGTCTTGAGTTTAGTCATACATGTGCAATTTAGTGAGAATTGATGAAGCTTTAGTTGAGTAAGTGACTCGGCTAAGCATGTTAAGAGAGAAAGTTGAATAAAAATCACTTTACGAGCCTTGGGGCAAAAGTGTAATTATGAGAAAGATTAGAGGCAAAAGTGTAATTTTGCCAAAGTATGAGATAAGTGTCAATTTAGTCAATGTGTGTATTGAATAAGCTGATTTATTCATTATAGATCAAGAAAGATGAAGCCCGGATCTAAACTGAGGCAAGAACAAGGTGGTGGACGAATTTGCATATTTCTATACTTTTGAGTATCGAGGTATGTCTATGCTTAAACAATGCATTCATACTTACAATTTCTTAATGTTAGCTTGCGTGTAGTATGATTGAGAATGATTGAGAACCTATGTGGGATGAATGTGGTAGAATTTCTGAATGGATGTATGGTTAAGTAAGTAGATATGTGAATGTGTGGTGAGAATGCTAAATGGTGGGCTAAGTGTGATACCATCTTAATGCATATTAACGGTAAGCTGGCTATGTGCAATGCTATCGTTAGGTATATCGTCTAGTGGGCTATGTGCGAAACCACTATGAATACCTTTGTGGTAGGCTAAGTGCGATACTACCTTATTAATTGATTGTGGTGGGCTAAGTGTGAAACCACCAAGAAATTATTTGTGTGGATTAGCTGTGTGGTTGTATTATTGAGTTAATTAGCTGTGTGGATTAGCTATTTGGATTAGCTATGTGGTTGTATTATTGTGTTAATTAACTGTGTGGATGAATTATTGAGATATGATGTTGTGCTGTATATTGTGTAAATGTGATATTGAATGCAGGGGTACATTTCAATGGTTATGAGTATGTGACTCATGATGTGTTGGGAATGTGGTAAGGGATAGAAAGAGTAAGCATAGTTGTACATTATATGTTAGTATAAAGCTAATTGTTGTTTAGCTTATAGTAAACTTACTAAGCTCAAAGCTTTCTCCCTTTCTTTTCCCTTGTCTTATAGAGTAAAATTGTTGAATCGAGATACGAGGATCAATTGGAAGATCGTCCACATTATCAGCACAATCTGGTACATGAGACTCCATGTTTTGTATATGGCATGTATAGAGGCTAGACAAGTTAATAAATTTTGTTGTAAATGGTTAAGATGTGTTGGCCTTTAGATGGGTAGTCTATTTTGTATAATGCCATAGTGGTTGGCTACCTTATTTTATGAAAAGGTTGTAGTTATCTATGTGAGATTACACTTCAATTTGAGTTGATTATGGATGTGTTGAATGAATGCATATTGTGTATGCTAGAGGGGTGAAAGAAACTTGGCACATAGCTTTGTTCTTGTCCATGTGGATAGACACACGGGCGTGTGTCTAGACCATGTGTGACACACAGTCAGCCCACGAGCGTGTGACTTGACCGTGTGTCCACTGCATGTTAACATTTTAAGTCAGAATAGACCACGGGCTAGCCATACGGGCGTGTGTATAGGCCGTGTGAGTTTAATCAGTGTTGGCCACGAGCTAGCCACACGGGCGTGTCACTAGGCTTTGAGGCCGTGTGTATGTAGTCAGTATTCACCATGGTTGAGGAGCATGGGCGTGTGGGTCTATGCACGGGCGTGTCTCTTCTTGCACGGGCGTGTTAGCCCTGTACAAAAGAGAATTTTTAAGATTGAAAAAAGTTCCAATATAGTCTCGGGAGCCCTCGTGTGTATGAGTAAGGCCTCGTAAGTCGAGAAAGAGGTTGTTGTGGTGACTTAAGAGAGTAGTAACGATGAGCCTAAGTGGCGATCAAGTGGTTTTATTACGGTAATGCCTTGGGCTCGGTTCTGCCATAGAACTCGGTTAAGGGGTGTTACAACTCTGATTTCGATAGCTCCGTCCAGAATGGCACTAACTAAATTAAAAGAATTGAAAGCTCAGTTGCAAGAATTGACTGATAGAGGCTTCGCACAACCGAGTTTTTCTCCCTGGGGTGCACCAGTTTTGTTTGTGAAAAAGAAAGACGGAACTATGAGAATGTGCATTGATTACCGACAGCTCAATAAGGTGACTATAAAGAATAAATATCCTTTGCCATAAATTGACGATTTGTTCGATCAGTTGAAAGGGGCTACTGTGTTTTCTAAGATAGATTTGAGACCGGGTTACTATCAGTTGCGAGTTAAAGACTCCGATGTACCAAAAATTGCTTTTCGAACGAGATACAAACACTACAAGTTTTTGGTTATGCCTTTCGGACTTACTAATGCCCCTGCTGCTTTTATGGATTTAATGAATTGAGTCTTGAGACAGTATTTGGATCGATTTGTAGTTGTGTTCATAGATGACATATTGATCTATTCCCGTGATGAATCCGAGCATGCTGCACATTTGAGATTAGTGCTACAAACTTTATGTGATAAGCAGTTGTATGCAAAATTCAGTAAATGTGAGTTCTGGTTACGAGTAGTTTTCTGGGACATATTGTATTAGCATCGGGTATTCAGGTTGATTCAAACAAGATTTCGGCTATACTAGATTTGAAGCCTCCTAAAAATGTATCCGAAGTCCAAAGTTTTCTAGGATTAGTTGGTTACTATAGACGGTTCGTAAAAGGTTTCTCTATGATTGCAACCCCGATGACGCAACTACTTCAGAAAGATGTTAAGTTCGAGTGGTCAGAAAAGTGCCAGAAAAGTTTCGATCAGTTGAAAGCTTTGTTTACCGAAGCACCAATGCTAGTTCAGCCAGAATCAGGTAAAGAATTTGTCATTTATAGTGATGCATCTTCAAATGGTCTGGGTTGTGTTTTAATGCAGGAAGGCAAAGTCATAGCTTATGCCTCGAGACAGTTAAAATCGCACAAAAAGAACTATCCGACCCATGATCTGGAATTGGCAGCTATTGTGTTTGCGTTGAAGATTTGGTGCCACTATCTGTTCGGTGAGAAATGTCACGTCTATTCTGATCATAAAAGCTTAAAATATTTGATGACTCAAAAAGATCTGAATTTGCAACATCGAAGATGGTTAGAGTTGTTAAAAGATTACGAGTTGATTATTGACTACCATTCGGGAAAGGCAAATGTTGTTGTTGATGCTTTGAGTGGGAAATCGTTGTTTGCCCTACATGCGATGAATACTCAATTGGCCCTATCTGATGACGGTTCGCTAATAGCTGAGCTGAAAGCAAAACCGTTATTTGTTCAGCAGATTTGTGAGGCTCAGAAAATTGATAATGAATGGATAGCAAAACTGGCTCAATGTGATGCGAATACTAATTCAGAGTTCCGAGTTGATACTGATGGTTTTCTGAGGTTCAAAGACATAATGTATGTTCCGAGAAATTCAGAGTTAATTCAGATGATTTTGTATGAAGCTCATAACAGTCAGTTGTCTGTTCATCCGGGTAATACAAATATGTATAATGATTTGAAACAACTTTACTGGTGGCATGGTATGAAATGAGATATCTCTAACTTTGTTTCGAGATGTTTGATCCGTCAACAAGCCAAAGCTGAACATCAGGTTCTGTCTAGGTTACTTCAACCGATTATGATACCCAAGTGGAAATGGGACAGAGTCACAATGGATTTTATATCAGGTTTTCCTTTGACACCGAGTAAGAAAGATGCAATCTAGGTTATTGTAGATAGATTGACTAAATCGGCTCACTTTGTTCTGGTTCGCACAGATTATTCACTTGATAAACTTGTTGAGTTGTATATTTCTCATATTGTGAGATTGCACGGTGTAATAGCCCGGTTTAGACCCTAGTCGAAACAGTGGTTTCGAGAACACAAATCTGAGGTCGATAAAATATTTTAATATTATTTTCTGTGTTTATAGTATGTGATTGAGCATATGTGAAAATTTTATCGATTGTGTGCCGAATTATGAGAAAGGACTTAATCGCGTAAATTGTGAAAGTTGTGTGCTGATTGTTAAAGTGTTAATTTGACATGGCTTATTAAAGGAAAGGTTCTTATGTTGATATTATACCATTAAATAGTTAATGGATGATAATGGCATGGCAATTGGTGTTATTATTAAGATTCATTAAGGGTAAAATGCTAAAATGTCAATTATGTTATATTAAATAAAACATTAATTAAAATACATGTTTGTTTCATCTTTTCTACCACCGATTGTTGAAGAAAAGAATAGCCAGGGAAGCATTTTAGGTTTCGGCACATCCATAGTTTAATTAAAGGTCCGTTTTTGTTCGATTTTTAATAATTTCTACGTTTTTGTTATTGTTGCTTAGTGTACTATCAAACCCATACTTTAACTTTAGAATTTGATTGTGATTTTTAGTTATGCCATTGATGAGTACTTGAGCTTTGTGATAGATGGTGATGAAATATGAAAGATATGTGATAGATTAACATATTTTGTCTTTGAATTTTTGGTGAATTTGAGTAATTTGGGCTAAATTGAGAAAAGTGTAAATTGAGGGACTAAAATGTGAAATGAATGAAACATATGGGCTTGTATGAGCATAGTGAAAATTCGGCTAAGCATATGTGAATGAAAATTTTTTGTATTTTGTGGTTTGATGAATTAGGGACTAAAGTGTCGAAATGTGAAAATGTGAGGGCTATTTTGTAAAATACCCTAAATATGTGTATTTGGACTAAATTGAATGAATTGGTGATTGAATGAGTTAAATTTAAATGTGTATAGACCAGGAAATGAGAGGTTCGGATCGAGATCGAGGCAAAGACAAAGTGCTCAATTAATCGACCGTTTCGGTATTTCGACGTCCGAGGTAAGTTTGGATATAATACTAGCTGTTAAATTATATCTATGTGATGTGAATTGAATGAAAATATATATAATTAAGAGATTAGAAATGCTATGTGTGGAATTTGAATAGATGGCAATAAGTGTGCGAAATTAGAAACGAGACTGAGATGATTAGCACTGTGTGTGCGAAAAGATGGAAGTTTCGGATTATTGATTTGGCACTGTGTGTGCGATACCGATATAGTTCGGTTTATCATATTGGCACTAAGTATGTGATGACGATTATGTTTCGATTATGAAACTGGCACTAAGTGTGCGAAATACCCAAAAGAATAGTAAAGGTTGAACGAGGTGTAATATCAAGCAATTGAGTAGCATGAATGGTAAGTAACTATGTGTTGATCAAAGGTACGTTTGAACCTATGTGGTTGATGATAGTTTTTAAAAGTTGAATGAATAGATACTTGAGCATATGGTTTAGATTTATGATGTGCCTATTTGAACAATTATCTATGTGATGGCTTAATTATGTATTGATGTGTTATTATTGAATAGTATGTATTATATTACGAACTTACTAAGCTTTGAAAGCTTACTATGTGATTTGTTTCTCTATTTTACAGTGTCAGTAAAGCTAGCTCGGATCTGGGGATTGTCAGCTTCTCTATCACACTATCGGTCATCCATTTTGGGTACTTTTGAAAGATGTATATATTTGGTATATGGCATGTATAGGCTAGTTGATATGGTATATCTTAAGATGTATAGTTCTTGCCATGAGATATGGCTTGAAAGATGGATGATTTTGGTGTATGCCTTAGATGTGTATAAAGAATGGATAATATGAGTATGTGTGCTCAATGTGTATGGTCTTTAAGAGTAGTTTTAGAATTATGGAAGTGGTATGTTCATACTTTGAAAATGGTATGATTTTGATGATGCATAAATTCCATGTTATTGAATGTCTAATTGATATTTGTGGTAGTAAGTTGAAAGGGATTTGTATAGGTAAATGATGGATGATGTTATCAGGATATGAAGATGCATAAATGACATGTTTTGAATGCATTTAAGGCATGGTTTGAAATTGGTTTGATACTTGTAGGTGAATCCAAAGTGTTGATGGTAATTTGGCCTTGTAAATGGCCTATAATTGCCCACATGGTTGAGCACACGGGCGTGTGGCTCGACTGTGTTGTTTAAGTTTGTCAAGTGAAAAAGTCAGGCTCGACCACGGGCTAGACACACAAGCGTGTGACTGGCCATGTGGCGCAAGTCAGGATCGACCACGGGTGAGGCACATGGGTGTGTCTCAGGCCATGTGGACAAGTCAGTAGGTACGCCCTATTTTGACAAGGCTTAGACACACGGGTGTGTCTGAGGCCGTGGGAGGCACACGGCCTGCCCATACGGGCATGTGACCTCTGTAACTTAGAAAAATGTTTGAATTTCAGAAATTTTCATAAGCGTTCAGTTTAGTCCCGACCTCTTTTAACACGTGTTTAAGGTCTCGTAGACCTCAATAAGAGACTATATGATTATGTTGTGGTATGTTTTTAATGATGATGAACTATGTGTTGTAATATGTTATGAAATGTTTGAAATTTGTTCGTAATGCCTCCTAACCCTATATCGGTGACGGTTTCGGGTTAGGGGTGTTACACACGGAGTACATATTTCTATTGTTTCGAATAGAGATCCGAGGTTTACATCACGGTTTTGGAAGAAACTGCAAGATGCACTAGGTACAAAATTACACTTTAGCACTGCTTTCCATCCGCAAATAGATGGTCAGTCCGAACGAATCATTCAGATTCTTGAAGATATGTTGAGATGTTGTATACTCGAGTTTGAAGGTTCGTGGGAAAGATACTTGCCACTGATTGAATTTGTGTATAATAATAGCTTTCAATCAAGTATCAAAATGGCACCTTACGAGGCTTTGTACGGTCGCAAAATGTCAAACACCTTTGTATTGGACTGAGCTCAGTGAGAATAAGATACACGGGATTGATTTGATCAAAGAAACTGAACAGAAAGTGAAAGTGATTCATGATAGTTTGAAAATTGTGTCAGATCATCAGAAATCGTATGCAGACTTGAAACAAAAAGATATAGAGTTTCAGATCGGAGACAAAATGTTTTTGAAAGTCTCACCGTAGAAGAAAATACTTTGATTCGATCGTAAAGGTAAATTAAGTCTGAGATTTATTGGGACGTATGAGATTATTGAGTGTATCAGACCGATTGCTTACAGACAGTTCTTGCCACTTGAGTTAGAAAAGATCCATAATGAGTTTCATGTTTTGATGCTTCGACGATATCGATCCTGTAATATCATGATTCTGAGCCTAGTCAGAACATTGGTTGCGAGACCACAAATCCGACATTGAAAAATTTATTTTATTATTATTTTGATGTCTACAGCATGATACTAAAGTTGTGTAAAATTTTCATAAAGAAATTCCCTCGTTTGAGTGCTTAATTTTATAAAAAAGACTAAATCGTGTAAGGAGCAAAACTTGAGGTCTATTTGATAAAGGCACTAAATAGCTATAGAATTGAAAAGTATGAGCACTTGCATAGTAATTATACCAATAGAAAAGTGAGGAGACAAAGATGGACATGTAGTAGGTGAATTTGGTGAAGATATTAAAAGGTTAAATTGGTAAATAATTTAATAGGTGTAATAAGACAAAATAGCAAAAGCTACCATCTTTTTACTTTCTTCTCCACCGATTCTTACCCAAGGAAATGGCCATGGAAGCTTTAAAATTTCAACAACTTCTAACTCTCACAAGTGATTTTGATGGACATTTTTTATGATTTTTGTATTTTTTGAACCCTTGTAGTTTAATCTTAGCTAATGAGGGGACTACTTTGCAAAATGTTTGAAAGTCTAGGGTTTTTCCATGAGAATATTCATGTTGTTTGATGCATTTTTATGGAAGAAAATGAATCTTGGTTGTTACATAAACAACTTTTGTTAAGTGATTTTCATGAAAACACCTAAAATGGACCATTTTGCAAAAGTTGTAAAATAGGTAGTAAAGGTGTGAAATAATGGAAAATGTGGGCTGCTATAAGCATGAAAAAGGTTCGGCTATGCATGGGTAGTAAAGAAATTGAACACATTTCATTTAACAAGCCTAGGGGCAAAAGTGTAAATATGACAAAGTTTAGCGGTAAAAATGTAATTTTACCAAAATGTGAAATTGGGCTAATTTGAATAGCATGATGAATAAATAAATTAAATGTGTTGTTATAGATCAAGGAAGATAAGATTTGGAATTAGATCGGGGGAAAAAGCAAGATAATCAAGTAATTGACTTATTTTGTCGTTTCATATCGAGGTAAGTTCGTATGTTAATCATAATTTTTTTTGATAAATTGATGAATAATTTCTGAATTTAATTATATTATTTGTTGTACAATGAAAATCTGATGTTCGAGACTAGCGAATGCAAAGTTGAACACTTTCGTTCAGTACTAAAAGATGAATTGGCGGAAAAGACCATGAATGAGTCATGGCAAAGTGTGACTAAGTGAAATCGTGTAAGACCATAGTTAGACTATGGCATCTAGATATGGTTCTATGTGAGATTGTGGAATAAAATAGCTACGGTCACATGTGTAGTACTAAGTGCAGGCTACTATGTGCACCGGATAGCATCTGTTATTATTGGTGGGCTGTGTGCGATACCACCGTGAATCTGTTATTATTGGTGGGCTATGTACGATACCATTGTGAATCTATTATTATTGGTGGACTGTGTGCGATACCACCGTGAATCTGTTATTATGGGTGAGTTGTGTGCGAAACCACCGTGTATCTGTTATTATGGGTGGGCTATGTGCGAAACCACCGTATATCCGTAATTACTCCGAAGTGTTCATCGGGAAAATTCGACTAAGTGGAATTTCATGTGAGCAATGAATTTGATATGTGATGAATTTTGGTGAGGATTAAAATGAGTAAGTGAAGTGATAAAGTTTTGTTTTATTCATGCTAATTAAATTATGTTATTGAATGTGAGCATATTGTTATGATGTTTCATGAAAGAATAAAATTTGAAATAAAACAGTTTCAGACAGCAGCAGTTGTGTAATTTTGAAAAATCACCAAAAATGGTGGAAATCGTTTTTGATGTTGAATGAGATATGAAATTAAAGCTTATTGAGTCTATTTCTACATAAAAGAAACAGAATAAGCAAAAACGTTTTCATATGGTGAGATAATTGGATTTTAGTGAGACAGGGTCAGAATGATTTTGTAATCCTTTGTTCTAACTTGAGAATTTCATTACAAATTGTACAAAAATAATCATGGGATAAAATTTATATTCTTGAAATTCTTAATGAGTCTATTTTCAAGATAAACAAACAAGAATGTCATTCAAGTTCTGTACAACAAGATAATTAATTTTTAGTGAAGAGGGGTCAGAATTGTCAGACAGCGAAATAGGAGAGATTTTAAAGAATAAACTGTACTGATTGGCTTAACCAAAAATTCTAGAAATTTTATGGTAAGAATATATGTAAGTCTAGTTTCAGGGAAAATTAGTGGATCTTAATTTGAATTTCCGTAGCATCAGATAAAAATAATTTAGTGACTGTAAATCAAGTAAACAACTCAAGATGAACATAAATGAATTTTGATGCAATAATGATGGTATTATCTTGAGAGCTTATAATGAGGATTGTTAAAAGCATGGTAATCAATTGTTTATTATTTACATACATACTTACTAAGCTTTATAGCTTACTCTATTGTTTTTCGTGTTTATAATGTACTCAGGTTAGCTCGGGTTGGAAGCCGCAGGAGAACCTATCACACTATTGAGCTTACAATTTAGGTATCAATGATTTTATACTTAAGGTTATGGCATGTATGGGAAACTTGGTCATGTGTATATGTTACTATGAGTTGTCCTAGAATAATGACCCATGATATTCGGAGTTCATCGTTGTATAAAGCCATTTAATATGGCCAATAAATTGGTTATGCTATAAACTCATGATGATGCATTCCATGGTTGAGTAAATTGTATCCTATGACTTGTTACGTGTGTTTGGTGGATGTTTTGGTAGCTTTAATATGTCATGAAATGTGTCATTCAAGTTATACTCAAGTATAGGCAGGATAAGGTAGAAATTGGCTTGGAAAATACCCAATTTCTTGACCACACAGGCAGAGACACGGCCATGTGTCTCAGCCGTGTGGAGGACACGGTCTAGCACATGGGTGTGTGTCTTGGTCATGTGATCCAAAACAAATGATGATGTCATAAACAGAGAGTTACACGGGTGGAGGACACGGGCGTGCCCTGGGTCACACGGGCGGGTGTAACCACACGGCCTGCCCACACGGGTGTGTGTCTGTCAAAAACAAGAAAATTTTCTAAATGTTCCAATAGTTTTAAAAGTTCTCGATTTAGTCCCGAATCGCTCCCAAAGCATATTTTGGGCCTTAAAGGCCTATTTTAGGGACTTGATGATATAAGATAAAGGTTTTAAATTTTAAACAATACTTTATGCCTTGAATTTGTTCAGTTGCAAGTGTTATTGTCTGGTAACACCTCGTACCATGTTCCGGCGTTGAACACGGGCAAGGGGTGGTATAGATCCGATCCATCGCATTTGATTTCCCTGTCTAAGACTGAGATTCGATCCGATATGACATATGAGGAAGAACATGGGTAAGGGGTGTTACATTTAGTGGTATCAGAGCTATGGTTTAGTCGGTTCTCGGACTAACCTTGCATGAGTAAGAGTCTAGCTATACATGCCACATGTGGACCGTGATAGTGTGATATCTCCGGGCTTTAACAAAATTGTTCTGTTGAGACAGAGGTGCTTTCCAACCGAGCTATTTTCAAAAATGCTGACATTGATACTGAGATATTTGAAAATGTGTTTGTGATAACTTGAAATGTAGTAAGGTACGAATAAAAGTTCATAATATGCATGTGATGATGTATAAAATGAAATAGCCATAATTTGAGAATTTTGGGTACAATGTTACTGTCCTGGTTGAAAGTCGTATTTCGATGAATTATGGTGATTTTATGCAATAAATAAAATGTTATAAATGTTGAGAAGTTATGAAAAAGGAATTAAATGTGTAAACCGAGTAGAACGCAGGAAATAAGTACGATCGTTCAATGAAGAATTGACGGATAAGACCATGGTTGGACCATGGCAAAGTATGGAATGTAAGACCATAGCTGGGCTACGGCACTGCGATTCCATGTAAGACCATGTCTGGGATTTTTCATTGATGTGAGACTTTGTGTAAGACCATAGTTGGACTATGGCATCAAGTGAACGATGTACTCAAACCCGTAAGGCATTTCTAATTTGACAAATGTCGGTAAGTAAAATGGAAGCCAAGTGTTGGAATTTAATTAGATATTAATATTGAGCTCGAGAAAGTAAATTCATTGTGAAATTATGGATGACAGAAAACATTTGTATAATAAATAGATGTGTTAATTTTCTTGGAACAAACTATGTGATTATGATAGTATTGCATTAGTGATGAATGCTAAGTCATATGTATGTATTTATGAGAGTTAAGTTAGAGGCTTTACGACCTCACCCCCATTACCAGTGTTGCTTTATGACAAAATTTTACGAAAGTCATGTTGAATAAGTTTATAAGTGTGAACTAAAGAGTTCAATGGTGAAATAATTAGTAATACAAACAGAGTTGAGTATAGTGTGACAAATGAACTCAGTTTTAAACGAAATATCAGATTGTTTTAAGGATTATACGAATTATGCAATGTCAAGGTTAAAGAAGAAGTTAAATTCGATGAGACAAAATATTCAAGTATGATACCTAAAGAATGTATGTATTAATTGGAAGTTCTTTTGAAATGATTTCTGTAGCAATGGAATAATGAGAAATCAGTGGTATTAGAGATAGACAGTGGAATAATGTTTGAATTGTAAAGATAGTTGATTACGGTGATTATAGTCGAATGGTTTATGACGATCTCTTCTAAGTACCATATGTATTTATCTACCCTCAAAGGTATATATGATTGTATGTTTCAGATGAAATTCTTATTGTATGAAAATGTTAACTAAATATACTAATAGACGAAAGCATGATTGGTCTGTTTGGGCTATGCCTGGCATTGTTCCATCTTACACTAGTATTCTATCTCTCTTTTGTTAAAGAAAAATTGGTGATAGAATTCAGGTGATGATAGTATTCTATTTCTATCGGCTATTGTCTGCTTTGTATACTTGGGATTATATAGCCTTGGTCACAGTTGATTAAAGTGCAGAAGAAAAATGCTTTATTCCCGGATTTTCTCTAAGATATTATTTATCCATACAGTTAAGATATCGGCCTTATTATAGCACTATGGTTTTAATCCATGTGATGGTTGTGGCTTCAGGGTGGTTCAAAGCTTTGTTGGTTAATAATTGAAAAGTCATAATTTGATAGTCAAGATTGATTCAGATGTCTAGTTTGATTAGATTATTTACTTGAAAGATTATTTGAGTTATTTGCAATTGTGCTGAATAGTAAGCAACATTAATTATTTGATAAGTAATGTAACCTTTTGATGACCACAAAAATTTAAAACATTTGATGTTTCTAAGATATCTGAATTTGGGACTGCTAAGATGGCTTGAACTGTCGAAAGCTTTTAAGTCAGTGATTGAATATTATCCATAGAAAACGATTATAGTCACGGATGTTCTCAGTAGGATACCTATGTGGACTTTGCGAGCGATGATTATACAATTGAATATATCGGAAGATGGACAGTCGTTAGCTAAGTTAGAAACTAAATTGTGTGTATTTATCGAATTTACGAAGCCCAGAAATGTGTCAGTGAATCACAAGTTAAAAAGGGATCAAAGTAAATTGACTCCTGATTTAGAATTTCAAATTGGAACTGATGATTATTCGTTGTTTTGGGATAGAGTTCGTGTATTAAGAAACCCTGAGATTATAAAACAATTATCTGTTCATTCGAGGAGTACTAAGATGTACGATAATCTAAGATTATTGTTCTAACGAATGAGTATGAAACGTGATACTTCTAACTACGTGTCCAGATGTCTGAATTATCAACAGGTTAAAACTGATTATCAAGTACTTTCAGGACAGTTTCAGTCTGTGTTATTATCTAAGTGGTGAGAAAATAAAATTTCAAAGGATTTTGTGTAAAAGGAAGATGATGTCTGAATTATTGTTGATCGTGTAGAGAAGTGTGCATATTTTATCTCGGTATGTACAGATTACTCTTTTGATAGATTGAATTATACATGTTGGAGACTTTTAGATCAATCAGCGTGCTAAACTCTAATATTTCAGATAGTTAACCCGAAAGGGAATTTTAGATCCTCGAGGAAACGTTTTGTTGTGGTGTTTTAGAATTTGAAAGCGAATGAAAAAAACAATTACCATTAATTGAGTTTTGTGTAATAATAATCTTTTAGTGAGCGTAAAGACGGCCTTGTATGGAGTGTGTATGGTTGCAATTACCGAACTCAGTTGACACTTGATCAAGCTTTGTGAGAAAAGATCCACGGGATTGATTTCATCAAAGAATTTGAGCAAAAAGTGAAAGTAACTCATAATAGTTAGAAGCAGTTTCAGATTGACAGAAAATATATATAGACTTGATACGTAAAATCGTTGAATTTTAGATAGTGAACTAAATGTTTATGAAAGTATAGCTGTGGAAATAGAAATTCTCGATTTAGATATAAAGAGAAGTTGGAATTTAGTTTGATTTGATGAAAAGTGAAGAATGGATCAGAATCTTAGCTTGCGAGATCAAAGAATGGAGAATCTGGGGTTATGTGAGAAATTGATAAGGCACTGAGAAAACAAATCTCAAATCTAGATTCTAGTAAGATTTTCGGGGACGAAAATCCCTAAGGGGGGAGGATTGTAACATCCTGATTTTGGGCCTACTCGGATTAGTGGTTGCAGGACCACAAATCCGACATTGAAAATTTTATTTTATTATTATTTTGATGTCTACAGTATGATACTAAATTTGTGTAAAATTTTCATAAAGAAATCTCTTCATTTGAGTGCTTAATTTGATAAAAAAGACTAAATCGCGTAAGGTGCAAAACTTGAGGTCTATTTGATAAAGGCACTAAATAGCTATAGAATTGAAAAGTATGAGCACTTGCATAGTAATTATATCAATAGAAAAGTGAGGAGACAAAGATGGACATGTAGTAGGTGAATTTGGTGAAGATATTAAAAGGTTAAATTGGTAAATAATTTAATAGGTGTAATAAGACAATATAGCAAAAGCTACCATCTTTTTCCTTTCTTCTCCACCGATTCTTACCCAAGGAAATGGGCATGGAAGCTTGAAAATTTCAGCAACTTCAAACTCTCACAAGTAA
This sequence comes from Gossypium australe, assembly GCA_005393395.2. Taxonomy (NCBI): domain Eukaryota; kingdom Viridiplantae; phylum Streptophyta; class Magnoliopsida; order Malvales; family Malvaceae; genus Gossypium; species Gossypium australe. Next base: position 48,078,607 of record CM016614.1, read on the forward strand.
GTGATTTTGATGGTCATTTTTGATGTTTTTTGTATTTTTGGAACCCTTGTAGTTTAATCTAACTAATGAAGGGACTATTTTGCAAAATGGTTGAAAGTCTAGGGTTTTGCCATGAGAATATTCATGTTGTTTGCTGCATTTTTATGGAAGAAAATGAAATCTTGGTTGTTAAATAATCAACTCTTGTTAAGTGATTTTCATGAAAACACCTAAAATGGACCATTTTGTAAAAGTTGTAAAATAGGTAGTAAATGTGTGAAATAATGGAAAATGTGGGCTTTTATAAGTATGAAAAAGGTTCAGCTATGCATGGGTAGTAAAGAAATTGAACACATTTCATTTAACGAGCCTAGGGGCAAAAGTGTAAATATGACAAAGTTTAGCGGTAAAAATGTAATTTTACCAAAATGTGAAATTGGGCTAATTTGAATAGCATGATGAATAAATAAATTAAATGTGTTGTTATAGATCAAGGAAGATGAGATTTGGAATTAGATCGGGGAAAAAAGCAAGATAATCGAGTAATTGACTTAATTCGTCGTTTCATACTGAGGTAAGTTCGTATGTTAATCATAAATGTTTATTTGATAAATTGATGAATAATTTCTGAATTTAATTATATTATTTGTTGTACAATAAAAATCCGATGTTTGAGACTAGCAAATGCAAAGTTGAACACTTTCGTTCGGTACTAAAAGATGAATTGACGGAAAAGACCATGAATGAGTCATGGCAAAGTGTGACTAAGTGAAATCGTGTAAGACCGTAGTTAGACTATGGCATCTAGATATGGTTCTATGTGAGATTGTGAAATAAAATAACTATGGTCACATGTGTAGTACTAAATGCAGGCTACTATGTGCACCGGATAGCATCTGTTATTATTGGTGGGCTGTGTGCGATACCACCGTGAATCTGTTATTATTGGTGGGCTATGTACGATACCATTGTGAATCTGTTATTATTGGTAGGCTGTGTGCAAAACCACCGTGTATTTGTTATTATGGGTGGGCTATGTGTGAAACCACCGTGTATCCGTAATTACTCCGAAGTGTTCGTCTAGAAAATTCGACTAAGTGGAATTTCATGTGAGCAATGAATTCGATATGTGATGAATTTTGGTGAGGATTAAAATGAGTAAGTGAAGTGATAAAGTTTTGTTTTATTCATGCTAATCAAATTATGTTATTGAATGTGACCATATTGTAATGATGTTTCATGAAAGAATGAAATTTGAAATAAAACAGTTTCGAACAGCGGCAGTTGTGTAATTTTGAAAAATCACCAAAAATGGTGTAAATTGGTTTTGAGGTTTAATGAGATATGAAATTAAACATTATTGAGTCTATTTCTACATAAAAGCAACAGAATAAGCAAAAGAATTTCATATGGTGAGATAATTGGATTTTAGTGAGACAAGGTCAGAATGATTTTGGAATCCCCTGTTCTGACTTGGGAAATTCATTAAAACTTGTACAAAAATAATCATGGGATAAAATTTATATGCTTGAAATTCTTAATGAGTCTATTTTCAAGATAAACAAACTTGAATGTCATTCGAGTTCTGTACAATGAGATAATTAATTTTTAGTGAAGTGGGGTTGGAACTGTCAAATAGCGAAATAGGGGAGACTTTAAAGAATAAACTGTACTGATTGGCTGAACCAAAAATTCTGGAAATTTTATGGTAAGAATATATGTGAGTCTAGTTTTATGGAAAATTAGTGGATCTTAATTTGGAGTTCCGTAGCTTCATATAAAAATAATTTAGTGACTATAACTCGAGTAAACAACTCAAGATGAACATAAATGAATTTTGATGCAATAATGATGGTATTATCTTGAGAGCTTATAATGAGGATTGTTAAAAGCATCGTAATAAATTTTTTATTATTTACATATGTACTTACTAAGCTTTATAGCTTACTTCGTTGTTTTCCGTGTTTATAATGTACTCAGGTTAGCTCGGGTTGGAAGCCGCCGGAGAACCTATCACACTATTGAGCTTACAATTTAGGTATCAATGATTTTATGCTTAAGGTTATGGCATGTATAGGAAACTTGGTCATGTGTATATGTTACTATGAGTTGTCCTAGAATAATGACCCATGATATTCGGTGTTCATCATTGTATAAGGTCATTTAATGTGGCCATTAAATTGGTTATGCTATAAACTCATGATGATGCATTCCATGGTTGAGTCAATTGTATGCTATGACTTGTTACGTGTGTTTGGTGGATGTTTTGGTAGCTTTAATATGTCATGAAATGTGTCATTCAAGTTATACTCAAGTATGGACAGGATAAGGTAGAAATTGGCTTGGAAAATAGCCAACTTCTTGACCACACAGGTAGAGACACGGCCGTGTGTCTTAGCCGTGTGGAGGACACGGTCTAGCACACGGGTGTGTGTCTTGGTCATGTGATCCAAAACGAATGATGATGTCATAAACAGAGAGTTACACGGGTGGATGACACGGGCGTGTCCTGGGTCACACGGGCGGGTGTAACCACACAGCCTGCCCACACGGGCGTGTGACTCTCCAAAATAAGGAAATTTTTTAAATGTTTCAGTAGTTTTAAAAGTTCTCGATTTAGTCCCGAATCGCTCCCAAAGCATGTTTTGGGCCTCCAAGGCCCATTTTAGGGACTTGATGATATAAGATAAAGGTTTTAAATTTTAAACAAAACTTTATGCCTTGAATTTGTTCAGTTGCAAGTGTTATTATTCGGTAACGCCTCGTACCCTGTTCCGGCGTTGAACATGGGTAAGGGGTGTTACAAATTCGACCCATCGCATGTGATTTCCCGGTCTGAGATTGAGATTCGATCTGATATGACATATGAGGAAGAACCGATCTTGATTTTAGATCGCGATATAAAAGAATTGAGAAATAAGAAAATTTCTTTAGTAAAAATCTTATGGCATCGACACGGGATTGAAGAAGCTACACGGGATTGAAGAAGCTAAGTGGGAAACCGAAGATACTATGAGAGAACATTATCCAAACCTATTCACTGGTAAGATTTTCGGGGACGAAAATCCCTGAGGGGGGAAAGTTGTAACAGCTCGGTTTAGACCCTAGTCGAAATAGTAGTTTCGGGACCACAAACCCGAGTCAAAAAATATTTTAATAATTTTTTTGGTGTCTAAAGCATGTTAATTTATATGTTTGAAAGTTTCGAGTAAAAATTTTATTGTTTGTGTGCTCGATTTAATTAAAAGGACTTAATCGCGTAAAATGCAAAACTAGTATGCTATATGTAAAGGTATCTATTTGCTATGACTTTTATTATATGGAGTCCTTATGTTGTAATTGGACCCTATGATTAATGAATGGACATATATGTACATAGTTAGTGGGTTAAAATGTGATTAATAAGGCTGAATTAATAATTTAGTAAAATAAAAGATTAATTTAATAAAACAAAGGTAAAATACATGCATTCATCTTTGTGTTAACCGATTGAAAGAAAGAAAATAAGGGTTTAGAAGCTTTCTCATATCAGGCCATTACTAAGCTTAATTAAGGTATGTAATTTGTTCGGTTTTTGATAATTTTTACATTTTTGTGATCGTTGCTAAGTAATCTATCAAGCTCGTGTTTTAATTTTTGAATTTAATGATTTTGTATTTTTTTCATTGATGATAGCTTTTGGTTTTTGTTGTTTGATGATGGAAAATAAAAGATATGTGATAGATTAATATGTTTTGTCTTTGGATTTTTTATGAATTTGAGTAATTTGGGCTAAATTGTGAAAATAATAAATTGAGGGACTAAAATGTGAAATAAATGAAATGCGTGGACTTATATGAACTATATGAATATTTGACCAAGCATGGGAAATATGAAATTTTGTGTATTTTGTGATTTTATGACACAGGGACTAAAATGTCAAAAATGTGAACTTTAAGGGTTAATGTGCAAAATGCCCTAATTATGTGTTTGTGGTTTGAATTGAATGAAATGTGTTATTAAATAGCCAAATTTGAATTTATATAGATCAAGAACAAAAGAAAAGGTATTAGATCGGGGAAAGTCGAAAGTGGTCGAGTAGTCGATTCCATACATTTGTTTCTGTACGAGGTAAGTTCATAAGTAAATAAATGTTGTTAAATTCTATTGTAAATATATTTTTAATAGTGCTGTTTTAAATTATTACTTGTGCAAATGAATATGTCGAAATAAATTAAGCTTGGGAGCAATATTTATGAGCCTGAAATGATCGAGTTACAACGTCCAAAAGCCCTGTACGAACCTTAGGAATAGTTAGGATACATATGTCATGACATAGGATTCCGATATGTGTTTTCGTGTAAGACCATGTCTGGGACGTTGTCATCAATCTGTGTTTACGTGTAAGACCATGTCGGGGACATTGGCATCGTATTTGATTCGTGTAAGACCCTGTCTGGGACAGTGGCATTCCTATGTGATCATATGTAAGACCACGTTTGGGACGTTGGCATTGTACAAGCTTTCCGACTATCCAAGTATCCTTATTAATTTCGAATGGTTCAACGGGCAATTTCGAGTTAAGATCAAATGTGAAATCGAGCTAAAGAGTCAGGTATGTACTAAGTTAAATGCTTGGAGAAGTAAGGTAAGTATACACTTAAGATGAATATATGAAATATGCATTATGAAAGTGAAAAATATATATTTTTTTATATTGTTCAATGAATGGTATATGAGTTACAAGCATGAAAAATGTGTATCTAATTAAAGATTGCTTGATTCAATCTAGTTGATGTAATGCTAATGTTCGTTTGATTATTATTTGCTTATGACTTACTAAGCTATAAAAGCTTACTCTGTGTGTCTGTTTGTTCATTTTTTTTATAGATTGTCAAAGCTACGTGAAGCTCGGGGATCGCCGAGAATCATCACCACACTATCGAACTATATTTTGGTACCCTTTTGAATATGTACATATTTAAGTATGGCATGTATAGGCTAGAAGTATTAGAATATGTTTTGAGATGTGTAAAAATAGCCATGTGATATGGCTTGTTAATGAATGTGTTTATGAATGAGTTTTGTTCATGCTTATTGATGCATAAGTTGGAATGTTTTTAATGTGCTCATGAATGGCTATATGAAATGGTCTATATTGGTAAGTTCATGGTTGATTTGGGAAATTGATTTGGGAAATTGATATGATGAGAAATGCTATGAATTGAAATGGTTTTAAATGAAGTATTAGTCATATGTTTTGATGTGAAATTTTATGCTTTGAATTTGTATGTTTGAGTAGAGTTTGTATATGGAAATGAATGATGTTGTTAAGAGTCAAATTGTGCATGTTTTGGTATGTTTTGGATGCCTTTCGGATATGAATTTAGATTTTGTTGATGCTTGTAGGTTTGACCCAAAATTTAGGTGGCAAATTGGCCTTGCAAATGGCCTATATTTGCCTACATGGTTGAGCACAAGGGCGTGTGTCTCGACCGTGTCTCTTAAGGTTGAAATTCGAAACAAGTTAGTAAGCCACACGGGCTGGACACACGGACGTGTGACTGGCCGTGTGAGCAAGTCAGTAACCTCCCTAATTTTCACACGGGCGTGTCTAGTGGCCATGTGGACAAGTCAGTATGTATGCCCTGTTTTGCCATGGCTTAGACACACGGGTGTGTTTAATGCCGTGTGAGGCACACGGCCTACCCATACGGGCGTGTGACCTCTGTAAGTTTGAAAAATGTTTAATTTTTAGAAAATTTTGTATGTGCTCGGTTTAGTCCCGACCCCTTCCCAATGCATGTTTAAGGTCTCGTAGACCTTTTAAAGGGACTCTATGTATATGATTTGCTATAATATGATGATGATGTATCTTATGTTTGGGAAATGATCGTAAAAGTTTTGATATGTTCGGTAACGCCTCTTAACCCTAGTCTGGATATGATTACGGGTTAGAGGTGTTACACAATATGAGTATTAGGGTCGAGTCAGGACTAAATCGGGAACTCAGAGAATTTTTTGCAAAATTTCAAAAATTTTCCTAGATGCAGGGCACACACGCCTGTGTAACCCTAGGACACGCCCGTGCTGCAGGCCGTGTTGGAAACTATGTAGCTCTCTGACTTATGCCACACTGCCAGCCACATGCCTGTGTGCTAGGCCGTGTGGTTAATTTCAAAGTTATGTACAGGTTTCACACGGCCAAGACACACGCCCGTGTTCTAGGCTGTGTAGCACACACGGCTGAGACACACGCCCGTGTCTCTGCCGGTGTGCTCAATTCTGAGCATTATGTTTCTCAAATTTAAAGTGTAGGGGACACACGGCCTAACACACACCCATGTACCATGTAACAGCCCGATTTAGGGGCTAGTCGGAACAGTGGTTCAGAACCACTAATCTAAGGTTAGAGAAATTTATTTTTATGTTATTCTATGAGTTAGAGCTTGATTATATAGGTGCGTGAAAATTTTGGTGCTTTAATTTTAGCGATTTCATACTTAATTGCGAAAAATGACTAAATCGCATAAAGCGCGAAAGTTCAAAATTTCAAGCTAAGGGTGCCAAATAACTATGGAATATTAATTGGAGGTCTTTAAAGGGCAATTAACCCCTTAAATGAAGGTTGGTCGGCCATATGGGACAATAGAGGTCAAAATTTGGTCAAGTAGGTGTGTTTGGTGGACTAAATTGGGATTTTATATTAAAATAAAGAAAGAAAAGATATCATCTTTTCTCCTTCATTTCTCCATTGAAAATTTGTAGAAAATGGGGGTTTGAAAGCTTAAAAATTTCAACACACTCTTCTCTTTACAAGTAAGTGTTCTAATGATCATTTCTTGATAAAAATTGTACTTTTGGAACCTCTAAAGCTTAAGCTTTCTAAAAAGGGGACTATTTTGTTAAATGGTGAAGAGTTTAGAATTTTGCCATGAAAGCTTTTAAGTTGTTTGCTGCATTTTTATGGAAGAAAATGGATTTTAGTTGTTAGATGAACAAATTTTATGAAAGGTGTTACCAAGAAAACACCTAAAAGGACCTTTTTGTAAAGGTTGTAAAATATGTAGTAAATGTGTGAAATGTTGAGTTTTGATGCTCATAAGAGAAATAAATGTTCATCTAGGCTCATTAAAGAGAGAAATTTGATTAAAATTGATTTCCGAGCCTAGGGGTAAAATGGTTATTTTGTAAAAGTCTAAGGGCAAAATAGTAATTTTGCCAAAGCATGATTATTGAAATGCATTTATTAATGCGATAATTAAATGAGCTAATTTGCTATTATAGATCAAGAAGAACCAAGAATTTACCTCGACCGGAGAAAGAACAAAGTATTGGACTAAATCGATGATCTAGCTTATTTTGGAATCAAGGTAAGTTTGTATGTGATAAATTCAACATTTATGCTAGCATATTTGAGAATGTTCAATATTATAATGATGCATGATATTCTATGAAATTGAGTATTGGTGTCGAATGAGAAAGATGATAAAAGTTGAGATGTTGAAGTCCCAATGGGACTATAATAAATGTGAAATTACTATCACCGAGACATGAGATGAATAAGGTCCCGTGATCATATCTGGGATATGGCTTCGGCACCGAATATGAGAATCGTATAAGACCATATCTAGGATATGGCATCGATACTTGATGTGAAATTTCGTATAAGACCATATCCAGGATATGGCATCGGCACTCAAAGTTGACCCCATGTAAGACCACATCTGGGATGTGGCATTGGCTTTGTGTTTATGATAATGACGATGAATATGCGTTTTTGAGTACCCCTAGTGATTAGAGGAATAAATAGATAAGCTTGGAGATAGAAATGAGATTTAGTACTAAAGTCATGTGATTGAGTGAATACAGGTACCCGTAAGTAATTCACGAGGAATGTTTACGATATGTGGCATGATATGTGCTAGATAAGAACAAGTACGAGTAAGTTATGGCAAAGTGCTTAAGAATTTGGATGGTTATCTAATGCCATGGATTGATGTCATTATGAGCTTATTGTTGTTATTTATTTTTATGCAAACTTACTAAGCTTTATGCTTACCCCTCTCATTTCCCTTTTCCTTGTAGTATTGCCAAGATAACTCGAGGATCGTGGGACGTCGGAGTTCGAAAATCACACTATCGACTTCTCTTGGGTATAACAAGTTAAACTTATTTTGAGTATGGCATGTATAGGACTTGGGTATTTTGTTATGTCATATTTGTTAGCCAAAGTGTTGTCTATTTATGTTATCAAATACATTTTGTAAGTGGTCATTGGAATTGGGCCAATACTTGACAAGTTATTATATATTCAATGATGATGAAATTATGAAGTTTATGCTTGTGTGGATGCTTTGATTTGAGTTCTTAGAAGTACCTTAGGGTCATGAGTTATGATGAATTGAGTTGGTATAAGTATGGTTGCTATGTAGAGTGGCATTTGGCTTGGAATATAGCATTTTTAATGTCCACACGGGTAGACACACGGGGTATGTGTCTAGGCCGTGTAAGACACGCGGTCAGCCCCATGGGCGTGTTGATCAGTCGTGTGTTCCCTGCATGCTAGGTTTACAAAGTCAGAATGCTCAATAGTAAACACACGGGCAGAGACACGGCTGTGTGTCTCAGCCGCGTGTCTCAGCCGTGTGGAGGCATGGCCATGGACATGGGCGTGTGCCCAGGTCGTGTGAAGTCTGCACTTAAAATATGGAATTTAATTCGACACACGGCCAAAGGACACGGGCGTGTGCCTTGGCCGTGTGATCATAGTGAAGTGATGACGTCATAAACAGAATGCCATGGTTTTGGCACACGGGCTATGATACGGGCGTGTCGAGGTCGTGTAAGGAACATGGGCCAGGGACACAGGCGTGTGTCTGGCCGTGTGAAAACCCCTGTAGGTTCAAACTAGAAAATAAATTCCACACGGGCTAGGGACATGGGCGTCACACGACCTGCCCACACTGGCATGTTCCATTTCACAATGGCGTGTGGTCCCTGTTTAGGCAAAAAAATTTCTAAGAGCGTAAAAATTTCTGATTAAATTTCGAGACCTGATGAGCAGAAATGGTTACAAAGCATCATATCAAAAAGCCTGGATAGCTAAAAAAATGGCAATGAAAAAGCTCTACAGTGATTAGGATAACTTCTACGACGAACTACAATATTGGTTGGCAGCATTGCAGGAGTATGTGCCAGGAATGGTGGTAAGGATGCAAACATTCAATGCACACGAACAAGCAACCGAATAGTGTCAGGGATAAAAATATTCCTTCATTTTTATGGACATTTGCAGCCCGAGTTTAAGTGTCTTCTCATTGTAAGCCAATTTTTTAGGTTGATTGAACTTAGCTTTACGAGAAATTCAAGCAGATATTGTTTATTGTGGTTGCATAGAATGGTAACTAAAACATATTGCATATCACCTTTACCATAGTCAACAAAGAAAGCACAAAGTCTCGAGAATTTTTCTTAACTAACTTGTGCCGCCATGTTGAAACTCAGGACATTATTTGCTTGATTTTTTATTAGGCGAAAGGTATCAGTATTGCAATTAGGTGTTTGGAAGTTTGCAATGTTCTATATACCGCATCCGACATATAGCAAGTAACTTCCATGCGAAGTATAAGAATGCATTGTGGCATAAACAAGTCGTTAACATGGGTACTTACTTCAATGTCTTCTAATATCTTATGTTATTATTTAATTATAGTTTTCCAAATTGTGACATTCTTGTTAAGTTCAATAGGTTATAATCTACAAAGACGTCGATTCAATCAAAGGATAAAGAGGCTTCGCGAGGAAGATGGCCAAGAAGTTGTTGATTGGTTTAATGAAGTGAAGCCATATCAATGGGCACAATGTTTTGATGATAGGTCACGCTATGGTCATATGACCACCAATCTAGCGAAGGTTATGAATTCTATCTTCAAAAGAGTGTGCCATCTACCAATATCAATTGTCTCATCGATAACATTCTACAAGTTGATCGCTTTGATGCCAAAGATAAGTAGTAAACAAGAAATAATGATGTGGACAAGCTACATATACTTAGAGGATCTGAGGAAGGTGATGGATGTCAACCAAAGAAAAACATAATTGATGTTTTTGTAAATGTACTCATACACTAATAAAACTTTCTAAGTGACTGAGTTTGTTGGTCATTAGGAAAGTACCCTACCCAGGTCTTATCGAGTCGATCTACTTAATAGATGGTGTGATTGTAAGAGGTTTCAAACTCTTAAGTACCCATGTTCACATGTCATGGCTATATGTACCAATAGCAATATTAGGTTCTTGAGGCTCGGCCTTGCTAACTCTGATGGAATGGGTCAATTGGCTCATTAAACCGCATCAACCATACTTATTATTCCATTCGAAATTGTCATTTCATAAGGTACTTTATATGTCAGAATAGAAATTCCTATAGCATTCATATCATTTTAGTAAAAGAAAGTTATATTATTTGGGTAAATTTTTTTTATATTATTTGAGTAAAAAAGCCCAAACATAAGTATGTAATCTTTAGATGCTCTTAGCTCATAAATAAATGAAAAAAAATAATCTTAGTTGACAATAAAATTTCTCAAGCAAACAACAACGTAGAAATTTTATACTAATATATGGGTCTAGAAAGCCATTAGTAAAAAAATTTAAAAAAAAAAGTTAAACCCTTAAAGAAAAAGTGCACTCAATTGAGCCATTATGGAAAAAAAAATCAATTAAATCTTTATATTAACGAAAACCCAATTGATCGTTAATGGCACTAATGTGGTTGACAAAGCTAACATATGGTATGCTATACAGACAGGTTGTTGAATCGTCATGTCACATCAACCTATGTTTAAAAAGTAAAAGAAAATCCTAAAAATTTGTTAAAAATAACTTAAATGTTTGCACCTAAAATGAGCCTGAGCATTCATTTGTTCAGATATAAGGTTTAGGGTTCAAGTACATTCTAGACATAAATTTCAAATATTATAAGAATTGTAAAAAAATATTAAAAATGGTAAAAATTATAAATATCATAAATATTTATTAGAATTTTTAAAAACTATAAAAAAATATAAAACCCTAAAAATTATAAAAAAAGTATTATTTTTACACATCTAAAACAAACATAATTATAAAAATTGTAAGAAATTACTAATAAAAATTATAAATAATCATAAATAATTATTTAAAAAATTTTAAAAAGGTAAGAATAATAAATAGTATAATATAATAATTGCTGCAATCATAGCTCTAAATCAAACGTTTGAAATCTTAATTTGTTGTCTATGTAAGGTTTAACCCACAAATTAATATTTGAATAATACTAACTTTTCAAGCCGGTACTTTAAATTTTTTTTCTTTTACATCATTTCTCTCCGTTCTTTTTTTCTTTCTTTATAATGTCTAGTAATGCTAACAATACTCGAAATTCATCCTCCCAAAATTAAGACACTAGCGATTACTTTTTTTTTTAGGACTTCACTGTTTGCTTGTTCGACCTAACGGGATCGAAAAAGTTTTTTCATCAATCAAACTAGTGTTTTTAGAATCAGGCTAGCCAGTCGGATAAAAAACCGATCAAGATATTGGTCCAATGATAAAGCTTGAATCAATTGACCCGCAAACTGATACAGATTAGTTGAATCGATCTAAAATAAATCGATTGAAGCGGTTTCCTTTATTTTTAAATATTATTTTTTATTTTATAATTTTTTTAAAAATTTATTTGATCAAACCAAATGAACACCAATCCAATTATCGATTCGATTCTAAGAATCTTGATCAAAAATCATAAAATTCAAAATTTAATATTTATATTTGAAAAGTTAATAATAATTTCCTTCTATTAAGCACATTTCCTAAGTTTATAACAATTTACTTGATATGATTTCATGAATGTAATCAACCGGCAACTTTTTCCAAAAAATACTAACAAACAACCATGATGGGAGATTATAAATGATAAAATAAAAAATTAGGAGTAAATATTAATTTTTATTCAATTAATTTTTAAAAATTTTAATAATTATTTATAATTGTTTTATATTTTTTTATTTTAATATTTTTTACAATATTCGGAATTTATATTTAAAATGGACTTGGACAACCATATATTCAAATTCATTCTAAACATGTAAAAGCAATAATTTCTTTATATTTTTAGGAATTTTTATAAATTTTTAAATTTTAATATTATTTTACCATATTAAGATTTTACATTTTTTTAATAATTTTTACAACATTCAATTTAGTCTAGAATGAACCTAGACATATGATTATTTAGATTCAAATAAAGCCAGACAACCATTTATCCAAGTTTGCTTTAGACGTAAATGTGTTAGCTCCATTAGCCACATCAATGCAGTTAATGGTAAAACCAATTAACTAACAATTTTTGTTAATAGAAGGGTTTAATTGATATCTTTTTCTGCAATAAGGAGTCAATTAGGTGCACTTTTTCTTAAAAGCTCAGATAATTTTTTGGTTTAATATCTCAAAGGTCCCTGTACTCTTGTAAAATTTGAAAGTTAGTCCATCTACTTTAATTTTGAGACATTTGAGTCCCTACACTTATTTTTATTTAAAAACTCGGTCCCTTCTTCTAATTTTGCCATTAAAGTTAATTATGTCCCTGCATTTTATTTACCCTTTAAAATGTATAAAATTATAAGTTAGTAATAATAAAATTGCACTTTGGCCCCAGAATGATAAAATTTTGATTTAGTCCTTTAAAAATTACAAAAATATTAACTAATACAATAGTGAAATTGTATTTTAGCTATTATCAAAATTTATAACTTAATTTCGCGCCTCCCCAAAAAAAATTTCTTGCTTTACCCTGGTCAAAGGTAAAATAAATTTTTTAGCCCTCAACGTTTACAGGTTTTTGTCAATTTAGTTCTTACCCTTTGAAAGTACATAAACAATTTTTAAATTTTTTAAAAATTTTATTTTTAAATAAATTAATATTTTTTTATATTTTAAATAAAAACATAAATTTTTGAAAAAATCTTAATTTTTTTAATATGAAAAAAATTTAAAAAAACTCTTTAAAATTCAACAAAGAAAAAAATTTAAAAATATATAAGAATTACAAACTTCAATATTATCTAAATTGGATTGGACCATACTAGGAACCGGTTGAGATATTGTTCCAGTGAGATGTAAAAAACTGGTTGACTAGCAAACAGGTACGAATTAGTTGAACCAGTAGATGAATCGATTTCAAACTAGTTTGACCAATCAAGTGGTGTCGGAACGGTGATTCGAGGTCACTAAATCTGACAAGTGAGTAAAAAATATTATTAATTTAGTGAGTATAAGTTAAATGTGAAGTTAGGAAAATTTTTGAAATAGTGAATAGTATACTAGAAATAAATATTAAAATAATTAGAATCGAAAACGAGGTATCGAGACCTCAGAGATTTTTAATTGATCCATAAATATTTTTATAAATATTTATGGAGTGTTAATAAGTTAATATTGAAGTTTCGTTAAGAAATTTTAAAGTTCCGATTATTAATTGAACAAAAAGGACTAAATTGTAACAAATACAAAATTATGAGAAATAATTAAATAACTTAAATGATAAAAGAAGGAGGGCTTAAAAGCCAAATAGACCCAAGGTCTATTTGGGCTGGACAGCAAGGGTATGAAATCAGCAAGAAAATAAGGAGAATTAAGGACAAAATTGGAATATTGCAAAATTTACTAAATAAAGCTAGGATTAAAGTGGAATTATCTAGACTTCTCTTTATTTTTCTGCATTCTCATCAGCAAAAACACCATAGAAGGGTTCCTTAAGCTGGTTTTTCATATTTTTACTGCAAATAAGTTCAATTATTGATTATTTCTTAAATTTTTTGTGTTGAATTCATTAGTTTTAGATTTTATGAATGAAATTGAAAGTTTCTATGAGTATGTGCTGGAAGTATATGATGATTTAGCATGGAATTAGAGCTTTAAATTGTTTATATGCCGATTTTATTGAAAGAATTGAATAGAAAGTGAATGTTTGAGACCTAATTGTAAAAGAGTTTGAAGTTAGAGTTTTATGTGGAAATTCTGAATTTCAATAGTTGTGAAATAACTTATAAAGTCTAGGTAAAGTATTAATTGAGAAAAATTAGCTTAATTGAGGGGTTAATTGAGCAAGGACTGAATTGTATGAACTGTGAAATTTGGGGCAAAATGGAAATCAACACTTTGCACTAAAACAGTTTTGGACAGCAATAGTAGTCTAACTTTTAAAAATCACCAAAAATTGTAGAAATCTAATTAGAGGATGAATAAAATGTGAAATTAAAGCTTATTGAGTCTAGTTTCTTATAGAAGAAACGGTGTAAGCAATGGAATTGTAAATCATGAAATATAATAGGTTTTGTGAGATAAGGTCAGAATGATTTCGGGTTCCCCTATTCTAGCTTTGGAAAATCATAAAAAATTGGAGAAAAATAATTATGGGCTTAAATTTATATGTTTAAAATACTTATGAGTCTATTTTCAAGAGAAACAAACGGGAACATCATCTGAATCCCGTACGAGAAGATAATTAATTTTTAGTGAAGAAGGGTCGGAACTGCCAGACAGCAGAACAGGGGTGACTTTAAAGAATTAACTGTACCTATTGGCTAAACCATAAATTCTTAAAATTTTATGGTAAGAAGATATGTGAGTCTAGTTTCAGGAAAAATCAGCGGATTCTTAATTTGGAGTTCTGTATCTCAAGATAAAAATAATTTAGTGACTATGACTCAAGGAGACATCTCTAAATGAACTATAAATAATAATAGAATTATAGAGAATGCTACATATGAACATGAAATGTATTGAATTGATGATTAAATTTATTTATTTAGACCTGGAAAACTCAAATACGAAGCAAGATCGAGGAAAGGAAAAAGTCTCGGATTAGTGGATTTTTGTGTACGAACAAGTATCAAGGTAAGTTCGTGTAACTTGAATTATATTCTTAAATGCTTGAAATGTATGTTATTGATGTGAATATGATTTGAATGTTCATTATATGAAAGTTGATGAAACATTGATATATTTGATAAAAAGGGGAAGAAATCCCATTTGAATGAAAGAAAAATTCGATGGATCTCTGATAAGGAATTGAGGGTAAAAAGGATCTAGCCCGGACGGATGATCCTATCCTGATATAGCCCTCCCGAAGAATATGTGGAAAATGGATTTAGCCCAGATGGGTAATCCGAATTAGGGTTTGAATTTAGCCTAGACTGGTAATTCAGATCCAAGCTCATTAGAGTAATTGTCGTTGTAGGGGATTTAGCCTGGACTGGTAATCCCGACAACACTCTATGAGTTTATATTACAGGGGATTTAGCCTGGACTGGTAATCCTACTGTAAGGATGAGGTTCGCGGGAGTGTGCTCTATGGAAAAAAGGTATACCCATATGTGTACGAATTGACGGACCCTGAATTGTACACAAAAGTGTACTACTAAATATCCATCGAAATTCCAAGAAATTCAACGGAATAAATATGAGAAATGAAAGAACATGAAAATTATGGAATTGATGAGCTCATCAATCATTTATCTTTGTATTGAATTTATATGATGTTACTTAACTAATGCAAAAGTTGAGTTTGTATGTGATAGGTATATGTTTATGTGAATTGGATGTGTGCTTGTGTTGTTAAATGATAAGTATGGTAAGTATAATTCCTGTTGAATGAACTTACTAAGCACCATGTGCTTACCTTGTTCTCCTTTTCCCTGTTTTGTAGTGCTCGGGAGCTCGAAGGTTGGAGATTAGTCGGAGCCTTATCACACTATCAACCCATATTTTTGGTATATGAAAATGACTTATTTTGAAAAGAATGGCATGCATAGCTAGAGTAAGTATAATTTTGGGATGTTTGTAACTTAGCTATTGGCATGGCTAGAGTAAGTATAATTTTGGGATTTTGCGAAAAATTCTCTGTGATTCTGATTTGGTTCCGTAAGTTTCGGTAATGCCTTGTACCCTATTCCGGCAACAGATATGGGTAAGGGGTGTTACAAGTCTGACCGGTTCAAAGCAAATAATTATAAAAAAAATATATAAAATTTGATTGAACTGCTAGTTCAACTTGTTTTTTAGTCTAGTTCTACCAGTTCATACTGGTTCGCGGGTCAACTAGGTTTTTTTACCTCTCAATGGATTGATACCTTTAGTCGATTCCTAGTCTAACCGTCTGGTTTAGATAACACTGAAATTTGAAATATTTTTATATTTTAAAATTATTTTTATTTTTTAATTTTAAAGATTTTTTTCATAGTTAAAACTATGAAAAAAATAGTTTTTTTAAATTACATAATTTTAAAGGGTATTAACCAAATTGACAAAAAAATTGTATACATTAAGGGCTAAAAAGGTTTAAAATCTTTAAAAATTGGTCGGTCTACTAACTTGTACATATTGGTTGAATCATGCAAAAAAACCAATTGAATTGGCAGTTAAATCAATTTTTAATATTTTGATTTTTTATTTTTAATAACTTATTTTCTTTGAACTGATCTAGGAAACAATTGATCAAGTCAATTCAAAATAAGTTCAACTACAAGTTCAAACAATTTTGTAGCTCGATTCACCCAGTTCGTACCTGTTCGCGAGTCAACAATTTTTTTTCCTCACTAAATCAATACCCTAACTGATTCCTGATCTAATCAGTCTGACTGGTCGATTTAGTGTAGTCTAGTTTAGATATCATTGAATATTTGAAATTTTTTATATATTTTTAATTTTTTAAAATTTTTGAATTTTAAATAATTTTATTTTTAAAAAAATTATAATCTTGTTTAAAATTATTTTTTAAAATTATAATTTTTAAATTTTTTAGGTTTTTTATTTAAAAATGAAAAGATAGTTTTTAAATTTGTATGTATTTTTAAAGGGTAAAGACCAAATTGGCAAAAAATATAAATGTTAAGGATTAAAAAGTTATTTTACTTTTGATATCATTAACTTTAACCATAAAATTAAAAAGAAAAGCCAAGATTTTTAAATAAAAAATTAAAAAAAAAACTAAAATTTAAATTTCAAATTACTAGATTGGTTACAGATTCAAACATACTTCTTTTTATTTTTCTGTTAAGAAGTTTTTAGATGTTTTGTGTTTTATATTTCTTCTTTAACATAACCAAAGAAGTTCAAAATATTAGAAAATTCCTAAAAACATAATTTATAATAATAAAAAATTGAAGAATTTAACTTTAAAACTTAATCAAGAAAATCCCTTTTAACTCAAACTTTAATTTGGGTAAAATTAATGTACGGTCTGCATATCATTTTTTTATACTGGTTTATTTTAATGTATCGTTTCGGATTTATCACTATTTTAATTTTAAAAAAAAATATTTGATATATATATGTTAAAGGTATTTGCAAATATCAACTAATGAGATTAAATAATTTCATGAAACAAATTACTCATAAAAATTAAAGTTTTGATTGAATTGGTGAAGAAAAGATTTTAAAAATATTGTTGGTATAAGTTCAAATCTTATCATATGTAAATTTTAAGATGCCAAAAAAATATTACTCAACTATATAAAACATTTTTTAATAAGCTTCACAAATACCATTTATCATTAACCAAACTCAAAATAACAAGCAAAAAGATATTATTCCATAAATCATACTATAAGATTTAACTTTTATATTTTAATTTCTAACCTATTTGGTCTCTATATTTGATAATGGTATTAGTTATTTCAAATAGTTAATGTTGTTGGCTATATTGATTGAATTCTTGAGGTGGATTATTTTGGAACAAAATATTATTCTAACAAAACTTTAAAATTTTTGACATGAAAAGTTGGAATAAGTGTTTAAAAAGTCCATGTAAAACTTTGAAAGTATTAAGGGTGTTAACTACTTGAACTAAATTAATGATGTCTCTTTTTTTCAATCATTATATTTCTATTAGTATTTTCTAATCATTATAAGATAATAGTAAAAAAATTACAGTTTCAATTTTTCTATTATGCTCATATTTGGCGTTTTGTCTTTATAATTTAATTTGATATAATTTAATTCTCGATTTTTACAATGAGATTAGTTAGTCTAAATATATATATATATATATATATATATTTCTACATGAAGTTGGGATTAACATTATAAAGAAAAATTCGATTATAATATTTTAATCAAATAATTAAGAGTATCATCTATTTTGAATAACTAATGATATTATGTAAAGGGGTGAAATTATATTAAATTAAAATATTACAAATGATGAATCATAAACATAATTTGGTGATTAGGGGTGAGCAAAATCCGATTCGATTCGAAAAGCTCGATAAAATTTTCAAATTTTGAATTAAATAGTTCGAGTTATTTGAGTTAATCAAGTTTTTTGGATCAACTCGAATAAAAAATTAAGTTTTTTGGTTTTACTCGAATGTGAATTACACAATTTGAGTTATCTAAAAATCCGAATAAAAAAAGACAAAACTACGTCATTTTGATAAATGTTTACCTTTTCTAAAGTTAAAAGTCAAAATCATTAAGTTAAAAGTCAAAACTACGTTGTTTTGATAAATGTTTACTCATTAAGTTAAAAGGCAAAATCATTATATTGTTTATGTAGTTAAATAATTTTATACTTCGTTTACTAGTTAAATAATTGGTTCATGTAAATGCAACATTAAGTATAAATAATAGGATTCGTTAATTAGACTCGACTTGACTTGAAATTTTTTGACTCGATTCGATCCGATTCGAAAAAATTCAAATTGAGTTCGATTGCTAAAATATGATTCATCAACTCGACTAACTCGAAATTTTTTGACTCGATTCGACTCGATCGAATACTCACCACTATTGGTGATAACACAACGGCTTGTGATTTGATTTGATTTTTTAAAAATGTTTTTTTATTATTTAATTTAATTAATACAAGGGACTGTAAACTAGTTTACTTTATTTTGCATACCAAACATGAAAATGTTAAAACACATATGGCGGGAAGGAGTCAAAGCCCAAAACCGACCCTATAAATTAAATAAACCAAAATTTCTTCTTCACTCTTTAGTTTCTGAATCAAAAAAGAAAGGAATTTTTTGTTTTATTTTGAATAATTTGGGCTAAAATGGGAAAGAGAAAGAAATCTAGGGTTTCACGCGATGAAGATGATAAGGATGAAGTAGTTCAAGAAGAAGAGGGCAATCATTCTTCTTCAAACGATAAGAGCTTATATGAGGTTTTCCCCTCTTCTTTTAAAATTTTAATTTCGAAAATTAGGGTTTTGGGTTGTTTTTACCTGTGATTCAATGATTGTGAAGTAAGAGTTCTCTCTTTTGCCCCCCCCCCCCCTAATATGGGCTGCCTTTGGATGTATATGTAATAGGTTCATATTGGAATTTCATTCGAAGGTGCTTGTTTAGATTCTTGGGTTATTTTATTCATTGAAATTTCCATTAGAAATTTGAGCAGCAGATACCCTATAACGACTGGTTGCTTGCAGATTCTTGGAGTCGAAAAAGCAGCATCTCAGCAAGAGATTAAGAAAGCATATTATAAGTTGGCACTGAGACTTCATCCTGATAAGAACCCTGGTGATGAGGTAAAAAACTGAAGTTAATTTGTATGTTGAAATTAGACTTCAAATATCTGTTTGTGTGTGGAATTGTTGAAGGGAAGAACATGAAGCTAAAATTTGGTTCTTTTTCATCTATTTGTAACGCGTTTACAGGAAGCCAAAGAGAAATTTCAGCAGTTGCAAAAGGTCATATCGATTCTCGGCGACGAAGAGAAACGGGCTGTCTATGACCAAACAGGTTGCGTTGATGACACTGTAAGTAAATCTGTATCTTCTTTCTTTCTTTTTTTTTATGTGAAAAATGCTTTATCTAAATCGTTTCCTGTGATTTTGTTGATCAGGATCTTGCTGGGGATGTTGTTGAGAATTTGAAAAGCTTTTTCAGGACTATGTACAAAAAGGTTACGGCATTTGTTTCTCTTTATGTCATTTTAACTTTGGGGTTCTGTTCCATTTTGTTTACACTGGTTGAATCTGTTTCAGGTCACCGATGCTGATATTGAAGAGTTTGAAGCAAATTATAGGGGGTCTGATTCAGAGAAGAAAGATTTGATTGATTTTTACAGGAAGTTCAAGGGCAATATGAATAAGTAAGAGAGGCCAAATGTTTTCCTTTCCTTTAGGCTTTTGAGATTAGTTCTGATACTTTTTTTGCCTTGACAGGCTCTTCTGTTCTATGCTTTGTTCAGATCCCAAGCTTGATTCACACCGTTTCAAGGACATGCTTGATGAGGCAATAGCGGCCAGTGAGGCTTTTTTTGGGAATTTACTTTCACAAGCTGTCTTATAAATCTCCTGTTCTAGTATTAAAGTCTTAGGCGAAAAGGAAAAAGTATAATTGAAGTCTTGCATATAGTTTTTCCCTGGTTTTTCGATTTAAAAATGGATGACCAAAAGTTCAGGATCCTCTATGGTGAGACCTTTAGGCTTTTAGTTCTAAGCAACATTTTTTTAATATCTTCACAAACAATAATCAAAACACGGATCACATTTCAAAGCTATGTAGCAGTTTAAGAGCAAATGAGCTAAATTGATTTATCTCACTCGTCTCTGGAGCTAAATTTGTATTCAGTTTAAGAATGGATGAACTAATTGATTATTCCACTATTGTGTCCGGAATTACAAAAACTGGGATATGCATTATTCTTTGAGCTTTTCTTGGTATGAACCTTTCTTTGTTTTTTTGTCTGTGTAGGAGAACTTAAAGAATCCAAAGCCTATAAGAAATGGGCAAAGAAAGTATCCGAAATGAAGCCACCCACGAGTCCCTTGAGGAGGAAGGGGAAGTGAGTTTTTTACTGGGTCTTTCCCATAGATTTTTAAGACATTTACATGAGCTGATTATGATGTAAAAATGTGCCTCTTTTTTTTTTTTTTTGTTTATTTACCAGATCAAATAAACAGCCAGAATCAGATCTATTTGCAATTATATCTCAGCGTCGAAATGAGAGGAAAGACCGTTTTGATTCCATGTTTTCATCACTGGTATCCAAATATGGGGGTAACGCAGAGTCTGAACCCACTGAAGAAGAATTTGAAGCTGCGAAGAGGAAAGTTGAAAGCAAAAAGGCCTCCAACAAATCAAAACGGAAGCGGCAGTAGGTCTCACCTGGATTTTATTGAAGTTGGATCTGGTGAGAATTATGCAAAAATGCATTTCTTTCAAGTATATGAATGCAAATTGCGTTATATGCTCTAAGAAACGTGGGATGATGCTTTTGTTGTAGTTACTTAAAAAATGAAAGCTCATTTGCACTTATCTTGAGAAGTTACTTTTTTTTCTGGAATGTTTTGGATGTGGTGAAGGATGGGAAGGGGAAGGACAGGGCAGGGTGAGATTGTTTTTGCTTACCCTGACCTGATTATTGTTAAGTACCCTAACCCAAATACGGTGCCTGGCCGGTTCACTGGAAACCGTTTTCGGGTTGGTTTCTGTCATTTTTGGGGAGCTCTTTGGCCTCCCTCAGAAAAACAGGGGGTTGAGCTTCCGTGGCGGGTGTGAGAGTAGAGTAATCTCGAATCCTAAATGCTAAATTCTAGTAAGAGTCTCATGTCCATTGAGTTCTGATACATATTTTAATTAAGATATTTGATTATATATTTTATGCAATTTTAGGGGTAAGAGATGATGGCGCGTCAAATGGGTAAGATATTTGATTATATCTGGACTACTATGAAGGCGGCGGCTGTTGCCAACATCAGAAGGAAAAAAAATTGGTTTTCATAAGTTATTAAGTTGAAGATTAAGTCCTTTTCTCTGGTCTCTGTTTGGTTACTTGGGTTGAAGGACTACGAAAGTCCAAAACTCTCGATTTCATTGACCATGATCATTTTTGTTTTCTAAATTAAAATGATCAGGCTCGTTAGTAGTAGAAGGATGACATGTCTGTTGATCCATTGTTAATTTCTTTTTCTTTTTTAAAAAAAAAGTTAAATTATGTTTCTTTTTTATTAAGTGCTTGGTTTCTTTTTAGAACTAATTGCTTGCTTTTAATAACTCTATTTCCAACATCTGTTTTATTAAATGAAAAGATTTCACCTTAAAAAATATGTATTATTATATTTTAAATATATGTTTTTTGAAAGCATTTTAAATATATTCTAAATTTTATTTATTTTAAATATGTTTTTATACTTTACTATATTATTAAATATATATATGTTATTATATATCATTTAATATGAAATATATTAATATATATTTAAAATAACATGTTTCAATCAACCCAATAATGTAATACTTTATTACTTATTTATTACATTTCGACCAACCAAACTACATTATGGTTATTACTTGTTTATTTCATTCCCATTTAATACTATTCTATCAGGGTAAACCAAATATATCTCAATTCCAATATCAACTATTATATATATAAGAATATTTTACATATTTTTTAACAATAATTTGGGTTTTCAACATCATATTATTAAAAAACAAACATAAACTATAAAAAAAAATTAAAATTCATGAACTTATTATTTCGAAGAAAAAACAAATAAATTGAATTATTAACCAATAACAACCAGGAAGCCTGCAGTACTTTCTTCTTGATAACCTACAAAGTTAACCAAAACAGAATCTTAAGTCTGGGTTGGTTTTGATCCAAGTATTGGAGACATTCTTCATCCATCTAGTATGTATATATTTTGCTCTCACGGTAACTTGTTTCATCGGCCTTTCCCTAGAACCATACAGGTTCGATGGCTGGTGTTGTCAAACTTACACTGACGGATCCTGTGTGGGCATCGGTAATGGGGAGAGGGTATGCTGAGATCGTGGCTAATACTCAGTTTAACAATGTGTTTCTTTGTAAATGATTATAGGTCACTCATCACCAAGTTTGATGGAGCCTTACTTAAGCACATCTATATGGATAGATTGGCGCAACTAGGGAACTTGTTACGGATATGTTGTTTATTTGTAGCTAAGGAATTATTTTGTATCCTACTCTTGTTTAATTTATGAAATGTTGATTTTGGATTAAAGAAAAAATCTGTATAGCATAACCATAATTTTTTATTGCAAAATATAAGGAATTCAAATTCTCACATTACAAAACAAGTGAAGAAAAAGAAATCTTCAACCAGTAAAAGTCAAAATAAGGGAATGGAATGTGAGCCTTCTTGAATACAAATGGTATGTAAGTTATATATAATCTCTTCAAATACTGCAGGTAACCCATAATTTAAGCAAAGAAAGAGACAACGAAGGCTCCAACCAAGGACCCAAGAACAGGCAAGGTTGAGGTTGCAACGCTGGAGTCTGGGCCTGGTGCAGAAGCTGGTGCAGCGCCAACTGAGGCGGAGCTAAGTGGGGCGCCATCTGGTGAGGAAGCTGGGGCGGTGCTTGCTGCCATGACTGCGCTCATTGAGGCAGCGGCGAATATGACAGCGCAAGAGATCTTCTTCTTCATGTCCATGGTGTTGGAGAGACCTGCCTTAATTTGTTGCAGAAAAACTTTAGTTTTTTCTTTATTTTTCTTTGTGTTTTCTTATTTTTATTTTCTTGCAGGTGAGGAGGAGGAGAGTAGTAAGGGTTGTTTTATAGGTGATTTCCATGCCTATTTTAGGATTTTCCCACCTTAATAGTAGGGTTTTAGTTGTTTGGTTTTGCATGGTTTTGGGATAGAAATTTGACTCCTTAATTTCCAACCAAAGTTTTACAATTATTTTTCAAAACATTAATCTTATCTTTGCACCTTAAAATTATATATATATATATATATTTAAATGGTAAGTAGATTATACTAGCCTTTAGTCAGGTTGATTTATTGATTTATTTTATATTTTATAAAAATATGTAAATAATAATAAATAGTAAATATTATTTGGTCATTGTACTTGTATTACAAAATTTAAAATATAAGATCTTACTTATTACAAAATATAATTCTTCATAAAAAATATTTAATAGAATTGTGACAATAATTTTTTTAAAGTGAATTTTTTAAAAAAAAAATTAACAAAATTCTTTTAAAAGATGCTAACAGGACCAAAAAAAACTATAACAAAAATATTCAATATGTGAGTGGATTTAATAAATAAATAAATAAAGTGGATTCAATATTGTAATAATTTTTAATATTAGTATATTTTATATTGTTTAAACAAATATTATAGTGAATCTTTTTACAAATATATTAAAAAAGTTGTTGGTAAGTAGTTTTTAACCGAATTTAGTTTTTTTGTTTCTATTTTAAACACTAGTAAATTATCTATTAGTATTTATAGTTTTTTTAAATATGATTTTAAATATTTTAAATTTCATATATATTTTAAATTTTAAATTATGTTTTTAAAAAATATTAAAATTATGTTTGTTATTAGTTTTAAATAGTATTATTGAAAAATATTTTTAAATTGCCAACAACCTTTTAGCCCAAAGATAAAAGTATTATGTTGTAGTCTTGAAAGCTTGGGTTTGATCCCAAGCAACCTCATTCACCTCATCCAATTATAAAAAAATAAAAAATTATTTAAATATATAATTAAAAAGAAACTTATTAATAGTTGGGGTGACTACCAATGTAGTTGTTAGAAATCAAACTTACTTTTAAAGTCAGTTAAGCATGCAGAAAAGGTGGCAAAGAGATTGGCTTACAAGGTGGATAGCAAGTTGTCAAAATTGGTTTGCAACTTGGAAAAATCAATGTGGCAGGAATGACTAAAATGATGATAGTGATAAATGTGCTGGAAGGTTCGTGAAATATTAAAGGATAAGGATGATATGATAATTATGGCAACAATGTTTGAACAGTCTTAGGCGGCAAAAATTGCTAATATCGATTAAACATGATTATAAATATGGTTTAAAGGGTAGTATAATAGTTGTTAAAATATGAATGAGTGTTGAGAGAAAAAAAGAAAAAGAAAAAGTGTCGTGAAGTGAGGAGTGAAAGAAACTAGCAGCAACTAGTATAGTGAAAAGAAAGGTTTGTACTGTGCAATATTAGTGCGTAATAAAATTATTATTTCAGTTAGTATTTTTCCATTACACTTCCAACATGTGGTATCTGAGCTAGGTTCGTGTTGACGTCACAATGGTAAACACGATTCAACCGTAGATCCTGAGATTAACAAAGAAAAATTATGGCAATTACAGCATCCACATGAAAGCTTTGCTCAGTTCTCAAGATTATTGGGATGTTTTCGAAACAGGATATGTCGAGCCCAAAAATGCAGCTGCCAAAGCAGCTTTGACAAACAAAAAAAAAAGAGTATTGAAAGAAGCCCGTAAAAAGGATAAGAGGGCGTTGTTATTTATTTTTCAATGTGTTGATGAATTAACCTTTGAAAAAATTTCAGATGCGAAGACATCAAAAGAATCATGGGGAATTTTGCAAAAATACCTTCAAGGAGCAAAAAAGGCCAAAAAGGTACGTGTACAAACCCTTGAAGCTGAATTTAAGACGTTGAAAATGAAAGTTTCAAAAAATTTTGATGATTATGTCACTCGAGTTAAAGCGATGGTGAATGAAATGAAAAGGAATGGAGAAAATCTTAATGATGTAAGAGTAATGGAAAAAATTTTGCGGTCATTAACACGCAAATTTGATTATGTGGTTGTTGTCATCGAAGAATCAAAAGATCTGTCACAACTATCTGTCGACGAACTTGTGGGTTCCCTCCAAGCCCATGAGCATAAAATGAAGTAAAACAATGATATTGGAAAAATTGGAGCAAGTATTGCAAAGCAAACTATCATTTAATGAAAGTGGAGCTGGCAATAATTTTGGACAAGATACAAGCAATCGTGGAGGATATCGTAAAGGATATAGAGGCAAAAATAAAGGTGGACGAGGAACACGTGGACGAGGAAACCAATCATATGGTAGAGGCCAAACAAATGAAGAATATCAAACATCAAGTCGTGGATGGGGAGTTCGAAGACGAGGTAGAGTATAACACCCCTAACCCGTCTCCATTATCGAATTAGGGTTACAAAGCATTACAGTATAAAACAGAACCTTTAACTTCAAAGCAAAACAATAATACAATTTCATATTGACTTCTAATAACAAAATACAATCATAGCAAAAATACATCCTTGGGCCTTAAATCGAGCCTGAGGGGCCTTAAAAATAATTTGGAAACATTCAGGGATCAATCGAAACAAATCAGAAAGTTTTGGGAAAAGTTAAGAATTTGGGGAAACAAATGTCACATGGTTGTATGGCCAGGCCATGTGGGCATTCGAATTATGGGACATACGGTTGTGTCCCAACCCGTGTGTCTACCCATGTAACTTACTGACTTGGGGCACACGACCGTGTCGTAGGCTGTGTGTCAAACCGTGTGTGTATTTGAACCATGGCCACACGGCCGTGTCGCAAGCCGTTTGGAACCTGCAGCTAGAAGTAAAATGACACATGACCGTGTGGGGTGGTTGTGTGTGGCACATGGTCATGTGACAGCCCGTGTCCCAGGCCGTGTGCAACCCAAATTACCTCTAAAATAAGCCATTTCAAATACCATTTCATAACCATCAAGCCATACCATCAATAACTACTTTTACATGCTTAAATCACATTCAGAATCACCTAAAACATGTCAAGAATTCATCCATTCTATATCTAACCAATATGGCTTTCAAAGGCACCACATTTCACACTCCAAACTTAGTCCCATTCAACATCTCAAAGTCCTAATTAGAACCTATGGCAACCATGCCCAAATAACCATTCCCAAAACATGCCATCATACCATGTAATATTTACTATCTATAGAATATGCATAAGGGTTCATCCACTCATATTTGCACCTTTTAACCTTTTAACCCTATCACATGCCATTTATAACCATTAACCAAAACAACCAAAACTACCAATATGATGAATGGATAGTGTGACAATGCTCCGACAAGATTCCAACCGATCGAGCTTTTCTATAATCTATAAAACAGAGGAAACACCTACATAAGCAATTAGTGCTTAGTAAGTTCGTACTAAGGAACTTAACTTACCGTATGCATTAAATTTGTAACGCCCCGAATTTGGGCCTAGAAGAATTGGGCCTATTGGGCTTTTAGGCCTTAAAATTTTAACTTAGCAAAATTGTTTTGAATTTATGCCTTTGATGTGACATTCCCGGATTCGGCCATAACATCTAGGCCGAGTCTGGGGGTGTTACCTTTAGTGGAATCAGATCCCGGTTGCAAAGCTCGGGCTGTGAAATGGGCCTTAGATTTTGGATTTTTAAAACAAGTAGATTAAAAAGTTTTTGCAGGATTCTTGAAGTGTGGTTCACCGAGCCCTCGACGTTGAGCCAAGTAAGTTTTTTTTTGTGATTACACTTGTTTAAATTACTAAACTGTTTTTAGATATTGGGCCACTTTAAACAATAGGTTCTTAGAGACTAAAGCCCGTAGGAAACTTAAGCCTGTAGTGGATTTACGACTGCGAAACAACTTTTAAATTGTTACTTGCATAAGACATGTGCTTTAAACAGTGGAACTATGAACTAAATTCATAAAAATTCTTAATTCAGATAATACGAGAATCAACGATGAGTGCTAGAAGAAGTGCAAGGGGTCACGGCAGAGGCCGTGGAAGTGTTAGGGCTGATGTGCTGACTTAGCTAGTTAGAGAGGTACTAGAGGAGGTTAAAGAAATTAGTGAAACACTTCGGGTTAGGTGCGTGGACTGTAAGAAAAAAAAAGAGATTGCAGTTTTCTAGGGCTGCAGTCTTGTTCTGTGAAGCATGTTAAGGTACGTCCAAACTTTCCGGCTTGCGAATATTGCAAAAGGCGTCATTCGGGTGAATACTGAAGGAAGTCAGGAGTGTGGATGCGATATTTTTGGGTATAGAAACTGTATGCACGCAATGTTTATGTGTTATTAAATCAAAGTGCCTAGCGAAAGCATAGTGGTGTGACTTGAGCGGTGCGTTTAGTAGTTAGTTGGAAATTTCGAGGACGAAATTTTTTTAAGGGGTGGAATTGTAACGCCCCGAATTTGGGCCTGGAAGAATTGGGCCTATTGGGCTTTGGGTCTCATAAAATTTTTAAGTGAGCAAGAAAATGACAAATGACATGACGACTTTAAAGTTTTATGAATTCGGAGTGTCTAGGTGTGTTGGAGAAGTTCTGAGTTCGAGTTCTGTGGTGGAGGATTCTTAATTTAATTAATTAAGGAATCAGGGTTGTAAGTAGTGGGATTTTAAATAAAAATAAGTGAAAAATGACACAAAGAAGCCTATGGTGAAGTGGCTAAGTGACGCCACTAAGGTGTAGAGAGGTGGCGACATATGCATGTAGGAAGGTCTGAGGTTCGAGTGCTAGTTTAACTTTATTTTGGAGTTTAATTTTAGGCTTCTAGAAGGCTGGAAGTGGCGTGTAGAGGGACTCTAAGGAGAAGTGATCAGTAGAGAGAATTTAGGAGAAGGATAAGGGAGATATCATGGAGAAAAATTAGGAGATGAGCAGTGGGTGAAGTGGTGCCGAATTGGACTTTAGGGGTGGCTAAGTTTCAGCTATAGGCTATATAAATGTGTGTGTGACGAATCTGGGGTTCTAGGTAATGCCGAATTTTCCATTCTTTTTCTTTTCCTTACCGAAACCTTATTTTTCCACAACCGAAAATACCTTGCCTTGTTGCCGAAATCTCCTATAGCCGAATCCCTTTTTGCCAAATTCTCTCATAGCCAAACTCTTTTATTACCGAAGTAGCATCATCTTCTCTTGTCAAAATCCCTATTAGTGCCGAATCTTTGTTGTTTTCCTCCATCGCAAATCGATTGTTATCTACTATCAGTCAAGGTTAAAAGCCAAATCTCGTTCAATAACTATCTAGGCCGCAAGATCAAAAGTGGAGTCGGTAAGTATTCAGTTAACCCCTTAGTATGTTTTGTTAAAAGCCGAAGGGCTATCTAACTTCTCATTGTCGTTAATCTTGTATTAACAAGGGTAAGGTTCAGAGATCGCAAGCGTGGTAAGGATCGTTAGCAAAGTGTAAGTGTACTCAACTTGATTATGGTTTAAGTAAATGGTCGAACGTGAGTATGATCTATAGGGGTGACTTGTGTGGATTTTGAGTCACTCGAAGTTTGATGGTGTATGTGTGAGTGTAGGTCTAGGGGGTACTCGTGATTAGTAGCTAAGGAAGGGCTATTAGAACCCAGTGGCATACGGTAAGGTTACGGTAAGGCTTCGGCTTTTGGTAAATATTTTGATTAAGTATGGGTGATTGATTGAAGGTTGGTTGGTTGTAGGTTCAAGTCCAAGGATAGTATAGCACGTCGTAGTAACCAGGTGTGTACAAACACTACACACACATGATATCGGCAATACCGAAAAGCCGAAAGTGGCTAAATGGTCCCGGTGGGCCCTGAGGCTAAGGTTGATGAAATTTATTGATTGGGTTATATAAATTGAGTTAGTCATGCATGTTACATGACCTGGAATTGTCTTGGGCCTAATAGGCCATATGAATGAGATCTGGGCCTAATGGGACATGAGGATGTGATTTGGGCTTAATGAGTTATATGAACGTGAAATGGACTTGATGGGCTTTATGGGGACGTTGACAAGTATGCTAGGGTTTGATGGACTTTAGGTCCAGTTCTGAACAACTCTTAAACCGCATAAGACTTAATTTAATAATCAACATGTCCGGGGATAAGTCGCTGGGTTAGAGTGTGGCAATGGATATATGCATGTCTAGGATTGGATCTAGGGAGAGCTTGATACTTAAGCGGTTCTAACGACCCACCTCATCTTCTCTGGAATCCTACCTGGTGCGTAGTGTCTGTTCACTTTAGCCGCAAGGACTTGTTAATGGGCCAAAGTTCATAACTAAAACCCGAGAGGGACCAAAATACCCCTGATTTGAAAATTACCAAAATACCCTTAGTTTTGCAAAATTACTAAAATACCCCTGATTTGTAAAATTACCAGAATACCCTTGATTTGCAGAATTACCAAAATATCCCTAATTTAAAAAATTTCCAAAATACCCTTGTTTTGCAAAATTACCTAAATACCCTTGTAGGGTAGAATTACAAAAATACCCCTGGGTAGTGAAATGATTAAAATACCCCTAAGTGCTTAATGTGTGAAATTGTGTATGTTGCATTCATGAAATATATGTTGCATTTGGGTGGGTTTGATGATACGGAGGAAGATATGTAAGGATCGCATAGTCGCTTGACAACCGTGGATCCATGTGGCTTTAAGCCCATTATAGCAGCTTTGCTGCAACGTTTGAGTAGTGCCGCTGCTGGTGCTACCTTTGGAGTGTAGGGATGGGTGGGTTGATATTTATGTCCCTACAGGAGTGTAGGGTTTGAAGGGAAATGGAGTGCAGGGTTGGATTTGGGATGGGTGCATTGCATTCATGTGATACTGATGTGATATGAGGTCATTGTGGGCTAAGGCCTAAGACCACCGTTTTTTATAGGGCTTAGGCCCAATGTGATAATTGTATGTTGATTGGATTACCAAGGGTCGTACACACTGAGTTTCGAAACTCACCCCCTTTTTATTAAATGTTTCAGGTGATCCTCAGTAAACGACTCGACGTTGGAGAGGACTCGGAGATGGCCACACTACAAGTTACTTAGAAGTTTTTGTTTATTTGTTTTCGAATGACTTATTGTTAATTATTTCATTTGAAATAAGGCCTTGTACTTCGATTTGACTTTGGATTTTGAGTTTTATTGTTTTTGTTTCAACTGTTTACTTAATTGTTGAACCTGGATAAATTTCTTAAATTTAAACATGGGCTCTTATCATTACTTAGCAAGATTCAAGGATTTTGGGCTTTTAGGCCTTAAAACTTTAACTTATCAAAATTGTTTTGAATTTATGCCTTTGATGTGATATTCCCGGATTCGGCCATAACATCTGGGTCGGGTCTGGGGGTGTTACAAATTAAATAATTAAAATATATTCCTTTTTATTATAGGCCATATGTCATTTCCTATACACAACAATTCACAAAGATAGTTAGTGAGACATTGCACTTATAAATCAACCAAAGCATGGCATAAGACATACCGATATTTCAAATTTATCAAACATCATTCATTCATATATCATGTTCTTACATTTTATTTAGGTTTCACATTAAAACTTTCCATGTCATATATTCATTAGTATAGCTCTTTATGTACATGTATTTTTTTTCATTCAAACCTTAATTACCCGTTGAACCGTAAAGAATAACATTAATTACTCAAAAAATACTCGTATATCCATTTAATTCCCTAAACACCACAAACATCATTAGTTAACATATTTATAGACATATGTAACATATAATCACACCAAGGAATAAATATTTATTACAACCTAAACTAGTGAAAACATTCATCTAACATTCAAACTTATGATACATAACCCATCCGAAACATGTTACCTGAATAGCAAATGATTGAAAGATGCCATAGTGTCTTTTAACCATGGTCTTATTTATTCTTGTCTTAATGCCATAGTGTCTTCAACCATGGTCTTACTCGTCTGAGTCATGATGCCACAACGTCTTTCAGCTATGGTCTTACATGTTTCCGGTATGATGCCATAGTGCCTTTCAACTATAGTCTTATTTAGTTTCGGTATAGTGCCATAGTATCTTTCAACCATGGTCTTATTCGTTTCCTTGAAGCCAAAAAATTTGATTCACATATATATACAAATAGATAATAATTTATCGAAATAGTAATTGATTGCATTAACCAAGTTACGAACTTACTTGGACTCATAAACGACTTCTAACACGAGCTGTCCACTATTCTACTACTTTGATTTTTCCGTGATTTGTGTCCGTTTGAGTTTTTTTTGTTGATCTAGATAAATATTTTTATTCAATTAATCTTGTTCTAGCATTTAAAATAATTAATTTAGCTTATAACCCTTAACAATGAAAATTTACAAAATTACCCTCAAAATTTACCCTTTTTTGTAATTTAGTCCCTAAACATGAAGCTTGCAATTTAACCACTTTTAATTAAAATTCATGCTAGACAATTTTTCCCTAGTCTTATAATAGCCCATATTGATCATCAATTTATAATATTTCCTTTGATTTTTTACATTTTCATAAATAAGTCCCTAAACCTTAAAATCATCAAAATTATTTAACGAAATATGTTTATTTGACAAACAAGCTTAAAAATCTACCATAAAACTTCAAAAATATATCAAATTTATTCATGGCATAATTTATAACATTTAACAGTTTTACAATTTGACCTCTGAGCTAGCTAGATTAAGCTAAAAAGAGCTCAAAAACATAAAAATTACTAAAAACAACTTAATTTACATACCATGCATGGTGAAACAAAGCTTGACTGAACCCTAGCTTAGCCATCCATGGAAGAATCAGTTGTCTAAAATGAGAAAGAAGTTGATAACCACTCATCTTTTGTTTATGTTTTAGTTTAATAATCAAATTATATTTTTACCCTTATGGTTTTAATTTAAAATTAACAAAACATGTTCATAATTGTCCACTATCAATATGCATGGTACATTTACCATCTAAGTCCATTAATACACCTTTTCATAGCCATTTGACCCATTTAACTAACAGAAATCAACTTTTGCAAGTTTTACAATTTCATCCTTTTTAATTAATTAAATATTTAAATGTTAAAAATTATTAACCAAATTTTAATATAACCCTAACAACACCCCGTAAATATTTAAATAAATATTTAAGGACTCGGTTTATAGAAATAAGGTCTCGATACCTCATTTTTTAAAACCACTTGACTTTAAGGATTTACCACTTAAACCTAGTTATTCATTCAAATAACATAAATTATCAAATCAAAATTTATTATATGAATCGTAAATATTAAATAATAATATTTATGAACTCACTTTTCGGATTTGTGGCCCCGAAATTATTATTTCTAACACCACTGAAAAACGGGTTGTTACATATATGTAGATTTCAAAAATGAAATAAATCTCAGATACAATGTTATAATTGCAATAAATATAATCATTTTAGTTATGAGTGTAGACCAACTCCTAAGGTGGAAGAGAGAAATCATGTAACAGCAACTAAAGAAGAAGAAAATGCGGAACTCAATGTATTCCTCACTTATAAAGAAAGTGAAAAATCAAGTAAAAATATTTGGCATCTTGATAATTGTGCCAGCAATCACATGTGTGATCGAAAAGACCTATTTTTAGAGTTGGACGAGAATATTTACGGACAAGTAACATTTGGAGATGAATCACCCGCCACGGTCAAAAGTAAAGGCAAAGTTACAATTATAGAAAAGAACGGAGAGAAGAGGCACATATCAGATGTTTATTATGTACCAGCTTTGAAAAGCAACATCATCAGGCTTGGACAGTTTCTAGAAAAAGGATATGAAGTACATATGAAGGATTGCATGCTCTCTCTAAAAAATAAGAGTTGTGAATTAATTGTGAACACCCGTAACCCGTATCCGTCACCGGAATAGGGTTACGAGGCATTACCGATAAAATCATAACATACAACATACATTTATGCATCCATTCTCAAACACCATACAATCATAATCACATTGTCCCTTATAAGGGCCTACGAGGCCTAAAACATACTTTAGAAGTGGTTCGGGACTAAACTGATAACTTATAAAATTTTTTGAAAACTTAGAAAATTTTCAAACATACCAGGGTCACACGCTCGTGTGAACAGGTCATTGCCTCACATGGCTCCAGACACGCCCGTGTCCCAGGCCGTGTGAAAATAGGGCATACATACTGACTTGGGTCACACGGCTAACCACACGCCCGTGTGTCTAGCCCGTGTACCCTTCGAAATGGCCACACACGCCCATGTGCCAGGCCGTGTGTTAGGTCCTGCCAATCCTGTAGGGTATACTGACTCATGCAACAGGGCCAAGTCACACGCCCGTGTCTAGACCGTGTGCCATTCAGGGGGTATACTGACTTCTTCCACACGGCCAGTCACACGCTCATATGTGAGGCTGTGTGGAGCATATTGACTTCAATTTAATTCCAACACCAGGGGACACACGGCTGTGTAGCATGACTGTGTGTCGCACACGGCTGAGACACACGCCCGTGTGGACAAAAATAGGCCATTTACAAGGCCAACTTGCCACCCTTTTCTCATGCTCACCTAAACAACCAAAATGGTACCATTTCATCATACAATATGCATCCCAAAATCATCAACCAAATGCACAATTCAAGCCATATTCATTTCAGCCAATTCCAATACTCAAATCAATGTTAAATATTTATTCAATTACTATATCATCAAGCATAAATTTTCAATCACATAACTTATCAAATTAACAACTTCAATCATACCAAATAGATCATTTACCAAACATCAAAATATAACCATTTGAACAACTATGAAACCATAACCACATTTATACCAAAACAAGCCATCACTCATGACTATATATACAAAACAAACTTATACATTTACAAGCCAACTCTCATGGCTATATTGACAACCAAAGTTCCATAACTAGCCTATACATGCCATATACCATATATACACAACTCTAAAGTACCAACTTAGGTGTTTGATAGTGCAATGATGTTCCCGACGACTCCCGAATCTGAGCTAGCTTTATTTCTCTATAAAACATAGACAAATAACACACAGTAAGCTTCATAGCTTAATAAGTTCTTAAGTGAATAACTCAATTCATCAAATAAATATAATTCAACTATTTACACATTACCAAATCGAAATCACATTAATCAAAAACCTTTTTCATGTCTTAAAACATGATCAAATACCATCTCATTGAAGTTTCTCAATGTAATACTCGAATAGGTTACGTATGTACTTGTATCACTTCATACTAACCTCTTTCTCAACCATGTTATTCTTTTACCCATTGAACCATTTGGAATAGAAGTCGGATACTCAAGGATTATAATTGATAAGTACCTATACCATGGCCCGTAGCCAAATCAAGGTAACTTATCCCGGAGTACCTATACCATGGCCCGTAGCCAAATCAATGTATCATTCACACCCGAAGTGCCGATATCAATGCCTGATGCCAACACAATAGCCTAATGACATGTCACTAGCATCCTAAACTATTCCTAAGGTTCAACCAGAGAGTTTCAGTTGTAGATTTCATCGTCGAACACCTCCGTAGAGTCGTATTCACAATTCAAACATTATCTGTAATCTCATAATCACAATTTATGCATTATCAAAGCATATAACATACATTTATAATGAAATTACCACATACCAACTTACATCGTGTATGAAAACAGCGAAATGAGTAAATTACTCGATAAGCTTGCCTTTCCCCTGATCCAATTCTGGATTATTTCTTTCTTCATCTATATGTATTAAAAATTAACTCATTTAATCACATATTCATTCAATTTGGTCCAAAAACACACATTTGGGCATATTTACACATTTGCCCCTAAACTTTCACATTTAATCAATTTAGTCCCTATTTCACAAATACATAAAATTCACACAATTCAATTTAATCCATGCTTAGCCGAATTACTATAGTGCCCCTAGCAGCCCATAACTTTCATTTATTTCACATTTCAACCCTCAATTTACACATCTCACAATGAAATCCTTAGTTGACATTTTTGTCAAAAAATCACTTTACAAAACATGAAAATCTATCATCAAAAATTCATATTTCATCATCAAACACCAAAGAACACGTAAGTTCATCAATGGAAACTCTCAAAATATTTAACAGTTTTGAAAATTAAGGTATGTGCTAGCTAGAACACGAAGCAACAATCACAAAAACATAGAAATCATCAAAATCCGAGTTAAAATGGACTTACAATTGAACTAAGCAATGGCCGAACCCTAAATGCCTCCCATGTCTTCTTCTTCTTTTGATTTTCGGTTGTAGAAAGAAAGATGGACACCATTTACTATTTTGTTTTTATTTATCTTATGCTAATATCATTTTTTACTAAATTAACATTTACTAAACTAGTTAAAAATCATCATATTAATGCCCATTTATGTCAAATTTCACTATCAATGGTCTAATAACATCATAAGGATCTCTCATTTAATAAATCATAGCAATTAGACACATTTAACATATAGAATGCCACTTTTGCATTTTAGGCGATTAAGTCATTTTTCTCAAATTGAGCAATTAAACAATAAAATTAGCTCACGAAATTTTCACACATACATACTATCATGCTGTAAACACCAATAATAATAATAAATAATTTTCTGACATCAGATTTGTGGTTCCAAAACCACTGTTCTGATTTAGCTAAAATCGGGCAGTTACAAATTGCCCAATTTGATATGACGCGTAACCGTCTGTTCACTATTGACATTGAATCTAGAAAAGTGAACTGTATGGAGAATGCAATCAAAGATGATTCATGGTTGTGGCATTTAAGGTTCGGCCATCTTGGATTTTCTAGCCTGAAGGTGTTGCCGAAAGAGAATATGGTAAATGGATTTCCAAAAATTAATCCTCTTGATCAACTGTGTAAAGCTTCCATTAAAGGAAAATAACA
The DNA here is from genome assembly GCA_005393395.2 of Gossypium australe. NCBI lineage: Eukaryota > Viridiplantae > Streptophyta > Magnoliopsida > Malvales > Malvaceae > Gossypium > Gossypium australe. The sequence goes on from CM016614.1 coordinate 48,115,086, forward strand.
CAGACAACGTTTTGAATTTGGAAAATCTCGACGAGCCTGGAGACCATTGGAGATTATGCACTCCGACATAGCAAGTCCTTTTGATATACCATCACTTGGTGGAAACAATTACTATCTTACTTTTTATTGATGATTTTAGTAGAAAAGGTTGGATATATCTTCTTAAAACAAAACTAGAAGCACTTGATAAGTTTATCGAGTTTAAAGCTATGGTAGAAAAATAGAGTGGACATTATATTAAGATACTCAGAACTAATAGAGGCAGTGAGTATAGTGAGTATACTTCAAAGCTATTTGAAAGCTTCAGTAAAGAGCACGAAATTATTCACTAGTTGAGAACTACGTACACACCACAATGAAATAGAGTCGTTGAAAGAAAGAACCGTACTATTCTTGATATGGAAAGGAGCATGGTTAAAGGTAAGCATTTACTAAGAACTTTCTAGACTAAAGCTGTTCAATATGTTGTTTATTTTTTGAACCGGTGTCTGACAAAAAGTGTGAAATATAAGATGTTAAACGAAGCCTGGAGCAATCAAAAGCCAAGAGTTGGACGTCTCAAGATTTTTGGATGCATCGCATATGCTCATGTTCTTGACTAGACAAGAAAGAAACTCGACGAAAAATAAGTGAAATGTATTTTCATTGGTTATGAAAAAAGAATCAAGGCATTTAGGCTATACAACTCTCTCGCAAAGAAAATTATTATTCCAAGAGATGTTGAATTCAATTAAGTTGATTATTGGAGATGGAGCGAAAAAGAAAAGAAAATTGAAGGATTATTTTTTAGTGATGACAAAGACGACGACTTCATCAATCAAGAACAAGCCGATGTTCAAAGCCCTCCAATTCTTGTTGCGACAACTCCTACAACATCGACATCACCAATCAGCACCAGTACCAACAACTCAGACAAAGCACCTGCAAGAATGCATAGTTTATGTGCTATTTATGAGGTCACAGAACCCATAGAAGCAACACTCGATAATTATTTATTTTCCTTAATGACAAAATGTGATCCAATAACTTATGAAGATGCAATTAAAGATGTCAAATGAAAGAAGGCAACGACTAAAGAAATTGTAGCAATAAGAAGAAATGACATGTAAGAGCTAACAAGTCTACCAGAAGGACTGATTGGAATCATAAACCAATTAAAAATTCGACAAAGGCAAGTGCACCTATCAATTAATAGTATATATATGATGAGTACAAATATCATTCCTACGAAGACTAAAAGTACTACTAATTACCGTCTTTCTATTATTTAACCCACAAACTAAAATTAACTAAATTAGTTAACTAAAGAATATGGTAAAGAACAAATCAGGAAAATAAACATTAAAAATCAAGAAACGAGACAAAACCCTAGAAAGAATCCACCTAGACTTCATCAATCATTATCAATCTAAACTACTTTCTTCACTTAGTAGCTTGATCCGTAGAAATCCCTAAATTATGCTAATATTTCTCTTCAAAACTAAAAGCAACTGACTCTAGGTTAATTAATTGAAATTTCTTTCTAATTAAAACCCTTATTGTCGTATTAACTCGATCTATGGATTCCTCTATTAGATTTGACTCTAATTCGATAGATTTATGTCGTCCTATTTCTAGAATTGCATGCAACTCCATTTAATTGCTCTAGATCTACTCTTAAACAAGGTCTATTCCTCTTCTAGTTTAAGCACATTAAACATGGATTAATAATCTAGAAATATTAAACCAAGAATTGAGGGCACATTATTGAGAACAAGATCCAAGTATTTATTGAGTAAAAATATAAATCAAATAACAAAATTCATCCTAGGGTTCATCTCCCTAGGTATTTGAAAATTTAGTTCATAATAGCAAATAAAAACATCTCAAAATAGGATAACCATAACAAACAAAGTAACTCATAATAAACTTAAAAAAAAATCAAAAGGAGATTTTTAATCTTGATTGAAATCTGCTTCAGAGTCTGCTTCAATGGTGTTTTTCGAGTTGTTTTCTTGAGTATGACGGATCACTCTCATTTTCTTATTTTTTGTCATATATAAGTCTTAGAATGCCTAAAAAACCTAAAGATTACATTTTTTTCATGTTTTCGGAATGCAGTTCACAAAATCCACACGGTTTAGCACATGGCCGTGTGGCTTTTGAAATTTTCTCCAATTTTCCAAATTTCACTCGTTTTTCACTTTTTTTTTCTCCCAAATGCTCTTATAAGTATAGAAACATGAATTTAAAATATTAGGAGCCTAAAATTCACCATTTTAAATCGAATAATCATTTAAAAATGCATTACCAATGAGGCTAAAACATGTTACTTTTGGCATAATAATAGTAATAATAATAAAACAAAAATAAAAAAATAAAAAGAAGGGGAAAAGCCAAACAGTTGGGGGAACGACTGACGGTGGTGGTCGATGGATGCTAAAGGACAGTCAGTGACGGAGAACGAACAACAACGGGAGATCTATTTTTTTAGTGATGGTGGAAAGGGAATGGATGAGGGAAGGTGCAGAGGGGGTAGATCGAGACTGTGTTGGAAGAAGAAATGGAGGGAACAGTGGTGCAAGTTAAATGGGAAAGGATGAGAGAAAGGTTCAGTGAGCCTATGGGGGGCTGGTTGTGGTTGGGTCGGCGACGGAAAAAGGAAAGAAAACACAAGAAAGCACAATAGAAGATAAAAGGGAGAAAGGGGAGATAGTCGGTGAGGGGAAACAGAGAAGGAGATCAGCAGCGAGAGGGGCTATCGAGGGTGGAGAGGAACGGGCAACAATGGCCGGACTGGTGCTAAGGCGACTAGGGTTTTGGGGTTGTAAGGATCGATGGCTAAATGGGGAAGAAGGATTTTTTTAAACCTTATATTTAATAAAGGACATGTTCGTGTAATTTGACCGTGTTGGACTACAAGGCTATGTCTTGTGCTCGTATAAAACCTTCCAGCCTGTGTAGCCTTTGAAAATTTGAATACAAAAATTAGTCCAATTTCCACAAGGCTTGCGATACGCCTGTGTGTCCAAGCTGTGTGTGACACACGGCTGTGTTCCAGGCTTTGTGTGATCACTATTTGCTTCTCCCACGATCGTGTAACTCACTGTGTTGAAATAAAATTGAAAAAATTCACTCTAGTATGCCCACGGCCTGAGACACGTCCATATGTCCATGTCGTGTGGCCCACACAGCCGTCTCCAAGCAGTGTGGATCACTCCAGTCCATGTGACCTCTATTTTTTTTAAAAAATTGAAGTAATAAAAATAAAAATGAATGTAATAATTTTTTTGAAGTTTTTTTTTCAATTTTTTTAAAAATTTAAATAAATAAATAACACAAAAACACTCAGGTTGCCTCCCGAGAATCGTTTATTTGGAGTCTAAGCTCGACTTTCCTTTTTAATGTCATGGTTAAAGCGATTGTTGGAGCCATAGCTCTTTTCTCTCGTTATCAGTTTTACCGCCAAAGTAAGGTTTGAGACAAGTATTGTTTACCTTAAACGTGCTGAATTTAGAATTTGTTTCTTAATTGTACTATATAGAAAAATGGTTTTTACCACACATGGGTTGGACCCTCTTGACTTTAACTCCAAGGGGAACATTCATGGGTCCGATTTTTTTAACAACACTTTGTATTGGTTCGGCCTTTTTACATGAACATCATGGCGTTGTTTTGTTTCTTCCTTGTGTTTTCTTAGTTTCTCATCAACCTTCATTCGCCATTCATCTAGTTCATTGATCTGCACCAGTCTCTTTTCACTTGTTGCTCGGTTTCTGTCACCTTGAATAAAATATGGCTCCAACATGTTTACTTGATGGATTTCCTGCAAAGAACGTTTAGCCACATTATTACTAACATTAACAAAACAATTAGTATCATCTCGCTCACTAGCGACTCTCACAAAATCAGGTGCTTGAAGAGTAATCTTTTCATCACCTACACGAAGCACATGTTCACCAGTACCCACATCAATAACAGTTCTAGCAGTGGTTAAAAATGGTCGACCTAAGATCATAGGTACCTCAATATCCTTATACATGTCCAATACAACAAAATCAATAAGGAATATAAATTTATCCACTTTCACAAGTACATCCTCAATAATACGCCTAGAATATCTAATTGATCTATCCGCTAATTAAATAATCATCCTAGTGGGTTTGGGTTCCCCAAGACCAAGTTGTTAAACATCTTATAAGGTATAACATTTATTCTAGCTCCTAAATCAGCCAAAGCGCTTTCAACATTTAAACTACCAATGAGACAAGGAATAATAAAACACCCAAGAACTTCTCTTTTCAATGCTGCTGGATATGGAATTTGTGGTTTGTATTCTCTAACCACTGACTTATGCTCTTTCTTGCTTTCCTCAACTTCATCACTTTTCACAATAGCTTCGACTTCTTTTTTCGACTAGACTAACCCTTCCACATTTCGAACAATGATTACGTGGATTTGCTCTCTTGGGTTAGTTTCAGTATTGCTAGGTAAGCTCCCTTTTGGTCTTTCTGAAATAAGTTTGGCAAGCTGTCTAATTTGATTTTCAAGTCCATGAATCGATGCTTGTTGATTTTTCAGTGAACACAAATAAATTTAGCCAACATCTCCTCAAGGTTCGATTTCTTCTCTTGCTGATAAGGCTACTGAAAACCTAAAGGGGGTTAAAACATTTGATTTCCTTGACCACCCCAAGAAAAATTTGGATGATTCCTCCATCCTGCATTATAAGTACTGCTATAGGGGTTATTTTGAGGTCTAAACTTATTTCCCAAAAAATTGACTTGATCATGCTTCATGTTAGACTTGAAGGGTGAATAATCTAGATTAATCACCTCCACTCTATTCGCATCACATTGCATCACCAAATTTACCTACTTAGAAAAATTCAAACCATAAAATTTTTTATTTAGTGCTTCCACTTGGATTGCCAACATAGCAACTGCATCTATATTGAAAACACTAATTGCTTTCATCGGTTTTGTTCCCATGACTTGCCACTGATAGTTATTCAGTTCTATTTCTTCAAAAAACTCTTGAGCTTCCTCGGGTGTTTTATTATTTAGTATTCCATCAGCTGCTGCAATAATTAATTACCTAGTGGAGGGATTCAAACCATTGTAGAATGTTTAAACTTGTAACAACAAAGGTAACCCTTTATGAGAGCACATTTTCAAAAGATCTTTAAATCTCTCCCATGCATCATATAATGTCTCTATATCAAGTTATACAAAAGAAGAAATGTCATTTCTTAACTTAGTTGTTTTGGCCGATGGGAAGTACTTCAACAGAAACTTTTCACTCATTTGATCCCAAGTCGTGATAAAACCTCATGAAAGTGAATTCAACCATTTTTTTTCCTTAATCCTCAAAAAGAATGAGAATAACCGTAAGCGTAAGGCATCATTAGAAATACCATTAATCTTGAATGTGTAGCAAATCTCTAGAAAGTTAGCCAAATGAATATTCGGATCTTCATCTTGCAAACCATCAAACTGAACATACTATTGTACCATCTAAATTGTGTTTGGCTTTAGTTCAAAATTATTTGCAGCAATGGTATGTCTTACAATACTCGATTTAGCCCCAATCAGAATAGGCTTAGTATAATCATACATAGTCTAAGGAGTAGGATTTGTAGGATTTAGTTGATTTTTTATTATTATCACCCATCTCCATTGTAATATTATTTTCCTCTTAATTGTAGCAATAAGGAGAAATGACATGTAAGAGCTAACAAATCTACCAAAAGGACTGATTGCAATTGCAAACCAATTAAAAATTTAACAAAGGAAAGTGCCCTTATCAATTAATAGTATAGCTACAGTGAGCACAGATATCATTCTCATGAAGACTAAAAGTACTAGTAATTACCGTCTTTCTATTTTTTAATCAACAAATTAGAGTGACTAACTAAAACAAAATGTATCAGCCTGATTTTGGGTCTAGTCGAAACAGTAGTTTCGGGACCACAAATCCTACGCAGTAATATTTATTTTTTATTATATTTTTATGGTCTACAGTTTTATGGAATGATTTCGTAAAAATTTGTTTCAAAAATTTTGATGTCTGGGCACTCACTTTAGTTAAAAGGACTAAATTGCAAAAGGTGGAAAATGTGTGTTCTAGAAGCTAGAGGTGTCCAATTGCTATGAAATTTCAAATTAGATGTCCTTAGATGGTAATTAGACCATTATGTCTTATATGGACAAAAATGGACATGGTTAGGGAAAAATATCAAAGTTTAAGTGAAGGGCATTTTGGTCATTTGGTAAATAAAGCCAAAATAACCAAATAAAAGTGTCCATCTTCTTCAATTTAGTCCCTTGTGCCGAAAACATAAGAGAAGCCACAGCTAGGGTTTTGGCCAAGCTTTCAAGCTCGATTATAAGTCTGTCTTTGTCCCGTTTTTAAAGATTTTTACGTTTTTGTGAATGTTGTAACTTGATTTAGCTATTTCTAGGACTAATTTGAAGAGATGTCAAAGTCTAAAATTTGAACCATGTTAGATATTTGTGTATTTTGATTTTTAATGGTAGATTATGCAAATTTGATGTTGAATAAACAACTTCTACTAAGTGACTTTAGATGAAAATGCCTAAAAAGGACTTATTTGTAAAAGTTGGAAAATGTGTGTTAAAAATGTGAATAAAGGAAAGATGTGGGTTGTTATGGGTATAAAAATGGTTCGGCTGGGCTTGGGTTTTGAAGAAATTGACTATATTTCATTTTACAAGCCTTGGGACTAAAGTGTAAAATGTTAAAAAGTCAGGGGCAAAGATGTAATTTTACCATAATGTGATTTTTGGAACTGAATTGAATAATGTGAGTATTAAATGAGTTAAATTTGCTATTATAGATCAAGAAAAACGAAGTTCGGACCTAGATCGGGGGAAAAACAAAGTGTTTGATGATTAGGTCTATTTTCACTATTTTTGTACCGAGGTAAGTTCGTATGTTGATAATGCAATGTCATATTTTTTTAATGTTTTGATATTGCATGAACTGTATGATTGATTCTACGAGTATATTCGACAAAGTTCCAGCAAGAGAGAAATCTCGGTTAACCTTAAGAATAAATTAGGATACAAGTGACTTGTCACTAGGAACCCATGTGATTATGTGATCTATGTGTCCCGGGTGCTAGTCTCATACGTCCTATCGGTGGCTAAGTATACCGACATATGTTACGGATACTTGACAGCTTGTGTGAACAGCACCGAGTAGTTACGTCTTGACTGACAGCTTGTGCGAGCCTATATGTGTTATGAGATTTGTGGTAGCATTGGCTACATATGTGGCACTTATGTGCAAATTTTTCCGTGTATCCGATAGTATTCCAAGTGGTTTCATGGGTAGGTCATAGATGAGAAAGTATGTGATTATGTTACGAGTTGGTATAGGTGTGTACGAAAAACTCAAAGGAAATGGATTCGATATATGATGAACTATTGGGAAGAATGTGATTGAGTAAGTTATGCTCATGAAATTTTAAATGACATTTATGTTGATATATGTTATGTTTTTCATATGACAAGTGTATAATTAATATTGTTTATTATTTGCATATGAACTTATTAAGCTATATAGCGTACTCCCCTTTCTTTCTCTTATCTTATAGAGTCACCAAGCTAGCTCGAGATTGGAGATTGCCGGAGATCCATTCACACTATCAACCATTATTTTGGGTACCATTGAAATGTCAATATTTTGATTTATGGCATGTATAGGGACTTGGTCATTTTGTTATATGTGTCATTGATAATGTGGCCAAATGTATTGGCTTATAATGGTTAATGATTTCATTTTGTATATGGCCATGAAAGTTGGCTAATGTTGGTTATGAATATCATTATATGTTGATACCATTCATGAATGTGGAAACCTGCATGATTTGTGTTGATAAATTATGATGTTAAAGCATGTTAGATGTTAGTATGAGGATGTGATGTTAATACCTTGATTGTGGATGTTTTGGTTGCCTAAGTATGCTTGAATTGGTATTATATGATGTTGTGTAGGTATGTGCATGGAAGGGTGGTAAAAGTTTGGTAAATCACCTTATTTTGTCCACACGGGTGGACACACGGGTATGTGTCTAGGTCGTGTGCGACACACGGCTTGCCCCACGAGCGTGTGTATTGGCCGTGTGTCCTCCGCACCTTAATTTTGAGAAACAGAATGCTCATAATTGAGCAAACAGGCAGAGACACGGGCGTGTGTCTCAACCGTGTGAGGGACACGGCCTCAGGCACTGGCGTGTGACTTGGCCGTGTGAATTCAATTTGTTCAATGACTTACAAATAGAGAGTTACATGGGTTAGGGACACAGGCGTGTGTGACTACACGGCCTGCCCACACGGGCGTGTCCCAAAACCACACGAGCGTGTGACCCATGTTTCTAGCAAAAAATTTCTAAGTTTTGTAAAAATTTCCTAAGTGCTCGGTTTAGTCCCGAACCACTACTAGAGCATGTTTTAGGCCCCGTAGGCTCGTATTAGGGACTTTATGATTGATTATGAATGGTTTTAATTTAGACGCAAATTTGTAACTCGATTTGTATGTTTACTTACAATGTAAGTCCGGTAATGCCCCATACCTTGCTCTGGCATTGAATACGGGTAAGGGTGTTACATTTAGTGGTATTAGAGCTACGGTTTAGTTGATTCTCGGACTAACGTAGCGTGTGTAAGTGTCTAGCTATATATGCCATAAATAAACCGTGAAAGTGTGATGACTCCTAACAACTTTAAATTGTGTTTTTATATAGTAAATGGATCCCAATTGAGCTGAAGCTGATGACGTAGAAAGTAATGCGCTAGTTCCCGCTCAAGGGGCAGTGCCGTCTAAAAGTAAACCTCCCAGATTAGTTAGGGAGAAGGAGAAGGGGCTAGAGAAACCTTCCTCCACATGATGAACGAGTGGTATATGGAGTTTGTTTGAACAAATCCGAGTGCTCAACCCACTCCACCCCCACCTATTCCTCAGCCGATTCCTGTAGCTCCACGAGGTATGGAATTTGTAAGATTGAATAAGCCTCCGGTTGATAAGATCTGAAAGTATAGGGCTGAAAATTTCAGAGCTAATGTTGATGATGATCCCGAGAGAGTCGAGTATTGGCTCAAAAACTCCATCATGGTATTTGATGAACTGTCTTGCATACCGGATAAATGTCTGAAATGTGTTGTATCGCTTCTAAGAGACAACATACCAATGGTGGAAAACTCTTGTGTCAGTAGTACCGAGAGAGAGGGTTAACTGGGAATTCTTCCAATATGAATTTAGGAAGAAATATATCAACCAACGATTCATCGATCAGAAACGTAAGGAGTTTTTAGAGCTGAAACAGGGCCGAATGTCTGTGACCGAGTACGAACGAGAGTTTTTCAGGCTCAGTAAGTACACTCAGGAGTGTGTTTCCACCGAGGCTATCATGTGTAAAAGGTTCGAAGATGGGTTGAATGAGAATATTCGATTGTTAGTTGGAGTTCTTGAGCTGAAAGAATTTGTGGTGCTATTCGACCGAGCTTGTAAAGCTGAAGAATTAAGCAAGGAGAATAGGAAAGTTGAATTTGAGGCTAGAGATGCAAAAAAAAGGCCAATGAGTAAGTCGTTTCAATTTTAGTCTAAGAAACCAAGAGATTTGTATGCTCGTTCGAGTGCTTCAATTTCAACGTAGGAAGCAATACTCGGGTTATAAAGCCCAAACTACATTAGTAACGAACGTTGGTAACACTAGGTCTGGTAGGCCCGAATGTCAGCACTGTGGCAGACGACATCCCGATGAATGTAGAATGAATGACCGGGCATGTTTTATGTGTGGCTCTCAAGACCACTTTATTCGGGATTGCCCTAGGATGGCTAAGAAAGAGAAGATTCAGAATGCAAGATCAGGCAACACTACCACTAGAGGGAGGCCCCCGAGGAATACGGGGAATGCGTCTAGTAGTGAAGGTGTGACTAAAGATTAAACTGTAAGATCCGAGGCTAGAGCACCTGCTAGAGCCTATACTATCCGTGCTCGCGAAGAAGCAACATCTCCTGATGTTATCAATGGTACTTTTTCTCTCTATAATACTAATGTAATTGCATTGATTATCCTGGATCAACTCATTCTTATGTTTGCATGAAATTGGTAGCTAGTAAGAGCTTGCCTCTTGAGTCTATTGAGTTTGTGATTAAAGTGTCAAACCTCTTAGGCAAACATGTATTAGTTTATAGAGTTTGCAAGAATTGTCCATTGATGATTCGAGGTCACTATTTTTCGACTGATTTAATGTTGTTGCCATTTGATGAGTTTGATGTTATTTTGGGCATGGATTGGTTGACTGCATGATGTGATAGTGAATTGTAGATGGAAAATTATTGAATTGAAATGTGAAAATGGTAAAATTTTTCGGATTGATTCAAATGAGTCGGGTAAGTTACCTCTTGTGATCTCTTCGATGTCTGCCCAGTGATATGTAAGAAAAGGTTGTGAAGCTTATCTAGCTTATGTGTTTAATACAAAAGCATCTGAATTGAAAATTGAATCAGTGCTGGTAGTTTGTGAATATCCGGATGTTTTTCCAGAATAGTTACCTGGGTTGCCACCGATTAGAGAAGTTGAGTTTGGTATTGATTTAGTACCAGGGACTTCACCAATATCAATTGCTCCGTATAGAATGGCTCCGACCGAATTGAAAGAATTAAAAGCTCAGTTGTAAGAGTTGACAGATAAGGGTTTTGCAAGACTGAGTTTTTCTCCCTAGGATGCACCAGTATTATTTGTAAAGAAGAAGGATGGATCTATGAGACTTTGTATCGATTATCAGCAGCTCAACAAAGTAACGATAAAGAACAAGTATCCTTTACCGAGAATTGATGACTTGTTTGATCAGTTGAAGGGGCAACAGTGTTCTCGAAGATTGATTTGAGGTCTAGCTACTACCAGTTGAGAGTTAAAGAGTCGGATGTACTGAAAACCGCTTTCAGAACAAGGTAGGCATTATGAATTTCTTGTCATGCCTTTCGGACTAACTAATGCTCCTGCTGTTTTTATGGACTTGATGAATCGAATCTTCCGACCATATTTAGATAAATTAGTGGTTGTGTTTATTAACGATATTCTGATTTATTCTCGAGATGAGACTGAGCATGTCGAGCACTTAAGAAATGTATTGTAGACTTTGAGAGATAAGAAATTATTTGCTAAATTTAGTAAAAGTGAGTTTTGGCCCTGAGAATTTAGATTTTTGGACATATTGTTTCAGGAGATGGTATTCGGGTTGATCCGAGTAAGATTTCGACAATTATTGATTGGAAACTGCTTAGAAATGTATCTGAGGTTAGAAGCTTTTTGGGATTAGCCGGCTATTATAGATGTTTTGTTAAGGGTTTTCAGATGATCGCTACTCCTATGACTAAGTTTTTGCAAAAAGAGTTTAAGTTTGAATGGTCCGAAAAATGTCAGCAAAGTTTTAAGAAGTTGAAAGCATTATTGACTGAGGCGTCGATTTTAGTGCAACCTGAACCGGGAAAAGAGTTTGTGATTTATAGCGATGTGTCACTAAATAGATTAGGATGTGTATTGATGCAAGAAGGCAAAGTGATAGCTTATGCCTCGAGATAGTTGGAACTGCATGAGAAGAATTATCCGACGCACGATCTAGAATTGGCTGTCATAGTGTTTGCTTTAAAGATTTGGAGACATCATTTGTATGGTGAGAAATGTCATGTATTTTCGGATCATAAAAGATTTGAATTTGCGACAATAGAGATGGCTCGAGCTACTAAAAGATTATGAGCTAGTGATTACTACCATCCCGGAAAGGCAAACGTAGTTGCAGACGCTTTGAGCAGAAAGTCCTTGTCTGTCTTGAGAGCTATGACTACGAGGTTGACTTTATTTGAGGATAGAATGATTCTAGCTGAGTTGAGATCTAGACCGGTGTTTCTTTAGAAAATTCGTGAAGCACAGAGAAGTGACAAAAAGGTTCAAGCTAAAAGAGTCCAGTTCGAATCGACTAGTGATTCAAACTATTAAATTGGGACCGATGATTGTTTGATGTTTCGAGGTAGGATTTGTGTACCGAAAGATACCGAGCTTATTTAGAAAATTCTTCATGAGGCATATAATGGTTGTTTATATGTTCATTCGGGCAGTATGAAAATGTATAATGATTTGAAGAAATTGTATTGGTGGTCGGGTATGAAACGAGATATTTCAGAATTTGTTTCGAGATGTTTGATTTTTCAACAAATAAAAGCCGAACACCAAGTACCTTCGGGTTTACTTCAGCCAGTGATGGTACCCGTGTGGAAATAGGACTGAATTATGATGGATTTCGTAACGGGTTTGCCTTTAAATCCGAAAAAGAAAGATGCTGTATGGGTTGTGGTTGATAGATTGACGAAATCGACTCATTTTATACTGGTACGTACGGATTATTCACTTGATAAGCTAGCTGAATTGTACATTGCTGAGATTGTTAGATTGCACGGGGTGCCTATTTCTATTATTTCGGATAGTGATCGGAGGTTTACGTCGAGATTTTAGAAGAAGTTGTAAGAATCTTTGGGCACAAAGTTAAACTTTAGTACCGCATTTCATCCGCAAATCGACAGTTAATCTGGAAGAACGATTTAGATTCTCGAAGATATGCTCCAATGTTGTATTTTAGAATTTGAAGGTAGTTGGTAGTTGGGAAAAATATCTACCTTTAGTCAAAATTGCTTATAACAATAGTTTTCAGTCAAGTATTAAGATGGCACCGTATAAGGCATTGTATGGAAGCAAGTGTCGAACTCCGTAGTACCGGACCGAGCTCAGTGAGGGACAGATTCACAAGGTTGATCTGGTTAGAGAAATTAAAGAAAATGTGAAAGTAATTCGTGATTGTTTGAAAGCAGCTTCAGATAGACAGAAATCGTATGCGGGTTTGAAAAGAAAATAGATTGAGTTTCAAGTTAGTGATAAAGTATTTTTGAAAGTATCTCCATGGAAGAAAATTCTGAGATTTGGTCGCAAAGGGAAGTTGAATCCGCGTTTCATTGGGCCATATGAGGTTATTGAAATAATAGAGCCAGTGGCATATCGGTTAGCTTTGCCGACAGAGTTGGAAATGATTCACAATGTATTTCATTTGTCAATGTTGCGACTTTATTGATCAGACCCTTCACATATGATTTCTCCGATAGAGGTTGAGCTTCGACCCGATATGACTTATGGTGAAGAATCGATCAAGATTTTGGCTCAAGAAGTCAAACAGTTGAGAAATAAAAGTATAACTCTAGTGGAAGTTTTATGGCAACGACATGGGGTCGAAGAGGCTATGTGGGAACCCGAGGAAGCTATGAGAAAACAGTACCCAAACCTCTTTTTTGGTAAGATTTTCGGGGACAAAAATCCCTAAAGGGGGAGAGTTGTAACAACCTAATTTTGGGTCTAGTCGGAACAGTGGTTTCGGGACCACAAATCTGACGCAGTAAAATTTAATTTTTATTATATTTTTATGGTCTACAGTTTTATGGAATGATTTTGTGAAAATTTCGTTCGAAAATTTTGATGTTTGGGCACTCAATTTATTTAAAATGACTAAATTGCAAAAGGTGGAAAATGTGTGTTCTAGAAGCTAAAGGTGTCTAATTGCTATGAAATTTCAAATTAGAGATCCTTAGATGGTAATTAGACCATTATGTCTTAATATGGGCAAAAATGGACATGGTTAGGGAAAAATATCAAAGTTTAAGTGAAGGGCATTTTGGCCATTTGGTAAATAAAGCCAAAATAACCAAATAAAAATGTCCATCTTCTTCAATTTAGTCCCTTGTGTTGAAAATTGAAGTGGAGCCATAGCTAGGGTTTTGGCCAAGCTTTCAAGCTCGATTGTAAGTCCGTCATTGTCCCGTTTTTAAATATTTTTAACTTTTTTGTGAATATTGTAACTTGATTTAGTTATTTCTAGGGATAACTTGAAGAGATGTCAAAGTCTAAAATTTTACCCATGTAAGATATTTGTGTATTTTGTTGTTTAATCGTAGATTATGCAAATTTGATGTTGGATAAACAACTTTTACTAAGTGACATTTGATGAAAATGCCTAAAAAGGACTTATTTGTAAAAGTTGTAAAATGTGTGTTAAAAATGTGAATAAAGGAATTGTGAGCTGTTATGGGTATGAAAATGGTTCGGTTAGGCCTGGGTTTTGAAGAAATTGACTATATTTCATTTTACGAGCCTATAGACTAAAGTGTAAAATATTGAAAAGTTATGGTGTAACACCCTTACCCGCATTCGACGCCGGAACAGGGTACGAGGCATTATCGGACTTAAACACTAACAAACATACATTTCTGAGTCACAAATTTCCATCCAAATTTAAAAATTTTCATACACATTCATATCGTCCCTAAAACGAGCCTACGAGGCTCAATACATACTTTGGAATTGGTTTGGGAGTAAACCGAGAACTTCAGAAAATTTTACAGAACTTAGACACGCCCGTGTGACCCTTAGACACGCCTGTGCTACAAGCCGTGTTCAAAATGGGATGCTCTCTGACTTGTGCCACACGCCCGTGCCACACGCCCGTGCCACACGCCCGTGTGCTAGGCCGTGTGGTTGATTTAATTTCCATAATTTTTCAAAAAGTAAGTGCAGACTTCACACGGCCAAGACACACGCCTGTGTCTCTGCCCGTGTGCTCAATTCTGGACATTCTATTTTGCATCAATTAAGGTGCAGGGGACACACGGCTGAAACACATGCCTGTAGGGCAAGCCCTGTGTCACACACGGCCTAGACACACGCCCATGTGTCTACCATGTAAATAAAAATAAGGCTATTTACCAAGCCATTTTTCCACCCATACTTGCACCAACCTACACAACAACAAACAACACCAATCCAAGCATATACATACAACCAAATTAGCCACAAACAAGATATTAATACATCGTTTACACATACTGTAACACCCCTTACCCGTATCCAATGTCGGGACAGGGTACGAGACGTTACCTATCTTAAACACATGCATACCCACAATTCTGAATCATAAAAGTCCATTCAAATTTAAAACTTTTCAAACTTCCTTTTAACATCCATAATATGGGCCTATGAGGCCTAAAACACATCTTAGAACCGTTTCCAGATCAAATCGGGTTATTTGGAAAACCTTGGAAAATTTCATTAGAAACAGGGGCACACGCCCATGTGAAAGTGTGACACGCCCATGTGACTTGATAACATGGCCATGTTGACAGATCGTGTGATTCACACGGCCTAAGCATATAGGGACACACCCGTGACTCAGCCCGTGTGGATTTATCATCACAATTCGAACCTACAGGGGTTTTCACAAGGCCTGGCACACGCCCGTGTCCTTCACACAGACATGACATGCCCGTGTCTTATCCTGTATGCAAAAACTTTAACATTCTGTTTCTGACATCATCAACCTAATAGGGTCACACGGCCAAGGCACACACCCGTGTCCCTAGACCGTGTCTTCCACACAGTTGATACATACGGCCGTGTCTCAGCCTGTGTGGTTACTATTAGGCATTCTGTTTTGCCAACTTAGAATGCAGGGGGACACACGGCCAAACCACACGCCCATATGTCTACCTGTGTGGACAAGAACAAGGCTATTTACCAAGCCCTTTTCTGCCACCCCTACTTGCATCATAAACCACATTAAGCAACCTATATGCTCAGGCATATCTATACCAATTACTCAACCATGCAATTTGCACATACATGATAAACATCATCAGTTTCATATATTAATAATAAAAATTAGCCATCAATTATGGCCTTATACAAAATGAATTGAGTAACATTAATAGCTAACAATCTTGGCTAACCAATATGGCATATAACAAAGTAACCAAGTTCCTACACATGCCATACTCAAAATAATCAAACTTCACCATACCAAAAGAATAGCTTGATAGTGTGAACCGAGCTCTGACGTCCTACGATCCCCGAGCTAGCTTGGCGATCTACAAGGGAAAAGAGAGAGAGTAAGCATAAAGCTTAGTAAGTTTGCATGCAATAGATGACAACATAAAATCTTATGATACATTCATACTGTACTTTAAGTAATAGCACAAGTTCTCAAGCACATTGACATAGCTTACTCATGCTTACTCTTACCAATCACATATCACATATCAGACTTATTTCTCGTGAGTATCTCATATGTACCTGTATCACTTCATCATATAACTTTAGCACTTTTACCATCTTGAACATAAACATAGCTCTTTACCATATTTAATGTAAACTTAGCTCTTTACCCGTTGAACCACTTGGAATGTCGAGGATACCCGGAATTCGTCATGCACGTAGTAAGATGCCAATGCCATATCCTAGATATGGTCTTACATGGGATCACATGTCAATGTCAATGCCATATCCTAGATATGGTCTTATACAGAATCACATATCGATGTCGACGCCATGTCCCAGACATGGTCTTATATGGGACCTTACAAATCTCATGTCTTAATGATGATATCTTCTCACTTCCTAAGGTTCAACCAGGACTTCAAAATCATAAATTTTCATCATACTCTCATCTAAATATCATTGATCAATTTCATAGAAATAATATACATCTTCACGAAATGACAAGCATTTTAAAACATAATAACATTATGTAGCTTTATTACACACAAACTTACCTCGATACCAAAATATGCCAATTTGCAAATCTAGTCCAAAACCTTGCCTTTTCCTCAATCAAGGTTAATTCCACGTTCTTCTTTATCTATAATAACAAATTTACTCATTTAATCACCATATTGATCAAGACATTTCAAAAGTCATACTTTGGCAAAATTACCATTTTGCCCTTAAACTTTCACAAAATTATGGTTTTGCCCCTAGGCTCGTAAAGCAATTCTAATCAAATTTACTCCTTTAACAAGCCTAGCTGAACATTTATTACTCTTGTATAAACTCACAATACCAATTATTTCACACATTTACCACCTATTTTATAACCTTCACAAAAAGGTCCATTTTAGGTGTTTTCATGCAAAATCTTTTCACAAAAGTTGTTTATTTAACAACCAAGGTTCATTTTCTTCCAAAAAAATTCAACAATCAACACTAATGCTCTCATGGAAAAACCCTACACTTTCAACCATTTTGCAAAATAGTCCCCTCATTAGCTAGATAATGCTACAAGGGTCTTAAAAGTACAAAAATTAGCAAGAATGATTGTAATAGCCCGAATTAGGGGCTAGTCGGAACAGTGATCTCGGGATCACTAATTTGAGGTTAGAAAAATTTATTTTCACATTATTTTGTGTTAGAGCATGATTTTGGAATTTCATAAAAAAATTTGGTACGTTAATTTTAGCGATTTCTTGTTTAATCGCGAAAAATGGCTAAATCGCATAAAGTGCCAAAGTTCCATTCTTTGAGCTAAAGGTACCAAATAGCCATAGATGGATAATTGGAGGTATTTAAAAGGCAATTAGACCCCCAATATAGGCTTGGCCGGCCATAGTAAGCATAGGGGACAAGAATTGACCAAGTTGGTCAAAATTGGTGATGTTTGGTGGATTAAATTGATAGTTTAATATTAAAATAAAGAAAAGATTATGTCCATCTCTCTTATTCACTTCTTCCACTAAAATTTGCAAGAGAAATAAGGGTTGAAAGCTTCAAAAATTTCAGCACACTCATCTCTTTATTAGTAAGTGTTCTAGTGATCTTTTCTTGAAAATAGTTGTACTTTTGAGACCCCTAAAGCTTAAGCTTTCAAATGATGGGACTATTATGCAATATTGTGAAAAGTTTAGAGTTTTTCCATAAGAGCTATCATTGTTGTTTGCTGCATTTTTATGGAAGAAATTGAGTCTTAATTGTTAGAGAAACAACTTTTGTGAAAGGTGTTACCATGAAAACACCTAAATAGGACTTGAATGCAAATATTAAATTGTGTCATAAATGCATGAAATAGCTGGAATTCTGAGTAGTTGTAAGAGAAATAAATGTTTTGTGAAAGGTGTTACCATGGAAACACCTAAATAGGACTTGAATGCAAAGATTAAATTGTGTCATAAATGCATGAAATAACTGGAATTGTGAGTAGTTGTAAGAGAAATAAATGTTCACCTAGGCTTGTTGAAGGCGGAAATACGATTAGAATTCATTTCCAAGCCTAGGGGCAAAATGATCATATTACCAAAGTTTAGGGGCAAATAGTAATTTTACCAAAGCATGATTATTGAAATGTTTTCATTAATGTGATGATTAAAATGAGCTAAATTGTTATTATAGATCAAGAAATACGAAGTCCAGACCGGAACCGAGGCAAGAACAAAGTCGAGGACTAAACTTCATATCTACATACATTTTGAATACTAAGGTAAGTTTGTATGAAATTGGTGTTTCAGGAATACTTGATATTATGGTTATGTGCATTATTATTGGTAAACTCGAGCGTGAAGTTTCGATAGGTAAATGATGTGAATAAGTTAAGTGAAAGTCCCGGATCAGATTTTGGACTGAGAATAATATTATGCATTCATATGAGACAAGGAAGGTCCCGTATAAAACCATGTCTGGGATATGGCCTCGGCACCAAAGAAAGATTTCGTATAAGACCATGTCGGGGACATGGCATCAACATCTAAGTACGATCTCGTATAAGATCATGTCTGGGATATGGCATTGACATCGGGTTATGAGACCCCGTATAAGACCATATCTGGGATATGGCATCGGCATAAAAAAAATCTCATATAAGACCATATCCGAGATATGGCGTTGGTACCAAAACCTATGTATGATAAGTTCAAATAATTCATGATGAACCAATCTATTTATAAGCAAAAGAGTTGAGTATGTGAGTTGGCCTAGATCCAATTTTGTTATTGGATGGTCTTGAGTAAATTTCATGATATGAATGTTAAAGATGTGAATTTATGGTTATGTTAGCGTATGTGCTAAATCATGTGATTTAGTGATACAGGTAACGCGAGTAATTAAAAGTTACTAGATTATGTTGACATGAGATAAGTAAGAGTAAATGTGAATAAGTACGAGTAAGCACTTTTATTCATTTGAGCCTATGTTGCTATTATTCCATGAAATGAATGTTTATAATTGGAGTAAATATGTTATCCTAGAGTTTCATGCAAACTTACTAAGTTATATGCTTACCACTCTCCTTTCCTTTTTCCTTGTAGTATTGCCAAGATAACTCGAGAGGTTGCAGACGTCGGAGTTTGAAAATCACACTATCGACATCACTTTGGTACAACAATTTAGACGTATTTTGAGTATGGCATGTATAGGACTCGAGCATTTTGTTAAGTTGTAATTGTTAGTCAAAGTGTTGGCTAAGTAAGTCATTAAAGTCATTTTGTAAATGACCTTATAAGTTAGGCAAATTCTATTGCTTAATAAAAATGAATTGCAAGATGTATATGCCTTTATGTATGTCTTGATTCTTTGAGCTCCTAGAGGTACCTATGGATTATTCTTTATATTGGAATGAGTACTTAAATGTGCCTTCGGGATAAGAGTGGTATTGATTTGAATGGAAGTATGTATGTGTGCAACGTAGGGTGGCTAAAGGGCTTGGTAAATAACCTGCCAATCTTCCACATGGGTAGAACGGGCGTGTGTCTAGACCGTGTGAGAGACACAGCTTGCACATGGGCGTATGCCCAGGCCGTGTGAAGTCTGGACCTTGCACTTGGAAAATAAATCGCCACACGGCTGAAGCACACGGGCGTGTGCACGGACCGTGTTGATAAGTCAGAATGCCAAGGTTTGGCACACGGGCTAGGACCAGGGCGTGTCAAGGCCGTGTGACCTTAGTCAGAATCGACCACGGGAGGAAGACACGGGCCTGTCTTGGGGAACACAGGTGTGTCCCTAGACCAACACGGGCGTGTAGCCCCTGTTTTGTTGAAATGTTTCTTGAGTTCGTGAAAGTTCCCGAAATAGTTTCGAAACCTCTATGAGGTATGTTTAGGGCCTCTTAGGCTGAGTATACATGAGTGATGGGTTAAACGAGATTTTTATAACCCTATTCGAGGCGTTTAAGCAAGGTTAGTTAGGTAATGCCCCAAACTCGGTTCTGGCTTGAATACGGGTAAGGGGTGTTACAATGATCACCAAAATCACTTGCTAGTAAAGGTTGAAGTTGTTGAAAATTTTCAAGCTTCCAAACCCCTACTCTTGTTGATATTTTTGGTGGAAGAAGAAGAAAAAATAGGAAAGATGATAACTTTTCTTTATTTTATTATTACTAGTCAATTAAGTCACCAAATACTCACCTACTTTGACCAAATCTTTCATTTCTTGTCTCCTATGGCCGGCCATCATATTACTAAGGGCCTAATTGCACATTAGGGACCTCTAATTTAATATTCTATAACTATTTGACACCTTTAGCTAGTAGGATAAAACTTTCGCACTTTATGCGATTTAGTCCTTTTTCAAAATTAAGCATGCAATCGCTAAAACTAATGCACCAAAATTTTCATGCGCTCATATAATCATGCTATAACACATAAGCTAATATTAAAAATAATTTTCTCCAACCTCAGATTAGTGGTTCTGAAATCACTGTTCTGACTAGCCCCAAAATCGGGCTGTTACACATACTAACATCTATCCTGCATAAACATCACATATCCTCTTTTTCATTCAACCAGTTTCATCTTCATGATAGGCATCATCACATAAAATACCAATGACCAATAAAATTAATATTAGCCAACTTCCAATGGCCATATACAAAATGAATCATTAACTATTACAATGCCAACACATTTAGACCAAATCATTTATGACACATAACAAAATAACCAAGTCTCTATACATGCCACAACTCAAAATACTTGAATTCATTGCTACCAAAGTAATTGTTGTAGATAGTGCGTATGGATCTCTGAAAAATCTCTAATCCTGAGTTGGCTTGGTTACACTATAAGATAAAGAAAAGAAAGGCGAGTAAGCTTTATAGCTTAGTAAGTTCACATGCAAATGATAAGCAACATTAAACAACATTAAACATGAATATTATACAATTAGTATAACACAAGTTACATAATTGTCGTCATGGATTCATAAACATAACTTAATTATTCTTAATCTTACCAAGTGTTCATCACATACCGAGCTCATTCTTATGAAATTTTCGTACATACCTGTACCAACTCTTAACATATCATACTCTTTCTCATCTTTGACTTACCCATTGAACACTTGGAATACTAATCGGATATACGGAAAGTCTTGCACATAACTGCCACAAAGGTAGCTAATGCTACCTCATATCTCATAACACATAGGGGCTCGCTCTCGAGCTAATCACGGGCCTGCTCACACAAGCTGTCAGACAAGACGTAACTACGCAGTGCTGCTCACACAAGCTGTCAGGTATCCGGAACACATGCCAGACTACCCAGCCACTGGTAGACGTACGAGACCAGCATCTGGATTACATAAATCACCTATCTCATGGTTTCCTAGTGACATGTGACTCGTATCCTAATCTATTCCTAAGGTTCAAACGGGATTTCTCACTTGTCATTTCGTCGTTGTCAAACGTATCCACATTGTCATTAATACAATTCATGTATAATAAAACATATAAAAATGCAAATATAACATTTCCTTTATTTACACACGAACATACCTTGGTACAAAATAGTAGAAAAGGATTTAATCGTAAAACACCTTATTCTTTCCCCGGCCAAGGTCCGAACTTCATTTTTCTTGATCTATAATAGCAAATTTAGCTTATTTAATATTCACATTACTCAAATTAGTCCAAACATCACATTATGGAAAATTACCTTTTTGCCCCTAAAATTTCATATTTTTACAAATTAGTCCCTAGGCTCGTAAAATGAAATGTATTCAATTTCTTGATAACTCAAGCCCATTCGAACCAATTTCATGCTTATAGTAGCCCACATTTTCCATTAAATCACACTTTTAAACACATTTTGAAATTTTTTTACAAAAAGGTCCTTTTAACATTTTCATCAAAAATCACCTAGCAAAAGTTTTTTATCTAACATTAAACTTGCATAACCTACCATTAAACATCAAAATGCACACATGTCTAACATGGGTCAAACCCTAGACCTCAATCATCTCTCAAATTAATGGTAAAAATAGATAGATCGAGTGATCGACTTAAAAAATTGTAAAGAGCATTAAAAACGGGACAAGAATGGACTTACAATCGAGCTTGAAAGTGGCCAAACCCTAGCTATGGCCTCCCTTCTAATTTTCAGCTATGGTGAGGAAGATGGACAAGAAATTTGGCTTGATTTTGCTTTTTAATTCATTTAATTACCAAATGACCAAAATGCCCTTCACTTAAAACCTTGAAATTTTATCTCACCATGTCCATTTTTGTCCACTAACTTAACAAATGGTCTAATTACCAACTAAGGACCTTCAATTTAAAATTTCATAGCAATTAGACATCTCTAGCATGTAGAACTCAACTTTTGCACTTTTTACAATTTAGTCCTTTTTGCTAAATTGAGTGCTCAAATGTCAAAATTTTCAAACGCAATTTTCACGAAATCATTCCGTAAAATTGTAGACCATAAAAATGTAATAAAAAAATTATTGCATCGTATTTGTGGTCCCGAAACCATTGTTTCGACTAGACCCAAAATCGGGCTGTTACAACTCTCCCCCTTTAGGGATTTTCGTCTCTGAAAATCTTACCAAAAAATAGGTTTGGGTACTATTTTCGCATAGCTTTCTCAGGTTCCAACGTAGCCTCTTCGACTCCGTGTCGTTGCCACAAAACTTTAACTAGGGCTATGTTTTTATTTCTCAACTGCTTACCTTCCCGAGCCAAAATCTTGATCGGTTCTTCACTATGAGTCATATCGGGTCGAATCTCAACCTCTTTCACAGAAATCACATGTGAAGGGTCTGATCAATAATGGTATAACATAGATACATGAAACACATTGTGGATCCTTTCCAACTCTGTCCGTAAAGCTAACTGATATGCCATTGGCCCTATTATTTCAATAACTTCATACAGCCCAATGAAACGCGAACTCAACGCGAAATCTTAGAATCTTCTTCCACGGAGATACTTTAAGTAATACTTTATCACCAATATGAAGTTCGATCTCTTTTCTTTTCAAATCCACATAGGATTTCTGTCGATCTGAAGCTGCTTTCAAACAGTCACGGATTACTTTCACTTTCTCTTCGGTCTCCTTAACCAAATCAACTCCATGAATCTGTTTCTAACTAAGCTCTGTCCAATACAACGGAGTTCGACACTTGCAGCCATACAATGCCTCATACAGTGTCATCTTTATACTTGACTGAAAACTGTTGTTATAAGCGAAATCGACTAAAGATAAATATTTTTCCCGACTACCTTCAAATTTTAGAACACAACAACGAAGCATATCTTCGAGAACCTGAATCGCTCTCTCTGATTGGCCGACGGTTTGTAGATGAAATGCGGTACTAAAGTTCAACTTTGTACCCAAATATTCTTGCAAATTTTTCCAAAACTGAGACATAAACCTCGGATCTCTATCTGAAATAATAAAAATACGCACTCCATGTAATCTCAGAATTTCAGCAATGTACAATTCAGCTAGCTTGTCAAGTGAATAATCGATACGTACCAGAATAAAATGAGCCGATTTTGTCAACCTGTTGACAACGACCTAAACGACATCTTTCTTTTTCGGAGTCAACGGCAAACTCGTTACGAAATCCATCGTAATTTTGTCTCATTTCCACTCGGGTACCATCACTGGTTGAAGTAAGCCCTAAGGTACTTGGTGTTCGACCTTTACTTGTTGACAAACTAAACATCTCGAAACAAACTTTGAAATATCTCATTTCATACCTGACCACCAATACAATTTCTTAAAATCTTTATACATTTTTGTACTACCCGGATGCACAGATAAACAACCATTATGCGCCTCACGATGAATTTTCTGGATAAGTTCATCATTTTTTGGTACACAAATTCAACCTCGGAACATCAAACAATCATCGGATCCGATATGAAAATCAGAATCGCTACTCGATTCACAATGAACTCTTTTGGTTTGCAAATCACTGTCACATTTCTGAGCTTCGCAAATTTGTTGAAAGAATAACGGTCTAGCTCTCAACTCGGTTAGGATCAAACCATTATCAGACAAAGTCAACTGTGTATTCATCGCTCTCAAAGCAAACAAAGTCTTTCTACTCAATGCATCTGCGACAACATTAGCCTTACCCTGGTGATAATCAATCACTAGCTCATAATCCTTTAGTAACTCAAGCCATCTCCGTTGCCTCAAGTTTAAATCTTTTCGAGTCATCAAGTATTTTAAACTCTTATGATCAGAAAAGACATAACACTTCTCACCGTATAAATGGTGTCTCCAAAATTTCAAAGCAAACACAATGATGGCTAATTCTAAATCATACTTCAGATAATTATTCTCGTGTAGTTTCAACTGTCTCAAGGCATAAGCTATCACTTTTCCCTCTTGCATCAACACACATCCTAATCCATTCAGTGACGCGTCGCTATAAATTACAAACTCTTTTCCCGGTTCAAGTTGCACTAAAACTGGCGCCTCAGTTAGTAATGTTTTCAACTTCTCAAAACTTTGCTGACATTTTTCTGACCATTCGAACTTAACATTTTTTTGCAACAACTTAGTCATAGGAGTAGCAATCATTGAAAATCCTTTAATAAAATGTCGGTAATAACCGGCTAAGCCCAAAAAGCTTCTAACCTCTAATACATTCTTCGGCGGTTTCCAATCAATAATTACCGATATCTTACTCGGATCAACCCGAATACCGTCTCCAGAGACAATATGTCCCAAAAATCTGACTTCTCGGAGCCAAAACTCACTTTTGCTGAACTTAGCAAATAATTTCTTATCTCTCAAAGTCTGCAACATAATTTTTAAATGTTCAGCATGTTCAGACTCATCCCGAGAATAAATTAAAATATCATCAATGAACACAACCACAAACTTATCTAAGTATGGTCAGAAAATTTGATTCATCAAGTCCATAAAATGGCAGGAGCATTAGTTAGTCCGAAAGGCATGACAAGAAATTCATAGCGCCCGTACCTTATTCTGAAAGCAGTTTTTGGCACGTCTAACTCTTTAACTCTCAACTGGTAGTAGCCAGACCTCAAATCAATCTTCGAAAATATTGTTTCCCCTTTCAACTGATCAAACAAGTCATCAATTCATGGCAAAGGATACTTGTTCTTTATAGTCACCTTGTTGAGCTATCGGTAATCAATACAAAGTCTTATGGATCCATCTTTCTTCTTGACAAACAACACCAGTGCACCCCATGGTGAAAAATTCAGTCTCGCAAAACTCTTATCTGTCAACTCTTGCAACTGAGCTTTCAATTCTTTCAATTCAGTCGGAGCCATCCTATATGGAGCAATCGATATCGGTGAAGTCCTCTAGAAATACATCCGGATATTCACAAACTATTGGCACTAATTCAATCTTTATTTCGGACACTCTTGTATTCAACACATAAGCTAGATAACCTTCACAATCCTTTCTCACATATTTTTGGGCAATTATTGAAGAAATCACAATAGGTAACTCACCTGACTCATCTAAATCAATTCGAAGAATTTCGCCATTCTCACATTTCAATTCAATAATTTTTCATCTACAATCCACTACAACATCATGCAGTGTCAACCAATCCGTACCCAAAATGACACCAAACTCATCAAATGGCAACAACATTAGATTAGCCGGAAAATAGTGACCTCGAATCAACAATGGAAAATTCTTGCAAAATTTATCAACTAGCATATATTTGCCTAAGGGGTTTAACACTTTAATCATAAATTCAGTAAACTCAACAGGCAAGTTCTTACTATCTACCTATTTCATGCAAACATAAGAATGAGTCGATTCATGATCGATCAATGTAATAACATTAGTATCATAGAGAGAAAAAGTACCAGTGATAACATCAGGAGATGTCGCTTCTTCGCGAACACGGATAGAATAGGTTCTAGCAGGTGCCCTAGCCTCAGATCTTACAGCTGTATCTTTTGTCACACCTTTACTACTAGCTCCATTTCCCGTGTTCCTTGGTGGCCTCCCTTTAGGGGCAGTGTTGCCTGATCTTGCAGTCTGAAGCTTATCATTTTCAACCATCTCTGGGCAATCTCTAATAAAGTGGTTGTGAGAGCCACACTTAAAATAGGCCCGGTCATACATTCTACATTCGTCGGGGTGTTGTCTGCCGCAGTGCTGACATTCGGGCCAACCAGACTTAGCGTTACCAACGCTCGCTACTGATGTAGTTTGGGCTTTAGAACCCGAGTATTGTTTCCCACGTTCTTTGTTGGAATACCCAGCTGAAGCACTCGATCGAACATATAAATCCCTTAATTTCTTAGACTAAGGTTGAAATGACTTACTCATCGGCCTTTTTCTTCCATCTCTAGCCTCAGACTCGACTTTCCTCTTCTCTTTGCTTAATTGTTCAGCCTTACAAGCTTGGTCGAATAGCACCACAAATTCCTTCAGCTTCAGAACTCCAACTAACAATAGGATATCCTCATTCAACCCATCTTCGAACCTTTTGCACATGATAGCCTCAGTGGAAACACACTCTTAAGCATACTTACTGAGCCTAACAAACTCTCGTTCGTGCTTGGTTACTGACATTCGGCCCTTTTTCAGCTCTAAAAACTCTTTTCGTTTCTGATCAATAAACCGTTGGCTGATATATTTCTTCCCAACCTCATCTTGGAAGAATTACCAATTAACCCTCTCTCTCGGTACTACTGACACAAGGGTTTTCCACCACCGGTTTGCTGAATCTCTCAGAAGTGACACAGCACATTTCAGACATTCATCCGGTGTGCATGACAACTCATCAAATACCTTAATGGAGTTTTCGAGCAAAAAACTCAGCTCTCTCGGGATCATCATCCACATTAGCTCTGAAATCTTCAGCTCCATGCTTTCGGATCTTATCAACCGAGGGCTTGTTCATTCTTACAAATTTCATGCCTTGTGGAGCTACGGGAACCGGCTGAGGAACGGGTGGGAATGGAGGAGGTTGGGCATTTGGATTTGTTCGAACAAATTACGAACACCACTGGTTCATCGTGGAGAAAGGCTTCCCTAGCCCCTTCTCCTTGAATAACCGTAGGAGGTCTACTATCAGACGGCGCTGCCCCTTGAGTGGGAGACTACGCATTGCTTTCTATTTATCAGCTATCAGGTACCTACAACACATGTCGGACTACCCAGCCACTGGTAGACGTACGAGACCAACACCTGGATCATATAAATCACTTATATCACATGGTTTCCTAGTGACATGTCACTCGTATCCTAATCTATTCCTAAGGTTCAAACGAGATTTCTCACTTGTCATTTCATCATCGAACATATCCACATTGTCATTAATACAATTCATGTATAATAACACATATAAAAATACAAATATAACATTGCCTTTATTTACACACGAACTTACATCGGTACAAAATAGTAGAAAAGGATTTAATCGTCAAACATCTTATTCTTTCCCCAGTCAAGGTCTGAACTTCGTTTTTCTTGATCTATAATAGAAAATTTAGCTTATTTAATATTCAGATTACTCAAATCAATCCAAACATCACATTATTGCAAAATTACCTTTTTACCACTAAAGTTTCACATTTTTACAAATTAGTCCCTAGGCTCGTAAAATGAAATGTATTCAACTTCTTGATAACCCAAGCCTAGCCAAACCAATTTCATGCTTATAGAAGCTCACATTTTCCATTAAATCACACTTTTACACACATTTTGAAATCTTTTTACAGATAGGTCCTTATGACATTTTCATCAAAAATCACCTAGTAAAAGTTGTTTATCTAACATTAAACTTGCATAATCTACCCTTAAACATCAAAATGCACACATGTCTAAGATTATTAATCCACATATAATTGATAACGCGTAAATATAAAAATCAAATAACATAATCCATCCCAAGGTTCATCTCCCTATGTATTTGAAAAATTAGTTCATGATAGCAAATAAAAACATTTCAAAATAGTATAACCATAAGAAACAAAGAAACTCATAATAAACTTCAAAGAAATCAAAAGAAGATTTCCAATCTTGATGGAAATCTACTTCAGAGTAGGTTTCAATGGTGTTTTTCGAGTTGTTTTCTTGAGTATTCTATGACGGTTCACTCTCATCTTCTTATTGTTGTCATATATAGGTCTTAGAATGCTCGAAAAACCTAAAAATCATGTTTTTTTTCCATGTTTTCAAAGCACAGTTCATGAAATCCACACAGTTTGGCACATGGTCCTATGGCAGCCCGTGTGGCTCACATAACCATGTGTCCAACCCGTGTGGCTTCTGAAACCTACTCCAATTTTTTTTATTTTCGCTCATTTTTCACTCATTTTAATCCCAAATGATCTCCTAAGTATAGAAACATGAATTTAAAGGATTAGGAGCATAAAATTCACCATTTTAAATCGAATAATCATCCAAACATGCATTAAGAATGAGACTAAAGCATGTTACTTTTGGCATTTATTAAAGACATAGTCTAATTGAAGTCAATGGGTGTACAAGACGAAGACCAATAAAGAAGGAAAAGTGGAGAAATACAAAGCAAAACTATTTGCAAAAGGCTACAAGCAAATATATAGAGTGGACTATGATGAAGTATTTGCTCCGGCCGCTAGGATTATACTATAAGGCTTCTCACGGTAATTGCAGCACAAAATAAATGGAAAATTTATCAGATGGATGTGAAGTCAGCATTCCTTTCAAAAGAACAAGTTCATGAAAAGCCCATACGAGCATGCCCTATATACGAAAAAATGGAGTTGGTGACATCATGATCGTGTGCTTATACGTGGATGATGTGATTTTCACAGGAAACAATTTAGGTATGTTCAACAAATTTGAAAAAGCAATGTGATATGAGTCTCAGGGCTCAATTTCAGGCCCATAGATGTGATGGGATTACACTACCTCAAGGCCCAACAACAAGGCCAAAGGTCAAGTAAATCAAACAAATATTCGATCAAAGCCAGTATGTGAGGATGAATCTTTTCAAGGAAATAAGGAATGATACATGCACGGAATGAGTGAAATGTATTAAAGTCAATTCAGTCAAGCTGTTAATTTTCAAGCTAAAAAGATTATTCAACTTGAGACAAGTTTTTGGATAGGATCCAGGAATTTCTGGATTAAGATTTCTTCATAGAGTTCGAGATTTATCTCTTAGCTTTGAAACACACTTTGAATCACTCGATTTCGAGTTCGGGAACTCAAGTTCACACAGCCAGATATCATGTATGCAATGGGATTTGTTAGTAGATACATAGAGAAGCCAAAATAAGATCATCTGATTACAATAAAGAGAATTTTGAGATATGTTAAAGGTATGATGGTTCATGGTTTATTTTAGACACACTCACAAATTTCAAAGTTGGTTGGTTATTCAAATAGTGATTATGGTGGTCAATTGTATGATCACAAAAGCACATCCGGATATTTATTCCATATTAGCTCCGCTGCATTTTCATCATCATCGCAAAAGCAACAAATAGTAGCCCTCTCAACATGTGAAGCAGAATACAGGCTTGTTGCAACATGCACGTGTCAAGCAATTTGGTTGAATAATATTTTGGGTGAATTATCTATTATACAAGAAGGTTCATGTAACACCCCTTACCCGTATTCACCGCCAAAACAAGGTACGGCGCATTACCGGACTTACCACACAAGTATTCCAGAAATTCCGAGACATAAAAGTTGCGTCCAAATTAAAACCATCCATATTCAATCATAAAATCCCTAATACGAGCCTACAAGGCCCAAAACATGCTTTGAAAGTGGTTCGTGACTAAACCAAGAACTTTAGAAAATTTTACAAAACTTAGAAAATTTTTCATGTTACATGGGTCACACACCCGTGTGACCATGGGACACGCTCATGCTACAGGCCGTGTTCAAATTAGGGAGCTCTCTGACTTGTGCCACACGACCGTGCCACACGCCCGTGTGCTAGGCCGTGTGGTTGATTTAATTTTCATAATTTTTCATAAAATAGGTGCAGACTTCACACAGTTGAGACACACGCCCGTGTCCAAGGCCGTGTAGCACACACGGCCGAGACACACGCCCGTGCCTCTGCCCGTGTGCTATATTCTGGACATTCTGTTTCTCAAAATTTAGGTGCAGGGGACACACGACCGGAGCACATGCCCGTGGAGCAAGCCATGTGTCACACACGGCCTAGACACGCGCCCTTGTGTCTACCTGTGTGGACAAAAATAAGGCTATTTACCAAGCCATTTTGCCACCCTTTAATGCACACACCTACAACATATAACATAGCAATTCAAGCATATACATACAACCAAATCAGCCACAGCCAAGACATCAACACATCATTTACATACTACCATCTATCATACACAGACATCACATACTTATCAACTCAAATCAAGTAGATTTCCACATCCATGAAAGGCATTATCATATGAATATGCTTAAACCAATATTAGCCAATTTCCAATGGCCTTATACAAAATGAGCTTTCAACCAATATAAGCTAACACATTTGGCCAAATTAATTATGACACATAACAAAATGACCAAGTCCCCTATACATGCCATAACTCAAAATGTTAAAATCATTGATACCAAAAATATTTGTTGATAGTGTGAGTGGATCTCCGACGACCTCCGAACCCCAAGCTATCTTGGCGACACTATAAGACAAGGGAAAGGAAAGGGGAGTAAGCTATATAGCTTAGTAAGTTCCTATGCAAATAATAAGCATCATAACCACACATATAACATAAAATTAACATGATGAAAATTGGCATGAATGTTATTAAAATCTTATAATCATATCTTACTCAATCATAATCTTACCAAGGGATTCATCACATATCGAGCTCATTATTTATGAGTTTTACGTACATACCTGTACCAACTCGCAACATAATCATATCCTTTCACAATTTTGACATTCCCGTTGAATTTCCCGTTGAACCATTTGGAAAACTAAAGGATACTCGGGAATCTCGTACACACAATACCATACTAATGCCATATCCCAGATATGGTCTTACATGTAATCTCGTATCGATGCCAATAGCCCAGCTATGGTCTTACACGAAGTCTCATATCGATGCCATATCCCAAATATGGTCTTACATGTAATCTCAGTAACCCTAATGTCATGACATTTGTATCCTATCTATTCCTAATGTTCAACCGGGATTTCTCGCTTGTCGAAACTTTGACGAATACATCCATTATTTACATAAATATAAACTTACCTCGGTACAAAAATAGTAGAATTTGACCTAATCGTCAAATACTTTATTTTCCCCCGGTTTAGGTCCGTATCTTGTTTTTCATGATCTATAATAACAAATTTAACTCATTCAATCATCACATTATTCAATTCAGCCCAAAAAAATATTATGGAAAAATTACATTTTTATCCCTAAACTTTTGATATTTTACATTTTAGTCCCTAGGCTCGTAAAATGAAATATGTTCAATTTCTTTAATACACAAGCCTAGCCGATCTATTTTTATGCTCATACCAGCCCACATTTTTCATTAAATCACACTTTTACTACATATTTTATAACTTTTACAAATAGGTCCTTTTTGACATTTTTATCGAAAATCACTTAGCAAAAGTTGTTTATCCAACCTCAAAATTGTATAATCTACCATTAAACATCAAAATACACAAATATATAACATGGTTCAAACCCTAGACCTTGATTATTTCTTAAATTAGTGGTAGAAATAGATAGATCAGGTTACAACGATTTCAAAAATGTAAAGAACATTAAAAACGGAGCAAGAACGGACTTACAATCGAGCTTGAATGATGGTCAAACCCTATCTATGGACACCCTTGAAATTTCAGCACTATCATGAATAAGATGAACTAAATTTGGCCTTTATTTTACTTATTAATTCATTTAATTAGCCAAATAACTAGAATGCCCCTAACTTAAAACATAAAAATTTTCTTACTTCATGTCCATTTTTGTCCACTAACTTAACCAATGGTCTAATTACCATCTAAGGACCTTCAATTTAAAGTTTCATAGCAATTAGACACCTCTAGCTTCTAGAACACACATTTTGCACTTTTTGCAATTTAGTCCTTTTTAACTAAATTAAGTGCCCAAACGTCAAAATTCTCGAACGAAATTTTCACGAAATCGTTCCATAAAACTGTATACCATAAAAATATAAGAAAAAATAAATTTATCCGTGTCGAATTTGTAGTCCCGAAACTACTGTTCCGACTAGACCCAAAATCGGGTTGTTACAGTTCAATCACAATTTATGTTGACAAAAAGTCCACAATCTCTTGGAAAGAATTTGGTGTCTTATAGTCGAAGCAAGCATATCGATACAAAGTATCATTTTATTCGAGAGTAAGTGAAGAATAAAAATGTGGAGTTAGTTTACTGCAGAACGAAAGATCAATTGGCAGACATTCTCATAAAGCTACTAAAAGCATATGCATTCCAAAAACTCAAAGAAAATCTTGGAATGAAAAGCTCGGTTTGAGGAGGAGTGTTAGAAATCAAATTAGCTAAGCATGCAAATAAGGTGGCAAAGAGATTGGCTTGCAAGGTGGATAGCAAACTATCAAAATTGGTTTGTAAATTGGAAAAATCAATAACGTGGCAGCAGGTACTAAAATGATGATAATGATAAATGTGTTGGAAGGTTCATGAAATATTAAATGATAAGGATGATAGGATAATTATGGTCACAATGTTTGAATAATCTTAGGCGGAAAAAATTGTTAATGTCGATTAAAAATGACTATAAATATGGTTCATAGGGTAGTATAATAGCTGCTGAAATATGAATGAGTGTTGAGAAAAAAAGAAAGAAAAAGTGTCGTGAAGTGAGGAGTGAAAGGAAGTAGCAGCAACTAGTATAGTGAAAAGGAAAAGTTTGTACTGTGTAATATTAATGAAAAGTACATAGATACAATATGTATTGGAAGAGTTTTTTCATTATTGAAATAGATAATGTATTTAACTATCCATTATCTAATTCACTTCAATTTTATAGATAATGAATTTAGATTCATTTGCTTTTTTAAAATGGGTAAGCTACTCAAATAATCACTTGACTATTAATATGTTTTTAATTAAGTCACGCGACATTAAAAAATTACAGAAGTATCACTTGAAATATTGAAAAATTTTGGGTCCATTTCTATTAAATCATTAACTGGAGGGTGTCGTGGATGTTAAGTACATCATTTGAAATTTGAAAATCAAAATTAAATGACACTTAATTTTCCTGTAATTTTAGGGAAAATAAATTCTAAAATCATTAAAATATAAAACTACACTGTTTCTTAGCCACCTCCCAATCTTTTCCTTCTTTTTTCTCTGTTTGAAAAATAAATTTAATAACTTAATAAATTATTTTATACCTTTTTATAATCAAGTGACTTAATTGAAACAAACTAATGATTGAATGATTATGTGAGTAGTTATTTTTTATAATTTTTGTTTTATTTTGTAGCTTACCAAATTTAAATATTTAGTGAAATTAGGTATCTGACAACTAATTTTTAATTAAAAAAAAGAGAGAGAGAGTAGGGTTTGGATAAAATATTATATTTAAATTGAAATTTTAAAAGAAATCAACTTCGAAAAAGAAAAAAAGAACTATTTCACTTCACAAACAACAAAATACAATGACGTATAATTAAAAGATTAGTATTTACATATATTCCATGCACACTATATTCAGAGAGAATCACTATTTTTCCAAAGGTTTAAACACCGGTGGGCTCTAACCCTTTTAACACCTGACGAATCAAGTGTTATTAGCTGTTATGTGAACGTTGCCCAACTGTCATTTTTGTGTTCAGTAGTCCCCACGCGCCGTTCCCTCTTCTTATAAATTACCACCCTTCCCCCTCCCCAAAATCCAATCAAACTTCCATATCATTTTAGAAGAAAAGAAAACCCCAATTTCTCTCTGCTTTTTCCTCACTTCTAGAAATGGCGCAGTTGAAGCCCTTTTTGTTGGCCTTGGTAATGGCTATCTTAACCGTTGCCTCGGCGCAGGTTAGTGAGGCGCCGTCACCATCGCCAGACGCTGGAGCTGGATTCTCCGCCGGCGTTTCCACCGCCGCTGTTGGCTTCTCTTTGGTTGTTTCTCTTATTGCTTTCTTTAAACATTAAATTTATGGGCTTGTTTTGGCTCTGATTTTCTTCCCTTTTGTATGTGTAATTATGATACCATTATTTCTTACTTCACCACATTACTGTAATGAAGTGGATTCTTTGGAATACCAGCCTGATTTATTGTTTTTGGTGGGATTTCTTTATTTTTACAGCATGAAATAAATTATCCTTAATAAACTCAGAATTTTTAATCAAATCGGTATGAGAGTAAATTCAACAATTTTAACACATATTTAATCCAAATTGAAGTTGAGATTGGGCTTTGAGAATCTTTTATTATTATTATTATTATTATTATTATTATTATTATTATTATTATTATTATTATTCTTTATCGTTTTTAGCATTTGATTTGAGGTTAATAACATATGAACACAGATCTATCCCCACGAGTAAAAGTTTTAGCTCTTATAAGAAAGTATATATTATAAATTTAATTACTTGGTTGTGATTAATTAATCTGGCGTGTTGAAATTATATATGAAATTGGATCTTTAATTCAATTCTTGAGTTTTGGTATGCAGGAGAATATGAATTTAAAAACATAGGAGTTATCGTCTAATTTTAAGTATCGATAAAGCCAGAGTTTTAAATATTATATGGTTGAAGTTCAAATTTCATTGCTTTCAAAACCAAGTTAAGATTGAATTGATAAGTCATATTAATTCAATCAAATTCCCTTTTCAAATAAATTCAATCAAATTCTTAAACTATAGTATTAATGAAGTATTGTTTTTAATAATTTTATATAAAATCAATAAAAAACACATAAGTTGATATTTAAGCCTAAAATGCTATAATGTTAAAACTTCTAATATTATAATTTTTAATCAATATTATAATAATTTTTTAATAAATATATAATTCTACTTCAACTTAGACATATTAAAGAAATAATAAGTAAAGCTTCTATACCTTTTTTTACAATTATGATTTGAATCCATACAAATTTTAAAAAAGATAAACATTCGATTAATAGACCAATTGATGGTTGGGATCACATTATTTTAAAACGTAATAATATTTCTCAATTCAACTAATGCTAGATTAAGTACACGTTTGTTTTGAAAGAAGTTGTCGTTATATCCTTTTTGGTCATTCAAAGTTACCGTTATTTAATGGCATTTATTTTAGTCTAATGTTGCTATTAGATTTTATACTTTGCATGAGTTTGAATTTAGTATTTGTATTTTAATTTGATAGATTTTAAACATTGTACTTTTTTTAAAATTGGTCAATTTTAGTCCTAACCAAACAACAACCGTTAAAATTGTTTAGTTAAATTCCTCTACTAGTATTATATGATGCGTAAAGTTGTAAATTTAGTCCATGTTCTCTAATTGGATCATTTTTAGTCGCTATATTTTTCAAATTTTGAAATTTTAATCTTAATACAAATGACATTCATTAAAACTATTAACTAGGTTTTTGTGAGTAACATGTGAAAAAAAAAAGAAGCTAACATGACATTACATTATACGATAATATGTTAGTTGCACTAATATTTGAAAATAACATAGCTTAATGAATTTAATACCTACAATTTCATCAAGACTAAAATTTAAAAAATACAAAGATTGAAATGGTCAAATTAAAGTATATGAACTAAATCCATAATTTCAATATAAATGTTGATATGATTACTTACAAATATACATTGATTTTATCTTTAGTTTAAAAAAAAAAACATTGAATCACTCTTTATTCTCTTTCATTCCATATTTTTATTTTAAACATTTATTTTGTTATTTTCAAAAAATTATAACTTGTCAATGTGTAGAGAACATGATTTACATAATAATTATCTTAAAATTTTCACTTATATAACCAATGCATGTGAAAGTGGAAATTTTTGAAAAGGATTTAATGATGTTGTTGCTATATTGGAAAATTTTTGAAAACAGTAAATGGAAAACTAACGAAGGGACCACTTAAATGATTTTATATGATATTTTTATTTAAATAATACTGTCGTAACCATTTTTTAGAAAACGGGAATCGAACTTGAGTTTTGAAAATAAAAACAGGAGTCGCCACCGACCTTTTATTAGGTGTGATCGGGTCACCTATAAAATATTTTAGTCTACGAGTTTCGAGAAAATGGGCTCGAGAGTCGGTTACGTGCGAGGAAGGATTAGCACCCTCGTTACGCCCAAAATTGATACCAAATCGATTAATTAGTATCTTGATGTCAAAAATTGAGAATTGAGAATGAGTTTTAAAAATACGATCATGTGTTTTTAATATTGAACACTTGAATGAATTTGAATAATCATTTAAAAGTTGTCTTTGAAATAACGAAATGCTACATCCAGTAAGTTAGGACATAGCACCCCAGATCATTATCATTGCAAAATCCTTATCTCAGGGTAACGAGATGTCACACCCAGTAAGTTAAGGCACAACGCCTTGTAGTCTCGAGAATAATCTTTTATTTTAAATCATTTCGGAAATTCTTATCTTGAGGTAACGAGATATCACACCCAGTAAGTTAGGGCACAACACTCAGTTCCCTCGAGAATAAGCATTTTATCTTGAACTCATATTTTCGAAAAATATCCCGTTATTTAGGCTAAACGAGAAAAATCGAAACCCAGTAAGTTAGGGCACGATTTTCCCGAATTTCCAAAACGCAAACATCGCCTTAATTTTTGAAGATTTTCATCTTAAAACGATAGCGAGTATGCTATTTAAAAGCCACGTACGATTTATTTAGGTTAAAAACGACGATCAAGGTTGATAACTATGTTGGGATTTAATGCACAATGCAACGGCATAATATAAAAATAGGAATGACCATAGAATAATACTACATGAATAAAAGGCTATACGAATGAATAACAATGGCACGAAGATACAAAATAACAAACTACAGTACATGCAAAGATGGCAATTGTATAATGTGCACTATTTAAACATTGACATCAATAGTTAAGGCAAGTAAACTAAACAACATATGTAACAATTTAAAATAACACACAAAAATAGTTCAAAGCAAATAATATGAAAAGAGAAATCTAGAATAATAATGTATGAAAATACGAAATAGTTTATTACAAACGATGTTCAAAATGTTAAAATAAATAATAAAACGACTCTAAAACTAATAATGGTAATAAAAATCACTAATAGCGTGATTTAAATTGAATGACGTATACGAATTTAAAACTTATGATATATAACTTAAAATAAGTTCAAAATGAACAGTACGTAGAAAGAAAATCAAAATAAATAATATATGGGAAAATGAATAATATGTAAAATCTTATAAACGTCATATGTAAGGTTTGAAGATAAATAAACTAAAATGAGTATGTACACCAGGACCTAATAATAATAAGATAGTTCAAAAATTTGTAATAAAAGGGTTTAAGATAAATAAGATAAAACAACATAAAATAAATAATTTATAGGATAATTTTTGATTAAATAATGCCTGGAACGATTTAGAAAAGATAAATGAAATGGAAGTAATACACACGATATTGACATGGATAGATATACAACAAATTAATAGGATTAAATCAAAATAGGGGTAAATTACGGGTAAAATTTATAATTGACACAAAGTGAAACAGGATTAAATCAGATGGCCCAGAAAAGACGGAGGGACCATATGCGCAAATTGTCCTTTCGGGCGAAAAGGCGCGGATCCTCCATCGTAAGGGTCGGGTCGAGTTCGGGTTCCCCCAAAACGACGCCGTTTTGGAGCCTGGGGGAACCTACCGAGACGTGTCATTTCAGGGGGTATTTAGACCAAAATTTTTGTTTTTTTATTGTTATCCTTTCAGATCTTTATCCTCCAAAAAACAAAAGAAAACCAGCAGTCTCTCCCTCTCCCTTTCTCTTTCGACGCTCGACGGTTTGGATTCCCTACATCACCGTCGCGCTACCATCGTTTGGTGGCCGAGGTTGTGCCGAGATGGGCCTTTAGCGTCCTGTTTGAAGAACCCCGAAGACCCTAACCATCGGTGCCTCCTAAGCGAAGGGAGAGGAGTTTTCCATACAACTTCGGCCGAGTTTCGACGACGGAGAGGGAGAACCCCGAAGCCACGGTGAAGGGATCTCCGGTGGGTTTCCCTCTTTTCATTTTGTTATTTCATTATTTAAAAGATTTGAAATAAAAAAAATAAACAAATGACAGTAGATGATAATCGACAATGATGAGAAATCAACCTCTCAAGTTTTTCTTCCTTTTTGATTGCTGATAATGCCTAAAAAAGGGGAGCGAAATTACAAGGGTTCTTTCAGTTTTTTCTGATAATGTCCAAAAAAAGGGATCCTGTATACTGCTTTTTCGAATGGCTTTATAGCTGAAAGGTATCACCCTCTTCTGTTTTTCTACTATTTTCTCCTATATGTCTGCTTGGTTGCCTCTATTTCTCTGTTTGTTGGCCTTTTTGCAGGGTATGGACGAGGCTGGTGGTACAGGCACCTGGGGAGCTGCGGTTGTCAGGAGGCGTGGGCGTAGTGCGCTCGTGGGGACTGTGAACCTAGGAAGCGGCGCCTAGGGAGAAGCTAGGGTTTCTTGTTACTGGTTTAGCTTTTAGGTTTTGGGCTTATTGGGCTAGGTTTAGTTATTGGGTTTAGGGCTGCTATTGGGCTGAATTATTTGGGCCCCCGAGTTTGGGTTGTAAATGGACTGTTGTGTTTTTTTAGGCTTTTTATTTTATTGGTTTTTAATGGGCCCCAGGCGAATTTGGGCTTATACAGCTGCCCCTTTTTGCTCATTGTCGTGCAACGAGAATAGAGCAAAGACTTTAAAAGACCTAAATTTGCCCGGTCTTGTCAAGCCTTGATCTCTTTAGGTGCTCTTCTTTGTAAGGTGGCTCCAAACTCCTCTGCAGCTTATTGCTTTGCTCTATTCCCCTGCTACTTCTGAGAGAGGGGGATTATAGCTTCAATCCCCTTTACTGCCCCGTTCTATCTCCAAGGAGATGATTTTTTGCAATCTTTAGTTTATTCCACTGCTGGTCAGCGACAATAGAATAATCTTCAACCCGTTCTACCGATGTTCGATGGCAATAGGATAATCTTCAACCCATTCCACCGCTGTTCGATGGCAATAGGATAATCTTCAACCCATTCCACCGCTGTTTGATGGCAATAGGATAATCTTTAACCCATTCTACCGCTGTTCGATGGCAATAGGATAATCTTCAACCCGTTCCACCGCTGTTCAGTGGCAACAGGACGATCTTCAATTTGCTTCCTTCAAGAAGACTTCAATCTTCAGTCTGCTCCACTATCATCTCTAGGGAACAAAACCTGGACTTTTCAATTTGCTTCCTTACTATCTTCAGGAAGACTTCAATCTTCAATCTGCTCCACTATCGTCTCTATGGAACAAAATCTGAACTTGCTACACCGTTCTTTGAGGAACCTGTCTCGTAGAATGTGTTTATGCTTAAGTGAGGATGCTATGATCGGAATGACTCAAATGCCCCTAATTACATGCGTTGTGGATGTCATTTACTTAAATGCAAAATGTCATGAGAATGATGATTTTTCACAATGATTTAAGATGCAATGACCGTAACAAATCGAATGCTCCTATCTATTTGTATGAATGAATAATGATTCCTTTGTGACACATCACTCTGCCTTCTTCTTCGGCTGGTATCTTTGGGGGTTACCGTTTCGGGCCTCAATTCCCCCATGAACCTGGTTAGTTCTGAATATTGATCTTACTTCAGGTTCTTGTAATAATTAGAAGTTTCAGAGTAGTATGCGAAACTCTCTTAATTTGAATATTAATGGTCCATTAATCGTTATTT
Source organism: Gossypium australe (assembly GCA_005393395.2). NCBI lineage: Eukaryota > Viridiplantae > Streptophyta > Magnoliopsida > Malvales > Malvaceae > Gossypium > Gossypium australe. Next base: position 48,155,095 of record CM016614.1, read on the forward strand.
CATTGAAAAGTGCTTGAAAAATATCATCACAAGAGATATTGAGAGTAAGGCTCAAAATAAATAGATTGACCAAAAGATAAGATTTTGACAAGGTAAATTTTGCTAAAACATGTTATGAAGAAGATAAGAACAAGTGCCCAGATATCACAGCATGAGTTTTTCTACACAAAACTTCTTGAGGATCCCTTTTGTACTTGATAGGTCTCTGGCAGAATAAGAAGATTTCATTGACGCCCCAAATCGTGACGTCTCTCCTTCTTGTTAATTCGGGTTACAGCGAGACTACTACATGCCTCCCCTCTAATCAATGATTTGAATCGCCCGTTCTTGGGTTTTCAATTCAAAACCCTTTGGGTCACAAAGCGCCCTTTACGGGTTTTCACTTTGGCCTCTCCAGTTTTTTTTTAGGCGAAGTATTTCTTGACTGAATCTGAGTTCACAGGATTTAGTAAACTTTTGCCGTCCATCTCTGTCAAGATTAGAGCTCCACCAAAGAAGGCCTTCTTTACTACATAAGGTCCTTCCCAATTTGGCATCCATTTTCCTCTAAAGTCTTTTTGTATGGGAAGAATCTTTTTCAGGACAAGGTCTCCTTCATAGAATTCTCTAGGGCGAACTTTTTTATTATAATCCCGTATCATTCGCTTTTGATACATTTGTCCATGACAAAGGGCTCTTAGCCTCTTTTCCTCAATTAGGTTCAACTGATCATACCGGGATTGAGTCCATTCTGCTTCATCCAACTTTAGTTCCGACAAGACTCGAAGGGAAGGAACCTCAACTTCGATCGGGAGTACTGCCTCCATTCTATAAACTAAAGAGAAAGGAGTTGCCCCGGTAGAGGTTCTGACTGATGTTCGATAAGCGTAAAGGGCGAACGGTAGCTTCTCGTGCCAATCTTTGTAAGTCTCAGTCATCTTTCCCACGATTTTTTTGATGTTCTTGTTAGCTGCCTCGACGGCACCATTCATCTTTGGACGATACGGTGACGAGTTGTGATGTTTGATCTTGAATTGGCTGCAGACCTCCGCTATCGTGCTGTTGTTCAAGTTCAGTGCATTATCAGATATGATCCTTTCAGGCATTCCATATCGGCAAATGATCTCTTTCTTTAAGAACTTGCTGACAGCTGATTTCGTGACATTTGCATACGAAGTGGCCTCTACCCATTTGGTGAAGTAGTCGATTACCACAAAGATAAATCGATGCCCATTCGATGCTTTTGGTGAGATCGGCCCAATGATGTCCATCCCCCATATAGAGAAAGGCCATGGAGAGGTCATGACATGGAGGGGTGAAGGAGGCACGTGAATTTTATCTCCATAAATTTGACATTTATGGCATTTCTTGGCATAGCTGATGCAATCTCCTTCCATAGTTGACCAATAATACCCGAACCTCATGATTTGTCTTGCCATTATAAAACCATTAGAATGCATCCCACAGACACCTTGATGAACTTCTTCGAGGATTTTCTTGGCTTCAACCGCATCCACGCATCTTAGAAGTACCTGATCCTTCCTTCTCTTGTATAGGATTTCTCCGTCCAAGACATAATCGTTAACCAGCCTTCTCAACGTCCTTTTGTCATTCCCAGTTGCTTGGACGGGGTATTCACGATTCTTCACGTATCGTAATATATCGTGATACCATGGGTGACTGTCTTTTTCCTCTTCTTCGTCGATGTTGCAGCAATGTGCCGGAGCCTCATAGATGCTCATTTGGATAGGCGTTACTTCTTCTTCTTTGTTCACTTTGATCATAGAAGCTAAGGTAGCTAAGGCGTCGGCCATCTGGTTCTCTTCTCGTGGGAGGTAGCAGAAAGTGACGTTGTCAAACTCCTTAACTAATTCCAAAACTAGCCTTCGATAACTGATTAACTTGGGATCTCTCGTTTCCCATTCACCTTTCAGTTGATAGATTACTAGCGCAGAATCGCCATATACCTCCAATGTTTTAATTTTTCGTTCAATGGTTGCACGGATTCCCAGGATGCATGCTTCATATTCGGCCATGTTATTCGTGCAATCAAAATCCAATTTGCTAGTAAGAGGATAGTGATCCCCGTTGGGGGACACTAGGACTGCCCCAATTCCATTCCCTACTGCATTTGAAGCCCCGTCGAAGTTTAGTTTCCAAGGATGACCCTCCTTTTGGACCCCTTCTTCAGTGATTGCCACATACATTATGTTTTCATTTGGGAAATCGAAGTCCAACGGCTCGTAATCTTCTAACGCTCGGCTGGCTAAAAAGTCTGCTATTGCACTCCCTTTTATGGCTTTCTGGTTTACGTAGACTATATCGAACTCAGAAAGTAGAATCTGCCACCGGGCCATTCTTCCATTCAGTGCAGTTGATTCCATCATGAACTTGAGAGGATCTAGCTTGGAGATAAGCCAAGCGGTGTGATATAGCATGTACTATCTCAGTCTCCGGGTCGTCTAAACCAGAGTGCAACACAGCTTCTCGATTGGCGAATATCTTGTCTCGCATTCTGTAAACTTCTTACTGAGATAGTAAATCGCTCTTTTCTTTCTTCCTGACTTATCATGTTGGCCTAGCACGTATCCCATAGAATTTTCAAATACTGACAAATACAATATCAGTGGCTTATTTGGGCAAGGTGGTGTCAGTACCGGGGCTTTAGACAAGTAATGCTTGACCTTATCAAAAGCTTTCTGGCACTCTTCATTCCATACAACTGAGTTGTGTTTCCTAAGAAGATGAAATATAGGGTCACACTTCTCCGTTAGTTGCACAATGAACCGGGCGATGTAGTTTAATCTTCCTAGGAACCCTCGAACTTCCTTTTGAGTACGTGGTGGGGACAACTCTTGGATAGCTTTCACCTTATATGGATCAACCTCAATTCCTTTTTCACTGACTACAAATCCTAACAATTTTCCCGACCTAGCCCCGAAGGTACATTTTGCAGGGTTGAGTTTAAGCTGGAATTTCCTCAACCTTAGGAACAGTTTCCTCAAGACTTGTACATGTTCCTCCTCAGTCCTGGACTTTTCAATCATGTCGTCCACGTAAACTTCGATCTCCTTGTGCATCATGTCATGGAAGAGGGTCACCATGGCTCTTTGATACGTTGCCCCCGCATTTTTTAGCCCAAACGGCATTATTTTATAACAAAATATTCCCCACATGGTCACGAATGTGGTTTTCTCCATATCCCCGGGTGCATCTTAATCTGGTTGTACCCCAAGAAGCCGTCCATGAAAGAGAAAAGTGAATAACCAGCTGTGTTATCCACTAAGGTATCAATGTGAGGCAGCGGAAAGTTATCTTTTAGACTGACTTTGTTCAAGTCCCTATAGTCCACGCACATTCGTACCTTTCCATTTTTCTTAGGGACAGGTACTATGTTTGCTACTCATTCTTCAAAGTTTTTGTTGAACGGGTCTACATTCTTCCTTTATAGAGAGTCGGTGCACCACTATGTCTGCGTTTAACCCGGGCATGTCTTGATATGATCAAGCAAAGACGTCTCTGAATTCTTCTAGTAACTTGATGAGGTCTTGCTTCGTTTTGCGGCAATGCTAGCTCCGATTTTCAACTCTTTTCCTTCTCCTAAGCTCACCATTTCCACTGATTCTTCGTGGGGTAGGATTTGTTTTTCACCTTGCTTTACCATCCTTAACAAATCAGGAGATACGTTACGGTCTTGGTCATCTTTGAAATCCTGAGAATCTTCCATGCCCGTATCTTGTTCAAAAGGAGATTCTGAGTTAATAGCAGTGTCGCTCATGTCATTGATATCTGAGGACCTGTTAAAAAGGTAAAGAAAGGCGCAGAAACAAAAATCTAAGAATGAATATTTTTATGGGTGACTATGAATGGAGAGTAAAAGAATATTTGCTCAAAATATGCATTTTATTGAAATAAAGACGCTTGGACATATGCCTATTCAACAAAAAGTCTCTCATTGCTCCTAGGCTTAGAGCAACAAGCTTGTTTCGAACATTACTCTGAATTACTCCTAAAAGTTACATGAATATCTTCCATTGTCCAATTGTTCAAAACACTCCCAGGAGCATAAGGGTGAATCCTAGATAAATTTCTTTCTTCGTCCCTTTCCTCAGATACGGCGTTGATGCTCAAGTTTCCCAACATTTCTTCTGCTTCTTCTCTTACTGCCATGCCTTGGTCAGGGTATAAGATTCCCCCCGAGACAAATGTTTTGGATAAAGGAGGAAAGGTCATTGGCTCCCATTTGATCTCTTCTTCACCTAGGCGCGCCCTTTTTCTCTCTCTTCTTTTCTCTTCCTCTCTCCTTCTTTGCTCTGCATTTGGCCTAAATCCTAGGCCAAAGCGATCTCGTTTTTCTCTTCGCATCGGTACTTCAGTCTTTCCTTGGAGGTGCCTTCCGAGCCCTTTCCCTGGTAAGGCTCCCTTCCCAACCGTCATCTGTAGGCCCATCTTTGTAGACTTGGATATTTTGGGCATAGGGATCCTGCTGCCCTCGGCAATAAAGGTTGCGTTGATGAATTCCAGTGACCGGAAAGAACATTCTATTGCTTCTTCGTTTGCCCTAATGTACGGAGTGCTACTGGTAACGGACGCTATGATATCCTCTTCAGCGTTGATTGTGACCAATCTACCTTCCGTCACTAATTTCAACTTCTGGTGCAGTGATGACGGTACTGCCCCTGCCGAATGGATCCAGGGTCTTCCCAGCAGGCAATTGTAAGAAGGTTTGATATCCATCACCAGGAAGTCTACCTCATACGTATTTGAGCCAATCTGAAGAGGTATATCAATTCTCCCCATGACCCTTCTCTCCGTTCCGTCGAATGCTCTTACGACATTATGGCATGCTTTCATGTGGGAGCTATCCACAGGCAACCTATTCAATGTGGATAGAGGTAATACATTCAGGGCTGATCCGTTATCGACTAATACCCCCGGCAACGTATACCCTTTGCAGCGTGTGGTTATGTGCAGGGCTTTTGTAGATCCCATACCCCCTGAAGGTATCTCATCATCATTGAAGAAAATGAAATTGTCTGCGCTTATATTACCGACGAGACGGTCCAACTTGTTAACGGATATATCCCCTGCGACATACGTTTCATTTAATACCTTCATCAACGCGTTTCGATGAGTTTCTGAGCTCTTGAGCAGGTCCAGTATCGATATGCGAGCTGGTTGTTTGTGTAATTTCTCCACGACACTATACTCGCTGTGTTTAAGGAATTTTAAGAACTCCTTAGCCTCGTCTTCTGTCACTGGCTTATTGACAGATGTTTCAAGTTCGATTGTTCTTTCTTCCCTTTGCTCAATCACCACCGCTTTTCTTTGGCCACTTCTGTTCTCGTGTTTGGGGTGTAACGCCTTCCACTACGCATGAAGAAACCCCCATCTCGGTCTTCCTCCATGGCATTGACTGGATTCCCCTTCCCTGGGATTATTACTTTATATTCATAACTCCACGGAATCCTTTTGTTGTCTCTATAAGGGGGCTACAGGTCTTTGAATTATGACCTTTGGTATAATTGGCGTTCTGGCTCCACCCGCTCTTGGCCGTGATATGATTACCGCGTGGTGATTGCCCCCATAGACTTTCCTAGATGATCCTTCCTCCGATGCATAGACATCTCCTTTTTCTGGTCCTCCAACCTCTTCGTAGAACTCAATCTCTTTGTTATCCATCAGATGTTGGGCTATGGCCCTGAATTTGAGGCATTCTTGAATATCATGACTCGTTTCAGCATGAAACTCACAATGCGTTCTTGTTCCTCCAAGCTCTTCTCTCGGTTCTTGCATGATTAGGCCTCTGTTTATCATTTGCTTCCAGACCCATCTCAATGGGGTTTTTATCTCCGCGATGTTCGTTTTTATTCTTTTTCCTATATTCTCACCCGTCATGTTTACCCCATTATTAGCGTGATTGGGTAGTGGGTGTTCCGTATCGTTAACTTTCACAACACCCATTTGAATGAGTTTTTCAACCAACCTCTTGAAGGCGAGACAATTTTCTATCGAATTTCCCACAATCCCTGCATGGTATTCACACTATGCATTTGCATCATACCATTTAGGGTATGGAGGCTGTAGAGGCTGTAAGTAATGGGGGGCAACAACATGTGTGTCGTATAACTTTTGGTACAGTTGCCCGTACGTCGTGTAGATCAGAGTGAATTGGAGTTTCTCTGCATTCGGTTTTGTATTGGATTCCTGCCTGTATGAGCTTGGACGGTCGGTAATTGCAGTACTAGATCGGCTCAGAGTGGTTGGCTTGTCACGGGTACTTACATTATTCACGTCATTTTCTCTTTTCTTTGGGACCGTCTTTCTGGGACTTTCCCCTGCTTCTATCTTGCCGCATCTAATTGCATGTTCTATCATTTCTCCGCACCTCACGACTTCTGAAAAATCCTTCGTAGAACTCCCCAGCATGTGACTGATGAAAGGAGCTTTCAAAGTGTGGATGAAGAGTGTGGACGCTTCTTTTTCCAAAAGAGGCGGTTGAACCTGTGTGGCTAATTCTCTCCATCGTTGAGCATATTGCCTGAAGCTCTCGCTTTGCCTTTTCTCCATATTTTAGAGCATGATTCTATCAGGAGCAATGTCCGCTACCTGGCCATAGTGTTTCATGAAAGCTTGGGCCAGGTCCTTCCATGTCTTGATTTGGGTACTGCTGAGCTGATCGTACCATTTGGCCGCAGATCCAATCAGACTTTCCTGAAAGCAGTGAATCAGTAATTTTTCATTATCGGCGTGTCCCGCCATTCGTCGACTGAACATCTTCAAGTGTGCTTCAGGGCAACTAGTCCCGTTGTATTTTTCAAAATCTGGAGTTTTGAATTTTGGTGGAAGCACTAAGTTTGGGACCAGACTTAGCTCTTTGATATCAATTCCATAACGAATCTCAGCCTTTTCTATCGCCTTGACTTTCTCCTCCAACCATCTATAGCGATCTTCCATCTGCCTTGAGGATTCAGCTTTCGTTCCTTCTTTCTCCATCATATCGAAATCTGGCACAATCGGGTTAATAGGGTCATCTCCCGGGTTGGATCCTGAGCCCACTTGGAAATTCATAGGGGATCCTATATTAGCTTGTCCTTGTGGAGGCCTAATCGTGATGGATGGCCTCTGGGGATACTCTTCGTGCGGTGAAGACACATGTGGCAGGGTAGAACCTGAGGGAATACCTTCATTCTCCCCTCCAGTAACGATCATGGGGCCTTTTCCTTTTTCCATAAGTCCATTCAATAGTTGGGCCATTTGAGTTATTTGAGCCGTCATGTTTCTTTGGGACTCCATCATCTTATCCATCATATCTTGCTGGACTTTGACTAGCTGCTCTTGCACCTGTGCTTGCACCTGGTCCTGCACCTCTTTCTGGAATTGCTCTAGCCTTTGATCCATTTTCTTCATTTTAGCGCGAGTGTCATACGGATGTTCATCTTCCAGGTTCTCTTTTTCCTCTTCTGTATATTTTCAGCTCATTAGGCTCTCTCCATGGTCTTAAACGCATATGATATGATGCGATGCGAGTGTATGAAATGCAATGCATATGCATGAAACGAATGCACAAAAGAAAGAAACGTGTTGATTTTGATTCAGTTCCATTAGATCAACTTTGCTGGAAAACAAATTTCTTTACATAGAGCGGACGATTATACATACGACTTCGCCTTAACACCTAAATCTTTGACTTCCTTAAGAAGCCAAGGTAGATTTTGGCCTCGGTCAGATCCTGACTCATACATCAGACTTAATACATCAGCCCGAGCCGCCAAGGTTTGCAAATGATCGGCTACCTCTCGGACTTAGGCCACAGCTTCGCCCATTATATAATCTCTATTCCTGATATGTTCTTGAGAATGACGGAACTGTTCTTTCCAGCGTTCATTAAGAAGTTCAGCTTGAAATTCCCTGTTTTGTAACGCAGTTTTGAGCTCTTCTATCTCCCTTTTTAGCTCATCGACCTTGCTTTGCCTGGCTCTCAATTCGCTTACCGAGTTGCGATTTCGATATAGATGTAGTGATCTTTCTAGTTCTGCCGCTCGGGCCCGTAACTCTTCTTTCTCACTTTGACTTTCCAACAGACTCTTTTTCAAAATGTCCTCACGTGCTCGAGCATCTCAGAATTTCTTTTTCCACTGGTCAGCCCTAGTCTTTTCTTCTCTTATTTCTTGCAGCCATGACGTCTTGCCCAAACCAGCGGTTCTGAGTGACGTGCGTAGTTTCTTGTAATCTGTCTTTAAGCTATTCAGATCTTCTTCAGTCATGTTCTTTCCTTTCTTCATTTTCTCGACTTCTATCTTGTAGATGTCGACTTCTAGCCCTAACTGCATCTTCTCATCTTCTAGCTGCTCTATCTTCATTCCTAATTCCCAATTCTTGTTCTCGAAATCTCGTTTGATGATTTCTAATTCAGATGGGGCAACTCGTAAATGTTCTTCTAAAGGCAAAATGTCCTTTTGGCTTGGCATAGAGATGTTGTCGTTGTTCCTTTGACTTCACCACCAATCATATTCTGGGGTCGCCATTGGGTTTGCAGCAAATATCCTCATTTTGCGAGTTTGGTTCCAAGCGTTCGTTATTTCACGAACTCTCTTTTTGTAATTATCGTCCTTGTATGCAAATTCACATTGAGCTAATCCTTGTGTTGTCGGTATGAACTGCCTTGATCGATACTGCTTTAGTACGAGTAGTGGAGCGTATCCAATAGCTCCATATATCCCAAGTAGAGGAACCCAGTCAAAATCGCCACATCGGTACAAGATTTCATTCGGGATCATCCATGGAGCTCTCCATTCAACATCTTTGTCTTGTATATTTTGAAGAATAACCATCCACTTCTCTTCTGAGATGTCGTCCCGCCTCGGTGTAGCCGCTATTTCTTTTAACGGGGAATAATTCTCAAAGAAAACTCGACGAGAGACTTTTTCTAATTTCCAAAAGTGATTATGGAACCAAGCCAGTAAGAGCTGTGCGTAACCTATGAATCTGCCTTCTCCCGTTCTCCGACATGCATTCAAGGATCTGAAAGTTTCTGCTAAGATTACTGGGACAGGCGTGACCCCTTTGTCTAATCGAAACAAATCTGAGACTGCTTCATCTATGTGCCCTAAGGCTTTGGGAAAGATTACCAATCCATAGATACTAAGAGCGAAGATGTCGACCCTCTTCTTTATATCGGGATGTCCTGAGATCAACTCTTTCAAGCTTTTCCAGGGAATGCACTTATTATCACCCTTCTGCTGACTTCGAGCTGCAACCCATTGTTCATCCATCCCCGTGATATTCATCAATTTTCTTACGAAAGTCAAGGCGCTAGTTCTGGAATAAACTCTATTTGGGTGAATCTTCGAGCAGCGAAGCAAGGCCGTGTATTCTTCTATGGTCGGCACCAAATCTATCTTTCCAAAAGTAAAACAACTATAAGCTGGGTTCCAAAACTGGGTGATAGCTCAAAACAAGTGTCTGTCTACTTTGATGTCGAGCAAGTAGGGCAAGTCACCGTAATTGCAGTAAAATAGTTGTTTAGTCTCGTCATCCCACCGATCCCAGATCTCTTTCATCTCTTGAAGGTCATTTTGGGCCACATTGATACAAGTGAAATCCCGTAATTCTGAAACGTGTCCCTTGGCCAGACTATCGCCTTTCTCTTGCTGCACTGTCTCAGCCCATACTCGGACGGCCGCGTTGTCCTCCACTCTATCAAGAAACCCCTTTTCCATGTTAAGCTTTTCTATTTGGTAACTGAATACGAATCAACACCTTTCATGATGAAATGCCATGCAGTAACAGCAAACACAACAAGTTAGTGCCATATTCATAAAACCGGAAACAAACAGAAAATAATCAAGCACCTTTCAGGCGACCATTAGGGTTTACGCGGCTCTACCTAAGGTGGGCTCCTAAGGTTCACTATATGCAGCTCGGTTCTAAAGAAAGGGTACCTGAACCAGCGAATTCCTCAATCCTCACCCATTATAGGCTCATATGGATCGAGTTCGGTTCAAGGGGATACATTTCCCTATGGCCGTGCAGAGGTGAAAACCTCACGAAGACATAGGTACGGATGTATCCCGGAAGCGGTTCACTAGCCCATGCGGAGGTGAAAACCTCACGAAGGCATAGCTTCTCACTCCCACTTAAGAGCGGTAAAATTAACGAGCCGATGTGATGCAAAATGCAGAAACATACCGAGAGATTTAAACCACAGAATAGGCGCATTATCAGGGAAACCATGAAAGCAAAGAATAACACACGACAAAATGACCGAAATTTTAAACCACATTTTCAAATTTTGACAAAAAGACAAGAATTAATCGATTTTTAGCCTGACTCTCTTATTCGTCCCCAGCGGAGTCGCTAAGCTGTCGTAACCATTTTTTAAAAAACAGGAATCGAACTTGGGTTTTGAAAATAAAAACGGGAGTCGCCACCGACCTTTTATTAGGTGTGATCGGGTCACCTATAAAATATTTTGGTCTACGAGTTTCGAGAAAATGGGCTCGGGAGTGGTTACGTGCGAGGAAGGATTAGCACCCTCGTCACGCCCAAAATTGGTACCAAATCGATTAATTAGTATCTTGATGTCAAAAATTGAGAATTGAGAATGAGTTTTAAAAATACCATCATGTGTTTTTAATATTGAACACTTGAATGAATTTGAATAATCATTTAAAAGTTGTCTTTGAAATAACGAAATGCTACAACCAGTAAGTTAGGACATAGCACCCCAGATCATTATCATTGCAAAATCCTTATCTCAGGGTAACGAGATGTCACACCCAGTAAGTTAGGGCACAACGCCTTGTAGTCTCGAGAATAAGCTTTTATTTTAAATTATTTCAGAAATTCTTATCTTGAGGTAACGAGATATCACACCCAGTAAGTTAGGGCACAACACTCAGTTCCCTCGAGAATAAGCATTTTATCTTGAACTCATATTTTCGAAAAATATCCCGTTATTTAGGCTAAACGAGAAAAATCGAAACCCAGTAAGTTAGGGCACGATTTTCCCGAATTTCCAAAACGCAAACATCGCCTTAATTTTTGAAGATTTTCATTTTAAAACGATAGCGAGTATGCTATTTAAAAGCCACGTACGATTTATTTAGGTTAAAAACGACGATCATGGTTGATAACTATGTTGGGATTTAATGCACAATGCAACGGCATAATATAAAAATAGGAATGACCATAGAATAATACTACATGAATAAAAGGCTATACGAATGAATAACAATGGCACGAAGATACAAAATAACAAACTACAGTACATGCAAAGATGGCAATTGTGTAATGTGCACTATTTAAACATTGACATCAATAGTTAAGGCAAGTAAATTAAACAACATATGTAACAATTTAAAATAACACACAAAAATAGTTTAAAGCAAATAATATGAAAAGAGAAATCTAGAATAATAATGTATGAAAATACGAAATAGTTTATTACAAACGATGTTAAAAATGTTAAAATAAATAATAATAAAACGACTCTAAAACTAATAATGGTAATAAAAATCACTAATAGCGTGATTTAAATTGAATGACGTATACGAATTTAAAACTTATGATATATAACTTAAAATAAGTTCAAAATGAACAGTACGTAGAAAGAAAATCAAAATAAATAATATATGGGAAAATGAATAATATGTAAAATCTTATAAACGTCATATGTAAGGTTTGAAGATAAATAAACTAAAATGAGTATATACACCAGGACCTAATAATAATAAGATAGTTCAATAATTTGTAATAAAAGGGTTTAAGATAAATAAGATAAAACAACATAAAATAAATAATTTATAGGATAATTTTTGATTAAATAATGCCTGGAACGATTTAGAAAAGATAAATGAAATGGAAGTAATACACACGATATTGACATGGATAGATATACAACAAATTAATAGGATTAAATCAAAATAGGGGTAAATTACGGGTAAAATTTATAATTGACACAAAGTGAAACAGGATTAAATCAGATGGCCCAGAAAAGACGGAGGGACCATATGCGCAAATTGTCCTTTCGGGCGAAAAGGCGCGGATCCTCCATCGTAAGGGTCGGGTCGAGTTCGGGTTCCCCCAAAACGACGCCGTTTTGGTGCCTAGGGGAACCTACCGAGACGGTGTCGCTTCAGGGGGTATTTAGACCAAAATTTCTGTTTTTTATTATTATTATCCTTTCAGATCTTTATCCTCCAAAAAACAAAAGAAAACCAGCAGTCTCTCCCTCTCCCTTTCTCTTTCGACGCTCGGCAGTTTTGATTCCCTACATCACCGTCGCGCTACCACCGTTTGGTGGCCGAGGTTGTGTCGAGATGGGCCTTTAGCGCCCTGTTTGAAGAACCCCGAAGACCCTAACCGTCGGTGCCTCCTAAGCGAAGGGAGAGGAGTCTTCAACACAACTTCGGCCGAGTTTCGACGACGGAGAGGGAGAACCCCGAAGCCACGGTGAAGGGATCTCCGGTGGGTTTCCCTCTTTTCATTTTGTTATTTCATTATTTAAAAGATTTGAAATAAAAAAAAATAAACAAATGACAGTAGATGATAATCGACAATGATGAGAAATCAACCTCTCAAGTTTTTCTTCCTTTTTGATTGCTGATAATGCCTAAAAAAGGGGAGCGAAATTAGAAGGGTTCTTTCAGTTTTTTCTGATAATGTCCAAAAAAAGGGATCCTGTATACTGCTTTTTCGAATGGCTTTATAGCTGAAAGGTATCACCCTCTTCTGTTTTTCTACTATTTTCTCCTATATGTCTGCTTGGTTGCCTCTATTTCTCTGTTTGTTGGCCTTTTTGCAGGGTATGGACGAGGCTGGTGGTACAGGCACCTGGGGAGCCGCAGTTGTCAGGAGGCGTGGGCATAGTGCGCTCGTGGGGATTGTGAACCGAGGAAGCGGCGCCTAGGGAGAAGCTAGGGTTTCTTGTTACTGGTTTAGCTTTTAGGTTTTGGGCTTATTGGGCTAGGTTTAGTTATTGGGTTTAGGGCTGCTATTGGGCTGAATTATTTGGGCCCCCGAGTTTGGGTTGTAAATGGACTGTTGTGTTTTTTTGGACTTTTTATTTTATTGGTTTTTAATGGGCCCCGGGCGAATTTGGGCTTATACAAATACAATTCAACTTTTGTCTTCATTATTTAGAATTGCATATATTTAAGAATTGAAATGGATCAATGAAGTGTTATTTTAAAATAGGAATTATATATGATTGTTTAAGACATTAAAGATGGATGAAGATTTTTAATTGAATAAGAATCATATTTTATTTTTCTAAATAATGTGTGGAATAGAGAATGTCTTGATACATTTTTTGGTTACTAGTATACTTTATTATTAATAATGACTCAAGTTTTATAATTATAATTAAATTTTTAATTTAATCATCATTTGATTTAATTACTTATTTACATGATTCTTTTAATTTAAGAAATTAAATAATTTTACATAAAAATAACATATTAAGAGTATATTATCTATACATATCACAACACAACATGATTTTTTTTTTACCATACAGATATCCTCCCACTATATAAGAATTATGTATACTTTTTTATATTATTTTATTAAAATCTTGATGCTATATTTCTAGTTGCATTAAATTTTAAGAATTTAACAGTTGAATATTGGATTTTACCTTTTTATAAAAAAGCCTGAATAACCTTATATTAGAAACAAGTTTAATTTGCTAGATAAGGGATTTGGGTTTGCTTTACTCTTTTCAATGAAATTTAGGATTTTTAATTTTTATAAGACATAAAATATTATATTTAATAGTGTTTATATCACTCTTTCATAACTCTTAAATAAGAAGTTAAATAAGTTTTAATGAGTTAAAATTCACGTCCTCTTCTATTAATAATAATATCAAGTTAAAATTCAATCAACATATTATATTTAATAATTAACAATAAATAATTTACCCTGTTAAATTTTTGTTTAATTTTTAACTTGCGAAATTGGAATATTTAGAAAATTTTGGTATCCGACTTTAATAAAAATAGAATTTCCATAAAATACTTAACTATAAATAATTAAAATTGTAAATTTTGAATTCAAATGCTATAAAAATTACATACATGCGTCCCTTTATCATCTCTCCCAGAAACGTATTTGAAAAAAAAACACAAAAAAACAAAAAACCCAGCAAAGCAAACTTTTCCACTTCACAAACAACAAAACACAATTATGTGTTCACTTTATTAGCTGTTATATGAACGTTACCCAACTGTCATTTCTCTGTTCAGTATGCCCCATGCGCCCTTCTCTCTTCCTATAAAATAACACCCTTCCCCCTCCCTAAACATATCTCACCCTTTTCCCAGCTTTTGTGTCTTCTTTCAATGGCGCAAGTTGGCATGTTGAAGCCTTTTTTGATGGCCTTGGTAATGGCTATCTTAACCGTTGCCTCGGCGCAGGTTAGTGAGCCGCCGTCGCCATCGCCAGACGCTGGAGCTGGATTCTCCGCCGGCGTTTCCACCGCCGCCGTTGGCTTATCTTTGATTGTTTCTCTTATTGCTTTCTTCAAACATTAAATTCGCGGGCTTTGACTCAATGTGTGGTTTTCTTTTTTTTTTTTTTTTGTCTCTTTGTATATGATACCATTCATTTGATTATTGTAAGGAAGTCGATTCTTTGAATCGAATGCTTCCACTGTGGTTTATTAATAAAATTAAATTTTTTTAATTAAATCAATCTTCGGTAAATTGAATAATTTAATTATAGAATCCGGAGATTGAACTTGTTTTTAGCATTTGATTTGAGGTTAATAATTTTTTACTGCCAACTCACTGTAGCAAATCTTATAACGCACCGCATCCAAGTTTAGATATGGTTTCAAATCATATATTATAATTTTATTTACTTTGGTTGTAATTAAATAATCTCACATTCTTAGTGAAGTTGGCATAAAAGATGTGAGTTCAACAACTCTCAATTGTATTTCTCCTAAATTAATCTTGCCTTAATTCAGTTACAAGTAGTAAACTTTAAATATTATATTGCTCGAATTTAAATTTCATTATTTTATATATAAAACAATATTTTCATAATAAAACAACTGGATTTACGGAAAAAAAATTATGATTTTTTAATTATTTTAAGATTAAATTGAATTCAATCTTACCCTTAAATGATAATGTAACAATAGTATTGCTTTTAAATATTTTATTAAAACTAATAAAAAAACATGTAAGTTGAGATTCAAACCTAAATCGTTATAGTGGTAAATTTTTAACTTCATCATTTTAACTAGAATTGTAATTAATTTTATATAACTTTTAATAAATATATATTTTTACATAATTTTCCAACATATACTAAAATTTAATATACAAGTTAAAATATGACATAAGTCCCTATACTCTTTTTAAAATTGAAATTTAGTTTTTATACTCTCTTTTTTTCTTTAGGAATTTAATTCTTCTGCTTTTCAAATTTTAAAATTTAAGTTAAATTGTTAACACTAATAAATTTTTTTGTTAAATTTATGTTCATTATGTTATTTTTTTAATTACATTGCTATTAAGTGAGTTTATTTTATTTCAAAATGTTAAATCTATTTATCAATTTCTTTGTAAGTAACATGTGAAAAAACAAACAGATACGATATTACACATGTGATAATATGTTTACCATGTTAATATTTGAAAACAGCATAATTTGACTTAATAAATTTAATAACTACTACTTAGTCTCCTTAAAAAAAAAACTACAACTTAATCATGACTAAAATTATAAATTTTAAAAGAATAAATAGTGAAATCAAAGGGGGATATTAGCAAAGTTTAACCAGTCTTTATCCTTAAATTTCAAGGAAAATACTTTTTTCCTTTTTCCATGGGAAATAAGATGGAAATAGTAGAGCAAATGAAGTTCGTAGAGTAAGCAAACACGTTGTAGGCTTTTTCAGTCCCATTCATATTTTCCGTCGGTCTATTACCTTGGGATTTTTGTAATAATGTTACAAGCAAAAGTGTTGGGAAGTTTCGGATGGATAACATTTCTAAGATCACAACTGATAATTATATTAATTAACTATTTCTCCTTCCTACTGTTTTTTTTTTCACTAATGAGAATTATTTTATGCAATATTTATCAATCATTTATGGTCTCGTCTAATTAAAAAAATACAATCATTTTTGTCGAAACCATTTTCTGTTTGGAACAATGGGCCAACTTTAAAAAGAAAAACGGAGTCGCCACCAATCTTTTTGAAGTGCGATTGGGTCACTTTAAAAACATTTTGGTCTACGAATTTTAAGAAAACGAGTTCGGGAGTCGGTTACGCACGAGGAAGGGTTAGCACCCCCGCAACGCCCAAAATTGGTACCGTATTGATTGACTAATGTCCTAATGTCGAAAATTAGAAAATATTTTAAAATATGAATCTTTTAGAAAATGTTTGGATAACTCGAATTGGATATCGAAATTCTCTTGTTCCGAAAAGATGAAATACCACATCCAGCACGATAGGACACGATGTTTCAAACCCTCGATACCAAGATCATTTTATGATTTCCAAAATTCATGCATTGCAATTTTAAAAAGGTATTTCACTATTTGGCCAAACTAAAAACCGAAACCTAGCACGATTGGGCACGATTCCTTGAATTTCCAATCATGAAATATTGCCTTTATTTAAGAAAACCCGGTCAAAATCTCTGAAGGATATTTGGTCGTTTGGACGAATAGAAAATCGAAACCCAGCACGATTGGGCACGATCTCTCGAACTTCCAAACACGAAACATTGCCTTATTTTTAAAAACACGATCAAAATCTTTAAAGAATATTTAGTGATCTAGACGAACGAAAAATCGAAACCCAGCACGATTGGGCACGATTTCTCGAACTTCCAAACACAAAATATTACCTTCGTGAAACCTTTTTTATGAATTTTGGAAAGATAAAATGAAAAAAAATGTGGGAATGTAAACACGGTAATAATAAGGAATAATAATAAATGCAAAAAGGGGCAAAAATAAATAACAATATTATAATAAAAATGATATGTGACAAATAAAACAAATAGTAATAATAATACTACTAATGAAGCTAACGAATAAGGTGAAAAAAAGGGTAAATATAATACTAAAATAATAAATAGATAATAACTAAGCAAAATAAAAAATAAAAAAATGTCAATAAAAATAATAATAATAACATTAGAATAATAGTATTAATAAAAATAGTAGTGGTAAAAAGGTATATTAATAATAAGGATATAGGTATAATAGTAATAAAAAAATAGGTAAACAGAATAATATTTATAATTCTAGTAAATATAATAGATGGAATATGATTAGTAAAATAAAAATAGCATAAACAGTAATAGTAATATTTCTTTTAAAAAATATAGCAGTAGTGGAAAAATAATATCAATGGTAAATATAATAATAGTAATAGTAACAATAATAATATTAAAATGGTAAGTATAATTTAAAAATAATCAATTTGTGAACAAATTAAAATAGGGATTAAATTGAATCAAAAATAGAAATTTTGGGCTAAATTTAAAACAAATGAAGGTGAATGGGCCAAATCGTAAGGCGCACGCAACTTAGAGGGACCAAAATGACAAATAATCCCACCCACTGAAACGGTGCCATTCGAATGTGGACTAAATTGAAACGGGAAAAAATTTCTGAGCAAAATCGGGAAGAAAAAAACCTATTTGCAAAACTATGGAAAAGCGGAGGGGCTAAATGCGCAATTAGCCCCTCCCTAACAAAAACGCTCGGATCCTTGCCCCTCGCGGGTCGGGTCACGGGTCAGAGGCCCAAAACGACACCGTTTTGGCCTCTGACCCCCTCAAGCAAAACGGTGTCGTATTATAATAGTATAAAAGCTAGATTTTTTTGCTTTGAAACTTCATTTTCATTTCAGCAGAGAAGAGAGAGGGAAAAAATCCAAATGCTCTCTCCTGGGCCCGAAATCCAACCGACCTTCCGGCGATCCCTCATCGCCATCGTTTCCGGCCACCGCGAAATTTTAAAACGAGATATGTTATTTATTTTCTTATTTCAAACACCTATATATATATAGTTTCAAGAAAAAATAAAAAATAAAACAATCAGTGTTTGAAAAGGAGGAGAAACAGAGAAGAAAAACCTTTATGAACTGGTATTCTCTCTGCTTTTACAAGTGTGTATTTTTGCTGTGAAAAAAAAGCCCCTTTTACATTAAATCATTCGGCTTTTATACTTTTATTTTACAATTGATTTCTGTTTTGTAGGCAAGCGTCGTGGTGGAGAGGGACTGTAACATCCTGAAAAGGGCCTATGCATTTTCAGTTTAATTGTACGAAATGTCAAGTCTCAAGTACTAAGAATAAATTTTTGATACTTTTGAAAATGTATGGAAAAGTATGGAAATGTAAGGAAATGTATGGAAATGTAAGGCAATGTAAGGAAATGCTTTGGAAACGTTAAGTTTGAAAGAGGAAAGTGAACATTTTGGAAGCTTGAACATTTTGGAAACTTGAACATTTTTGGAAACCTGGAAATGCATGGACATGAACATTTTTGGAAACTTGGAAATGTAAGGAAATGATTCAAAAATGGAAAGTGAACATTTAGGAAACTTGGATATGTAAGAGAAATAAAGGAGTTTTATTCACATAAATATGTGAATAATAAGAGATAAATAAAGGAGTTTTATTCACATAAATATGTGAATAATAAGAGATAAATAAAGGAGTTTTATTCACATAAATATGTGAATAATAAGAGATAAATAAAGGAGTTTTATTCACATAAATATGTGAATAATAAGAGATAAATAAAGGATTATTTCTAAGGAGATAATTGAGGAGATAATTGATGGATTAAAGGCTTTTATCTTTTAAATAAAAGAGATAATATTATCAAAAAGAGGAGTGGTGGCCAAGTAAGGGACTCCTAGGCTGATAACTTTGGCTATAAAAGGAGGGCAGGAGGGCTACTCATTCACTTTTGCTTCCTCTTTGCCGAAATTTTCCTAGCTCTCTCCCCCTCTCTGCCGAATTTTTCTTCAAGCAAAATCCATCTTTTCTTCTTCTATTTTCTTCTCTGTTTCTACTGTCAAAACCGAATCTTTGTTGATTCTAAGTAAAGGAGCAATCAACTACAACATCAAAAGGGTTTCTTCAACTGTCGAATACAAGGATCAAGGATCT
Source organism: Gossypium australe (assembly GCA_005393395.2). Classification (NCBI taxonomy): domain Eukaryota; kingdom Viridiplantae; phylum Streptophyta; class Magnoliopsida; order Malvales; family Malvaceae; genus Gossypium; species Gossypium australe. Next base: position 48,174,234 of record CM016614.1, read on the forward strand.
AAGGTAAGATAAATTTATTTGATTAAAGGTTATGATGTATATGTTAGATTAGATCTAACATGAAGATTTCGACAGACATATAGGGTAAGGAATCCTCTTCAGATTTGGAATCTGTATGGTAAGTGATATTCGGCCAAGGCTTAATTTTGGTATTTGGAATTATTTTTTCATTATTTCAAAAGCCGAAAACTCACATGATTACATGAATTAGTGTTAGCCGATTCCAAGGAAAAGGGATACTAGCAATTTTGGGATTTGATTTACAATCATCCAAATCGGCAAGCAAGGTAAGTAATACAAATTCTACTAGGATTTGGGTTTTTAAGCCAAATAGGTTATTAATGTGTTTTTATATGATGGGCCGAATATAGGAATTAACAGATCTAAAGTTAGATCGGGATTTTCGGGATCTCAAGGAATCTATTAAGCGAATCAGGTGTGTACTCACACTAACTTTCAATATATATTATGGCAATAATTATTTTAATATATGAATATGTATAAGAATGTGAATGTGGCTAAGTACCACAAATGCGGTAAAAAGTACCCAGGTACGTTTCCTACTTTTGATAGGATTATGAATGTGATATATTTTGAATAAGTAACACGAATAAGAAATAAGTTATGCATGATATAAAATAATTGGGGCATTCGGGATATATGTGAAGGGAGAATTGAAGGTGATGACTACGGTCTCACCAACGAAATATGTTGACTACGGTCACATTGCGGAATTTTGGTAACTTCGGTTACAATATTTGACTATAGTGTCTAATGACACAACGTATAAATTTGACTATAGTGTCTAATGACACAACGTATATGGGCGATGAGCACGTCGACTGCAGCGACTGCCTTCGATGGTGTGTAGCGGATGGAGGGTTGACTTAGTAGTCCCCACGGTGTGACTGGCAGGTACGGGTGGTGTGTAGCGGATGGACCATTAGGCTTGGGTTGGGTTGCATCATTTATTTTGATATGAATATGAATTTGACATGAACATGTATGCCTGATTTGTTGGATGTTAGTATGATGTACACATTGAGTCTGTTGACTCACCCCGTTGTGGGAACTATTTTCAGGTGATGAACAGTGACGGACCGGGACGGTAGACCTTGAGGTGGCCATGCATCAATTTGAAGATTTTATTTATTTTGGACTTTATTTCGTTTTAGAACATTTAATTTTAATATTGGGTTTTATTTGATGTAATAAGGCCATAAGGCCCAAGTTGGATTTCTTTATTTCTGCTTTATTTTTTTAATTATTTTGTTACAAATGATTGTTGGATTAAATTTTAAGTGAAAATATTTTATAAACCTAAAGAAAATTATTTTTGTCACCTTAATAAAATTGGGTTTTTTTAAATTAATTAAATGGGTTTCCCAACCTAAGCCCAATCCAAAACAATATCTTCTAAAATTTACAAATTTTCTCTAAGTAGCAAAGAATTTGAAAACTGGTTTACTTAAGGAACATACCAGATCCGGTCAGGCTCGTGGGCCGGGTTTGGGGTGTTTCAGGGACTCTTCACACATGCTGGAGGCGCGCACAATGAGGAGGGGCGGACGATGTGGCTACAAGGGCTTCTGGTGACGGCACCAAATTGATGCTAGGGTTTCTGCCTTGCTTTTTTTTGGGGGGGTCTAGTGGGCTTAGGTTTGGGCTTTGTTAAAAATGGGCTTTTTTTAATGTAAATGGACATTTGGACCTTGTTTTGTTTCATGGTTAATTGACACTGGGCCCGGGCAACAAAAATTAGGCTCTACAGCTGCCCCTCTTTGCTCGTTGTCGTGTAACAAGAATGGAGCAAAGAATTTAAGAGGACCAATTTTGCCCGGTCCTGTTGAATCTTAACTTCTTGATGCTTCCTTTCTTCAGGTAGCTTCATTCCATCCACTGCTTCTTCAGGGGTTTAGGAATTTTGTTTCGATTTGCTCCACTACTGCTCAGTGGAGATAAGATCTGCTATCTTCAGTTCGCTCCATTGTCGATACATGGAGATAAGACTTGCTGTCTTCGATCTGCTCTACTCCTGCTCGGTAGAGATAAGATCTGCTATCATTAACCTGCTCCACTCCTGCTCAGGGAGATAAAGCTGGTGGCTTAAATCTGCTCCATTGCCGATACATGGAGATAAGACTCGCCATTTTCGATCTACCCCACTCATGCTCAGTGGGGATAAGATCTGCACTCTTCAGTTTGCTCCATTGCCGATACATGGCGATAAAACTCGTAATTTCTGATCTGCTCCACTACTGCTTAGTGGAGATAAGATCTGCTATTTTCAGCCTGTTACCCTACTGCTTAGAGGATTAAGGCTTACTGTCTTCGATCTGCTCTACTCCTGCTCAGTAAAGATAAGATCTGCAATTTCCAACCCGTTACCCTACTGCTTAAGGGATTAAAGTCTATCGTCTTCGATCTGCTCCACTCCTGCTCAGTGGAGATAAGATCTGTAATCTTTAGCCTGTTCCACTCCTGCTCAGTAGAGATAAGGCTATAATCTTTAGTCTGCTCCATTGCCGATACATGGAGATAAGACTTGTAATTTTCGATATGCTCCACTCCTGCTCAGTGGAGATAAGATCTGTAATTATTCAGCCTGTTACCCTACTGCTTAGGGGATTAAGGCTTACTATCTTCGATCTGCTCTACTCCTACTCAGTAGAGATAAGATCTGCTATTATTAGCCTGCTCCACTCCTGCTCAGGGAGATAAGGCTGGTGTCTTAAATCTGCCCCATTGCCGATACATGAGGATAAGATCTGCCATTTTTGATCTGCCCCACTCCTGCTCAGTGGGGATAAGATCTGCACTCTAGTCTACTCCATTGCCGATACATGGAGATAATACTTGTAATTTTCGATCTGCTCCACTCCTGCTTAGTGGAGATAAGATCTGCTAACTTCTGTAACTCCCATCAATTTTACTACATTGTCCTCTTGGGAACCTACCTGTAGAATTGATTTCATAGAGTCTATGCTTATGCCAAATGATTAGGATGTAATGAAAAATGCTCCTAACCATATGTATTATGAATGTTATGAATGGATGCAAAGTGTCATGAGAATGGTCCATTTTTAACACTTGGGTTGTCATTGCTTGCTGATTATTAAGGTGATCCCTGACGTATGTCTTCTTTGTTCAGCTGAATTTGAAGATGTCGCCACTGCTTAAATCCTTATCTCAAGTGCTCCGAGCCCTTTAAACCTGGTGAGTTCTAAATAATTGTCCTGTTTCAGATTCTTGCATTATTTAGAGACTTTCAGAGTAATACGCAAAACTTCTTTTATGAAAGCATTATTAGTTCTGTAATCATTACTTTAATATGAAATGCTTGGAAAAAAATTATAGAGATGAATAAAACTGAAATTTATTCGGGATAAAACCCGTGAAGAATGGAATGAGCAAAGGAAGCAAATTCTATTAAGGTACAAAATGAGTAAGAGTGGAATTGGTGCCCCAAATATCACAGCCTGAGCTTCTCTGTATGTACTTCTTGAAGACCATTCTGAGTTCAACATGTGTCTAGGAGATCCGTAGTACTTTGTCTATGCCCCGAAGATGTAACAAATCTCCTCATTGTTAATTTAGGTATAGGATGGCTAGCGCATGCCTTATTTCCCCAAACATTTGAATAGCCCTTTACGGGTTTTCAATTCAAAGCTTCTTTGGTCTCAAAGTGCCCTTTGCAGGTTTTCACCTTGGCCTATCCTTTTTTTTAAACCAATACGCCCTTTGCGGGTTTTCGCCTTGGCCCATTTTCTTTCTTACGCGAAATACTTCTTGACTGAGTCTGCATTAATTAGATTTGGCAAACATTTGCCGTCCATCTCAGCTAATATCAATGCTTCTCCAGAGAAGGCCTTCTTTACAACATAAGGTCCTTCCCAATTAGGCATCCACTTTCCTCTGAAGCCTTTTTGCATAGGAAGGATCTATTTCAATACCAAGTCTCCCTCATGAAATACTCTGGGGTGAACCCTCTTGTTGTAAGCCCGCATCATCCGCTTCCAGTACATTCGACCATGACGGATGGCTCTTAACCTTTTTTCCTCGATCAGATTCAGTTGATCATATCGAGATTGAATCCACTCTGCTTCGTCTCACTTCAATTCTGATAAAATCTGGAGAGAAGGAATTTCAACTTCAATGGGCAAAATTGCCTCCATCCCATAAACCAATGAGAAAGATGTTGCCCCGGTGGAGGTTCTAACCGATGTTCGATAGGCGTAGAGGGCAAGCGTACTTTTCATGCCAATCCTTACAGGTCTCAGTCATTTTCCCCACAATTTTCTTGATATTTTTATTAGCTGCCTCAACGGCGCCATTCATTTTCGGGCGATATGGTGATGAGTTATGGTGCTTAATGTTGAACTGACTGTAGACTTCCGCTATCACGCTATTGTTCAAGTTCAACGCGTTGTCAGACATGATCCTTTCTGGCAAACCATAGTGACATATGATCTCCCTTTTCAAAAACTTGCTAACTGCCGTCTTCGCGACATTGGCATATGAAGCTGCCTCTACCAATTTGGTGAAGTAATCAATGACCACGAAAATGAATCGATGTCCATTAGAAGCCTTCGGTGAGATCGGCCCAATGACGTCCATGCCCCACATTGAGAAAGGCCACGGAGAAGTCATAACATGAAGAGGTGAAGGAGGCACATGGATTTTATCTCCATAAATTTGACACTTGTGGCACTTCTTGGCATAACGGATGCAGTCTCCTTCCATCGTGGACCAGTAATACCCGAATCTCATGATTTGCCTGGCCATTGTAAACTCATTGGCATGCGTTCTACAGACACCCTCATGGACTTCTTCTAAGATTTTTCTAGCCTCAATAGTATCGACACATCTTAACAACACCTGATCTTTCCTCTTTTTATACAGGATCTCTTCGTCTAAGACATAATCATTGGCCAGTCTTCTCAATGTTCTCCTGTCATTTTCTGTTGCTTGATCAGGGTATTCACGACTCTTCACATATCACAGAATGTCATGATACCAAGGATGATCATCTCTCTCCTCCTCTTCGTCGATATTGCAGCAGTGAGCCGGAGTCTCACAGATACTCATTTGGATGGGCTTCATACCCTCTTGCTCATTTACTCTGATCATAGAAGCTAATGTGGCCAAGGTGTCAACCATCTGATTTTTATCACGCGGGAGGTAAAAGAATGTGATATCATCAAACTCCTCGATTAGCTCCAAAACTAACTTTCGGTAACTGATCAACTTGGGATCTCTTGTTTCCCATTCTCCGTTGAGTTGATATATTACCAATGCATAATCTCCATATACCTCTAGCACCTTGACTTTGCAATATATAGCTGCTTGAATTCCCATGATACATGCTTAGTATTCTGCCATATTGTTCGTGCAGTCAAAATCCAACTTGCAAGTGAATGGATAATGGTCTCCGTTTGGGGATATCAGTACTGCCCCAACCTCATTACCAACGGCATTTGACGCTCCGTCGAAGTTCAACTTCCAAGGATGATCTTCTAGGGTATCTTCTTCAGTTGTCGCTACGAACATCAGATCTTCATTAGGAAAATTGAAATTAAGAGGCTCATAATCATCTAGCACCCTGCTGGCTAGAAACTCTACTATTGCACTCCCCTTCACAGTCTTCTGGTTCACATAGACTATGTCGAATTCGGAAAGCAAAGTTTGCCATCGAGCCATTCTTTCATTCAAGGCAGTTGATTCCAACATGTACTTAAGAGGATCTAGTTTCGAGATTAGCCAAGCCGTATGGTATAACATGTACTGCCTCAACCTCCGAGTTGTCCAGACCAAAGCACAACATAGCTTTTCAATTGGCGAGTATCTCATTTCACACTCAGTAAATTTCTTGCTGAGGTAGTATATCACCTTTTCCTTCTTCCCTGTCTCATCGTGTTGGCCGAGCACACATCCCATTAAATTATCGAATACCGTCAGATACAGAATCAATGGTCTATCAGGATTGGGTGGCATTAGCACTGGAGTATTAGACAAATATTGTTTAATCTTGTCAAGAGCCTTCTGGCATTCGTCGTCCCAAATACCAGCGTTGTGTTTCTTGAGAAGATGAAATATGGGGTCACATTTCTCAGTTAATTGCGAAATAAACCGGGCAATATAATTTAGTCTTCCTAAAAACCCTCAGACTTCCTTCTGAGTGCATGGTGGAGGCAATTCTTGTACAGCCCTGACTTTGTCTGGGTTGACCTCAATTCCTCTTTCACTACCACGAAACCAAGAAGTTTCCTTGACCTAGCCCCGAAAGTGCATTTGGTTGGATTGAGCTTCAGCTGAAATTTCCTCAACCTCAAGAATAGTTTCCTCAAAACCTGCACATGCTCCTTTTCCATTCGGGATTTCGCGATCATGTCGTCCACGTAGACCTCGATCTCTTTGTGCATCATGTCATAAAACAAGGTCACCATGGCTCTTTGGTATGTGGCTCCCGCATTCTTCAACCCAAATGGCATCACCTTGTAAAAAAAAGTTCCCCACAAGGTTATGAATGTGATCTTTTCCGTGTCTTCAGGATGCATCTTGATCCGATTGTATCCAGAGAAACCATCCATGAAGGAGAACAATCCACCAAAGTGTCAATGTGAGGTAGTGGGAAATTGTCCTTTGGGCTGGCCTTGTTTAAGTCTCTGTAGTCTACACACATCCATATTTTCCCATCTTTCTTAGGCACGGGGACGACATTGGCTACCCACTCGGAGTAATTCACCACTTGTAAGAACCTAGCATCAAATTGCTTCTTGACTTCTTTTATTTTTACCGCCACATCAGGTCTTATCCTTCAAAGCTTCTGTTGGATCGGCTTGCATTTTTCATTTATGGGGATACGGTGCACCGCAATGTCGACACTCAAACCAGGCATGTCTTGGTACGACCATGCGAAGACATCCTTGAACTCTAGCAGAAGTCTAATGAGATCCCACCTTATTCCTTTGGTTATAAGGGTTCCAATTTTCACCTCTTTCCCCTCTTCTAGAATCACACTCTCAATTGTCTCTTTGTGAGGTATGATTAGCTTCTCTTCCCGTTCTACCATCCTTAACAAATCTGGGGATACACTACAATCTCCGTCATCTGTAAAGTCTTGAGGTCCCTCTAGGCACATGTCTTGTTCATCAGGGAATTCTGGGTTCGTAGCAGCGTTGCTCATGACATCGATATCTATGGACCTCTGGTAGGTATGAAAGAATATTCAATTAAATGAATTTAAGAATAACTCATTTATGTTATTATTATGAATGGAATGAATGGGGAAAAATATGAGAATAATTGCCCATCATGAAAACAAAAAATGCACTTTTATTGAAAGTAAAGATGTTTGAACATGAGCCTATTTCACAAAAGATTCTTATTGTTTCTAGGCTTAAAAATAACAAGTGTGTTTTGAACATTACTCTGTGTTAGTTCTAAAAACTACAGGAATTTCTTCCGCAGTCTAGTTGTTCAGAACACTTCCAAGCTCATAGGAGAGAATACCCGCTAAGTTTCCTTCCTTCGGACTCTCCTCAAACACTGCGTTGATCCTCAAAGCTCTCATTATATCTTCAGCTGTTCCTTCATTCATATTTTCCGGCTCTGAATGGATAATTCCTCCCGACACGAACGTATTAGATATGTGGGGAAAAGTCATTAATCCCCATTTGATCTCAACACCATTCAATTGTGCCCTTCGTCTCTCACGCTTCCTCTCTAGTTCTTCCTTTCTCTGTTTGGCATCTGGCCTATGACCCAGACCAAAACGATCGCGCTTATCAATCAAACCTGGTACTTTGACCGGTCCCTGGAGGTATTTTTCGAGTCCCCTCTCAAGCAATACTCCTCTTCCTACCATCAGTCGTAGGCTCGTCCACGTAGCTTCGAATATTTTTGGCACCGGGACCCTGCCACTCTCATTGATGAAAGTCGCATTTACGAACTCTAGTGACTGAAAAGAACACTCTATCACCTCAGTATCGTTTTCAATGTATGGCGCATCACTAGTAACAGATGCGATGATGTCCTCCTTCGCATTTATGGTTATCAAATGACCCTTTATCACCAACTTTAGCTTTTGGTGCAGTGACGACGGTACGGCTCCTCTTGAGTGAATCCAGGGCCTCCCCAATAAACAATTATAAGAGGGCTTGACGTCCATCACGAGAAAGTCTACCTCGTACGTATTTGGCCCGATTAGGAGGGGTATCTCAATCCTTCCTATCACTTCCTTTCAGTGCCGTCGAATGCTCTCACTATATTTTGACATGTTTTCATATGAGAGCTGTCTACAAGCAATCTGTTCAACGTAGATAGGGGCAAGACATTCAGCGCCGATCCGTTGTCAATTAGTACCCCCGGTAGCGTATACCCTTTACATCGGGTAGTGATGTGCAGAGCCTTGGTGAATCCCATGCCCCCTAGTGGAATTTCATCGTCACTGAAGGAGATGAACTTGTCTGGGCTTATGTTACTGACAAAGCGGTCTAGCTTGCTTACTGAAATGTCATCAGCGACATAAGTTTGGTTTAACACTTTCATTAGAGCACTACGATGCACTTCTAAGTTTAAAAGCAAAGCCAGCACCGATATGCGTACCGGCTGCTTGTGTAACTGTTCCACAACACTGTATTCACTGTGCTTTAGGAACTTTAAAAACTCTTTGGCCTCATTCTCTGTTACTGGTTCATTAACCAGTGGCTCTGTCTTCTCGTCTCCCCCTCTGATCACGGAGGATTTCCTTTCAATGTGTTCGGCTTCTAAGTTTGACATGTCGGCCGAACTCTCCTTCCCTGAAACTGTCACGGTGCAATTGTAATCCTAAGGTACCCTCTTGTTATCTTTATAAGGAAAGGTCACAGGTTTTTTAATTACAACTCTCAGTGTCATTTTTCCTCCTGCTTTGTTAATCCTCAGTCGAGTGATAATCACTCGACTGAGGATTAACAAAGCAGGAGGAAAAATGACACTGAGAGTTGTAATTAAAAAACCTGTGACCTTTCCTAACTTTAGGGACCTTCTCTACAAACCCTCCCTCTGTGGTGCATACGTCATCTCCTTTTGTAGAGTCAAAGAACTCCAACTCTTTATTATCCATTAACCCTTGTACTAGGGCTTTGAATTCTTTGCACTGCTGGATCTCATGGTCTTCCTTATTATGAAACTCACAGTAGTTCCTCGCATCTCGGGGTTTGTTCCCCAACCCTTGCGGAGCTATCCCTCTTTTTCGTATTTCCTTCTAAACCTCCCTCAATGGGGTTCTTACTTCAGCAATATTCGGTCTGATTCTCCTCCCCATGCACTCGATTATCGCGTTTACCCCTTTCTCGGTATGACTGGACAACGGATTTCCCACACCTGGTGCATCGTTGAATTTCACAACACCCGCCATAATAAGCCTTTCGACTAGCCTTTTGAATGAGGTGCAGTTTTCTATCGAGTGACCTACTATTCCCGCATGGTATTCACACTGAGCATTCATGCCATACCACTTAGGATATGGAGGTTGCAACAGCTTTAAGTGGAAATGGGCTACAACGTACGCATCGAATAGAGTTTTATACAACTCCCTATACGTCACAGGTATGGGAGTAAGCTGGAATTTCTCGATATTCTGCCTCGTGTTGGGCTCTTGTCTTGGTGAGGCCTGCTGGCCCACAGCTACCACTCTCGGTTAATTGACAGTAACGGGTTTTGGATGACCCGAGCTTACATTACCTACTTCATTTTCCCTTTTCTTTGGAGCCAATCTTCTCGTACTCTCTCCGGCTTCTATTTTTCCATACCTTATCGCTTTCTCTATCATTTCGCCGGACATCACTATGTCTGCGAAACTCTTAGTCGCGCTCCCTAACATATGATTGATGAAAGGTGATTTCAGGGTATTAATGAAGAGCATGGTCATTTCTTTTTCCAACAGCGGCAATTGGACTTGTGTAGCGACTTCCCTCCACCTCTGGGCATATTTCCTAAAACTTTCGCCCGACTTTTTCTCCATTTTTTGTAGCGTGATCCTGTCAGGCGCTATATCAGTTACGTGGCCATAATACTTCATGAAGGCCTGTGCTAAATCCTTCCATGATTTGATATGAGTACAACTCAATTGATTTTACCATTTTGTTGCGGCCCCAATCAAGCTATCCTGGAAACAGTAGATCAACAACTGGTAGTTGCTGACATATCCTGTCATTCTCCTACAGAACATTTTAATGTGGGCCTCAGGACAGCTGGTCCCGTTATACTTTTCGAATTCCGGCATCCTGAGCTTCGGTGGGAGTACCAAATCAGGGACCAAACTCAACTTTTTAGCACCTACCTCGCATTGGTAATCAGCACTTTCCAATGCTCTGAATTTCTCCTCCAACCACTTGCATCGATCCTCAAACTCCTTTGGGAGCTTTGCCTTTGCTTTTTTCCCCTTCTGCTACATCATCAAAGTCAGAGACCGTTTTTCCAAATTATCTCCTGGGTTGGAGCTCGAGCCTGCCGGGAAGTTTACCAGTGCTGGGGTACCAGATTGGTACTGGGGTTTAATGTTGACGGACACTCTTGGTGGTTGAACCTGAGAATTTATCGGGGCCAAGCCTGGAGGATAAGTAGAATCTTCATTGCCATCTCTGGTGTCAACCATAGGGCCCTTCCCTTTATCATGCCCTCCAGTTAACAAATGTGACAACTGGTTCATCATGCTTCTCTGGGATTCCAGCATTTGATCTCTCATGTCCTATTGGATTTTAGCCAACTGTTCTTGCATCTGAGCTTGCAAATGGTCCTGCATCTCCTTCTGCATCTGTTCTAACCTCTCTAACCTTTGATCCATAGCTTTCATTTTTTTCGGATGTAGTAGCGGTGTTCCAGGATAACTATAATACGATCTCTAGTTAATAGGGTTCTTTTATGATATTAAATGCATACGATGCGATGCGATGCAAATGCATGATATGAATGCAGAATAAAAGGCGTCGATTCTGATTTAATTTCTTTTAGAAACTTATTTAAAAAATAAAATCTTTTACATAAACCAGAGTCACATATATGGCCTAGCCCTTATGCTCAAAGTTTTAACTTTCTCAAGAAGCCAAGCTAACTCTCGACCCCGATTCGACTCTAGCTCATATTTCACACTTAATACATCAACCTGAACCGCTAAAGTTTGTAAATGTTCAGCCACTTCTCGTATCTAAGCCACAGCTTCGCCTATGACGTAATCTCTTTCTCTGACCTGGTCTTGAGATCGCTGAAGCTGTTCCTCCCATCGCTCATGGTCTGCCTCCAATAATTGCACCCGGCGCTCACTAGTTTGTAGCGCCCTTTCAAGCTGCCCCCTTTCTTTTCAAGTCTTCAATCTCATTCAGGCTCGTTTCTAGCTTCATCGTGGAGTTGCGGCTTCGACACAATACTTTCACTAATTCTATTACTCGAGCCCTTAACACCTCTTTTTCGCCTTGGCTTTCAGACACAGTCTTTTCCAGGGTGTCTTTTTGTGCTTGAGCATCATGAAACCTCTTCTTCCACTGATCGACCTTGGCATTCTCTTCCTGAATTTCTTGACGCTATTGCTCTGAGGTTTTTCCCAACCCAGCAGTCCTTATCGATGAACGCAACTTTTTGTAATCGGTCTTCAAGCTGTCCAAATCTTCTTCGGCCTTCCTTTTCCCTTTCTTCAGTTTCTCCGCCTCTGACTTCTAGACTTCAATATCTAACCTCAAGTGCATCTTTTCTTGTTCTAGTTGTTCTATCTTTTTCCCTAACTCTGAATTTTTACTTCTAAAGTCTTGCTTCATGATTTCCAACTCAGAAGGGACTACTTGCAGGTATTCCTCTATTGGTCGAGCACCATCTTGTGTCGGTTTGGGGATATTATCATTGACTCTCCTACTCCGCCATGCATTATATTTGGGGGTTGCCATTGGACCTACAGCAACTCTTCTCATTCGGTAAATCTGCTTCTAGGCATCAGCAATCTCTCAAACCTTCTTCTTATAATTATTCCCCCTATACAAAAATTCAAACTGAGCCAGCCCATGCGTTGCTGGTATAAACTGCCTTGATTTGTATTGCCTTAGCACAAGCAAATGAGCATACCCAACGGTTTCCCAAATTCCTAGCAGAGGAACCCAATCATAACTCCCACACCGGTAGAGAATTTTGTCGGGAATGAACCAATGAGCTCTCTATTCAATGTCCTTTTCTTAGAGGTTCTGAAGAAGCGCGATCCAGTTTTCTTCTGATATATCATCTCTTCTGGGCGCGGCTGCCAACTCCTTTAACGGGGAGTAATTCTAAAAAAAAACGATAAGAAACTCTGCCTACTTTCCGGAAATGGCTATGGAACTAAACCAACAATAGCTGCGTGCATCCCATGAATCTACCTTCACCTGTCCTCCGGCATGCGTTCAAAGATCTAAATGTTTCGGTAAGAATCGCTGGCACTGGCGTAACCCCCTTGTCAAGTCGGTCGAATAGGTCAGTCACTGCTTCATCTACATGTCTCAAAGCCTTTGGGAAAATTACCAAGCCGTAGATACTTAAGGCGAAAATGTCAACTTTCCTCTTAATATCTGGATGTGCCACAATCAGATCCCTCAAGCTCACCCAAGGAATGCATTTCCCTTCATCTTTTTGCTGAATTCGTGCCGTGACCCACTGTTCGCTCATCCCAGTGATACCCATCAGCTTCTTTACAAAAGTTGGTGCATTAGTGGCCCTAAAATAAACTTTGTCGACCCGAACTCTTTAACTACGAAGCAAAGTTGTATATTCTTCCACAGTAGGCACCAAGTCCACTTCCCCAAACGTGAAACAGCTATATGCTGGATTCCAATATTGAGTCATAGCCCGAAACAAGTGTTTGCCCACTCTGATGTCAAGTAAGTAGGGTAGATCGCCATAATTAAGGTAGAAAAGTTGCTTGGTCCCCTCATCCCAACGAGCCCAAATATCTCTTAATTCTTAGAGCTCATTCAGTGTAACACTGATACGAGTGAAGTCCCACAACTCTGATGTATATCCCTCGGCTAGACTATCCCCCTTCTCAAGTTGTATCTTCTCTGACCATATACGCACGACCGCATTATCCTCTACTTTATCAAGGAATTCGTTCTCCATAATAAACCTTCTAACTTAGTAATCAAACAGAGATCGATACCTTTTAATATGAAATGACATGCAAACATGGCCAAAATAAAACAGGTTAGTATCGAATAATAGTAACCAAAGCAAGTAAAAGAATGTCAAACCACTATATGGATAACCACTAAGGTTTAGCATGGCTCTACCTAGGGTGGGCCCTTAGGGTTCACTATATGTGGCTTAGTTCTAAAGGAAGGGTACCCGAACCAGCAGATTCCTCAATCCTCACCCATTATAGGCTCATATAGATCGAGTTTAGTTCAGGGGAATACATTTCCCTATGGCCATGCGGAGGTGAAAACCTCACGGAGCCATAGGTACGGATGTATCCCGGAAGCAGTCCCCTAGCCCGTACGGAGGTGAAAACCTCACGAAGGCATAGCTTTTCACTCCCACTTAAAGGGTGTGACCACAACGGTCATGCAATATGATGCAGGAATATCCTACGAGACTCAAACCACACAAATAGATGACGCAACACGAGTTCATGCAATGAAAGAAACGAAATCCAAAATTTTTATTTTCGATAAAAAGGTCATTAATCAACCAGTTCTACGGCTTGACTCTCTTATTGGTCCCCAGCGGAGTCGCCAAGCTGTCGAAACCATTTTCTGTTTGGAAAAATGAGCCGACTTTAAAAAGAACAACGGAGTCGCCACCAATCTTTTTAAAGTGCGATTGGGTCACTTTAAAAACATTTTGGTCTACGAATTTTAAGAAAACGGGTCCGGGAGTTGGTTACGCACGAGGAAGGGTTAGCACCCCCGCAATGCCCAAAATTGGTACCGTATTGATTGATTAATATCTTAATGTCGAAAATTAGAAAATATTTTAAAATATGAATCTTTTAGAAAATGTTTGGATAACTCGAATTGGATATCGAAATTCTCTTGTTCCGAAAAGATGAAATACCACATCCAGCACGATAAGACACGATGTTTCAAACCCTCGATACCAAGATCATTTCATGATTTCCAAAATTCATGCATTGCAATTTTAAAAAGGTATTTCACTAGCCAAACTAAAAACCGAAACCCAGCACTATTGGGCACGATTCCTTGAATTTCCAATCATGAAATATTGCCTTTATTTAAGAAAACCCGGTCAAAATCTCTAAAGGATATTTGGTCGTTTGGACGAATAGAAAATCGAAACCCAGCACGATTGGGCACGATCTCTCGAACTTCCAAACACGAAACATTGCCTTATTTTTAAAAACACAATCAAAATCTTTAAAGGATATTTAGTGATCTAGACGAACGGAAAATCGAAACCCAGCACGATTGGGCACGATTTCTCGAACTTCCAAACACAAAATATTACCTTCGTGAAACCCTTTTTATGAATTTTGGAAAAACAAAATGAAAAAAAAAGTGGGAATGTGAACACGGTAATAATAAGGAATAATAATAATAAATGCAAAAAGGGGCAAAAATAAATAATAATATTATAATAAAAAATGATATGTGACAAATAAAACAAATAGTAATAATAATAATACTACTAATGAAGCTAACGAATATGGTAAAAAAAGGGTAAATATAATACTAAAATAATAAATAGAATAATAGAATAATAACTACAATAAGCAAAAATAAAAAAATAAAAAAATGTCAATAAAAAAAAATAACATTAGAATAATAGTATTAATAAAAATAGTACTGGTAAAAAGGTATATTAATAATAAGGTTATAGGTATAATAGTAATAAAAAAATAGTTAAACAGAATAATATTTATAATTATAGTAAATATAATAGATGGAATATGATTAGTAAAATAAAAATAGCATAAATAGTAATAGTAATATTTTTAAAAAAAATATAGCAGTAGTGGAAAAATAATATCAATGGTAAATTTAATAATAGTAATAGTAACAATAATAATATTAAAACGGTAAGTATAATTTAAAAATAATCAATTTGTGAACAAATTAAAATAGGGGATTAAATTGAATCAAAAACAGAAACTTTGGGCTAAATTTAAAACAAATGAAGGTGAATGGGCCAAATCGTAAGGCACGCGCAACTTAGAGGGACCAAAATGACAAATAATCCCACCCACTGAAACGGTGCCATTCGAATGTGGACTAAATTGAAATAGGAAAAAAATTTCAGGGCAAAATCGGGAAAAAAAAAACCTGTTTACAAAACTATGGAAAAGCGGAGGGCTAAATGCGCAATTAGCCCCTCCCTAACAAAAACGCGCGGATCCTTGCCCCTCGCTGGTCGGGTCACTGGTCAGAGGCCCAAAACGACGCCGTTTTGGCCTCTAACCCCCTCAAGCAAAACGGCGTCGTATTATAATAGTATAAAAGCTAGATTTTTTGCTTTGAAACTTCATTTTCATTTCAACAGAGAAGAGAGGGGGAAAAAATCCAAATGCTCTCTTTTGGGCCCGAAATCCGACCGACCTTCCGGCGATCCCTCATCGCCACCGTCTCTGGCCACCGCGGGTATGTTGTTTATTTTCTTATTTCAAACACCTATATATATATATATATATATATATATATATATATATATATATATAGTTTCAAGAAAAAGAACAAGATAAAATAAAAACAATCAGTGTTTGAAAAGGAGGAGAAATAGAGAAGAAAAACCTTTATGAACTGGTATTCTCTCTGCTTTTACAAGTGTGTATTTTTGCTGTGAAAAAAAAAACCCTTTTTACATTAAATCATTCGGCTTTTATACTTTTATTTTACAACTGATTTCTGTTTTGTAGGCAAGTGTCGTGGTGGAGAGGGACTCTTCACACGAGTGCTGGAGGCGTGCACGATGCGGAGGGGCGGGCGACGTGGCTACAAGGGCTTCTGGCGGCGGCGCCAAATTGATGCTAGGGTTTCTGCCTTGCTTGTTTTTTTTTTTTGTTTTTGGGTCTAGTGGGCTTAGGTTTGGGTCTTGGGTTTGGGCTTTGTTAAAAATGGGCTGTTTTTTTAATGTAAATGGACATTTGGACCTTGTTTTGTTTCATGGTTAATTGACACTGGGCCCTGGCAATAAAAATTGGGCTCTACAATCTTTTTTTTCTTTCAGATGTATATTTGAACTAAACTCCCAAACTAAAGATGATGTGCCTTCTTTTAATTAGACGGGACTATGAATGATATGGTAAGAAGGATTTATAAAATAACTTCTCCCGAATCATTTTATTATAGGTTTAGTTTTAAAAAGATTCAAGGGTTTTTTAACAATTCTATTAAAGCTGTTTGTTTATAATAATAAAAATATTATTAAAAAGTCTACCCTCTACCTCATCTGATCCGCGTAACATATCATTGAAGAAAGAACAAGAGTAAGAATATGAAGAAAAAAAAGAGTTGACAAGTCTCTTTTGGTTCTGCAGAAAAAAAACATCTCTAACCCATCTTGCTTCCTTTTGTTTTGGCCTTAATAATTTATGTATTTATATTTAACCTATATTATGATCATACAGTTATGTTATGTCTATCTATGCACAACAATATATAAAAATAATATCAAAATTAATAAAATAAAATAACAATTCTAAAACAAAACCTATCATCTTTATGAGTTTAAATTTTAAAATTTTAGACAATTAAGATAAAACTACTTATGCACTCTCTCTCGCCACACAAATTAATAGTACATCAAAGTAGAAGTGTGCATGGGCCGGACTCAATTAAAAATTTAGACCCGTTTGTTAGGCTTGGACTTGGAAAATAAGTCTAAAATTTTGCTCAAGTCCGGCCCGAATAAAAATGTTAAAATTCTGGCCTGATCCGGCCCGCTCATATTAATTTTTATATAATTTTAAAATATATATAATACATCAAAAATACTAAAAACATCAAAATAAATATTTCCCAACAAATTGAAAATAAATTTTAAAAAATATGTATACTTAAATAAAACTAAGATAGATGTAACTTAATAAGCAAATGCCTCTAAAATAATAACAAAAACAAATGTCTTTAAAATAATAACAAAATTAACAATAAAATAAGTTTTATACAATATCCAAATAATAACAACAAAATAGTAGTAACATAATAGTAAAATAGTAACAAAATAGTGAGAAAATAACATTTTAAAAAAATAATTTTTTTTTGTCCTTTAATGAATTCGGGCCGGGCCAGGCTCAGGGCAAAAAATGCCTTACTTGAGCCCCGACCCATTTTTTAAACAGGCCTTATTTTTTTGTTCAAGCCCATTTTTCGGGCCTATATTTTTGCTCAAACCTTCTCACATGTTGAACGAGCCTTCGAACCGGGCCGAATAACCTGACCCATGAACAAGTCTACATTAAAATATATTCAAATTTTAAAAATAATATTATTAAGAAAAGTAACTATCAACTCCAAATATAATAATATGAAAGAAATAGAATACCTCTAATTCGATTTCGCAATAGTCCTGATCAAAGATGCTACAACCTTATTTAGTAATTATTCAAGTAGATCTTAGGACTTCTAAGGAATTAATTTGTTAATATTCATTTTTTTGTAATTTTATATTTATTTTTCTTCTACTTTAATCAATGAATATAATTAATTTATATTATATTTAAAAATTATAAATTTAATTTGATAAATATTATTAATATATGTATTATTTAAAAAATTATATTTTAAACTCAAAACAATTTATTATTGTAACATTAGAAGTTAATTTAATTAAATAAAATCTTCAATAATTTGTTTAAAACCAACTTCATATTTAACATATAAAAAGTTATAAAGAAAAAAAAGCAGCAAAGCAAAGCTTTCCAGTTCATAAACAACAAAACACAATAATGGGTTGTGTTAGCTGTTATGTGAACGTCACCCAACTGTCATTTTTCTATAAGTCAGACTTCCATATCATATTCCCAAGGAAAAATAAAAAGAAATGGCTCAAGTTAGCATGTTGAAGCCTTTTTGGTTGGCCTTGGTCATGGCTATCTCAACCGTTGCCTCCGCACCGTCGCCGTCAGGAGCTGGATTCTCCGTGGGCATTTCCACCGCTACTATTGGCTTACCTTTCATTGTTTCTCTTATTACTTTGTTTAAACATTAAAAATTGAAGGGCTTGTTTGGTTTTAATTTTGTTCTCGCTGTAAATGTATTTATGAATAAAATGTTTCCAGCGTGATTTCTTTGGAATAGACTCAATATTTTTAATCAAATCTTCAACAGATATTTAATTATTGAATCAGCTGAGATTAACCTTAACTTTTTACTGCACCGCATCCACGCTTTGATGTAAATCTGCCCCTATTAGCAATGGTTTTAGATAATATACCCAGCAACTCAATTAAAATTTGTTATACCTTTTATGAGCGCGATACAGGAATGATAGGGTTTAAATCTGTAACATTTAAGTATTAAATTAAATTCTTTAATATTTTTTAAAAAATTATTGTTAAAAATATTGTAAAATTATTAAATTAAACATTTTAATAATAGTTCAAGGATCAAATTAGATATTAACCTTGACTTAATATACCATCACACTTTTCCATTAAGGTTATAAAGACCATTAACAGACAAGTGATCAAAATATTATAAGTCGATAATATAAATGATTAAAATGTAACTTTTCATATTCAATAGTAAAAAATTTACTTAAAGTTAGTAATATTTTTATAATTTACCCTTATATTATTATAATAATACCCTTTCTTTATTTTTTTAAAATTTTTATATAAAACCAATAAAAGCATACATAAGTCTTTTCACCAACACTCTAATTTAATATTTACATAAATTATTAGTCGAAGCATCGGTATCGTTTTCTAAGGTAAAAACATCGCCGTATACTAACCTTTTTTTGTGACATTAGATTAAAACGCAATAATATTTCTGAGTTGGGTTAATGCGAAGATTAGGTACACGTTTGTTTCTATAAAAAGACTGTCGTTATTACCCTTTGTGACCCATCCAAAGTTGTCGTTATTTTTTCACCAAAACAAAAAAAAAAAAAAAACATTTGTCGTTATTTAATGGCGTTGATTTTACGCTTAATTTTCAAATGAAAATAATATTCCCTTTTCCTTGGGAAGTAAGAAATACAGCAATTAAAGTTTGTAGAGCAAGCATGGACCTTCTAGACCTTTTTCAGTCCCATTCATGTTTTCACTCGTTACCTTAGCCTTCTCCATTAAGAATGATGGGAGGCCTAGCTGCCACCATGGTCTACCAATGCCGCACACGGCACATGGTGTTGGTTAGGGTTTCACATTCATACAAGAGAACATGCCGCCAACCGACAATTACATTTTCAAACCTTGAAACAACAGCTATCATTGGCTACGTGTCGGCTTCAAACTTGCCGTTGTCCATTCTTATCTCAATCATTTCATCAAACACCTACCGGCCACACTTTTGAGCTGTTCAAATAACCCCCTTTCACAAGCTGCTTCCACTTCATTTTTTTAAGTTCATCTACCAAACCCTATATTCTTTCTATATATATGAAACCCCCACACCTTGAAAGGTCGTATTGCATACAAAATTTGAGTTTTTATTGTTCTACCTTGAAAAACATTGTATAATTTTCTTTGTTAGTTTTTAGAGATGGCGAAAGTTTGCTTCTCTAAAGACATTATGATCATGTTTGTGGCTGTTGTGCTCTCCGTCGCCACCATTGTATCAGCTCAGGACAGTGCAATGGCGCCCGCACCGTCAATGGACACTGGATCTGCCTTCTCAACGCCGGTTGCTGGTGTTGCCGTTACGTTGTCTCTTATTATTTCCCTTCTTGCTCTTTTGAAGCAGTGAGTTACATAATTTGAGTGGTTGGTTGCGTATTGTATTGTAATATATTGAATTTATTTCTATTATTATTATTATTAGTATTATATCAATAATTTTTTATTTGTAATTAATAATTATACGAAGGTTTTAGAATTTTCTGCAAATGGCATCTCTGGGTTGACAGGGTGCTGCGCCCTGTTAAACCCGTTAAATGCGTTTGTCGGGGTGTGTTTTTGCCACTCACCCAATTATTTCACTTTATACTTTTTCGAAACAGCAGATAAATAATAGGTAAAAATATATTTCTTTACATTTAGTCTCTATTATGTAAAAATAAGAAATTAATTTATGTATATTAAATTAAAAAAAGTAAAAATTAATTTATTTACATTAGTATAAAGTATACATGACATATGTAGAAATAGATAAATTTTTTAACGGATTAATTTACTCTTTAATATAATATATATGGACTGATTTATTTATTTTTAAATAAACGAGGTAAAATGCAATATAACTCTTAATAGATGAGTCTTTATGATTCTTTTATAGTAATAATACTTTATTAAACACTGGCATTAAAACTAATAGCTACATCATTACCATAGCTACTAGGGCAATGCGTCCAACCCCTAAAATGAAAATTTCTATTTTTAACTTTTAGAGTTTACAAGATTTTAATTTAATAAATGATAAAATTGTACTTTAATCTCTTAAAATAATAAAATTTTGATCTAATTTTTTAAAAATTATAAAGACATAATCTATTAAAATTATAAAATTATATTTTAACTCTTATAAAAAAAAATCACTTGATTCTATCTCCACCTCACCTCACCAAATTTAACATTTAGAGATGCAAATGAAGAAGCGATCTGATGCTAAAGGAAGACCCTACTTCAAAGCTACATAGGTCCAGGAGTATAAGATCTTGTCTGATTTTCCTTTTTGAGCAAAACATTTGATTTATCTGATTTCCACATTATTTAATCTTCATATGAGCTCTCAATGAAATTTCGTTACTTATAATTAATCACTTATCTTAGCTTGTCAATTTCAGAACTTATCTTTCTATGAAAAAACATTGATATAGATCCAACGAAAATAAAAAGGAACAAATAAAATAAATTTTCCAATTGAAATGAATATAAAAAGATTGTAAGAATTTGAACAACCTCCCAAGAAAGAGGAATGTAAAGACTTAAGAGAACCCGTGTTCTAAGTACATATCCATCTAAAAAAAAAATATTACTTACACCAAAGGTAAAATAATGCAATGGGTGATTCTTACTATTATAAGGACTGTGAACACTTGCTAGAATAAAGATATTTTATACCGTGGATGATACAGAGAACCGTTAAAATGGCGGTTTGAGGAAGTTAGGCTAAAATCGAGTGGAGCATAAACAACATGGGCTACTTGCAAGCCCTCATCTTGCCTTAGTGCCGAGAAGGGGTATCTTTTAAAGGAACGTTGGCTAGACTTGAGTTCCAACAATTAAATTTCCTACTTTATATATGTGATGGAAGAGTGGTGGTTGTCAATAGAAGACACCGCTAGTCATGCAGGAGACGTGATGGATTGATGGGTACCATTAGGAATTCTTCCCCATATATCTTTTGAGGATTGTAGGGCTTGCTTGGTGTGATGAGTGTTCAACCAAGGTATGTTGCTCTCCTAGTGAGGCACATGCGTGGGCTTTGCTCTACTCTTGTGTTCATTGGGTAGTTTCCCCAAGGGAAAGGGGGCTAAGGCAAGGGTACAATAATTGCCCTTCTAGGCAAAAAAAAAAAAAAGGTTAAAAATGGCTTGGCTTGAGTAAATTTACTAACGAGGCTTATTGGGGATCCTTGATGAGGTTTACGGAGATTTTTGGAATGCGTAATTTCTTCATTGATATCATTTTGTTTTCCTGCCCAAATACAGGACTTTAATGTCGGTATCCTTTTTTCGTTTGTTGTTCTTCTTCTACTATTGCTTTCAACTCTTTTCTCATTGCTTTTGTTAAAAAATTATTTCCTTTTTTTTTTCTATCTCTATGCTTTTGTTGTCTTTCCTTTCAAAATGGTCACTAATCTTATAAAGTTCTTAATAATGACAATCATGTTGTTATGATGTCTAAAACCACATCATTATTGATATGGCTTCATGGTTCTTTTTAGGGTTAATCAGATGTAGGGGTGAGTATTTGATCAAATCGAATGAATAAAATTCGAATTAGTTGAGTTGACGAGTTCTATTTTATCATCCTAACTCAATTTAGATTTTTAAATCGAGTAAATCAAATGAAATTTGAGTTGATACAAATATCATTCAATTTAAACTTTCGTTCTGTTAAGATTCTTACACACTTATAACATGATTCACAATCTTATCCGAGTTTTATACAAGCTTATGAATGCTCTTTTACTAAACTAAAGTAGAATAAAGATTAAGTTGTAAAGTTTTAAAACTTTCAGGTTGATGTCGCGACTTTGGGGATTCTAGGCCGTGATGTCACTCACTGTCCAATTCTCGTCGCAATGTGAAGGATCCAACGTCGTGACGTGAATTCTATTTTCAAATACATCAAACTCAAATATTAAATGCCTAGACCCTTTCTTTATTACTTCATTAATTCACCTATGTACATGTCATATTCTATACTGTAAAATTTATTTCATACCCCTTTTCTCCCAAGTTTTAATGATGTGATGAGATGTGTCGAGGTCACCACTTCGAACGAAAACTTCAATTCAATCTTTCACCTATGCGTTGAAAAATAATGCGTTAAGCTTGTGAAAGCTTAGTAAGTACCTATGAATTCAAATCTTACCAATTTTTAATTTATTTAATAGTAACAATATTACTAATATAATTTCATAAACATATATCATTGATATCAAGAGATTATTCAATATATTTACCAAATTTACTAATACTTTAATTTACAATATTATCAGAATTCATTTACCACATATATTTCTTTAACAGTTATTTCATTAATCACCTTTCTTTCATTCTCAAGATTCTTTAATCACTTATCAATTATCTTTCTTATGAGTTAATAACCCATAGTAGGGGTATTCAAATAGTCGGTTCAGTTATTAACGAACCAAATTATCATTAACTGAATTAACCGATGTAACGGCCCAAAAGTCAGTGGTGTCAAAAAATTCAATTTAAGGACCCTATTTTTGTTAACCGAACCTGTAAATATACTTATTAAATATTTACGAAGTTATATTAAAAGTGAATTGAATTTTAGCTAGGTAATTTTGCCGAATTAGTTATTAATTAAGGTAAAGGGACTAAATTGTAAAAGTGGTAAAAGTTCAATTGCTATAGAATTTTTAACTAGAACATAGACTAAGGACCAAAATGGTAATTATAACACTTAGGCAATTTGAGTGAATGACGACCTTATTAAATTATAAAGGCTAAATTATGAACATAATTGTGCATAATGACATTGTGTCAAGCAAAGGTTGAAGTATATGAATGGTGAATTTTGAATATGAATAGATTAAATTTGAATGCTTAAATGTGAATGGTTGATGAATGTATAATTTGTAATGTTATGTTTAGGTCGCTAAATGAGGTTTAATGAATTATGAACAATTGGTATGGTTAGTCATATGTTTTATATATGTATAAAGGTTGAATTATACAGGTTGACGTGTGTTTGATGTACAATTCGAATTGGTTTTGGTTTGTGCATGATAAAGTATTTAAATGCTTCATTTTTTGTCATTTGATAGAAAGTATTGATACTTTTAGTTAAAGTGTCGGTACTTTACCAAATGGACAATATTTTTAAATTGACAGAAATGGTATCGATACTAGATTTATCTATCGATACTTATAGAATAAGTATTCGTACCCAGATCTTAGGTATCAATACTAGTGATTTTTTAAGTGTTTTAAAATAAACAGAATGCCAATTTGGTATTGATACCAATGTATGGTATCAATACCTATAAGGAAGTATCGGTACATTACCTTTGTATACCTATACCCATATTTTGAAAAGTTTACAGTTTAGTCTTTATTCATGCTCAGAACAACTTTAGAGCTTTCGTAAGCTCAAATAAGTTTCAGTTTTGTTTGTAAATCATATTGCACATGAAATTATGAAATTTGATATTTTATTGAATTATTGGATATGAACTATGTGTATCTGCTTCGGTAGAATCTCGTAACTCGGGTTCGACGATCGAGCCAGTTGAGGGGTGTTACACCATCTATACCCAACATGTTCATATCTTGTCTACTTGGGCTTTATGTCTTTCCTTTTCATCACTATCACTTATCATTTAATGGCATATAAAACTTCATAGTCTTACAATTTAGTCCTTATTTTCATAAAAATCAATATTCATTAAATTAATACTTTAATATCACTTAGAATTAACGTTACTATTATAAGTACTTCACTAAAATTATCCATAAATACTTTATTACACATCAAATTTTGATTACTTTTCTATCTAGTCTTCTTTGTATAAACTTCAGTTCACTTACTTTACAATCTTTTTTATTTAGTCCATACTAGCATATATTTTTATTAATCACCATCCTCTTACTTAGTATTCACTTATATATATCATTACACTTGAATATGTTATTTCAAAATCTTAATACACTTAGTCACTTTTGCATATTTTACGATTTAGTCCTTTTCAATATGAAATTCAAGTATCACTAGAAATTCACTTAAATATCACTTTATAATTAATTCACTAACACTTAAAAAATTTCATTTAAGCTCTTTATCATAATATTTTATTTCACAATTAAACTTTTGTACACTTTTCAATTTAGTCCCTATTGCCATGAAATTTATTTTTTACTACATAATCCCTTTAAATCAATTCTCTTCCATGTAAGACTTCACTTCAATAATTCTTTAGAACGTTTTTAGGACTTGTCATTTCTAAGTCACTTGCAAACTAGTTCTTAATATTATGAAATTTTAATAATTATTATAATATCCTTCTGACTTCACCTTTCACTCAAATTCACTATCACATAACACTTTAACTTAATAATTTATTTTCACATATAAAGTTTTTGTGCACTTCACTTCTCTTTTTTTAATTATAAGTTTAAAAAAAACTCACAATTTAGTCTTTAGCATAATGAAAATTCATTATTTACTATAATTTCACTTTAACATTACTTTATGTTTAATTCACTACTATTTCACACTCCAATTAAGCTTTCTATTATAATATTTTATTTCACATATTAAAATTATTTTACACTTTATTTTACTAAATTACCACAAATTTCATAAAGTTTACAATTTAGTCCTTAAGTAAGAAGAAATTTTAGGGTACTTACCTCTCTTCAACCGTTAATCACTTGTTTTTCTCTTTTCTTTGCCACGTGAATCACTTCTTCTGTCTTTGTCTCTTGTTCTCTTGATTTCAAGTCTTAACTTGATCTTCTCTCTCCTCTAATTCTATCTTTCTTGAATCCAAATTTATAACACCCCAAACCCGGCCTAGACGTTATGGCCGAATCTGGTGATGTCACAAGGATTGAGTTTTGAAAATAGTGTTGTTTCGATAAATCAACCAAGTTTTATAACTATTACTGATAACGTTATTTAGTTAAATCATTTACCAAGACAATATTTACAGTGGAGGCTGTAAAACCGTTATGTTTTGAAAAAAAATCCAGTTCGTACTTTCAAAAAAACCTTGATCTCGTAAAACTGTAATTTTAATCAAACGTCGCTATAAAAGTTAAAACATAACCAAATCCAAGTAAAACTTTAAACAGTCCAGAGAGTCCAATAATTACAAAACTCCCAGGAATAATCCGAAATTAAACAAAACCATTATTTAAAGTCAATTCACAAACTTGTTGTCACCGTGAGACTCCATCGTATCGATCTGCCTAATTCTGTGGATTACCTGACAAAACAGACAAACATATGTGAGTTTACGTAAACTCAGTGTGTAACCCAACAGAATTAAGTATGCAAATATACAGATGTATATACACAGTCAAAAGCAGATACAGTTTTAGATTCAGAACCAGATACAGAAGCAGACATGCATAAATCCTACCCCCATCCTCTACACACCATCCCCGACCATCCCATCACACTATGTAGGGTTAAAAACACCCACCTGTCCCTACACACCAACTTGTGCCATTAAGACACATATCAAAATATATGCAGCCATGCTGCCAGAGTACAGGCGATTAATGCCGATCAGGATACTTTCTCCTCAAATACAAATTCCCCCCAAATCAGATACAGAAAATTAGATACAAAATTATCAGATTAAACATGCTCGACATGCTTTTAAACAAGTAACAAATATACATATGGCAATACAGTCAAGCATACATTTAGTATCCTACTCAATCAGTCTATCAAAATATCCTAACATTCAAAATAAGGTTTAAATAGCCCTTACTGACCCTACAGTAGGCCCATAGCCGATCGGAGCGACCCGTGCGATCCTAGGGAAAATTCCAGAATTATGGGCCCCCATGACCGTATGGCTTGCTCGTGTGACCCACACGACCTGGCCCAAAATCTACACGCCCGTGTGACATGCCCGTGTGGGCCCACACGGCCACACTCGAGCCACCACACGACCATGTGCTGCGCATGGCCATGCCTTCGTTGACCATAGGGTCGTGTCTCGCACACGACCATCCACACGGGTGACCACACGCCCGTGTAACATCGATAGATTCGTTTATCGGCTTTTGCTGAAGCCTCATTTTCTACATTTTGGGTACACACCTGGATCGTTTCGATGCAAAAACATTCCCTGAGACCACCAGAACCTATAATTGACCAAATAAACCCTGAGGTAAACACTTAAAACGATATTAAACCGAACTATATCGAAAAAGGCAACCCCTTTATTTCACCCAAACCCTTACCTTTGATCGAACAACAATAATTCCCACGAAACTAAGTTCCTGACAAGCGATTCTGAGCCCCTGAATCTTCCCCTAAATGACATAACGACACCCATCAATAATGAATTAACAAGCGAAACAAAACTACCTTACCCAAACTTACCAATTTAAATTGCGAATGGAATTGAACAGAAAGGAGCCACAATTACCACAACTTCAATCAGTCAACAAACCCACCGATTAATTGGGAATATAGTTCAAAAAATAAAGAAAAAGACGAAGGAAAGAAAAAAAAAGTAGAGAGGAAGCAACAGAGAAAAAAAACGTTAGATAAGGAAATTTTTTGGAAAATAAAAGAAAATAAATTAAAACTAACTTGATAATCCCAAGTTCCCACTAACACCTCAATCTCAACCACTTCAGAATTTAAACTCTACCGAAACTCTCTCAGGAAATTGAACAAAAATATAACATCCACGCTTGCACAGGGATTTGAACATAGGACCTCCAACACACCAACTCCCTTACCACTCGAACCAGCAGGCTCATTTTGATATGGATTTACAAGAATTTAAATAAAAACCCATTGCACAGGGACAAGGCTTGGATTTAAAAATAACCAAAATGTTCCAAAGGTAGGGCTTGAACTTGGGACTTCTCACACACACCCAGAACACTTAACCACTGAAGCAGATACACGGTTGTGTCAAAATTATACAGAATTAAAAATAAAAAAATTAAGGCGTTACAAAATTGATATTCATGTTCACCAGTCTTCTTATCATTTTTCCCTCTTGATGGCTATGAAAATTCTTTTGATTTCTAGGTGAAAATGGTGAATTTTGATGGAATGGAAAAAATTGCAAAGAAAACAAAAGTTTATTTTCTTCAAGAATGGTGGATGTGAGCTTGAAAGAAAAACGGAGAAATTTTCATCATTTTTTCTTTTTATTTTCTTAACCATAATAAAATATTGTTAAACTAAGCTTTATTTGATAATATGTATTGATATAACTAATTGAAGTGTTTTTGAATAAAAGTTAAAGTTAAACAAACTTGGGCAAATTTGATAAATTCAAGTTAAAATGGTTTCAATTGAGTTAAACAATTATGTTAAAACTATTTTTAAACAAGTCGGTATTGCTCCAGGCCAAAAAGTATACCCATTCTAAAATCGAGACCAAATTGACATTCTGCTTTTAATCAACACAAAAAGTATCGATACCTTTTACCATGTATCGATAATTTGTCTTTGGTATCGTTGTAAACTAACTTCCACTATCACTGAATTAGACATTAAATGCTAATAGTATTGATACTCGTAGAAAATATATCGATACCTTTTGTTGCAGGTGAATTTAATGATATGGTATTTTCATCCCCAATGGCTCTATTAACTTTCACAATAACCCCAACGGTTGGAATTGTATTAGAGGGTATAAATATCATGTTACAAAGGTCCTACAATAAGAGAGAGAGATCATCAACCTTAAAGATCAATCAAAACAATCTTAATACTTAATTCTTCCATATTCTTCTTGTAAACACTTGTTAGCTTTCATTGTATTTGTAACACCCTTAACCCATATCCGTCGTCAGAACAAGGTTACAGAGCATTACTCGAATTTACAGAACAAATAAACAGATATTTCATATCATATAGCATTCATATCAGAATCCAATTGAAATCAAGCATAATGTCCCTTATGTGAGCCCTCGAGGCCCAAAATACTCATTAGAAACAAGTCAGAATTAAATTGGGTACTCAAAGAATTTTTCAGAAAACATTAAAATTTTTCAAAGGTGTAGGGAACACACGCCCGTGTGGCCAAGCCGTGTGTCTCACACGGTCAAGAGACACTCCCGTGTCTCAGGCCGTGTGGGCATTCGAAATAGGGGCACATGGTCGTATGCCAGCCTGTGTCCAAACTTATGAGCTCTCTGACTTGGGTCACACAGCCAAGCCACACGCCCATGTGCTAGGCCGTATGAGTACTCTATTTTGCAAATTAAAAGATACAGGGACACACGGCCGTGTCACCTAGCAGTGTGTCACACATAACTGAGACATACGCCCGTGTGGACAAAAATAAGCCATTTCCAAGCCACATTTCTCACCCAATTTGCCAACAACCGAACCAAACATTTTTGGACATCAACAATCTATATCAAGGCATTCAACCAAGCCAAAACCAAATTTTATACATGACTTAACACCACATATATCCAAGAATCCATACTTACCAAATTGACCAAATACTCATATATACAAATTTATACCAAACATTCAATTTGAAACCAATCAACATACCTATAATTTCACCATCATTCAACCATATTAACACATATCAAACATGACAAGGCCATATATATATATATATATACACCAAATACAAGCCATACAAATGACTAATCTTAGCAAAATGTTTATGTGCCAACATTGGCCAAAGTAACCTATACATGCCATTGAACCATTGGCCAAATGTTTATATTTTAATATTATTTTCGAACCTATAAATGGCCAAATTATATGCATTCTCATATGATCTCGTAACAAAACTGTGCTCGTTGAACCATTTAAAATATCATTAGATATACAGAAAGTACACACAAAGTGTACAAAACTGTAATCCGTCAATTCATATTTAGGAATGCTTATACGAGCATGTAAACGGGAAGCTCTTTCGAGCTATATAACGGGAAGCTCATGTGAGCTATATATCGGGAAGCTCATGCGAGCCATAAATCAGAAAGCTCAAGAGAGCCATTAATTGTGAAGCTCATGAGGGCCAAATATCGGGATGCTCATAAGAGCTGTTGTGTGTCCACAACACATGCAAGACCACAACCAATCCGAGAATCCTAATGACATGTCATTTGTATCCATCGAATTTCTAAGGTTCAAACGGGACTCTGTACTTGTTGGATATGTGATCAATAATATAAATGACGATTTATACAAATCACAAACACAACAATATTCAATTCAAATCATACAAATATACAATTTAGTTTCACGAACTTACATCGACAAGTATACGTAGATTTGTAAGCTACTGATCCGATACTTTTTCTTTTCCTCGATTGAATTCCGTACTAGGTCCATCCAGATCTATACGAATGAATTTAACTCAATTTAATACAAATCATATTCAATTAAATCCAATACATCTTTGGTAAAATTACTATTTTGCCGCTATACTTTTAATTAATTACGATTTAGTCCCTAGGCTAGAAAAATGAAATTCATACAATTTAAATCTTATTTCAAGTCTAACCGATTTTTATACATATCAATAGCAGCCCATATTTTTCAAAAAATTTAGAATTTTTCCATAATTTTTTCATCTTTTCAATTTAGTCTCTAAATCATAATTTCATCAAAATTCTCTTTATAAAAGTTGTTTATCTAACAATAACCTTTCATTTTCTACCAGAAAACTTCAAAATTCAACTATACTCATCCATAGAAAAACCCTAATACTTTAACGGTTTTGCAAATTAATCCTTGAGATAGCTAGATTAAACTATTACGATCTCGGAAACATAAAAATCATTAAAAACGGGACAATACTCACCTAATTAAGCAAAATAAGTTTGTCTGTCTTCAAGCTTCCATGGCTAGGGTTTCCATGTTTTATTTTAGGAAAGATGATGAAAATGATGAAAATTTGTTTTATTTTATTTATCATCATTTTATCATTTACATTCCAAAATTAACCTTAATAATTTACTAAATTCTAATCATGAATAATCATCCTTATCTACTAACTCCTTTAAATGGTTTATTTGCCACATAAGGACCTCCAGTTTTAAATTCTATTGCTATTTGATACCTTTAGCTACAAGAATTCAACTTTTGCAGTTTATGTAATTTGGTCCTTTTTATCAAGTTAGGCATGTAAACGGTAAAATTTCTTAACGAAATTTTCATACGATATTTCTATCATACTGTAGACCATATGAAACACCCCAAAACCGGCCCACAAGCCCCGACCGGATCTGACATGTTCCTTAAGAAAACTTATCTTAATCTCGTTTTATCTTCTTATAAAATAAGTCAATTTTAAAATAAGTTTGTAATTTTAACGAGTTGGAAACCAAGTCGTCATTCGAGTTTGTGCTTGTTAAAACCGTTCCTTTCATACTTCAAAAATTAAAAGATTTGCTGGATTTTAGAGCTCATTAAGTTGAAAACCGTGAGTTGAATAGGTGATAAAACATTTGAAGTTGCTTTAAGAAAAGTATTTAATTACTCTTTCATTTACCATTGCATGGACATGAAATTTAAACACAAAACTTAAAACAGTTAAGTAGTGGCCTTATTACAAATTAAATATCCAAAATAAATCCCGAAAAAAAAACATACTAAAGAAAACGAAAAGAGTTCAAATATATGAAAACCCGAAATTTTGCTGAACATGGCCACCACGCAGTCCTTGCCGACCCGGTCCATAGCACTAAGTATCACCTGCAAAATGATAGCCCACAAAGGGTGAGTCAACAGACTCAATGTGCAACAACCAACACAGGTTCCCAATCGATTAAAGCCTTTATTACCACATTTTGGGCAAAGCCCATCCGGAATCATTATCAGCCATAAGCCCGTATCACAACATATTAAATCACATATATGTAAAACAATGATGCAACCCGAACCCACCTAGATGTCCAACCTCTACACACCACCCGTACCAACCAATCACACCAATGGGGATTACTAAATCGACCCTCCATCCGCTACACACCCTCGAAGGCAGTCGCTGCAGTCAACTGCTCATCGCCCTTAATACGTGGCATAGCCACCGGATAATGTGACAAGGTCACCGGATCGTAATATTGTGACATGAGTCACCAGATAATGTGGTAAAACCACCGGAACACTTCCCCTTTTCATTATAACCCTCGTGCCCATGCAACATACATAGTATTACAGGTATCATGCTATATGCTTATCCCAAGCCCATATCGAAATTATACATGCTTTCATACAAATAACTGTAAACACTATTAACAGAGTGTTAGATGCAACGTACCTGAACGAACTGTACCATTGAATGGTACCCTTAGCCGTGATTATTCATAACCTTATTAACATATACTTAATATTATTAATCTATTGGGAATAGTGTGGGGTTACACATCTGAAAACACGGAGAACGACACTCTCGATCTCACTGACACCCTCACTTGTAGGGATCACCACGATTTACTTATCCCTTTTCGATGCTGGCCCACAACCCGGTGGCCAATCACGTACCGTAGAAACCGAACGTTTCTTGAATCTAGGAGTAGGGACTGCGCTTCCAACCCCCTCCTTTCATTCAAAAGAGTTTGAATGAATCAAACTCTCCTCTCCTCTCCTAGCCGCATATTCAAATACATTGACCGAGTCTATCTCTCATCCATTCAGAGTCCCCATGCCGTCTAACACCTCTTCCCTTGACGCAAAAAGAAACCTCCAAAACGTTTCCCTTGCTGCTCGAACCCTGTCCACCTGGCCCCCCTGAGGCGTCACTCCCCTAAGCACTAAGTGGCGCCTCCCTTGCCACTTTACCACTTGATCTTTTGTGTCCTAACCCACACACTAACCTCCTTAAGGCCTAGTGCTCCTAGCTCCTCCCCTGTCAGCTTAAGAACCATTAATTTTTTCCTAAGGCTTCTACCTATACCCCAAGGTTCCCGAAGCCCCCAAACACATACAGACAACGCACCAAGCATACTACTACATGAATATGAGTTAAAACGCATAACCCCTAAATCCCAGATATTACAGTTCTACCCCCCTTAAAATAATTTCAGCCTCGAAATTACCTGGCTAAAATAGGTGAGGGTATTGCTGCCGCATTGCTTCCTCCGGCTCCCATGAAGCTTCTTCCGATCCATGGTTCCGCCATAACACTTTGACTAGAAGAACTGATTTCTTACGTAATACTTTCACATCCCGTTCCAAAATCTGAATCGGCTCTTCCTCGTAAGACAACTCTGGTCTCAACTCCACTTCTTCCACTGGCACCACATGCGATGGATCCGATCGGTAACGCCGTAGCATCGAAACGTGAAACACATCGTGCATCTGTTTTAATTCCACAGGCAACTCCAGCTGATATGCCACTGGTCCAACCCGCTTCAAAACCCGATAAGGCCCTATAAACCTGGGATTCAGCTTACCCTTGCGACCAAATCTCATCACCTTTTTCCATGGTGAAACTTTCAAGAACATCTGATCCCCTACTGCAAACTCTATCTCTTTCCGCTTGAGATCTGCATACGAATTTTATCTGTCAGATGCCTCCTTCAACCGTGCCCGAATTACCTTAACCTTTTCTTCCGATTCTGCCACAATCTCTGGACCCAAAACATGACGTTCCCCTAATTCTGTCCAACACGTAGGAGTGCGACACTTCCGTCCATACAGTGCTTCATACAGTGCCATCTGAATACTTGCTTGATAGCTGTTGTTGTACGCAAAGTCCGCTAAAGGCAAGAACTCCTCCCAGCTTCCTCTGAAGTCAATCACGTAACCCCTTAACATATCCTCTAACAGTTGAATTACCCGCTCAGACTGGCTGTCCGTCTGCGGATGAAATGCCGTACTGAAGTCTAACCTGGTGCCCAATGCCTGATGCAGTGCCCTCCAAAATCGAGACGTAAACCTCGGATCCCTATCCGATATAATCGACACCGGCACCCCGTGCAGTCTCACAATTTCTGCCACATACAACTTGGCCAACCTTTGCAGCGAATAGTCAACCTGCACCGGTATGAAATGCGCAGACTTTGTCAACCGATCCACTATCACCCATACCGAATCCTTCTTAGTCGGCGTAAGGGGAAACCCACTAATGAAGTCCATTGTGATTCTCTCCCACTTCCACTGCGGAATCTTAATTGGTTGAAGCAACCCTGACGGTACTTGATGTTCAGCTTTAACCTGCTGACACGTTAAGCACTTCCCCACAAATTCTGTAACTTCCCATTTCAGACCAGGCCACCAAAACTGATCTCGTAGATCCCTGTATAACTTACTTCCTTCAGGATGCATAGCATAAGGACTACTATGCGATTCCCGAAGAATTCTCTGCCTTAATTCCTCAGCCTTCGGCATACAGACCTTACCTTGGAAACATAACACCCGATCGCTGTTTATACCATAGTGTTCCAATTCCCCATTCTGCACTTGCCGTAGCTTAGCACTTAGATCGTCATCGACCAACTGTTTCTCTTTCACCTGACTTAACCATGTCGGCTTTACCTACAACTCTGCTAGCAAACTTCCATAGTCATAAAGGCTAAGATGTGCAAACATCACCCTCAGATCCGCCACTACTTTCCGACTTAGGGCATCTGCCACCACATTCGCCTTACCCGGGTGATACTCTATTGAACAATCGTAGTCTTTCAACAACTCCACCCACCTTCGCTGTCTCAAATTCAGTTCCTTCTGAGTTAGCAGAAATTTCAGACTCTTGTGGTCCGTGTAGATCACTGACTTTTCTCCATAGAAGTAGTGCCTCCACACTTTTAAAGCGAACACTACCGCAGCCAACTCCAGATCATGCATTGGATAATTAACCTCATGAGGCCTTAATTGCCGAGACGCATAAGCGACCACCTTTCCTTCTTGCATCAACACGCATCCCAATCCTGTGTGAGAAGCATCACAATACACCACAAAGTCTTTCCCTGCCTCAGGTTGAATTAAAACCGGTGCTTCTGTCAATACTCTCTTAAGCTTCTCAAAACTCTCCTGTTGCTTATCCAACCACACGAAAGGTACCTCATTTCTCAACAATTTCGTCAAAGGTGCTGCTATTGACGAGAACCCTTCAACAAATCTCCTGTAGTAGCACTGCCTCTGCTACAGACTTAGGTGGTTTCCAATCAAGCACTGCCTCAATCTTCCTAGGATCTACCCTTATCCCATTTGCAGACACCACATGTCCTAAAAACGCAACTTCTTTCAACCAGAATTCGCACTTGCTAAACTTGGCATATAACTTCTTTTCCCTTAGAACCTGCAGCACTATCCGGAGATGCGCATCATGATCCTTCTCAGACTTAGAATATACCAAGATGTCGTCTATGAACACAACGACGAACTGGTCCAAACAGGGTTGAAAAACCCGATTCATCATGTCCATGAACACAGCTGGAGCGTTCGTCAATTCGAACGGCATTACTAGGAACTCATAATGTCCGTATCTAGTCCGGAAAGCTGTCTTATAGATATCTGCTTCCTTCACCTTAAGCTGATGATATCCCGACCTTAGATCTATCTTTGAAAATACTGCGGCCCCCTTAAGCTGATCAAACAAGTCGTCTATCCTCGGCAACGGGTACTTGTTTTTGATTGTCAGCTTATTTAACTGCCGGTAATCTATGCACATGCGCATAGTCCCGTCCTTCTTCTTCACGAATAGGACCGGTGCTCCCCATGGAGACACACTGGGTCGGATAAACCCACGATCAAGCAACTTTTGGATTTGAGCCTTGAGCTCAACCAACTCCTTTGGCGCCATTCTATACGGAGCGATAGATATTGGCGCTGTACCTGGCAACAAATCAATCCCGAACTCCACCTCACGATCCGGAGGCAACCTTGGAAGTTCTTCCGAAAAGACATCCACAAACTCTTTTACCGTCTTGACCTTTTCTACAGCTGTTTCCTTAGCCTCCAAGGCACTAACAAACATCAGAAAAGCCATACATCCCTTCCTTACCATCTTCTCTGCCTTAAGGGCAGACACTACATTCGACATGTAATTCCTCCTCTCACGCATCACCACAATCTCATTGTCATCAGAAGTCCTCAATGACATGCGCTTAGCAGGACAATCCACATTCGCACGGTGCCTCACTAACCAGTCCATACCTAAGATTAAGTCAAATTCCCCAAATGGCAGCTCCATTAAGTCAACTGGAAACTGCGCCCCCTAGACTTCTAAAGGCACTTCCCTAAAGAGTTTGTCTACCACTACTGATTGCCCTAAAGGACTAAGTACAGTCATCTTCCTAGGACAGTCTCAAAGTTCACATTCAGAGTTCCAGACACTTCACTAGCGATATAAGAATGAGTCGACCCAATATCTATTAGAGCAATAAAGGGTAATCCGGAAATAAGGAACGTACCCGTTATGACGTCATGTGCGTCACCAGCCTCCCTCCGACGAACTGCATACACCAGACCTGGCTGTCTCGCCTCTGTGTTACAGACACCTCTGCCCGGTGCCCCGCGACCTCTATCAGAACCATTACCTCTGCCAATCGGACCACGACCCCTCGGCGGCTGCTGACCACCTCTTCCAGTCTGATTAAAACCCTGACCCGCTGGTCGGCTCCTATCTGTTTCCACCGGACAGTCCCTAATCATGTGATCTTTGGACCCACACTTAAAACATCCCCCTGTCTTTTTCCAACACTCCCCCGGGTGCATCTTTCCATATTGAGCACATGTACGATACTGACCTCCCACAGCAACCTGTTGACCTTGCGGCCCATCAACTCTAGGTCTTTTCTGAAAATTCTCGAATGATCCTGATGACCCATAACTCCTCTTACTCTTAACCTGACCTCTGTCCCGGTTCTGTCTCTCGGTACGCTTCACCTCCTCGGCTATTTTCGCTTTTTCTACCAACACCGCGAAGTCCCTCTCTCGCTGTGGAGCTATTAACACCCTCAACTCATCTCGAAGCCCATCTTTGAACCGTACGCAGCACTCATAGTCGGTCGCCACGATTCCTCGAGCATATCGACTCAAACGAAGGAATTCTGCTTCATACTCGGCTACAGATTTGCCCCCTTGTACTAGGTTCAGGAATGCCTTCCTCTGAGCATCCACGTAACTCGCTCCTACGTACTTCCCTTGGAACATTGTCTTGAAATAGTCCCAATCAATCCGGTCCACCTGGGTACCCTCTCTAACAGTGAGCCACCACTGGTACGCCTCATCCCGAAGTAGTGACACCGCCCCTTTTCTCAGCCGTGCAATCCAGGTCGTCCATGATTCTTTTGACTGCTTCTAACCAATATTCAGCAACATTTGAGGCCACCCCAGAGACCCCCCTGAACACCCCAGCTTCGTTTGCTCGCAGTCGTTCAGGCACTGACTTCCGAGCCCCTCCACCTAGACCTGCCCCAACAACTCTCTCCAATACTCGCAACATCGCTTGGGATATCGCGTCATCTCCTCCGGTTTGGTCCTGGAATTCTGCTTCTCCAACCGGTGGTAACGGTGTCTCATTCCCAGACCCGTGTCCAGACCCTGCTGGTTCGGACACAGTGATTCTGCCTCTACAACGTCAGCGCGTATTGCGACCACGTCCCCTAGTACTTATTTCTACCGTCGCGTTTTATCTATTTTTACAAGTTTTATGCATTAGCGTCTTTTCACTTCTTGTTTAAAGAGAAGTTTTATGCGAAGAGAGATTTAATAGTTGTTTTCCGTAAAAGTACTCATATACCTAAGGGTTCATGTCTCTATAGTATGGTCTCCTAGTCCTACCATCTATAGTATCATACATCAATACATACAAGTCAATTTATCATTCAAAGAACTTACCTGGCGGACCTGGGCCAAGAACTCGGGTGCCATGCTCCCATAAGACCATTTTAATGAAAAATTTCCAAAAACCCATTTTTAGTTCAACTTTGACAACGTTGTGGGCTTCAAAACCCGAGGTCGAGTGTTTGAAACTAGGCTCTGATACCAAATTGAAACACCCCAAACCCATCCCACAAGCCCCGACCGAATCTGACATGTTCCTTAAGAAAACTTATCTTAATCTCGTTTTATCTTCTTATAAAATAAGTCAATTTTAAAATAAGTTTGTAATTTTAACGAGTTGGAAACCAAGTCGCCATTCGAGTTTGTGCTTGTTAAAACTGTTCCTTTCATACTTCAAAAATTAAAAGATTTGTCGGATTTTAGAGCTCATTAAGTTGAAAACCGTGAGTTGAATAGGTGATAAAACATTTGAAGTTGCTTTAAGAAAAGTATTTAATTACTCTTTCGTTTACCATTGCATGAACATGAAATTTAAACGCAAAACTTAAAACAGTTAAGTAGTGGCCTTATTACAAATTAAATACCCAAAATAAATCCCGAAAAAAATACTAAAGAAAACGAAAAGAGTTCAAATATATGAAAACCCGAAATTTTGCTGAACATGGCCACCACACAGTCCTTGCCGACCCGGTCCATAGCACTAAGTATCACCTGCAAAATGATAGTCCACAAAGGGTGAGTCAACAGACTCAATGTGCAACAACCAACACAGGTTCCCAATCGATTAAAGCCTTTATTACCACATTTTGGGCAAAGCCCATCCAGAATCATTATCGGCCATAAGCCCGTATCACAACATATTAAATCACATATATGTAAAACAATGATGCAACTCGAACCCACCTAGATGTCCAACCTCTACACACCACCCGTACCAACCAATCACACCAATGGGGATTACTAAATCGACTCTCCATCCGCTACACACCCTCGAAGGCAGTCGCTGCAGTCAACTGCTCATCGCCCTTAATACGTGGCATAGCCACCGGATAATGTGACAAGGTCACCGGATCATAATATTGTGACATGAGTCACCAGATAATGTGGTAAAACCACCGGAACACTTCCCCTTTTCATTATAACCCTCGTGCCTATGCAACATACATAGTATTACAGGTATCATGCTATATGCTTATCCCAAGCCCATATCGAAATTATACATGCTTTCATACAAATAATTGTAAACACTATTAACAGAGTGTTAGATGCAACGTACCTGAACGAACTGTACCATTGAATGGTACCCTTAGCCGTGATTATTCATAACCTTATTAACATATACTTAATATTATTAATCTATCGGGAATAGTGTGGGGTTACACACCTGAAACACGGAGAACGACACTCTCGATCTCACTGACACCCTCACTTGTAGGGATCACCACGATTTGCTTATCCCTTTCCGATGCTGGCCCACAACCCGGTGGCCAATCACGTACTGCAGAAACCGAACGTTTCTTGAATCTAGGGGTAGGAACTGCGCTTCCAACCCCCTCCTTTCATTCAAAAGAGTTTGAATGAATCAAACTCTCCTCTCCTCTCCTAGCCGCATATTCAAATATATTGACCGAGAGTATCTCTCATCCATTCAGAGTCCCCATGCCGTCCAACACCTCTTCCCTTGACGCAAAAAGAAACCTCCAAAATATTTCCCTTGCTGCTCGAACCATGTCCACCTAGCCCCCCTGAGGCGTCACTCCCCTAAGCACTAAGTGGCGCCTCCCTTGCCACTTTACCACTTGATCTTTTGTGTCCTAACCCACACACTAACCTCCTTAAGGCCTAAAGCTCCTAGCTCCTCCCCTGTCAGCTTAAGAACCATTATTTTTTTTTCCTAAGGCTTCTACCTACACCCCAAGGTTCCCGAAGCCCCCAAACACATACAGACAGCGCACCAAGCACACTTTTACATGAATATGAGTTAAAACGCATAACCCCTAAATCCTAGATATTACAGTTGAAACAGATAGGAGCCGACCAACGGGTCAGGGTTTTAATCAGACTGAAAGAGGTGGTCAGCAGCCATCGAGGGGTCGTTGTCCGATTGGCAGAGGTAATGGTTCTGATAGAGGTCGCGGGGCACCGGGCAGAGGTGTCGGTAACACAGAGGCGAGACAGCCAGGTCTGGTGTATGCAGTTCGTCGGAGGGAGGCTGGTGACGCACCTGACGTCATAACGGGTACGTTCCTTATTTCTGGATTACCCTTTATTGCTCTAATAGATATTGGGTCGACTCATTCTTACATCGCTAGTGAAGTGTCTGGAACTCTGAATGTGAACTTTGAGACTGTCCCTAGGAAGATGACTGTACTTAGTCCTTTAGGGCAATCAGTAGTGGTAGACAAACTCTTTAGGGAAGTGCCTTTAGAAGTCTAGGGGGCGCAATTTCCGGCTGACTTAATGGAGCTACCATTTGGTGAATTTGACTTAATCTTAGGTATGGACTGGTTAGTGAGGTACCGTGCGAATGTGGATTGTGCTGCTAAGCGCATGTCGTTGAGGACTTCTGATGACAATGAGATTGTGGTGATGGGTGAGAGGAGGAATTACCTGTCGAATGTAGTGTCTACCCTTAAGGCAGAGAAGATGGTAAGGAAGGGATGTATGGCTTTTCTGATGTTTGTTAGTGCCTTGGAGGCTAAGGAAGCAGCTGTAGAAAAGGTCAGGATGGTAAAAGAAGTTATATGCCAAGTTTAGCAAGTGCGAATTCTGGTTGAAAGAAGTTGCATTTTTAGGACATGTGGTGTCTGCAGATGGGATAAGGGTGGATCCTCGGAAGATTGAGGCAGTGCTAGATTGGAAACCACCTAAGTCTGTGGTAGAGGTTCGTAGTTTCTTGGGGTTAGCAGGCTACTACAGGAGATTTGTTGAAGGGTTCTCGTCAATAGCAGCACCTTTGACGAAATTGTTGAGAAAGGAGGTACCTTTCGTGTGGTCGGATAAGCAATAGGAGAGTTTTGAGAAGCTTAAGAGAGTATTGACAGAAGCTCTGGTTTTAATTCAACCTGAGGCAGGGAAAGACTTTGTGGTGTATTGTGATGCTTCTCACACAGGATTGGGATGCTTGTTGATGCAAGAAGGAAAGGTGGTCGCTTATGCGTCTCGGTAATTAAGGCCTCATGAGGTTAATTATCCAACGCATGATCTGGAGTTAGCTGTGGTAGTGTTCGCTTTAAAAGTGTGGAGGTACTACTTGTATGGAGAAAAGTCGGTGATCTACACGGACCACAAGAGTCTGAAATATCTGCTAACTCAGAAGGAACTGAATTTGAGACATCGAAGGTGAGTGGAGTTGTTGAAAGACTACGATTGTTCAATAGAGTATCACCCGGGTAAGGCGAATGTGGTGGCAGATGCCCTAAGTCGGAAAGTAGTGGCGGATCTGAGGGCGATGTTTGCACATCTTAGCCTTTATGACGATGGAAGTTTGCTAGCAGAGTTGCAGGTAAAGCCAACATGGTTAAGTCAGGTGAAAGAGAAACAATTGGTCGATGACGATCTAAGTGCTAAGCTACGGCAAGTGCAGAATGGGGAATTGGAAGACTATGGTATAAATAGCGACGGGGTGTTATGTTTCCAAGGTAAGGTCTGTATGCCGAAGGATGAGGAATTAAGGTAAAGAATTTTTCGGGAATCGCATAGTAGTCCTTATGCTATGCATCCTGGAGGAAGTAAGTTATATAGGGATCTACGAGATCAGTTTTGATGGCCTAGTCTGAAACGGGAAGTTACAGAATTTGTGGGGAAGTGCTTAACGTGTCAGCAGGTTAAAGCTAAACATCAAGTACCATCGGGGTTGCTTCAACCAATTAAGATTCCGCAGTGAAAGTGGGAGAGAATCACAATGGACTTCGTTAGTGGGTTTCCCCTTACGCCGACTAAGAAGGATTCGGTATGGGTGATAGTGGATCGATTGACAAAGTCTACGCATTTCATACCGGTGCGGGTTGACTATTTGCTGCAAAGGTTGGCCAAGTTGTATGTGGCAGAAATTGTGAGACTGCACGGGGTGCCGGTTTCGATTATATCGGATAGGGATCCGAGGTTTACGTCTCGATTTTAGAGGGCACTGCATCAGGCATTGGGCACCAGGTTAGACTTCAGTACGACATTTCATCCGCAGACGGACGGCCAATCTGAGCGGGTAATTCAAGTGTTAGAGGATATGTTAAGGGGTTGCATGATTGACTTTAGAGGAAGCTGGAAGGAGTTCTTGCCTTTAGCGGAGTTTGCGTACAACAACAGCTATCAAGCAAGTATTTGGATGGCACCGTATGAAGCACTGTATGGACGGAATTAGGGGAACGTCATGTTTTGGGTCCAAAGATTGTGGCAGAATAGGAAGAAAAGTGATGCGAGCTCACCTACGAAGCCTGTGAAGGACATCAACCATGACCCGATGAAGCTACCTAATGGGCCAATTACACGTTCCCGTACCAAACAATTCAAAGATGCCGCGATGGTTTTGGTGGCACAAATTTGGGATGACCATAGGAGAGAGCCCACAAACATGCTGAACCCATACAACTTATTTGAAGTTGAATATACTAGCTAGTCCGACTGGTAGTTTATTTAACACTTTAAATTACGCATGTTTTATTTACAGTAATAGCTTCATTTTGTCATTTCATATTTGTTTGTTTAGATAGTACAAGTTTTTAGTTAATATTTGTCGAAGTTGATTATTAGTATGCTTTTACCTAGTGTTAAATAAGGTGATTAAAAATTCTGTTCTAACTATGTTGGCCGAATTTTAATCAGTGTGATTTATGCATTTTGTAGTGCTCCACGTTTGATAAGAAGTCATGAAAGATGGTAGCTGAAAGTCTAACAAATGTGCAAGTGAGAGATGGTGGAAATGCAAGTATTGAATTTAAAATTATCAAGGTGGGTTTTACAAGATGGACATGCGGCAATATGGAGCATAAAATAAAAACTTTGTCTTTTATAAACAAAGTGGATGGACGGCATGCTTGTGGAATGAATTAAACAATTGAAGAATATTTTTAATTGAAGCCTTACATGATAATGGGATTTGAAGAGCAATGTGCGTGTGGGTGCATAGGGTAGACGCATGCGTGAAAGGTATATGATGGAAAAACATGTTTGTTGGTTGATTAAACAAATGTGAAAATTGAAAGTGTGCAAATGGGTGGGTATGAAGGCATGGACGGTAATATGAAGGCATGTTGTGATGTAGAATAAACAAATGGCATGGAATGTTGGCTTATTAAATTATTTTATGGAAATTGCCAAAATAGGAAAGCACTTGGACGGCAAAGTGGGGAGAGCATAAAATAATAACAACAAGTGTGCAAGGTGAGTGGATTAAAGAATTGTAAATGATGGAAGCATTACCTTGAGTGGTGGACAGCAATCCCTTTGAATGAAGCATGAGAGATTAAATAAAGAAAGTTGACATTTGAGTGGCTTGGGTGGTCAACAATTGGACGGCACACACAAAGGAAAGCATGCATAGTGGACGGCATAGCACTTTAAAATTAGGATTATTTTAGTCAAAGCCTATGGCAAATGCTAGTGGCATTCGACAGCAAGCTTTGATGGAGTTTAGGTTGAACGGCCATATCATTCAAATGCCTATTGTTAATTTCAAGTGGCCATATCCTCATGCTTCATGATTCTTTTGTCTTACATGACACCTTATCTCCAACGTGACTAGCCTTTCCCTTGGCCTAATGATCACAAATGCTCCACCAATAAAAAAGTGAAGCCCTCTTGCCAACCAATTGAGAACATCTAGAAACAAGACTCATACGAGGAAGCTTCAAGAAACTCTTCTTTCTGGAATTTTCAAGTTTATTCCTTCCCTATTCGGCTATCATTGGAAAAGCTTATAAATATTTTGCACATTTCATTTTGTAAGCAACTTTGAATTGAATGAAAGAAGAATTTCTTTTGGTGAGTATTCACTCTCCTAATTCTCAAGGTTTGAATTGACTTATATAGTTTTCTAGTGGCGTCGTTCTTTCCTTGATTC
The DNA here is from genome assembly GCA_005393395.2 of Gossypium australe. Classification (NCBI taxonomy): domain Eukaryota; kingdom Viridiplantae; phylum Streptophyta; class Magnoliopsida; order Malvales; family Malvaceae; genus Gossypium; species Gossypium australe. Next base: position 48,217,514 of record CM016614.1, read on the forward strand.
GAACTTATCATCCTTACGGGTGTGGCGTTCATTTACCTATACCGTTGGTTCCTATCTCGCTAGATAGTGGGTCTCGGTTTTATTCCAAAACTCATTCCATCAATTTGAAACTTATAAGATTCGGGTCTTTAATTTTTATTAAAGGTTCTTTCTTGTCTCAAATACGTATCCATCTCAACCTCGCACCTATCTTTACCTTTCAAAGATATTATTTCCAATAAAATTATCCCTTTTGTTAATTAAAAGAGAAACTACCTAATTTACGATCGGGCAACATTTACGATTCGTCTTCAAACCCGAGATGGACCGTATCATCTGGTATCAGAGCCGGTTAAATTAGGCACGTTTTGATCCTCTCGATTTTTCCGAGTAAGTTTCAAAAAAAATTCGAGTAAAAAAAATTATCGTAGTATCTAGATTTTCAAACTCGTCATATAGAGCCTTAATTTTCTGACCCACCACCTATCAACCTTCCTACCCTTTCAAGACCTACTTATTTCAGAAAACCAATTTAACCTTTTAACTCTTGAAACGACCTACGAGATTCTAGTAAGTCGAAGACAACCTTCTAGAATCTAGAAGAGTGAATTTGAGTGGTAAAAGGCAAGAGTGATTACATTAAAAAAAAAGCGCCAGATATTGAGTAAAAAAAAAACACGAGTGTGAGTGTTGATAATTTCCTTGTGAGTGAACGAGTGAGGATTGAAGTGAGGATTCATTAATTTTATTTAAGATGTCTAGAAGCCCCGAACATCGAATAATAAGCAACGAAGCATCCGACGCCGCCGAAGGAGGAAGAAGATTGCAACCCCGAAGGAATGATCCTGAAAGGAGAGATCCGGAATTGCAAACAGTAATGCAAGAAATCACACGTATGTTCAGATCAATCAGCGAACGATTAGATCGAAGAGATGAACGAAGACCTCGAGCAAACACCCCTCCAATTCTGAGAAGGGGACGAGAACAACCTTGGTTACGTGACAACGACGTCTACGAACCAAGTGAAGCCGATAGCAACCCGGCTTTCGAACACGATGAACGGAGAGGAGGTCCACGAGTCCGTGAGCAAAGGGATCGAGAATGGGCCGATGACGAGTTGAAGAACATTAAAATGGCGATTCCTTCTTTCCAAGGGCAGTCCTATCCGGAAGCCTACCTTGAATGGGAAAAGAAGGTGGAATTAATCTTCGAATGTCATAATTATTCAGAAAATAAGAAGGTAAAACTTGCTGCCATCGAATTTTCTGATTACGCCCTTATCTGGTGGGATCAATTAACGACGAGTCGAAGACGGGATGGTGAACGCCCAATATCCACATGGGCGGAAATGAAGGCACTAATGCGGAAAAGATTCATCCCAACCTACTACCACCGCGAGTTGCATCAAAAGTTGCAAAGCCTAACTCAGGGTCACCGAAGCGTGGAGGATTACTACAAGGAAATGGAAGTGGCCATGATCCGAGCCAATGTGGAAGAAGAACGAGAAGCCACCGTGGCATGTTTTAGCGCTGGCCTTAATCGAGATATCGCAAATATTGTAGAATTACACCATTACATCGATATTATCGAGATGGTTCACATGGCAATAAAGGTCGAAAAACAGCTAAAACGAAAAGCTACGCCTAGAGCAAACTCCAATCATGCTTCAACATCTAAGTGGGGGCAAGTGACCAGCAAAAGGGACATACCGAACCGAGCCAAAGAAACAAGTGGCGCACCCAAGTTTAACAAGCCGATCGGTGAAACAAGCAAAGGCAAAATGGAAGCTCTTTCGAATCGATCCCGAGACATTAAGTGTTTCAAATGTTTGGGACGAGGACATATTGCAAGTCAATGTCCAAACCGAAACACTATGTTTATTCGAGATAATGGCGAGATTGAATCCGGAAGTGAAGAGGAAGATGATGCCGGTGAGACATCCCAAGATGAGGAAGAGGTAGAACAAGCCGAAAATGGAGAGATCTTGGTGGTAAAAAGGAGCCTTAGCTTACAAGGTGTCGAAAATGAACAACAACGCGAAAACATCTTCCATACGAGTTGCCAAGTACAGGGAAAGATTTGTTGCGTCATTATTGACGGAGGAAGCTGTACTAATGTGGCCAGCTCCATATTGGTGGAGAAACTTGGATTGACTACCACAAAACATCCCCATCCGTATAAGCTACAATGGCTTAACGACTCGGGAGAACTTGAGGTCACAAAACAAGTTTTGGTTTCCTTTACAATAGGGAAGTATCAAGATGAGGTCTTGTGCGATGTGGTTCCGATGCTAGCGGGACATCTCCTGCTTGGACGATCGTGGTAACTTGACAAGCGAGCAATCCATGACGGCTACACTAATCGGCACACTTTTAAATACTTGGGCCGGAACGTGACACTAACTCTGCTAACACCCAAGCATGTTTACGAAGATCAGTTGAAAATGAAGGCATCAATGGAAAAATCAAAAGAAAGCGAGCAAAAAAATGAGAAAGCAAAAGAAAAGAATTTTAAAAAAAAGAGGGGCAAGAAATTAAGTGATAAAACAAGAGAGTGTGATCAAAAAGAAAAGGAAACGAAGGAAGAGAATGAAAGAGAAAATGGAAAAAATAAGTGTTTTTGCAAAAGCAAGAGATATTCGAAAAGCTTTGTGTGTGAGACAACCGATGTATGTCTTACTATACAAGGAATCGTTTTTGAACACTAACGACTTACCCGAGAATGTTCCTTCTTCTGTGTTGTCTCTGATTCAAGAATTCAAGGACATCTTTCCAGAGGAGATACCAAATGGTTTATCGCCCATTCGAGGCATCGAACACCAAATTGACTTGGTGCTGGGAGCTGCTCTGCCCAATCGACCTGCGTACCGGAGCAATCCCGAAGAAACAAAAGAGCTCCAAAAGCAAATCACTGAATTGCTAGAAAAGGGATATATCCGAGAAAGCCTTAGTCCATGCGCGGTACCGGTGTTATTAGTGCCAAAGAAAGATGGTTCGTGGCAAATGTGTGTTGACTGTCGCGCCATCAACAAGATTACCGTTAAATACCGACACCCGATACCCCGACTCGATGATATGCTCGACGAGTTGAGCGGAGCTCGAATCTTCACAAAGATTGATCTCAAAAGTGGCTATCACCAAATTAGGATGCGGGAAGGCGATGAGTGGAAAACGGCTTTCAAAACAAAGTTAGGTTTGTATGAATGGTTGGTAATACCATTCGGACTTACAAACGCTCCAAGTACTTTTATGCGACTTATGAATCATGTTTTACGAGCTTTCATTGGCAAATCATGTGTTGTTTATTTTGATGACATATTAGTGTACAGTAAATCTTTGGAGGATCACCTCCAACATCTACGTTCGATCTTAGAAACACTGCGGAAAGAGGTATTGTATGCCAATCTCGAGAAATGTTCTTTTTGTACTGACAAGGTTATTTTCTTAGGATACGTCGTAAGTGCAAATGGATTAGAGGTGGACCAAGAGAAGGTACGAGCAATCCAAGAATGGCCCCGTCCTACAACGGTTAGCCAAGTACAAAGTTTCCATGGGTTAGCTAGTTTTTACCGCCGATTCGTGCCCAACTTCAGCACGATAGCCGCTCCTTTAACGAGCGTGATCAAGAAGAATTCAGCTTTCCATTGGTCCGATGAGCAAGAACGGTCTTTTAATGCCATTAAAGAATGTCTTGTTAAAGCTCCATTGTTATCCCTTCCTGACTTTACTAAAACTTTTGAAATTGAGTGTGATGCATCAGGTGTAGGGATCGGAGCCGTTCTAACTCAGAATGGAAGACCGGTGGCGTACTTTAGAGATAAATTGAACGGAGCTGCACTCAATTACCCCGTGTATGACAAAGAGATGTACGCTCTAATAAGATCGCTTGAAACGTGGCAACATTACTTGAGGCCGAAAGAGTTTGTTATTCATTCAGATCATGAAGCGCTCAAGCATATTAAAGGTCAGCACAAGCTCAACAAACGACATGCAAAATGGATCGAGTATTTAGAATCGTTTCCGTACGTAATTAAGTATAAGAAAGGTAAGGAAAATGTAGTAGCGGATGCGTTATCACAAAGGTACACTTTATTAACCTTTCTTGATTCTAAAGTACTTGGTTTCCATCACATTAAGGAATTGTATGCTACTGATGCTGATTTTGGCAATGTATATAATGCTTGTGAGAGTGGTGCCTTTGATAAGTTTTACAGGCATGAAGGATTCCTTTTCAAGGAAAACAAGATATGTATACCGCAAGGTTCTATACGAGACATGCTTGTGATAGAGGCACATAGTGGTGGCCTTATGGGTCACTTTGGAAGAGACAAAACATTGTCCACTCTTCAAGAACATTTTTTCTGGCCAGGAATGAGAAAGGATGTCGAACAGATTTGTGAACATTGCATTGCTTGCAAACAAGCAAAATCACGGGTCCAGCCTCACGGTTTATATACGCCCCTTCCTATTCCAGACACTCCGTGGATCGACATTTCCATGGATTTCATCCTTGGAATACCAAGATCAAAAACCGGGAAGGACTCGATTTTTGTTGTAGTTGATCGTTTTTCTAAAATGTCCCATTTTATCCTTTGTTCTAAGACTGACGATGCTGTGCATATTGCGAACTTGTTTTTTAGGGAAATCATACGATTGCATGGAGTTCCGAAGACGATCGTATCTGATCGGGATGTAAAATTTCTAAGTCATTTTTGGCGAACTTTGTGGGGAAAGTTAGGGACAAAATTGCTATTTTCGACCACTTGTCATCCTCAAACGGATGGACAAACCGAAGTAGTGAACCGAGTCCTATCAACCTTGTTGCGAGCATTGGTGCAAAAAAAATCTCAAAACGTGGGAAGACTGTCTGCCCCAATCGAATTTGCTTACAACCGAGCTGTTCATTCTGCAACTAAATTTTCGCCTTTCGAGATTGTTTACGGGTTTAACCCTCTCACTCCTCTTGGTTTATTGCCACTGCCTTCAGATAAATTTATCCATTCTGATGATAGGAAAAAGGCGGACTACATAAAGGAACTACATCGAAAGGTGAGCGAAAATATTGAGGCAAGAACCAAGCAATACGTCCAACAAGCTAACAAAGGTCGTAGACGCTTTCTCTTTGAACCAGGGGACTGGGTTTGGGTTCATATGCGAAAAGAAAGGTTTCCCATGCAAAGGCGATCTAAACTTCTCCCAAGGGGGGACGGTCCATTTCAAGTCATTGAACGCATAAATGACAACTCCTACAAATTGGACTTGCCAGGTGACTATAATGTGAGCGCGAGTTTTAATGTTTCTAATCTTTCTCCTTTCGATGTAGGTGATGATTCGAGGACGAATCAACTTAAAGAGGGAGGGGATGATGCGAGCTCACCTACGAAGCCTGTGACGGACGTCAACCATGACTCGATGAAGCTACCTAATGGGCCAATTACACGTTCCCGTACCAAACAATTCAAAGATACCGCGATGGTTTTGGTGGCACAAATTTGGGATGACCATAGAAGAGAGCCCACAAACATACTGAACCCATACAACTTATTTGAAGTTAAATATACTAGCTAGTCCGACTGGTAGTTTATTTAACACTTTAAATTACGCATGTTTTATTTACAGTAATAGCTTCATTTTCTCATTTCATATTTGTTTGTTTAGATAGTACAAGTTTTTAGTTAATATTTGTCGAAGTTGATTATTAGTATGCTTTTACCTAGTGTTAAATAAGGTGATTAAAAATTCTGTTCTAACTATGTTGGCTGAATTTTAATCAGTGTGATTTATGCATTTTGTAGTGCTCCACGTTTGATAAGAAGTCATGAAAGATGGTAGCTGAAAGTCTAACAAATGTGCAAGTGAGAGATGGTGGAAATGCAAGCATTGAATTTAAAATTATCAAGGTGGGTTTTACAAGATGGACATGCGGCAATATGGAGCATAAAATAAAAACTGTCTTTTATAAACAAAGTGGATGGACGACATGCTTGTGGAATGAATTAAACAATTGAAGAATATTTTTAATTGAAGCCTTACATGATAATGGGATTTGAAGAGCAATGTGCGTGTGGGTGCATAGGGTAGACGCATGCGTGAAAGGCATATGATGGAAAAACATGTTTGTTGGTTGATTAAACAAATGTGAAAATTGAAAGTGTGCAAATGGGTGGGTATGAAGGCATGGACGACAATATGAAGGCATGTTGTGATGTAGAATAAACAAATGGCATGGAATGTTGGCTTATTAAATTATTTTATGGAAATTGCCAAAATAGGCAAGCACTTGGACGGCAAAGTGGGGAGAGCATAAAATAATAACAACAAGTGTGCAAGGTGAGTGGATTAAAGAATTGTAAATGATGGAAGCATTACCTTGAGTGGTGGACGGCAATCCCTTTGAATGAAGCATGAGAGATTAAATAAAGAAAGTTGACATTTGAATGGCTTGGGTGGTCAACAATTGGACAGCACACACAAAGGAAAGCATGCATAGTGGACGGCATAGCACTTTAAAATTAGGATTATTTTAGTCAAAGCCTATGGCAAATGCTAGTGGCATTCGGCAGCAAGCTTTGATGGAGTTTAGGTTGAACGGCCATATCATTTAAATGCCTATTGTTAATTTCAAGTGGCCATATCCTCATGCTCCATGATTCTTTTGTCTTACATGACACCTTATCTCCAACGTGACTAGCCTTTCCCTTGGCCGAATGATCACAAATGCTCCACCAATAAAAAAATGAAGCCCTCTTGCCAACCAATTGAGAACATCTAGAAACAAGACTCATACGAGGAAGCTTCAAGAAACTCTCCTTTCTGGAATTTTCAAGTTTATTCATTCCCTATTCGGCTATCATTGGAAAAGCCTATAAATATTTTGCACATTTCATTTTGTAAGCAACTTTGAATTGAATGAAAGAAGAATTTCTTTTGGTGAGTATTCACTCTCCTAATTTTCAAGGTTTGAATTGACTTATCTAGTTTTCTAGTGGCGTCGTTCTTTCCTTGTTTCGAACTTATCATCCTTACGGGTGTGGCGTTCATTTACCTATACCGTTGGTTCCTATCTCGCTAGATAGTGGGTCTCAGTTTTATTCCAAAACTCATTCCATCAATTTGAAACTTATAAGATTCGGGTCTTTAATTTTTATTAAAGGTTCTTTCTTGTCTCAAATACGTATCCATCTCAACCTCGCACCTATCTTTACCTTTCAAAGATATTATTTCCAATAAAATTATCCCTTTTGTTAATTAAAAGAGAAACTACCTAATTTACGATCGGGCAACATTTACGATTCGTCTTCAAACCCAAGACGGACCGTATCAAAAAGGTTAAGGTGATTCGGGCACGGTTGAAGGAGGCATCTGACAGACAAAAGTCGTATGTAGATCTCAAGCAGAAAGAGATAGAGTTTGCAGTAGGGGATCAGGTGTTCTTGAAAGTTTCACCATGAGAAAAGGTGATGAGATTTGGTCGCAAGGGTAAGCTGAGTCCCAGGTTTATAGGGCCTTATCGGGTTTTGAAGCGGGTTGGACCAGTGGCATATCAGCTGGAGTTGCCTGTGGAATTAAAACAGATGCACGATGTGTTTCACGTTTCGATGCTACGGCGTTACCGATCGGATCCATCGCATGTGGTGCTAGTGGAAGAAGTGGAGTTGAGACCAGACTTGTCTTACGAGGAAGAGCCGATTCAGATTTTGGAACAGGATGTGAAAGTATTACGTAAGAAATCGGTTCCTCTAGTCAAAGTGTTATGGCGGAACCATGGATCGGAAGAAGCTTCGTGGGAGCCGGAGGAAGCAATGCGGTAGCAATACCCTCACCTATTTTAGCCAGGTAATTTCGAGGCCGAAATTATTTTAAAGGGGTAGAGCTGTAATATCCGGGATTTAGGGGTTATGCATTTTAACTCATATTCATGTAGTAGTGTGCTTGGTGTGCTGTCTGTATGTGTTTGGGGGCTTCGGGAACCTTGGGGTGTAGGTAGAAGCCTTAGGAAAAAAATAATGGTTCTTAAGCTGACAGGGGAGGAGCTAGGAGCGCTAGGCCTTAAGGAGGTTAGTGTGTGGGTTAGGATACAAAAGATCAAGTGGTAAAGTGGCAAGGGAGGCGCCACTTAGTGCTTAGGGGAGTGACCCCTCAGGGGGGCTAGGTCGACAGGGTTCGAGCACCAAGGGAAACGTTTTGGAGGTTTCTTTTTACGTCAAGGGAAGAGGTGTTGGACGGCATGGGGACTCTGAATGGATGAGAGATAGACTTGGTCAATGTATTTGATTATGTGGCTAGGAGAGGAGAGGAGAGTTTGATTCATTCAAACTCTTTTGAATGAAAGGAGGGGGTTGGAAGCGCAGTTCCTACCCTTAGATTCAAGAAACGTTCGGTTTCTGCGGTACGCGATTGGCCACCGGGTTGTGGGCCAGCATCGGAAAGGGATAAGCAAATCGTGGTGATCCCTGCAAGTGAGGGTGTCAGTGAGATCGAGAGTGTCGTTCTCCGTGTTTTCAGGTGTGTAACCCCACACTATTCCCGATAGATTAATAATATTAAGTATATGTTAATAAGGTTATGAATAATCACGGCTAAGTATATGAAAGCATGTATAATTTCGATATGGGCTTGGGATAAGCATATAGCATGATACCTGTAATACTATGTATGTTGCATGGGCACGAGGGTTATAATGAAAAGGGGAAGTGTTCCGGTGGTTTTACCACATTATCTGGTGACTCATGTCATAATATTATGATCCGGTGACCTTGTCACATTATCCGGTGGCTATGCCACGTATTAAGGGCGATGAGCAGTTGACTGCAGCGACTGCCTTCGAGGGTGTGTAGCGGATGGAGGGTCGATTTAGTAATCCCCATTGGTGTGATTGGTTGGTACAGGTGGTGTGTAGAGGTTGGACATCTAGGTGGGTTCGGGTTGCATCATTTTTTTACATATATGTGATTTAATATGTTGTGATACGGGCTTATGGCCGATAATGATTCCGGATGGGCTTTGCCCAAAATGTGGTAATAAAGGCTTTAATCGATTGGGAACCTGTGTTGGTTGTTGCACATTGAGTCTATTGACTCACCCTTTGTGGGCTATCATTTTGCAGGTGATACTTAGTGCTATGGATCGGGTTGGCAAGGACTGCGTGGTGGCCATGTTCAGCAAAATTTCAGGTTTTCATATATTTGAACTCTTTTCATTTTCTTTAGTATGTTTTTTCGGGATTTATTTTGGGTATTTAATTTGTAATAAGGCCACTACTTAACTGTTTTAAGTTTTGCGTTTAAATTTCATGTCCATGCAATGGTAAACGAAAGAGTAATTAAATACTTTTCTTAAAGCAACTTCAAATGTTTTATCACCTATTCAACTCACGGTTTTCAACTTAATGAGCTCTAAAATCCGGCAAATCTTTTAATTTTTGAAGTATGAAAGGAACGGTTTTAACAAGCACAAACTCGAATGGCGACTTGGTTTCCAACTCGTTAAAATTACAAACTTATTTTAAAATTGACTTATTTTATAAGAAGATAAAACGAGATTAAGATAAGTTTTCTTAAGGAACATGTCAGATCCGGTCGGGGCTTGTGGGCCGGGTTTGGGGTGTTTCACCATAAATTAATATTAAAATAAAATTTCCTCTGAAGTCAAATTTGTAGTCCCGAAACCACTGTTCCGATTTAACTGAAAAAGGGTTGTTACAGTATTCATTCAACTCAAGTGTTATTCTTTGTATTTGTGCTTAATTGACAGACACATCAATCTTGTAAGGATTACTTCTTAGTTTTCTATTTGTTATTCTCTTTGAGCGTGTTAAGTCTTAAGGCTTGAGTAGAACCTTTAAGGGAGTTGCAATCTTAAGATTTTGGGTAGAAATCTTAAGGGAGATTGTAAGGTTAAACATTGTCCTCAAAGGTTGTCAAATTAGTGAATTTGGGAGAATCCTTGGTTGTGGAAAGCTAAGGTAGTGTAGTAGGCAACTGGGGCCGAACCACTATAAATTGTTGTGTTCATTGTTGCACATTCTTTTGTTGCTTCCACAAATTTTCTTAAGGCTAATTCACCCCTATTGGTAGGGGTGTGTAAAATTTGGGTAAAATCAAAAAAATTCAGCTAACTGACCGAATTCGGTTAATCGGTCGGTTAACTGAATTTTTTCGGTCGGGGTCGGTTAATTATTTTGTGATTTTTCGGTTTACGGTTAATTCTATTTGAAACCGGTCGGTTAATCGAATTTTTTCGATTTAACTGAAAAAATTAATAAATAAAATTATAATATATAAATAGGCCCACTATTCACCTAAACCCAATCCAAACCCAAATATCCAACCCAACCCAATTACCCAATCCAACCGAATCATAAAAACTACAAATAATTTAAAAAATAAAAATAAAATTCTAAAACTAAAACTAAAATTATGTAATCTTTTTAATTATGTAGTAATTCATTTCGGGTAATTCGGGTAATTCAGATAATTCGGTTAATTTGGTTAATTTTTAACCAAAAATAAAAAACATATAATTTTCGGTTAACCGACCGAATTAACCGAAAAATTTTAGTTCGGTTAACGATTAAAAATTTTGAAAGGTAAGTTAATTCGGTTAATGTTATTTCGGGTCGGTCTACCTAATGGTGATTTCGAGTTGATCTTGTGAGCTAACAAATATCTTAAAATAAAATAATATTAAAATAATCTTAACCAATCAAACTCTAACACCAATATTCATAATCATCATGACATTTCATGATGGTTATCCTAATTGAGAAATGACTATTTTACCCTCCAACATGCTCTACAATTCCTTTCTTGAATCATCACTTAATTTGGTAAAATTATGACTTAGTCCCTCATATTTCACTTAATCAATTTGGTCCATGCTTACCAATTTCGTGTCACAAGGAATCAGGTTATTTTAATGTTTGGCCCTTTAACTTTTACATATTTACATTTCAACCCCTCAAATTTCAAATAATTATACTTGAGCTCTAAAACTTTTCACATCTTTACGATTTGGTTCCTATCTTAAATTAATATATCACTATATACTTCTTAATTCAACTTTTTCCGTCATCCATCAACCTTCTCTTTTATCATTTATATTCTTTATTTTACTTTACTAGGAAATCCACTATGCATAATTTTTGCTTAATATTACTTTTATAGCATAACGATTTTAGGGGTGTTACATTATATCTTTTTAATTTTTTATGAAATATTGAAATAAATATTTGGAATGTTCTTTTAATTTTATTTGACATGAACGAATTTGCTCATTTTAAGGTTTTCAATGTAGTAGCCCAAATTTCAGTGATGTCAAAAATAGTGGTTCGAGACCACCAAATCTGACAAATGAATTCGTAGACTATATTATTTAATATTTATGAGTCAAATGTAGCTTTTAAAATATTTTTGAAATAGTAAATTGTGTTTTATAAAGATTTATTTGGTCAAGAAATTGAGAAAAAGAGGTATCGAGATCTCGGTGTTATAAACCGAGTCATAATTATTTTTATGAATATTTACGGAACGTTAATAAGGTAGTATTAAAATTTCGTTAAAAAATTTTGACGTTTGGGTGGTTAATTAAATAAAAAAGACTAAATTGAAAAAGGTGTAAAAGTTGCTAGAAGGATTAAATAGCTTAATTTTCAAATGAGGAAGGACCTAAAGTGCAAATAAGCCCAAAAGAGATATTTTGGACGGCAATAGCTGAGAAAAATCAGGAAATGGGTGAAATAAGGGCAAAATTAGAAAATTGCCAAAATTAGCTAAATAAAAATGGGACCAAATTGGAATATCTAGAATTCTCTTCATTTCTCTTCATTTACATCAGCTGAAAAATAGCCATGGAAGAGGGTTCAAGCGGGTTTTTATACTCTACCTTCATGTAAGTTTAATTCTTACTTTCTCCTTTTCTATGTTTTTGGACTTTTACAATTGGGTCCAACTTACTATGTCATTAGATTTTTATTCTATGGCTAATTTTTAAAATTTCTATGGATTAGTGTTGGAAGAATATGATGAATAAACATAGAATTGAAGCTTTAATTTTGATATATGATGATTTTATCAAGTAAAATTGATGGAAATTGGTTTTAGGACCTAATTGTGAAAGAGTTTGGAATTAAGGTCTAATACTAAAGTTCTGATTTTCAAAGGTTATGACGTAGTTTAAAATGATAGAGAAAAGTATTAAATGAGAAAATTAGCTCAATTGAGGGGTTAATTGAGTAAGGGCTGAATTGTATGAATTGTGGAATTTGGGACAAAATAGAAATCAACATGTTACACTAAAGCAGTTTTGGACAGCAGCAGTTGTCTAACTTTGAAAAATCACCAAAAATGGTAGAAATTTAATTAGAAGTTGAGTGAGATATAGAATTAAATCTTGTTGAGTCTATTTTTATATAAAAGAAACATAGCAAGCAAAGAAATTCTACATATTGAGATATTTAAATTTTTGTAAGGCTGGTTTAGAACAACTTTGTGATCCCCTGTTCTTAATTTATAAATTCACTAAAAGTTGTACAAAAAGAATTATGAGTTAATATTTATATGTTTGTATTCCTTAGTGAGCCTATTTTCATTAAAAATAATCAGATACACTATATGAAAATCGTACTATGAGATAATTGATTTTTAGTGAAGAGAGGTCAGAGCCATCAGACTATGTAACAGGGGAGAACTTAACTAATAAACTGTACTAATTGGCCATACCAAAAATTCTGGAAATATTATATTAAAAATATATGTGAGTTTAGTTTCAAAGAAAATTTACGGATCTTAATTTAAAGTTCTGTAGCTTAAGATAAAAATAATTTAGTGACTATGACACGGATGGACAGCTTGAATATTCACATAAGTAAATAGTGAAAATTATGTATAATGTTACTTACAAGTGTGTTGTTTATACTAAGGATGTGGAATGGAGAGGAGGAGGAGGAAAATATATGAATGGCTTATGTATAAATTGAACACATGCTTGATTATAATCGATAAACGTTGAATTAGAAATGATGTAATGTTTTATTTCAAATATTTACTATGAAACTAAGATTATGGTTATGGTATAAAAATCGAATTGTAAGTTCGTGTAACTTGAATTATATTCTTAAATGTTTGAAATGTATGTTATTGATGTGAATATAATTTGAATGTTCATTGTATGAAGATTGATGAAACATTAGTATATTTGTTAAAAAAAAAGGGGAAGAAATCTCGTTTGAATGAAAGGAAAATTCGATGGATCTCTGAAAAGGAATTGACGGTAAAAAGGATCTAGCCCAGACGGGTGATCCTATCCTGATATAGCCCTCCCGAAGAATATGTGTAAAATGGATTTAGCCCAGACGGGTAATCCAAATTAGGGTCTGAATTTAGCCTGGACTGGTAATTCAGATCCAAGCTCATTAGAGTAATTGTCGTTGCAGGGTATTTAGCCTGGACTGGTAATCCCGTTGTAAAGATGAGGTTCGCGGGAGTGTACTCTCTGAAATGAAAATGTGCGCACATGAATATGAATTGACGGACCCGGATTTGTACACTAAAGTGTACCTCTGAAAATCCATCGAAATTTCGAGTAATTCAACAGGATAAATATCGAAAAATAACAAGGAAATGGAAATCATGGTATTGATGAACTCATCAACCATGGTATATATTACGTGATATAAGGAAATACGAGTTGATGAGACATGAGCATAGAACTTGGTTAATGAATGAGTTCATTTGTGATTATATATTTGTACACCCTTGAGCCGTATGAATTGGTATTCCAAATAAGTTAATGAGAAAAGTTCAAATATGAATTAATCTGAAATTTGAAATGAAATATTATGAAACTGTACTTGAAATACATTGGTATATCTTGTATATGTTATTTGAGTTCATAATGTGGAACGCAAATGCATGTGGAAATATGAGATTGTGATATATAAAAACGTGGAATATGTTTGATAAGTGTGTTTATTCATAATTATTAAACTGTACACCTCAAGTGTACTATTTGTGTAAAGATAATGATTTCAAATTATCTTTGAGTGTTCTGTACTCTTTGGTAATGTCTCGTAACCCTATTTTGGTAACGGATACGGGTTGTGGGTGTTAAATTTAGTGGTATCAGAGCTATGGTTTGCCGATTCTCAGACTAACATAGCGTGTGCAAGAGTCTAGCTATACATGCCATATGTAAATTGTGATAGTGTGATATCTCCCGGCTCTAACGAAATTGTTTTGTTAAGACAGAAATGACTTCCAACCGAGCTATTGTCGATAATGCTAAAAAATGATATTGAGATGATTGAAATGTGCTTACAATGTGTTGAAATGTGGAAAGGTATGAATAGAAGTTCATGATATGCATGTGTTAATGTGCTTAATGAGATAACCATAAGTTGGGAAATGTGGAAATGTGGAAAAGTGAAATGAAACGGAAGTCTATGTTGTGATAAGATCATCCTTGTATGATGGTATTCATATGATATTATGTGCCTAACATGCTTGATTAAGTGAGTGTTATGAGTAAATTTACTCAAAATTCATGAAATGTATGTTTAAGTACACTTGTTTAAATAAGATAATCGAAAAGTTTGTGTAACATGACTAAGCATGAAAATTTGCTTAGAGTGAATTATGTGATTATGATGATATTACGTTGATGATGAATGCTAAGTCATATGTGTGTATTTATGAGAGTCAAGTTAGAAGCCTTACGACCTCACCCCCTTACCAGTGTTGCTTATGATGAAAGTTCGCGAGAATTATGTTGAATAAGTTCATAAGTGGGAAAATAAAGAGTTCAGTGGTGAAATAATCAGTAATGCAAAAAGAGTTGAGTATAATGTGACAAATGAACTCAGTTTTAGAAGAAATATCAGATTATTTTAATGAGTACACAGATTATGCAATGTCACGGATAAAGAAGAAGTTAGTCTCGACTATTCGCCTCAATTGAGTATTAAATCTAAAGTATGTGTTTGCTAAGATTCTTCCCGAATTGGTTTTCGTTAGTGAATTGAATGATGCTGTGTACAGGATGAAAGAATTAGTTAGAGAAATAATAATTGAGTAGTAAAGATGTCTGTGTGTGATAGTTATAGTTGAGATGAATATGATGATCTTTCTGGGTATTCTATATATATTCTTTTATCTTCAGATATATGTGTGTGATTGTTCAGCTCTGATGGAGTTCTTATGTTATGAGAATGCTAGCTAACTATGATGTTAGACGAAAGCCCTGTTGGTCAGGTCAGTTTATGATCGGTATTTCTTTATCTCTTCGGAATTCTATTTTATTATGTTAAAATAAAGTCGATGGTAAAAAAAATTATGTTGGACTATTCTTCCGTTTTTATTGGATATTATTTTGTCTTATATATAAATATTTGGAAATATATTATCTCTGTTATTATAGAAGTCTAGAGTCGGTAAGCAGTGTTTTTCTTCTGGCTTTCTCTGAGGAATCATCAGTATCTTTATTATTTTTTTTATGAGTTATGTTCTCGGATTTCCGGTATGGTATTATATCTTGAGTTTCCTTATCTTGGTTTTCCTATCATTTATACTTCGTAAATTATTAATCATGGCTTATCTTTAAAGTGTGTTCTTCAGTTTGTGATAACTATGTCTGTTATGATTATGCTTTTGGTTTGATCATAGAAACTTGGTGATTCTGGCATCTGGATTTCTCTAATTTTCATGTAAGGAATTGACATCGGAAAAGGTATAAGTAGTGAAAAATATTTGAATCTCTCCACTAAAGTAATTTTCGAGGACGAAAATTCTTAAAGAGGGGAAGAGTTGTAATAGCCCAAATTTCAGTGATGTCAAAAATAGTGGTTCGAGACCACCAAATCTGACAAATGAACTCGTAGACTATATTATTTAATATTTACGAGCCAAATGTAGCTTTTAAAATATTTTTGAAATAGTAAATTGTGTATTATAAAGATTTATTTGGTCAAGAAATCGAGAAAAAGATGTATCGAGATCTCGGTGTTATAAATCGAGTCATAAATATTTTAATGAATATTTACAGAATATTAATAAGGTAGTATTTAAATTTCGTTAGAAAATTTTGACGTTTGGGTGGTTAATTAAATAAAAAAAGACTAAATTGAAAAAGGTGTAAAAATTGCTAGAAGGATTAAATAGCTTAATTGTCAAATGAGGAAGGACCTAAAGTACAAATAAGCCCAAAGGAGATATTTTGGGCGGCAATAGCTGAGAAAAATCAGGAAATGGGTGAAATAAGGGCAAAATTGGAAAATTACCAAAATTGGCTAAATAAAAATGAGACCAAATTGGAATATCTAGAATTCTCTTCATTTCTCTTCATTTACATCAGCTGAAAAATAGCCGTGGAAGAGGGTTCAAGCTGGTTTTCATACTCTACCTTCATGTAAGTTTAATTCTTACTTTCTCCTTGAAATTTCTATGTTTTTGGACTT
The DNA here is from genome assembly GCA_005393395.2 of Gossypium australe. Taxonomy (NCBI): domain Eukaryota; kingdom Viridiplantae; phylum Streptophyta; class Magnoliopsida; order Malvales; family Malvaceae; genus Gossypium; species Gossypium australe. Next base: position 48,233,942 of record CM016614.1, read on the forward strand.
TTACAATTGGGTCCAACTTACTATGACATTAGTTTTTGATTCTATGGCTAATTTTTAAAGTTTCTATGGATTAGTGATGGAAGCATATGATGAATAAACATAGAATTGAAGCTTTAATTTTGATATATGATGATTTTATCAAGTAAAATTGATGGAAATTGGTTTTAGGACCTAATTGTGAAAGAGTTTGGAATTAAGGTCTAATACTAAAGCTCTGGTTTTCAAAGGTTATGAGGTAATTTAAAATGATAGATAAAAGTATTAAATGAGAAAATTAGCTCAATTGAGGGGTTAATTGAGTAAGGACTGAATTGTATGAATTGTGGAATTTGGGACAAAATAGAAATCAACATGTTACACTAAAGCAGTTTTGGACAGCAGCAGTTGTCTAACTTTGAAAAATCACCAAAAATGGTAGAATATGAATTAGAAGTTGAGTGAGATATAGAATTAAATCTTGTTGAGTCTATTTTCATATAAAAGAAACAGAGCAAGCAAAGAAATTCTACATATTGAGATATTTAAATTTTTGTAAGGCTGGTTTAGAACAACTTCGTGATCCCCTGTTCTTAATTTATAAATTCACTAAAAGTTGTACAAAAAGAATTATGAGTTAAAATTTATATGTTTGTATTCCTTAGTGAGCCTATTTTCATTAAAAATAATCAGAAACATTATATGAAAATCGTACTATGAGATAATTGATTTTTAGTGAAGAGCGGTCGGAGTCGTCAGATTGTGTAACAGGGGAGAACTTAACTAATAAACTGTACTAATTGGCCATACCAAAAATTCTGGAAACATTATAGTAAAAATATATGTGAATTTAGTTTCAAAGAAAATTTACGGATCTTAATTTGAAGTTTTGTATCTCAAGATAAAAATAATTTAGTGACTATGACATGGATGGACAGCTTGAATATTCACATAAGTAAATAGTGAAAATTATGTATAATGTTACTTACAAGTGTGTTGTTTATACTAAGGATGTGGAATGGAGAGGAGGAGGAGGAAAATATATGAATGACTTATGTATAAATTGAACACATGCCTGATTATAATCGATAAACGTTGAATTAGAAATGATGTAATGTTTTATTTCAAATATTTATTATGAAACTAATATTATGGTTATGGTATAAAAATCGAATTGTAAGTTCGTGTAACTTGAATTATATTCTTAAATGTTTGAAATGTATGTTATTGGTGTAAATATAATTTGAATGTTCATTGTATGAAGATTGATGAAACATTAGTATATTTGTTAAAAAAAAGGGGGAAGAAATCTCGTTTGAATGAAAGGAAAATTCGATGGATCTCTGAAAAGGAGTTGACGGTAAAAAGGATCTAGCCCGGACGGGTGATCCTATCCTGATATAGCCCTCCTGAAGAATATGTGTAAAATGGATTTAGCCCAGACGGGTAATCCAAATTAGGGTCTGAATTTAGCCTGGACTGGTAATTTAGATCCAAGCTCATTAGAGTAATTGTCGTTGCAGGGTATTTAGCCTGGACTGGTAATCCCGCTGTAAAGATGAGGTTCGCGAGAGTGTACTCTCTAAAATGAAAATGTGCGCAGATGAATATGAATTGACGTACCCGGATTTGTACAATAAAGTGTACCTCTGAAAATCCATCGAAATTTCGAGTAATTCAACGGGATAAATATCGAAAAATAACAAGGAAATGGAAATCATGGTATTGATGAACTCATCAATCATGGTATATATTACGTGATATAAGGAAATACGAGTTGATGAGACATGAGCATAGAACTTGGTTAATGAATGAGTTCATTTGTGATTATATATTTGTACACCCTTGAGTGTATTATCCGTATGAATTGGTATTCCAAATAAGTTAATGAGAAAAGTTCTAATATGAATTAATCTGAAATTTGAAATGAAATATTATGAAACTGTACTTGAAATACATTGGTATATCTTGTATATGTTATTTGAGTTCATAATGTGAAACGTAAATGCATGTGGAAATATGAGATTGTGATATATAAAAACGTGGAATATGTTTGATAAGTGTGTTTATTCATAATTATTAAACTGTACACGTCAAGTGTTCTATTTATGTAAAGATAATGATTTCAAATATCTGTGAGTGTTTTGTACTCTTTGGTAATGCCTCGTAACCCTATTTCGGTGACGGATACGGGTTGTGGGTGCTACATTTAGTGGTATCAGAGCTATGGTTTGCCGATTCTCATACTAACATAGCGTGTGCAAGAGTCTAGCTATACATGCCATATGTGAATTGTGATAGTGTGATATCTCCCGGCTCTAACGAAATTGTTTTGCTAAGACAGAAATGACTTCCAACCGAGCTATTGTCGATAATGCTAAAAAATGATATTGAGATGATTGAAATGTGCTTACAATGTGTTGAAATGTGGAAAGGTATGAATAGAAGTTCATGATATGCATGTGTTAATGTGCTTAATGAGATAACCATAAGTTGGGAAATGTGGAAATGTGGAAAAGTGAAATGAAACGGAAGTCTATGTTGTGATAAGCTCATCCTTGTATGATGGTATTCATATGATATCATGTGCCTAACATGCTTGATTAAGTGAGTGTTATGAGTAAATTTACTCAAAATTCATGAAATATATGTTTAAGTACACTTGTTTAAATAAGATAATCGAAAAGTTCGTGTAACATGACTAAGCATGAAAATTTGTTTAGAGTGAATTTTGTGATTATGATGATATTACGTTGATGATGAATGCTAAGTCATATGTGTGTATTTATGAGAGTCAAGTTAGAAGCCTTACGACCTCACCCCCTTACCAGTGTTGCTTATGGTGAAAGTTCGCAAGAATTATGTTGAATAAGTTCATAAGTGGGAAACTAAAGAGTTCAGTGGTGAAATAATCAATAATGCAAAAAGAGTTGAGTATAATGTGACAAATGAACTCAGTTTAGAAGAAATATCAGATTATTTTAATGAGTACACAGATTATGCAATGTCACGGATAAAGAAGAAGTTAGTCTCAACTATTCGCCTCAATTGAGTATTAAATCTAAAGTATGTGTTTGCTAAGATTCTTCCCGAATTGGTTTTCGTTAGAGAATTGAATGATGCGGGGTACAGGATGAAAGAATTAGTTAGAGAAATAATAATTGAGTAGTAAAGATGTCTGTGTGTGATAGTTATAGTTGAGATGAATATGATGATCTTTCTGGGTATTCTATATATATTCTTTTATCTTCAGATATATGTGTGTGATTGTTCAGCTCTGATGGAGTTCTTATGTTATGAGAATGCTAGCTAACTATGATGTTAGACAAAAGCCCTGTTGGTCGGGTCGGTTTATGATCGGTATTTCTTTATCTCTTCGAAATTCCATTTTATTATGTTAAAATAAAGTCGATGGTAAAAAAAAATTATGTTGGACTATTCTTCCGTTTTTATTGGATATTATTTTGTCTTATATATAAATATTTGGAAATATATTATCTCTGTTATTATAGAAGTCTAGAGTCGGTAAGCAGTGTTTTTCTTCTGGCTTTCTCTGAGGAATCATCAGTATCTTTATTATTTTTTTTATGAGTTATGTTCTCAGATTTTCGGTATGGTATTGTATCTTGAATTTCCTTATCTTGGTTTTCCTATCATTTATACTTCGTAAATTATTAATCATGGCTTATCTTAAAGTGTGTTCTTCAGCTTGTGATAACTATGTCTGTTATGATTATGCTTTTGGTTTGATCATAGAAACTTGGTGATTCTGACATCTGGATTTCTCTAATTTTCATGTAAGGAATTGACATCGGAAAAGGTAAAAGTAGTGAAAAATATTTGAATCTCTCCACTAAAGGAATTTTCGAGGACGAAAATTCTTAAAGAGGGGGAGAGTTGTAATAGCCCAAATTTCAGTGATATCAAAAATAGTGGTTCGAGACCACCAAATCTGACAAATGAACTCGTAGACTATATTATTTAATATTTACGAGCCAAATGTAGCTTTTAAAATATTTTTGAAATAGTAAATTGTGTATTATAAAGATTTATTTGGTCAAGAAATCGAGAAAAAGAGGTATCGAGATCTCGGTGTTATAAACTGAGTCATAAATATTTTAATGAATATTTACAGAATATTAATAAGGTAGTATTCAAATTTCGTTAGAAAATTTTGACGTTTGGGTGGTTAATTAAATAAAAAGGACTAAATTGAAAAAGGTGTAAAAATTGCTAGAAGGATTAAATAGCTTAATTATCAAATGAGGAAGGACCTAAAGTGCAAATAAGCCCAAAGGAGATATTTTGGGCGGCAATAGCTGAGAAAAATCAGGAAATGGGTGAAATAAGGGTAAAATTGGAAAATTACCAAAATTGGCTAAATAAAAATGAGACCAAATTGGAATATCTAGAATTCTCTTCATTTCTCTTCATTTACATCAGCTGAAAAATAGCCATGGAAGAGGGTTCAAGGTGGTTTTCATACTCTAGCTTCATGTAAGTTTAATTCTTACTTTCTCCTTGAAATTTCTATGTTTTTGGACTTTTACAATTGGGTCCAACTTACTATGACATTAGTTTTTGATTCTATGGCTAATTTTTAAAGTTTCTATGGATTAGTGCTGGAAGCATATGATGAATAAACATAGAATTGAAGCTTTAATTTTGATATATGATGATTTTATCAAGTAAAATTGATGGAAATTGGTTTTAGGACCTAATTGTGAAAGAGTTTGGAATTAAGGTCTAATACTAAAGCTCTGGTTTTCAAAGGTTATGAAGTAATTTAAAATGATAGATAAAAGTATTAAATGATAAAATTAGCTCAATTGAGGGGTTAATTGAGTAAGGACTGAATTGTATGAACTGTGGAATTTGGGACAAAATAGAAATCAACATGTTACACTAAAGCAGTTTTGGACAGCAGCAGTTGTCTAACTTTGAAAAATCACCAAAAATGATAGAATATGAATTAGAAGTTGAGTGAGATATAGAATTAAATCTTGTTGAGTCTATTTTCATATAAAAGAAACAGAGCAAGCAAAGAAATTCTACATATTGAGATATTTAAATTTTTGTAAGGCTGGTTTAGAACAACTTCGTGATCCCCTGTTCTTAATTTATAAATTCACTAAACGTTGTACAAAAAGAATTATGAGTTAAAATTTATATGTTTGTATTCCTTAGTGAGCCTATTTTCATTAAAAATAATCAGAAACACTATATGAAAATCGTACTATGAGATAATTAATTTTTAGTGAAGAGCGGTCGGAGCCGTCAGATTGTGTAACAGGGGAGAACTTAACTAATAAACTGTACTAATTGGCCATACCAAAAATTCTGGAAAAATTATAGTAAAAATATATGTGAGTTTAGTTTCAAAGAAAACTTATGAATCTTAATTTGAAGTTCTGTATCTCAAGATAAAAATAATTTAGTGACTATGACACGGATGGACAGCTTGGATATTCACATAAGTAAATAGTGAAAATTATAGATAATGTTACTTACAAGTGTGTTGTTTATACTAAGGATGTGGAATAGAGAGGAGGAGGAGGAAAATATATGAATGACTTATGTATAAATTGAACACATGCCTGATTATAATCGATAAACGTTGAATTAGAAATGATGTAATGTTTTATTTCAAATATTTATTATGAAATTAAGATTATGGTTATGGTATAAAAATCGAATTATAAGTTCGTGTAACTTGAATTATATTATTAAATGTTTGAAATGTATGTTATTGATGTGAATATAATTTGAATGTTCATTGTATGAAGATTGATGAAACGTTGGTATATTTGTTAAAAAAAAGGGAAGAAATCTCGTTTGAATGAAAAGAAAATTCGATGGATCTCTGAAAAGGAATTGACGGTAAAAAGGATCTAGCCCGGACGGGTGATCCTATCCTGATATAGCCCCCCCGAAGAATATGTGTAAAATGGATTTAGCCCGGACGAGTAATCCGAATTAGGGTCTGAATTTAGCCTGGACTGGTAATTCAGATCTAAGCTCATTAGAGTAATTGTCGTTGTAGGGGATTTAGCCTTGGACTGGTAATCCCGAAAATACTCTATGAGTTTATATTACAGGGGATGTAGCCTGGACTGGTAATCCCATTGTAAAGATGAGGTTCGCGGGAGTGTACTCTCTGAAATGAAAATGTGCGCACATGAATATGAATTGACGGAACCGGATTTGTACACTAAAGTGTACCTCTGAAAATCCATCAAAATTTCGAGTAATTCAACGGGATAAATATGGAAAAATAACAAGGAAATGGAAATCATGGTATTGATGAACTCAACAATCATGGTATATATTATGTGATATAAGGAAATGCGAGTTGATGAGACATGAACATAGAACTTGGTTAATGAATGAGTTCATTTGGGATTATATATTTGTACACCCTTGAGTGTATTATCCGTGTGAATTGGTATTCCAAATGAGTTAATGACAAAAGTTCTAATATGAATTAATCTGAAATTTGAAATGAAATATTATGAAACTGTACTTGAAATACATTGGTATATCTTGTATATGTTATTTGAGTTCATAATGTGGAACGTAAATGCATGTGGAAATATGAGATTATGATATATAAAAACGTGGAATATGTTTGATAAATGTGTTTATTCATAATTATAGAACTGTACACCTCAAGTGTGCTATTTGTGTAAAGATAATGATTTCAAATTATCTGTGAGTGTTCTGTACTCTTTGGTAATGTCTCGTAACCCTATTTCGGTGACGAATACGGGTTGTGGGTGTTACATTCAAGGAGTACCTTGAAAATAAAATTCGAGCTTCAATGTGAAAAAAATTGTCAAGTTTAAAGCTTAACATGGATAAAAATAAGTTTAAGCTCTAATTTAAAACTATTTGTCAAATTTAGAACCTAAATTAAACAAAAAAAATTCAAACTCCAATATAAAAAAAATTTTCAAGTTAGTCCAAAAAATATTTAACCCTAACATTTTCAAACCTTGAAACAACAACTATCATTGGCTACGTTTCGACTTCAAACTTGCCATTGTCCATTCTTTTTTGGACAATTTTAACAAACATCTACCGCCCACAATTTTGAGCTGTTCAAATAACATTTCTACAGGCTGCTTCTACTTTATTTTTTTTAGTTCATCTACCAAACCCTATATTCTTTATATATATATGAAACCCCCACACCTTGAAAGGTCGTATTTCATATAAAATGTAATGCCCCAAAAATCCTTAATATTTATTTTTGTATGTTTGTGACACAAATATCTGTTTGCTTCAGTGGTTAAGTGTTCTGGGAGTGTCTGAGAAGTCTTGGATTCAAACCTTAGCTTGGGCAAAATTTTGTTTTTATTTGAATAAACCCTTATCTTTTGACAGTAGGCTTATAATTAAATAATTGGAAAAACAAGACAGAATGGGCCTGCTGGTCTGGTGGATAAGTAGAGTGGCAAAGTGCTGGGGGTCTTGAGTTCGAGTCCTGGAATGCACAAGGGAGAGTTTTATTTTGCTGCCAGTACTGTGTGAGTGTTCTAGCTTAGCCGAAACACTAAAGAGTTTGAGTGAAATTCGAATTTGAGGGTTGAAAGATTGGAGGAGATTTTTGAGGAGTGGATCAAGGGAAGTGAGGAGTAGTGGTGTGGAAATTAACTTCCTTCCCAAATTTCGGCTTCTTTTGTCGAAATCTCTTTTTCCCCTTTTCATTTTCTTTTCCCTTTTCTTTCTCTCCTCAAGCCTTGTGCTGCCAATTTCCTAATTCTGGTCATTACTGACAGTTCCTTTTCCCTTTTTCTTTGTTTGGAAAATCCATTCCTTATCATCTACTGAATTGATTTTGCTCCTTCTTTCTCTTATACGTTTTTGAGCCTCCATTTTCTTCAGCGGTTAATTGCACTTTTTCGATAAGTAATAATGGTGCTTGAAGTTTCGGTTTTTAAGTTGTTAAATTGGGGTTTTTGTTTAACTGTTTTTGACAATTGTAAATCAGAGGTGAGGGGCTGTGCTAGTGCCGAATTTCTTCCATCATTCGGCTCTCTTGCTCTTTTTCGGTAAGTGCTATAGACTAAATCCTTATTCCCTTTCTTCTTCTGCCCTTAAGTTGGTGACTAATGGCAATTGTTATGACAGTTAAGGAAGGATTTAGAAAACTCCTAATCAATCGCTAAAGATTAAGATTCGTGGGAATTACAGTGGTTCGATTGAAGGTAACTCTAAACTATTCTATGGATGGATTGTTGGTTTCGGGTTTCCTTTTTAATCGTAAAGCAGGATTGATTGTGGTGTTTGATTGGTCAAATTTAGGTTCATGAAGGCTCGAGCGACTGTTCGTGGCGAATCGAAACCAGGTGTGTAAACAATGTTTGACTGCTAAGGTTGCACAGGTCGCCCGAGTTGACTGTGGACCTACTGTTGGGTCGGTAAGCTTACTTAGACCCCTATTTGACTGAATGACTGTTAAGCCCCTGTGTGATATATTTTTATATATGTACATGTAAAGCTATATTTTAGCATGCTATTGTAACAACCCGATTTAGCCCCTAGTCAGAATAGTGGTTTCAGGACCACAAATTCGAGGTTAGAAAAATATTTTAATATTATTTTTTATGTTTACAATATGTGGTTCAACATGTGTGAAAATGTGGTGTGAAAATTTTATTGTTTGTGTGTCGAATTATGAAAAAGGACTTAATCGCATAAAATGCAAAAGTTGTGTGCTGATTGTTAAAGTGCTTAATTATCATGGCTTCTTACATGAGAAGTCCTTATGTTGCAATTAGACCAAGAATAAGGTGAGTGGACAAAGATGGACACAAACTAGTGGATTTTTAATGTTAATAAAAAGGTTATATTTGGTTTTTAATAATTAAAGTTATTATAATGAAAACAAAAGAAATTAAAAGCCCTTATCATCCTAGTTGTTGCCGAAAGTTGGAAGAAAAAGAAAGAAAATAAGCTTGTTAGGTTTTGGCTAGAAGTTGACTCAATCAATGTATGTTTTGAGCTCGGTTTTTGATGATTTTTATGTTTTTGTGATCGTTGCTTAGTGTATTATCAAGCCCATGTTGTAATTTTAGAATTTTATAGTGATTTTGAGATATGCCATTGATAAATGTTTGAGCTTTGTGAGAGTTGATGATGAACTATGAGAGATATGTGAAAGATTAACATGTTTTGTCTTTGAATTTTTGGTGAAATTGAGTAATTTGGACTAAATTGTGAAAATAATATTTTGAGGGACTAAAATATGAAATAAATGAAATGTGTGGGCTTGTATGGGTATAGGGAGAATTCGGCCTAAGCATGGTGTAGTAAAATTTTGTGTATTTTGTGATTTTGTGAAATAGGGACTAAAGTGTTGAAATGTGAAAATGTGAGGGCTATTTTGTAAAATGCCCTAAATATGTTTGTTTGGACTAAATTGAATGAATTGGTGATTAAATGAGCTAAATTTGAATATGTATAGACCAAGAAAGGAGAAATTCGGATCTAGATCGAGGCAAAGATAAAGTACTCGACTGATCGGCTAGTTTCAGTATTTCGACGTTCGAGGTAAGTTCGAATATAATACGTGTACTTTACTAAGTTTAAATGTTATGAAATGATTAGTTATGAGATTATTGAATTATAAATGTTATGTGAGAAATCGAGCTATGTGGCACTAAGTGTGCGTATTTGGAAATGTGATCGAGATTATTTGCACTGTGTGTGCGAAATAATAAAAGCTTCGGCTTTGTAGTTGGCACTGTGTGTGCGATATCGAATTATGTTCGGTTTTGTATTGAGGCACTAAGTGTGCGATGTTATTTCGGTTTCGATTATGAATTGGGCACTTAGTGTGCGATTGTATTGAATAAATAGTGAACAGTGGATAAGGTGTAATATCGAGCATTGATTAGTAAGATCGTTAGTCAACTAAATGTTGGCAAAGGTATGTTTCGAACCTATGTGGTTGATGATATTGTTCAAGGTTGAATAAATGAATGGTTAAGGATGATATTGTGTTTAGTTGTGAATCTATCTATGTGATGGTTTAATTATGATTCAATGTTGTATTATAGGGTATGATGTATTATATTACGAACTTACTAAGCCTTGAAAGCTTACTATGTGATTTGTTTCTCTATTTTACAGTGTTAGTAAAGCTAGCTAGGATCCGGGAATCGTCAGCATCTCTATCACACTATCGGCTATCTATTTGGGTACTTTTGAAAGATGTATATAGTTGGTATATGACATGTATAGGCTAGTTGATATGGTACATTTTTAGATGTTTGAACCTTGCAATGTGATTTAGCTTGGAAGTTGAATGATGTTGATACTTATATATGAGCTATGGAAATGATGAATATGGCATGAGTTAGAGAAAATGGATATGATATATTTTATGCTTAATTGTTTGTTGAGAAATGAGGTTTAAATGTGGAATTATGATATGTAATGCATGATGCTTGTTTTGGTATGATTTAGGATGTGAAATTGGGTATTTTAGATGGACATATTTGAGTAGAAATAATGTATGATTGGAGATGGTATAATTGATGATGAATTGGTGTTTGTGTTAGTATATTTGGATGCATTTTGATGTATGAATTGGTATTGATTTGAAGCTTGTAGGTGATTCAATGTGTGGGAGGCAAGTTTGGCCTTGAAAATGGCCTATAAATGCCCACACGGTTGAGCACACGGGCGTGTGGCTCGACCGTGTCCCTCGTGGTTGTATTTCTAGCAAGTCAGACTCGACCACGGGCTGAACACATGGGCTTGTGACTGGCCGTGTGGTGCAAGTCAGTAGCGATCACGGGTGAGGCACACGGGCATGTTATGTGGCCGTGTGGACAAGTCAGTATGTATGCCCTGTTTTGACACGGCTTAGACACACGGGCGTGTCTGAGGCCATGGGAGGCACACGGCCTGCCCACACGGGCATGTGACCTCTATAACTTAGAAAAATGTTTGAATTTTAAAATTTTTGTATGTGCTCGGTTTAGTCTCGGCCCTATTCTAAAGCATGTTTAAGGTCTCGTTGACCTAATTAAGGGACTATATGAATGAGAATTTTTATGTTTGGATGCGGAATGATATGAAATGTTCGGAAATGATTAGTAATACCTCTTAACCCTAGTCCAACGATGGTTACGGGTTAGGGGTGTTACAGCTATGTAGACTGTACTAAATACATACACAATACTATGACACGATAGCATGATGCATTGCATAGAGATGGGTTGTTATTGATTAGAGGAAGTGTACTGAAAGGCTTCGAGCCTAAATTGCTGGCAGCCCAGCTACATATCACTATATAGTGCCACATTTGGTACTCTTTGGTGTGTAGGGATGGGTGGGTTGATTATATCCCCACATGGAATATAGGGTTGAACGGAGATGGAGTGTAGAGGCTGGATGGGTAGGACTTGTATACTGTTTCATATGTTACTGCATTGATTAATGTTACTTTAATGGGCCATGGCCCAAGCACATGACTGTTCTGTACTAAGATGGGCCAAAGCCCAAATTAAAATTGATACTGCTACCGTGAAGGGCCTAGGCCTAATCTGTTACTGCTTGCATTTGACTGTATAATTGCATGGGGATTACACACTAAGGTTTCGTAAACTCACCCCTTTTGTTTTACTTTACAGGTAACCCCTAGTTATAGGCGGATCAGTAGCGAAGAACTCAGAGGTGGCCACACGTCCTCATATATTTTCGTACTTGATTATGTTTTTAAGTATTATTATTTGGGATATTTTTACTGTAAATGGCCTTTATGAGTTTTTACTTTAATTTGGGATTTTTTTTATTTATAACTACTAGCAGTAGGATAGGACGTGAGTTTTCAAAAAGACAAATGTTTTAGCAAAAATACCACGAATACGCAATCTATTCCAAAGCTTCCGCAATAAATGACGTTTTGAAAATTAACAACATTTTAAAAGTGAATAACTTTTTGATAATGAGTCACATTTTGAAAATGAATGACACGTCTTGGAATCATCATAAAATAACACAAAGAAGTTAAATAGAAAAGGGGTTTTCATCGATATCACACTTACGAAAAACACTTCAATGTGACATCGTCAGATTCGGCCATAGCGTCTAGGTCGGTTTGGGGTGTTACATAATATTTGAGTTCTTATTTTTCTACATTGAAAAACATTGTATAATTTTCTTTGTTAGTTTTCAGAAATGGAAAAAGTTTGCTTCTCTAAAGACATTATGATAATGTTTGTGGTTGTTGTGCTCTCCGTTGCGACCATTGTATCAGCTCAAGATAGTGCAATGGCGCCCGCACCGTCAATGGAAATTGGATGTAACACCCTAAAAATCCGAGTATCGATATATTGTATGTTTTGGTCTTTAGCTTATGAATGAAAATTTTCTTTTCTTCTTTTTCGTGTTTATTATAGCCTTAAAAAGGCATAGAATTATTCGGGTATAGAATAATTTTTAGTATTGAGAATTTAGTGAAGTGGATCAAGTGACCCTGATACTTAAGTTAATTTAAGTGTCTAAAATTAGCATAAGTTGAGCTATTGGCAAGGTGGTGTTGGCGCATGAGTAATTGCATGAGGGGAGATGTTCGAATCCCTTGGATAGCAATTAGATGACTTTTATTTTTGCACTTGTATGGCAAGTGTCGGTCAAGCAATACTTATGGTAAGGATGGACTTTTTCATTTATGGAAAGTTGACTAAGGGAATAAGGTAAGTACTAACTTAAGGTATGGAATCAAGAAATTTTGGTATGATAAGGGGACATAAGGCTTGGATTAAGGGATGAGGTTTTGGAAACTTTTTAATGGCCTATTGACCATGTATGTGGACGGCATAGGGGGCTAGGGGGGATGGCCGAATTTTGTTGTGTTAGATGAGCATTTTTCTTTTTGGGTCAATTGGTGTTTTTCTTATCAAAATTTTCTCTCAAAATTTGCTCTCTTCCTAGCCGAATATACCTTAAGCCTTGAGGAAACAATTGCATCTTTTTACCATTTCTCCCTTTTTGACCATTTTGGTCTTAGTTTGATTACTATCATCAAGTCTTTTCTCTCTTCTTTGTGACCAAAACCATATAGCCATTTTAGACCATTTCTTTTCTTCTCAATCCCACCATTGCCGAATTCTTCTAGCCTTCTTCTTCTTTCTCTTGTAATAGCCGAAACCTTCCTTCCATATTCACCATTGCCGCAACACCTAAAACCTCCCATCTCTTTTCTCTTTTAAAAAGGCTGAATCTTCTTCTTGTCACCAAGCCGAAACCTATCAACATCTAGTCGATTTCTTCCCCTATTTCTTCTTCAAAATCAATCACTCCTCTATAGTAGCCGAATCTCTCTGTGGTTCCAAACAAGGGTACAAGCGATCTCAACGTTAGGGGTAAGGGTTAACTGGCATTCGATTTTCTTTATTTTTCTTTTGGATTAGCCGAAATCTAGGGACCTAATCTCTATATATATTCTCTTTGGCCGAAACCTTGAAGGAGGATTTCGGGATCCTTTTGTAGCCGACGATTAAGGGGAGATTATTCGGGATTTGAGTATCCAAGGACAAGTGATATTTCGGGATTTAGACAATCAAGGTAAGGGGTCTTAATATTCGGCCAAAGGCCATATTGTCTATTAAGGTTGGCCGATTCTGACTATGGTCTTATAGGGGGAGTTGACTATGAAAAAGAAGGAGTGTCGGTATCGATAGTATCGTACTCACTGTTATCAGGTGTGTAGCCCTACACTAAATTTCCGATAGATTGATAGTATTAATGTTAGTATGTGTTAATAAGAAATATGTATGATAATGGCCGCGGGTACCATTTAGTGGTACATGGTATTCAGGTATGTTAACCCCTAATACTTTGTTAATAATGCTATAAGCATGGATATGAAATGTGTATGACTCCGTTATGATTTTGGGGTATAATGCATAAAATCTGAATAATATGTATGTTGCATGGGCATATGGGTGATTTTGATAAAGGGGAAGTGTTTCCGGTGGTTTTTACCACATTATCCGGTGACTTATATCACAATATTATATATCCGGTGACTTCGATCACATATTATGAATCCGGTGACTCTGTCACAATTATCTGGTGACCATGCCACAATTTATAAGGGCGATGTGCAGTTGACTGCAGCGACTGTCTTCGATGGTGTGTAGCGGATGGAGGGTCGATTTAGTAATCCCCACGGTGTGATTGGCAGGTACGGGTAGTGTGTAGCGGATGGATATCTAGGTGGGCTCGGGATTGCATGTCATTTCATATGTATATGTGATTTTATCTGTTGTTATTTGATTTGCTATGTTATGGGCTTATGGTTAAATGTGATTAAAATGGGCTTTGCCAAAATGTTATCGTTAAAGCTATGACCGATTGGGTTTTTAGTGTACAGTTACACATTGAGTCTGTTGACTCACCCCTCGTGGCATATCTTTTACAGGTGACACTTAGCGTGATGGACCGGGTCAGCGAGGACTAGGTGGTGGCTATGCTCAATTCAGTATTTCGGGTTTTTTTTATTAAACTTACTGCGTTTTCTTTTATTATTTCGGGATATTATTTTGGGTTATGTTTTTGTAATAAGGCCACCATTAGCTGTGTTATTTATACGTTTTAAATTTTTATTCTGCTACGATCAACTTCAACTGAATGATTAAATATTTCCGACAAACAACTTAAACTGTTTTGACATCTAAACACCTACGGTTTTCAAAATAATAGTAAGTTCTAAATTTGGTTTTCTTTTAACTTCTAAATTTTTCTAAAATCATAAAGATAACATTTTAGTAAGATACAAACTTATTTAACAACACGATTTTCAACGCGACCACTAAGCAGATCTATTTTATACGAAACCATCATATTTTCTTATAAAACAAAACGAGATTTAATTGAAGTTTTACTCGAGGAACATACCAGATCCGGTCAGGGCTTGTGGGTCGGGTTTGGGGTGTTTCATTGGATCTGCCTTCTCAACGCTGGTTACTAATGTTGGCGTCGTTATGTTGTCGCTTATTATTTCCCTTCTTGCTCTTTTAAAGCAGTGACTGTATTGTATTGTGATATATTTATTTCTATTATTATTGTTATTATTATACATTAGTATTAAAATTCTTTTTTTCTATTTTAATAATTGAATTATAGTTTTATTATACTTTTTGGCCTCCCCAGTGTTAAAAAAAAGTAACCAACCAAAACAAGTCATGTGTCCCTATTGATCGCTGATTTGGAAGATGATGTGATTGTTGACCACGTTGAACAAATAAAAAATCGTAAATAAATTATTAAAAATCATAAAAAATATTTAAAAATATATAAAAAGTATTTAAATTATAGAAAAATATTTAAAAATTAAATTATTAAAACATTTTAAATTGTAAAAAAGTATAAAAATAATAAAATATTAATTTAATTTTTTAAAAAAATTATAAATAATTAACAAATCAAATTATTCTTCTTCTTTTTTCAATTTTCTCTACAAATTCCAAAAGAATACAAGGAAATTTTCTAAGCTTTCATATGCTTTCTTTTCTTGATTTATACTGGTATTATTATTTTCAGATTTGCGGTCTTGAAACAATAACAACATATGTTTCGATAAAAAAATGTACAAATTATTTAAAAAATTGTGAAGTTGTCAATTAAATGCCACTGGTTCACAGTTTTTTATATATTTTTTTACAATTATTTAATAATTTTCCAAATTTTTAATTTTTTACAAATTTTAATTAATTTTTTAATAAATTTTAATAACTTTGTTACAATTTTAAAATATTTATAACAATATTTTATTTTAAAAATTTTAAATTTTTTTAATAACTTAAATTTTCTTTTACAATTTTTTAATATACTTTTAAATAATTTTTCGGTTTTTAATAATTTTTTACAATTTTTTATCTAATAAACATGATCAAATGTCAATTCATCATCTACATCAATGGTCAACGAGGATGCATGGTGTGTTTTGATTGGTTGCTATTTTTGTTTTTGACATCATAAACTATAGGGCAAAACAATGAATAAAGTTTTAATATTGTGTATGTATAATTTTATTTGTAATTAAATACTTACTATGTGTGACAGGGTGCTGCGTTCTGTTAAACTCTTTAAACTCTTTAAATACGTCTGTCAGGATGTGTATCAGAATCCTTGTCAGCAATTTATCTTTGATTTTCTTAACCTACCCGTTCATTTCACTTTAGTTTTTTTACAAGCAATACATAAGAATACTTTATTAAACACTAACTCACTTCTACAAACTTAAATATATGTTTGTTGAAATGACATTTATTTAATATGAATTTAAATGATATTATATTACTTTTTATTTTTAATATTGTATTAATTTTTTTAAAAATTTATCAAACTATAAAAATTTAAAATATTTTCAAAATAATATTTCAGCAAAATATTTAATTTAATCTGATTTCCACATTATTAATTCTTTATACAGCTCTCAATGAAATTTCTTTACTTATAATTATGTAATTAATCACTTATATGTTAGCACTTACCCGAGGAATGTATAATAAAAATTTCATTACATATATGCATGTAAAAAAAATAATGTATTTAGAATAGAGAGATGTGTTAAAAAATAATATAATAAATAATGAAACATATGATTTAAAACTAATTAATAATAATAACACATAAAATATGTATAATATTAATATATACAAATGTAACAACCCGATTTTTCAGTG
The DNA here is from genome assembly GCA_005393395.2 of Gossypium australe. NCBI lineage: Eukaryota > Viridiplantae > Streptophyta > Magnoliopsida > Malvales > Malvaceae > Gossypium > Gossypium australe. Next base: position 48,250,624 of record CM016614.1, read on the forward strand.
GTGTCGAAAAAAGTGCTTTCGAGGCCACCAAATCCTGCGAGTAAGTTCGTAAATATTATTATTTAATATTTACGAGTAAAATATGGTTTTAAAAAGGTTTTTGAATTGGTAATTTGTGTTTTATAATGATTTATTAGGTCAAGTGGTTTTAAAAAGTGGGGTATCGGGACCTCGTTTCTATAAACCAAGTAGTAAATATTTCATAAAAATATTTACAGAGTGTCATTAAGGTGGTATTAAAGTTTTGTTGAAAAATTTTAACGTTTTGATAGTTAAATAATTAAAAAGGACTAAATTGAAAAATATGCAAAACTTCCTAATTATAATATTTAAGTGATTAAATGGCTTGATTAATAAATGATAAATGACTTAATTAATAAATAAACATAAATTAAAAGATGAGGCCGCATATGAAAAGAAAATAATAAAATAAAAGGATTCAATGGTAAAATGGTACTTTTGATGAAATTAAAATAAACCAAATTGGATTTGGATAGTTTTCTAGACATTTCTTCTTCAATTTTCAACCTAAACAACCATAGGAGAAAGAGCTTAAGCTGGTTCTTCATATTTTTACTTCATGTGAGTTCAATTCTTACTCGTTTCTTGTAATTTTTATATTTTTGAGATTGTTGTAATTAGGTCTAACTAAACTATACCTTCGTTTTTTATCTTATTAAAAATTTTGGAAGTTTCTAATGATAAATATTAGATGTTTTTGATGAATAACATGGAGTTAGAGCTTTGATTATGTTTTATGATGATTTTATAAAGTGATTTTGTTAAATATTGATTTTAGGATCAAATTGTGAAAAGGTTAAAATATTAGGGTTTGATAATAAATTTTGGGTTTATTAGGGGCTTTATGAAGGCCTAGAATATTTGGATAGATTATTGATTGAGAAAATTAGTTAATTTGATAGATTAACTAATTAAGGGATTAAATTGTAAAAATTGTAAAAGTTGTAATTGTGTAAATTTAAAAAAATAAAAGGGTATTAATTGTAAAATGAATTGGAAATGGAATATATGCTAATAAATGAATAATTTCATATTTTAGATAAAGATTCTATAGATACTAGTGAAAAAGGAAAAATAGCGGAATAGTCCCTAAATTTCTACAATTTTACTACAATTCAATCTAGGTAAATTCGTACTGTTAAAATTTAATAATTGTATTAACTTGATGAATGGTATTATGCATTTATTTATTGTTGGAAATAAATTATTATTGGAATTATAATATTGAATTGCATATTCAGTTTGAATGGAACGCGAGATTTGAATACATTCGTGATTTGGTGTATAATGGTATTGGAGAGAGAGATCAACATTTACTCAAGTAAATTGGGGTTTAGCATTTGTTGCGAACTCTCGTGTTTTACTTTCTGTTTGGCGTAATTAGGTGAATTAGCTCTTACGAGTTTCTATTTAGCTTTCGAGCTTCTGTTGACTTATTCGAGAGAACCAGCTCTTATGAGCTTCTATTGACGATGTACTATTATTCGTTAGTCGTTCTTTGAATGGAGAAATCTCAGTAAGGTGATTTATTTATAAATTGAGAGTTATGTTATTTACTTTTGTATTGATTTGAATACGGATGAATTTATCAATTGAAGTTGTGAATGATAGAGAATTGACATGAAAGATTTTATTTATTTGACATGTTATAGTAGGTTCGGTAAGATTTTTGTTTAACTCATTGAACTTACTGAGCTTCATTAAGCTTATTTGTATTGTTTAATGTCTTTGTAGATTTTCAAAAGGTTGGACGAACAGATCAGTACTCAAATCACACTATCCAACTTATCTCGGTAGTTTTTGAAACGTTCAATACAGTTTATATGGCATGTATAGGCTTTCGTACGGTCTTAGTCAAAGTTTAGCTTATGTAAATATTCAGAATAATATTTTACTTATATAACCAACATCCATATTGGTATGAAATTAAGGTATGATTATGATGTTAGTATAAATGATATATGTATGTATATAATTGAGTTAAAGAGAACTTTGGTAACTTGGTTAGGTAAATTAATTAGGTAAGTTTGGATATTTGGTGGACAAATTTTTTTAAGTTAATATTTGAGGTACCTAAGGGTATATTAGTTGTATGTAATCATAATACATGTTTAATACTTGATTTTAGCTTGTGTTGAATGTCTTATTATGGCTTGTTGATGTAAATTGTTGAGGCTAGGTTGGTGTCAATTTGGGTGAGAAATGTAGCTTAAAAAATGCCCTATTTTCATTTACACAGGTAGAGACACGGGATTGTGTATCAGCCGTGTGTGACACATGGCTAAGTGACACGGCCGTGTGTCCCTTGTATATTCTTAAGAAATGCAAGTTAGTATGCTCACACGACCTAGCACACAGGCGTGTGACTTGGTCGTATGACTTAAGTTAGAGAGTTACACGGGTACGGACACAGACTGGACATAACCGTGTGTCCTTATTTCGAATGCCCACATGGCCTGAGACATGGGCATGTCTCTTAACCGTGTGACCCTTGCAGTGTTGAAAATTTTAAATATTTCTAAAAATTGTTTGAGTTTTTTATTTAGTCTTGACTTGTTTCTATTATGTATTTCGGGTCTTGAAGGCTCGTTTAAGGGACAATATATATGATTTTGATTGGTTTATTATGAGTATTGATATGTAATGAAACGTTTGAAATTTCTGTCTGATTGATCCGTAAACTCTGGTAATGCTCTGTAACCCTGTTTCGTCAACGGATATGGGTTAGGGGTGTTACATTTAGTGGTATCAAAGCTACAGTTTAGTCGATTCTCAGACTGAACGTAGCATGTGAAATGTCTAGAATTACATGCCATATAAATATGTGATAGTGTGATGTGTATGATCCGATCTAACCTTTATTTTCTTATAGATTTTAAAGATGTTAGACGAATCTGAACGTACTGACAATGATGAGGTTAATAGTAAAGTACCGACTTCTGAACATGGGACGAGTAGTAATGTCCCGATTCTTTCAACTCAGGAACATGAACTTAAAAATATGTTCTTCGGGTATATGAACCAATGGTTCAGTGAGTTTATGCAATAAAAAAATCTGGCTCAGCAACCTCTACCTGTACCACCTGTTATACCTCCGGTTGCACCTCCACCTCCTCCAGTGGTTGAACCTAATAGACGTACTCCGATTGAGAAACTTAGAAAGTGTTGTACTGAAGAATTTCGAGGTAGATCAGAGGATGATCCGGTTAAAACTCAGTATTGGCTTCAAAATATATTACGGGTTTTCGAAGAAATGACTTGCTCCTCTGATGACTTTTTTAGATGTGTTGTTTTGTTATTAAAGGAGGAAGCATATAGTTGGTCGTCGACGATATTAGCTGAGGTACTGAAAGAGAAAATTTTCTGGGAATTTTTTCAAACCGAGTTTAGAAAAATATGTCGGAAAAAGGTATTTCGACAAGAAAAAGAGAGAATTTCTTGAGTTACGTAAAGGAAATAGATCGGTAGCTGAATATGAGAGAGAATTTGTCTATCTTAGTAAATATACTCGAGAAATTGTGCCTATTGAAGAAGAAATGTGTACCCGGTTTGAAGATGGTCTGACTGATGAAATTCAAATGATGATTGGAGGTAATGAAATACGAGAATTTGTTGTCTTGTCCGACCGTGCACAGAAAATGGAAGAAGTGTACAACCGTAAGAAACAACGAGATAGACGAAATCGATAATTTCATAAGAGAGGCACTTCCAAGTCATTTTCGGCATCACTGGCGAAAAAGACTAAAGATTATCTTAATCGAGTTACCTCCGTGCCTAAACGATCGAATAAAAATAAGACGATTCAACATGATTTCAGAGTATCTACTAAACTAACTGATAGTGTAACATCCCGAATTAGGGCCTAGTCAGGACAGTGGTTTCGGGACCACAAATCCAACTTAAGAAAATTTATTTTTATTATATTTTTATGGTCTACAATTTCACGGAACGATTTTATGAAAATTTCGTTCGAAAATTTTGACATTTGGCCACTCAATTTAGTCAAACGGACTAAAATTGTAAAAAGTGCAAAAGTTGAGTTCTACATGTTAGAGGTGTCCAATTGTTATGAAATTTTAAATTGGATGTCCTTAAATGATAATTAGACCATTGGTTAAGTTGGTGGACAAAATGGACATGGATGGGTATGTTTCAAAAGATTTTTTTAAGGGGCATTTTGGTAATTTAGTGAATTAAATGAATTAAAAACAAAATTTAAATGCCAAATATGTCCATCTTCTTCATATGGACGAAATTTACCAAGGGAAGACATGGCTAGAGTTTTCTTAACTTTCTAAGCTCATGGTAAGTCCGTTCTAGCCCCGTTTTTCAAGTTATTTACGGTTTTGGAGTCCCGATAGCTCGATTTAGCTTATGCTACCAATAATTTATGCTAGGATTCATCTTTGGAAAATTACCCATAGGTGAAAAGTGTGTATTTTGATGTTTTATGGTAGAATATGAAGCTTGAAATTATGTTAAACAACTTTTACTAAGCGATTTTATGTGAAAACGAGTAAAACGACATAATTGGTAAAAATACCTAATGTTCATAAGTACATGTTAGAGTGAGAATTTGATGTTGCCATAGAAGAGAAAAATGATCAGAATGTTATAAAACATAAGAATAAGGGCTGAAGATTAATTTTTGAGTATTGGGGCAAAAGTGTAAATATGTAAAAGTTTAGGGGCAAAATTGTAATTTTTTAAAAGTTTGAGTTAGGGACTGTTTTGAGTAGTACATTAATTAAATAAGTGAAATGTGATGTTTTAGACCCTGAAAAACAAGATTTGGACCTAGAACGGGAGGAAAATCGAAAATCGAGAAAGTTGGTAAATTGACGTTTTTGGATCCGAGGTAAGTTGGTGTGTAAATAATAATGTAATAATGTCATAATGTATGTTTGAAACCTAAATTGTGGTATTAAATTGATTTTGCTGAATTACATGTTTTGTATATTATGTTGGTGAATTGATTTAACAATAATGTTTATGATAAAAGATGACATAGGTGACATGGAAAATGGGTCGAAATGTTGTGCTTAAAGGTGTTTTCTATGACTATGGTTATTATGTGAAATGGAAAGTTGATATGTAAATAGTGTGTTTATTTTACTTGTTCAATAATTATTTTGCTAGATATTATGGAAATCATTGGGTGATAACTATAATATGAAAATATATGGAATGTGAAATTCTCGATTGAACCTTCGGAAAACTGAGAGATAAGGACAATATGTAGCTAGGTCAGACGAGTGATAAGGGACCTTCACCGTGTGCACAAGAAAGCTACGAGATGGCAAAATTTGATATGTAGCTAGGCCACATGGATGGTAAGAGACTTTCACCATGTGTGCAAGAAAGCTACGGGATAATAATTTCATATGTAACTAGGTCACATGTGTAATACTGTGTGTATACCATGTGTACAAGAAAGTTACGGGTTATGAGTAGCTAGGTCACATGAGTGGTTCCTAGTGTTGGACACCATGTAGACAAGAAAGCTACGAGATGGAATGGCTAGGTCACATGGGTGATAAGAGACCTTCACCATGTGTACAAGAAAGCCGAGTTATGTGTAGGTGGAGATATGTGCTGAGACCATCGAGTATCGGGTGTTTTTCGAAGGGGTTCAACGAGATAAATTACTAATGGTGATTGGTGCGATCATGTTATGAATAAGTGCAAGAGTGAATGTGATCAATTGAGAAATGTGGCAAATGTACGTGTGAGCAAGGGTGCATGTGACTATGTGTATATGTGCATAATGTGTTTGATATGTGATACGTGATTGAAGTTGTGGTAAGGCTGATATGGTGTGAGCGCCATTATGAGTACTCGTAAATATTGGTGATGATTATTCATTTGTATGGCTAGTATTGAATATGCTTGGTGTTATGTGTGCATATATAGAAGTAATATAAAGAAAACATGGGAGAGTAAAATTTTCAATAAAATAGATTTTGAAAGATCACCATAAATACTAGAAATTTAATTATATGTTAGATGAGATGTTGATTTAAAGCTTATTGAGTCTATTTTCATATAAAAGAAACATAGAAAGCAAATGATATGTGTATTTTGAGATATTTAGATTTTTGTGAGACTAGTTCAGAGTGATTTCGAGATCCCCTGTTCTGACTTGGAAAAATCATTGGAAATTGTAAAAAAATAATTTTGGGACATAATTTATATGGTTAGACTCCTTATTGAGTCTATTTTTATAAGAAACAAACTAGAACATAATTTGTGTAACATCCTAGAACCGGGGCTATTTGTGATTAAATGATTTTTCTTGTGTTTGAATTGCTATAGTATTAATCGTGGAATAATACGGCTTAATTAGAGGTCTTGAGTGGGCGTGGTTTAGTAGAAATTTTAATTTGGAAGCTCTCAAGATAGGGAGCCTTGGAAGATAGGGGTTAAGTATAAATTTTGGGCGAGTTATGACACAAGGTAGGCCTTGGCAAAGTGGCTGCAAGGTGCCACTTAAGGGCTGGAAGCAACGCCAGCAAGGGCCTGGGTTCAAGGCACGGCAGTAGCAAGGGGCGTTTTAATTTTTGGGTTTGGCGTTACAAATGGAAGAAGGCCTAAAAAGAGCTGAGGCGTGTCTTTGGCACAAGCTGCACCTTTGCAAAGTGGTGCCCGAGCGTCACTTAGGAGCTGGAGGTGTGCGTGGGCGCTGGTTCGAGGGGCTGGAGCAGCACTTTGCATGTTTTATTTTTGTATGCGGTTATGGGCTGGAGTAGGAAGGGTTTAAAATTAAATGGTGTGGCTTTATGGCATGAAAGTCGGGTGGGAAGAGTTGGCAAGGGCGTTGGAAGAGGGAGGCTGCAGTGGGGTCTTGGTTTCGAACCCCAGCAGCTGCAAGTGGGTTTATTTTCTTTTGCTGGCGTGAAAGTGGAGTGGCCTGCACATGGTTTTTGTTTCTTTGTGGAGCATTCGGCTGGAGTTTGGCAAGCACATGGATTCTTTGTTTTTTTTTTTATTTATTTGATGGTATAATAAGGGATAATGATGATGATATAAGGATTTTCTTTTTATTTAAGTAGATTTAATTGATTAAATCCTTAGTAGTTGACAGAGGAAAAGTAGGTAGGTGAGTAATTCAAATTATTTTGAATATCTTCAAAGGTGTGGTCAAGAGCAATTCAAGGTAATTGCCGAATTTTAAACTCCTTGTTGGAGTAGAGTGGACGGCATGGAGATTATGTGAAGGGGGGAGCCGAATTCTTTTCTAGTCTTTTACCTGACAAATTCGGCTAGCATTTTTCCTTTTCACCCTCTCTCAAAATCAAAAACCCCTTTTTGTTTTCACATTTCCTCTCTTGATTCTTGGCCGAACCACTTATCCCCTCATCCCTCTCTTTCTTTTATTTTTTTTTCTTTCATAAAACTCTTTGCCGAATCCCTCTCCCACTTTCACTTTCTTTTCTTCTCTTTTCCACACTAGCCAAACTCTCTTCTTCCCCTTTTGTTAAACTATAGCCGAATCTACTTTTCACTTGTGTGCCGAATCTCTCTTCTTTCTTTGAACCCGTCTTGGCCGAATATTGGAGTAGGATAGATCTCCTTGAATCTTCCTTGGCAAACGATTTAAGAAGGTGAGTATCTTGGCCAAATACCTATTGTTCTTTTCACTCATGTTCTGTCGACTTTTTACAAGAATAAAGTATTGATTTCGGCAGGAGAGGCTTCTAAACACTTTTGGTAACCGATCTCTTCTAGGTACTCAGGAAACGTAAAGCAGTCGATTCAGGCCTTGATCTCTAATATTCGATTTTGGGTAAGTAAGGGTAAGATCTAATTTAAGCAAGTTATTTAGTTAGTGATTAAGCCGAAGATTACTAACATAAGGTTGCCGATTATTAGGGAAGCAGAACGTTGGAGTAATTATTTAAAGGCACTCGGGTAAGGATTCGGGTTCAGAAAGGGAACCCTTTTAAATATTTGGTTTGGCCAATTGGGCCATAGTACTAATCCTATGTTGACCGAATATAGGTGCAGAGAGAACTGTGGTGGCCAACATCTCTTTTCGGGATTTAGAGCATTCAGTGGTGACAGGTGTGTACATACACACTTTGTAACAAATTAACTGCTAAGTATATTGTTTATGCTTGATTGATTTTGTGTAGACTTGGATCTAACACCATAATCGGTATAGGCAAGGATTCAGGTAAGTCCTTGATTGATTGAGAGTTATTACTTGATGCTTTTGGGAAGCATGACATTGTTTAATATATGTTACTTAAATATGTGATGGCATGAGATTTGTTATACAACGATTTGATATGGGTTGATGAGTGGAGGGGGCAGTGATAATTGTGTCGATGGACACCAGTGTTTTGGTAACACACTGTGACTACGGTCACCAGAGGTTTGGTACCTCCAGAGGTTTGGTACCTCATCGCGTCTCGTCCCAATGGCTTAGCACCACAGTGGTTGGCCCCACATTTTATAATAAGGGATTGACGCCAGTGATTTGGCATCACACGATGGGTTGGCCCCATCAACCGATTTGTGTCTTCGGACACCAGAGGTTTGGCACCTCCAGTGATTTGGCATCACATCTGTGACTTTAAGTCACCAGTGGTTTGGCACCACCAGTGGTTTGGTACCACACGGGGTGGAGAAAGGTGATACGGATGGTTAGGTTGGGCATACGATTTGATGCATGTTAATTGTTATATCTGTGTATGATGTGGCTTAAAACCAGGGGAAGGGTTACATACTGAGTCTTGGTGACTCACCTTCTCCTTTATATTTTTTTCAGGTGACATGTAGATCGCGGATGTGGACCGGATGGACTCGAGGTGGCCATGCAGTGGGATTTTAATTTATTGGACTTTGAATTTCGGTTCTTTTATATTTTATTTAAATTTCACTTATTGTTGGTAGATTTTAATTGGGTTGTAATAAGGCCTCCTATGATTACTTTATTATCGTTTTATGCTTGAATAATTGTTTTAAACTTTATGTTATAAAAATGAGTTCACCTGTTTTCTAAAACAATCGCAAAGGTTTTTAAGGTACCATCGGGTACATCTAAAATATGTATAATAACTTGACCTAATAAATATTTTCGAAATAAATTAAAGTATGGGTTTAATACACCTCAACTGTTTTTGACAAGATGCATTCTTTTATCGAAAACTTAAACCGGTTTTAAGAGACTTCAAAATGTTTTATCCGTAACAAACCAAACTCGATCGTAGCGTTTGGGTCGGGTTTGGGTTGTTACAATTTGAATTCTGTACGAAAAGATAATTAAATTTTAGCAAAGAATGGTCGGAACTGTTGGACAGCAGAATAGGGGAGACTTTGAAGAATAAACTGTACTAATTGCCTAAACTAAAAATTTTGAAAATTTTATGGTAATAAGATATTTGAGTCTAATTTCAGGAAAAATTATCAGATCTTAATTCGGAGTTCCGTAGCTCAAGATATAAATAATTTAGTGACTGTGACTCGAGTAGACAGCTTGAGATGAACATGAATAAAAAGTGGAACTATGTGCAATTATGATTGTATTATCTTGAGAACATATTGTGAAGATTTATAAAAGCCTGTTAATAAATCACTTATTATTTACATACTTACTAAGCTTTGTAGCTTACTTCCCTTCATTTCTCATATCTTATAGGGTTGTATGCTAACTCAAGTTGGAGAACGTCGAAGATGTAATCACACTATGAAGCTATCATCGTGGGGTAAAAGTGAATACAAACCTCTTAAGTTTATGGCATGTATAGGGGACTTAGTCATTTGTATATGTTATAATTGGTTTGGCTTAAAATGTTGGCCTTTAATATTTAGCAGTTCATTTTGTATAATTTGGATGAAATTTTATGACTCGGTTTAATACATTTACAAGTGTATGTGTTTTGGTAATGCCTCGTACCCTATTCTGGCGTTGAATAGGGTAAAGGATGTTACAGATAGTGTGGGTAGTGTACAAAATGTTCCGAAGTTTAAATGTAGATATTGTGGGAAATATCACCTTGGCGAGTGTAGAGGTAAAACGAGAGCTTGTTATATATGTGGATCAACTAATCATTTTATTTATAATTTTTCTAAATTGCCAAAAGAGGATGAAGATCAGAAAGAAAAGCAAATCTCTACCTCTCAGAAAAGTAAACGTTCGGGCCAGAATAGTGCTACCTGGGACTACTTGTTCGGGAACGAAAGACACTGTTGTTCGATCAGAGGCTAAAGCACCTGCTTGCACCTATGCTAATCGAGCTAGAGAGGAAGCTATTGCTCCAGATGTGATTGCTGGTATATTCTATCTCTTTGATGTTACTGTGTATGTATTGATTGACACTAGGTCAATTCATTCTTATATTTGCACTGCATTAGTAACGGAAAAGAAGTTACCTGTTGAATCTACTGATTATGATATTCAGGTTACAAATCCACTAGGTCAGAGTGCGATAGTTAATTTAGTTTATCGTAATTGTCTATTGAAAGTTAGGGGCTTTGAATTCCCTGATGATTTGATGTTGTTACACTTTCGGGAATTTGATGTTATCTTGGGTATGGATTGATTATCTTTGCATGATGCTGTGGTAAACTGTAGTCAGAAACAGATTGATTTGAAATGTCAGATAGGAGAGATGATTTCAGTTGAGTTTGAGAATCTGAAAGATGTGGTTAGAATTATTTCTGCCTTTTCTGCTTAGAGATTGATACGAAAAGGTAACGAAGCATTTCTAGCATATATCCTTGATACCCAAGATTCAAAATCAAAGCTATATCAATTACCAGTTGTTAATGAGTTCCTTGATGTATTTCCTGAAGAATTGCCGGGTTTACCTCCTGATCGTGAAGTTGAGTTTGTGATTGATTTGATTCCTGGAATTGCACCAATATCAATATCACCGTATCGTATGGCACCAACTGAACTAAAAGAATTGAAAGCACAACTGCAAGAGTTATTAGATCGAGGGTTTATTCAACCGAGCATGTCTCCTTGGGGTGCACCTGTTTTGTTTGTGAAAAAAAAGATGATTCTTTGAGATTGTGTATAGACTACAGACAATTGAACAGAGTCATAATCAAAAGTAAATACCCTTTGCCACGTATCGACGATTTGTTTGGTCAATTGAAAGGTGTTGTAGTGTTCTCAAAGATAGATCTCGGATCTAGGTATTATCAATTGAAGGTTAAAGACTATGATGTACCAAAGACTGCTTTCAGAACTTGTTACGGTCACTACGAGTTTTTAGTAATGCCATTTGGTTTAACTAATACCCCTGCTGCTTTTATGGATTTAATGAATCAGATTTTTAAACCCCATTTGGATAGATTTGTTGTTGTGTTTATTGATGATGTATTAATCTATTCCAAGACAGAATCCAAGCATGCACAATATCTGAGGATCGTACTACAAACTTTGAGAGAAAAGTAGTTGTACACAAAATTTAGTAAATGTGAATTTTGGCTTCGCGAGGTTGGATTTTTGGGTCACATAGTATCAGCTGATGGGATTCGAGTTGATCCAAGTAAAGTTTCTGCTGTGATAAATTAGAAAACTCTGAAAAATGTCTTAGAAGTACGAAGTTTTTTAGGTTTAGCAAGTTACTATCGACGTTTTGCTGAAAACTTTTTGATTATTGCTCCGCCGATGACCAGTTATTACAGAAAAATCTTGAGTTTGTTTGGTCCAATAAGTGCCAACAGAGTTTTGATCAGTTGAAGAAAATGTTGACGAAAGCTCCAGTCTTGACTCAGCCTGAATCTGGAATAGCATATGTTGTTTATAGTGATAGGTCTCTCAATGGTTTGGGTTGTGTACTGGTGCAATCAGGAAAGGTAGTAGCCTATGCTTCTCGACAATTAAAATCGCATGAGAAGAATTATCCTACACATGATCTTGAGTAGGTCACGATTGTATTTGCTTTAAATATTTGGAGACATTATTTATATGGTGAGAAATGTTAAGTGTTTAGATCATAAAAGTTTAAAGTATTTGATGACTCAGAAAGAATTGAATTTGAGACAGAGACGATGGTTAGAATTATTGAAAGATTACAATCTAGTTATTGATTACCATCCCGGAAAGACTAATGTAGTTGCGGATGCACTTAGTCGAAAGTCGTCATTGTTTGCACTTCGAGCATTGAATGCTCATTTAGCTCTTAATGAAGATGGTTCTATATTAGCAGAGTTAAGAACGAAACCCCTATTTTTACAACAAATTTGGAAATTGCAAGATGACAATCCAAAGTTGGTGTTGAAACAACAAATGGTTCATAATAATTTGAGTTCAGAGTACAGTGTTAATAATAGTGGTGCATTACATTATCGCAATAGAATTTGTGTTCTGAGTAATTTAGATTTGAAAAATGATATTCTTTCTGAGGCTTAGAGTAGTACGTACTCTATTCATCCAGGTAGCACAAAGATGTATTGTGATTTGAAACAGATGTATTGGTGGCCAGGTATGAAATGGGAAATTTGTGAATTTGTAGTTAAATTTGATTTGTTAGCAAGTGAAAGCAGAACATCAGGTACCAACGAGTTTACTACAACTTGTTATGATTCCTGAATGGAAGTGGGAATGAGTCACGGTGAATTTTGTATCTGGCTTACCTGTAACTCCAAGAAAGAAAGATTTGATCTGGGTGATTGTTGATAGACTGACTAAATCGACACATTTTATTCCAATCAGAACAGACTTTACACTTGAGAGATTAGCGAAACTATATATATCTGAGATTGTGAGATTACACGGAGTTCCGACATCTATTATTTCAAATCAAGATCCGGGATTTGCATCAAGATTTTGGAGCAAACTTCATGAGGCTCTAGACACTAAGTTTAATTTCAGCACAACATTTCATCCTCAAACTGATGGACAATCATAACGAGTGATTTAGATTTTGGAAGATATGTTGAGATGTTGTATACTCGAATTTAAAGGTAGCTGGGAAAAGTATCTACCGTTAGCTGAATTTGCATACAATAACATTTATCAATACAATGTAAAAATGGCACTATTTGAAGCTCTTTACGGGAGAAAATGTAAAACACCGCTGTATTGGTCTTAGTTGAGTGAATCCAAAATGGTGGGAGTTGATTTGATTCGAAAAAATGAGGATAAAGTTTGGATTATTTGAGATAGTTTGAAAGTTGCATCTGATCGTCAGAAATCGTATGCGGATCTAAAAAGAAAAGATATAGAATTTGTTGTTGGTGATCGGGTATTCTTAAAAGTCTCTCCTTGGAAGAAAGTGTTACGGTTCGGCAAGAAGGGGAAGCGGAGTCCAAGATTTATAGGACCGTATGAAATTGTTGAAAGAATCGGCCCTATAGCTTATAAATTTGCTTTGCCCTTTGACCTCGAGAAAATCCATAATGTGTTTCACGTATCGATGCTGAGACGGTACAGATCTGATCCTTCACATGTGATTCCTCATAGTGAAATTGAACTACAGTCAGATTTGACGTATTCGTAGGAACCAGTGAGAATTTTAGCTAGGGAAGTTAAAGAATTGCGGAATAAATGAGTACCATTAGAAAAAGTTTTGTGGCATCGACATGGTTAAGAAGAAGATACTAGGGGAACCAAAGAATCAATGAGATTACAATATCCGAATCTATTTTTAGGTAACAAATTTCGAGGACAAAATTTCCTAAGGGGGGAGAGTTATAATAGCCCGATTTTTCAGTGGTGTCAGAAACAGTGGTTTCGAGGCCACCAAATCCGGAGAGTAAGGTCATAAATATTATTATTTAATATTTACGAGTCAAATATGGTTTTAAAAAAGTTTTTGAATTGGTAATTTGTGTTTTATAATGATTTATTAGGTCAAGTGGTTTTAGAAAGTGAGGTATCGAGACCTTGTTTCTATAAATCGAGCCGTAAATATTTATAAAAATATTTACAATGTGTCATTAAGGTGGTATTAAAGTTTCGTTGAAAAATTTTAACGTTTCGATAGTTAATTAATTAAAAAGGACTAAACTAAAAAATATGCAAAACTTACTAATTATAATATTTAAGTAATTAAATGGCTTCATTAATAAATGAGGAAGGACTTAATTAATAAATAAACATAAATTAAAAGATGAGGCATCATATGAAAAGAAAATAATAAAATAAAAGGATTTAATGGCAAAATGGTAATTTTTATGAAATTAAAATAAAACAAATTGGATTTGGATAGTTTTCTAGACATTTCTTCTTCAATTTTCAGCCTAAACAGCCATAGGAGAGAGAGCTTAAGCTAGTTCTTCATATTTTTACTTCATGTGAGTTCAATTCTTAGCCGTTTCTTGTAATTTTTATGTTTTTGAGATTGTTGCAATTAGGTCCAACTAAACCATACCTTTGTTTTTTATTTTATGAAAAATGTTGGAAGTTTCTATTGATAAATATTATATGTTTTTGATGAATAACATGGATTTAGAGTTTTGATTATGTTGTATGATGATTTTATAAAGTGATTTTATTAAATATTAATTTTAGGATCAAATTATGAAAAGGTTAAAATATTAGGGTTTGATAGTGAATTTTGGGTTTATTAGGGGCTATATGAAGGCCTAGAATATTTGAATAGATTATTTATTTAGAAAATTAGTTAATTTGATAGATTAATTAATTAAAGGATTAAATTGTAAAAGTTTGGGGTAATTATGTAAATTTGAAAAAAATGAAAAGGTATTAATTGTAAAATGAATTGGAAATGGAGTAAATGCTAATAAATGAATAATTTTATATTTTAGATTAAGATTCCGTAGATACTCATGAAAAAGGAAAAATAGCGGAATAGTCCCTGAACTTCTACAATTACTACAATTCAATCTAGGTAGGTTCGTACGGTTAAAATTTAATTATTGTATTAACTTGATGACTGGTATTATGCATTTATTTATTGTTGGAAATAAATTATTGTTGGAATTATAATATTGAATTGGATATTCGGTTTGAATGGAACGCGGGATTTGAGTACATTCGTGATTTGGTGTGATGGTATTAGAGAGAGATATCATCATTTTACCCAAGTAAACCAAGGTTCAGCATTTATTGCGAACTCTCGTGTTTTACTTTCTGTTTGGCGTAATTGGGTGAATTAGCTCTTACGAGCTTCTGTTCAGCTCTTACGAGCTTCTGTTGACTTATTCAGGAGAACCAACTCTTATGAGCTTCTGTTGACGATGTACTCTTATCCGTAAGTCGTTCTTCGAATGGAGAAATCTCAGTAAGGTGATTTATTTATAAATTGAAAGATATGTTATTTACTTTTGTATTGATTTGAATACAGATGAATTTATCAATTGAAGTTGTGAATGATAGGGAATTGACATGAATGATTTTATTTATTTGACATGTTATAGGAGGTTTGGTAAGATTTTTGTTTAACCCGTCGAACTTACTTACTGAGCTTCATTAAGCTTAATTGTATTATTTAATGTCTTTGTAGATTTTCAGAAGGTTGGACGAACGGATCAGTATTCAAATCACACTATCCAACTTATCTCGGTAGTTTTTGAAACGTTCAATACGGTTTATATGGTATGTATAGGCTTTCGTACGGTCTTTGTCAAAGTTTAGCTTATGTAAATATTAAGAATAATATTTTGTTTATATAACCAACATACATATTGATATGAAATTAAGGTATGATTGTGATGTTAGTATAAGTGTTATATGTATGCATATAATTGAGTTAAAGTGAACTTTGGTAACTTGGTTAGGTAAATTAATTAGGTAAGCTTGGATATTTGGTGGACAGATATTTTTAAGTTATCATTTGAGGTACCTAAGGGTATATTGGTTGTATGTAATCATAATACATGTTTAAGACTTGATTTTAGCTTGTGTTGAATGCCTTATTATGGCTTGTTGATGTGTAAATTGTTGAGGCTAGGTTGGTGTCAATTTGGGTGAGAAATGTGGCTTAGAAAATGACCTATTTTCATCCACACAGGCATGTGTCTCAGCCATGTGTCACACACGGTAAGTGACATGGCCATGTGTCTCCTGTATATTCTTAAGAAATTTAAGGTAATATGCTCACACAGCCTAGCACGTGGGCGTGTGACTTCGCCGTGTGACCTAAGTCAGAGAGTTACACGGGTACAGACACGGGCTGGACACGACTGTGTGTCCCTATTTCGAATGCCCACACGACCAAAGACATAGGCATGTCTCCTGACCGTGTGAACCGTACGGCCTAGCCACACGGCTATATGACCCCTACAGTGTTGAAAATTTTAAATATTTCTGAGAAATTCTCTGAGTTTCTGATTTAGTCCTGACTTGTTTCAAATATATATTTCGAGTCTTGAGTGTAATGGCCTAAATTCAAGGTTATCGGAACAATGGTTTCGTAACCATAAATCCAATTTAAAGAGAAATTTATTTCAATATATTTGCATGAATATTTATATGATAGGAAAATCGTATTAAAATATCGATAGAAAAATTTTACTAATTTAGTGGTTAGTTAAAAAAAGAATTATTGAAGGAATTGGGTAAAAACAAGGTATCGAGACCTTAATCTCATAAAATTGAGTAGGAAATATTTTTATAAATATTTATAAAATGTTAGTAATGTGGTATTAAAATTTCGTTAGAAAATTTTAACGTTGGGGTACGTAATTAAATGAAAATGACTAAATTGAAAAGGGTGTAAAAGTTATTAGATGGATTAAATAGCTCAATTGTCAAATGAGGAGGGATCTAAAGAGTAAATAAGCCCAAAGGAGATATTTTGGGCGGCATAAGCTGAGAAAAATCAGGAGAATTACTTAAATAATGGCAAAATGGGAAAATAACAAAATTTACTAAATAAAAGTAGGACTAATATGGAATATCTAGAAATCTCTTCATTTTTCTTCACTCTCATCAGCCAAAAACTCCATAGGAGGGTTTTCTAAGCTGGTATATCATAATTTTTGCACCAAGTAAGTTAATCCTTGCCTATTTCTTATAATTTTTGTGTTTTTAAGACTTTTACAACTAGGTCCTACTATTAAATTCATTAGTCTTTGATTTCATGGATGAAATTGAAAGTCACCATGGTTGAGTGCTGTAAGTTTATGATGAAATAGAATGAAATTGAAGCTTTAATTTTTTTTATGAGATGATTTTATTAGGTAATTTCAAGAGAAATTGATTTTTAGGACCTAATTGTGAAAATGTTTGGAATTAAAGTCTATTACTGAAATTCTAATTCCCAAAGGTTATAAAGTAGTTCAAAGTGATGGAATAAAGTTTTAATTGAGATAAATCAGCTCAATTGAGAAGTTAATTGAGCAGGGACGAAATTATCATTTATTGAAAGCTTAGGGGAAAAATGGTAATAAACAGTTTACAGTAAAACAGTTTTGGATAGCAGTAGTAGACTAACTTTGAAAAATCACCATAAATTGTAGAAATCGAATTAGAAGATGAACAAAATATGGAATTAAAGCTTATTGAGTCTAGTTTCTCATAGAAGAAATGGTGTAAGCAATAGATACGTAAATCATGAGATATAATGAATTTTGTGAGACAAGGTCAGAATGAATTCGGGTTCCCCTGTTCTAATTTTAGAAAATCATCAAAAATTGGAGAAAAATAATTAGGGGCTTATATGTTTAGAATCCAGAATGAGTCTATTTTCAATAGAAATAAACGGGAACATCATCCGAATTTTGTATGAAGAGATAATTAATTTTTAGTGAAGAAGGTTCAGAACTGTCAAACAACAGAACATGGGTGACTTTAAAGAATAAACTGTACTTATTGGCTAAACCAAAAATTCTGAAAATTTTATGGGAAGAAGATATGTGAGTCTGGTTTTAGGGAAAATTAGCGGATCCTAATTTGGAGTTCTGTAGCTCAAGATAAAAATAATTTAGTGACTATGACTCAAGTAGACAACTTTGAATGAACTAAAAATAATAATAGAATTATAGAGAATGCTACATGTGAACATGAAATGTATTGAATTGATGATTGAATTTATTTATTTAGATTCGGAAAACTCAAATATGAAGCTAGATCGAGGAAAGGAAAAAGTCCCGGATTAGTAGATTTTGTATACGAACTAGTATCGAGGTAAGTTCATGTAACTTGAATTATATTCTTAAATGCTTGAAATGTATGTTATTGATGTGAATATAATTTGAATGTTCATTGAATGAAAATTGATGAAACATTGACATATTTGGTAAAAGGGGGAAGAAATCCCGATTGAATGAAAGGAAAATTCGATGGATCTCTGAAAAGGAATTAACGGTAAAAAGGATCTAGCCCGGACGGGTGATCCTATCCTGATATAGCCTTCCCGAAGAATATGTGGAAAAATGGATGTAGCTCGGACGGGTAATCCGAATTAGGGTCTGAATTTAGCTTGGACTGGTAATTCAGATCCAAGCTCATTAGAGTAATTGTCATTGCAGGGGATTTAGCCTGGACTGGTAATCCCGCTGTAAAGATGAGGTTCGCGGGAGTGTGCTCTCTGAAATGGAAATGTGCGCACATGAACATAATTTGACGGACCTGGATTTGTACACTAAAGTGTACCCCTGAAAATCCATCAAAATTCCGAGAAATTCAACGGGATAAATATGGAAAAATAAGAAGGAAATGGAAATCATGGTATTGATGAACTCATCAATCATGGTATATATTATTGATATATGGAAATTATTAGACTAACTTGAATGTTGAGTTTGTGCATGTTAGGGTAATAATGCATTGAATAGATATATGAATGTTTATTGCATTGTATTGAAAATATTAGGTAAGTATAATTCTTGTTACATGGGTTTACTAAGCACAAAGTGCTTACCCTGTTTCTTTTTCCCCTGTTTTGTAGTGTTAAGAGCTCAGAGGTCGGATTCAGTCGGAGACATCACACTATCAACCCCAAGATTTCGGTATATAAAGAAACTTTATTTTGGAAATCAATGGCATGTATAAGCTAATAAAGTAAATGTTAATACGAAATGAATGTAAGGTCAGCCATTGGTATGGCTAACAAATCTTGGTTTGGTATGTATTGAGGTTATCTTATAAATATGCATGAATCTATTTTGAAAATTTGTTGAACTGGATTGGTTGATGTGGATTGGTCTCGGTTTAAAATTTGCAGGGAAGGCTAGATATCTATAAAGGGGCTATATTGAGTAAAAAAAAAATTCGTAAACTCCGGTAATGCCTCGTACCCTATTCTGACAACGAATACAGGTAGGGGGTGTTACATTGAGGGCTCGTTTAAGGGACAATATATATGATTTTGATTAGTTTATTATGAGTATTGATATGTAATGAAACGTTTGAAATTTCTGTCTGATTGATCCGTAAATTCTGGTAATGTTCTGTAACCCTGTTCTAGTGACGGATACGAGTTAGGAGTGTTACAACAAATATATAAATTTATATAACAGATATACTTATTAAAGTTTCGTACTAAAATTAAAATTTGTTTTAGGGTAAAAGAACAAAATTTATATATTATTAAAAATACAAAAACTCAAAAACATTCACATAATCATATTACTTTAAAAATAAAATAACTTTTTTTAAGTAACTCTATGCAAGATAGGGGTGTTTAAAGTTCAGTTAAAATTGAATTAACCGACCGAACCGATATAATTTGGTTAATCGATTGGTGGCCGAATTTAGCTCGGTTGGAAGTCGGTTAATGATTATTTAGAATTTCGATTATCGGTTAATTTAATTCGAAACTGGGTAATTGACCGAATTAACCAATTAACCAAAATATTTGTTGTTTTCAAGATTTATGTAATATTTCTAATGTTTCATTTGTTATTTTCACCTCCATTTAAAGTTTTTTAAACTATTAAATAAAAAAAAATGAACCTTTGTAATGTATTTTTTTATATGTTTTATACTTATTTTAATTAAAAGATAAAAATATATAAAATTTAGTTAATTCGGTTAACCGGTCGAATTAACCGAAATATTTCAGTTCAGTTAATATATTTGAAAAAATTAATTTTGTTAAGAGTTAAAATTTTTTATATTTTAAGTAATTCGATCCAAGTATATAGCTGAGGCCACCGTTTACCAAATTCATAAATTTCATAACTTTTGTTTCTATGAAAAAAACGTAAGACGTAGATCCAACGAAAATGAAAAGAAGAAATAAAACAAATTTTGCAATTCAAATGAAAATCAAAAGAATTTCAACAACCTGAGCAATGAAAAAGAAGAGCAAATGTTGTTTACCGACCAACTTCATTATTATATTTATATTCTAATGTAATACTATTTTTTATTACATTGATTCATGCTGTGTTCACTTTATTAGCTGTTATGTGAACGTTACCCAGCTGTCACTCTCCCTCTCACTAGGCCCCACGCGCCGTTCACTCTCCCTATAAAGCACCACCCTTTCCCAACCCTAGTCTCCATTCAGATTTCTAATATCTCACCATTTTTAGAAGAAAAATCCCAAAATTTTCAGCTTTTCCTCTCTTCTAGAAATGGCCCAAGTTAGCATGTTGAAGGCTTTTTTGTTGGCTTTTGTAATGGCAATCCTAACCGTTGCCTCGGCGCAGGTTAGTGAGGCGCCGTCACCGTCGCCAGACGCTGGAGCTGGATTCTCAGTCGGAGTTTCTACCGCCGCCGTTGGCTTCTCTTTGATCGTTTCCCTTCTTGCTTTCTTCAAGCATTAAATTGAAGGGCTTGTTTGGCTCTCCTATCTGTGTGGCTTTCTTTTATATATATATATGTATGTATGTATTTATGATACCATTCTTTCTTCGTTAAATTTATTGTAATGAAGTTGATTCTTTGAATAAAATGCTTCCGTTATGATTTATCTTTTTTATTTTTTGCAAGGTGAAAGAAATTATTTGTTATTTAGCGCAATAAAAGCAAGATTCCATTATGGCAGTGAATTTGAACAATTTTGACAAAAAGTAATTTGTTGTAATTTTAGTATTGAATCCAAAGGTTGTTTTAGCCTTAAACAACAAAATGTAAATATTAATAAATGATGAGGTTTTGGAAAAATGGCATGTCAAAAGCGTCGGTGACTCGTTTCTGAACAATGACCATGAACTTTCAAAGTTGGGTTAATGGCAGATATAAACGTTTAAATAGTTTTCACTGTAATGTTAAAATCGCAGGACAAACTTTAGGAATAAAAAGCCAACAACTTTCTCCTCAAACCATTTGAGATATAATCTTCTGTGGGTACACTGTTTTATTGTCTCAAACATTTGAGATATAATCAATGTTTACATGCTAGACTTGAGAGAAAATAATTAATAGTACAATAATTTAAATAAAATATTTATTAGTCCTATCATTATTTTATAACTTTTTTTAAATTCAGAGATTAAAATATAAATTTACCCTATAATTTAGTGATTTTTTAGCGTAATTTACCCTATTTTGAAAATCTTAATTTTCAAGGAAAATGTTTTGTTTTTTTTCCTGGGAAATAAGAAAGAGATAAAGTTTATAGCGGTTTCCATTTGCATTCATATTTTCAGTAGTTTTTTTAGAAATTAAATTATTTAACTATTTTAAATTAAAAATTCTAGTTTAATAATTAAAACTGAAAGTAAAATTTATTAATATTACATATTGATTAAGCTATTCTCATATCATGTTAAGTTGATAAATTTTAACAAAAATAACCAACAATGATAATGATTATACTAGAATTTTTACTTGAAAAAAATAAAAATTTAAAATTTAAAATATAAGTTAAGTATTAAGAGATGAAATTTTTATTTTTGCAATTAAGACATTTCAATTGATGTTGAGGGAATTGTAGTGGTAATATCAAATCAATTAATAGCATTTTTATCTTTACCTCAGTTTATAAAAAATAAAAAAAGTCTTTAAACTTAAATAATTAATTTCATTATATTTACATGGTATCTTTTTAAGTCATAATATTTGTGAAGTCAAATGATCCTAAGGAAACAACCACAGGAATAAATTCCAGTTTCCTAATTTATCTATTATCCATCCATATTATAAATTTCTCAATTGTTTTTCTCTAAAGTTACTTCTAAGGAGGCCTAGTTGCCGCACACGGCACATGGTGTTCGTTATGGTTTCACATTCTCACAACTGAACATGCGAACCGACAATAGCCTTTTCAAACCTTGAAACAACACCTAACATTTGCAACGTGTCTGCTTCAGACTGGTCGCCGTACATTCTTTGAACCATTCCATCAAACACCTACCGCCCACTATTTTGAGCTGTTCTACAAGCTGGTTCCACTTCATTTCTTAGTTCATCTACAAAATCTAAATTCCTATTATATATATAAGAAACCCCCACACCTTGAAATGTGAATTGCTTACAAAATTTGAGTAATTTCTTTTTCTTGCAAAAATTTGTATTTTTGCTCCGTTAGTTTTTAGAAATGGCAGAGCTTTGCTTCTCTAAAGGCATTATGATCATGTTTGTTGCCGTTGTGCTCTCACTCACCACCACTGCATCAGCTCAGGACAGTGCAATGGCGCCTGCACCGTCAATGGATACCGGAGCTGCTTTCTCGCCGGCGGTTTCCGGAATTGCGGTTATGTTCTCTCTGATTGTTTCCCTTGTTGCGCTTTTGAAGCACTGAGTTGAGTACATTTGAGTGATTGAGTATTGTATCATATTGAGTTTATTATTAATTAATTACTGTATTGGCTAATATATTTTTTATTTGTAATTAATAATTACTGTTATTGGTACGTATGATATCAACTTTTGTGTGGTCATGGTTTTGGGTTTTTGTGTTGTTTCTTTACTCTTAACCCAAACTTCAATTTGATTACCGGTCCTATAATTATTAAATATATATATATATATAAAATCGATTTAATTAATTTAAAAATCAATTTTTATTTTAGTTTTTGATATTTTTACTGATTACAAACAATTTGCTGATTCAAATAATAGCTATTTATAGCTGCAATTACAATCACTTCTGTAATCAATATTTATAATTGTTGAACCGTCTAACAATACCAGAAGCTAGCTCATGATGAGAGACCACTCCAGTTTTAGTGTCAATACTGTGAAGAAATTAGCTGACAATGGCATTGTAAGTATATGAACAACATGATCAATAACTTGCACCACTCCCTCCAAGACCAATAACTTGCACCACTCCCTCCAAGACCTTTTTCTCTTACAAGCATAAGTCCAATTCGACATGTTTGGTGCGTGCATGCTGGACGGGATTGGCAACATGAGCCACCCACCAAATAAGGAGTGCTTGTGATAAGTCATTTCCCACTACAGTCACCCATAAAACTTCCAACCCTCTAAATTAAGCTTTCAGAAGATCAAACAACTAGAGGGGGCAAACTGGATGGAGTATTTTTTTCGATTTTAATTTTTTTCAAGTTTGGATTAATTTGGGTTTAGATTTTTTGGACTCGGATTTGAATTTTCTCAGGCTTGAATTTTTTAAATTCGTATCATGTTAGGTTATAAAGTACACACATGAACATGAACATAAACACGAATACGCAATATGGATATTACACAGTACGGACACAGTGACAACAAGTTTTAGAAAACGAAGATACAACTACAATAAGATACAACAATAAGAAATATATTTTTTATATTAAAATACTTTTTTATTCACAATCATATTATTAAAATAATAGTAACACTTGATTATTTAATCTTAATTAATTAAAATATTTTAAGCTAAAATTTCTATAAATTAAATGTTGTTATTAAAGATAAAAGTGAGTAGATAAGAGAAATTAAGAGTTAAAAGAGAATTTTGTATTTTATTCATTAATGGGAATGTTTTATTATGCTTCTAATGTCTATATTTATAAACATTAAAGTTTTAATGTATAAATTTATCTTGATATAATAATAAAATGTTACTTATAGTAGTTTAAGTTAGAGGTGTGCATGGGCAAGGCCGGGCCGGGTTCAACTAAAAATTTGTACTCGTTTGCTAGGCCCGGACCCGAAAAATGGGCGTAAAAAAATTATCCAAGCTCGACCCGGATAAAAATATTAAAACTCGAGCCCCCATATTATTTTTATATTATTTTAAAAAATATATAATACATCAAAAATACTAAAAAAATTAAAATAAATATTTCTCAACAAATTGAAAATAAATTTTAAAAAATATGTATACTTAAATAACACTAAGATAGATGCAACTTAACAAGCAAATGCCTCTAAAATAATAACAAAATTAACAAATGTCTTTAAAATAATAACAAAATTAACAATAAAATAAGATTTATACAATATCCAAACAATAACAACAAAATAGTAGCAACATAATAGTAAAATGGTAGCAAAATAGGGAGAAAACAATAAGAAAATAATATTAAAAAAACAAATTTTTTTGTCCTTTAGTGAATTTGGGCCGAGCCTGGGCCAAAAATGCCTTACCTGAGGCCCAACCTATTTTTTAAACGGGCCTTATTTTTTATCCAAGCCTATTTTTTCAGGCCTATATTTTTGCTTAAACCCTCCCACATTTCGGGTGGGTCTTCGGGCTGGGTCGGGCTGGGCCGGGTGACCCGACCCATGAACAAGTCTAGTTTAAGTATAGCATTGGCAAATAACCCAAATATATAATAATATAACCAAAGCAACAAGCCCATCATCAGGTAAAGAAAACTTGACAAAAAAGAACCCACATCACTTTAGTGAAACGGTGAGTTTAATAAACCTAAAAAGAACCCCCGT
Organism: Gossypium australe; assembly: GCA_005393395.2. Classification (NCBI taxonomy): domain Eukaryota; kingdom Viridiplantae; phylum Streptophyta; class Magnoliopsida; order Malvales; family Malvaceae; genus Gossypium; species Gossypium australe. The sequence goes on from CM016614.1 coordinate 48,275,300, forward strand.
CTTTCTCCTTTCTTTCAGCCGCTACAAATCCTTTTCATTTTATCAACAAACAGATCACTTCTTCATCAGCTCGACGACCACCACTCATTCGTGTCTGTCAATCTCCATTTTTGGGCACCGGTGTCTTGACTATGTCCAACTTCTTCTTCTTCTTTTTTGACGTATCTCGACGTATCCCGTACGTATTCGTAGCATTTAGGTTAAACACCCGTACTACACCGGCACGAGAGGAAAGAGCAGTATCGATGCTTCATAGATTTAAATAATTTTGAATTTTTAAATTATAATTATTTTAATTTTAAATATAATAATTTATTTTACTTTTATATTGATAACACAATTTAAATTCATCTCATAAAATATATAATTATATATATATATATATATATATATATATAATAGATATCATGGTAATCAATATACCAAGCTGTTTCTCAATCAATACCAAGTAATTTGAAACACAATATTAGCTTTTACTGGTAGTTGGTATAAACTTTTGATATTTCAAACTTAACTTCTTCTTTTTTTTTTATCTTAAACATTTTAAAGTTATTTAACCTAATAAATATTTACATATAAATATATTTATATTTATATAATTTATTAAGAAACTAAAAATTAATAATTGAGATATATTTGCATGTATATGTTGCAATTGTGTTAGTGAAATAAACAATAATGTAAAATATTGATTTAAATCACAAGATCGAACCAGAATAATATATATAAATTTGAAAAACAGAAATTGGAAATAAGACTGGATTGAAATTGTGTAGCAAAAATCCGACTGTTAGTCAGAGGCCTGTTTTCACAGTTTTCTTAAGACAGATTCGGCCCCTCCTTTGGTGCTGGAAAATGTTAGTCGACTGTTTCCCATGATACAACAACGAGATGAGCACGATAGTAGCATGACTGCAGTGATCAATGAACTATAGCCTAGCTTTCTTCTATCACCAAAAATAGGTTCGAAATATACAGGGAAAAGATCTTAAAATTTTTCCAGGAAAAATAGAGAAAAATTTACTGTGTTTAAATAGAGAAAAATTTACTGTGTTTTTCTCCTGCAGATTATTTCAGTTTAAATAAAGTATTCAAAATGAAAGAACTTTTGGAATTTTCTTTTACTAATGGCCGTTAATTAAGGAGCCATTAAAAACTCAAATTAATGTCTGAATTAAAGGAGCCATTAAACTCAATTTAATATTTGTCCTTTTAATTCCAAACAATATTTGAAGAGATTAGTTTTGTTGAGAAAAAATAAAATTACGTATTTAGGCTAAAAATATCCGTAGGCCTAGAAAGGCCCGACCGGTCCGAATATTTCGCGTCGCCCACATCGTACGGGTGCGCCCCCAACCTCGGCAAGTTTGGATTTGCACCCTTTATGCACGAGGGAGAGCATTAGCTTAGTCATTCAATAACCACCAAGTTGGTTCATATATATAAACATATTCCACACTTGATATCTAACCAATGTAGAACTAAGCTTTCTATTTTTCTCAACATAATTCACAAGTGGCTTACTTTGAGCATCAATGTCTCATTCACCACTCAACCATTTTGAGCATATGATATACCGTTATAAATGTCTCATGGGGTAGAATATAAAATCATAATTTTATGATTCAAATCTCCACATTTACCAATCGAGAATATGCCTCAAGCTTCCAAAAATCTATTTTTTCCAACAATTCCCCACATGAATGAAATTAATAGTTTTAACGAAAAACATTGACTCGATGTGGTGATAGAATCTACGATTAATAGTTGCATAGGATAGGTAGGCATCAACCTTGAACCTTCATTTGGGAAAGTATATTTACTTTACTAGCTGACCAGTAGACGCGATGTCCTTGAACTGTTCTACCGTTTAAACCATTTGTTTAAACGATGATATACCTCACACAACTACCTCCCTGGCAAGGTTTTAGTTCTCATGGGTATGTTTACATAGCCGTGAACATCTCTTGGTTCTGTAAGAGATTGAGAGAATTATGCCCAGTAGTCTCCTCGAAGCGGCCCCATTTCACTCTCACATAGGTGACATATGTTATTTGGCTCACCGAAACACACAATGGTCATTAAAAGCATTACTTAAACTATCCCACTTTTGATCACTATTTATAACATAGGAATGGACTTGGGATAAGAATCCCTGCAGTGACCTCACAAGGTCTATGCAAGTAGGTTGTCCCTTTGAACCTAAATCTTGGGATCTCCAGTCAACTAGGTTGGGTTTTCCTTCACATAGCGCCTTTAATTTTCATGGGCTTTAATCTGATTCCTTTCGATGTTTTATTAACCTGATCTCAATTTAAACCTTTAGTTAGCGGATCTGCATTGTTATCTTTTGATTTTACAAAATCAATAGAGATAACTCCATTTGAGATCAGTTGTTTTACGGTATTGTGTCAACGACGCATATGTCTCGTCTTACCATTATACATTACGTTCTGTGCTCTACCAATTGTTGCTTGGTTATCACAATATATGCATATTGTGGGCACAAAATTTGACCAATTAGGAATATCCTCCAAGAAGTTTCGAAGCCATTCAGCCTCTTCTCCATATTTATCTAAAGCTACAAACTTAGATTCCATTGTGGATCTGGTTATAATCATTTGTCTTGAGGATTTCCATGACACAGCTCCTCATCCCAATGTAAAAACATATCTACTTGTGCATTTGGTATCTTAAATATCAAATATCCAACTGGTATCGGAGAATCCTTCTAAAACAACAAGATCTCTATAATAATGCAGTCCGTAGTCCCGAGTATATTTGAGATATCTCAGTACCCTCACAATTGCTTTCCAGTGGTTTTCCCTTGGATTGCTTGTGAATTTACTTAAACTACTCATAGTGAAAGTAATATCTAGTCTAGTATAGCTCATAAGATACATTAGACTGCCTATGACCCTTGCATATTCCACTTGGTCAACACTTTCACCTTTATTTTTGGACAGATGTTGGCTCGTATCTATTAGAGTTCTGGCTATACCGGAATCATCCTTGCTAAATTTCCCAAGAATCTTGTCCACATAGTGTGACTGAGTCAACATGAGACCTTCAGATGACCTCTTGATTTGGATGCCCAAAACCACATTAGCTAGTCCCATATCTTTAATGTCAAATCTTAAATTTAACATGTCTTTGGTATATTTTTCCATTTCATTATTAATTCCAACAATGAGTATGTCATCAACATATAAGCATAAAATTATATATCCAATGTTAGTAGTTTTGACATACACACATTTGTCACACTCATTAATCTTAAATTCATTTGTCATTGTAACATTATCGAACTTTTCATGCCATTGCTTTGGTGCTTGCTTAAGTCCATACAAAAACTTCACCAATTTACAAACTTTTATTTCTTGTCCTGGAACTACATGACCCTCAGGTTGTTCCATATAAATCTTTTTATCAAGATCTCCATTTAGGAAATCTGTTTTAACATCCATTTGATGTACTTCTAGATTCTGCAAGGTAACAATTGCAAGTATCATCTTTATAGAAGTTATCCTGGATATTGGAGAAAAAATATCAAAGTAGTCAAGTCCTTCTTTTTGTCTATAAATTTTTATAACCAATCTGGCCTTGTACTTATCAATTGTTCTGATACGATCCGACCTCGTGATTGATTTCGAGTCGTATTTGTGTTTCCTGATCGTCGACGAGAAAGTATCGTTCCAATTAGCAAGTCGTTTATAGTTGGCTAAATATGGGAAATATCAATGAAATATAGGTTTAAAATTGGCTAAGTGTTGAAGATAGGTTCGGCTAACAAGGAATTAAAAGAAAGTTGATAGTTTTTGGATGGAATGGAAAGAAATAGTTCTCAAGAGCAAGAACGAACCAACATTAAAAAAAGCTGACCCGGGACTTATATGGCTTAATTGGTTTTGGATAGATGAGATAAAACCTCGACCCACTATCTAGGAAGATAGGAACCTCGGTATAAAAGTTCGAACGCCACACTATTGATAGTGATAAGTTCGAATTAAAAGAAAGAACAGGTTAACGCCACTAGCTTTGTAGATAAGCCAACAAGTCTTCAAACAAAATTTGAGAGAAGCAAATCTCACAAAATGATATAATTTCATTCAATAAAATTTCAAAAGTCCCTTCAAAAGGCTGATTACACACATATTTATAAGGCTAGAAAAAGGCTAGCTGAATGGTCACAAGTATTCATCTTAAAAGCTGAAATAAAGCTCAAGTCTTTTGGAATTCTTGAACCAAATAACTCCACCATTTAATTCACTTCAATTCAGCTGCATAAATGACCTTGAATGCTTGAAAAGTGACTCTTGAAATGTCCTTTGGTTAGCTGAATAGTCACCGGCACCTTAATGGTGTTTTGAATGCTTGAATTAATTCTTTTGAAGCAGCAAAAACGGTTGGTAGTTGAAAAGTTTGCTGCCGAATTTAAAGAAGCAATAATCCACCCTTTAACCTCTTTTAAATGATGTGTTAAACCTCCTTTGTAATAGCCCCTTTACTTTGTAACCGAAAATAACTTGAACAACCACTTTATTTAATTTGTAACAGCCTTGAATTGTAACGGTTATGACTTGAAATGACTCCTGCAATAAACACATTAAATTGAGCTTATTAAACACATGTAAACACTTATTAAACATAACACACATTAATACTTAACTTAAGTAAATGAACTAAAGCATATGCATCAATTATTCTAGCAACTAGTTAATTAAAGAAGCATAATTAAATGAATTTAACTCATGCATCAATAAATAATCCTAGGAACTAGATTAATTAAGAAGCATCTATTAAATGAAGTCCAATAATAACTCAATTATTAAAACTAAGATGAGTCGAATTAATGACCAGCAACTCATTTATTAATCTAAGATGAGTTATTAACTAAGATGAACTCAATTAACTAAAATGAACTTAATTAACTAAGATGAGTAATTTATTCAAGCAACTTAATTAAAAATAAAGTCCAACAACTCAATTTATTAACAAACTGAAATTAAACGTCTCATTTTGCACTTGGACCCCTCGAGTTTAGGCCAATTTCGATGTCGTCGAGATGTATTGAAACATGATGCGACCGGGATCGCATCATGTTCCATTTGTTTTCATTTTCCGTTTGAAAATCCACTTAGAATTTAATGATTTTATTCCCGAAGGAAGATCCACTAATTCCCACATATGATTTTGCATGATGAAGTCAATTTCACTTTTAATAGCATCTTTTCATAAAGTGCTTTCGGATGACCGTATAACATCATTATACGTTTGAGGTTCGGCCTCTAGCATAAATGTTAGAAAATTCGATCCAAAAGATTTTTCCACCCTTGCTCGTTTACTCCTTCTTGGCTTTATCTCAGTTTCAACCTCTTGTTGAACGTCTTGACTATTTTCATCTATAGTTTCTGAAGTTCATTTCGTTGAACTTGAATCAACTTCCCTAATTTTACAAGGGAGTATATTTTCAAAGAATGAGACATTCTTTGATTCCAATAATTCCAATATAGTATTCTTGCGAATGTCAAGATCCTTTGATTCATACACAAGAATCTGATATGCATTGCTATGATCTGCATAGCCAATGAAAATGCAATCCGCCGTTTTAGGACTTATTTTCATTTGCTTTGATAACGGAGCAGAATACAGTTTCACCTCGGTGTCTTGTTCGTCTCGAATTAGAAAGTGGTAAAGAATCTGTCTTAAGATTATTGCAAATACGTTAGTGAAATAAACAGTAATGTAAAATATTGATTTAAATCACAAGTCGAATCAGAACAATATATATATATATAAATCTGAAAAATAGAAATTGGAAATAAAACTGGATCGAAATTGTGTATTCATAGGTAGGCAGAAATTCGACTAATAGTTGAGGCCTGTTTTTACAGTTTCCTTAAGACAAATTTGGCCGCTCCTTTTGTGTTGGAGAAACATTGGTCGACTGTCTCTCAGGATACAATAACGAGATGAGCACGACAGTAGCACGACTGTAGTGATTAGCGAACTGTAACATAACTTTCTTCTATCACCGAAAACATGTTAAAAATATGCAGGGAAAAGATCTCGAAATTTTTGCAGGAAAAATAGAGAAAAATTTGTTGTGTTTTTCTCTTGCAGATTATTTCGGTTTAAATAAAATATTCAAAATTAAAGATCTTTTGGAATTTTTTTTACTAATGAAGCCATTAAGATCCGTGAATTAATGAGCCATTAAAAACCCAAATTAACGTCTGAATTAAAGGAGCCATTAAACTCAATTTAATATTTGTCCTTTTAATTCCAAATAGAATTTGAAGAGATAAGCTCTATTGAGAAAAAATAAAATTACGTATTGGGCTAAAAATATTTGTAGGCCTAGAAGGGCCCGATCGATCTGGACATTTCGCGTCATCCACGACATGCGGGTGTGCCCCCAACCCCAACAATTTTGGATTTGCACCCCCTGCGTGTGTGAAAGAGCATTAGCTTAGTCATTCAATAACCACAAAGTTGATTCACATATATAAACATATTCCACACTTGGTATCTAACCAATATGGAACTAAGCTTTCCATTTTCCTCAACATAATTCACAAGTAGCTTACTTTGAGTATCAATTTCTCATTTATCAATCAACCATATTGAGCATATGATATACCGTTGTAAAGGTCTCATGGGGTAAAATATAAAACCATAATTTTATGATTTAAATCTTCACCTTTACCAATCCAGAATATGTCTCAAAACTTCCAAAAATCTATTTTTTCCAACAATATATATTATATACTAAAAGTTAGATTATAAATATATTCATATATGTGAAAATAAAAACATCAATAAATTCAAAATGATACAATGAAACACATCAATATTAGTAAATATTAGTATTAGAATAAAAATAATATTCTCACCCATATAGTATTGATCACCTTAATAGAAATATTTTCTATTATCCATCCATAAAATGAATTTATTAATTTTAATTTCAATTATTTTTCTCTAAAAGTTACTTTGAAGGATAAATAAAATAAAAAATGGTAAACCACTTAACTGATGACATAATCTTTTAGACACTTTCGATCATTTATATAAAATACTTACAATTTAATCATTATCACAATAATAGTTAAACATTTTAATCTAACTCACAAATTTGATTGGTATTCCACGGAAGCAATAATTTTACATGTAAAAGAAAAATTGGGTTGAAATATAATGAAAGCGACATGGTTTTGGGTTTTTTTAACCCTAAACCAATTAAACCAAATAATAATAATCAAAAAAATAAACTATTAAAATAGTTATTTTTGTTTGATTTTATGTTTGGAATGTTACGTTCTAGTCACTTATGTTATCGTTTTATTATGAAATGGTCACTTTACCGTTAAGATATATTACCTCACAAACGACAATCTGATGTGGCAATTAAAATAATTTTTAAATACCAACGTGGATGTCTAACTGGGATGAGAAATGCTAATTTTTTTTTTATGAAAACATAATACAAATTTTTGCCCTAAACCTTAATTTTTTCCAGTTTAAAAAGGAGCAACAATTGGATTTTTTTTTTGTTACCATCAGAGAAGAGCAGAATGACAAAGAAGAAGAAAAAAAAAAGAAAAAGAAATGGATGCACCAACCTCTATACCTGTTTCTATTGTGATTGCCCACAATACACAAATAAACAAAGATGAAGCATCCCTTTTTGTTGATCACATATACAGAAAAATATGAAAAGATGGAACACCTTTTTGCAAAAAAAAAAAAAATTCATAATATTTGAACCCAAAACCTAGGTAAAGAACAAAAAAAACCCATTACTTTCTGTAATCCATGCCTAGATTCTCCATTTAATCGATTCTTTTTTCTTCCATTTTGAATAAAAAAATCTAACCAATTGATGGAGCACTTAATTTGATTTCTACGGTTTCGATTCAACAAAGATGACTATGAAAACGGATGATTTTTTCTGTCAAAATGGAAATGAAAACTAAAAGAAAAAGAAGACCAAGGGTTTTCTTTTTCTGGTTAAGGATCAATATAATGCATTGATTTTGATTATTTCGGGAAACCAAATTGACATTTTCCTTTATTTAATTTAGAAAATTTAATTAATTAATATTTAATTAAAAAATCAATTAATTTACTTGGCTGGACATCCACGTTGACATTTAAAACCCATTTTAAATGACACGTCGAACTGTTGTTTAGGAGGTAATAGATCTTAACGGCAAAGTGACCATTTCGTAACAAAACAATAATGTAAGTGACTAAAACGTAAAATTTCAAACATAAGTGACTAAAATATAACCTGAGGCAACCAAAAGTGATTATTTTGATAGTTTACCAAAAAAAATTACTTTCTGTTTAGAAAAAACCCTAAACGCATATTCAAACTAAGGGTGATCAAATTCCAATTTGATTCGAAAAGCTCGATAAAAAATTCAAATTTTGAATCAAATATTTCGAGTTATTCGGATCAACTAGAATAAAAAATCAAAATTTTCAGTTTAACTCAAATATGAATTACAGAATTTGAGTTATCCAAATATTTGAATACGAAAAAGCAAAACTAGGTTGTTTGATAAATATTTAATTAAGATTTTTAATCCATCAGCCTTACTTTCCTTCCGGTTGTTCCAAATCCCCCGCCCCTCAACTTTCCCTTTCTCCTTTACTCAAAAGCTTTGTTTCTTTCCCCACGCTTAATGCCCCCCCACATTGAATTGTTTACCTAGTTTTGGCTTCTTGTTTGGTCCTATGACCACGGTTCCATAGGCCACAACCTATCAATTGTTTAAGGTGAGATTGTAATTTTTTTTTTTTTTTTGGCTTTGTTGAGTTTGTGTTTTCACGTTTGGTTCTATAATGGCCTTGTGCCAAGAACATGAGAGGTTTCATTCTAGAACAATATAACCTTGAATATTTTCTGTTTCTCCTTAGTTCTTTGTTTGATTCTCAAAGTATTTCAGTTTTTGCTATCAAATAATATAAAAACATTTTCTTTTTAGAATGAACAGTAATAGTCAAAACTTTAGGCATGAAGCTCTTTATTGTTTTCACGTTTTCTTTGCCTTTACATTGCTTTTTCAGCAAACCACCTATGCCTTTATACATATCAAACTACCTTATCAGGGAATATGAGAATTGAAATTTGCAACATATCATAAGATATAACTTGACTTTTCAATATGAAATCTCACCTTCAACTGGTTCTCTGCTATTTTATATTTACATATAATTTATTTACTATAGATGATGCTTCAGATTGGTAAATGATCCAACTTTAAAATTATTTGAATCAAGTTGGGTTAAAGTATTTTTTTTCCTGTTAGTTACTATAAGAGATAAATGAATTGATCTTGAGTAAAGGAGGAAAGCAATTTCCGATTAATCTGGCAATTTGCAATTTACATGGCAATACCAAAATACCTATAAACTCTCTTGTAAGCAGAGATATTATTGGATTTATAAATGGCTTGTTTCATCATATTAAATTCTACAATAATTTTACACATTAAAAATGAATAATAAATGTAGAAATCCTAAAATTTTGGCAAATAATGCTATTGTAGCCTTATCATCTTTAATTCATTTTTAAATTTGATTAATTATTAATAAATTTTGATATATTCATTTTTTTCTCGTGTTACATGGTTTGCGAATGATAGAGATGAATTTTTGGTGTCTGACACAATTATTGATTTGTTTATAGCTCAACTTTATACATATAGTTGAATGAGGTATCTAAGTAAAGCCCAAAATAAGGGTTATGGCTTCTTTCATCTTTGATTATGGATTTATTTTTATATTATTTATTGTAAAATTTGTTTCTTTTTATTATTTATGCCAATCACAACTCTTTAAATAAGAGTTTTAAGAATTTGACTTTTTATTCTCAATTTTTTTGATTTTATTTTACATTTACTCAATTATAAGTTTTGTAATATATGCTATAAGTTAAATTAGTATATTTTATACGTAAGTTACTCTGTTATTTTTGTTTTGGGTTAATTTGAATTATTGATGGGTAATTGTATGGAACATATCTATGAGTATAAAACTTTGATGGAATTATGGCCTTTGACCATTTTGTAATTTTAATTGTTTATATTTATTATTGTAGATGAATGACTCAATGCCATTGCAAAAGTCTCAAAGCAAAAAACCACTACACCAAAATAGACTTTTAGTAGCGTTTTTAGTGGCGTTTTAACAAAAAACGCCGCAAATATTATCATTTAGCGGCGTTGCAAAAAGTTGAGCAATAGCGGCCTTTTTTTTACAAACGCCGCTAAAAAGGAGATATAGCGGCGTTTTCTTCTCAAACGTCGCTAAAGATTTGAGCTCAAAAGCGCCGCTAAAGACCCGAGCATTAGCGGCGCTTTTAGAAAAACACCGCTAAAGACCACAGCATTTGCGGCACTTTTAGAAAAACGGAGCTAAAGACCTGAGCATTAGCGGCGCTTTTAGAAAAACGCCGCTAAAAACTAGATCATTAGCGGCGCTTCTAAAAAAACGCCGCTAAAGACCAGAGAATTAGCGGCGCTTTTAGAAAAACGCCGCTAAAAGTTTTTCATATTTTTCTGTTATCCTTGCTTTGAATTATATTTTATTCTGATACATTCACTTTTAAGCAATGAGAAAGTTTCATTTTAGTTACTTAATTATGAAAAGTTACAATTTGTTAACTAAACAATTTAGAAGTTTTCATTTAAGTTAATTATAAATTAAGCTATTAAAATTGATTTAGGGTTTAATGTTTAGTATGTAAATTTTATGGTTTAGGGTTTGTTATTTTGGTGTATGGGTTTTGTGTTTTAAAGTTTTTTGTTTGGATTTATTGTATAGTGTTCAATATCTTAGTGTTTACCGGTATTAAGGTTTAAGTGGTAGTGGTTAGGGGTTAAGGTTTAGGGTTAGTGGTTAGTGGTTTAAGGGGAAATGGTTAATGGGTTAGGGTTTTGGGTTTATGGTTTATAGGTTTAAGGTTAGAGGTTTTGAAGGAAATGGTTAATGTGTTAGGTTTCTGAGTTTAGGGTTTAGGGTTTTAGTTTAGGATTTTTAGGGTTTAGAGTTTAGGGTGTTAGCTATATGACCCAAAATCCCGAAAACCGAAATCCCTCAAATGTGTTAGCTATTAATATATATATATATATATATATATATAAGTTTTGTACTACACTAACATTGGCAACATGAATTCCCAAAAAGTTGGTCTCGGATTATGGTTTATGGTTTCCAGTTTAGAGTTTAGGGTTTGAGTTTTATGGTCTAAGACTTATGATTTAGGGTTTTGAGTTTAAGGTTTAGGTTTTGGTGTTTGTGGTTTAGGGTTTAGGGTTTAGGATTAATATTGGATTTTTTAGAATATAAATCAAAATAAGATAAATGTAAATTATTATTTTAAAAAAATATATATCAAAATGGGTTAAATCCCAAAAGCATACATGAACAATGGTTTAGTGTGCAATTATATACATGAACTTTAATTTGATCCAGATCTTGTAAAATATTAACATAATTATTGATATAATTAACATAAATTTTTATTAATTTATATATTGCACATACATAAAAATTTATATTTATTATAAAAATATATGATGTATTTATATTTTAAAATAATGTCTATGATTAAATCAAAATTAAAGTTTCAACTATACATTTAAACCATAATTAGAATTTCACATCTAGAATTACACATTAAACCAAAATTCATATATAATTCTGAGATGTATCTATATCAAAATTTAGGTGTATACATATATATAATTAAATGCCATTTATATAAAAATCTAAACAACTAATGTTGATGTAAAAAGAAAGAAAAAATAAAATCCTAAAAGAGTTGATAATGGTAATTAAATTTTTACATTTTAATAATAAAGAATTAAAAAATTAAAAATTAAAAACTTAAAAACTTAAAAATTTAATATTTAATATTTTAGTTAAAAAGTTCAATACTCAAAATATAAAAAAATAAAAATTCAAAAAAAATGATAATCTCAGAAGAAAAATTTTGAAATAAAAACATAGAAAAATATAGGTTAAAAATAAAATAAAATTAAAATTAAAATTAAAATTAAAATTAAAATTAAAATTAAAATTAAAATTAAAATTAAAAATAAAAATAAAAATTAAAAATAAAATTAAAAATAAAATTAAAATTAAAATTAAAATTAAAATTAAAATGCTATAGTGGCGTTTTTAAAGAAATGCCGCAAAATGTATTTAAATTAAAACGACGTCAATTTTTAAGTATTTTTAGTGACGTTTTATGACAAACGCCACAAAAGATGGGATATAGCGGCGCTACTAAAAAACGCCACAAAATTTATTGTTGTATTTAAATTAAAACGACGTCGGTTTGTATGTATTTTTAGTGGCAATTTATGAAAAACGTCGCAAAAGATGGGATATAGCGGCGCTACTAAAAAATGCCACAAAATTTATTGTTGTATTTAAATTAAAATGACGTCGGTTTGTATGTATTTTTAGTGGCATTTTATGAAAAATGCCGCAAAAGATGGGATATAGCGGCGCTACGAAAAATTGCCACAAAATTTATTGTTGTATATTAATTAAAACGACGTCGGTTTGTATGTATTTTTAGTGGCGTTTTATGAAAAAATGCCGCAAAAGATGGGATATAGCGGCGCTACTAAAAAACGCCACAAAATTTATTATTGTATATTAATTAAAACGATGTCGGCCCTTCTTCTGAATCAATTTCCCCCAACCATTTCCCCCTTCCCCTGAAATTCATTTCCCTTCTTCTGAAATTCATTTCCCCCTTCCCCCGAAATCCTTAAATTGAGACCCAAAATTCCAAAATTTCAACTTTTTTACGTTAAGGTTTTCCCCCAACCTTTTCTCCCTACTACATTTTCCCTTCGAAATCGCTCAATTAAACCTGAAATCAGCAGCCCCACTTTTTTCCCCCAATTCGACAGCCTTGAAATCGATAAGTAAATGAAAATACTTCATCTGTTTTGTCAAATTTATTTACTGGAGTGTTAGGGATCCCCTAAAGTAACTCAGTTGTTCCTGTTTTGTCAAATTTATAATAATTGCTTTGAATTATTTCAATTTTGAAGCAGCAAAGGCAAATGAGAGTTTGCCCCAACCACATCTCGTTCCCCATAGTCGTTCCCCATAATTGCTTTGATTTTGTTTTAAGGAGAATTGTTATTGTTTTTTTTATTTCAGCTCTGAGTCTATCAAATGTAAAAAGCTTCTATTTGAATTGCTACTTATGATGTTGGGATTTTTGGCTTGTTTTGTTACAAAGTGCGACTTGCTATTCAAGTTGTGATTGATAAAGAATTTCACATAGGCTGATTGTAGGAGGAAAAGTTTATCTGTGTATATCTTTGGTTATCAAGAAGATCAAGGGAAAATGATATTTCAGTCAGTCCTTTAGTAAAACTGGGTTGGATTTAATGTTTTCTTGTATTTGTGCTTCTTGGCATTGGTTAAATTGAAAATCATCAATACCTTTGAGTTGAATAGGAAGGAGATCGCTATCTCTTAAGTAAGATCTTAAATTTTAGTCTTGTAGATAGATAAAATAATATTGAGAGAGTTTCATCTCTTGTTTAGGAATCTAATCCAACTCGATTCTAAGTTTAGTGAAAATCTAATAATTGTTCAATGTTACTTTAGGATACGTGTTTTGTAGTTATTTCGTTTTTCATTAGTAACTGAAGTTAAAAGGTGTTTCATTAGTAACCTCAAGTCAAATATTCTGTTCTTTCTTTCCTTAATATATGTTTCTTTGGTGTTGCTGTAAAATATCTAAATATCATCCTATTTACTTCTTGCTGAGTGCATGCAACACGGGCTGAGGAAGGGAAACAGTTAATCAATTATGCTCACTTTTCTTCTTATGCAATGGGCCGGCCTTAACTTCCTAATACTGCATTTTAAAGGTTAAGAAACTGGAGGAGCTTGGAATTGTAGACCTTCGACATATGCCTCAACATTGAAAGTTTTACAGGTAAAAATGTAGAAATGGTCAATTTTCAAATTAATTCTTTGTTCTTCTCTCCTGGGTATTTCCAAAACTGAGTTTTGGTTTGGTTTGGAGGTTCTTTGAAAAGAGAAAGAGGCAGAAAGCGAACGCCTAGTCTTTTTTAATTAGTACTTTTTTACTGCTATATTTAAAGAAAATGATTAAAAAAAATTATAATTTTGAAATATAAGGGCGGCGGTGATTGGCTGACTGAAACTCCGATGTGGCGGAGAAGCCTATAATTTTTTTCTATATGTTTGTGAATAATTCTCATCGGGGTCCATAAATCCGCTCCTTTTTTTTATTAATAGCCTTTGGTAAAACTAAAAGCCGTTGCCTTTGTGATACAATTTTGAGATATATTTTTGGATTTCTTTTACTTTGTATTATGTCCGATATGTTTTTTTATTTATATATATGCTAATTAAGATCCATCAAAATTATGTAAATGGATTTTCCAGAAAAAAAATTTAAAATTAATTTATAATTATAGATTAAATTCGAATTACTAGTGGCAATTTTGTTTTGAAATGTTGGGTGATGTTGGTGCCCATTTGACTGAAAAGGAAATAAACTACAACATGAGTCTAATCTAATCCAATTAAAAACAAAGTATGACAACAACCAAACAAATTTTGAGTGGATATCAGCTTGGCTTTGTTTGATTTGATTTAGAAATGGTCAATTTGGAAATGGCCAATTATATTTGAAAACCTAATTGAAGTTATTACCTTGTATGGGAGTCTAGTAATTCCAGAAGGAGCTTATCCACTAAATTTTCAAGACCAAAAGAAATAATTATTATGTAATTTGATTGTTATCCTTTCATAATATGATGCCATTGATTTTATGATATGTTGTTTGTATTTCAGTTATTGCTTCCTACTGCTCCTGCAACTGTCGGATTGGATTTGCTGGTAATAACTTAACAGGTATGAAATCAGTATTATTCTTATTTATATTAATTTTGCTGATTTATATTCATTTGATAGAAAAACATTAGATATCCAATTGTTAGTCAAGATTATTAATCTCTTGTATTTCTGACTGCAGCCCCTATTTCTTGGTGAGAGTGGAGTAGACCATCTTCTTCAAATTATTAAGGTACGTTTTAGTGCAAAATTCAGATCAGTAACAGTTATATCATGATGAATTTGTCCAAATTTTAGTTTATTATCTTGCTTGGTTGGTATATATGTTGTTTGTTCTATTGCTGTCCAAAAAAAAAAAAAAGATTCAAGGTATATAGGCTGGAAACCTAACGGGTTGCCTTATATCTTACTGTAAGATATAGCGGATCCTCCCCAAGTGTAACAATGCCACGTATGATGAATCTTAAAGAATTTTTATTGCTGTTTATTATTGTTGTTTATTATTAATAATGTGTGAACAACCTCCAAATTGCTATCTAATCATGCCGCTTAGATTTTTTACAAGCTCCTGTGTATTATTTTTTAAAATTTAAGGTACGGTACTATATAGAAAATAACATAAACAAAATATAAAAGTTAATTGTTAAAATATGTTATAAATTTTTTATATTTTAAATCCCAATTCTTATACTTTTTATTGTTAAATTTATTGTTGTTAAATTGAAAAATGTAAAAATTACGTTTCTGATTAACTTTAATTTTAAAATAATAATAATAATAATAATAATAATAATAATAATAATAATAATAATAATAATAATAATAATAATAATAATAATAATAATGAGACCTAAATTTTAAACTTTGTAAAATAAAATGTCTAAAATCATGCATATAAGATGATATAAAATGATAATACAAAGTTGAATTTTGCAAGTTAAGATAAGAGATTAACATAAATTTTATATTTTAATAAATATTTTAACATAATTTTCATATTTTAATAAATATTTGCAAGTTAAGAAGAGACTAACATATTTTAATACAAACTGTCACTACATATATATTTTTTATTTAACTTACATAATACATAATACATAACTTACATAAAATTATTTAACTTACATAATACATAACTTACATAACTTACACAGCTTTCATCAAATTATTGTACTTACATAATACATAACTTACATAATACTTGTATAGATCCTCTCTAGGTGTAACAATGCCACGTATGATGAATCTTAAAGAATACATAACTTACTTAATTTTAAGATCAAATTTCATAACTTACATAAGTTTAAGATCAAATTTCATAACTTACATAATTTTAAGATCAAACTTCATAACTTACATAATTTACATAACTTACATAGTATTCAATTATATATATGATCATATCATTACTTACATAAATTATAAATTAACAATTTAGCCGTGTAATTTATTGTCAACTTTAGACTTCAACAACTACGAAATGGATAGGAGTTGGATGAAATTGTCAAGGGTAAGCAACAGCTATCGAAATGGAGTAGAAACTTTTCTGGATTTCGCATTTCAAAATGCAAGCCAAGAGAATATCATTCTTTGCCCGTGTAAGAAGTGTTGCAATATCAATTGGCATTATTGTGAAGTTGTCTACGAACATCTAGTTGTTGATGGCTTTGTCCGGGGGTACAAAAAATGGTTTTTTCATGGAGAGTGTACATCTAGTGGAGCATCTTCATGATGAATCTGGGTTATCCTCATAGTGCTTACAATCAGAATGTTAGAGATGATAACATGGAAGACATGTTGCGGGATGCTTTTAATATGCGCAGTGATGGTTTCGGGTCATTTCTACCTGACTTGGGTGCAACCGATGATTTTAATTTTGGTCAAAATACTTTCACCGAAGGGGGAAGAAGTGTACCTGATGAACAGCCAAATGAAGAAGCGGCGAGGTTCTACACGTTACTTGGTTAAATGAATGAAGAACTGTATGAGGGATCAAAATTTTCCAAACTGTCTTTCTGTATTCGTCTTTTTCACTTGAAATGTTTCGGAGGGTGGACTGGAAACTCGTTGACAATGCTGTTAGAGTTTCTACAAGAAATGTTCCCGTTTGCAAAAATCCCTCAATCTTCCAAAGACATGAAGAAATTGATAAAGGATTTGGGCCTTGGCTACAACAAAATTCATAGTTGCCCAAATGACTGCATGTTGTATTGGGGCGACCGGATAAACCAACAGTGCTGTCTTGTATGCAGTCAATCCCGTTGGATTAATAGAAATACAGAGGATGGTAACGAGGATGAACACGATACACAGTCAAGGAAGCAGCCAGTTAAGATTTTGCGGTATTTTCTGCTAATACCAAGGCTTCGACGGCTTTTCATGTCATCGAAGACAGCCGAATCAATGACGTGGCATCGTGATGGATGAACCGATGATGGACTGTTAAGACATCCTGCAGATTCTTTAGCTTGGAAATCATTTGATTCAAAATTTCCAAGCTTTGAAAGCGATCCTCGGAGTGTGAGGCTGGGGCTAGCAGCTGATGGATTTAACCCTTACAAAATCATGAGCACTGCGTACAGTACTTGGCCGGTGGTGCTTGTTCCTTATAATTTACCTCCGTAGGTTTGCATGAAACAATCATCCTTTATCTTGTCTATATGATTATCCCTGGAGAGAAAGGGCCCGGGAATGATATTGACATATATTTGCAGCCACTTATTGAAGAGTTAAAACAATTATGGGCTAGTGTTGAGACATACAATGTGTTGAGAAAGGAGAACTTCAATTTACGTGCGGCTTTGATGTGGACTATTAATGACTTCCCGGCGTACGCCAATTTATCTGGTTGGAGTACCAAGGGACGTTATGCTTGTCCTTGTTGTGTTGCGCAGACATGTTCGCAATGGTTATATAATGGGAAGAAGTTCTCTTACATGGGGCATCGTTGGTGGTTACCGGAAAATCATAGATTTAGATTTCAGAGTACTCAGTTTGACGGTACTAAAGAGTTCGGAGAAGCTCCTTCGCAGACCGGTGGATCTGAAATATTGTTCATGTTAAAAGATATGAATTTCATTTATGGAAAGATGAATCAACCGGCCAACCCACAAAGAAATAGAAGATCAAGGGATGAATCTGATGATGAATCTGACGATGAAGATGATCCTAATGAGGCGGACTTGTGGAAAAAAAGAAGTATTTTTTTTTAGTTGCCTTATTGGGAGCATCAGATATTACGCCATAATCTTGATGTCATGCACATTGAGAAAAATGTTTGCGAGAACATCATTGGGACTATTTTGAATGTCAATGGAAAATCGAAAGACAATCTTCAGAGTCGACTTGATTTAGTCCACATGGGAATTCGGCGTGAGCTTCATCCCCAAGCACTTCCGAATATGAAATATCGGTTGCCGCCTGCTATTTTTTCAATGTCGAAGACAGAGAAAGAAGTGTTCTGTATGGTGTTGAAGGATATAAAGGTCCCGGATGCTTATGCATCAAATATATCTCGATGTGTGAGTCTTAAAGATCGAAGACTATATGGCTTAAAATCGCATGACTATCACATCTTGATGCAAGACTTACTGCTAGTTGCTATGCGGTGTTGTATGTCGAAAAAGGTGACGTCTTGCGTAAATGAACTGTCCAATATAATGAAAGGCATTTGAGGTAAAGTTTTGGATGTTCAAGAACTTGAGACAGTACAAGATCGAGCCGCACTGACTTTATGCAATATGGAGAAGATCTTCCCGCCTTCCTTCTTCACAATTATGGTCCACTTGTTAATTCATCTCCCACGTGAAGCAATACTTGGTGGACCCGTTTTCTATCGATGGATGTATCCCATTGAAAGGTCTTAATTTGTTTGCAAATTATTCCTTCATTCACCTAAATGCCATTAGTTGCAACTTTTGATAATGTTCTATACCGTATTTAGGTTCCTATCCAAATTGAAGTCTTACTGCCGCAATAAACGTTATCCGGAAGGATCAATTGTCGAAGGTTACTTGGCAGAGGAATGTATGACTTTTTGTTCGAGGTATTTGGAAGATGTTGAAACAAGAATGAACAGACCAAGTAGAAATGCTGGGCTCACAGATCATAACTTGGCCGAAACTTATATCATCGAAATTGCAGAATTAGATGATAGATCGTGAGTCCAAGCACATCGATATGTTCTTTTTCATCATGAGTCAATGGAACCATTACGCAAGTAAGTTCTAGAGTTTGATAAATATTCATCAATTATAATTTGTCTATCTTCTAACAAAATAAACCTTTTTTTTAACGTAATGAGTACAAACAAATATTGAGAGCTCGTTCACGGTCCTGAAGATTACAACAACAAGAAATTAATAAGTTGTTCACAGAACCATTTCATGAATGGTTAAGCCAAACGGTATGCAATTGAAGTTTTCATTGTCAAGTAATAATGTTTTCTCATAACATTTATAGTTACTCAATTTACTTTCGATTCAATAGGTTTGGAGTCGGAATGAAGTAAATGACGAAGTTAAATGGCTATCACAAGGTCCAAATAGAATAGTGAAAAGATATAGTGCCTTCCTCATCAACGGGTTCAGATTTCATACAAAGTATCGCGAGAGATTGAGGAGAACCCAAAATTGTGGAATTGTTGTTAATTCTTCAATTACAAGTTATGCTAGTGTTAGGGACAATAATCCTGTCGAGGGGTATGTGGAGTATTACGGACTTCTTACTGACATAATTGAGTTGGATTATTATGGCAGATGGAAAGTTGTCTTATTTCGAGGAGATTGGGCTGATGTGAATACGGCTCGCGGAATTAAAAACGATCAATATGGTTTTACAATGGTGAATTTTTCTCGATTGATTCACACTGGAGAACAATTGATGGACGAGCTGTATGTATTTTCTTCTCAAGTGAAACAAGTTTTTTACTCAAAAGATCCAACTGATGAGGGTTGGTACGTTGTACTCCGGAACACCCCTAGAGACTTGTTTGACATGGGCAATGGAAGTAGAGATGACATAGTCGAAAGATCAGAAACTTTGCCTTTTCTAGAACAAAACTTAAATGAAAATATCCCTAGTACTAGTCAACAATTTCAGTGGGTCCGTCAGGATGTGGACAAAGATATTTACGAAATATGAAGTAGTAAGATTTTACGATTTATTATTTATATGTAATATTATAATTTTAATATTGGTCATATTATATAATTTAACTATTTTAAATGTCCTATTATTGTTGTTATTTGTTACTAAAATTTTGAACTATTTTATGTGTATTGGAGGAAAAATGCCTAGAAGACGATTACGAGATTTAAATATTGTCCACGATACTCCAAATCCAAAAGAAGCAAATAGTGAACAGCAAACAGTTGTTGGATCTTCTAGTCTGCCGGACATAGATGACGAGCTTGGAGATTTTAAAAGTAATGTTAAGTTTATTTTACATGCATGTTGAATTTTATTATTGATTCATTTTTCAATTTTAATAATATAATATAACATTTTTCAGCTGAAGGTGGTGGGAATCACAGAGGTCGGGGACGTACATTACTTAAAGATTTATACGACTTAGAGCCTACCGACCGTGTTAAAGTAAGGAGAAACAATCATGGCTAACCTATTGGATCTGAAGCTCAACTGTTAGCAGGCTATTTGGGCATTATAGCACGAAATGCCAATATGTTGCCCATTAACTACGAATCATGGCATCACATGCCTGATGCCAACAAAAATCAGGCTCTCGATAATATTAAGGTAACAAAATGTGAATGTAATTTATAATACTTTAATTTAACTTTCATTTATATTAACTTTTTAAACTTTTTTTGTTCAGGGTAGATTTGCTTTAGAGGTCTCCGATGACTATGTTAAGAAGACATTGGGTAAAAAATGGAGAGATAATAAAAGCACGCTAAAAAAACAATATTTTAAGAAAGACATAAGCCTCGACGAAAAATTACGAAATGTCCCGCCGGGAATGTTGAGGTACCAATGGGAAGATCAAGTTAGATTTTGGAATTCAAAGAAAGGAGAGGTATTACGTACTTGTAAAGTCTTATAAAATTTCGGTTTATCGTATTTACTATATATATAATTCAAATTCCATTATGTAGGACCGTGAGCGAGTTGGAATAAGCAGCAGACAGAAATAAAAATTCACGCACACCGTAGGTTCCAGAAGTTTTGCTTGTGTAGCTGAGGCCGAGGTATTATAATTTATTAATTCTGTCAAATATTAATGACTTTATACTATTAAATTATATTTTTTTCTGCTACAATGTAGGAAGCTTCGTCTGGTCAAAAAGTTGGACGCCTTCAACTTTTTGACATTACGCATAGGAAGAAGGATGGATCTCCGATGACATCCGAAGCTGCAGAAATTATGGTATATTTACTTAATTAAATTTGACTTATTATAAATATTTCTATTGCTTAATTATAATAGTTTAATTCATCGTTTGTAATTTTAAATTTATAATGTTAAGTTATGTTGCATTCCTTCTTATTATATATTTCGTTTCTAACTCTTTCATTAATTTAATAGGATAAACTAAAGGAGAAGAAGGCGGAGTATGAAGCGGCTGCTTCGACTGATAGTTCTGTTAATGTCGAAGAGATTGATAACTGAATTATTACTGATGTTTTGAGTCCTGAAAGGTAAGACTGCTTCGATTGATATTTCTGTTAATCTTGAGTATATTTATAACAGAATTATCACTAATGTTTTGGGTCTTAAAAGGTATGGTCGGGTTCGGTGTCAAGGATTTGGTGTTACCCCGACCCAATATTTTGGATCCGGCTCCCAGCAATACATGCCTTCTGGGAGTCAATCTCGTGCTGAAGTTCAGAGACTAAAAGAACAGATAGCTCAAATGCAAGTGAGCATAGTTGAGCAAATTTCTCAACTTAGAGCGGAGGCGGCAGCGAGGGAGGCGGAGGCAGCAGCGAGGGAGGCAGAGCAGAACTGAAAGTATGAAGAACTCCAGCTACAACTTTAGACTATGATGAAGATGTTCCAACAGTCGCAGAGGCCGCCATCTTAGACATTTGTTTTCTTGTTGTAAGATGATTTTTAACATTGTTACATTTAACATTATTGTAAGATTACTTTCAGTTATAATTCATTCATTAATTTCTATCATATATCTTTTATTCATTTTCAAATACCATTTAGAAATAATGCATTTGGTGTAATTTTTATGCTATATTTGCTGTTTTGGGTTGCAATTATATACTATATTTGCTGTTATTGGTTGGTTTTTAGTGCAGGAGGGGTATGATATTGAACAAATTGTACATTGCAAATCTGTACAAATTAGTGGCATTTCTAAAAAAAGCGCCGCTAACAGTCCTGACTTTTAGCGGCGCATCTGACTTTTAGTTTGTAAAGAAAGTGCCGCTAAAAGTCATGACCTTTAGTGGCGTTTTTTCTCATAAACGCCACTAAATTTTGCGGCGTTTGATGTAGCAGCGTTAAGCGCCGCAAATACTTTTAGTGGCGCTTATAAACGCCGCTAAAGGAAAAAAAAAAACGCCGCTAAAAGTCTGTTTTGCTGTAGTGAACCATTACAAAAAGGTACACCTACTTCTCCTACTAAAGTTGTCCGTACAACAAAGAAGATAAATACTCGAAGAAAGACCAAACTAAGGGCACCTTGTTGGCAACATTTCAGCAAATACTCAATAGAAAATGGGAAGAATAGGGCAAAGTGCAATTATTGCGATGTCACTTACTCAATGGAAACAGAGGCTTCTACCACCAATCTTAATAACCATTTGAAGACTTGCTCAAGAAAACCCCGAGGAAATACCTTTGACCTTAAGCAAGCAAAACTTGCATTTGCAAAATCTAGCCAAGAAAATGTAGATTTGCCAACTTGGGTGTTTAATCAAGATGATATTAGAAATGCATTGATTCATATGATTATTGTGGATAAATTGCCTTTTAAATTTGTGGAAGGGGAGGGTTTTAAGTTCTTTATTTCTATAACATGCCTAAGGTTTTATCTTCCATCTCGTTGAACAATTAGAAATAGTTGTCTTGATTTGTTTAATTCCATGAATAATACATTAAAACAATCTTTTCAAAAAGAGACAAGTAGGATTTGTTTGACGACAAACACTCGGACTTCATTGCAAAAGATATCCCACATGATTCTAGTAGCTTATTCGATAGATGATGAGTGGAAGTTACAAAAGAGAATTATAAACTTTTGCCTAATTTTTTCTTATAGAGGTGAAAGCATTGGTCAAGCTCTTGAAAAATGTCTTCCAGATTGAGGTCTTTGCTATTACTACACATCTTCTAATAATGTTGATATTGATTATTTGAGAAAGAAGTTGGTTCATCGAAAAGCTTGTGTTGTAACACCCCAAACCTGGCCTAGACGTTATGGCCATATCTGGCAATGTCACACGATAGTGTTTTTGAAACCTCGTTGTTATGATGAAAACATTTCATGTTATTATCTTTAGTAAACCTTTGTTAGAACTTAGGAAGTCGTCTTTATTCATTTAAAACATTTGTTTTGAAACGTCCCTTGTTGCGGAAGCTTTAATAAAACAATCTAGGTGATCATGTGTTTAGAAATTACTTTAACTTTTTGAAAATCGAATTTCCCACGACTAGCAGGTATAAATCCATAAAGTAAAATAAATAATTAAAAACTCAAATTTAAAACCAAAATCCCAGAGGGTCCTTAAATTACAACCCAAATAATCAATAATAATCAAATCATAAATCGTAAATTGAAAACCATAAAGTCCAAAAATTACTATGGTCACTGCTGAGTCCTCCGTCGCATTGATCCGTCTAAGTCTGGGGATTACCTGTGCACATTAAACAAAAATGGCGAATTTACATAAATTCAGTGTGTAATCCCGCAGAAACAAACAAACAATAAGTATTCACAGTGCACGGTTGAACAGTCTTGGGCCTAAGCCCTTTTCAGTATCAGTGACAGTTTGGGCCTTAGCCCATCTCAGTACAATGTCAAAAATTTAGTCGGGCCTTAGCCCATCACAGTATCAATAGCAGTAACAATTATGTAGTAGCAAAATCCTACCCAACCAGCCTCTACACACCATCTCCGTCCAACCCTACACTCCATATGGGGATATAATCAACCCACCCATCCCTACACTCCAAGTATTACCGAATGCAATACAATACAGTAGGTTGCAGCTGAGCTGCCAGTAAATTAGGCTTAAATCCTTTCAGTACACTTCCTCCGAATAACAACCCCCAACCTAATGCAATGCAACAAACAATGGATGACATGCTATGATGCAATTTCAGTGCATACATCCAGTTCAGATATTAACATGCCCAATACAGATATCATTTAGTCAATTTCACACATTTAGGGGTCTAAATAGCACTTACCGACCCTACAGTAGGTTCATAGTTGACATGGGCGACCCGTGCAACCTTAAAGACATTTTGGTGAAAATGGGGCCACACGCCCATGTGATCTGCCCATGTGGGCCCACACGCCCGTGTGGCCCACTCGACCCAAATTGGCCTTGGTCGTGTGATCCATTTTTAAAGTAACCCATGCTAGCTCAATACTCATATATGTTTTCACTATTTACTTATATGTTCATTCAAAGCTGTCTTCTTGAGTCATTATCACTAAATTATTTGTATCTTGAGCTACAGAATTCCAAATTAAGATCCGCTTGATGTTTTTGAAACTAGACTCAAATACCTTTCTACCATAAAATTTTTAGAATTTATAATTTACTAAATAAGTACATTAAAATCTTTAAAGTTATCCTTATTCTACTATTTGACAACTTCATCCTTTCCTTACTAAAAATTACTTATCTCTTAGTACGGAATTTAGATGACATTTCTGTTTATTTCTCTTGAAAATAGACTAATTAAGGATTTAAAAATTTAAATTTAAGCCCCTAATTATTTTTTTAAAAATTTTTGATGATTTTCCTAAGTCAGAACAGGGGAACCCGAAATCATTCTGAGCTTGTCTTACAAAATTTATTATATCTCATGATTTACAGTTCCATTGCTTACACTGTTTCTTTCATGGAAAACTAGACTCAAACCTCTAACTCAATTTCCACTATTTTTTTATGATTTTTCAAAGTTAGACTACTACTGCTGTCCAAAACTATTTTAGTGCAAAATGTTGATTTCCAAGTTTATAACACCCTTATTTCCTTTCTCTACAATTTTTCGCATCATTTTCTCTTATTTCTCAACAGTAAGTAATTTTGGCTTTTCATCGAATCCCGTTTTTTGCGTTTCGAGTAACACCTAGTATTGTTTCTGATGCATAAGCACTTCTAAGCCTCTAGAACCTAAAAATCAAGCACCATATTTCTAAATTAATCATTTAATTAGTTTTTAATCAACCAATTTTGGAAGGAACTCGACTAAAAACCTAGCAAAACCCTTACCTCACTTGAGTAACCACGACTTCGCACAATCACAGCGTCGATTCAAAACCACCAGCCCCTTGATTAACTCCTAAACACCAAAAAGAATCCCCTTTTAGAGATTAACCAAGAACGATTAACAATAGACAAAACCGTTACTTACCAAACACGCGCAACCAACGATGAACAACCGAATCAATTGGAAAAAGAAAGAAACAGAAGGGGAAAAATAATGGAAATTTCGGCAGCAACTAGGGGAAAGAATCGATAGAGGAGGAAAAAGAAGAAGAAGAAGAAGAAAATGTCAGAAAAAGTTTGGGGAATTGGAGAGAAAACCGAAACTCTACTACTTTTTTTTTCTTTTTTTGCAACAAAAAGATAATCAGATTATTTTCTGATAACCTCTCCCCAATTACCTCCTAAAATCACTCCCTATTAACCCACTAAAATACAACTACTCAGAATTTTGCCCCAAAACAACTCTTAGAGGAAATTGGAGCAAAAATAATATCTCCACGCCATCACAGAAAATTAAACACAAGACCTCCAACACTCCACTTAACCACCAGACTAGCAGACCCATTCTGTTATATACTTATCAACAATTAAATACAAGCCTATTGAACAAAGATTGGGCTTTATTCATAAAAATACCAAAATTTGCCCAAGTCATGGCTTGAACTTGGGAACCCTTACACACTCCCAGAACACTTAACCACTGAAGCAGATACAGATTTGTGTCATACATCCACAAAAACAAAAATTTAAAATTTGGGGCGTTACATGTGTTGCGAATGGTAAATATATACATATGAGATATGCAACACACATTACTAATCTTATTTTTAAGAAGGGGTTAAGGACGCTTCTATATTTTTGGATCGAGTTAGAAGAGCTATGAGATACTTAAGGTGTCACCATTAAGGTTGCCTAAATTCAATCGTAGGGTAGAAGAAGAAATGGTAGGGTAATATGACTCATTTATGTCTAGATGTGCCTACAAGATAGAATTCAACTTATATGATGTTAAATGTGGCTGAAAAATATGAATATGTGTTTGAAGCTTATGTTCATGATGATTATAACTTGTTTCTAGACCTTAATGTTGGATATGGAGTCCTATATGTGATGGTTGGCAAAATGTTTGAAGAGTTACGAAAGTGCTTGAGCCTTTTCATGAACTTGCATTAAAGGTGTCTGGATCATTGCATGTCACCTTTAATTCTTTTTTTGAAGTAGTCACAGATGTGCATTGTCTTCTCGATTGGTGGAAACATTGTGGGGATTTAGACATAATGTCTATGGCTTCAAAAATGAATGACAAGTATAAGAAGTACTGGGGTGATTCAAAAGTGATGAACTTGCTTATTTATCAAGCAATTATCTTTGACCCATGATGCAAAATAGATTTTCTTGCAATTGGAGTCAACTTGCTTTTTCCTGCTATAGCAGATGACATTATAAGGATGGTCAATAGAGAATTACATTGTTTGTTTGATGAATATTCTATAATTGTTGAGGGAAATAATTACATAAATGTTGAAGTTGAATCGAATTTTCCAACTAGAGCTCCAGGTTCAAGTGAAAATGAAATAGATAAAGTAAAATCGGAGATATGCATAGTCATGCAACAATATATGAAGAAAAAGCAACATGTTGGCTTGGAAAGTAAATCTGAGTTGGATAGATACTTGGGAGAAGATTGTGAAAATAACTCAAATTCATTTGATTTGTTATTGTGGTGGAAAGTTAATAGTCTAAGATTCCCAATTGTTGTGCAAATGGCTCTAGATGTGCTATTCGTTCCTATCTCAATCGTTGCGTATGAAAGTGCTTTCAGCACAAGTGGACATGTTTTAGAGAATTTTAGAAGTTCTTTGACGCCCTCTATGGTTGAGGCTTTGGTTTGCACACAAGGTTGACTTCGAAAATCAAAATATCATATCAACCTTGAGGAGTATGTAAAGGAACTTCAACATATAGATGATGGTAAGGGATCTAACTTTAATACAAAAAGTTAATTACTTATTTTATTTATTTTTATAAACATTCTCACAATTTAACTAACATTTTTCTCTTTTGACATTTATTAGAATTGTCAAAGTTATCGGACCATAAATATGGTAACATACTTAACTACAACTTACAAAATTGAATGTTTATTTTAATTTTTCTAGTAAATATTTTCATAATTTAAGAATACATTTTTATTTTTGTTTCAGAATTGTCGGTACTATCTACAGTGTTTGAAGAAGATGAAGCTTGAAGCTAGTGTGATTTTAACTTTTTGGAATAGATATTTTGTTAATGCTTATGAAACTTCAATCTTGCTTTTGCTTTGATTTGGTCAAAACAATTGGTTAAGCTCTTGATTTTGTTGTGTAGGAAGCTTGAATTTATTTTGTTGACTTCGAGTCTTGGAGCGTCATATGATCTATATCATACTTTTAGTATATCATTTTGTTATATCATATTTTGTGTAGTAGTGACATGTATCCATATATCATACTTTTGGTATCTCATTTTTTTATCTTGTTTATAAGATAGTTCTTGACACATTATTATGCATTATGCAAATATAATTATGCGTGTGGTGTAATAGCTTATGTAGTTGACTCAAATTATGGCCACAATGATCGTCTTGCACTGTTATGTATAGTTATTTTGCGGGACTAAAATCTTTCTTTACATGTAATTATTAAGTAAATTTTATTGTTTATATCACATCTCAAAAACCGAGTTAGAAGAAATTGAGTTGGTGAAACCAAGAGTGGTTACGTTTTGTTTTTGAATTAAGGCTGTAGGAATTTTGTAAAATGAATTGATATGTTTCAATGGATAAGTGCTTTGGATGTGTGTTTGAGGTCGTGTTCAAATTTCTTTTTGTTTTGAAATTTTTTCTATTTTTGTCCCTATCTCTATCTCTGCATATTTGGCTTAAATTTAACTCATGCGTAAGTTTTGACAAGAATGAGCATGCTAGTTCAATGATAAGGTGTTAGCTTATCCTTTGGTCTTGTGTTCAAATCACTGCGTATGCAAAGTGAAATTATTTTTGTTTTAAACTCTCGGAAAAATTCCAATAAGGATACCTAATCAAAATTAGTGGGATTGAATATGGGTTAGTGGGTAGTTTTTTTATTATAAAAAAAATATAATAATTAATCCCTAAAATCACTCCCACTTTTTGTAGTCCTATTCCTCCACTCTCCACTTTTTTTTTCTTTTCTGTTTTTAGTTTCATTTGTCTTGTGGAGACTTTGTTCTCTTGTTGTTGTTTTTCTTCTTTCTGTCACAAATTCCCTCTTTCGTTTTTTTTTGTGTTATTTTGTTTCTCTTTCTTCTTCCCCATGGGTTTTCTTGTTATGCTTTGCTATTATTTTGTCGACGCTCATGCCTCGAGTTTCTATGCCGTTGTTCTTTTGTTTCGGCTAGTTGTCTGTGATTTGGTGTTTTGGTGTAGAATCATAGTTTTCGAGTGAGGATTGCAAGGCACACGATCCTCCGATGGTTTATGTACGTTGGAAACCTCAGTTTTTATAGAAATCCAGAAGTGCGTGATTGTGTGGATTATTAGAAATATTGTCAAGTGTGTGATTCTAAGCCAAAACATCGATTAGAACTCGGAAAAACTCAAAAGTAGAGGCTATTTTCGAAACTATTCTGCGTCACACGACCGTGTACACCACACGGTCTGGGTTATTTGGGTTGTGTGGGCCATACGGATTGGCGAGTTAGTCGTGTGGGCCCTTTTTTAGAAATTTTTACTTAGGCCCGTTTGACTTAGAAATTCGTAATTAGACTTTCCGCAGGGTCCGTTTAGCTTAAATAAGACTCAAAACATGACATTTGTTGATACGTGTCTGTATGTGCTATGGGTAAGGTATGTGAAAAGTACGTTTACATTCTATGTTCTGATAATTCCAAAAGAATGATTATGTATGATAAGCATGACTCAGATTAATAAACTCTCTGTAGGCTATTTTATATAATATATGTTAATGACATTTATATACGCATGTAATATTTCTGATTCGTTACGATTGTATGTTAGCATGTTAATGTATATGCATTGGGGTGTGATTTGATAGGATGGAGAAAGTGTTTTCTGGTAGTTTTTACTGAAAATTCAGCGGTTAAACTGCAATATCTGTCTGGCAGCTCAGCTACACCATTATGAGTGGCATACCACCACGACCTGGTGTGAGTGGATGGATGGACTTTTGTAATCCTATTTGGTGTGATTGTTTGGACAGAGTTGGTGTGTAGCAGATGAGGGTAGGATTTGTTCTGATATGATATATGTCTATGAAAATATGACATTCTCATCTGGTATATGTGTTTCTGGAAATATGACATTTTGATCGAATATATGTTTCTGGTTATGTGACATT
Organism: Gossypium australe; assembly: GCA_005393395.2. NCBI lineage: Eukaryota > Viridiplantae > Streptophyta > Magnoliopsida > Malvales > Malvaceae > Gossypium > Gossypium australe. The sequence continues at coordinate 48,304,972 of CM016614.1, forward strand.
CTGATATGATAATTGTATAAGTGTACTTTATAAGTAAAATTCTGTGTTGATATTTACAATTGTGTATGTTATGAGAAAAAAAAAATTCTATTTTTGGGTTGACTCACACACTGGGCTTCTTGCTCATGTTTGTTTAATACGTTCAGGTGACTTTTAGAGTTAGGACTTGGCGACGATTCTAGAGCTTGGTTCACACAATTTGGTATGAGTTATTTTGGATTTAAATTTTGGACTTTACGGTCTTCCAGATTTTAATTTGTTTTGGAATATTAAATTTTAGTTTTGATATTTGTTTTTGCAGACAACTCGTAAACACACCCAAGATGTCATAATTGATTATGATTTTAAAAGATAATAAATTTTAAAGTATTTTTCCACTACAAGGTTTTGAAATTAATTACGACGTTTTACAACTCAATTGGTTAAACATTCGGGATTGTTTTTATAAAATTAATAAAACAAGGTTTTCGTCTAAATTCTTACACGTTCTTCTGAATACTTTGTTTCGATAAATTAAATAACTTTTTTACTCTAGAAATAAAACTAAGATTTTGCGTAAGTTAATCGACAATATTTTTATGAACGTTTTAACCTTCAAAATCTGACCTTAACGTTTAGGCCAAATTTAGGGTGTTATAGTTTATGTTGTTAAATAATATTATACTTTGTCTACTAGTTAAATAATCGGTCTATATAAATCCACAATTGAGTATAAATAATAGAATTTGTTAACTCGACTCGACTCAAATCGAAATTTTTTGACTCATTCAGCTCGATTCGAAAAATTTTCGAATTGAGTTCGTTTGCTAAAATAAGATTCGTCAATTTGACTAACTCTAAATTTTTTGACTCGATTTGACTTGGCTCGATCGAATACTCACCCCTAATTCAAACTTTGACTGAAGTTCCATTTCTTCTTGAGAATGAAGTTGACATTGAAAAGTTGCACCAACAAATGGAAGGTAAAAAGGAAAATGCTAATGGAAAAGTAGAGGAAGAAAGAGAAGGACAGATAGAAGTTGAAGAAGATGAAGAAGAGGGTTCAACAGTGTAGGAGGAAGAAGAAGGTGAGACAAGCCAAGGAAGATCCGAACTTCATACCCAAAAGCCCAAGAAACCAACTCGAAAAATGAGTCAAAGGAGAGTAAGGGTTAAGACAAGTTATTGCCAGATTGTTTTTTATTAATGATGTGCGAGTCAAAGCTATCAATGGGGTTATCCAAGGAGGCTTGGCTGTGCATCACAAGTTTCACCAGATGATTACTAGAGAAGAGAAAGCAACCATTGGTTAAACAAAAAGATGATGGAGATAAGCCCAAAAGAAGAATCAGTGTTGACTCTAATCCTCGCCCTATTTTTTTACAGCCACCTTACTCCTTTTTGTAACAACCCGATTTTAGTTAAATCGGAATAGTGGTTTTGAAACCACAAATTCGATGTCAAAAAATTATTTTAATATTATTTTTGGTGTTTACAGCATGATAACATTTATGTGTGAATTTCGTAAGCTAATTTTATCGTTTAATTGCTCAATTTGAGAAAAATGGCTTAATCGCGTAAAAAGCAAAAGTTGCATTCTATTTGTTAAAGGTGTTTAATTGCTATGATTTATTAAACTAAAGGTCCTTATGGTGATATTAGACCATTGGTAGTGTAAGTGGACAATTATGGCCATCCATTATATGTTTTTATATGTTATAATTTAAGGTTAAATTTGGTATTTGATAAATAAAGTTAATATTAATTAAACAAAAGGAAAAATTTGCTCATATTATCACCTTTTCAACTGATTATAAGGAAGAAGAGAGTCATTTTAGGGCTTGAGATATTCGACCAACTCCTAGCTTGATTGAGGTAAAGTTTTAGCTCAGTTTTAATTGATTTCTATGTTTTTGTAATCGTTGCAGTTCAATCTAGCTAGCCCGTACCTTTAATTTTGAAACTGTTAAAGATTTTAAGAGTTGCCATTGATGAGCTTATGTGTTCTTTGGTGTTTGAGGATGAAATATGAATTTTTGATGATAGATTTTCATGTTTTGTTAAGTGATTTTTGATGAAAATGCATAATATGGATTAAATTATGAAATATGCAATTTGAGTGGTTGAAATGTAAAATAAATGAAATTTTTGGGCTGCTAGGGACCTATGTATAATTCGGCCAAGCATGGATTAAGTTGAATTATGTGAATTTTGTATATTTGTGAAATAGGGACTAAATTGATTAAATGTCAAAATTTAGGGGCTAATGTGTAAAAAGGCCTAAATATATGTTTTGGACTAAATTGAAAGAATATGAGATTGAATAAGTTAATTTTGAATACATATAGATCAAGAAAGAAAGAATTCGAAATTAGATCGGGGGAAAAGCAAGGTTATCGAGTAGTCGATCCGATCTGTCAAATTCGAATACGAGGTAAGTTCGTAGGTGTTAATTTCATTATAAATATATGTTAAATGCTTTGATATCGCATAAACTATGATTATGAGATACGTATAATGTTTGAATTGTGAATACGACTCTACGGATATGTTCAGCGATGAAATCGACAAGTGTAAATTCCCAGTTGAACCTTAGGAATAGTTTAGGATGCTAGTGACATGTCATTAGGTTATTGTGTTGGCTTCGGGCCACGATATCGGCACTACAGGTGCGAGTGATACCTTGATTTGGCTACGGGCCATGGTATAGGTATTTCGGAAAGGAGTTACCTTTATTTGGCTACGGGCCATGGTATAGGTACTCCGAGATAAGTTACCTTGATTTGGCTTCGGGCCATGGTATAGGTACTTATCGATTGAGATCTTTGAGTATCCGACTTCTATTCTGAATGGTTCAACGGGTAAACGAATGATGTGGTTGAGAAAGAGGTTAGTACGAGGCGATACAGGTACGTACAGAACCTATTCGAGTATTAAATAGAGAAAGTTCGATAAGATGGTATTTGATCATGTTTGGAGACATGAGAAAGGTTTGTAGTTAATGTGTATATGGTGATGTTATGTATAATTGGTTGATTTGTATTTATATGATGAATTAACTTATTCACATACGAGCTTACTAAGCTATAAAGCTTACTTCGTGTTATTTTTTCTGTGTCTTATAGTGAATCAAGGCTAGCTCAGATCCGAGAGTCGTCAGAAACATTATTGCACTATCGGACATCTATTTGGTACTTTTGAGTTGTGTAAATATGGTATATGACATGTATAGGCTAGATGTGGTATTTTGGTTGTGAATGTAGCCATGAGATTTGGCTTGTAAATTGTATATATATATAGCCATGAGTGATGGCTCATTTTGGTATGTTTTGGCATGAATGAGCTTATGGTTTTAGAGTTGCTCAACTAGTTATATTTTGAGCTTAGTAATTGATCTATAAGGTGTGATTGGAGTTGATAATTTGAGTAGTTATGTGCTAGTGAAATTGTGTTTGATTAATGTAAGTGTGGGATGATTAATTGATTGAATTGTATATGTGAATTTAGGTATGAAAATTTGATGGCAAACTATAGTATGTTTTTGTGATTGGTATTGTTGGTATTTGGATGCACATTAGTGTCTTGAAATGGTGCCATTTGAGCTTGAATAAGTATGTGAGTAATGGGTGGCGAATTGGCCTTGCAAATGGTCTATTTTTGTCCACACGGGTAGAGACACGGGTGTGTGTCTCAGTCATGTGTGACACACAGTTAAGTGCACAGCCGTGTGTCCCATGGTGTTGATTGAATTAAAGTCAGTATGCTCCACACCGTCCCACACACGGGCATGTGATCGACCGTGTGGTACAAGTCAGTATACCCCCTAAATGGCACACGGCCTAGCATACGGGCGTGTAATTTGGCCGTGTTGATAAGTCAGTATACCCTACAGTTTTGGCACGGCTTAACACACGGCCTGACACATGGGCGTATGTGGCCACTTCGAAGGGCACACGGGCTAAACACACGGGCGTGTGGTTGGCTGTGTGACCCAAGTTGGTATATATGTCCTGTTTTCACACGGCCTGAGGCACGAGCATGTCTGGAGCCGCGTGAGGCACATGGCCTGTTCACACGGGCTAAACACACGGGCGTGTGGTTGGCTGTGTGACCCAAGTTGGTATGTATGTCCTGTTTTCACACGGCCTGAGGCATGAGCATGTCTGGAGCCACGTGAGGCACATGGCCTGTTCACACGGGCGTGTGACCCCTGTATGAATGAAAAATTTCTAAGTTTTCCAAAGTTTTCGTATGTTATCGGTTTAGTCCCGAGTTACTTCTAAAGCATGTTTAAGGCCTCGTAAGCCCTTATAAGGGGCAATGTGTTGATGTTGATTCATTTACGAGAATGAATGTTTTGTGTTTGATAAATTATGCTATATATTGTATAGTGATCGGTAATACCTCGTAACTCTATTCTGGCGACGAATACGGGTTAAGGGTGTTACACTTTTGCTCTTTCCCGACTACTCCGCCTATGGATACGGCAGTTATAGTAGCAACCAATGGAGCTGGCAGCAGTGGTTGGCCACCCAGATTTTATCCGGTCCATTGGGTTACTATTCAGAGTAAAATTACTTAGATGGACATGAAGTATAATACCACATAAAACATTGCTAGTGAGAACGGTTGAATGACTAAAATGTTTGATTATTATAGCGATAATGACTAAAATTGTAAGTAATTTTATCTCACTAATCAAATTAAAAGCGATTAAAAAGTTACAATAAGAAATGAAAAAGAAGAAAAGTAGTAGGGAGGCCTAGTTGACACGGTGTACTAATGCCGCACGCGGCACATGGCGTTGGTTAAGGTTTCATATTCTAACAAGTGAACATGCCAACCGACAATAACCTTTTCAAACCTTGAAACAACAGCTAAGATTTGCAACGTGTCGCTTTAGACTGGTCGCCGTCCATTATTTGAACCATTCCATCAAACACCTACCACCCACTATTTTGAGCAGTTCTACAAGCTGGTTCCACTTCATTTCTTAGTTCATCTACCAAAATCTAAATTCCTATTATATATATAAGAAACCCCCACACCTTGAAATTTCAATTGCTTACAAAATTTGAGTAATTTCTTTTTCTTGCAAAAATTGTATATTTGCTCCGTTAGTTTTTAGAAATGGCAGAGCTTTGCTTCTCTAATGGCATTATGATCGTGTTTGTTGCCGTTGTGCTCTCACTCACCACCACTGCGTCAGCTCAGGACAGTGCAATGGCGCCTGCGCCGTCAATGGATACCGGAGCTGCTTTCTCGCCGGTGGTTTCCGGTGTTGCGGTTATGTTCTCTCTTATTATTTCCCTTGTTGCGCTTTGAAGCACTGAGTTACGTACATTTGAGTGATTTGAGTATTGTATTTCTTTTATAGCATATTGAATTTATTATATTGGATTATATATTTTATTTGTAATTAATTGGTAACGTATGATATGAATTCGTTTTGTTCAACTTTTGTGTTGGGTCTTCACTTCTATTGTTACTAAACACTTCTAACTTCAAATTTGTATATCGAAATAAATTTTTTTTTTAAATTTACTTTTTAACTTCAGCTAGATTATATGAGATGAAATTCAGAATAATTTACCTTTAAAATAAAGCTGGCCAGCAGCTTGTTCTATTTTGGATCAATCCGTCGTGAATTTGATTTAAATAAAAAAAATATTTTTAAATTTAATTTTCATTATAAATATATAAATATTATTTAAAATTCTTTTATTAATCTTTTGAATAGTGAAATTAGTTGAGCTTGCAAATGGAATTTTTTTTAAAATCAAATTACGATCCAACTTATGAACAACTCTAATTACTAAAATTCTAAAGATCTATAATCTTTTCGATTTCACTACTAAATAGGTCATAAATTTGGAAAATAAAAAATACATGTTATAAATTTACACTTTTATTTTTTAAAAACAATCTAAATATATGGTTTGAAACCCAAGCGTTGAAAATTAATTGTTGATTAGAAGTAAGAAGCAGGAACTTTCAATCCCAAAAGGTTGGAAACACTGAAGCACCTAATAGAACTATAATTTATAACAAGTTGAACCTCAACTTTAAAGAAAAGCACTCATCTTACAACTTATTAATAAAAGAAAACTAAAAGCATTCTAGTTGTTACAGCAGTCCATGATTTGCCAAAAAAGGTTCAAGGAGTCCAATGCACTAACAAAGGATAGATGGTGGCAATCTAAGAACCCAACTACAAGCTTTTACCATGCCAATCACTCACAATAATATAATTTTCTTATATAACAATTCCAACAATTTAACGGTGCAAATAACATTAACACTAGCTTACTACAAAGATAATAATACATAAAAACTAATTTCGTAAAATATATTCAACAACTAATTTATCAATAATAACATAATATTCGCTACGAAAACTAATTACATCTATTATACCTCTAATTTATATATTATGGAAAAAAGACAATTGATCCACTGACTTACTGAACCTTTGCATATAGTGGAATGTTTCTGAGAGGATTACGATGAGAAGATTTTGAGAGTGTTGAATTTTGAATTTTTTTTTTTTTTTACTATCCTTTTCATTGAAATAGCAAAATTTCTAACTGAGAGGAAGGGTTTAGGCCAATTTAAGTATGCCTGAAGTCAACACCCATTAAAAATCATACATGGATTTGATTCTTATGAGAGTCAAGTTCATGCACTACAGCAAAACAGACTTTTAGCGGCGTTTTTTTTGGCCATTAGCGGCGTTTATAAGCGCCACTAAAAGTGTTTGCAGTGCTTTTCGAAGCACCGCAAAAAACGCCGCTAATACAACCGCCGCAAATTTTTGCGGCGTTTATGAGAAAAAAACGCCGCTAAAAGTCATGGTCTTTAGCGGCGCTTTTCCAAAAATGCCGCTAAAACTCATGGCCTTTAGCAGCGCTTTCCCAAAAAAACGCTGCTAAAAGTCTTGACCTTTAGCGACGCTTTTCCAAAAAAACGCCTCTAAAAGTTTTGACCTTTAGCGGCGCTTTTCCAAAAAACGCCGCTAAAAGTCTTAACCTTTAGCGGCGCTTTTTTACAAACGCCGCTAATTTGTACAGATTTTCAATGTACAATATTTTCAATATTATACCCCTCCTGCACTAAAACCAACCAATAACAGTATATATAGCATATAATTCCAACCCAAAACAGCAAATTTAGTATAAAAATCACACCAAATGCATTAATTCTAAATGATACTTGAAATTTAATAAATTAAATAAATGATAACTGAAAATATTGTAACAATAATGTTAAATGTAATAATGTCTAAACATTCTTACAACGAGAAACTAAATGTCTAAGATGGCGGTTTCTGCGACTGCTGAAACATCTGCATCATATGCTGAAGTTGTTGCTGGAGCTCTTCGTACTTTCTGTTCTGCTCTGCTAGCATCGATGCTGCCTCTGCCTCCCTCGTAGCTGCCGCTGCTTCTCTCGCTGCTGCTGCCGCCTCCCTCGCTGCTGCCGCTTCCGCATCCGCTCTAAGCTGTTGCTGGAGTTCTTCATATTTTCTTTGAACATCAGCAATTTGCTGCCTCTGCTCAACCGTGCTCTCTTGCATCTGAGCTATCTGGTCTTGTAGCCTTCAGCACGAGATTGACCCCAGGAAGGCATGTATTGCTGGGAGCCGGATCCAAAATATTAGGTCGGGGTAACACCAGATCCTTTAAATCGAACCCGACCATACCTTTCAAGACCAAAAACATCAGTGATAATTCTATTAAAAATATACTAAAGGTTAACAGAACTATCAGTCGAAGCAGTCGTACCTTTCAGGACCCAAAACATCGATAATAATTCTGTTATCAATCTCCTCAAGATTAACAGAACTATCAGTCGAAGCAGCCGCTCATACTCCGCCTTCTTCTCCTTTAGTTTATCCTAATAAATCAATGAAAGAGTTAGAAACGAAATATATAAATAAAAAAGAATGCAGCATAACATTATAAATTTAAAACTATAAATGATCAATTAAACTATTATAATTAAACATTAGAAATATTTATAATAAATAAAATTTTATTATGTAAATATACCAAAATTTCTGCAGCTTCGGATGTCATCGGAGATCCATCCTTCTTTGTATGCGTAATGTCAAAAAGCTGAACGCGTCCAACTTTTTGACCAGTCGAAGCTTCCTGCATTGTAGCAGAAAAAATATAATTTAATAGTATAAAGTAATTAATATTTGACAAAATTAATAAATTATAATACCTCGGCCTCAGCTACACAAGCAAAACTTCTGGAACCTGCTGTGTGCGTGAATTTCTGTTTCTGTCTGCTGCTTGTTCCAACTCGCTCACGGTCCTACATAATGGAATTTGAATTATATATATAGTAATTACTATAAACCAAATAATTTATAAGACTTTAAAAGTACGCAATACCTCTCCTTTTTTTGAATTCCAGAATCTAACTTGATCTTCCTATTGGTACCTCAACATTCCCAGCGGAACATTTCTTAATTTTTCGTCGAGGCTTATGTCTTTCTTAAAATATTGTTTTTTGAGCGTGCTTTTATTGTCTCTCCATTTTTTACCCAATGTCTTCTTAACATAGTCATCAGAGACCTCTAAAGTAAATCTAGCCTGAAGAAAAAGGTATAAAAGTTAATATAAATGAAAATTAAATTAAAGTATTATAAATTACATTCACGTTTTCTTACCTTAATATTATCGAGAGCCTGATTTTTGTTGGCATCAGGCATGTGATGCCATGATTCGTAGTTAATGGGCAACATGTTGGAATTTCGTGCTATAATGCCCAAATAGCCTCCTAACAGTCGAGCTTCAGATCCAATAGGCTGGCCATGATTGTTTCTCCTTACTTTAACACGATCGGTAGGCTCTAAGTCGTATAAATCTTTAAGTAATGTACGTCCTCGACCTCTGGACGTCCCACCACCTTCAGCTGAAAAATGATATATTATTATATTAAAATTGAAAAATGAATCAATAATAAAATTCAACATGCATGTAAAATAAACTTAACATTACTTTCAAATTCTCCAGGCTCGTCATCTATGTCCGGCAGACTAGAAGATCCAACAACTGTTTGCTGTTCACTATTTGTTTCTTCTGGATTTGGAGTATCGCGGACAATATTTAAATCTCGTAATCGTCTTCTAGGCATTTTTCCTGCAATACACATAAAATAGTTCAAAAATTTAGTAACAAATAACAACAATAATAGTACATTTAAAATAGTTACATTATATAACATGACCAATATTAAAATTATAATACTACATATAATTAAAAAATTGTCAAATCTTACTACATCATATTTCGTAAATATCTTCGTCCAAATCTTGACGAACCCATTGAAATTGTTGACTAGTACTAGGGATATTTTCATTTAAGTTTTGTTCTGGAAAAGGCAAAGTTTCTGATCTTTCGACTATGTCATCTCTACTGCCGTTGCCCATGTCAAACAAGTCTCTAGGGGTGTTCCGGAGTACAACGTACCAACCGTCATCAGTTGGATCTTTTGAGTAAAAAACTTGTTTTACTTGAGAAGAAAATACATACGGCTCGTCCATCAATTGTTCTCCAGTGTGAATCAATCGAGAAAAATTCACCATTGTAAAACCATATTGATCGTTTTTAATTCCGCGAGCCGTATTCAGATCAGCCCAATCTCCTCGAAATAAGACAACTTTCCATCTGCCATAATAATCCAACTCAATTATGTCAGTAAGAAGTCTGTAATACTCCACATTCCCCTCGACAGGATTATTGTCCCTAGCATTAGCATAACTTGTAATTGAAGAATTAACAACAATTCCACAATTTTGGGTTCTCCTCAATCTCTCGCGATACTTTGTATGAAATCTGAATCCGTTGATGAGGAAGGCACTATATCTTTTCACTATTCTATTTGGACCTTGTGATAGCCATTTAACTTCGTCATTCACTTCATTCCGACTCCAAACCTATTGAATTGAAAGTAAATTAAGTAATTATAAATGTTATGAGAAAACATCATTACTTGACAATGAAAACTTCAATTGCATTCTGTTTGGCTTAACCATTCATGAAATGGTTCTGTGAACAACTTATTAATTTCTCGTTGTTGTAATCTTCGAGACCGTGAACGAGCTCTCAATATTTGTTTGTACTCACTACGTTAGAAAAAAGTTTTACTTTGTTAGAAGATAGACAAATTATAATTGATGAATATTTATCAAATTCTACAACTCACTTGCGTAATGGTTCCATTGAATCGTGATGAAAAAGAACATATCGATGTGCTTGGACCCACGATCTATCATCTAATTCTGCAATTTCGACTTTGCCGATTGGTTCTCCGAAACTTTGAAATAAATAAGTTTCGGCCAAGTTATGATCTGTGAGCCCAGCATTTCTACTTGGTCTGTCCATTCTTGTTTCAACATCTTCCAAATACCTTGAATAAAAAGTCATACATTCCTCTGCCAAGTAGCCTTCGGCAATTGATCCTTCCGGATAACGTTTATTGCGGCAGTAAGACTTTAATTTGGATAGGAACCTAAAGGCGGTATAGAATATTATCAAAAGTTACAACTAAAGGCATTTAGGTGAGTGAAAGAAAAATTTTTAAATAAATTAAGACCTTTCAATGGGATACATCCATCAATAGAAAACGGGTCCACCGAGCATTGCTTCACGAGGGAGATGAATTAACAAGTGCACCATAATTGTGAAGAAGGAAGGTGGGAAAACCTTCTCCAGATTGCATAAAGTCAGTGCGGCTCGATCTTGTAGTGTCTCAAGGTCTTGAACATCCAAAACTTTGCCACAAATGCCTTTCATTATATTGGACAGTTCAATTACACAAGACGTTACCTTTTTCAACATACAACACCGCAATGCAACTGACAGTAAGTCCTGCATCAAGATGTGATGGTCATGCGATTTTAGGCCATATAATCTTTGATCTTTAAGACTCACACATCGAGATATATTTGATGCATACGCATCCGTGACCTTTATATCCTTCAACACCGTACAGAACACTTCTTTCTCCGTCTTCGACATTGAATAAATAGCAGGCGGCAACCGATATTTCATATTCGAAAGTGGTTGGGGATGAAGCTCACGCCGAATTCCCATGTGGACTAAATCAAGTCGACTCTGAAGATTGTCTTTCAATTTTCCATCGTCATTCAAAATAGTCCCAATGATGTTCTCGCAGACATTTTTCTCTATGCGCATGACATCAAGATTATGACATAAAATCTGATGCTCCCAATAAGGCACTCAAAAAAAAATACTTCTTTTTTTCCACAAGTTCGCCTCATCAGGATCATCCTCTTCATCAGATTCATCATCAAATTCATCCATTAATCTTCTATTTCTTTGCATGTTGGCCGGTTGATTCATCTTCCCATAAGTGAAATTCATATCTCTTAACATGAACAATATTTCGGATCCACCGATCTGCGAAGGAGCTTCTCCGAACTCTTCAGTACCGTCAAAATGAGTACTCTGAAATCTAAATCTATGATTTTCCGGTAACCACTGATGATGCCCCATTTAAGAGAACTTCTTCCCATTATACAACCATTGCGAACATGTCTGCGCAGCACAACAAGGACAAGCATAACGTCCTTTGGTACTCCAACCAGATAAATTGGCATATGCCGGGAAGTCATTAATAGTCCACATCAAAGCCGAACGTAAATTGAAGTTCTCTTTTCTTAGTGCATCGTATGTCTCAACACCAGCCCATAATTGTTTTAACTCTTCAATAAGTGGCTGCAAATATATATCAATATCATTACCGGGCCCTTTCTCTCCAGGGATAATCATAGACAAGATAAAGGATGATTGTTTCATGCAAACCCGTGGAGGTAAATTATAAGGAACAAGCACCACCGGCCAAGTACTGTACGCAGTACTCATGATTTTGTAAGGGTTAAATCCATCAGCTGCTAGCCCCAACCTTACACTCCGAGGATCGCTTGCAAAGCTTGAAAATTTTAAGTCAAATGATTTCCAAGCTAAAGAATCCGCAGGATGCCTTAATAGCCCATCATCGGTTCGTCCATCACGGTGCCACGTCATTGACTCGGCTGTCTTCGACGACATGAAAAGCCGTTAGAGCCTTGGTATTAGCGAAAAATACCGCAAAATCTTAACTGGCTGCTTCCTTGACTGTGTATCGTGTTCATCCTCGTTACCATCCTCTGTATTTCTATTAATCCAACGGGATTGACCACATACATGACAGCACTTTTGGTTTATCCGGTCGCCCCAGTACAACATGCAGTCATTTGGGAAACTATGGATTTTGTTATAGCCAAGGCCCAAATCCTTTATCAGTTTCTTCATGTCTTTCGAAGATTGAGGGATTTTCGCAAACGGGAACATTTCTTGCAAAAACTCTAACAGCATTGTCAACGAGTTTCCAGTCCATCCTCCCAAACATTTCAAGTGAAAAAGACGAATACAGAAAGACAGTTTGGAAAATTTTGACCCCTCATACAGTTCTTCATTCATTTCACCAAGTAACGTGTAGAATCTCGCCGCTTCTTCATTTGGCTGTTCATCAGGTACACTTCTTCCCCCTTCGGTGAAAGTATTTCCACCAAAATTATAAGCATCAGTTGCACCCAAGTCAGGTGGAAACGACCCGGAAACATCACTGCGCATATTAAAAGCATCCCGCAACATGCCTTCCATATTATCATCTCTAACATTCTGATTGTAAGCACTATGAGGATAACCCATATTCATCGTTGAAGATGCTCCACTAGATGTACACTCTCCATGGAAAATCTATTTTTTGTACCCCCGGACAAAGCCATCAACAACTAGATGTTCGTAGACAACTTCACGACAATGCCAATTGATATTGCAACACTTCTTACACGGGCAAAGAATCATATTCTCTTGGCTTGCATTTTTAAATGCAAAATTCAGAAAAGTTTCTACTCCATTTCGATAGCCGTTGCTTACCCTTGACAATTTCATCCAACTCCTATCCATTTCGTAGTTGTTGAAGTCTAAAGTTGTCAGTAAATTACACGGGTAAGTTGTTTATCTATACAAGTATTATGTAAGTCATGTAAGTTATGTATTATGTAAGTTAAATAATTTTATGTAAGTTATGTATTATGTAAGTTAAATCATTTGATGAAAGCTATGTAACTTATGTTAGTTATGTATTATGTAAGTTAAATAATTTTATGTAAGTTATGTATTATGTATTATGTATTATGTAAGTTAAATTAAAATTTCAAATCGAGAATCAGTTGATGTGTGAACATATATGGCATGCATTACATTGTAGTTTTTTTTAAAATATTAATTGGTTTTAGTTTTAAAATATCAATTGATTTTAAATATTAAAATCAAACATTAATATAAAAAATTAGTAATTACTAATTAGTAATAAACCAAAAGCCATATAAATGTAAGTATTCTTTTAAAAAAAATAAATTGTTTATTTAATTTATAAAACATTTATTAAAAATATTCATTTGATTGAATTATCCGAATTATAATTACATATAATTTGTATTATTAATTATTAATAACTGAACTTCTAAAAAATTATTAATCAATCTCCGACCGAATTAGATTGATTCGGTCGGTTAATTCGATTGTAACCGAAGTTTGAACACCCCTAAATGTAAGTCGAGCAGAAAAAATTGAGATACGAAAAATCTACTGGATGGAGATATTTAAACGATTAATGAAATACAAGCTAAAAATTTATGGTTAATCAAATTAAACAGATTCTATTTTTTATTTAATTTATAATTAATTTGGAATTTATATGATGCTAAAAATAAATATTTTTATTTAAAATAGTGAGAATAATTTAAATTTTTTATAAAAAAATATTTGTTATCATTATTCTTTAAAAAGATTTCTAAAAAAGATTTTTAAAAAAATATCAAATAACGCCCAAAATTAATAGAAAGAAAATAAAGGGTCATACCAAATCGAATTATAATCGGCAGTTTAAAAATTCTGAAAACTCACCTCTAATTTCAATAGGAAAAGTTGTACATCCCTATTACGGCCCCTCCCTTAATAAGGCCTACCATGTTCTAAGTAGTAATAGCCCATTACTTTTAGCCCAACAATTATTTTGTGCTGGGCTCCTTGAGAAAACCGTTTCACAATTAATATATATTAGAATTTTAAAAATAATGTAGATATTTAGAAATATAATAGTTATTGTTATTTCTCAAATTCATATATTTATTAAATGTATATTTAGTAATAAATTTGAAATTTTTAAAATACATTTGGCTTTCGCAAATCCATGTTTTTATAGACTTTTCTGATATATATTAGATTGAAGCTTAACTTCTTCTTCTTATTAAATTGGTTCATAATAATAAAAGGAAAAAATTTATAACATATTTTAACAATTAACTTTTATATTTTGTTTATGTTATTTTTTATATTTTAACAAATAAAGGAAACCCTACATAATGAACCAAAAAGAAACCTTTCCTGCAGCAACATTCATGGAGAATAAAACATAAGTTAATTTTTCATTTACCTCAATAAGATATGGCAAATCGAACTTGCAAATGTTATATCCAATTATAATATCAGGGTCCACTTCACGGATAAATTCCTGCAAGCAAAACCTTCTCATTAAAAAAGGTACTCAAATTGAGGTAATAATGTAGTGTAGAACTAGAGGGAAAAAAAAGGTACTAAAATAAGAGATAAAAGGAACCAAAATCTGTCTTTATTTTGGACAGTCTTCAATCCAAAATCTGTCCAAATTAAAAAGATCATATAATAAAACACCTATAATTTGAAGAATATATACAATGTCAATCCACAATAAATCTATGTTTTGCATAAGTCAAAGATGCTTTATTGAGTTGAATTCAAGAATAAGACACTAAAAACACTTCAGGAATAAAAATCAAACTTGACATTATACTATGCTCAATACTGAAGTTTGCAGCTATACTTCTAATTTGAATAATTTATGGAAAAAAGATTAAAGTTCAAGGAATATTTATTTATGTAGTTTTATAAAAGTTAACATGGAATTTCATGTTGGATCTTTCTGCCCCCTTCATTATTGTGGAAATTGTAAATTCCACATCTCAGTTTCTGCTTCTCCAAACTTATTTATACTGTATCTACAAATATTCCATCACAGTTATTTTTTGTCCAAAATCAACCAATAAAAGTATGGAAGTACAATCCAACACAATTGAAGTACCGTAGCAAATACAACATTAAGAAGGTAATGGATTACAAACTTGTACTACTTTCACAAATTAAAGGTAAAATGATAAGTAATGTGGTACAGACACATTATTCTAAGTTGCTTTATATTTGTTCAAAAAGGATAGGAACACTTATGAACTGAGACATAAAGACATATGATTCATGCTTGCAGTAATTGTATAGTTTGGACACTTTGAAGCACCTCTGAAGTTAATGTTCTTATAGAAAACAACCTCATGTCCCTACTTGAGCATCTTCTTGATGGAACATCCGCACTTGTGCTCAGGGTAGGGACTCAAAACATTTGCAGTGTACTCCAAATTCAAGCTGTGCTAACAAGGACCAGCTAAATTGAAACATAGTACCCATAATGCAATTATTGTTTTCTTTAAAATGCTATTTCTATCTGGCTATTCATTTTGAAAGAAGATGGAGGTATATTTTTCACTTCATAGCTCTTGTGTCCTTATTTTTACTCAACTTTTGCAGGAGAAATAAAAGTTTTGGAGGGAATACAATCGTAAAAGCAAACAATTTGCCATAATTCAAAGAAGAGCAACACTTCTTACACACATATGATGATTTGATGTAAGCACTGAGATTAACATTCATAAATAAGATGAACATACCTTACTCTCAACAAGTTCAGCAATCTTCTCAACAAGCAAGGATTTGTTTGTCTGATAAGGAATCTGTTCCATTCATAAGGAGAGCTTTCAAGCTAGCCATGTACACTGTAAGAAAAATTAATATACACAGCTGATGCAATCAAAATAATCACCTCTTTAATAATAACTGCACATCTCTTGGTCTTAGAGTCAAGCAGTTCAATTTCAGCCTTTCCTCTAACTACAATACGCCCTCGCCCAGTTCGATATGCTACCAAGATCCTTAACAAAGTAATCAATATTAGAACACTTTATCACATGATATCACATGTAGTTTTATGTTTCCCAAACAAAGCTCTAAAAAATAATACAACAGAAATTTATGGACAGTCAAATTGATTGGTATATATTGTAAAGAAATCTATGGGAGTTGGCACTTTGATAGTTCAGAAAACACAAGGACCTAAACCTCTGCATACAAAATCATCCAGAAAACACAGCAATTAATAAAACTATTTCAGTCCAAAAGCAATCAATGAAATTAAATACAAAATCAAACAAATCAAATTGGGGTAGGAGGACTTTGACAGCAATATAAACAAATTCACTGCACAAGAGAACCCTCAACATTAGAAAATTTCCTAATTTAGTCCAAACACTAATATAAGCAAAATTGCCCGTATGTCACCCACTTTGCTCTTTGACTATTTGTCCATATATTATTAATTGTTAATTTCAGAACAAGGTGGAGCTATGGAATCGATGGAAGATGCTGATTAAATATACAACATTAACAGATATGGAGAAAACACATGTAGGCAAATGATGAACATGCTTGTAATGGATCCATTGTATTTATCCATACCTGTCTTCTATCCAAGCAACACTGTAGAAGTCACCCAAACAGGTATCGTACTGTGGAGAGATGGAGAAATTACAGAAATTAGGGATTTTTGGGGGGATTCCTTCTGCTGTTTTGGGGGGCGAGAAATTACAAAAATTAGGGATTTCTTCTTAATCGGGATTTTGCATAAGAGCAGATGGAGAGATGGACGTTTCTTCTTAATCGGGTTTTGGGAGGGATTTTTTCTGCTGTTTTGGGGGGAGAAATTAAGAAGTTAGGGATTTTTGCAGCATGGCTCGTTTTGTTAAAACCACAGAAACAAAATAGTGAAACAAAAACGGTGATGTTTTATTAAAAAAATTGCCCTTTGTGGCGTTTTTAAAAAGCGCCACTAAAATTCTCAATGGTTTTTTGCGGCGTTTTTGAAAACAAACGCCACTAAAAGTACTCATCTGCAGCGTTTTTATGTCTAGCGCCGCTAAAGGCCTGTTTTTGCGGCGTTTTTGCTCAAAAATGCCGCTAATAATTTTTTATTTTAATTATTAATTATATTCCTTTTAAATTAATTTTGTTTTGATTCTAACAATATGTTTAATTTGTTTTGATTCTAACAATATGTTTAAATTAATTATTAATTACATTCCTTTAAATTAATTTTTTTATTTTAATTAAATTTATTTTGATCCTAAATACTAAAACCCTAAATTATACACCTTAACTCATACATATATTACATTGCAGAAGTATAATATGGTTTAAGCACTAAATCTAAAACCCCATAAATCTAAAATAATTAAAACTAAACTATAAAACCAGCCTAACCCCTAACCTAACCCTTAACCTAAAGTTTAAACCATAAACCCTAAAACATAATCCCCAAACCCTAAACTGTAAAGATTAATCCATAAACTATATACCCTAAATTAAACCACATAAACCCTAAATTATCATGTGAATTAATTCAATATTTTCAAATTAAAACTATATATCTCTTTTACGATTATATAATATTTAATAATTTTTTTCATTTTTAACAAATATTTTTCTATGTTTTTACTTTCAAATTTTTTCTAAGTGTCATTATTTTTTTATTAAAAATAATTTATAATTTAATCAATATAATTTATATTTTAATTAAGATAAAATATTTATATTTTATATATTCAATTAAAAATAAATGCTATTTTAATTAACATTACTAGTTAGGGTTTAAGGGTTTCGATAAATCAATTTGTAACGTACTTTTCATAACTAAGTCATTTAATTTCAAATAGCAAAATAAAATTAAATTCAAAAGAAAAATAAGAAAAAATGAAAACTAAATCGAATAATATTGAAATGAGTGTCGATTAACCTAATGAAAATAGAATTGTTGCTCAACATTTAGCAACGTTTAAGGTTAGTGTTTAATGGTTAATGGTTTAGCGTTTGTAGTTTAAGGGTTTATGGTCGAGTGTTTAGAGCTATGATTTAGGGTTTAGAATCTAGATCTATGGTTTATAGTTTAGGGATTAGACTATTTAAAGTTTAAAGTTTAGGGTCTAATAAGGATAAACAGATACACAATCATATTTTGTTAGGGGCTGAAATTAATTTGTAAGTAAAAATTGCAATCTCACCATTTTTTAGCATATATTTTTATAATTTTTTAATGATTAAATCAAATTTGATATTCTGTCTTTATTCGCTAAATCCTAAACCCTAAACCCGTGAACCTTAAATCATACACCCACAAACCCATAAACTCATAAACTCTAGCCATAACCCTAATCCTAAGAATAATCGTAAACCATAAACTGATAAAGTACACTAAATCTTGAAACGCTGAACTCGAAACCCTAGTCAGCCCATACAAACCACTAAACCCTTAATTATTTAGATAAATTTTGAAAAATATATATTCTTTCAATATTTCAGGAAATTTAAATAATATTTTCAATTTACTAAATAATTTTGTTTCTCAACCACAAAACGTCGTTGTATTGATTAACATATTTGCGCCTTTTTGTTAAAAAGACCTTTAGCGGCGTTTTTAAAAAAGCGCCGCTATTGCTCAGACATTTAGCGGCGTTTTTCAAAAAGTGCCGCTATTGCTCAAACATTTAGCGGCGTTTTTCAAAAAGCGCCGCTATTGTTCAGACCTTCAGCGGCGTTTTTCCAGAAGCGCCGCTAATGCTCAGACCTTTAGCGGCGTTTTTCAAAAAGCGCCGCCAATGCTCAGACCTTTAGCGGCGTTTTAAACTAAAACGCCGCTATATATCATTTTTAGCGGCGATTTTAGTGATAAACGCCGCTATTGCTCATTTTTTTGCGGCGTTTATAGCAAAACGCCGCTAATTTATAATACTTGCGGCGTTTTTATATAAAACACCACTAAAAATGCCGCTAAAAGTCTGTTTTGGTGTAGTGATGTTCTATTACGCTAGTTCCCTTTTCTTGATTACAAAAGTACAAGGTTTCAAAGGGAAATTCTGTCAAGTTATTAGTAGTACCACGATACCTACATATGCTGAGTTTAGATTAATGTCTTTTCATCATTAAAAAATGATTTATTGGACTATAGATTCTGCACATACTATTCAATAAAAACAAAGGAACTCGACACTCGTGAATTTCAAGATAATCATAAAAAAAAACATATTTTGGAAAAATAAGTTTGGGTTAGTATATATACTTTGCCCTTTGAACTTGTCCATTTATACCTAATTGGTGATTTCTTTTTTGGATTTAATTAGTACCCGAACTTGTATTACGTCAAACACTTCAATAACTTTGCACTAACATTGTTAGTTTGTATTGATGTGACACTAACAGCCAATCAAACTGTAACATTTGGTAGCCTCTAACTATGACATGTGGAAAAAAAACTAAAAATCTAAAAATATTTTAAAGTATTTAATATTTTTTAAAAACTATGAAATGTTTTCATCTTAATTTGGACAATCATTGTCCAAGTTCATTCTAGATATGCATTTTTAATATTTTTTACATATTTTTAATTTTTATGACATATCAAGTTTTTATATTCTTATTTGGAAATAAAAAATATATAAAAATTTAAAATATATTTTTTTCACTAAATTTTTCAGACTGGGCTTTTATTAAATAGATAAAATAAAAGTACATAGTAAAAGACCAAAAGGATCAAAAAACAGATACCTAACAACGGCCCACAAAATTTAAAGTGGCCCAAATAATAAAAAATGAAAAAACAATCTATATATTTATGCAAAATAGTCTAGAATGATAATAAAAGCGCCGAACGAATGCCTAATCAGAAAATACCGATACCTGTCCTGTCGACTGTCCATAATTTCTTTTTTTCTTTTTGACGGTTTCAGTTATCGGGAAAGCTTTTCTTTTCAATAAAAAAAACTTATTCATTTACTTTTCTTAAAGCTTTCCTCTCATTTACCTTCCTCTCTGATCATTTCTCAGTCTGGTTCACGCACCCAATCGATCTTCTTTTGATTTTCGGCATACCCAGGGACATTCATTACCAGATACACTCCTCCTTCCTTTTTAAGGTTTCTGTTGCCAGTATATGAGCAAGAGCGTTTGCGAATCTCGATATATGTTTGAACATGAAATTCCTAGATCTATTTGTTCTCTGTTGAATATCATATATATATGTTCCTACATGTGATCGATCTTGACTCTTGTTTGTACATTTTTTGATTATTGCGAGAGAGTCACCTTTGATTATATCGCTGACCATTTCTTTTCAATTCCTATTTAGACTATTTTTCGACATGCAATTACTTCAGCAGCAAAGGCGGAGGCCACCCTTTGATGGATTTCTGAGCAAGATAAGAGGACTATCCCTTTTTCATTCCTGGCACAATACCTGAAGCCAATTGGTGATGGCTCACGTCATACGCACCGTCGAAATTAATTTTAACGAACTCACTAGGTGGGTGACTCCATCTTCTAGTTTCCTTCATACTTACTGAATTTCTGTTTTCAAGACCATTAAGTTTAGCAATATAGTTGTTGATGAAGTTTGCTATTTCCTAGCCTGTACTAATTTTCTTTTCATGTATTCTTGTATTCCTTTCTCCCCAGATGGCCTAAAGTGCACAATAGAAAAGGCAGCATTGACAAGGGGTAAACTGATCAAAAGCCCAGGTAAGCCACTGTACAAAATCTATATTAGTATCCATGAGAATATTCTGAATTGATAATGTTCTCCAAACTTCCACTGTAATAAGACATTCGCGAGATATATGATCGATTGTTTTAGCTCTGCCGCCACATCGGGGGCAACTTGTATTATTGACTAGTTTTCTGTGCTGCATAGTAACCCTTGTAGGCAAATAGTTCCATGAAATTCTCCAAATTATAACCTTGATTTTTGTTGGTAGATTTAGGAGCCAAAGTTTTTTGTAAAATTGTCTGTAGAGTGTTTGTAAAGCGTAAGCTCTAGGATTTTCATCAGATTTTTGTAATAGTTTATAGGCACTACGAACCAAAAATTCCCCCGAAGATTCACCTCCCTAGACAAGAAAATCATCGTTAGGTGCTCGAGCCAAAGGGATCTTGTAACAGCCCGTTTTTAGTCAAATCAGAACAGTAGTTTTGGGACAACAAATCTGAAGTTGAAATAATTATTTTATTATTATTTTAATATTTACAGCATGATAGTATGATTGTGTGAAAGTTTCATTAAGAAATTTTATTGTTTGAGTGCTTAATTTGATAAAAAGGACTAAATCGCGTAAAGTGTAAAACTTGTGTTCTAATAGTTAAAGGTGTCAAATAGCTATGGAATTAAATAGTAGAGGTCCTTATGTTGTAATTAGACCATTATTAAAGTAAGTGGACAAAGATGGACATCACTTATGTAAATTTTAATGTTTAAAGTAAGGTTAAATAAGTAATTTGGTTAATTAAGGTATTAAATAAAACAAAAACCATAATTTATGCTCATCTTCTTCCTTTAGCCGAATTTAGCTAAAGAAAAAGCCATACTTAGGGCTTTCATTCGGTCAAGCTTGCATAGCTCATTAAGGTATGATTTTTGTCCCGTTTTTAATAATTTATATGTTTTTGAGATCGTTGCAGCTTAATCTAGCTAGCCCAGGGACTATTTTGCAAAATTTTTAAAGGTTTAGGATTTTTCCATTGATGAATCTATGTGTGTTTTGATGTTTAATGGTAGAAAATGCATGCTTGTTGTTAGATAAATAACATTTGTTAAGTGATTTTGACTGAATTGCATGAATTTGTAATTTTATGAAATAAGGACTAAATTGTAAAAATGTTGAAATGTTAGGGGCAAAAATATAAATTTTTCTTAATGTGTAATTTGGACTAAATTGAATATAGAGATTATTAAGTAAGTTAATTTTGATTACATTTAGATCAAGAAAAGCAAAATATGAATTTAGATCGAGGAAAGAACAAGGTTTCGAATTAATCGACTTAATTCATCGTTTTCACATTCGAGGTAAGTTCGTATGTAATAAGCTTTGTTATAATTGTATTTTATATGCTTTGATATTGCATAAAATGTGAATACGACTCTACGGACATGTTTGACGATAATTCGGCAAGTGTGAAATCCCAGTTGAACCTTAGGAATAGATTAGGATACGAATGACATGTCATTAGGGGTTATTATTGTTTTGGGTCCTGGTCCGTACATCCTACCGGTGGTTGAGTTATCCAGCATATGTTGCGGATTCTCGTTAGCTTGTGTGAGCAGCATCGTATAGCTACGTCATGACCGTTAGCTTGTGTGAGCAGACCCGTTGAAAGCCCGAGAGTGAGCATTATTGAGATATGATATTGTTATAACTTCGGCTATGTATTGACACTTCGATGCAAGATTTTATTGAGATAACTTCGGCTATATATATTGGCACTTAAGGTGCGAAATTCCCATGTATCCTATATTATTCCAAATGATTCAATGGGTATTTCGAGGATATGAAATGGTGAGAAATAGATACGTATCAATATAGGTATGTACAAAAACTACATATGCATTGAACATATGAAAGAATTGAGTTCATGGTTAAATAAATGATTGAATATATGTTAACATTGTGGTTATATATATTTTGTAGTATGTTATATGTATGTTTTGAATGGTAACTAAATGGTGAGTTTAGCTTATTATTTTCATACGAGCTTACTAAGCTTTATAGCTTACATCGTTTATTTTTCTGTGTTTTATAGTGAAATCAAGTTAGCTCGGATTCAGGGATCGTCGGAGACTTTATCACACTATCCAACTATCGCTTTGGTACTTTTGAACTTAAGTATTTTGGGTATATGGCATGTATAGGATTATGGTCATTTTGACATATAGTTTGGTAATAAATTCAATCATTTGAAATGGCTTGTAAATGCTAATGTTTCGGTTTTGTATATAGCCATAATAGTTGGCTTAATTTGGTTGATTTGGTTGTGTTTTCATATGTGCATATGGTTTTGGTTATGTGTTTATTGATGATATTTGATAATTTGAAGTACTAAATGGTTGTGAATTGAGTTTGGTATGTTTGTGAGATTAGGCTAAATGATGCATGGTTGAAAGTGGTTGTATTGTTGATTTGAGATTATGAGTTTCTAGTATAAATTGAATGGCACGTTGTGGCATTGATATGTTTGGTATTGGTTAGTATTGAAATAGTATAAATTATGCTTGAATGAGGTTAATAGAATGCTTATTTTTATGCCATGAATTGTGTCATTTGGGTTGATGTAGGTATATGCAAATTTGGGTGGCAAATTGGCTTGGTAAATAGCCTATTTTTGTCCACACGGGCAGAGACACGGGCGTGTGTCTCAGCCGTGTGTGACACACGGTCAGATTACACGTCCATGTGACCTTGGTGTTGAATTAAAAATCAAGTCAGTATGCTCCACATGGATTAGCACAAGGGCGTGTGACTTAGCCTTGTGGCATAAGTCAGTATACCCTACAGGTTTGGCATGGCCTGACACACGGGCGTGTGTGGCTATTTTTAGGGCACACGGGCGTGTGTGTTGGCTGTGGGACCCAAGTTAGAGAGTTACACATGGTCAGACATGGGCTGGAACACGACTATGTGATCCCATTTTGAATGTCCACATGACCTGTGACACGGGCGTGTATTTGGCCGTGTGAGACACACGGCCAAGCCACACGGGTATGTGTCCCCTATATTCTGTATGAATTTTCTAAGTGTTTCAAAAGTTTCCTAAGTTATCGGTTTAGTCCCGAACCACCTCGAATGCATGTTTTGGGCCTCGTAGGCTCGTATAGGGGCGATGTGAATGATGTTGAATAATGATTATATGAAAATTGAAAATGTAGGTGAAATGTGTGTTTAATTGTATAGTAAGTCCGGTAATGCTCGGTAACCCTATTTCGGCGTTGGATACGGGTGAGAGGTATTACAGATCCGGAGGATTTTTCCATCATCCTCCTCCGGAAAGGTATTATCAATCAGTTCCTTTTTCCATATTCTTTTATTACTATCGATCAACTCATTAACTTTGGAATCTCGCATAGTATTAACAATTGAAGATAATCTAAAATTTACTGCGTCTGGAATCCAAGCATCATCATTAATTGAGACATTAATACCTGTACCTACCCGCCAGCAATGTTCTTTTGCCAGAATACCTTTTGCGGCCCAGATACTTTTCCATATATAAGAGCTTGTATTTTCCAAACGGGAGTTTAAAAAATAATCATTCGGAAAATACTTTGCTTTAAACACTCGTGCAATAAGAGAATTCTAATTATTAATAATCCTCCACCCTTGCTTAGCTAGAAGGGAAATATTGAACCGAAACATGTTTTTAAAACCCATTCCTTCCTCTTTTGGACAACACATATACTTCCATTGACACCAATGTATCCCTTTCTTTCGCTGTCCTTTTTGCCACCAAAATTTAGCGAAAATATTTTCTAATTCCCCACATAAAGATTTTTGTAGAAGAAAGCGTGACATAACATAAGTTGGGATTGCTTGAAGCACAGATTTTATAAAAACCTCCTTTCCCCCTTGTGATAGTAGCCTTGTACTCCATCTTTCAATTCTCAAATTAACCCTATCCTTGAGATTCTGAAAAGATTCCTTCTTCCATCTTCCTACCATATTAGGGAGTCCTAGATATTTTTCCAGATTTGTTGAGCATCTCACACCTAATAAAGTCAATATTTCTTCTTTGTCCCCCTCTGTTGTGTTTGAACCATAGAAAATCGTCGATTTATTAAAATTCACACATTGACCTGAGCTTCGTTCATATTCCTTCAAAATTTCTTTTAAAACCATTTCTCCTCTATTTGTAGCATCACCAAACAAAATACAATCATCTGCAAACAATAGGTATGATATCTCCGGTCCCCTTCTACTAGCCTTTACTCCTTTTAACAAGCCCTCTCTTTTTGCCAGTCTTATCAAAGATGAGAATCCCTCACTGCATATCAAAAATAGAAAAGGGCTAAGTGGGTCACCTTGATGGAGCCCTCTATTGGGTTTGAAAACATTTCCTCTTCTCCCATTAACGTTCACTGCATAAGAGACTGTGGAGATACATCTCATAATTAATGCCACACATTCCTTTGCAAAGCCCATCCAAAGCATTACTTTGTTTAGAAAACCCCATTCAACTCTATCATAAGCTTTGCTCATGTCTAATTTTACTGCCATAAATCGTTTTTTTCCGGTACGTTTCTGACGTAACGTATGCAAAATTTCATAGGCTAATAGCACATTGTCAGAGATTAACCTTCCAGAAACGAAAGCACTTTTAGCACTGTCAATACATCTTCCAATAATTTCTCAAAGATGATTTGCAATTGTTTTGGCCAGAATTTTGTAGATAACTGTGCATAAACTAATAGGTCTAAAATTGATAAGGCTTGTGGGGTTTGGGATTTTTGGAATAAGCACGATATCCTAAGGTTTAAAGAGTCAAAATCCTTACCATCATTCAAAATTCCCAAACATAAAGTTTCAACATCTTTACTTACAATGTGCCAGAACCTCTAAAAAATAATGCCAAAAAACCATCATAGTCTGGTGCTTTAATGGGCCCCATTCCTTTCAAAGTTGAATAAACTTCTTCTGCTGTGTATGTTGCTAACAAAGCTGCATTAATATCAAAGGAGATATTAGTGTCAATTCCCGTTAAGATATGGGATAAATTCCCAACTCCATTAGACGAAAATAAATTTTGGAAATAATTTGAAGCGGCCTCATTAATATCTGATTCATCAGAAATTTACCTCCCTTCGTTTGATTCCAGCTTAGTAATTGTGTTAATTCATCTACAAGCTAAGGCATATTTATGAAAAAAGGCAGAATTCTTATCCCCTAATTGAAGCCAATTGGCATGTGCCCTTTGTTCCCAATACATTTCATTTTTATCAATCTCCATATTAAGTCGGATTCTAGTATCAATTAGCTTTGCCATTGTGTCATCATCCATCTCCCTTGCTATTAGATTTTCTAGTTCCTTTGTGAGCTTACTCTTTAAACCACCTCGACCCTTCTTTATTGAGCTTGCCCACCTTATCAATCTGGCTTGCAACCTTTCAATTTTTCTCAAAGATCGATCGATTTTCTTAATTT
The DNA here is from genome assembly GCA_005393395.2 of Gossypium australe. Classification (NCBI taxonomy): domain Eukaryota; kingdom Viridiplantae; phylum Streptophyta; class Magnoliopsida; order Malvales; family Malvaceae; genus Gossypium; species Gossypium australe. Next base: position 48,331,187 of record CM016614.1, read on the forward strand.
CTCATTCAATAGATTTTTCCATAGTCCACCATGCCTCAAATTTGAATCTTGGGATCCCCTTATAGCTCTTTTCATTATTTGTACTAATAAGAAAGGGACAATGATCTGAAGTTAAGTGTGTTAAGTGATGAATATTGCCCTTTGGAAAGAGATGCATCCACTTTTCATTCGCAACGCCCCTATCCAGTCTCTCCTTAATATTTGTTTCCAACAGATTCCCTCTAACCCACGTCCATTAATTGACATTCCTCTAAAACTTCACGAAAAGCTTCCATTTTTTTCTCCTCCCTCGGTTGACCTCCACTTTTTTCAAAAGAATACATTATTTCATTAAAATCACCACTTACTAGCCAAGGATGATTTTGTTCTTGACCCAAAATCCTTAACAAATTCCATGAGGCACTCTTATTGCTTACATAAGGTGAGCCATAAAACCCCATAAATTCCCACTCTTCATTGACACTGTCCTCATTGATCATCACATCAATATGGCTTTTTGAGAAATTTTTTAGACTAACTGTAATTTCTTCTTTCCATGCCAGACAAATTCCACCTCGAGAACCTTCTACTCTTACATCAATCCCAATCACAAAACCACATCTCCTTCTGATCTTTTCCATACGCTTTTCATCTATTTTGGTCTCCACAATGATGACCATTTAGGGGTTGTGTTGTTTTAGCAAATACCGAAGCCTCCGCACTGCCCGTGGACTCTTGGAACGGTGGAAATGTGCAAGTGTACACAATCGTAACAAGTAATAAAGTGACAAGTAAATGTCGAGTTATCGTACCCAAGGGACTGTAAAATAATTATTTATGAAAATGATTTTAAACACTTTGGTGAAGGGAAAATATTTGGATTTAAGAAATATTTAAAAACTAAAGAAAAACAAAGTAAAATAAAATAAAACAAAGTTCTAGTGCACGATTTTAAAAACTGATTTTAATCAAGATGATATAATTGTGTTGGATTAATTACATTTCTTAACTTAGAATTATTAAACTCGTGCTTATACTTGTTACGAAATAAATCACGGCAACTCGGTAATTTGCTAACTTATGAACATATTTACATGTTATTGCACATACATACTTATTAAATTAAACAATCTCTTGCATATTCCTATGTGATTCAACTGATAAATTCAACCTAATAAGCATATAAAAGATCATGTGAAGTAACAAAGTATCCTTACCTTGAAAGAATTTAATCATAAAAATCTTGCAGGTTATGCAAGGCATATGTATTGCCAAATACAATGCTAATTTAATCTTCAGCTACCTTAGAAGAATTAAACATGCACAGATTAAGTATTGTGTCCATTAATTATAATTTCAATGCGTTTAAATAATTAATATTTTAGTTATCTAAACAATTAAAATGCCAGAATAACTTAAGCATGATTTTACTTAATCAAACATTTTACCGAGGCCTATAACAGCATAGACATAATTTTAATGATTTAAATGGACGAAATACAATCAACCCAACACGAATTAAATTCAAGCTAAGCTAATTAAAATAACCATTTCAATAGCATAAATATTCATAAACATGTTTGTCAAAACAACAACGAAATTTAAAGAGATAAGGAACAAGAAGCAAATCCGGTGTTTCTCCGTGGCTTGACTGTTTGCTCCGTTCTTCGTTCTCCGTTGTCCTCGGCGATCAAGGTGGCTTATGAACACTCCACTTGCTGCTCCAAATGGCTGAGAAAACAACTCTTTTCCAAAAGGGGAAATTGGCACAAGAAGGCTTGGTTTTGGTGGAGAAAAGGAGAGAAATGGAGAGAAGAGAGAATGAGAGAGTGAATGAGAAATGAAGGATTGAGGGATGATTGAGGGATGGTTTGAATGATCAGCAAGGGGTGGTATTTATAGCTGATTGTGGCTGCTAAAAATAGAAAATAGTAGCAGCCAAAGAGACCTCCCTTGGCCGGCCATCTATGTGGCAAAGTTGATGGTTTCAACTTTGCTAAATATAGCATGGGGCAAATCTACAAAGCCACTAAACTTGGAGGGGTTTGAATGCAATTTTGAAAAGTATTCAAGGGCTTTTTTGCAAGCTTAATTAATCAGCTAATAAGCTGATTTTGGGCCAGCATATGGATGGTTTGGGCTGCCCAACTCCTTGCTCGGTTCGGTTCAACCGGTTTGGTTCAACTGATTCAGTTCAACTGGGCCTTTTTCATAATTAATTAAGATTAATTTATTTAGCCCAAATTAAATTGGGAATAAATTAAAATTAATTAAATTATAAATAAATATTCATAATTGGACCGTCTTGGGCTGGAAATAAATTCGCCTTGATACTTCAAATTGCTTATCGGGTTTATTCTTCGAGCAGTGTCTGCCAAGCCAATTTTCGCCCTTTGTGCGAATCTGTCAAAAATAGTCAAAATAAATCAAAATTAACTATAAAATTAATTAAAATTCATCATGTTTGTATTTTTAGCATAATTTAATTATTAAATATTAATTTAATTATTTTATAATATTTAACTATTTTCCGACAAGAATTTAATCGAAATTGCATAAATTTGAGTTAAAAAGGGCATGAAAAAGTGTATAAATTTCCGTGTTTCCAACTCCCCAGTCCACGGACATTCCAACATATAGTTTTCATTGTGCCCTGTCGGCTTGCCTTTTGGCAATCTCTGATCTATTTTGGTTGGGAAAATAAATTTGTTTCAGATTATCTATTGACAAAATTGAGCCATCTTCACTATGTAAATCTTGTCCATCGTGTTTCATTCGTTTTGCTTCATCTTCATGGGCCTTTTTTGTACAGCATTCTTCAATTTCTATTTCTACCGATTTTCTCTTTGTCAATATGCTTTCTTCACTATGATGACTCATCACTTTCACTGTATCAATTCTTTTTCAACTTGTTTTCTTGACTGGTTTCAAAATTTCTTCACGTGTATTATTCCTTCCATTCACTTTTTCTTCCACGACCGCCTTTTTTCCTGTATCTTCGTCACCTTCTCTGTTTCTATTGATCGTAAATTATCTTGTATTCTCTGGATCATGGCGCTTCCATCCTCTTCTTGTGAATTCATCTCAGGAATCTTCTCCATATCATCATATACGAACATTGAGGCTTCATCTTCTTTGAGAGGGCATTAAACTTTAAACTCTCCCTTTCAATTAAATTTAATTTTGCTTTTAACGCTAAAGAATAAGGTGGATCATCTCTGATTTTGTTTTTTTCTGCAAGTGTTAACCCGATACACTCTTTGAGACCATGCCTCATCCTTCCACATCCAAAACAGAATATCGACAGTTTCTCATATTTAAAAGAGATCCAAGATTTCCTTTGGTTGTCTATTGAGACGAAAATACCTCTACGAAGCGGTTTCGGCATATCCAATTTAATTTTAAGACGACAAAACTCGTCATTAATTTCAGATCTAAGTACACCTCCAAAAGTAACCCTAATAGCATGCAGTAAATCTTTTTTTTTATCATATTCTGGTAAGCATGGTCCTATCTTAATCCAAAATGGGGATGAATTAAGTCGGATTTGACTTCTTTCCATCGATTTAGTCAACCGATCAAAGAGAACTAAAATTTTCCAAAACAACCATGGCTGCCCCTCCATATCTGTCTCTAAATCTTCTTTAATTTGAAACACGATCAAAAAGAGATTTTGCCCTGCCAGTTGAATCTCAATTTTTTTCTTCATTTTCCATATACTCTTCACCTGTGCCCTAAAACTATCAGGATTATAGGATTTCTCTGTCCATATAGTACAAAGCAGAGTTGGCTTTTCGTTTGGTTCCACCATCGAACTTTTAACCGATAATTGAATGAGTTCTTCTGCCAAAAAGGAGATCTCGTCTCCTCCAAAACCGTCGTCGCCACCACTTTCCTTCATCCCAAGCCGCAGCAGAAACTGTTTTCGCTAGGATGCTAAGCAAAGCACTCTTAGCTAGGGTTTCAAATTTTTTACTATTAATAGTAAAATTTAAAAAAATATTTTTAAAAACATTAATTTATTAAAAAAGTTATAAATATTATTTCACATTGGAACGGATTTGGACAAAATATTGTCTAGATTTAAATAAACTTCAAAAACCATTGTCCATATTCATTCCAATCATGTTTTTAGTAGTTTTATATAACATTAATTTTCATAATATTATTAATATTTTAAAATTAAAAATATATAAATCTAAAAAATCTTTAAAAGCATATAAATTCATAAAAGATTATAAAAAATTTAAGATGATTAAAATTTTAAATAATTTAGAAGTATATAAATCTACAAAAAAAATAAAAATTAAGGCCATTGGAATAAGATAGTTTTAATAAAAGATAATGCCATTTAAATTAACATCATTTACAGACCAGAAAAATAAATAGTATTCTTAGTATTTTTAGATAATAAGAAATTTATCTTTAATTTAAATGGTTTTAATTTTATTTTATTTTTTTTAAATTTAAATTTTGAATATATCTAAGATGAACAATTTATTCTCACATTGGATATCATACTATAAAAAATTAATTAAAATATAACATAAAAGAACAATATGATTTGAATGGAATAAGAAGTGCCATATGGATTAAAAAAAAAAAAAACCCAATACTAAAGTTGTGTTTAAATCTTGAATAATGCAAATGGTTGCATTTAAATCTTGAGTAGCATAAATTTTGTAATAAAATGCATGCAAATAAAAATTATTGATTATTTTTAATGAGAAAATTTTTAATTTCACAAGCGAATTTAAAAAATTGTCATGTGTTCATTTGATTTTTACATTTTAAAAGGGAAAATATTGATACACTATCAGTGTAATTTTTAGACTCCACAAGTAGAGTCAAGGAGTTGACAAATATACTTTAGGGATATAGTAAAATATTAAAAAAAATAAATATTAAAAAAAAGACATATGACAATTTTTTGATACTGCTTGTGGAATAAAAAAAAAATGACTGCTAGTGTACCAAGTACTAATAATTTTTTAAGCCCACTTGTAAAGTTAAAAAACTCCATCGCTAATATATCAAATAGTAACCAAATTTATAAATAGTTGAAATTTTATTTTATTATTAATAAGAAATTTGTATTTTACTTTAATCATCTATCTATCTATCTATATTCTAAGAGTTAGTATTTGATATGCTAACAATGTATTTTTTTTCACAAGCATCCTTAAAAAATTATCATGTGTCTCTTTTTTTTTAAATATTTATATTTTTAATATTTTACTATTCCTCCATAAGACACTTGTCAACCCCTCGATCCTATTTGTGGAGTCTAAAAACTCTATTAATAATGTACTAAATATTTTTTAATATTATAAATGTAAAAATAGAAGAATTAATGAAGAAACCTTATTCTATATAAGTTCATACTATTAAAGTTCAATTAAAATTATGATATATATAGTCATTATTTTCAACCAATCAAAACTAATTTCTAAAAATATTCAATTCTCTCAAAAGAAAATCTCATAAATTTTCTTTTTTTGGCACGTTGTCCAACCCACTTACTATAATACCGAAGATTAAAAATACATAGAAATTAACTTCTAAATTAGTGAGCCATATTTTTTTATACGATTATTATGAACCAATATTAGCACACAATTTCTTTTTTCGCAATCAAGCCCAGCCCAATGGGCTATTGTGGAAATTTTATAATAAGCAATGCAGTAAAGTTTCTGGCCTAATTTGTTTCGTTATTGTATAATAAAAATTAAAAAGACCAATTTAAGTTTATATTGTTTTAATTTGAATAAAACAATTTTGTTTTAAATAAACCATCCTTTGCCCCTTTTATTTGATACTTTGTTTGAACTTGTCTCTTGAAATTTATATTGTTCGAGTTTGGATTTTATTTAACAGTTTAATCGCTATTAATCGATCGTATCATCACTTAATTTTTAAAAAATCTTAAAAAAATAAAAAACTTAAAACAAACATCTTAGTCATCAACTGAGTTCAAAACATCGCAGTTCCAACAAAAACAAAAACTATTACTTTTCCTAACAATAACATCTGTACAAGAGCTGCTTTCACAAAAGAAAAAAAATGATTAATTTGATTGTTTAAGAAGATCTCCAACGCAATCATCAGAATTAAGTTTTAAGTAAGGACGGCAGTTGATTCCATTTCAATAATAAGATCTGTAAGGTTTAAATCTTTTGCAAGTATAAGACCATCATGTAGTGCTATAATTCTGCTTAAGCCTAAGAACCAGCGACGCTCATGATCCCCGATAATTGCACCACAACCAACATGTCCTCATTGATTAAGAGAAGAACCTTCATAGTTCAATTTTAGCCATCCAACTGCATGGGATTCCGTCTTAATTGGTATTTAAATTTGGATTTCATCAAATAGCATAGTCATTCATTTTGGTATACCACATGTGTTCTTTATCCGTTTTACTATGGGTATAGTCTTGTTCGGGCCGAGGAGGTATTCAAGTAAAAAGGTCTCTCAATAATTTCAACTCCAAAATTTAAACTTGTGATCTAAATGCCTGGGAAAGAGATCCCGTTGCACTTCTTCCAACTACTTCTTGATATTTAAAATATTAGATATACTAACAAGTGTTAGGTGTAATAATGAATAAAAATATGTATTTGAGTTTCTTTTTATTGTAACATTTTATTCTTTTGTAATGTTTTGTATTTTTTATATAATTTTTATGTGAATGTTTTATTTCTTATATACATTTTTGGAATTTTTAGGCTTTTTAATTATATATTAAAAAATTACGACGATGATGTGTCAAATTTTATAGTGTTGTTTTATCATTTCGACAAAAAAAAATAACTAAATTATTTGAGAAAATCTAAGTTTAAGTATGAATTTTGAAAATATGTGAACACTTTATTTTGGTTGAAAGAAAGATCAGAATCCTAACAAAAGAAAATTCTAAGTATGAACAAGTCTAGGAAATGTCACTCCCACAGTATCTGCTAACAACAGATGTAAAAAAAAAAAAAAAAAAGAAAGAAATAAAAATTATATTGTGCAAAATTTGAGATTTTACTAGTACCTAATTAATGTTTATTATATTGATAATGTCGAAACTATTTTTTCGTTGAAAAACAGGATCGACTTTAAAAACGAAAATGGAGTCGCCACCAATCATTTTTTGAGGTGTGATCGGGTCACCTTGAGATTGATCATTAAAACATTTTGATTTATTAAAACAATGATCTTGGCCTATAAAATTCGAGAAAACGGGTTCGGGAGTCGGTTATACACGAGGAAGGATTAGCAACCTTATAACGCCCAAAGTTGGTACCGAATTAATTGATTAACGTCTTAATGTCGAAAATTTGAAAAGATTTTAAAATACGATCCTCTTTGTTTAAAGAAAAACTTGAATAAATTAAATTGGATGCTGAGACCCGCTTATTTCGAAGAAGTAAAATGTCATGCCCAGTGAGTTAGGATACGACATTTCGAATCCTCGAAATTAAGCTTGTCTTTTGATTTTTAAAACTAGCGCATTTAAATTCAAAAAGGATATTCGGTCATTTGGGTCAAATGAAAAAATCGGAACCCAGTAAGTTAGGGCACAATTTCTCAAAATTCCAAATACAGAATATTACCTTTGTTTTTAGAAATCCTTACCTGGAGATAACAAAATATCACATCCTAATGAGTTAGGACACAATATTTTTGAACTCCTGAGAATAAGTTTTTTATTTAACCTAGATGCTTTGATTTAAAAATAATCGGCCTTTTTAGACTCGACGAGAAAATCGAAACCCAGTAAATTAGGGTATGATTTCTCGAAGCTCCTAAATTCCGAGCGTTGCCTCATCGTGAAAACATTTTGAATCAGAATATAGCAATAAAATAAAATGTATTTTTTTTAAAAAAAAATCATGATATTTATAATAATAATGATGACACGAATAATAATGAATTTTTTTTTGAAGTTTTAACACTAAATAGAAAAATATAAATAAACAAGTAATAAAATGATAAAATAAATAAATGTATTTTTTAAAAAATGGTAAGCAAATAAACATTAAGGAAATAATAGCAATAATAAAAAAACAATATAGTAAATTTTAAAATAAACAATATACATATATGTAGTAGAATAAAATAAATAACATAAAAAAAATTAACCAAATAATAAAACAATTAAAATGCAATGAATTTTAAATTGAAATGAAGTTAAAGCCGCATACAACATAAAAGATAATATATGCAATAAATAGAGAATATATGAAATAAAATAACTTAATGAAATAAAACAAAATAATTTGATTAAAATAAATAAAATAAAAAACAAATAAAAAGGTTAAACGATGGCTGGATTAAAACGCGCAACACATCATAGGGATTAATTGGGCAATTATACCCAATCACCAAAACGACGCTGTTCTAATATCCATATTTAAATGGCCTAAGGACCAGATCGAAGCAAAAGAAAAATTTTAATGCCAATTTAAAAATAAAAGGAAAATATAGGCTGGATGAAATTGCATAGCAATAAAAATAAGGAGGGATCTAAAGAGCAAATAGCCCTTTAGTGAAAAATGTGCGGATCCTTCCCGGGTCGGGTCAACGCGGGGATCTTTAGCCATGAAACAATGTCGTTTTAGGTATTAATGACCCACTCCAAAACGACTTCCCATGAATCAGCTTTAAATACCAAAAAAATCAAGGTTGAAATCATTTTTCACAATTTCTAAAAAAACCTCAAAAAAAAAAAAACCCTTTGAGAGCTCTCGGAGTTCTGACCTAGCTCCGTCATCAAGTCGTCGTGCGCGGTGGTCGGAGACCCCAAAACGGCAATTTCTGCCCCTTTAAATGCCCTAAATATAGATCTAAAACCCCAAATAACCAAATCCCACCCCGAAATCCCAAGTAAAGGCGGTGACTTCTCGGATTCGGTTTCTCCGATCGCCAAACAAAGGTAAAAACCCTTACCCCACAATGTTTTTCATATTCTCTTATACTTAATACTGGAATAAAATAGATGGAAATTCTAGTAAAATACCTTTTAAACTTTGTGTTCCTTGTTTTTTTATTTGTATTCGTAAAAAAAGTCACTTTACAAAATACCTTCGACCTTTTTTATAGCCGAAATAATAATCAGAAAGAAAATACAAAAAGCTTTCTATTTCTCCTATACATTCGTTGGCCATTTTCTATTATTATTTGTTGGCTTTTTTTGCTGCTGTTTTGTTTTTCTGTTTTTTTTGCAGGTGAAACCACCGTACGAAGGAGGTACCGTTGACGTGGCAAAGCACATGTGGTGCTATGCGGTGCGCGTGTGGGGCTCGGAAGCATGCGGCGCGCGTGTGGAGGATGTGGAAGCCCGAACGCCTGGCTGGCATTGGGGTTGCGGTGCCAGTAGGTTTTAGAAACCTATAGGGTTTCTGAAACCCTAATCAGTTTTAGGTCATCCGGGCCTTCTCATCATTGGGCCACTGTTATTGGTTTAGGCCATTTGGGCTGGGGTCCGTTATTGGGTTTGTAAAAAATTGGACTGTTTTTTATTGCTTTGTTTTATTTTTTTGGGTTTCTGATTATGTTAATTGGGCCTAGGCAAATTTGGGACCGTACAGCTGCCCATCTTTGCTCGTTGTCGTGTAACGGGAATGAAGCAAAGACTTTAAAAGGGTCAATTTTTCCCGGTCTCACCAAATCCTGACTTCTTTCAGTGCTTTTCTTCTTCAAGGAGCTTCATTCCATCCCAGTGCATCTTCAGGGGCATAGGAACTAGCGCTTCGATCCCATTTAAGGAGATTAGACTTGTAGCGTCAATCTGTTCCGCCGCAACTTTAGGGAGATAAGGTTAATGGCTTCAATCTGCTCCGCTGCAACTTCAGGTAGAGAAGAATCAAGGCTTCAATCCGCTCCACTGCGACTTCAGTGAGATAAGATTCACCATGATAGATTTGATCCGACCTAATGCAACTTCAGAGGTATAGGACTTGTAACTTGTAGCTTTAATCTGTTCCACTGCAACTTCAGGGAAATAAGATTCGCTATCTTCAACTTGCTCCACTGCGACTTTAGGGAGATAAGGTTAGTGGTTTCGATCTGCTTCACTGCAACTTCAGGGAGATAAGGCTGGTAGCTTCAATATGCTCCACTGCAACTTCAAGAAGATAAGATCCGTCATAATTTGTAGGTTTAATCTGTTCCACTGCAACTTTAGGGAAATACGAGTCGCTGTCTTTAGTCTGCTCTGCTGCAACTTCAGGGAGATAAGGCTGGTGGCTTCAATCTGCTCCACTGCAACTTTAGGAAGATAAGATCTACCATAATTTGTAGCTTTAATCTATTCCACTACAACGCAAGAGAAATACGATTTGCTGTCTTCAGTTTGCTCCGCTGCAGCTTCAGGGAGATAAGGCTGGTGGCTTCAATCTGCTCCACTACAACTTCAGGAAGATAAGATCCGCCATAATTTGTAGTTTTAATCTATTCCACTGCAACGCCAGGGAAATATGATTCGCTGTCTTCAGTCTGCTCCGTTGCAACTTCAGGGAGATAAGGCTGGTGGCTTCAATCTGATCCATTGCAACTTCAAGAAAATAAGATTCACCGTCTTTGATCTACTCCACTACAACTTCAAGGAGATGAGATCTACAACTTCAGTCTGCTCTACTACTACTTCAGGGAGATGAGATTTGTGGATTCACTGGTCTTGCTACACTGTCCTCTGTGTAAGAGTATGCCCAAAGATCAATCATGAGATGGTTGTAATAACATACTTAATTTACCATGTTTATTAATATAAAGCGTTGTCATTATTATTTCAGTTTTTCTTTCTGTGTGTATAGATAAACTGTTTTATAATAATGTCCTGAGAATAATATGATTATTCTTAAAAGATCCTTAGTCGATTATTATTGTTGACTAGGACAATAATAATGAATTAAGACTAACATGTAGTTGATTGATGATAAAAAGTTGTCATTGATATGGAGTGTCAAAATCAATGCATGAATATGTGTGTTAGAGAACAACATATTGGATTGACCCGCTATGAGTATGTTTCTTGGATTATTATGTAATTGTCACAACATTACTCATAGTGATTAATATGTATATGATCCTCAGACTTGAGATCATTATTATCCCAGCATCGTGAGTTGTATATTTTGATACAGTCAAACGTACGCCGTAACAGGTTGTTCTATAAAGGCTGATGTTGGATATACCCAATCTATGTAGAGGGATATGGTTGATCAATAAAGGATAAGTCCCTCCTACATAATAGGAGTAATATCTTAGGCCACTTGATTGAGTGAGACTAGAAATGCATGGCCATGCTCAAATAAGTTGATATGAGATGTCATACTAATTTGTATATCATAGTCTACTCAAGATATCAAGAAACATGGGATGGACTATGCAAGTGTGACTATCCCATGACTTGTATCCGTTCCAGAGATAAAGGACTTAAGGATTAATGCATGAAAGGTTAATCACGAAAGGTTATGTCGAATCATGACTTCTTGTAACTTAGGTAGCAATGATGCATTGCTAGATGCCACTCATTGTCTGTGACAATAGAATCGTTCTAGTATTACTGCTAACGTTGCAAGAACCTACAGGGTCACACCCTATGGTTGAAATGAACGGAATAAAATATAGTTGGTATTGTGCTTGGTTGTCACATAAATTAAATTAATTAAAGAATTAATTTAATTAGGCAATCAAATATTGAACATATTATATGTACAATGATGTTGTACACATAATGATAACATAATTTTATTAATATATGAATTTGATTCATATATAAATTTAAATAAATATAGTTTTCCGGGATCCTTATTATAATTAATGTAATTATAATTTTCAGATATAATTAATGTAATTATAATTTTCGGTTAAAAACTTTATTGTATTTATTTAATCTTGAAATACATTCAAGAGATACCAATTATAAAAGGCCCAATTAAGAGGATACCTATTATAAAAGGCCCAATGAGAAAGGCACCCATTATAAAAGGTATTAAAAGGAGACAAAACTCAACATGAAAACCCTAAGTGATTGCTTGTTAGGTCTAGCAGCCGTCAAGCAAATAAGCCTCCAAAATAGTTTTGGAGATTTCTTCCGTTCATAGTCAAACTGGGTGGATTACGTAGAGGCCGACATCGGAAAAGGTTGAGGCTTGATTCGACAGTAGATCAAAACTCTTGTTGCCAAGGCGTCGCTGTCTACTCAGATTGAAGTTTTGGTAATTTCGAAACCTTTATTTCACCCCGATTCGTTCCTCACACATGGATCCATGATTTGGATCGCCGGATCTAATTTTATTCTGCTGTGCCATGGGGTACCGGCGTTCCAACACTCTGGGGGACATGATGTGTAGAATCGATTTCATGGGCCTATGCTTATGCCAAATGATTAGGACGTCGTGATCAGGATGAATCAAATGCTCCTAATTGGATATGTATGAATAATATTTGCATGAATGCGGAATATCATTTTGCGAGAAGGATCCCTTTCTAATGCTTAGGTTGTCATTGCTCACTGTTCATCATGGTTGTATTACTGACACAATATCCTATCTTCTTGTTCAGCTGCTATCCTTGACAGAGAATTCGAAGAGATAGTCAGAATTTATACTCTTCTTTCTCAAATATTTCTAACCCTTAGGTTTCGTGAGTTCTAAATAGTAGTCCTATTTGAGGTTCTTGTACTATTTAGAAGCTTCTAAAGTAATATGCAGAACTCCTTTTGTGAAAGTATTATTAGTCCATCAATCGTTATTTCAATGCAAAATGCTTGAAAATGATCATAATGATGGACAAAACTGAAATTTATCAGAAATAAAATCTGAAAAGAATGGGTTAATTAAAGAAAGCAAACATTGCTGGAATACAAAATACGTGAGGGTAAAGTAGGTGCCCCAGATATCGCAGCATGAGCTTCTTTACACGAACTTTTTGAGGACCATTTTGAGCTCAACATGTGCTTAGGAGATCAAGAGTACTTTATCGTTGCCCCGAGATGTAGCATACCTCCTCCTTATTAATTCAGGCATTGCAAGACTATCGCATGCCCCATCTTTGATCATAATTTGAGCCGCCCTTTTCGGGTTTTCGACTCAAAACCCCTTTGGTCTCAAGGCGCCCTTTGCGGGTTTTCATCTTGGCCTCTCCATTTGTTTTTTTTTCTTTTCTTTCATTCTTTCATTCTTTCTTCTTCTTCTTCCTCTTTTTAAGTGAAGTATTTCTTGATTGAATCTGAATTCAAAGGATTAGGCAAGCTCTTGCCATCCATTTCGATCAACATCGACGCTCCTCCAAAGAAGGCCTTCTTTACCACATAAGGTCCTTCCCAACTTGACATCCACTTTCTTCTGGAGTCCTTTTGTATATGAAGGATCATTTTCAAAACTAAGTCCTCCTCATGGAATCTCTGGGACGAAACTTTTTGTTGTAAGCTCGCATCATTCGTTTTTTGGCATATTTGACCAAGACGGATAACTTTTAACCTCTTCTCTTTGATCAGATTTAGCTGATCATACCAAGATTTGGATTCATTCTGCTTCATCCAACTCCATCTCTAACAAGACTCAAAGAGAAGAAACTCAACTTCGATGATAAAGGCGTTGCCTCGGTAGAGGTATAGATGGTAATTTCTCAGGCTAATCTTTATGAGTTTCAATCATTTTCTTTACGTTTTTTCTTTTTTTTTTGTTGCCTCCACTGTACTGTTCATTTTGGGGCAATGTGATGTTAATCTTGAATAGACAGCAAACTTTTGATATCGTGCTATTGTTCAACTTTAGTGCATTGTCAGATATGATCCTTTTTAACGTTCTATACTGACGTATGATCTCTTTTTTTTTTTCAAGAATTTGTTGACTGCCGACTTTGTGGCATCGGCATATGAAGCAGCTTTTGCACACTTGGTGAAGTAATGGACTACCATAAAGATGAATCGATACCCACTAGAAGCCTTTGGTGAGATTGGCCCACTGACATTCATGCCCCACATAGAGAAGGTCTATGGAGATGTCATGAGGAGATCAAGGAGGCATAAGAATCTTGTCTCCATAAATTTGGCACTTATGGCATTTCTTAGTATAACTGATGCAATCCCCCTCCATGGTGGACCAACAGTACCCAAACCTCATGATTTGCCTGGCCATTGTAAAACCATTAGCATGTGTTCTTCAGGCACCCTTATGGACCTCTTCTAAGAATTTTTTAGCCTTAACAGCATCCACACGTCTTAGTAGCCTAGACATCTCTTGATATGATCATGGGAAAACATTTTTGAATTTTTTGAATAACTTCAATGACGTCTTGCATTGTCTCTGTGGTGATACGGGCTCTGATCTTCACCTCTTTCTCTTTTCCTAGGCTCACAATGACTTTTTGTAAGATAGGATCTGTTTTTCATCTTGTTCTACCATCCTTAACAAATCAGGAGATAAGTTACAATCTTTGTCGTCTTCAAAGTCCTAAGATCCGTCTAGACACATATTTTGCTCAAAAGTAGATTCTGAGTCAGTAGTAGCGTCGCTCATGTCGTTGATATCTAGGGACTTGTTGTAGGTATGAGGGAATATTCAAAGAACAAATGAATCTAAGAATAATTATTTATGTGGTATGAACATGAATGAAATAAAGGAATGAAAGAATATTTGCTCAAAGTGAGACATAAAAATGTATTTTTTATTGAAATAAAGATGTTAGATATGAGCCTATTTCACAAAAGGATTCTTATTACTTCTAGGCTTAAAGCAACAAGCGTGTTTTAAATATTACTCTAAATTAGCTCTAAAAAATACAGGGCTCTCTTCCACAGTCTTATTGTTCAAAACACTCCCAGGCTCATAAGGGCGAATACCTGATAAGTTTTCTCCTCCAACTCCTTTTTCGGATATAGCATTGATGCTCCCATTTCTGAACATTCCATCCGGGCCTTCAGTATATTTATAGAATTCCAGTTCCTTATTATCCATCAGGCCTTGCACCAAGGCTCTAAATTCATTGCACTTTTGAATCTTGTGACCCTCTTCATCATGGAACTCACAGTAGTACCTTGCTTCTCTGGGCTTCTTCTCTATACTGGTGATTAATCCTCATTCTACCATTTTCTTCCAAATCTCCCTCAGCGGGGTTTTCACTTCTACTACATCTGTCTTGATTCTCTTCCCTACACTCTCGATTATCGCGTTTACCCCTTTATTAGAATGGTTGGGTAACGTATTTTCGGCATCAAATTTCACAATACCCATGTTGATGAGTCTTTCGATTATCTTTTTGAAAGAGGTACGATTCTCAATCGAGTGTCCTGTGATTCCTGCTTGGTACTCACATTGGGCGCTCACGTCGTACCATTTGGGAAGGGGAGGCTGTATAGGTTTTAGGTAGAAAGGGGATATTATATGTGCATCAAACAAACTTTGGTACAACTCCCCGTACGTGATCGAGATTGGCGTGAATCAGAGTTTTTCTGAGTTCAGTCTTGGATTGGAATCTTGCCTTGGAGGGACCTGATGGCTTGCAGTTGTCGTCCTTGGCTGGCTTACGGTATTCGGCCTTGAATAGCCCTTATTATACATTCTTGCATTATTCGCCTCATTTTCCCTCTTCCTCAGGGCCTTTAAAGTATTGATTTGGAAGCTCCTTTCTTACCTTTTCTATTTGTAATGATCTTCAAATTGTTCTGGGAGCTCCACTCTCGCATTTTTTGTTTCCACTAGATCATCCAGATTAAGGACAATAGGGTTGATTGGGTTATCCCCTAGACTAGAACCTGAACTTGTCGGGAAGTTCACCGGTGTCGAGGTACCGATCTGGTATTGGGGTCTGATGTTAATAGACACCCTTTGTGGATACATGTTTGGTTGTGCTTGGGTGTTTGTTGGGGTAAAGCCTGAATGATAAGCAGAGTCCTCGTTATCGTCCCTGGAATCAACCCTAGGGCTTTTTCCTTTTTCTAACCCTCTAGCTAGCATCTGGGTTAACTGGCTCATCATGTTTCTTTGAAATTCTAGCATCTGATTCTTTATATCTTGTTGAATTTTGGCTATTGCTCTAGCATCTGTATTTGTATTTGCTTTAATCTCCCCAACCTTTGGTCCATTTCTTTAGTTTTTGCTTGGGTACCGTAATGATGTTTGGTTGATAAGTTTTTGTTGGTTTCTAGATTAACTCTAAAATGATTTTAACCAATTAGGATCTTTCTATGAAATTTAATGCACATGATGTGATGTAATGCGAATACATGAAATGAATGCTGAAAAGCGTCGATTCTGGTTCAATTTCATTTAGAAAACTTTACTAGAAAATAAAATTCTTTACATAAAACGAATTACAAATATGTTTTTTTCCCTAATGCTCAAAGTTTTAACTTTCTTAAGCAACGAAGCTAACTCATGACCTCTATCTAATTCTAGCTCATACTTCACACTTAGCACGTTGGCCTGAATTGCCAAGGTCTGTAAATGATCGGCTACCTCCCGAATCTGAGCCATGACTCACCCATAATGTAATCTCTATTCCTAACTTGAATCTGAGAATGGTGAAGCTGTTCCTTCCAACGTTCCTCACCTACCTCAAGAAGCTCTACCTGGAGCTCACAGCTTTGTAATGCAAACTCTAGTTCTTCTATTTTTCTTTTCATTTCTTCAATCTTGTTCAAACTTGCCTTTAATTCAACCGCAGAATTATGATTTCTATGCTGATGAAGTGATATTTCAAGTTCTGCTACTCTAGCCTTTAATTCTCTTTTGTCATTTTGGGTTTCTAACAAACTCCTTTCTAGAGCTTCTTTTTGTGCCAGAGCCTCCTGGAATTTTCTCTCCAATCGATCGGCTTTGGTTATTTCTTCTTGGATCTCCTGTCTCCATTGCTCCGACATTTTTCCCAATCTAACAGTTCTCATTAATAGACGCAATTTATTGTAATCCGTCCTCAAACTATCCAAGTTTTCATTGGCTTTATTATTTCCTTTCCTCAATTTCTTGGCCTTTAGATTTTGAACATCAGCATCTAACCTTAAATGCATCTTTTCTTCCTCCAATTGTTCGATCTTATTTTCAAGTTCTAAATTCCTCTTCTCGAAGTCCTGCTTTATGATTTCTAATTCCGACGGGATCACTTGTAAGTACTCTTCCATAGGTCGAACACCTTCTAAATTCGGCCCAGGGATATTATCGTTAATTCTTTTACTCCACCATCAACTGTATTCGGGAGTCATCATTGAACCTACAGCCAGTCTTTTCATTCGACGAGTTTGATTCCAAGCGTTAGAAATCTCCTTTACCCTTTCCTGTAGTTATCTCCCCTGTACGAAAACTCACATTGAGCTAGCCCATGCATTGTTGGTATGAACTGTCTTGACCTGTATTGCCTTAATACGAGCAAAGGAGCATATCCAACATCTCCCCAAATCCCAAGCAAAGGGACCCAGTCAAAACTCCCACATCGGTAAAGAATTTCGTCAGAAATCAACCAAGGAGCTCTCTACTCGACGTCTTCTTCCTAGAGATTTTGGAGGAGCTCTATCCAATTCTCCTCTGATATGTCATCCCTTCTTGGTGTGGCCACTATCTCCTTTAATGGGGAGTAATTTCCAGAGAAAACCCAATAAGACACCTTATCCACCTTCCAAAAATGACTGTGAAACCAAGCTAACAACAAATGTGCGCACCATATAAATCTGCCTTCACTGGCCCTCCAACACGCATTCAAAGATCTAAATGCCTTGGCCAATATTGCAGGAACAGGTGTGACTCATTTATCAAGTCGATTAAAGAGATCCGAAACCGCCTCATTTACATACCCTAATACCCTAGGGAAGATTATTAAACCGTAGATGCTCAAAGCAAACACATCGACTCTCTTCTTCGTATCAGGATGCGCTAGAATCAAATCTCTCAAATTCTTCCATGGGATGCACTTACATTCGCCTTTTTGCTTGATCCTAGCTGTAATCCACTGTTCGCTAATTCCTGTAATATTCATCAATTTCTTCCAAAAGGTCGGGACATAAGCGGCTCTAGAATAAGCTTTATCAACTTGAACCTTTGGACAATGCAGTAGGGCTGTATATTCTTCCGCAGTGGGCACTAAATCGACCCTTCCAAAGGTAAAACAACTGTATGCAGGGTTCCAATATTGAGCGAGGGCCCGGAACAAATGCTCATCTACCTTGATGTCGAGTAGATACGACAAATCCCCATAATTATAGTAGAAAAACTGCTTAGTTTCATCATTCCACTGATCCCATTATCTTTTAATTCCTGAAGGTTGTTTTACATCATACTGATACGGGTGTAGTCCCATAATTCTGATGTGTACCCTTCAGCTAGACTATCCCCTTTCTCTAATTGCATTTTCTCTGACCAAATATGGATAGTCGCGTTATCTTCCACTTTATCAAGAAATTCGTTCTCCATGGTAAGCTCTCTAATTTAGTAATCGAACTCGAATCGACACTCTTTCAAATATGAAATGACATGCAAACATAGCAAAATACAATAAGTTAGTACAACATACAAAAACAAAACTCAAAGTAAATAAAAGAGAATCAAAAACCTATCTGGGTAACCGCTAAGGTTTCTCGCAGTACTATCTAGGGTGGGCTCCTAGGGTCTTCTACATGCGGTTTGGTTCTAAAATTGAGGTACCCGAACCAGCAGATTCCTCGATCCTCACCCATTATAGGCTTATACGGACCGAGTTCAGTTCAGGGGAATACATTTCCCTATGGCTACACGGAGATGAAAATCTCACGAAGATATAGGTACGGATGTATCCCGAAAGCGATCCACTATCTTGCACGGAGGTGAAAACCTCACGAAGGAGTAACTTCTCACTCCCACTTAAAAAGGTAAGACCAAACGGTCCTTATGCAATATGATGCGAAAATATTCTACGAGACTCAAACCACAACAATGAAACAATACGAACAAATGCAATAAAAGGATCGTAATTTTTCAAATCAGATTTTCAATTTTTTCGACAACAAGACAGAAAATAATCAATTTTACGGCTTGACTCTCTTATTGGTTCCCAGTGGTAGGGGTGTGCAAAATTCGGTTAACCGAATAAGTAACATTATAATATATAAATAGGCCCACTATTCACTTAAAGCCAATCCCTAAACCCAATCCAAACCCAAATATCCAACCCAACCCAATTACTCAATCCAATCCAATCATAAACATTACAAATAATTTAATAAATAAAAATAAAATTCTAAAACTAAAATTAAAATTATGTAGTAATTCATTTCGGGTAATTCGGGTAATTCGGTTAATTCGGGTAATTCGGGTAATTCGGGTAATTCGGTTAATTTTTAACCAAAAATAAAAAACATATAATTTTCGGTTAATTCGGTTAACCGACCGAATTAACCGAAAAAATTCCGGTTCGATTAATTTTCTTGAAAAAATTTCGGTTCAGTTAACAGTTAAAAATTTTGAAAGATCGGTTAATTCGGTTAATGTTATTTCAGGTCGGTTGAAAAACGGGGTTGACTTGAAAAATGAAAATGGAGTCGCCACTTTTTGAGGTGTGATCGGGTCACCTTGAGATTGATCATTAAAATATTTTGATTTATTAAAACAATGATCTTGGCCTATAAAATTCAAGAAAACGGGTTCGGGAGTCAGTTACGCACGAGAAAGGATTAACACCCTCGTAACACCCAAAATTGGTACCGAATTAATTGATTAACGTCTTAATGTCGAAATTTTGAAAAGATTTTAAAATACGATCCTCTTTGTTTAAAGAAAAACTTGAATGGATTAAATTGGATGCTGAGACCCGCTTATTTCGAAGAAGTAAAATGTCATGCCCAGTGAGTTAGGATACGACATTTCAATTCCTCGAAATTAAGTTTGTCCTTTGACTTTTAAAACTAGTGCATTTAAATTCAAAAAAAATATTCGGTCATTTGGGTCAAATGAAAAAATCAGAACCCAGTAAGTTAGGGTACAATTTCTCAAAATTTCAAATACATAATATTACCTTTGTTTTTAGAAATCCTTACCTGGAAATAACAAAATGTCACATCCTAATGAGTTAGGACACAATATTTTTGAACTCCTGAGAATAAGTTTTTTATTTAACCTAGATGCTTTGGTTTAAAAATAATCGACCTTTCTAGACTCGACGAGAAAATCGAAACCCAGTAAGTTAGGGTATGATTTCTCGAAGCTCCTAAATTCCGAGCGTTCCATCATCATGAAAACATTTTGAATCAGAATATAGCAATAAAATAAAATATTTTTTTTTAAAAATCATGATATTTATAATAATAATGATGACACAAATAATAATGAATTTTTTTTGAAGTTTTAACACTAAATAGAAAGATATAAATAAACAAGTAATAAAATGATAAAATAAATAAATGTATTTTTTTAAAAAAATAGTAAGCAAATAAACATTAAGGAATAATAGCAATAATAAAAAAACAATATAGTAAATTTTAAAATAGACAATATATACGTATATGTAGTAGAATAAAATAAATAACATAAAAAAAATTAACCAACTAATAAAACAATTAAAATGCAATGAATTTTAAATTGAAATGAAGTTAAATCCACATACAATATAAAAGATAATATATGCAATAAATAGAGAATATATGAAATAAAATAACTTAATGAAATAAAACAAAATAATTTGATTAAAATAAATAAAATAAAAAAACAAATAAAAGGTTAAACGAGGGCTGGATTAAAACGCGCAACACATCATAGGGATTAATTGGACAATTATACTCAATCACCAAAACGACGCTGTTCTAATATCCATATTTAAATGGCCTAAGGACCAGATCGAAACAAAAGAAAAATTTTAATGCCAATTTAAAAATAAAAGGAAAATATAAGCCAAATGAAATTGCATAGCAATAAAAATGAGGAGGGATCTAAAGAGCAAATAGCCCTTTAGTGAAAAATGTGCGGATCCTCCCTGGGTCGGGTCAATGCGCGGATCTTTAGCCATGAAGCGACGCCGTTTTAGGTCTTAATGACCCACTCCAAAACGACGTCCCATGAATCTGCTTTAAATACCAAAAAAATCAAGGCTGGAATCATTTTTCATGATTTCTAAAAAAAACCCTCTGAGAGCTCTCGGAGTTCTGACCTAGCTCCGTCATCGAGCCGCCATGCTCTGCCACTGTCCGCCGTCGTGCGCGGTAGTCGGAGACCCAAAAACGACTATTTCTGCCTCTTTAAACGCCCTAAATATAGATCTAAAACCCCGAATAACCAAGTCCCACCCCGAAATCGCAAGCAAAGGCGGTGACTTCTCAGTTTCGGTTTCTTCGATCGCCAAACAAAGGTAAAAACCCTTACCCCACAACGTTTTCATATTCTCTTATACTTAATACTGGAATAAAATAGATGAAAATTCTAGTAAAATACCTTTTAAACTTTGTATTCCTTGTTTTTTTTTTTTTTTATTTGTATTCGTAAAGAAAAAGTCCCTTTACAGAATACCTTCGGCCTCTTTTATAGCCGAAATAATAATCAGAAAGAAAATACAAAAAGCTTTCTATTTCTCCTATACATTCGCTGGCCATTTTCTGTTATTATTTAATGGCTTTTTTGCTGCTGTTTTGTTTCTCTTTTTTTTTTTTGCAGGTGAAACCACCGTACGGAGGAGGTACCATTGACGTGGCGACGCGCGTGTAGGGGACATGGAAGGCCGAACGCCTGGCTGGCATGGGGGTTGCGGCGCCAGTAGGTTCTAGAAACCTTTAGGGTTTCTGAAACCCTAATCAATTTTGGGTCATCCAGGCCTTCTCATCATTGGGCCACTGTAATTGGTTTAGGCCATTTAGGCTGGGGTCCGTTATTGGGTTTGTAAAAAAATTGAACTGTTTTTTATTGCTTTATTTTATTTTTTGGCGTTTCTGGTTTTGTTATTTGTCCCGTACAGATAAAATATTCAAAATTGTGACATATCAAGTCTGTGTAGCATTTACTTTTGAAGTCAGGTTGAAGGTCGGTAAAATTATATTGATATCCACGTCGAATTAATTTTAAGGTATGATATCACCCTCACTTTATAATCGTCTCTAAATTGACTTAACAAATTCCTGTACTTTTTTATTATTCACAAGTTCTCTCTTTTTTTTTTTACACGTATTTGAGTTGATATTATTACAACTTAATTAAATTGAATCCTAATCGACATGATATTCTTTTTGGTGGATATTATTTGTCAGTAAAAATTTTCCTCATCCTTAATGTTCTCTAAAAAGATAAAAGTTAATCATAAAATGTTAACGAAACTATTACACGAATTATGCTTTTAACCATTTATTTATATGGATTAAATGCGCATGTTGTTAAGAAGCTCAAAATAGTTGAAACGTAGTATTTTTCATAATAAAAGGAGGAATGGGGACATCTTATTTTGGGTTAATTAAAAGTGTAGTTGTAGAAAGTTTTCCTTGTCAAGAAATATAAAACCTCACATGCATTTGCAATGATGTTTTTCTCTTACATTTCATGTGACATCTAGGAAGCTATTCTAATGTAGCTTAAAATTTTAGGAAAGGACAATTTTTCTACAATTAGAAAGGAAGACAAGGAAAATAAATCTCTCACTGACTGCTTGCTCACCTCACAAGGTTGAAAAAAAGAACAATCAATAAATTTTTATTGGAAAAAGAGTACAATAGGTTTTTATTTTTATTTTTATGTATGAACAATTGCTAATTAAAATGCCATAAATTCAGTTACATATGTTTAGCAAAAAGGTTTGCTTTGAATTGGCTGTACCAGAGTTATGAGGAAAGGAAAAGCACGATAATTCGTGTATGTTTATGTCACGCCCATATAATTTGGGTTATAATAATAATAATAATAATAATAATAATAATAATAATAATAATAATAATAATAATAATTCAACTTTACCATATTATTTTTTTACACTTAAATAACGCTTGAAAATTCATCTAATAATTGAAATTAAGTATAATTATTTGTAATTATATAATGATGGCATGTTTGGATAATCATCGTAATTGGTGGGTTTCACCAAATTAGCTGTAATTGGATCACCCCAATTACACTCTCTAATTCTCAGGGAAGGATGAGAATTGGAGTAATTACGCAGCTAATTATACCAAAATCCAATTCTTAAAAAATTATTTTTATACAAGTTATAAAAATTGTATTATAAGTATGAACACATGAGTGTTTGGAATAGTTATGATAAAATTTTTTATATTATAAATACTAAAAATTTGTATATTTTATAAAGTTATAACAAAAAAATTATATAGTTTAAATCTTAAGAAAATTCTTAAGTTATGGCAAAAAAAATATTTATAAAGGTGTTATAACATATTTATTTATAAAAATTTATGGCAAAAAAGTACAAACATAACTTGTTTATGTATTCTTGTTATATATAATGAAAATAATGTGTTTATTCATAAATAAATGTTATTGTTTACTTTATCGTAACTTATTTAAAAAAAATATCTTTTTAAAGTTATTGAAAAAAAAATTATGGAAAGCATTATGAAAGTTATTAGACAATTTATAATTTTTATTTATTTATAAAAGTTATATATTATAAATTTTATATTATTTTTACTTATGTATTATAAAAAAGGGATATAATTTAGTATAAGTCTTTTTTCAAATTAAGTTTATGTAAGTTTTTATAATTAAAACTATACGCTATTTTGATTGTAAACCCAAATATTATAAGGTAGATACTAATTATGTAAATATAAAATGTTTTTTTGCAACATATCGTGTATTATACTTTTTGAGAGAATAGTGCAAGATACAATCACTATAGACAACTCATGAACTTTTTAATTTGAGACATTCAATATTTTAAAATGTGATTGAGAAGACATTTGATATTCTAAAAAAATATTTTCCATATTAACAACATCACCATAGTATAGTATAAAAAAACAAGGTTGGATCGTACTAATATGTTACATATTTCATAACTTCAATCATTAGTTGAATAACTCAACAAATACGCACTCGAACAATTAGATAAAATTGCATATGATGTTTATTTTTCTAATTATTTTTATTAGTAATTGTATTATCAACTACTTTATTAGACTAACATAATATATATGATGATTTGATTTTAATTCTTTTACTTGTTTAGAAATTACTTTTATCATACTAATAATTTTTATAATAATTAATATTTTTTTTAAAAATAAATTATGTAGTTGTGTAATTATAATTTGTAGTACCAAATATGACATAAGGAAGTAATTTCACATTGTCAACCAAATATGTCTAGGGAATTACAATTTTTTGTAATTACAAGAGAGTATAATTACTACCCTAATAATTACACTTTCATTCAATTAGTATGTGCCGTCCAAACAAATCCGAAATTTTAACCTTTTAATTTATCCTCAAATAAGCCCTTAATCTTCTAATTATACTTAAAATGAATCAACATTTCATTTGAGATAAATGCTAAAAAAAAGTATAAAAGCTTATTTAAAAAAAAGATAAAAGTTGAAGCATTTTCTTTTAAATATTTTAGCCTATAATTTGTTATGTTCTAATTATATTTAATAATTTATGTAATATGTTTTTTCTTGATATTTTATTTTATCAAATTTGTTTAGTGTTTATATTGCGAGTTTATATCTAGAAGTAACATTTGGCTCTCGATTAAAATATTTCAAAGTTGAATTGGGTAGGACCCTTAAATGTGCACAAATTCTTTTCATATTATTCTTTTCTTTCATAAGACTAAAATTTGAGACATAAGTTAAATGCATGAAATTTTTTTCCACTCGACCCAATAAAAATTGACAATGTATTGAATTCAAAATTTTCATTCCATCCATTGTACATACAAATTTCGAGTCAAAATCTTACTCGAAAAATTGGAACAAATTAAAAAATTTTATTTAAAAAACTGAGTTACAATCTTTGGATAAATCCCCTGATTATTCTTTTACAATGGGGCTTTAATACAATCGTCGTCTAGACTTTGATTTTGGATGGATGTAGTTTACTTTAAGTGTTATTAAGATTTGATCTTGAAGATAAGTTTACAGAGTTACTTGCTTAAGATTGCTAAAGAATTGATCCAAAGGTTTTTGCAACTTGATCTCGAAGAATAAGTTTATTTCTTTTGCATTGGTGCTATTAGACCTGGGAAAACTTCCATCCAAAGAAATTTGAGACTTGGTCTTGGATGGATGATTCCATTTAAAGAGTATTCTAGACTTGATCTTGATGAATAGTTTAGCCTCTTTCTTGTTGGTTGAATAAGATCGAAGAACATATATTTTTTAGACTTGATGCGTCATTTTTTCGAAGTTCTTTTAGTTCTTCGATTTCTTTAAAAATCTCTTGGGATTTTGGAGAAATGTTTTAGTGTTCAAAATTTACTCTCCGCTTTGATTTTGAACGTATGAAGTTGTGTTAAATGATTTAAATGTAATCCTTTTTTTTTACAGTGTCATTCAGTCAAATCAGTGAGAGTTATTATAGAATATAAACTCTTCATTTTAGTGATATACAATAATTAAATTCTTTTATTTATAATTATTGTACATATTAGTTTAAATTAGTTAGATATAAAATAATCTTATCAATGAGTATTAAATATAAAACACATTATATTTTTAATGAAAAAATGTTGATTCGAACTTTAGAAATAATATCAAGGAGAATCAGCCATAAGACCAAAACATAAATGATAAAATCTTGATAATCCAAAATTTACTTTTACAAAAGAAATGAGAAAAAAAGAGGGTGAAATATTGAAAGACAACGTTGTCATTCTCTTTGCCAATGGGGCTGTTTGGCGAGAAGAAGTAAACAGTACAAACAATGGAGAATTTTTAAGTTGTCTAGTCATAATTTTAGGTTCCCCATGACTACCCATGTGTGGCTGACCTAATAACATTTACTAAAAAAAACAAAAAAACAAAAAACAAAATTCATTTAATTATTTTCAATGCTTCATTTCTTGTTTTATAGATCGTCATGCTTAATCAAGCATTGGTTAATATAAAGTTTTGCTAACTCGTGTTTAAAGATTTCTCTTTTTCGAAGTTATTACAAGATAATTCATTTTTTATTTAATGAATTAGAAATAATGAATGAGGTTATTATAATGGTTTTGCTAAAGTATTTATATAACAGAAATATTATTTGGGAGGGGATTTACCTTGTAATACCTCTAATTCGTCTCTATTATCGGATTAGGGTTATAGAGTGTTATCAAGTGAAATGGGACATTTCACAACATTTCAAAATAATTATTCAATTAATTAATAAACATAATCAATTCATAGAATAAATACACTTATGGACCTTAAATCGGGCGTACGAAGCCTTAAAAAAAACAGTTTAAGGATGACCAAAGATCAAATCAAACATATAATTGGACTAAGTCTAAAAAAATATGAAGTTTTAAAGCTAAAATGAAAGTTTAGCAGTTGGTATTGATACCCAATCGATACTTTACAGAAAAATCAATAGCAAAATTCAATTTTTTTTCTTTGTAAAACAATGGTATTGATAATTAGTTGATGGTATCGATATTTTATGAAAAAGTATCGATACTCAATTGAAAATCGATACCATTTCGACATTCTGTTTTATTTAAGTACTGTTCATTTGGTCAAGTATCGATGGCAAATGCCCAAGTATCAATACTTATCCCAATGATGGTAAAAATCTCATATTAGCAAATTCAATTCATGACAAAAAGTTACCTAACCATAAAAGACAATAATTTTATCTATTCAAACACCTAAATAACTAACCAATATGCCATTCAAGGCACCACAATCAAGATTATTCGTTCAAATAACTAAGCTATTAAAAACATTTAACATTAGCCACCTATTCATAATTCAATCATCAACCAAACGACCAAATAAAAGTATGCATAAAAGCTTACCATACCAAAGCACTAATATCATATCTTAACCTTAAAGATTCATCTAACCACAAAGCATCTTAAATAAACATCCAAAGCTAACCATTCAACTAGATATAACCTTGCAACAAAACATTTGACATATTAATAACATAAAGCCTATATACATCCCACACCCCAAAACAAAAATACCAAAAGCTACCAAATGACTCGGTAGTGTGAGCCTTCAGTTGATCCGTTTGGTCAATCCACAACTTTGATAACTACAAAATAACATATATAAAACAAGTAAGCTTAAAAAGCTTAGCAAGCTCATAGCTTAAACATCAAACTAACTTACCTTGTTCAATAATAAACAACTAGATAACTTACAATTTTCTGATATCCAAATACAAATAAACCAAAAATACATTAGTTCTTTTTCTCATATCAAATATCTCATGATAATCCACTTCATAATAACTTATCATTTCCACAAAGAAATTTCATCATTGTAAATGTATTCACATATAAACAAGTAGTTCATTGTACATTTAGCACTTACTAAAAACTTGAATATACACCAACATTTAAGCACATAAATACATTGTAAATCCATTAACATTTTGCTCGTTGAACTAAGTAACTCGACTCAGATATTGTAACAACCCATTTTTAGTGAAAACAGAACAGTGGTTTCGGGACAATAAATTTGATGTACAAATATTTATTTTATTATTATTTTAATGTCTAAAACATCTTAGTAACATTGTACAAAACTTTCGTTAAGCAATTTTACTATTTGCATGCTTAATTTGATAAAAGGACTAAATTGTAAAAGGTGTAAAAGTAGAGTTCTAGTAGCTAAAGGTGTCAAATGGCAATAGAACTTTAATGTAAGAGTCCTTATGTGGTAATTAGACCATTAATGAAGTGAGTGGACATTTATGGGCCTATTATCAAGTGATTTTAATGTTTATAGTTAAGGTTAATAAGGTAAATTGTAAAATTAACATAAAATAAAATAAAGAAAAGAAAGATATCATCTTTCTTCCATCTTCACCACTGGAATTAACCTTAAGAAAAGCCATTGGAGAAGCTTCAACATTTGGCCATCACTCTTTGTCTTGCATGTGAGTATTTTTCGTCCTGTTTTTAATGATTTTTATGTTTTCTGAGTTGTTGTAGCTTAATCTAGCTAGCCCAGGGACCAATTTGCAAAAAAATTAAAATATTAGGTTTTTATATGAATGTATATATG
The DNA here is from genome assembly GCA_005393395.2 of Gossypium australe. Taxonomy (NCBI): domain Eukaryota; kingdom Viridiplantae; phylum Streptophyta; class Magnoliopsida; order Malvales; family Malvaceae; genus Gossypium; species Gossypium australe. Next base: position 48,359,271 of record CM016614.1, read on the forward strand.
TTGTTTGTGATGTTTGATGGAAGAAAATGAACCTTTGTTGTTAGATAAACAACTTTTGTAAAGTGATTTTGGTTGAAAATGTTAATTAGGGATTAAATTGAAAAATGTGAGATATTCATGGTAAAATTGTAAAAATAATGAAATATATGAGTTGCTAGAGACCTATATGAAATTCAGCTAGCATGGGTTAGGGATGAAATTTCATGAATTTTAATTTACGAGCTTAAGGACTAAAGTGTAATGAAATAAAACAATAGGGGAAAAACATAATTTTACAAAAATATGAATTTGGATTGAATTGAATAGAATGATTTTTGAATGAATTGAATTTATTCATTTAGATCAAGATAAACCTTGTATGGCTTTAGATTGGGGCAAAGATAAAGTTTCAGATTAATCGACTCTGTATCTGCATTTTTATCGTCGAGGTAAGTTCGTACATTTAAATAGCGTTTTAATATGTTTGATTTAAATGCTATTTTGTCGTATTATTATATTATGCCTCTATGGAAAATCCAACGATCTTTTGACGACTTTTGAGCCCCATTTGAACCTTAGGAATATATAAGATACAAATAACATGTCATTGGGCTTACCATGTTTCGGGTGCTGGTCTTGAACATCCTATTGGTGATTGAGTTCCGGTATGTGTTGTGCATACTTGACAACTTGTGTGAGCAGCACCGTGTAGCTATGTTCAGACCAACAGCTTGTGTGAGCAGACCCATTTATGGCTCGAGAGAGAGCATCTAGGTAAAGAAAAAGGAAATAAATGGTTTCTACCATATATTAACACACAATGTGTGAGATTCTTGTGTATCTGATAATATTCTAAGTGGTTTAACGGGCATACAAAAGGAAGGAATGGTAAGTGTTTCGATTGGAAATGTCATGAAAGTATGGAAAAGTAAGAGATGTTGATGATTAAAGTATGTATAGCCATATTCATGAAAAGTGTGAATGTTTATATGCTATGTTCATAAAAACTATTATATCATGTGGTGAATTTACTAAGTTATGTGTTTATTCACTAACTTGAGTTGTTGTGGATGCTTAGGCTTGTGCCAAGCTATGTTGGATTAATTCATAAATTATTTTAAGCTTATGTATTGAAATGGTAAGCGTTGTTTATGATTTACGAACTTACTAAGCATTATATGCTTACTTTGTATTATTTTTTCTATGTTTTTAGATAATCGGAAGCTCGTTCAGGTTCGAAGCTTTTCGGAGATACATCACACTATCTATCGACTATATCGGTAGATTTTGATGATTTTGAGTCATGGTTATAATGGCATGTATAGGTGTTCTGTGTTTGATGAAATAATCATTATATTTGGCTTATAAATATGGGATTTTGGTTGATGAATTGGTTATTATGTTGGCATGTATATGTGGTTTTATAATTGTTGGCATGTATATGTGGTTTTATAATTGTTGACATTTTGGTATTTTTGTGCTTAAATGGTGGATGTTGAAATGGTAAATTAAATGCATGCTATGAATGGTTCTTTTAATATGCTTGAATGTGGTCATTGTGGTATAGTTTGGTATGAAAATAGATAGTAATTGTTGAGTTGATAAATGGCTAATTTGGTATGTTTGGATGTGGTTAACATATGGTCAATTTTACTAAGGTTTAGTGATGATAGGTGTTGAATGGCATAGTTGGTATATTTGAGTGTGATTTTGGCATGTGAACATTGTAATAAGTTTTGGCATAGATTTAGGTACAAAGGTTGGTTGATTTATGGTTAAACTATGCAAGTGTATAAGCATGTTTGGTTGTGGTGTTTGAGGTGCCTTTTAGGCATATTGGTTGAATGATTAAATACCATGATGATCTAGCTTGAATTTGCATGTGTTTAGGTGCATTTTGGATGCTTGAAAATAGGTGCATATGGTTTGTTTAAGTGATCATGCTTTGGGTGAGGGAAATGGCTTGAAAATAGCCTATTTTTCGTCCATATGGCCTAAGACACGGATGTGTGCCTCAGCCGTGTGTGACACACGGCCGTGTCGCATGGCTGTTCAAAGGGTTGCAAGTCAGGCAGTTACACAGCCTGGCACACGGGCGTGTGAGGCCATTTCGAGAGTTACACGGCCTGGCACACGGGCGTGTGACTTTGCCATGTGACCCAATTAGTCAGAGAGTTACATGGGCATAGATACGAACTGGGACACGGTCGTGTGTCCCTACTTCGAATGTCCACACGGCCTGGCCACACGGCCGTGTGACCCCTACAGTATGAAAATTTTGAACTTTTTTTTCCAAAAATTCTATATGTTTTCGATTTAGTCCCGATTCGTTTCTAAAGTGTTTTTAGGGCCTCGAGGGCTCGTATAAGGGACAATATGTATAAGTTTGATTGATATTGCCATGTTTTATGATATGTCTGAAAAATACAATATATTAATCTCATACACATTTCACATTCCATTCAATGCATATGACACTCAAATTTTCATTAATTACACATTTTCACTAAGCTTTTACGTTTTTCACAATTTAGTCCCTATACCCAAAATTTCCAAATTAAGAAATTTTCACAAATATCCAAAGCTAACTGAATATCATTCTAAGCTAGGGCAGTCCACCATTAATCATTAATTACTCAATTTCCATGAAATTTTAAATATTTAATCAATTTACTCCATTTGCTAAAACTATCAAAGAAATTAATTAGTAAACTAATCAAAATCAACAACTAACACTTCAACTCCATCGATTAACATCCAAAATAAGAAGGGTTCATCAATGGAAACATCCAAAACAGTTTTAAAAACGAAGGTACGAGTTAGCTAGATCAAGTTGCAACGATCTCAAAAACATAAAAATTACTATGAATAAACTCAAAAAGAACTCACATGCAAGATGAACTATGGCCGAACCTCCCTAAGCCCTTCAATGGTGTTTTTCCTTCCAAAATTCGGTGGAAATATCCACTAAAGAAGATGATATTGGTTTTGTGTAATTTGTTTCTTTAATTAATTTATTAAATTACATGTTTACCCTTTAAATTGTTCTTGCATTTTCACCTAATTCATGCTTTAACTGTCCAAACTACTTAGAAATGGCATATTTAATTTATAAAATCCCTCACCTTTAATAATTACTTCCCTTACTCGCATAATTCAACAATTATGAGTTTGACATCTACTACAATTTGATCCTTTTTATCCAACTAAGTAACTATACAATAAAATTTCTTCATCAAAAATTAATATGACTCTAATGTAATGCCATAAATGTTAATTAAGTAATGAAACACCCCCAAACCCAGCCCACGAGTCTCGACCAGATCTGGTATGTTTCTCGAGTAAAACGGTTCAAACTTTTTGTTCTTTGGAAAACTTTGAGTGATTTTGGAGAAAATTTGATTTGGGTTCAAATTGAAAACATCGTTATTTTCAAAGGTTTCGTTTTGTTAAAACTTTATTGTTATATTTCAAAACTATAAGTTACCGGTAAAAGTCGAGTCTTTAGAGTTTACTGTTTAGATTGAAAATCATTTGTGTTAGATGTCAAAACTTTTAAGGATTTATTATTTTAGGAAAAGTTACTCAGTCCTTGATTTGATAAAAAAAATCGTATCATACTAAATAATTGAAATGCATGCATAAACAGTTTCATACTAAATGGCCTTATTACATCAAAACAGAACCCAAAATAAATTCAAAGTACTTAAAATAAAAAGTCCAAATAAAATAAATTTCGTGCTGAGCATGGCCACCACTAAGCTCCTGCCAACCCGATCCATCACTGAGTGTCACCTGAAAAATGTCCCACAACGGGGTGAGTCAAACCGACTCAGTGTGTAACAACCAACGCTAAGTCCTAACGATTCAAGCATATCAGATCATACATATACATATAGCAATTAAATATAATGATGCAAACCCGAACCCAAACCTAGATACCATCCGCTACACATCACCCGTACCAACCATCACATCGTGGGGACTACTAAGTCGACCCTCCATCTGCTACACACCATCGAAGGCAGTCGCTGCAGTCGACTGGCACATCGCCCTTATAAATTCGTGGCATAGCCACCAGATAATATTTTTGTGACATAAGTCACCACATTCAGATTTCGTGACATAAGTCACCACATTCAGATATTGTGGTATAAAACCACCAGATCACTTCCCCTTAATATAACACCCATATGCCCCATATATCATACATATCATGCAACCTCATGCCATAGGCCTTATTTCACATTCATAACATTTTCACATTTGTGTCATAACAGATATTCTTATTATTGACATAACTTTAGAGAATAACGTACCTGAGTACTCTGTACCATTTGTATGGTACCTTTGGCCACATTTCACATTATTATAAACATATATTATATTGATGCCATAAATCTATTAAGAGTCAGTGTGGGGTACACACCTGATTTACTTAACGCTTTCACTGAAATCCCGAAAACCCGATCTAATGCTTTAGATCCTTAATTCCTACATTCGGCCAACACTTAGTATTTTAGCAAAAAGCCTATTCGGTTATAAGATCAAATCCCGTGATATTCCTTCCTTCCAATCGGCCAACACTAGATCATTTAACAGGTTAGTTTCTGGCTTTTGAATAATTAAGAAACAGGTCTAAGTCACCAAATAGGGCCTTGGCCGAATATCACATGCACTTACCTTGGATAACCAAAGCCCAAATAACCTGCCTTAGTAGTCGGCTACACTAGAAATCCCGAAAGATCCTTCAAGTATTCGGCCAAAGACAATAATGGAATTAGTACCTTGATTTCGACAGTCAGTGAAAGAAAGAGAATTGTATTTCGACATAGAAGAGGTTCCTTACCAACTTAATCAAATGTCCTTCCTTGAAGCAAAGAAATTCGACTCTTGCTTAACTGATCCAATCGGCTCCTAAGGGGTAGAGGAGCATTCGGCTATGGCCACCAAATAGAGAATTCGGCTTCAACAAGGCACACAAAAAGGAAGGGTATGAAGCTTTAGGGGTTACGGCAATGGTGGTATTTTGATGGAAGAAGTTGCGGCAATGTTGATCTTTGGGGGAGAGATTTCGGCTAGAACAAGTTAAAAGAAAGAGGAAAGAAAGGCTAAATGATGTTATGAAATTCGGCTACTCCTCCCTCCTATTTTGGCCGAAAATCACCTCAAGAGAGTCCCTTGGCCGGCCACTCTTCCCCCTTATCAGCTTCCTCATTTTTCTCCTACTTTACCTCTTATCTACCTATATAAGATAATTTAATTAAAACCACAATTATCTTCCATCCTAGCCGAATTTTAAAAAGAGATTGACCACATCCATAGCTCATCCACTTGGTGTTTTAATGCCGTTCAACTCCCCTCTTAGCTTGACGCAAAAATACTCCAAAAATGCTTCCCTTGTTGCTCGAACCTAGGCCCTTAAACCCTGCATATAGAGTCACTTGTATGGGCTTTATGTGGCGCCTTGCAGCCACTTTACCAAGCTGATATTTGTGTCATAAATCCCCTACATATTTTCTTAAGGCCTATCAGGCTTGGCTCCCCTTGAAGACTTAAAATTAAATAATTTCTAAGGCATTTGACTACACACCAAGGTTCACAAAATTCATACAACACAATCAGAACACACATAGGCATGCTACTTCATACAATTTAGCATTAATGCATAAGCCATAAATCCCGGATATTACAAGTAATAAAGCACAAATATCAATAATCAAAACTAAAAAACGGGGTATTACATACTTACACGATGTAAAATTAATATGATTTTATATTATTTCATAATTTTTTTATGATTGATATTTTAACAATGCAACTGTTATACTTCATGTTTTATTTTTATAGATCATGCATGTCAAGTTTAGAGTAAAGATTTTCTTAACTATTTGTTTTACGTAAAAAAGTTTTCAATCATTAAATGTATATTAATGTAGACAGTATTTTAGATCAATATGATAGAAATATCAGATTGGTTCTAAATTTTACATGCATGACAAGTATAGTTATATTAATAAAATCGATGGCTAGATAGTTAAAATATCAGTCGTATGAAAAGTTATGAAATAGTTTAAAATTATATATGTTAATTTTATACCAACATAAAACTAGTGTAAATGGATCCCTCCCCTTTTGTTATTGTTGTTAACAATTTGAGGTCTACAAAGTTTAATACGTACATTTATTGGTTTTTTTTTTATAAGTTTCAAATTTTAATTTTTTTAATATTATGTGTATAAGTTATAACATTACTCTATTGAAAAATACTAAATGTCTAAATATAAAAAAGGAAAAAGAATATGTCAAGCTGATTTAAGTTTAACATTAAATAAGCATGGAGCTTGGCATAAACTTCTGGGTGTGCTTATCACAGGGATTATTTATACTACTATGGTATTTGACCTAATAAGCCTTTGAACTTTTTTAAAAAAGTTAATTAAGTCTCTTCGAACTTTTTGCATCTTATCAAGCTCTTGAACTAACATAACATGTTAAATAGACACTTTGATTGACATTAACTATTATTATTTTTTAATCAGTGAGGTAAACAAGAGGAAAAATATGATGGTTAAACGGGGAAGAATGAAGTGAAGGTTAGGGAATGGTTTCAGTTTTGGATATAGTTAGGAGATCAGGAAGGAGGAGTGTGTACGTGTGTGCATATGAGCTATTTGCATTGCCCTTTTATAGTGGGGAGCAAGCTTGGATACATGTCTTGAGGTTACTGATGTGGGACTTTGATTTGATATCCTTGGCAATGACAGTGATGCTATGTCTTAGGACGAAACATTTTAGGGTAACTAGTAATCAATTACTTTGAGCCTCCACTAGTCTTAGCAGAGTTGTCCCTTTCTAAAATTTTTCGACTTGATGTTCGCAAACTAACCCCAGGTTTGCAATGTAATTGGTTCCATTGAGAGACACATGTTTAGCTCTCTATGGATGCACTTGAGGTTCACGAGGCTTACTATACAAGGTTTAAGCAGCTCGTTAGATAAGGTATAACAATTGCCCTTAGGCGAGTAAAGGTTATAAAATGACGTTCATAAGCCTTTTAGAAAGTTTGCAATGTGAGTGCAAGTAATGGAGGTTTGGATAGTTAAGCTGAAGTCTATGTTGAAGTGTGACATATTGTATTAGTGCCTTCATTTTGCATACGAGTATTTTTAAATTTGAATTTTAAATAGTTGAAGCTTTAATAATTGAAGCTTTTAAGTGCATTAGATTTATGGCAGGATAAATTATTCTCATATGTACGTTCATACATATTTAATAATGAATGTTGCGAAACGTGTGAGTGTTTATGGTGTGCTTATTGGGTTCCCAATGAAACCATCATTATTTTTAATATTTGGATACATGTGTCATGTTTTAGTGAGGCAACTTTACATGTATAAGTAATAGCGCGTGCTTGGGCACATGATAACTTAGTAAGTTTCAAAACAATTGAAAAGTTTCATTTTCACTTATAAATAGGGATGAGGATCAACTATTTCATCATCATCATCATCATCATCCATTTATTGAGTTTTCTGATATTTACAACTTCTTTGTCCTCTGTGTTTCTGGTGCGATCTTTGTTGGTAAGTTTCTATTGTTTTTATTAATTTTATACTGTTCTTTACTTTCATTTTACCCTTAGTGAAACATGGCTACGAGATCAATCAACATTCTAACTAAGAGAATAATTCTTGTGTTCCACATCATTAGAGAATATGTGGAAACTATTGGCCTATAGGGGGATTACTTGTTTCGATAATTTCAAATACAAATTTGAGATTGTGACGGGGAAACACTGGCTGACTAAGATGAAAAATTGTAAGAAGGAGAATTTTTGGTTTCTACTACCTTTATATGTATTTGAAGCAGGTTTTCACTTACCTTTGCACCTTTTATTTTTCGAAATGTTGAATTTGTGTGGAGTAACTCCTAGGTAGTTGATGGTCACTTCTTGGTAGATCTTGATTGCATATTTTTAGATTGTCATTTACATGGAGAAGAAGCCTCTGTAAATGTATTTAGGAGAATATATATAGTAACCCTTGCTAGTGAGATAAATCAAAAGGGATTCGTGATGTTTACTACTCGAAGGGGAAAGAAAGCCATCGTTGATAATACCATTAGTAATTTGCGTTTGGTGAGGGACAAATACATGAAGATGGAGCAAATTTGTGATGGAGACTTCCCTTTCCCTTTAGTTTGGGTGGAACTTTCTGCTAAAAGGAGTACATGGGATTCCTATTTGTTGAGCAATGCAAAGGAAGCTCAAGGTTGCAATCAAGTCCATCTATAAGATACGAGCAAGTTCATTGTAACACCCCTAGCCCGTATTCATCGTCAGGTTAGAGCTACGGAGTGTTACCAGAGCATAACATCGTACAATGTACAATTAATTAAAGTTAATAATTCATGACATGAATCATAACAATATCAACCAAAGTCATACATACGGTCCCTTTTACGGGCCCTCGAGGCCTTAGAAAGACATTATAAATAAATCGGGACTAAATCGAAAACATATGAATTTTTTTTGAAAAAAGTTGAAGTTTTTCAAACTGCAGGGGTCACACGGCCAAGAGACACACCCGTGTCTTAGGCTGTGTGGGCATTTGAAATAAGGACATAGGGCTGTGTCCCAGCTCGTGTCTATACCCGTGTAATTCACTGACTTGGGCCACACGGCCAAGCCAGAAGCCTGTGTGCCAGGCCGTGTACCCTTCGAAATAACCTCACACGCCCGTGTGCCAGGTCGTGTGCTAGGTCGTGTAACAACTGGCTCGCAACCTTTTTGAAAGCTACAAGGAACACACAGCGGTGTCGCCTGGTCGTGTGTCACACAAGGTTGAAACACACTCCCGTGTCTCTGCTCGTGTGGACGAAAAATAGGCCATTTCCAAGCCATTTTTCTCACCCAAACTCACACCTTATGCACAAGCCAATTACACCTAAAATAAAGCATTCAAAACACACTTTACATATACATATCGAAGTTTACACAACATAGAAACTATCCGTTCAACCAATAAGCCAACATGGCACCTCAATTTCAACAATCAAACTTACCTAAACATCTAACCAATTCATTCACTAATTAAGCAACCAATTCAACCATTTCAAAATCACATTTACCCATATGTTCATATACCCAAAATTCATGCACAACCAATACCAAATGTCCATTTCCACAACTAACATGTACCATACCAATTTGACCAAAAGATGATCACTATCAAATTACCAAATCAATCCATTAGCAACATTTATGGATTATTTCTATTCATACCATTCACCATTTCATAAAATACCATTACCATATCATTTCCCTACCATCATTTTTAACCATCACAACATCAAAATAACAACCACACCAAAATACCATATAATTATAATATCATACCCACTAGATCATCATCCATAATGTCATATATATACAAGACACACATAATGGCTAAATCTCATCAAACAAGACACTTATATATGCCATTATAACCATAACTTAAAATCATAAAAATACACCGATATAACCATTGGATAGTGTGATGGATCTCTGACAACTTTCAATCCGTATGAGCTTCTGATTAACTAGAAACACAAAGGAAAATAACACGAAGTAAGCATACAATCTTAGTAAGTTCGTAATTCATAAACAAAGCTTACCATTTCAATTTATAAGCATAAAAACAATTTGAGAAAATCCAACATGACTTGGCATTAGCCTAAGCTACAACAACCTTTCAAGTTAGATAATCACATAGCTTAGCAAATCATCTCAAAACATCATAGCTTTTATACATACTACTTATAAGCATTCATATTTTCAAGCATATGGCTAACAATATTTTTAAACATCATCAACTCATACCTTTTCATACTTTCATAGCATCACTTATTGAAGCATTTGCCGAATCTTCCCTTTTCTATACCTGTTGAACGACTAGAATAATATCAGATATGCGGAAATCTCGCACACTATGTGCCAACATGTGGTCGAAACCACTACTATCTCATATCTCATATCAATGCTCTCTCTCGACCCATAAATGGGTCTGCTCACACAAGCTGTCAGTCAATGTAACACCCCAAACCCGGCCTAGACGTTATGGCCGAATCTGGCGGTGTCACATTGGAGTGCTTTTTGAAAACTTGCTCTTGTTGATAAAACCCGTAAGAAGGTTAAAGCCTCTTTGTTAAAACTCAACTCATTCTAGCCAAATTATTATCCATTTTAAAATGTGTAACACCCCAAAGCCGGCCTAGAAGTTAGGCCCAAATCCGGCGTGTCACATTGGAGTGTTTTTTCGAAACCCAAGTTTTCATTGGACAACCCTTCTTACTATTAGAACTTTTTGCTATTTAAAACCTCAGATTTTGTTTGCTTGTTTTTAAAACGAGGTTTATTACAAGTCATTCTCTTGTAAAACGTTGTTACCTTTAAAACTTTATTTGTTGCGAAAGCTATTGCGAAAACATGATATTTTGAAAAGTAGTTGTTTTGGTGTTCTACTTCTAGCAATTGTAAACCTATAAATAAGATTCCAAATTTAAAACCCAGAAATTAGAAAGACCTTATTACAACCCAAAAATTAGTAAATAAGGTAAATAAAATCCAAAGCAAGTTTAAATGTGTGGCCAGCTCCAAGTCCCTCGCAGCTCCGAACTGTCTATGTATGGGGATTACCTGCACAGTTAAACAATTGGGTGAGTTTGCGAAAACTCAGTGTGCACCCCAAATAAAACCAACAATCAATCAGAACAGTTTGGGCCTGGGCCCATATCAGAAGTAGTGTCCAACTGGGCCTAAGCCCATTACAGAACAGATGCAGTGTAGGCCTTAGCCCTAAACAGAACAGAATCAGAATAATCAAGCATGCAAAAACCCTATCCATCTAGCCTCTACACACCAGCTCCGTCCAACCATACACACCATGTGGGGATATAGTATCAACCCACCCATCCCTACACACCATATAATAGTACCGGTGCGGCACTAAACAGAATTTGCAGCAGAGCTGCCAGAACGATAGGCTAATAGCTATCAGAGATACGCAATAGTGCTGCCAGAACAGAATACTTCCTCCAATCACATAACCCAACCCCATGTTATGCAACATACACCAGTGGCATGCTATTAAATTTTATCATGCATGTAGCCAGAATAAATATACATATACAAATCATCTCATGGAATACATAGTCATCCATATATCCTATCGAGTCAAAACAGACATTTTACCCATGAGGGGTATTTAGGTTGTTTTGCAAACCGGGAGTATTTCGGTAATTTCCCAAATCAGGGTCTTAGCGACCCAACAGAAGGTCCATCGTTGCCTCGAGAGACTTAAGTAACCTACACAATCACAACGGTGTAAATGGGCCTAAGGCCTATTACTCGACCCAAGTGGGCCCACACACTCGTGTGGCCCAATTAGCCCAGAAATAGCCTCGGCTATACGAACAACACAGTTCAAACCAATAGAAACCATATAACATACATTTTATCCGTGTGGGGCCTACCAGCCTAGTGGGCCCATACGACTCATTGCCCAAAAATGACCCTAGCCATGTGGACTACACGGCTCGGTCTAACATTTACCACAATATGCACATTTAATCTGTGTGGGGCCGATAGGCCTATTGGGCCCACACGACCCATTTCGGCCCCAACGCGGCCCAAAACGACCTAAGCCCATGAGAGCACTCATGGTGGCCTCTACTATCGCGGTGGATTCTCCACACGTGTGTTCGCGCGCTCGTATGGCAACCGATGTCGTACTTTCAGCATTTCGGCATTCCGGCATTCCGACATTTGCCGATCTATAGTTTGGGTGATATGTGTACACACCTTGTTTACGAAACGTGTCAAAGTCCATGACCACAAGCCTTGACTAACTGAGTGTGATTTCAACCCACCCAAAACGCTGACAAAGAATGCTAACAACCTCCTTGATGATTATCTACACATTAAGCGGATTCATTACTCATGTTACTTAAACTTGTGGTTTGAATCCACATATATTGGCCTACGGAAAACGCAAATCCTAAAGTGAAAAAAAGGCATTTGGCCAATACCAACCCAAGCCAACATAATCTAGTTCGGACCAATCACAACGAACACCATAACCTTCGGTCAAGAACGAGCAAAAAGGTTCCAATCGTATTTGCAGCGGTAGAGAACTCCTTCACTCTTCGAGGATTACTTAAACCTGGAAAACGCCATAAGCAAGAAAAAAAAGATAAGAATCGGCATTAGAGAAAAAGAGGAGCAAAGTTGAAAAACAGAGACATAGAGACTTACCGATCGATATTTAGCCAACAAAAACTAATTGAATGAAAGGGAAAAGAGGATAGGATCGAGAGAGAGAGAGAGAGAGAGAGAGTAGAAGAGAATCGGCAATGAAGGACTAGGGAAAAGATTGATGGAGCAAAACAATATTCGACTACAAGGGAAGAAAAAGTTCGGTTACACAAAACTGAATGTGAGTAAAGGCAAAGTACCAACAATATTCAAGAGGAGAAAAGTGAGGGAGAGAAAAGAAGTTGATCAAGCAAAGCACGAAAATGGAGAGCAAAACTACAACTTGGTGAAATCTCGAAATGAGAATGACCAATTACAAATACCTAGCAGAATATTACCCCAAAAGAACTCCCCAATTTTGTTCAGCCTTCCACACACTAAATTTCCCCCTAACACCCCTTCTTAATTGAAACACTAAGTGCCAGAGTTCGAACTCGGCAAGACTCTTCTCCAATTTCAAACTTGCTTGATTTTCTCCTTAATTTCCTCCCATCCATCTCTTCAAATTCGTCTAACAATCACCCCATTCAAATCTGTTCAAACTCTTGGTGTTTCGGTCAAACACAACTTCCTCCCAAGGCCACCAGCAAAAATAATCCCCATTTGCACAAGCAGGGATTCGAACCTCAAACCAAATAGCACTCTCCACACGCCACTATCCACTAGACCACATTGCTCCTTGTGCCATAATTTACCAAATTTTATTTATAACCCTACTAACGAAAGATAGGGGTTTTATTCACTTAAAACAAAAATTTTGCTAAAGCCCAGGTTTGAACCCTGAACTTCTCAAACACTCCCAACTCTTCCTAAATCACTTATCCACTAAGCAAACAAGCAATTTATGATAATTCTTGCACACATAAACTTTTATGTGTAGCCTCCTAGCGGCTCCCACGCACAAGGCCCAATTCTATTAGGCCCAAATTCAGGGCATTATAGTCAAGACGTAGTTACATGATGCTGCTCACACAAGCTGTCAAGTAACCGCAACACATGCCAGAAACTCAACCATCGGTAGGACGTACGAGACTAGTATTCAAAATACGGTAACCTCTAATGACATGTCATTTGTATCCTATATATTCCTAAGGTTCAAACGGGATCCGAAAGTTGTCGAAACTTCGTTGGATATTTTCGTAGAGTGGAAACATTGATATATAACATAATAACATTTAATTTGAACATAATTCAATGCTATTTAAATTAACAAACTTACCTCAAACATTAACGGAGAAATACGATCGATTAATCCAATACTTTTTCTTTTCCCCAATCTAAATCCATACGTTGCTTTTCTTGATCTATATAATCAAATTTAACTTATTCAACATCCATTCTATTCAATTTACTCCAAAAATCATGTTATGGAAAAATTACAGTTTTGCCTTATGATTTTGAATTCATTTCAATTTAGTCCTTAGCTCATAAAAATGAAAATTCATGCAATTTAGTACCAACCCACTATAGCCAAATATCATCTACGCCCTTAACAAGCCTTACATTTCATTTATTTCATATTTTCACCATGAACATTTTTCTATTTTTCGATTAAATCCTTAAATGACAAATTCATCAAAAATTCCTTTTACAAAAGTGGTTCAACTATCATCAAACATTTATTTTCATCCATCAAACATAAAAAAACTAGCATACATTAATGGTAAAATCCTAGGCTTTTAACAGATTTGCATAGTAGTCCTCGGGCTAGCTAGATTAAGCTATATCGACTCCAAAAACATAGAAATCATTAAAAAACCGAGCAAAATTACACTTACATGCACAAAAGGACTATGGCCAAACCTTGGAAAGTCTTTAATAGCTTCCTTTGTTTCTAATTTCGGTTGGAGAAGAAGAAGAAGAAGAAAGATGGTATCTTTCTTTTATTCATTTTATTATATTTTTAAGTTATTTTATAATTACTAATTTAACCTTATATACCTTTAAAAGTACTAAAATGATGTCCAACTTTGTCCACTAATTATATTGATGGTCTAATTACCATTTAAGGTCACTCATGTTTCCAATTCATAACAAATTGACACCTTCTTCTAATAGAACACAAGATTTGCACTTTTTACAATTTAGTCATTTTTATCAAATTAAGAATGCAAACGATAAAATTTCTTCACAAAAATTTTATACGATGCTTGTAACACCTCTAGACCCGGCTCAGACGTTACGGCTGAATCCGGTGATGTCACATCAAAGGGATAATTCCAAAATGGCTTTGTTCAGTTAAATTTGTGTTCAGTAGGAAATTTGCATAGTTAAAAACTTAAGTTTAAGATTTAGAAACCCAAAATCCTTGCAACTTGTTAAGTTATGATGAAAGCCCATGTTTTAAGAAAACGTCCTTATGTTATAGTTATTTTGAAAACCATGTTAAACTTTAGAAATTTATTTAAGTTTACTAATTAGGAAGTTGAAACAATAATAAAACCCAAAGGTAAAGTCAAATTGGAGATACAAGGCCTTATTACATCACAAAAAAAATAAAGTAATTAAAATAAAGTCATTCAAAACTAATTAAAAACTTCTAAGTAGCTTGCAGTGTGGCCACCTCCGAGTCCTCTTCCACGTCGAGCTGTCTACTGAGAGTCACCTGAAACATTAAATAAAAGGGTGTGAGTTTCGAAACTCAGTGTGTACGACCCTTGGTAATCCAACCAACATGCGATTATTACATTGGGCCTAAGCCCTATCAAAATCGGTGGTCTTAGGCCTTAGCCCACAATGACCTCATATCACATCAGTATCACATGAATGCAATGCTCCCATCCCAAATCCAACCCTGCACTCTATTTCCCTTCCAACCCTATACTCTTGTGGGGATATAAATATCAACTCACCCATCCCTACACTCCAAAGGTAGCACCAACAGCGGAACTACTCAAACGTTGTAGCAAGGCTGCTAAGCATATAATGGGCTTAAAGCCACTCGTGGATCCACGGTTGTCAAGCGACTATGCGATCCTCACATATCTTCCTCCGTATCATCAAACCCACCCAAGTGCAACATATATCTCATGAATGCAACATACACATTTTCACACATTAAGCACCTATGGGTATTTTAGTCATTTTATTACCCAGGGGTATTTTTGTAAATCTACCCTACAGGGGTATTTCCATAATTTCTGTTATCTCGGGTTTTAGTTATGAACTTTGGCCCATCAACAAGTCCTTGCGGCTAAGGTGAACAGACACTATGCACCAGGTAGGATCCCAGAGAAGAGGAGGTGGGTCACTAGGACCACTTAAGTACCAAGCTCTCCCTAGATCCAATCCTAGACATGCATATGTCCATTGCCACACTCTAACTTAGCAACTTGTCCAAAGACATGTTTGATTATTAAATTAAGTTTTATGCTATTTAAGAACTTATCAGAACTAGGCCTAGAGTCCATTAAAACCCTAGTATGCATTTCTAAAATCCCATAAGGCCCACTAAGCCCACTCATGTCTATATAGCCCATTAAGCCCAATCATGTTTATGTAGCCCATTAGGCTCGATGATAATCAAATCATACAGCCATCCATATCAATCCATCATTCAATTTCACATATCAACTCTTGCCGATTTGGACCCACGATCTCGGTAGGCCCATTTAGCCCCGTCTGGCCCGGTCAGCCAAATAGTGGCCCGAGACCATGAGATTACTTTCTTGGCATTCCAATTTTCTTTGGGGATTCGGGTTTTGCCGATTTGTCATGTGTGAGTGTATGTACACACCTGGTTAATGCGACGTGCTACACTATCCCCAGCCTTGAACCTACAACCAATACCAATCTCCAATCAATCACACACTTAACCACAATATTTACCCAAAAACCAAAGCCTTACCATAACCTTATCTTGTGCCACCAGTTCTAGTAGCCCTTCCTTAGCTACTATTCACGAATATCACCTAGATCTGCACCCACACATATACTATCAAAAATCAAGTGGCTCATATTCCACACAAGTTACCTCTATAAGCCACACTTACATTCGGCCACTTACGAATCCACAATTGAGACGAGTACACTTACCACTTGCTAGCGATCCTTACCACTTGCTAGCGATCCTTACCATGCTTGCGATCTTTGAACCCTACCCTTGTTAATACAAGGTTAATGATAAGAAAGAGTTAGATAGCCCTCTGGATTTTACCAAAACACACTAAAGGAGGTTGACTAAGTACTTACCGAATCCAACCTTTGATCCTGCGGCCTAGATAGCTACTGAACGAGATCCGACTTTTAAAACTTGATTAAAAGTAGATAACAACAATTGATTTGTGATGGAGGAAAAACAACAAGGAATCGAAAAAAATATAGGGCTATTCGATTATAAGGGAGTATTCGACTTTCAGAGAAAGAAGAAGAATGAAACATCAATAGGGATTTCAGCAAAAAGGAATGATGGTTTTTTGGTAATGGAAGAATTCGGCAACGGAAGAAACAGAATGAGGGAGAGAAAAGAAAAGTAATGGAAAACCCAAGGAACCTTTCAAAGGAATTCTGCACCCTCATCTTATAGCCAAAAGCCGAAACTACCTTACCTCAAAGTCCCATTCGGCACCAACTCTTCACACTTCTCAGCTCCTAACTTTTCTCCCTGATAACTCCTCAATCTCATCCTAAATTTCCTCCACAACCATTTCACAAGACCAATTCAAACTCTCCAATGCAAGAGTTCAAATCGAACACAAACTCTGGCCGTCCAATCTGCAAAATAAACACTCCAATAAAATATCATGCCACTACTTGAACCTTGGATTCCCTTACCTGCTAATGATGCCACCTCCCTGCTCCCTAAGTGGCACCATTTTGCCACTACACCACAAGCTCTTTTGTGTCATTTTTCTTCTTCATTTATTTAAAAGGCCTACTAACTGAAGTCACAGTTCCCTTGGGGCTTAAACCAAAATTTTTCCTATACCCTTACTTGATCCAAGAAATCTCCAACACCCCTAGACACTCCAAATTCATTAACACTCAACGCCCACATGCCAATTGTCATTTTCTCGCTTACTTAAAAATTTTCTAAGACCCAAAGCCTAAAGCGCAAAGCCTAATAGGCCCAATTCTACTAGGCCCAAATTCGGGACGTTACAATGCTACTCTCATGCTGTAGACATTAAAATAATAATAAAATAAATTTTTTGATGTCTAATTTGTGGTCCCAAAACCACTATTCTGATTTCACTGAAAATGAGTTGTTACATTCATAACTTGAGAAATGTGTGGTGATTTTGTTTGATGGAAAGAGCCCTAATGGCTTTGGTGATGTTGACTTCAAAACTCTTAATGAAAATTAATTTGCTGGAGTGAAGCCATGTACGAAAGCTTGGCTATGGAGATGAAAGTGTAACGAAGAAGGTTCTTTCAAGGTTGTGTGAAGAGCCC
Organism: Gossypium australe; assembly: GCA_005393395.2. Taxonomy (NCBI): domain Eukaryota; kingdom Viridiplantae; phylum Streptophyta; class Magnoliopsida; order Malvales; family Malvaceae; genus Gossypium; species Gossypium australe. Next base: position 48,376,942 of record CM016614.1, read on the forward strand.
AAGGATTAGTTGTTTGTAACATTTCACCTGGTGAAATCCAATATTCGAGTACTATTTGTAGAAGTGAGGTCTATAGAATACGCACTGAATGAATAAGATGCTAGATATAACTAAGTGCTTAACTTCTATAGAATGCGCCCTTGGGTGAGGTCCCTATTAAAGTGAGCTTGGTGATCTAGCGGACTCTCTTGCACGGTATGCGTGTAACACCCCTAACCCGTATTCATTACCGAAATAAGGTTACGAGGTATTACCGATCAATACATAACACATAGCTTACATTTATCAACCTCAAGCAATCATTCTCATACATCATTCAATACAATCACATTGTCCCTTATGAGGGCCTACGAGGCCTTAAACATGTTTTAGAAGTGGTTCGGGACTAAATCGATAACAAACAAAAATTTCAAAAAAATTAGAAACTCTTCAATCATATAAGGGTCACACGCTCGTGTGAACAGGCCGTGTGCCTTACACGGCTAGTAGACACGTTCGTGTTTTAGGCTGTGTGGAAGTAGGGCATACATACTGACTTGCATCACACGGCCGAGGACACGCCCTGTAACAACTCGATTTTGGAGCTAGTCAGAACACTGGTTTCGGGACAGGTAATCCGAGGTTGAAGAAATTGTTTTTGATATTATTTTATGTGTTATAGCATATTTATAAGGATGTATGAAAATTTTGGTGCTTTAATTTTAGCAATTGTATGCTTAATTATGAAAAAAAGACTAAATCGCATAAAGTGGGAAAGTTCTATTATACAAGGTAGATGTGTCTAATAGCCATAGAATATTAAATTGGAGGTTCGTAAAGTGCAATTAGGCCATTAAGGGTGTGTTGGTTGGCCATAGAGACAAGGAGACAAGGGCATTAAATTTTGGTCAAAATTTGGTGAAATTAGGTGAGAAAAAATGAATAAAATAAGATAAATAAAAGAGATATCATCTTTCACTGCTTCTTCTACCACCAAAAATTGAAGGGAAATTATAGTTCTTGGAGTTCAAATTTTTAGCAAAACAAATCTCTTACAAGTAAGTGATTCAAGAGGTCTTTCTTGATAATTTTTGTACTTTTGGAATCCTTGAAGCTTAAGCTAGCTAATGAGGGGACTAATTTGCAAAATGGTTGAAAGTTTAGGGACTTTCCATGAGAGTGTTTATGTTTTTGGCTGAGTTTTTATGGAAGAAAATGAATGTTAGTGAGTTAAGGAACAACTTTTGTGAAATGTGTTATCATGAAAACACCCAAACAGGATTTATTTGTAAAGGTTAAAATTGTGTAGTAAATACATGAAATAATTGGTTTTGTGAGTTGTTGTAAGAGAAATAAATGTTCAGCTAGACTTGTTTAATGAGAAAATGTGATGAAAAACGATTTACGAGCCTAGGGGCAAAATTGTAATTTAGCCAAAATATAAGGGCAAAATGGTCAATTTTACCTAAGTGGAAATTTTGATGTAGCATGAATTAGAAAGTGATTGAATGAGTAAATTTTATTATTATAGATCAAGAAGAGCGCGGAAACAACCTTGACAGAAGAAAAGGCAAGGTTACAGACTAAACCGTAGACTAATACATTTTGCACCGAGGTAAGTTTATGTGTAAACGATGCATCTTTAATAGATATGTTGTTATTTATTAATGCATTGTATGAATGAGATCAATTATGAGTGAGATTGATTGATATTGGTAGATAGTAATTAATTCTCGTATGAACCTCGAAATAAGTAAGTGTGAAAAAATATTCGTAATAATTACTTAGTGGGCTGTGTGCGATACCACCGTAATTATCCTTTTTGGTGGGCTGTGTGCAATACCACCTTATTACTTATTCATGATGGGCTGTGTGCGATACCATCGTTTATATTATCATTTGGTGGGCTATGTGCGAAACCACCGTAAATATTCTAGTTGGTGGGCTAAGTGGGATACCACCCTATTATTAGCTATTGGTGGGCTGTGTGCGAAACCACCGGGTACTTAGTATCATTTTGAGGGGTTCATCGAGAAATTGTATAAGTAAATGTTCATGTTGCTTTGTGGTGATGAGTGCATGGAATGTGTACAAGTAATTGTGAGCAATATAGTTATTATGTGGTTGGAATGTGGTAAGAGATAAGATAAGTAAGCATGATTATGTAAATGTTAATTGTTCTTGCTTAGTATGTAATGTTATTAATTGTTTAGATTATGTTATGATTCTTATTATTTACATGTAAAATTACTAAGCTTAAAGCTTACTCCCTTTCTTTTCTCTTATTTTATAATGTCAAAGAGCCGGTTCGGGATACGAAGATAATCTGAAGATCATCCACACTATCAGATCATCTCGGTATATTAGACTTAGCATTTTGAGTATGGCATGTATAGGGGCTAGACATAGTGAAATGTTTTGTTGTTTTGGCCAATTGTGTTGGCTCTTTTAAAGGTGAACACTTTTTGTAAATGACCATATTTAATGGCTCATTCTCATTATATATGAAAAGATGAAGTTATTCATGTTTGTGTATGATGTATGATTGTATGATTGAGTAATGGTTGAATGTGATTGTTGTTGTATAAGTTAGGGTGGTAAAAAAAGCTTGGGAAATAGCCTTGTTCTTGTCCACACGGGTAGGCACACGGGCGTGTGTCTAGGCCGCGTGTGACACACGGTCAGTCCCATGGGTGTGTGGTCAGGTCGTGTGTCCCCTGTATGTTAGTGTTGCAAGTCAGTGTCGACCACGGGCTAGGCGCACGGGCGTGTGCCTAAGCAGTGTGCCCCTTATAAGGTCGCTAACATCACAAAAGCCTCGATAGATAAGATTCGAAAGCAAGGGGCCGATAAATTCAGAGCTAATATAGACGATGACCCCGAGAGGGCAGAGTTCTGACTTGAGAACTCAATGTGAGTATTTGATGAACTCTCCTGCACACCTGAGGAGAGCTTGAAATGTGCCATTTCATTACTGAAGGACTCGGCATATCGTTGGTGGAAAACGTTGACGTTGGTGGTTCCAAGGGAAAGAGTGACGTGGGACTTCTTTTTGGAAGAGTTCCGAAAGAAGTACATAAGTTAGAGATTTGTGGACTAGAAACGAAAAGAATTCCTTGGGTTGAAGCAAGGTAAAATGACTGTGGCAGAGTTTGAGCGCGATTTTGTTAGGCTTAGTAAGTATGCATAAGAGTGTGTGTCCACAGAAGCTATCTTGTGCAAGAGGTTTGAAGATGGGTTGAATGAGAATATCAGACTCCTAGTTGGGATCTTGGAATTGAAATAAATTGTGGTGTTAGTTGATAGGGCATGCAAGGCCGAAGAGCTGAATAAGGAAAGGAGAAAAGCTATGAGTGAGGCCCGAGATGCAAGAAAAAGAACTATGAGTAAATCGTACCAAACTCATTCAAAGAGGTCCAAGTAAATGAACCATTGGATGACTGCGTCAGTTGGGTATTCATACCGAGATCGAGGTAATACATACTCAGGCTCGAGAGTTCAAGCCACCTCGAGGGCAAGCGTGGGCAATCCCAAGCCTAATAAACCGGAGTGTCCAAATTGTGGTAGGAAACACACTGGGGAGTGTTGGGGAAACAACCGTAATTGCTACAAGTGTGGTTCACCCAATCATTTCATCCGGAATTGTCCTGAGAGGGATGAGAAGGAAAGAAAGCAAGAAGTAAGATCAAGCAATGTGTCTTCGAGGGGTAGATCGCAAAAGCACCCTAGAGGTGGGACTAGTAGTAGAGGTGCACCCAGAGAAATTGCTGTGAGATCGGAGGGTCAAGCACCTGCAAGGACTTATGCCATTCGTACTCGTGAAGAGGCATCCTCTTTAGATGTGATAACGGGTATTTTTTCTCTTCATGATATCTCTGTTGTTGCTTTGATTGATCTGGGGTCTACCTATTCTTACATTTGCATGAAATTGGCATCTAGCATGAGTATGATTGTTGAGTCTACAGAATTTGTAGTAAATGTGTCAAACCCATTAGGAAAACATGTGCTAGTTGACAAGGTGTGTAGGAATTATCCTTTGACAATTAGAGGTCATTGTTTTCCGGCAAATCTCATGTTGTTTCCGTTTGATGAATTTGACTTGATTCTTGGTATGGATTGGTTGATTGCTCATGATGTTTTAGTGAAATGTGGTAGTAAGTTTATTGAATTGAAATTTGTAAATGGAGATTTGTTCGGGTTGAATCAAGTAAATCGGATAGTTTGCCTGTAATGATTTCATCTTTGGTAGCTGAGAAGTACTTGAGAAAATGATATGAGTCCTATCTCTCCTTTGTGCTAAATACTCAAGAGTTAGAGGTAAAAATTGAGTCAGTGCCGGTGGTATGCGAGTATCCAGATGTGTTTCCTGAAGAATTACCCGGATTGCCTCTAGTTAGAGAGGTCGAGTTTGGGATAGAGTTAGTTTCGTGTACGAAACCTATGTCGGTTGCTCCGTATCGGATGGAACCATTGGAGTTGAACGAATTGAAGGTTCAGTTGCAAGAGTTAACAGACAAGGGTTTTGCAAGACTGAGCTATTCATCGTGGCGTGCTCTGGTACTTTTTGTAAAGAAGAAAGATGTGTCAATGAGATTGTGCATAGACTACAGACAACTCAACAAGGTGACAATGAAGAATAAGTATCCTTTGCCAAGGATAGATGAAATATTTGACCAATGAAGGGAGCTACGGTGTTCTCTAAGATAGATCTAAGGTCTGGCTATTAACTGTTGAGGGTTAAGGAGCAAGATGTGTCGAAAACTGCATTTCGGACGAGGTATGGCCATTATGAGTTTCGTGTCATGCCAATTGGCCTAACAAATGCTCTTGCGATTTTTATGCATTTAATGAACCGCATCTTCCGACCGTATTTGGATAAGTTTGTGGTTGTTTTCATTGACGACATATTAATTTATTCTGGGGATGAGAGTGAGTGTAACACCCCTTACCCGTATTCGACGCCGGAACCGGGTACGAGGCATTACCGATCTTAACTTGCATGAGCATAAAACTTTGGGTTATAAAATTTCATTCCAACTTGAAACTTTTTATTCACTTTCAAAACATCCTCATTATCGACCTACGAGGCCTTAAACATGCAAACGGAGGGTCTCAAAATCAAAACGGGAACTTTTGTATACTTAGAAAAATTCTACCTTAACAGGGCCACACACCCGTGTGAAATGGGACACGCCCGTGTGGGCAGGTTGTTTGGTCATGCACGCCCATGTCCCTAGCTCGTGTAGAATTTATTTTTCCTTTTGAACCTACAGAGGTTTTCACACGGCCGAGCACACGCCCGTGTCTTTGGCCCGTGTCCTTCACACGGCCTAGAGACAACCGTGTCCTCATCCGTGTGTGAAAGCCTGGGTATTCTGTTTATGATTTCCGCAACCTTATAAGGGGCACACGGCCTAGTCACACGCTTGTGTGTTATCTCGTGGTCGACACTGACTTGCAACATTAGCATGCAGGGGACACACGACCCGACCACATGCCCATGAGACTGACCGTGTGTCACACACGTCCTAGACACACGCCCGTGTGCCTACCCATATGGACAAGAACAAGGCTATTTGCCAAGCTTTTTTTATCACCCTAACTCATACAACATAAATCCCATTCAACCATTACCAAGCAACCCAATCATGCATCATACATATTCATGAATAACCTCATCTTTTCATAAATAAGTAATAATAAGCCATCAATTATGGCTATTTACATAAGACTTCATCTTTAAAAGAGCCAACACACTTGGCCGAAACAATAAGACATTTCCCTAAGTCTAGCCCCTATACATTCCATACTCAAAATGCTAAGTCTAAATATACCGAGATGAGCTGATAGTGTGGGTGATATTCCAATTAACTTCGTATCTCGAACTGGCTCTTTGACACTATAAACAAGTGAAAAGAAAGGGAGTAAGCTTTAAGCTTAGTAAGTTTACATGTAAACTATAAGAATCATAACATATATATGTATATATTAATCAATGCTTTTCAGAACAGGTAAGAACAATCCACATTTCATAATCATGCTTACTCATTTCATCTCTAACCACATTACAACCATATAAAAAATATAATGCTCTTATTTATTTGCATACATTCCCTGCACTCATCACCACAACATCATATGAAACATATACTTAAATGATTTCTCAATGAATCATTCAGAATAATACCAAACACTCGGTGGTTTCGCACACAACCCACCATTACTCTGTAATAGGGTGGTATCGCACATAGCCCACCAACAAGAATATTTACGGTGGTAGCGCACTTAGCCCACCAAATGATAATATAAACGATGGTATCGCACACAGCCCGTCATGAATAAGTAATAAGGTGGTATCGCACACAGTTCACCAACAAGAATAATTACGGTGGTATCGCACATAGCCCACCAATGATTATTACGAATAATATTCCATACTTACCTAACCATTTCAAGGTTCATATGAGAATTACTCATTTTGTATTGAATTCAATCCATCTCAATCATAAATGATCTCATTCATACAATACACCAATAAGTAACAATGTAAGTTGTAACATCCCAAAATTGGGCCTAGTAGGATTGGGCTTGGGCTTAGGAGTGTTTAAAATCTTCAGGATTAAGAGAATGGTGTTTTTGCAAATTGGATTTATTAGTTAAGTGGATTTGAAAGGTTACGAGGTTTTTATGAATTCTCGGGTTTAATTGGGTTTTAGGAAAAATTAGAGTATTATTTTTATTATTTGTGTTGGCTCGGGTATGAATTTTTGTGTGTTTAGCATAGTCTTGTGAAGGCTTGATTTTATTTATGAAGCTAGAATAATTCTTAGTATTGTATATTTAGTGAAGTGGATTAGGTGAACCTGACACTTAAGTTAATTTAAGTGTTAAACTTAGCACATGAGGAGCTAGTGGCAAGATGGTTAGGACGCATGGAAGGTTGCTTAAGGGAAGTGGTTCGAGTTGCATGGATTACATTGGGAAGACTTTATTTTTATGTATCCTAGCATTAAGTGTTGGTCAAGCTCTAACTATGGTAGGTTGGACTTTCAATTTTTATGGCAAGTTGAATATTAGTTTAGGAAAGCATGTATTTGGGGATAAGAATCTTAAGATTTATGGTAGGATGGGGGGACAAAAGGCTTGGATGATGAGGAGTGTTTTGGAAACTATTCTTAGGCCATTATTCCATGAATGTGGACGGCATGTGTGGCTAGGGGGTGGCCGAATGTTGATAGGAAGTTGGGGGGAATTGGTTGGTATTTTTGCATTTTGTGCATCATTTTGTTTTTTCTTTTCCTCTCCAAAGCTTACCTCCTTAGCCGAATGTACCTTGATCATTAGGTGCAATTTTGTTATGTTTTAGCTCTCATTTTTGTTGGAACCAAATCCTATTATCTTTCTTTCATTTTTCCTCTTGAAACCGAAACTACATTTGAACTTTGTGCACTTTCTTCTTGGGTAAACTAGGTGTTGGCCGAACTTCTTACTCCCATTTTCTCTCTTTTCTTTCTTTGATATTGTTCAATATCACAACATTTCTTTTACTTTCTTCTTGGCCGAATCTCTTTCTATCCCATTCCTCTTGATTTTTCTTTCATTGGTTGTTAAAGCCGAATCATCCTTCTTCCCTTTTCATTTTTCTTTGCCATACTAATTCTTCATCTCTTTCGAGCCAAATATCAATTGTTTTCTTCATTCAAAAACCATAGCCGAAACTTCTCATATCCATTTGATTTGTTTTGGCCGAATATCATCAAGGGTAGGACTTCATTTGGTTTTCTTCAATCGGTTTTGGAAGATAGGTATGTGTTCATGGCCGTATTTTCCTTTGTTTCTTTTCTCTTTTTATGTCATTTCTCTTGAGGTCAAAGGCCGAATATTTGGGCACTTGTTAGCAAGGTTCTAATCATTCTTAGAAACTGATTTCTTTTAGGCTCCTCGGGACGTTGGAAGCGATCAATCTAAGCCTCATTTCTTTGTCAATCGTTTTGGGTAAGCTTTTAGGTAAGACTTGGTATTTAAAGTGATAACTCATCGCGATTTAGTGGTATGGCCGAATGGCCTTTGTTTATAATCTAAGTATTGGCCGATTGTAGGACAAGGTGATCTAGTGCGGTAGATCGGATCTTCGGATTTTAGTACTTGCGTTAGTGACAGGTGTGTACCTTACACACTTTATAATCCGGTTATATATATGTATATATATTGACTAATCATGTTATTAAAATGGGAATCTATGAGATTTTGATAAGATACCTTGATGGGTATGTGCAAGGATTCGGGTAAGTCCGTTTCGATATGATATTAATATATGTTGATTGATATCATGATCTACGATTTAAATATGTTATATGATCATATCAAAGTATGATGGCATGATTGATATTCTTAATACATTGGTTTGGGAATATGAGTGGAGGGGGAAGGATTTGATATCCGTGTCTTTGGGACACCAGATGTTTGGCACCTCCAGTGGTTTGGTACCACAATATTTTGTGTCTTTGGGACACCGGAGGTTTGGCACCTCATAGCGACTCGTCCCTGTGGTCTAGCACCACCGTGGGTTGGCCCCACTTTTGAGATATGGGATCGTCGCCAGTGATTTGGTATCACACGTGGGTTGGCCCCACACTTGGATTGTTGATATTTTGTGTCTTTGGGACACCAGAGGTTTGGCACCTCATAGCGACTCGTCCCTGTGGTCTAGCACCACCTTGGGTTGGCCCCACTTTTGAGATATGGGATCGTCGCCAGTGATTTGGTATCATACGTGGGTTGGCCCCACAACTTGATTATTCGTGACTTTGGGTCACCAGTGATTTGGTATCACATTATTGGATTCGTGACTTTGGGTCACCAGTGATTTGGCACCACCAGTGGTTTGGTACCACACGGGGTAGAAAAGGAGTTATGGATGGCTAGGTTGGGTGCATTTTATACATATAAATATATACATTGCTTGGTTATAAATTGTGTAAGTATGTTGTATTAACCGGGGGAAGGATTTATGCACTTATTAACCGGGGGAAGGATTTATGCACTGAGTCTTGGTGACTCACCTTCTCCCTTATCTTTTCAGGTGACTCGTAGATCGCGGATGAGGAGCCGGATGAGCTAGAGGAGGCCATGCAATTAAAAAATTCGGTTTTACATAAACTTCCATTTGGGTACTTTATTTTATTTCAATTTGGTTTTCACCTTTATATGGATTTGTAATAAGGCCTCTTTAATTATGTTTGGATTATTTATATGCTGTGAATATGTTTTAAATATAGCTTATAAATTATTTGGATAATTTAATAATTGAGCCCAAAGTTTTCTAAAATTATAGAAAATAAAACACAATGGTTTTAAAATCTTACCATCGGGTAATATAAATTGTTTGATAGTAAAATATAAATTAAGTGTTTTCTACAATTTAAATGATTTTCAAATATTAAGTTTCTACATTCAAATGCAAATGGTTTTCAAAGTAAATTATCAGTTTAAACTTATTAAACACCTGATTTCTTCAACCATAGAGCAACAAAGAGTTTTTCATTAAAATTTTATCGTTAACCCGAATTTCTTTTCAAAACGTTTTCCTCTGTGACATACCAGATTCGGTCGTGGCGCATTGACCGGGTTTGGGGTGTTACAAATTGGTATCAAAGCTAAGTTCAAAGGCTCGGCTGTGGGCCCAAGGCCCAAAATGATTTAATGTATAGTTTTAAAATGTTATTGTTTAAAATTATATGGTTGGAAAAGCATGGCACCGAGTCTCCAGCACCGATCCGCCCGAGTAAGTAATTCAAATTGTTGATTTTGATGATGTGATGATGATGGTATGACAGTATAGTAGTAGAAACTACTTTAAGGACCCAAAACTATAGGTTGGATGTACTCGCGAAACAATCTCTTATTAAATTATTCATAAAATTGTGCTTTAAGAAAGTGGAATAATGACTAATTCATAAAACTTTTAAATTAGATAAGTCGAGGCGTTAGACATGAGCACTCGAGATCGTGGTCGTCATGGACGTGGCAAAGGCCGAGGTATTAGGGCTAGATCTTTGGCACCGAGGCATATTTCCGAAAAGAGGCGTTAGCATCGCTAGTGGTTGAGACGGGGTCTCATGATCGAGTTGGGATTGATGAGCTGACTCAGATAGTTAAAGAAGTATTGGAGGAGGTTAGGAGTATGCTCGAGATGCGGGACTAAGGAGCATAAGGCTCGGGATTGTTTCCTCACTCTCAAGTCATGTATGTTTTGGTTGGAAGTGATGATTGAATGTAGGAAAATTTTTGGTATAAGTGGTAGATAACGGTTTGCTATTGTGGATTAGATGTTTGGTTGTGTGAAAAAGGATTCAAGATTATGTTAAAAAGTACATTGTGGGTTTTAAGGGCAGAGTGCGCAGCGAAAGCATAGTGGTGTGATTTGAGCAGTGTGTTGGAAATTTCGAGGACGAAATTTTTTTTAGGAGGGTAGAATTGTAACATCCCGAAATTGGGCTTAGTTGGATTGGGCTTGGGCTTAGGAGTGTTTAAAATCTTCAGGATTAAGAGAATGGTGTTTTTGCAAATTGGATTTATTAGTTAAGTGGATTTGGAAGGTTACGAGGTTTTTATGAATTCTCGGGTTTAATTGGGTTTTAGGAAAAATTAGAGTATTATTTTTATTATTTGTGTTGGCTCGGGTATGAATTTTTGTGTGTTTAGCATAGTCTTGTGAAGGCTTGATTTTATTTATGAAGCTAGAATAATTCTTAGTATTGTATATTTAGTGAAGTGGATTAGGTGAACCTGACACTTAAGTTAATTTAAGTGTTAAACTTAGCACATGAGGAGCTAGTGGCAAGATGGTTAGGACGCATGGAAGGTTGCTTGAGGGAAGTGGTTCGAGTTGCATGGATTATATTGGGAAGACTTTATTTTTATGTATCCTAGCATTAAGTGTTGGTCAAGCTCTAATTGTGGTAGGTTGGACTTTCAATTTTTATGGCAAGTTGAATATTAGTTTAGGAAAGCATATATTTGGGGATAAGAATCTTAAGATTTATGGTAGGATGGGGGGACAAAAGGCTTGGATGATGGGGAGTGTTTTGGAAACTATTCTTAGGCCATTATTCCATGAATGTGGACGGCATGTGTGGCTAGGGGGTGGCCGAATGTTGATAGGAAGTTGGGGGGAATTGGTTGGTATTTTTGCATTTTGTGCATCATTTTGTTTTTTCTTTTCCTCTCCAAAGCTTACCTCCTTAGCCGAATGTACCTTGATCATTAGGTGCAATTTTGTTATGTTTTAGCTCTCATTTTTGTTGGAACCAAATCCTATTATCTTTCTTTCATTTTTCCTCTTGAAACCGAAACTACATTTGAACTTTGTGCACTTTCTTCTTGGGTAAACTAGGTGTTGGCCGAACTTCTTACTCCCATTTTCTCTCTTTTCTTTCTTTGATATTGTTCAATATCACAACATTTCTTTTACTTTCTTCTTGGCCGAATCTCTTTCTATCCCATTCCTCTTGATTTTTCTTTCATTGGTTGTTAAAGCCGAATCATCCTTCTTCCCTTTTCATTTTTCTTTGCCATACTAATTCTTCATCTCTTTCGAGCCGAATATCAATTGTTTTCTTCATTCAAAAACCATAGCTGAAACTTCTCATATCCATTTGATTTGTTTTGGCCGAATATCATCAAGGGTAGGACTTCATTTGGTTTTCTTCAATCGGTTTTGGAAGATAGGTATGTGTTCATGGCCGTATTTTCCTTTGTTACTTTTCTCTTTTTATGTCATTTCTCTTGAGGTCAAAGGATGAATTTTTGGGCACTTGTTAGCAAGGTTCTAATCATTCTTAGAAACCGATTTCTTTTAGGCTCCTCGGGACGTTGGAAGCGATCAATCTAAGCCTCATTTCTTTGTCAATCATTTTGGGTAAGCTTTTAGGTAAGACTTGGTAGTTCAAGTGATAACTCATCGAGATTTAGTGGTATGGCCGAATGGCCTTTGTTTATAATCTAAGTATTGGCCGATTGTAGGACAAGGTGATCTAGTGCGGTAGATCGGATCTTCGGATTTTAGTACTTGCGTTAGTGACAGGTGTGTACCTTACACACTTTATAATCCGGTTATATATATGTATATATATTGACTAATCATGTTATTAAAGTGGGAATCTATGAGATTTTGATAAGATACCTTGATGGGTATGTGCAAGGATTCGGGTAAGTCCGTTTCGATATGATATTAATATATGTTGATTGATATCATGATCTACGATTTAAATATGTTATATGATCATATCAAAGTATGATGGCATGATTGATATTCTTAATACATTGGTTTGGGAATATGAGTGGAGGGGGAAGGATTTGATATCCGTGTCTTTGGGACACCAGAGGTTTGGCACCTCCAGTGGTTTGGTACGACAATATTTTGTGTCTTTGGGACACCAGAGGTTTGGCACCTCATAGCGACTCGTCCCTGTGGTCTAGCACCACCGTGGGTTGGCCCCACTTTTGAGATATGGGATCGTCGCCAGTGATTTGGTATCACACGTGGGTTGGCCCCACACTTGGATCGTTGATATTTTGTGTCTTTGGGACACCAGAGGTTTGGCACCTCATAGCGACTCGTCCCTGTGGTCTAGCACCACCGTGGGTTGGCCCCACTTTTGAGATATGGGATTGTCGCCAGTGATTTGGTATCACACGTGGGTTGGCCCCACAACTTGATTATTCGTGACTTTGGGTCACCAGTGATTTGGTATCACATTATTGGATATCGTGACTTTGGGTCACCAGTTGTTTGGCACCACCAGTGGTTTGGTACCACACGGGGTAGAAAAGGAGTTATGGATGGCTAGGTTGGGTGCATTTTATACATATAAATATATACATTGCTTGGTTATAAATTGTGTAAGTATGTTGTATTAACCGGGGGAAGGATTTATGCACTGAGTCTTGGTGACTCACCTTCTCCCTTATCTTTACAGGTGACTTGTAGATCGCGGATGAGGAGCCGGATAAGCTCGAGGAGGCCATGCAATTAAAAAATTCGGTTTTACATAAACTTCCATTTGGGTACTTTATTTTATTTCAATTTGGTTTTCACCTTTATATGGATTTGTAATAAGGCCTCTTTAATTATGTTTGGATTATTTATATGCTGTGAATATGTTTTAAATATAGCTTATAAATTATTTGGATAATTTAATAATTGAGCCCAAAGTTTTCTAAAATTATAGAAAATAAAACGCAATGGTTTTAAAATCTTACCATCGGGTAATATAAATTGTTTGATAGTAAAATATAAATTAAGTGTTTTCTACAATTTAAATGATTTTCAAATATTAAGTTTCTACATTCAAATGCAAATGGTTTTCAAAGTAAATTATCAGTTTAAACTTATTAAACACCTGATTTCTTCAACCATAGAGCAACAAAGAGTTTTTCATTAAAATTTTTATCGTTAACCCGAATTTCTTTTCAAAACGTTTTTCTCTGTGACATACCAGATTCGGTCGTGGCGTATTGACCGGGTTTGGGGTGTTACATAAGTATTCAAGATGTATCGTTTACACATAAACTTACCTCGGTGCAAAATGGGTTAATTTGTGGTTTAATCTGAAACCTTGCCTTTTCCCTGGTTAAGGTTGATTCTGCATTCTTCTTGATCTATAATAATAAAATTCTCTCATTCAATCACTTTATAAATCATAATACACCAAAATTTCTACTTAGGCATTTTGTCCTTATACTTGGGCAAAATTACGATTTTGCCCTGAGGCTCGTAAATTATTTTTCATCACATTTTCTCATTGAACAAGCCTAAGTGAACATTTTTTCTCTTACAACCACTTACAAAACCATTTATTTCATGCATTTATTACACAATTTCAACGTTTATAAATAAGTCCTATTTAGGTGTTTTCTTGATAACTCCTTTCACAAAAGTTGTTTCTCATCACACTAACATTTATTTTCTTCCATAAAACCTAAGCAAACAACATGAACACTCTCATGGCAAGTCCCTAAACTTTCAACCATTTAGCAAAATAGTCCCCTCATTAACTAGCTTAAGCTTTGGGGGTTCTAAAAGTACTGAAATTATCAAGAAAGACCTCTAAAATCACTTACTTGCAAGAGAATAGCTTGGCTGAAAATTTGAATTCCAAAATCCCCTATTTTCTCTTCAATTTTCGATGGAGAAGAAGTGTGAATAGTGAAAGATGATATCTCTTTTATTTGTCTCTATGGCCGACCAACACACCCTCAATGGCCTAATATTCTATAGCTATTAAACACTTCTACCTTGTATAATAGAACTTTCGCACTTTATGCGATTTAGTCCTTTTTCATAATTAAGCATGAAATCACCAAAATTATGGCACCAAAAATTTCATAAATCCTTATAAACATGCTATAACACAGAAAATAATATCAAAATAATTTTCTTCAACCTCGGATTAGCGGTCCCGAAACCACTTGTAACATCCTGAAAAGGGCCTATGCATTCTCGGTTTAATTGTACGAAATGACATGTCTTATGTGTTATGAATATATTTTGAACATTTTTGGAAACCTGGAAATGTATGGAAATGTTAAGTTTAAAAGAGGAGAGTGAACATTTTTGGAAACTAAGAAATGTAAGGAAATGATTTGGAAATGATTCAAAAGAGGAAAGTGAACATTTCTGGAAACTTGGAAATGTAAGGAAATGATAGGTTCAAGGAGGCAAACAAAAATTTTTGGAAACTTGGAAATGTAAGGAAATGTCAAGTTTTAAAGTTTAAAAAGAGGAAACTAAGGCAGGGCGGCCTTAAGAAAATTAATATGAAGGATTTGACACATAAACAGGCTTGGAAAAGTGGCCTGAAGATATCACTTAGGGCCTCTGGAAATGGCGCCACATACAAGGGTATTGGGCCTAGGTTCGAGTCACTTAGGAAGCAAATAAAAGAAATTTTATTTTTGCTTCCAGAAGCAGAGAGGTGGACGGCATTGAGGCTCCTAAAAGAGGAGTTTTATTCTCTTTAAAATTCGGCTAAATGATGGATGAATAAGGGATTTATTTATCATTATTTTCAAGAGATAATGGTTGGATAAAATTCTTTTATTTTGTGATAATAAAAAGGATAAAGCTATCAAATAGAAGAGTGGTGGCCAAGTAAAGGATTCTGAGTAGTAATTTCGGCTATAAAAGGAAAAAAATAGGGCTACTCATCAATTTTTTCCTCCTCTTCTCTCTGCCGAATTTCTTAGTCCTCTCCTCTCTTTTCTTCTCCTTTATTTTGTCAAATCGAATATACCAATAATCTCTAGTGAGATCGATTTCTTTTAAGCCTCAAAAGCCGAATCTTTGTGACTCCAAGCAAGGGTGCAGTCGACTGTGGTATTAAGGTAAGAACAATGCATTTTGTTGTTCAATTTCTTTTTATCGTGATCTAGGAACTGATCCTCTTGTTGTCTCTTGGCCGAATATTAAAGGAGGAACTTCGGGATTTTTGATAGTTGTCGACTTCAAGAGAAGGGATCAATTTCGGGATTTAAGATTTGAAAGGTAAGCACATAGGTATATTCGGCCAAGGCCTATTTTGGATATCTAGATCTAATTCTTACTTTGTTTAAAAGCCGAAACTAACCTACGATGTGATTTAATGTTTGGCCGAATACAAGAAAGAGTACAACAAGGTTTTCGGGATTTGAATAATAGGGAAATCGGCAGCAAGGTAAGTTTAAGTATACTAATCCTACTAGGATTTGGATTTATGGCCAAATGGCTTTTTATTAAAGTAGTAAGTGATTAATCAAATGTAGGGATTAAGGATCTAAGCATTAAATCAAGCTTTTTGGGATCTCAAGGAATTTGCTAAGCGAGTCAGGTGTGTACCCCACACTAATTTTTAATATGTTTTATGGCTATGTATGATTAAATATATATGTGATATTAAGAATATGAAAGTGGTTAAGGTACCATGTTATGGTACTAAGTACTAAGGTACGTTTCCTACTCCTACTAGGAATATGAAAAATGTTATTTGTAACATGAGAATATGATAAGAATGTGAACTCTGGCATATTAATGCATATTATAAAATGGGGCATATTGGTTATTGAAAGGGGAAGTGAATGTGGTGACCTAAGACCACGAACGCGGTGACCTAAGACCGCGGTATCTGAATGTGGTGACCTAAGACCACAGTAATCTGAATGCGGTGACCTAAGACCGCGATATCTGAATGTGGTGACCTAAGACCACGAACTATGAGGGCGACTGCCTTCGATGGAGTGTAGCGGATGGAGGGTCGACTTAGTAGTCCCCAGGGTGTACAGGTTGGTACGGGGGAGTGTAGCGGATGGCTAATTAGGTTTGGGTTTGGGAATGCATCATTAAATGTATTCTATGATTTGAATGTGTATCATATGTATGCCTGATTATATTATGACTTAGTGTTGTGTACACATTGAGTCTGTTGACTCACCCCGTTGTGGGAACATGTTTCAGGTGATGAACAGTGATGTACTGGGACGGCAGAACTTGTGGTGGCCATGCTCAACATGAAGTTTTTATTTTATTTTTTCTTATGGGCTATTAATTTTAAAGTAGTTGGATTTATTGGATTTGTTTTGATGTAATAAGGCCACTGTTGAACTATTTTATTGTTATTTATGTTGCAAATTTTATTAAGTTAAAGTTTAAGAAAATTATTTTTAAAATATACTCCATATGTTTTTTTTACCACTATGGGTTATTAAGAAGGGGTTTTCTAATATAAAAATCGAATGGGTTTTCAACACAAGCCCAACCCAAACAATTTCTTTTAAAATTTCGCACAAGATTTTCTTAAGTAACAAAAGGATTTGAACCGGTTTACTTGGGGAACATACCAAATCTGGTCAAAGCTCGTGGGCCGGGTTTGGGGTGTTTCAGTTTAGTATCAGAGCCCAGTTTTAAACTCTCGGCCTGGGGTTTAAGGCCCAAAACGTTTTCAAATCGAGCCCAAATGAGTTTTTATGAAAATATTTTTGGAAAATAGGCAGGTTTTATGGCATGGCACCTAAGTCTCCGACCCGCAGTCCACCAGGTAAGTACCCCTAACTTTTTGTGTGATTATGTGATTTATGTTATGAATTATGGAAGGGTAGAAAAGGAATGGAACGTAGAATAGTATGATAGGTACTTGAACTCTAGGACTAGTCTACTCAAACACAAATACATAAGACTTAAGGACCATTAAACAAACCTATGGCTAAGTCACTGAGTTAGGGTGTGGTAACCCCTGTGCGCATGTCTAGGATTGGATCCGGAAGAGCCTGGTATTTAAGCAGTCCTAGTGACTCACCTCCTCTTCGCAGGAATCCTACCTGGTGCGTAGCTTCGGTTCACCCTAACCAAGAGGACTCAGTGGGTGTAGCAACCTCTATGCGCATGTCTAGGAATGGTTTCAGTGGGATCTTGGTACTTAATCAGTCCGCGTGACTGACCTCCTCTCCATTTGAATCCTACCTGGTGCGTAGCTTTGGTTCACCCTGACCAAGTGGACTCGGTCATAGGCTAAATACAATAACTAAAACCCGAAAGGGAACTAGCCGTGTTTTTATGGAAACCCTAGTTTTAAAACTCTTAAAATCATTTTTCTTTAATTTGTGAAAGCTATCTCTATAAAAAAAAATCGAAAAATTTCTGAAATTTCAAAAATACCCCTAGTGGTAAAATTACAAAAATGCCCTTGGTTTATAAAATGTCCAACTACCCAACAGTTTTACCAAAAATTTCATTATTTTATAACAAGTCCAAAAACCGTAATTTGCAAAATATCAAAATACCTTGATTTTAGAAAATTACAAAATTGCCCCTAACTTACAAAATTACCAAATGACCCTGATTTCCAAAATTTGTGCAACATTATCGTTTTGGAAAGTACAATTCTCAAAAAGAACTCTTAAAGTTTTGCAAAATTTGGAAATACCCCGGAAATATTAAACTTTACAAATTTACCCTAGTTTATTACCAAAATACCCCCGAGGTCCAAAATTACCGAAATACCCCCGGATTTCAAAATTTTCCAAATACCCCGGGAATTTAAAAAAATTCCAAAATACTTTTTTTTTGACAAAATCACCAAGGAACTTTTTCTTTTGAAAAAAATTACGAAAATACCCCTGTAGGACAAATTACGAAAATACCCCTAGGTAGTGGAGAAACAACAACAATGAAAACTACAACGTTTCTCCGAATGAACAAAAGTTCATAATTGTTTGATGGATGTATGAATGAATGAAAAGACTGTGTGTATGTATGAATATGAAAGAACCACTCCTAAAATCCTTCTCATAAAACTTCTTCGTGGGTAATCAAGTGAAACAAGGACTAATTCATAAAACTTCTTAATCAGATCACGACGTTAGCAATGAGCTCTAGGGGACGCGGTCGTTGTGGACGCGGTAGAGGAAGAATGACTTTGTCGGGACCCGTTAGATCGGGGCAAGAGTCCGATAATGAGGTACCACCGCCACCACCACCCTCAGCTGTTGGTGTTGAGCAGCAGGCTCAGACGGGGGATGATGCTGTGTCGTAGGCTGTGCTGCGAGTTTTAGAAATGGTGGCTGGCGCAGGTGGAAATATGGGAGCTCAAAAATCTATACCCGAGCGACTCCGAGCCAATGGGGCTAAAATGTTTAGAGGAGTATCTGGTGTGGCACCCAGTACGGCTGAATATTGGTTAGAAGCAACTTAGTGAATTATGGATGAGCTCGATCTGACCCCTGAGGAGAAGTTGAAAGGAATGGTGGCACTGCTACGGGATGAAGCGTATCAGTGGTGGTTAACTGTTCGGGATGGTGCCACAGCTGAGGATCTGACCTGGGAGTATGTTAAGGAAGCGTATCAAAAGAAGTATGTTGGAACCAGGTACACGGATGAGCAAAGGAAAGCATTTCTGGGGCTGGTTCAAGGGAACAAGTCCGTTGCGGAATATGAGGCTGAATTTCTGATGTTGAGCCGGTATGCTCGAGGAGTAGTGGCAAGGGAGCATGAGCGTTGTGTCCGTTTTGAGGACGGACTAAGGGATGATCTGAGATTGTTGATAACACCGCATCAGGAGCGAGAATTTTCTGCGTTAGTGGAAAAGGCTAAAGTGGCTGAAGGAATCAAGGATTCTACAAAGAAGAGTATGGATCGGAATAGGCCCAAAAGAAGTTTTGGATCGTCTGGAAAGGTTCATAAGAGGCCTAGAGTTGATGGGCCGCGAGGGCAGCAAGTTGGTTCAGGAGAGCGGTATCGTCCTTGTGATGTGTGTGGAAAGAAGCACTTAGGAGAGTGCTGGAAGAAAACAGGAGGATGTTTTAGGTGTGGGTCCAAGGACCATGTGATCAAGGATTGTCCTAAGCAATCAGATGAAAGTCGACCAGCAGCTCAGAATGTTAGTCAGGCCGGTAGAGGAGGACAGCAGCCTCAACATGGTCGTGGTTCGAGTAACCGAGGTAATGGTGCTGGCAGAGGACGTGGAATGCAGGGCAGAGGTGCTGCTAATGCTGAGGCAAGGCAACCGGGTTTGGTTTATGCGGTTCGCCGGAGGGAGGAAGGAGACGCGCCGGATGTTATAATCGATACGCTCTTTATTTTTGGCAAGCCCTATTTTGCTCTAATTGATGTGGGCTCGACCCATTCGTATGTTGCATGTAGTGTAGTGGAAACACTAGGCCTAGACTCTGAACTTTCTGATAGACAGATGACTGTAGTAAGCCCATTAGACCAAACTGTAGTGGTGGATAAGATCTTTTGGAATGTACCCCTAGAGATTCAGGGAGTGAACTTTCGGGCTGATTTAATGGAACTACCCTTTGGGGAGTTTGAACTCATACTTGGAATAGACTGGCTAGTAGAGCACCGAGCCGTATTGGATTGTGCGGCTAAACGAATGGAACTAAGGACCCCAGAGGATGAAGTAGTGGTAATGATCGGAGAAAGAAGAAACTACCTGTCTAACGTAGTTTCGGCGTTGAAGGCTGAGAAAATGGTTAGGAAAGGGTGCAAGGCGTTCTTAGCCTTCGTAAATGCGTTGGGTGGAAGGAAGAAGGTGTTAGTGGAGTTAGAACGGTAAAGGACTTTGAAGATGTATTTTCGGAGGAATTACCAGGAATACCCCCAGATAGGGAGGTGGAATTTGGAATAGACCTGCTGCCGGGAACAGCTCCTGTGTCAATTGCCCTGTATCGAATGGCACCAAAGGAGTTGGTTGAGCTCAAGGCTCAAATCCAAGAATTGTTGGATCGCGGGTTCATTCGACCCAGTGTGTCTCCATGGGGAGCACCAGTCCTGTTTGTGAAGAAGAAGGACGGAACTATGCGTATGTGCATAGATTACCGTCAATTGAATAAGCTGACCATCAAGAACAAGTATCCTTTGCCAAAGATCGAAGACTTGTTCGATCAGCTGAAGGGAGCCGCAGTATTCTCGAAGATAGACTTAAGGTCGGGATATCATCAATTGAAGGTGAAGGAGGCAGATATCCATAAGACAGCTTTTAGGACAAGATACGGCCATTTTGAGTTTGTGGTAATGCCGCTTGGGTTGACGAACGCTCCAGCCGCGTTCATGGATATGATGAACCGAGTTTTTCAACCCTACTTGGATAGGTTCGTCGTGGTGTTCATCGACGATATTTTGGTGTACTCTAAGTCTGAAGAGGAGCATGATGAGCATCTCCGAGTTGTGCTGCAAGTGTTAAGGGAGAAGAAGCTCTATGCCAAATTCAGCAAGTGTGAATTTTGGCTTAAGGAGGTGGCATTCTTAGGGCATGTGATATCAGCAGAGGGAATAAGAGTGGACCCTAGGAAGATCGAAGCAATGTTGGATTGGAAACCGCCTAGGTCCGTGGCTGAGATCCGAAGTTTCTTAGGTTTGGCAGGCTATTATAGAAGGTTTGTTAAAGGGTTCTCGTCAATAGCCGCGCCTTTGACAAAGTTGCTAAGGAAGGAAGTACCCTTTGAATGGACGGATAAGCAACAGGAGAGCTTTGAAAAGCTTAAGAAAGTGTTGACGAAAGCTCCAGTGTTAATTCAACCAGAGGCAGGGAAGGATTTTGTGGTGTACTGTGACGCCTCTCATACGGGATTAGGATGTGTCTTAATGCAAGATGGAAAAGTAGTCGCATATGCGTCTCGACAGTTAAGGCCGCATGAGGTTAACTACCCGACTCATGACTTGGAATTGGCGGCAGTGGTTTTCGCTCTTAAGGTTTGGAGGCACTACCTTTATGTAGAAAGGTCGATAATCTACACCGACCACAAGAGCTTTAAGTATCTGTTGACTCAGAAGGAGTTGAACTTGAGGCAACGGCGGTGGGTGGAGTTATTGAAGGATTATGATTGCTCGATAGAGTACCACCCGGGCAAGGCAAATGTGGTAGCTGATGCCCTAAGTCGGAAGGTTGTGTCGGATCTGAGGGCTATGTTCGCACACTTGAGTTTGTATGATGATGGAAGCCTGTTGGCAGAGTTGCAAGTCAAGCCCGCATGGCTGAGTGAGGTGAAAGAGGGACAGTTGGCTGATAAGGACCTAAGTGCTAAGTTACAGCAAGTACAGAATGGAGAGTTAAAGGATTATGGCGTTAATGATGAAAGAGTATTGTGCTACAAAGGAAAGGTCTGTATGCCGAAGAACGGAGAGTTAAGACAAAGGATTCTTCGGGAAGCGCATAGTAGCCCTTATGCTATGCACCTCGGAGGCATTAAGATGAACAGAGACCTAAGCGAACAGTTTTGGTGGCCTGATCTTAAACGGGAAGTTACTGAATTCGTGGGAAAATGTCTGACGTGTTAGCAAGTTAAGGCTGAACACCAAGTTCCATCGGGATTGCTTCAGCCAATCGAGATTCCACAGTGGAAGTGGGAAAGAATTTCCATGGGCTTCGTTAGTGGGCTTCCCCTTACGCCCACTAAGAAGGACTCGGTATGGGTAATAGTGGACCGTTTGACCAAGTTCGCACACTTCATCCCAGTAAGAGTTGATTATTCTCTTCAGAAGTTGGCCAAATTATATGTAGCGGAAATTGTGAGGTTACATGGAGTACCGGTATCGATCATCTCCGATAGAGACCCAAGGTTTACGTCTCGGTTTTGGAAGGCACTTCATCGAGCTTTAGGCACTAAATTGGACTTCACTACGGCCTTTCATCCACAATCAGATGGGCAGTCTGAACAGGTTATACAAGTGTTGGAGGATATGTTGAGAGGCTGTGTGATGGATTTCCGAGGAAGTTGGGAAGATTATTTGCCTTTAGCTGAGTTTGCCTACAACAACAGCTATCAGGCTAGTATTCGGATGGCACCATATGAAGCATTGTATGGTCGGAAATGTCGAACTCCTACTTGTTGGACTGAGTTAGGAGAACGTCGAGTTTTGGGTCCAGAGTTAGTGGCAGAAACTGAAGAGAAGGTGGAGATAATCAGGGCACGGTTAAAGGAAGCCTCCGATAGGCAGAAGTCGTACGCAGATCTCAAACAAAGAGAGATAGAGTTTGAAGTAGGAGACCAAGTGTTTCTGAAAGTCTCGCCTTGGAAGAAGGTAATGGGTTTGGTCGCAAAGGGAAGTTAAGCCCAAGGTTTATAGGGCCCTATCGAGCACGGAAGTGAGTTGGGCCAGTGGCATACCAATTGGAGTTGCCACCAGAGTTGCAGCAGATGCACGACGTATTCCATGTATCCATGCTACGTCGCTACCGATCGGATCCATCTCATGTGGTACCAGTTGAAGAAGTGAAGCTAAGGCCAGACTTATCGTACGAGGAAGAGCCGATTCAGATATTGGAACGTGATGTGAAAGTGCTACGGAAGAAGACAGTTCCTTTAGTCAAAGTGTTATGGCGCAATCATGGATCGGAGGAAGCTTCGTGGGAACCAGAAGAGACAATGCGACAGCAATACCCTCAATTATTTTAGCTAGGAAATTTCGAGGACGAAATTATTTTAAGGGGGTAGAACTGTAACATCCTGAAAAGGGCCTATGCATTCTCGGTTTAATTGTACAAAATGACATGTCTTATGTGTTATGAATATATTTTGAACATTTTTGGAAACCTGGAAATGTATGGAAATGTTAAGTTTAAAAGAGGAAAGTGAACATTTTTGGAAACTAAGAAATGTAAGGAAATGATTTGGAAATGATTCAAAAGAGGAAAATGAACATTTCTGGAAACTTGGAAATGTAAGGAAATGATAGGTTCAAGGAGGCAAACGAAAATTTTTGGAAACTTGGAAATGTAAGGAAATGTCAAGTTTTAAAGTTTAAAAAGAGGAAACTAAGGCAGGGTGGCCTTAAGAAAATTAATAGGAAGGATTTGACACATAAACAGGCTTGGAAAAGTGGCTTGAAGATATCACTTAGGGCCTCTGGAAATGGCGCCACATACAAGGGTATTGGGCCTAGGTTCGAGTCACTTGGGAAGCAAATAAAAGAAATTTTATTTTTGCTTCCAGAAGCAGAGAGGTGGACGGCATTGAGGCTCCTAAAAGAGGAGTTTTATTCTCTTTAAAATTCGGCTAAATGATAGATAAATAAGGGATTTATTTATCATTATTTTCAAGAGATAATGGTTGGATAAAATTCTTTTATTTTGTGATAATAAAAAGGATAAAGCTATCAAATAGAAGAGTGGTGGCCAAGTAAAGGATTCTGAGTAGTAATTTCGGCTATAAAAGGAAAAAAATAGGGCTACTCATCAATTTTTTCCTCCTCTTCTCTCTGCCGAATTTCTTAGTCCTCTCCTCTCTTTTCTTCTCCTTTATTTTGTCAAATCGAATATACCAATAATCTCTAGTGAGATCGATTTCTTTTAAGCCTCAAAAGCCGAATCTTTGTGACTCCAAGCAAGGGTGCAGTCGACTGTGGTATTAAGGTAAGAACAATGGATTTTGTTGTTCAATTTCTTTTTATCGAGATTTAGTAACCGATCCTCTTGTTGTCTCTTGGCCGAATATTAAAGGAGGAACTTCGGGATTTTTGATAGTTGTCGACTTCAAGAGAAGGGATCAATTTCGGGATTTAAGATTTGAAAGGTAAGCACATAGGTATATTCGGCCAAGGCCTATTTTGGATATCTAGATCTAATTCTTACTTTGTTTAAAAGCCGAAACTAACCTACGATGTGATTTAATGTTTGGCCGAATACAAGAAGGAGTACAACAAGGTTTTCGGGATTTGAATAATAGGGAAATTGGCAGCAAGGTAAGTTTAAGTATACTAATCCTACTAGGATTTGGATTTATGGCCAAATGGCTTTTTATTAAAGTAGTAAGTGATTAATCAAATGTAGGGATTAAGGATCTAAGCATTAGATCAAGCTTTTTGGGATCTCAAGGAATTTGCTAAGCGAATCAGGTGTGTACCCCACACTAATTTTTAATATGTTTTATGGCTATGTATGATTAAATATATATATGTGATATTAAGAATATGAAAGTGGTTAAGGTACCATGTTATGGTACTAAGTACTAAGGTACGTTTCCTACTCCTACTAGGAATATGAAAAATGTTACTTGTAACATGAGAATATGATAAGAATGTGAACTCTGGCATATTAATGCATATTATAAAATGGGGCATATTGGTTATTGAAAGGGGAAGTGAATGTGGTGACCTAAGACCACGAACGCGGTGACCTAAGACCGCGGTATCTGAATGTGGTGACCTAAGACCACAGTAATCTGAATGCGGTGACCTAAGACCGCGATATCTGAATGTGGTGACCTAAGACCACAAACTATAAGGGCGATTGCCTTCGATGGAGTGTAGCGGATGGAGGGTCGACTTAGTAGTCCCCACGGTGTACATGTTGGTACGGGGGAGTGTAGCGGATGGCTAATTAGGTTTGGGTTTGGGAATGCATCATTAAATGTATTCTATGATTTGAATGTGTATCATATGTATGCCTGATTATATTATGACTTAGTGTTGTGTACACATTGAGTCTGTTGACTCACCCCGTTGTGGGAACATGTTTCAGGTGATGAACAGTGATGGACCGGGACGGCAGAACTTGTGGTGGCCATGCTCAACATGAAGTTTTTATTTTATTTTTTCTTATGGGCTATTAATTTTAAAGTAGTTGGATTTATTGGATTTGTTTTGATGTAATAAGGCCACTGTTGAACTATTTTATTGTTATTTATGTTGCAAATTTTATTAAGTTAAAGTTTAAGAAAATTATTTTTAAAATATACTCCATATGTTTTTTTACCACTATGGGTTATTAAGAAGGGGTTTTCTAATATAAAAATCGAATGGGTTTTCAACACAAGCCCAACCCAAACAGTTTCTTTTAAAATTTCGCACAAGATTTTCTTAAGTAACAAAAGGATTTGAACCGGTTTACTTGAGGAACATACCAAATCTGGTCAAAGCTCGTGGGCCGGGTTTGGGGTGTTTCACCACTGTTTTGATTAGCCCCTAAATCGTGCTGTTACAACTCTCCCCCTTTAGAGATTTTCGTCCTCGAAAATCTTACCGGTAAAAAGGGTTAGATATAGTTCTCTCATGGCTTCTTCTGGTTCCCATGTAGCTTCTTCTATACCGTGTTTTTGCCATAACACTTTTACCAAAGCTATATTCTTATTCCTCAACTATTTAACCTCCTGAGCCATAATCTTAATTTGTTGCTCTTCATAAGTCATGTCCGGTCGTATCTCAATTTCTGTTGGAGGGATCACATGTGAAGGATCGGAATGATATCGCCACAACATCAACACATGAAACACGCTGTGTATTCTTTCTAACTCTGCTGGCAAAGCCAACCGGTATGCTACTGCTCCAATCCTTTCAATAACCTTATACAACCTTATGAATTGTGGACTCAATTTACCCTTTCAGGCCAAATCTTAATATTTTCTTCCACAGGGATACTTTCAGAAATACTTTGTTGCCCACTTGAAACTCAATTTCTTTCCTTTTTAAATCCGCGTATGACTTTTTTCGGTCCAAAGCAGCTTTCAGACTATCTCGGATCACTTTCACTTTCTCTTCGGTCTCTCTAAGTAGATCAACCCCGTGAATTAGCTTCTCACTAAGCTCGGTCCAATACAAGGGAGTCTGACACTTACGACCATATAAAGCTTTGTACGGTGCCATCCGTATACTCGACTGATAACTGTTGTTATAGGCAAACTCAACCAAAGGTAGATATTTTTCCCAACTACCTTCAAACTCTAACACACAACATCAGAGCATATCCTCAAGAACTTGAATCACTCTTTCAGATTGGCCATCGGTTTGAGGATGGAACACTGTACTAAAATTCAATCTCGTACCCAAGGCTTTTTGAAGCTTTTTCCAGAACCTCGAAGTAAATCTTAGATCTCTATCTGACATAATAGATGTAGGCACTCCATGCAATCTCACTACCTCAGCAATATACAACTCGGCCAACTTATCAAGTGAATAATCCACACGCACCAGTATAAAGTGAGCCGACTTTGTTAATCTATCAACAATGACCCACACAACATCTTTCTTTCTCGGAGTCATAGGTAACCCCATTACAAAATCCATGGTGATTCGATCCCATTTCCACTCAGGAACCATTACTGGTTGAAGCAATCCTGATCAAACACTTTGTAACAAACTCGGAGATGTCTCTCTTCATACCCGACCACCAATACAACTTCTTCAAATCATTGTACATTTTCGTACTGCCCAGATGTACTGACAAGCAACCACTGTGTGCTTCATGTAAAATTTTCCGGATTAACTCATCATCCTTTGGTACACTAATTCTATCATGAAACATCAAACAATCCTTTGAACTAACCTGGAAATTAGAGTTATTCCCCAAGTCGCACTGAGCTCTCTTCACTTGCATCTCACTATCATTCTTTTAAGCTTCATATATCTGCTGAATAAATAATGGTCTAGCCCTCAACACAGCCAATATAGCACCATCATCAGACAATGCTAAGCTCGTACTCATAGCTCTCAAAGCATACAGGGATTTTCTGCTCAAGGCATCTGCAACCACACTCGCTCTCCCCGAATGGTGATCAATTACTAACTCATAATCCTTCAATAATTCAAGCCACCGCCATTATCAAAAATTCAAATCCTTTTGGTCCATCAAGTACTTCAAACTCTTGTGATCAGTGAAGATTCGGCACTTTTCACCATATAAATAATGACGCCAAATCTTCAAAGCAAAGACGATCCCAGCCAACTCCAAATCATGAGTTAGATAATTTTTTCTCATTCGGTTTTAGTTGTCTCGAGGCATAAGCTACTACCTTACCCTCTTGCATCAACACACAACCAAGACCATTTAATGACGCATCACTATAGACCACAAACTCTTTCCCCGACTCAGGTTGTACTAAAACCGGCGCCTCAGTCAACAATGCTTTCAATTTCTCGAATCTCTGTTGGCATTTCTCAGTCCATTCAAACTTAACATCTTTATGCAATAGTTTCGTCATCGGGGTAGCAATCATGGAGAACCCCTTTACGAAACGTCTGTAGTACCCCGCTAAACCCAAAAAGCTTCTAATTTTTGACACATTCCTTGGCGATTTCCACTCCACAATAGCCGAGATCTTACTCAGATCAACTCTAATGCCATCACCTGACACAATGTGTCCTAAGAATCCGACCTCTCGAAGCCAAAACTCACTCTTGCTGAATTTAGCATACAACTGCTTGTCTCTTAAAGTCTGCAAAACAATTCTCAGGTGCTTTGCATGCTCACTCTCATCCCAAGAATAAATTAATATGTTGTCGATAAAAACAACCATAAATTTATCCAAATACGGTCGGAAGATACGGTTCATTAAATTCATAAAAATTGCAGGAGCATTCGTTAAGCCAAATGGCATGACAAGAAACTCATAATGGCCATACCTCATCCGAAATGCAGTTTTCGTCACATCTTGCTCCTTAACTCTCAACTGGTAATAGCCAAACCTTAGATCTATCTTAGAGAACACCATAGCTCCCTTCAGTTGGTCAAATAGGTCATCTATCCTTGGCAAATGATACTTATTCTTCACTGTCACCTTGTTGAGTTGTCTGTAGTTTATGCACAATCTCATCGACCTATCTTTCTTTTTAACAAAAAGTACTGGAGCACCCCACGATGAATAGCTCGATCTTGCAAAACCCTTGTTCGCTAATTCTTGCAACTAAACTTTCAATCCTTTCAACTCCAATGGTGCCATCCTATACGGGGCAACCGAAATAGGTGCTATGCCCGGAACTAACTCAATCCCAAACTCGACCTCTCTAACTGGAGGCAATCTGGGTAACTCTTCCGGGAACACATCTGGATACTCGCATACCACCGACACTGATTCAATCTTTACCTCTGACTCTTGAGTATTCAGCACAAAGGCGAGATAGGACTCATACCCTTTTCTCAAGTATTTCTCAGTTACCATAGATGAAATCATTACAGGCAAACTATCCGATTTACTTGATTACCCGGATGACATCTCTATTTACACATCTCAATTCAATAAACTTACTACCACAGTTCACTAAAACATTATGAGTAGTCAACCAATCCATACCAAGAATCAAGTCAAATTCATCAAACGACAACAACATGAGATTTGCTGGAAAACAATGACCTCTAATTGTCAAAGGACAATTCCTACACACCTTGTCAACTAGCACATGTTTGCATAACGGGTTTGACATTTTTACTACAAATTCCATAGAGTCAATAATCATACTCATACTAGACGCCAATTTTAGATAAAATGATCGGGTGAACCACACTTGTAACAATTACAACTATTCCCCCAACACTCCCCAATGTGTTGCCTACCACATTTGGACACTCCAGTTTATTTGACTTTGTATTGCCCATGCTCGCCATCGAGGTGGCTTGAACTCTCGAGCCCGAGTATGTATTACCTCGATCTCTGTGTGAATACCCCACTAAAGCAATCGTCCGAGGGTTCATTTTCTTGGACCTCTTTGATTGAGTTTGAAACGATTTACTCATTGGACTCTTTCTTGCATCTCGAGCCTCACTCATGGCTTTTCTCTTTTCCTTATTCAGCTCATCAGCTTTGCATGCGCTATCAACCAATACCACAAATTCGTTCAATTCTAAAATCCCAACTAGCAGTCTGCTATCCTCATTTAGCAGAACTCCACCCTCTCGGGGTCATCATCTATGTTAGCTCTAAATTCTTCGGCCCCTTGTTTCCGAATCTTATCTACCGGGGGTTTGGTCATTCTCAACAAATCTATACCTTGAGGAGCCACAGGAACTGGTTGAGGTATAGGAGGGGTGGAGTAGGTTGAGCATTAGGGTTCGCTCGTACAGACTCCGTGTACCAATTACTCATCATTTGAAGAAAGGCTTGCCGAGCCTCTTCTCCTTGACGGATAGTCTCGGGTCTACTTTCTACAGACGCGGTCCCTTACGCGGGAGCCGGCGCATTACTAGTAGCTTCATCAGCAGCCGCTCGGTTGGGATCCATTTACTATATAAAATTAAAGTTTAGAATTGTCAGGAGTCACTATATTATCAATATACGTTCATGGCATGTACAGCTAGACTCTTACACACGCTACGGTAGTCCGAGAACCGACTAAACCATAACTCTGATACCACTAAATGTAACACCACTTACCCATATTCGACGCCAAAACCAGGTACGAGGTAGTACCGATCTTAACTTGCTTGAGCATACAACTTTGGGTTATAAAATTTCATTCCAACTTGAAACTTTCCATTCACTTTCAAACCATCCTCATTATGGGCCCACGAGGCCTTAAACATGCAGACGGAGGGTCTCGGAATCAAAATGGGAACTTTTTTATACTTTGAAAAATTTTACCTTAATAGGGCCACACACTCGTGTGAAATGGGACACGCCCGTGTGGGCAGGCCATGTGGTCACACACGCCCATGTCCCTAGCCCGTGTAGAATTTATTTTTCCTTTTGAACCTACAGGGGTTTTCACACTGCCGGACACACGCCCGTGTCTTTGGCCCGTGTCCTTCACATGGCCTAGACATGCCCATGTCCTCACCCGTGTGTTAATACTTGGGTATTCTGTTTATGACGTCTGCAACCTTATAAGGGGCACAAGGGCTAGGCGTAGTCCCGTGTGTCTAGCCTGTGGTCGACACTGACTTGCAACATTAACATGCAGGGGACACACGGCCCGGCCACATGCCCATGGGACTGACCATGTGTCACACACGGCCTAGGCACACGCCCGTGTGCCTACCCGTATGGGCAAGAACAAGGCTATTTGCCAAGCTCTTTTTATCACCCTAAGCTCTTTTTGTCACTCTAACTCATACAACATAAATCCCATTCAACTATTACCAAGCAACCCAATCATGCATCATACATATTCATGAATAACCTCATCTTTTCATAAATAAGTAATAATAAGCCATCAATTATGGCTATTTACAGAAGAGTTCATCTTTAAAAGAGCTAACACACTTGGCCAAAACAACAAGACATTTCCCTAAGTCTAGCCCCTATACATGCTATACTCAAAATGTTAAGTCTAAATATACCGAGATGAGCTAATAGTGTGGGTGATCTTCCAATTAACTTCGTATCCTGAACTGGTTCTTTGACACTATAAACAAGGGAAAAGAAAGGGAGTAAGCTTTAAGCTTAGTAAGGTTACATGTAAACAATAAGAATCATAACATATATATGTATATATTAATCAATGCTTTTCATAACAGGTAAGAACAATCCACATTTCATAATCATGCTTACTCATTTCATCTCTAACCACATTTCAACCATATAAAAAATATAATGCTCTTATTTATTTGCATACATTCCCTGCACTCATCACCACAACATCATATGAAACATATACTTAAATAATTTCTCAATGAATCATTCAGAATAATACCAAACACTCAGTGGTTTCAACACAGCCCACCATTACTCTATAATAGGGTGGTATCGCACATAGCCCACCAACAAGAATATTTACGGTGGTATCACACTTAGCCCACCAAATGATAATATAAACGATGGTATCGTACACAGCCCTTCGTGAATAAGTAATAAGGTGGTATCGCACACAACTCACCAACAAGAATAATTACGGTGGTATCGCACATAGCCCACCAATGTTTATTACGAATAATATTCCACATTTACCTAACCATTTCAAGGTTCATACGAGAATTACTCATTTTGTATCGAATTCAGTCCATATCAATCATAAATGATCTCATTCATACAATACACCAATAAGTAACAATGTAAGTATTCAAGATGTATCGTTTACACATAAACTTACCTCGGTGCAAAATGTGTTAATTTGTGGTTTACTCTGAAACCTTGCCTTTTCCTCGGTCAAGGTTGATTCCGCGTTCTTCTTGATCTATAATAATAAAATTTTCTCATTCAATCACTTTATAAATCATAATACACCAAAATTTCTACTTAGGCAAAATTGACCATTTTGCCCTTATACTTTGGAAAAATTACGATTTTTCCCCTAGGCTCGTAAATTATTTTTCATCACATTTTCTCATTGAACAAGCCTAACCAAAAATTTATTTCTCTTACAACCACTTACAAAATCATTTATTTCATGCATTTATTACACAATTTCAACCTTTACAAATAAGTCATATTTAGGTGTTTTCTTGATAACTCCTTTCACAAAAGTTGTTTCTCATCTCACTAACATTCATTTTCTTCCATAAAAACTCAAAAAACAACATGAACACTCTCATGGAAAGTCTCTAAACTTTCAACCATTTAGCAAAATTGTAATATCCTAGATTTAGGGGTTATGCGTTTAGTGCATAATTCAAGTGTAAGTGGGCTTAATGTGTGTTTGGATGAGTTTTAAGGGTTTTTAGAATTTTAGAATGTAAGGGAATGCCTTAGAAAAATATTAGATTTTTAGTCTTAGAAGGGGAGCTAAGCAAAATTGGCCTTAAGAAAATTAGTTTGAGGTTTTAATCACAAGGAGTCAATTGGTAAAGTGGCAAGTGGTGTGTGGAGTGTACTAATGGTCTTAGGTTCGAATCCCATGGATGAAAATAAGGTGACTTTTATTTTTGTTTTTGTATGGCATGTGTTGGTCAAATTTTAATTATGGTAGGATAGACTTTTTCATTTTTGGATAGTAGACTAAGGGAATAAGGCAAGTTATTAGTTAATGTATGGAATCAAGGTGTTATGGAAGGATAAGGGGACATAAGGCTTGATGTATGGGTGATGTTTTGGAAATATTTTTATGGTCATTTTGACCATGAATGTGGATGCATAGATGGCTAAGGGGGGATTGGCCAAATATTGTATGGGATTAGGGGGAGGATAGTTGGCCAAATTCTTGGCATTTTGTGCATCTTTTTCCCTCTTCTCCAAAATTATTCTCCTTAGCCGAATGTGTCATTGGCTTTAGGTGAAAACTTTGTTTTTGTTTTGGCTATCATTTCTTTGACGATATTGGTATTCTATTTTTCTTCTTTTCCTCTCAAACTCTTCTTTTCTTTTTGGTACCGAAATATCACTACCTTGGAAAGGGGACATTTCTCTTTCATTCTTTTTCTTATTTGACCGAATATGCATCAATATTAAAAACTTTTTCTTTGTTCAATTTCTTCCATAGCCGAACCCTATAAGCCCTTATTTTCTTTTCTTTTTCATCTCCATTTTGAGCCATAGCCGAATGTGCAACTATCATTTAAAAGGCTTAGCCGAATCTTGTTGTGAGTTTTAGAAGCCGAAACCTTTTTCTCTTTGAGTCTCTTCAAGCAACGTGGTGTCGAAGGGAGGAAACACTAAGGAGTCTTTCGAGATTTGAAGTATTCAAGGTAAGTCAAAGTGGTGTTCGGCCAAGGGCCATTTTTCATAGATTATGCTTTAAGCCGATTCTAATGTGGTTTCACTCAGGGATTTCGACAACTTCATAGACCAGTGGTGATTCGGGATTTAGATAAGCGAGGTAAGTGAAATGTAGTTTTCGGCCATAGGCCATTTTGGTATTATATTAGCCGATTCTGACTTAGGTTGTGTAGGAAAGAGTTCAACAATCGCAAGGGTGCAAATGGTTTAGACGTGGGTTTCGGGATTGAGTAGACTGTACCAAAAAGGTGTGTAGTTATTGCACTGTTCTCTTGATTGTTTATGTGTGTATGTTGTTATATATGTGTGATATGATGTGAATGGTAGCCGAAATAAGGGCTAAGATGGTGGATACCCATGGTGGGTGATCGAATAATCAGGTCAGTACTTTATGATATTAAATGATCACTGATGAATATGTGAAATGGTGATGAGCGTGTGTTATATACTCTATTAAATGATATTTTTGTCATGTTATATATATGCATGGGAATTTGGGACATGAATATTGAAGGACAGGGTGTACATTATGTACGTGGTCTGATGTTAGCCTTGTGCTACATTGGCGCTTGATGTTAGCTATGTGCTTCATCAAGGTGGGGTGTTGGCTATGTGCCACCTCCTGGCGGATGATAGCTGTGTGCATCACCGTGGATTGAGGATGACCTCGAGTCACCTTGTGGATATTGATATGTGGGGTCACTTAGGTGATCGGTGGCTTAGCCACGGCCTTGGGCGGCAGGTCTGCCAAGGTAGGTGTAATGGATGGACACTAGGTTGGGTTGGGCTTCATGTTGCATATTTATGTATGTGGACTGTGTGGATATGGGCCAAGCCCATATGTGGAGACATGTGAAATAACTATACACTGAGTCTGTGTGACTCACCCAATTTTTCTCAAACCTTACAGGTGATGCATAAAGATTGGACCGGGTTGGAGAGGATACGAGGTGGCCCATGCAGAAGATGCTTTATTGTTTTTAGCATTTTATATTTTCAGTATTTTTAAGTATTTATTCATTGTAATAATGGCCTCCTAAAGTATTTAAGGATTTTTATTATGTTTTAAGTTGGATTGTCGATTATATTAATATCTGAAAATGGTTTATTTTTAGCAACTTCCCTTTTAAAACTTATATTAAAGTTTTTACTTAAAATTTTAAATATACCATGTGTTATAAATGACGGAAAATTATTAAGTTTTCACCTTTATGTTAAATTCTTTGCAAAGTTTTTCCTCAGTAGCATTCTAAATTCGACCGTGGTGTTTGGGCCGGGTTTGGGGTGTTACAAAAATAGTCCCCTCATTAGCTAGCTTAAGCTTTGGGAGTTCCAAAAGTACAAAAATTATCAAGAAAGACCTCTAAAATAACTTACTTGCAAGAGAATAGCTTGGCTAAAAATTTGAACTCCAAAATCCCCTATTTTCTCTTCAATTTTCGATGGAGAAGAAGTGTGAATAGTGAAAGATGATATCTCTTTTATGTATCTTATTTTATTCATTTTTATCACTTAATTTCACCAAAATTTGACCAAAATTTAACGTTCTTGTCTTCTTGTCTCTATGGCCGACCAACACACCCTCAATGGCCTAATTGCACTTTAAGGACCTCCAATTTAATATTCTATGGCTATTAAACACTTCTACCTGATATAATAGAACTTTTGCACTTTATGCGATTTAGTCCTTTTTCATAATTAAGCATGAAATCACCAAAATTATGGCACCAAAAATTTCATAAATCCTTATAAACATGCTATAACACAGAAAATAATATCAATATAATTTTCTTCAACCTCGAATTAGCGGTCCCGAAACCACTATTCCGATTAGCCCCTAAAATAGGCTGTTATAGTGAGAATGCAAAGCACCTGAGAATTGTTTTGCACGCTTTAAGAGACAAGCAGTTGTATGCTAAATTTAGCAAGAGTGAGTTTTGGCTCTGAGGGGTCAGATTCTTAGGACACATTGTGTCGGGTGATGGCATTAGAGTTGTTCCGAGTAAGATCTCGGCTATTATGGAGTGGAAACTGCCAAGGAATGTGTCAAAAATTAGAAGCTTTTTGGGTTTAGTAGGGTAATATAGATAGTTCATGAAAGGGTTCTCCATGATTGCTACCCTGATGACGAAATTGTTGCACAAAGATGTTAAGTTTGAATGGATTGAGAAATGCCAACAGAGTTTCGAGAAATTGAAAGCATTTTTGACTGGGGCACCAGTTTTAGTACAACCTGAGTCGGGGAAAGAGTTTGTGGTCTATAGTGATGCGTCATTAAATGGTCTTGGTTGTGTGTTGATGCAAGAGGGTAAGGTAGTAGCTTACGCATCGAGACAACTAAAACCGCGTGAGAAAAAATTATTTGACTCATGATTTAAAGTTGGCTGCGATCGTTTTTACTTTGAAGATTTGGCGTCATTATTTATATGGTGAGAAGTGCTGGATCTTTATCGATCACAAGAGTTTGAAGTACTTGATGGACCAAAAGGATTTGAATTTGCGACAACGGCGGTGGCTCGAATTATTGAAGGATTATGAGCTAGTAGTCGATTACCATATGGGTAAAGTAGTTGCAGATACCTTGAGTAGAAAATCCCTGTATGCTTTGAGAGCTATAAGCACGAACTTAGCGTTGTCTGATTATGGTGCTATATTGGCCGAGTTAAGGGTTAGACTGTTATTTATTCAGTAGATATGTGAAGCTCAAAAGAATGATAGTGAGATGCAAGCTAAGAGAGGTCACTGCGAATCGGGAAATGCCTCTGATTTTCTGGTGAATTCAGATGGTTGTTTGATATTTCATGACAGAGTTTGTGTACCTAAGGATGGTGAGTTGATCCAAAATTTTTTACATGAAGCACACAGTGGTTGCTTCTCAGTACATCCGGGCAGTACGAAAATGTACAATGATTTGAAGAAATTGTATTAGTGGCCGAGTATGAAAAGAGAAATCTCTGAATTTGTTACAAAGTGTTTGATCTGTCAACAGGTGAAAGCCGAACATCAAGTACCATCAGGATTACTTCAACCAGTGATGGTTCCCGAGTGAAAATGGGATCAAATCACCATAGGCTTTGTAACGAGGTTACCTATGACTCCAAGAAAGAAAGATGCTGTGTGGGTCATTGTTGATAGATTAACGAAGTTGGCTCACTTTATACCGGTGCATGTGGATTGTTCACTTGATAAGTTGGCCGAATTGAATATTGCTGATATCATATAGAGATCCGAGGTTTACTTCCAGGTTTTGGAAGAAATTACAAGAAGCCTTGGGTACGAGATTGAATTTTAGTACAGCGTTCCATCCTCAAACTGATGGCCAACCTGAAAGAGTGATTCAAGTTCTTGAGGATATCCTCTGATGCTGTGTGTTAGAGTCGAAAGGTAGTTGGGAAAAATATCTACCTTTGGTTGAGTTTGCCTATAACAACAGTTATCAGTCGAGTATACGGATGACACCGTACAAAGCTTTATATGGTCGCAAGTGTCGGACTCCCTTGTATTGGACCGAGCTTGGTGAGAAGCAAATTCATAGGGTCGATTTAGTTAAAGAGACAGAGGAGAAAGTGAGAGTAATCCGTGATAGTCTGAAAGCTGCTTCAGATTGACAAAAGTCATACGCTGATTTAGAAAGGAAAGAAATCGAGTTTCAAGTGGGTGAAAAAGTTATTCTGAAAGTATCCCTGTGGAAGAAAATATTTAGATTTGGTCGAAAGGGCAAATTGAGTCCACGGTTCATAGGGCCGTATGAGGTTATTGAAAGGATTGGGCCAATAGCAAATCGGCTGGCTTTACCTGTAGAGTTAGAGAGAATTCACAACGTGTTCATGTGTTGATGTTGCTATGATATCGTTCCGATCCTTCACATGTGATCCCCTCAACAGAAATTGATATACGACCGGAAATAACTTATAAAGAGGAACCAGTCAAGATATTGGCTCAAGAGGTTAAACAGTTGAGGAATAAGAGCATAGCCTTAGTGAAAGTGTTATGGCAAGAACACGGTGTGGAGGAGGCTACGTGGGAACTGGAAGAAGCTATGAGGGAACAGTACCCACACCTTTTTACCGGTAAGATTTTCGGGGACGAAAATCTCTAAAGGGGGGAGAGTTGTAACAACCCGATTTTGGGGCTAGTCAGAATAGTGGCTTTGGGACCGCTAATCCGAGTTTGAATAAAATTATTTTGATATTATTTATGTGTTATAGCATGTTTATAAGGATGTATGAAAATTTTGGTGATTTAATTTTAGCAATTGTATGCTTAATTGTGAAAAAGGACTAAATCGCATAAAGTATGAAAGTTCTATTATACAAGGTAGAGGTGTCTAATAGCCATAGAATATTAAATTGAAGGTCCTTAAAGTGCAATTAGGCCATTAAGGGTGTGTTGGCTGGCCATAGAGACAAGGAGACAAGGGCATTAAATTTTGGTCAAAATTTGGTGAAATTAGGTGAGAAAAAAATGAATAAAATAAGATAAATGAAAGAGATATCATCTTTCACTATTCATGCTTCTTCTAGCACCAAAAATTGAAGGGAAATTAGAGTTCTTGGAGTTCAAATTTTCAGCAAAACAAATCTCTTACAAGTAAGTGATTTTAGAGGTCTTTCATGATAATTTTTGTACTTTTGGAACCCCCGAAGCTTAAGCTAGCTAATGAGGGGACTAATTTGCAAAATGGTTGAAAGTTTAGGGACATGCCATGAGAGTTTTTATGTTGTTTGCTGAGTTTTTGTGGAAGAAAATAAATGTTAGTGAGTTAAGGAACAACTTTTGTGAAAGGTGTTATCATAAAAACACCTAAATAGTACTTATTTGTAAAGGTTGAAATTGTGTAATAAATGCATGAAATAGTTGGTTTTGTGAGTTGTTGTAAGAGAAATAAATGTTCAGCTAGGCTTGTTTAATGAGAAACTGTAACATCCCGAAATTGGGCCTAGTAGGAGTGGGCCTTGAGCTTTAGGAAAAATTTGAGTATTATTTTGCGATTGGATCGGGTAGGAATTTTGTGCGTTAGCATAGTCTTGTGAAGGCTTGATTTTGTTTAGGAAGCTAGAATAAATTTTAGTTTGGCTTATTTAATGAAGTGGAGTAAGTGAGCTTGACACTTAAGTTAATTTAAGTGTTCATTTAAAGCACATGTGGAGTTAGTGGCAAGGTGGTTATGATGCTTGGATAGTTACTTGAGGTTAGTGGTTCGAGTAGCAAGGAAAGCATTTTGAGGATTTTTATTTCTTCATAGCATTTATGGACGGTCAAACCTTATTCATGATAGGTTGGACTATTTCTTTTGGTAAGTTCAATTTATGATTAAGGAAAACTTGATATTGGGGATAAGAATCTTGAAGTTAAGGAAGATTGGGGAGACATAAGGCTAGACTTTAGGATGATGTTTTGGAAAGTATTCCTAGGCTTTAGTGCATGTATGTGACGGCATGGGTGTCTAGGAGGGTGGCCGAATGTTGTTAGGTGGTTTGGGGGGGAATAGTTGGTCAATTTTTCTTTTTGTGCATCTTTTTGTACAAATTTTGCTTGTGATTTAGCCTTTATTTTGTTTGAACCAAATACAGTTTCCTTTCTTTCATTTTATCCTTTTGAACCGAAACAACATTGGTACTTTTGTGCACTTTTCTTTTTGGCAAATAAGGAGTTGGCCGAATCTCTCAACCCCATTTTCTCTCTAATTCTTTTTCTTCCTTTTTGGCCGAAACTCTCCTCTCCAAACTTCCTTTTCTTTTCTCCATTGTTGCTAAAATCGAACTCTCTCTCTCTCTCTCTCTCTCTCTTTCATTCTCTTTTCTATTCACATATTTTCTTCTCTCATAACCAAATTGCCGAAACTCCTTACTTCCTTTTAGTCTTTGTTTTGACCGAATATTCAAGGGTAGACTCTCTTTGGTTTCTTCAATCGATTTTGGAAAAGAGTAAGTGATCTTGGCCGATTTTTCTATTATTTCTTTCTCCTTTCTATATCACTTTCTTGTGGTCATAGGCCGAATCTTTGGGCATTGGTTTGCAAGGTTCTAATCATTCTAGAAATCGATTTCATTTAGGCTTCTTGGGACGTTGGAAGCAATCAATCTAAGCCTCGTTTCTTTGTCAATCGATTTGGGTAAGTTTAGGTAAGACTTGGTATTTCGAAGTGATAACTCATTGGATTTAGCGATATGGCCGAATGGCCTTTGTTTATAATTTAAGTGTTGGCCGATTGTAGGACAAGGTGATCTAGTGCGATAGATCGGATCTCTGGAAGTTAGTTTTGCTTTGGTGAAAGGTGTGTATCTTACACACTTTATAACTTGGATTATATATGTATTCATGTGTGTTTTATAACTAATCATATTATGAAAGTGGGAAAAATGATGAGTTTTGGATATGATACCTTGATGGTATGAATGAGGATTCGGGTAAGTCCGTTTCGATATGTTGTTAATACATGTGGATTGAAATCATGATCTATGATTTATGGTATTATTATATGATTCATATTAAAGTGTATTAACATGATTTGGTTATCTATTGCATTGGTATGGGCAATATGAGAGGAGGGGGAAGATTAATATCGTGTCGACGGACACCAGAGATTTGGTATCTCCAGTGATTTGGTATCACATTCGTGTATTCGGACACCAGAGGTTTGGCACCTCATAGCGTCTCGTCCCTGTGGTTTTACACCACCGTGGGTTGGCCCCACTATTGAGATATGGGATTGACGCCAGTGATTTGGTATCACACGTGGGTTGGCCCCATAACTTGATGATTCGTGTCTTCGGACACCAGTGGTTTGGAACCACCAGTGATTTGGTATCACATTCGTGTCTTCGGACACCAGAGGTTTGGCACCTCATAGCGACTTGTCCCTGTGGTTAATTCCACCGTGGGTTGGCCCCACTTTTGAGATATGGGATCGTCTGCCAGTGATTTGGTATCACACGTGGGTTGGCCCCACAGATGGATTATTCGTGACTACGGTCACCAGTGATTTGGTATCACAATTGTGTCTTCGGACACCA
Source organism: Gossypium australe (assembly GCA_005393395.2). Classification (NCBI taxonomy): domain Eukaryota; kingdom Viridiplantae; phylum Streptophyta; class Magnoliopsida; order Malvales; family Malvaceae; genus Gossypium; species Gossypium australe. Next base: position 48,416,766 of record CM016614.1, read on the forward strand.
GTGGTTTGGCACCACCAGTGGTTTGGTACCACACGGGGTAGAAAAGGAGTTATGGATGGTTAGGTTGGGTGCATTGTACATATATATTGCTTTGTTATAATCTGTGTAAGTATGTGGTAATTACCCGGGAGAGGGAATATGCACTGAGTCTTGGTGACTCACCTTCTCCCTTATTATTTCAGGTGATTCGTGAGATCGCGGATATGGAGCCGGATGAACTCAAGGAGGCCATGCAATAAAATTTGATTTTTCATGAACTTCGATTTGATGTACTTTAAATTTATTTTAATTTGGTCTTTGTTATTTTGGGTTTGTAATAAGGCCTCTTTAATTATGTTTTGGATTATTTATATGCTTCGGATATGTTTTAAATATGGCTTATAAATTATTTGGTTAATTTAATAATTGAGCCCAAAGTTTTCTAAAGTAATTAAAAACGCAATGGTTTTAAAATCTTACCATTGGGTAATATAAATGGTTTGATAGTAAAATAGAAATTAAGTGTTTTTTTTTTACAATTTTAATGATTTCCAAATATTGAGTTTCTACATTCAAATGCTAATGGTTTTCAAAATAATAATTTGAGTTATCTTAAAATGACATAAATGTTTTCTTAACTAAGTTTTAAAAGTTTTACTTACGGGATTTCAAAAGCAAATTATCAGTTTTCAATTTATTATACTCTTGTTTTCTACAAACAAAGTTCAACAAAGAGTTTTTCACAAAATTTTAATCGTTAACTCATTTTTCTTCTAAACGTTTGCCTTCGTGGCATGCCAGATTCGATCATGGCGTATTGACCGGGTTTGGGGTGTTACAAATTGGTATCAGAGCTAAGTTCAAAAGCTCGGCTGTGGGCCCGAGGCCCAAAATGTTTTAAAGAATGGTTTTTAAAATGTTATTGTTGAAAATTATATGGTTTGAAAGGCATGGCCCGAGTCTCCGGCATCAATCTGCCCTGGTAAGTACATCAAAACTGTTGATTTTGATGATTTGATATGATGATGTTGGTTTGACTGTGTAGTAGTAGGAACTACTTTAGAGACCCAAAACTATAGGTTTGGTGTGCTCGCGAAACAACTTCTTATTAAACTTTTCATAAAACTGTTCTTTAAAGAAAGCGGAATAATGATTTATGCATAAAACTTTTAACTTAGATAAGACGAGACGTTAGACATGAGTACTCGTGGTCGAGGTCGTGTTACTCGTGGACGTGGTCGAGGTAGGATGGCTGTGTCTGAGCCAGTGAGGTCTGGTCAAGGATCCGAGAACGAGGTACCACCAGTCCCACCACCAGCAGTTGGAATTGAGCATCAGGACCAAACGGGGGATGACGCAGTGTCTCAGGCGATGCTGCGAGTTCTTGAGAGGGTAGCTGGAGTTGGTGGAGGCGCGGGAGCTCGAAAGTCAGTACCTGAGCGACTCCGAGCCAACGGAGCCGAGCTATTTCGAGGTGTTTTGGGTGTAGCTCCCAGCTCGGCTGAATATTGGTTAGAGGCGACGGAGTGAATTATGGATGATTTGGATCTCAATGCCGATAAAAAGCTGAAAGGGATAGTGTCGCTTCTTCGTGACGAGTCATATCAGTGGTGGCTCACGGTTCGGAATGGTGCTGCAGCGGAGGATCTCCCTTGGGACTTCTTTAAGGCAGCGTATCAGAAGAAGTATATCGGGTCTAGTTACGTTGATGCGCAGCGTAAGGCATTTTTGAGTTTGGTCCAAGGGAGTAAATCCGTATCAGAATATGAGGCTGAGTTCTTAAGATTGAGCCGGTATGCTGGAGGTTTTGTGGCTTCGGAGCACGAGCGATGTGTTCGATTCGAAGATGGTTTGAAGGACGAGCTGAGATTGTTGATTGCTCCACACCAGGAGCGAGAGTTTGCTGCTTTGGTTGAAAAGGCTAAGATAGTCGAAGGAATAAAGGAATCTGGAAGATAGAGTTACGACTGGAATAAGCATAAGAGAGGCTTTGAATCATCTGGGTCGGCCGAAGATTCTCAAAAAAGGGTTAGGCAGAATGGGCCGAATCAGTCTGGGAGGCCTGTTACTGCTAATCAGGGTCCAGCACGGTATAACCGATGTGGGAAATTTCATTGGGGTGAATGTTGGACCGGAGGGAAAGGATGTTTCGAGTGTGGTTTGCTGGATCATCGTGTGAGAGACTGTCCATGTAAGCAAGCCAGGAATCAGTCTGAGGGTCATGGTCGTGCTCAGTTCAGAAATGAGGGACCGCCACCATAGAAGGGTCGTGATAACGGTAGAGGAGGTAATGGTTTTGGTCGAGGTCGCGGAGCATCGGGCAGAGGTGCAGGCAACACTGAGGCAAGACAGCCTGGGTTGGTGTATGCAGCGAGACGTCGAGAGGAGGGCGACGCACCGGACATCATCACCAGTATGTTCTTGATCATTGGATTTCCATATACTGCTTTGATTGATGTGGGTTGACGTATTCAAATGTTGTTAGTAGTATAGTAGTTTTATTAAGATCAGAGTGCGCAGCAAGATCGTAGTGTGGCGAGATAGGAGGTACGACTGTTAGTTAGTTGGAAATTTCGAGGACGAAATTTCTTTAAGGAGGGTAGAATTGTAACATCCCGAAATTGGGCCTAGTAGGAGTGAGCCTTGAGCTTTAGGAAAAATTTGAGTATTATTTTGTGATTGGCTCGGGTAGGAATTTTGTGCGTTAGCATAGTCTTGTGAAGGCTTGATTTTGTTTAGGAAGCTAGAATAAATTTTAGTTTGGCTTATTTAATGAAGTGGAGTAAGTGAGCTTGACACTTAAGTTAATTTAAGTGTTCATTTAAAGCACATGTGGAGTTAGTGGCAAGGTGGTTATGATGCTTGGATAGTTACTTGAGGTTTGTGGTTCGAGTAGCAAGGAAAGCATTTTGAGGATTTTTATTTCTTCATAGCATTTATGGACGGTCAAACCTTATTCATGATAGGTTGGACTATTTCTTTTGGTAAGTTCAATTTATGATTAAGGAAAGCTTGATATTGGGGATAAGAATCTTGAAGTTAAGGAAGATTGGGGAGACATAAGGCTAGACTTTAGGATGATGTTTTGGAAAGTATTCCTAGGCTTTAGTGCATGTATGTGACGGCATGGGTGTCTAGGAGGGTGGCCGAATGTTGTTAGGTGGTTTGGGGGGGAATAGTTGGTCAATTTTTCTTTTTGTGCATCTTTTTGCACTTTGTTTTTCCTCTCCAAAAACTCTTTCTTTTGGCCGAATGCAGCTTATGCTTTTGTGCAAATTTTGCTTGTGATTTAGCCTTTATTTTGTTTGAACCAAATACCATTTCCTTTCTTTCATTTTATCCTTTTGAACCGAAACAACATTGGTACTTTTGTGCACTTTTCTTTTTGGCAAATAAGGAGTTGGCCGAATCTCTCAACCCCATTTCCTCTCTAATACTTTTTCTTCCTTTTTGGCCGAAACTCTCCTCTCCAAACTTCCTTTTCTTTTCTCCATTGTTGCTAAAATCGAACTCTCTCTCTCTCTCTCTCTCTCTCTTTCATTCTCTTTTCTATTCACATATTTTCTTCTCTCATAACCAAATTGCCGAAACTCCTTACTTCCTTTTAGTCTTTGTTTTGACCGAATATTCAAGGGTAGACTCTCTTTGGTTTCTTCAATCGATTTTGGAAAAGAGTAAGTGATCTTGGCCGATTTTTCTATTATTTCTTTCTCCTTTCTATATCACTTTCTTGTGGTCATAGGCCGAATCTTTGGGCATTGGTTTGCAAGGTTCTAATCATTCTAGAAATCGATTTCATTTAGGCTTCTCGGGACGTTGGAAGCAATCAATCTAAGCCTCGTTTCTTTGTCAATCGATTTGGGTAAGTTTAGGTAAGACTTGGTATTTCGAAGTGATAACTCATTGGATTTAGTGATATGGCCGAATGGCCTTTGTTTATAATTTAAGTGTTGGCCGATTGTAGGACAAGGTGATCTAGTGCGATAGATCGGATCTCTGGAAGTTAGTTTTGCTTTGGTGAAAGGTGTGTATCTTACACACTTTATAACTTGGATTATATATGTATTCATGTGTGTTTTATAACTAATCATATTATGAAAGTGGGAAAAACGATGAGTTTTGGATATGATACCTTGATGGTATGAATGAGGATTCGGGTAAGTCCGTTTCGATATGTTGTTAATACATGTGGATTGAAATCATGATCTATGATTTATGGTATTATTATATGATTCATATTAAAGTGTATTAACATGATTTGGTTATCTATTGCATTGGTATGGGCAATATGAGAGGAGGGGGAAGATTAATATCGTGTCGACGGACACCAGAGATTTGGTATCTCCAGTGATTTGGTATCATATTCGTGTCTTCGGACACCAGAGGTTTGGCACCTCATAGCGTCTCGTCCCTGTGGTTTTACACCACCGTGGGTTGGCCCCACTATTGAGATATGGGATTGACGCCAGTGATTTGGTATCACACGTGGGTTGGCCCCATAACTTGATGATTCGTGTCTTCGGACACCAGTGGTTTGGAACCACCAGTGATTTGGTATCACATTCGTGTCTTCGGACACCAGAGGTTTGGCACCTCATAGCGACTTGTCCCTGTGGTTAATTCCACCGTGGGTTGGCCCCACTTTTGAGATATGGGATCGTCTGCCAGTGATTTGGTATCACACGTGGGTTGGCCCCACAGATGGATTATTCGTGACTACGGTCACCAGTGATTTGGTATCACAATTGTGTCTTCGGACACCAGTGGTTTGGCACCACCAGTGGTTTGGTACCACACGGGGTAGAAAAGGAGTTATGGATGGTTAGGTTGGGTGCATTATACATATATATTGCTTTGTTATAATCTGTGTAAGTATGTGGTAATTACCCGGGAGAGGGAATATGCACTGAGTCTTGGTGACTCACCTTCTCCCTTATTATTTCAGGTGATTCGTGAGATCGCGAATATGGAGCCGGATGAACTCGAGGAGGCCATGCAATAAAATTTGATTTTTCATGAACTTCGATTTGGGGTACTTTAAATTTATTTTAATTTGGTCTTTGTTATTTTGGGTTTGTAATAAGGCCTCTTTAATTATGTTTTGGATTATTTATATGCTTCGGATATGTTTTAAATATGGCTTATAAATTATTTGGTTAATTTAATAATTGAGCCCAAAGTTTTCTAAAGTAATTAAAAACGCAATGGTTTTAAAATCTTACCATTGGATAATATAAATGGTTTGATAGTAAAATAGAAATTAAGTGTTTTTTTTTTTACAATTTTAATGATTTCCAAATATTGAGTTTCTACATTCAAATGCTAATGGTTTTCAAAATAATAATTTGAGTTATCTTAAAATGACATAAATGTTTTCTTAACTAAGTTTTAAAAGTTCTACTTACGGGATTTCAAAAGCAAATTATCAGTTTTCAATTTATTATACTCTTGTTTTCTACAAACAAAGTTCAACAAAGAGTTTTTCACAAAATTTTAATCGTTAACTCATTTTTCTTCTAAACGTTTTCCTTCGTGGCATGCCAGATTCGGTCATGGCGTATTGACCGGGTTTGGGGTGTTATAGAAACTGTGATGAAAAATTATTTACGAGCCTTGGGGAAAAATTGTAATTTTGCCAAAGTATAAGGGCAAAATGGTCATTTTTGCCTAAGTAGAAATTTTGATGTGTCATGAATTATAAAGTGATTGAATGAGTAAATTTTTTTATTATAGATCAAGAAGAGCGCGTAAACAACCTTGACCGAGGAAAAGGCAAGGTTACGGACTAAACCGTCGACTAATACATTTTGCACCGAGGTAAGTTTATGTGTAAACGATACATCTTTAATACATATGTTGGTACTTATTGATGCATTGCATGAATGAGATCAATTATGAGTGAGATTGATTGATATTGGCAGATAGTGATTGATTCTCGTATAAACCTCGGAATAAGTATGTAAGTGTGAAAAAATATTCGTAATAATTACTTGGTGGGCTGTGTGCAATACCACCTTATTACTTATTCACGATGGGCTGTGTGCGATATCATCGTTTATATTATCATTTGGTGGGCTATGTGCGAAACCACCGTAAATATTCTAGTTGGTGGGTTAAGTGCGATACCACCCTATTATTAGCTATTGGTGGGCTGCGTGCGAAACCACCGGGTACTTAGTATCATTCTGAGGGGTTTATCGAGAAATTGTATTAGTAAATGCTCATGTTGATTTGTGGTGATGAGTGCAAGGAATGTGTACAAGTAATTGTGAGCAATATAATTGTTTTGTGGTTGGAATGTGGTAAGAGATAAGATGAGTAAGCATGGTTTTGGAAATGTGAATTGTTCTTACTTAGTATGTAATGTTATTAATTGTTTAGCATATGTTATGATGCTTGTTATTTACATGTAAACTTACTAAGCTTAAAGCTTACTCTCTTACTTTTTCCTTATTTTTTGGTGTCAAAGAGCCGATTCAGGATACGAAGATAATCTGAAGATCATCCACACTATCATCTCATCTCGGTATATTAGACTTAGCATTTTGAGTATGGCATGTATAGGGGCTAGACATAGTGAAATATTTTGTTGTTTTGGCCAAGTGTGTTGGTTCTTTTAAAGGTGAACACTTTTGTAAATGGCCATATTTAATGGCTCATTATCATTATAAATATTAAAAGATGAAGTTATTCATGTTTATGTATGATGTATGATTGGATGATTGAGTAATGGTTGAATGTGATAGTTGTTGTATGAGTTAGGGTGGTAAAAAGAGCTTGGCAAATAGCCTTGTTCTTGTACACACGGGTAGGCACACGGGTGTGTGTCTAGGCCATGTGTGACACACGGTCAGTCCCATGGGTGTTACCAGGCCATGTGTCCCCTGTATGTTAGTGCTGCAAGTCAATGTCGACCACGGGCTATACACACGGGCGTGTGCCCCTTATAAGGTCGCTGACATCACAAACAGAATACCCAGGTTTTCACACACGGGTGAGGACACAGGCGTGTCTAGGCCGTGTGGAGGACACAGGCCAAGGACACGGGCGTGTAACTGGCCGTGTTAAAACCCCTGTAGGTTTGAAAGGAAAAAAAATAAATTCCATACGGGCTGGGGAAATGGGCGTATGTGACCACAGGGCCGTGTGCAATTTAAGGAAAAATTTTCCTAAGTTTATAAAAGTTCCCAGTTGATTTTCGAGATCCACTGTTTGAATGTTTAAGGCCTTGTAGGCCCATAATGAAGATGTTTTGAATATGAATGGAAAGTTTTAATTTGGGATGAAATTTTACATCCCAAAGTTGCATGTTCAAGTGAGATAAGTCCAGTAATGCCTCGTACCCAGTTCCGACGTTGAATACGAGTAAGGGGTGTTACACGCCCATGTGCCAGGCCGTGTGAAATCTGGCGAGTATACTGACTTGGGTCACATGGCTAACCACACGCCCGTGTGTTTAGCCCCTGTACCCTACGAAATGGCCACACACACCCATGTACTAGGTCGTGTGCCATTGGGGGTGGTATACTGGCTTATACCACACGGCCAGTCACGCGCTCGTGTGTGAGACCATGTGGAGCATACTGACTTCCCTTCAATATCAACACCAGGGGACACACGGCCATGTAGCATGACCGTGTGTCGCACACAGCTAAGACACATGCCCGTGTCTCTTCCCGTGTGGACAAAAATTGGCCATTTGCAAAGCCAATTTGCTACCCTTTTTGCACATACTTACACAAGTTCAAATGGCATCATTTGAAGATACAAATATGCAGCCAAAAGTTCATCAACCAATACATAATCATACCATATTCATTTCAACTAAATTTAATACTCAATTCCATACCATTCACATATTCAAATACTAATCAATTCATCTTGCTTTACTAAGCATAATTCACATATATAATTCATCTAACTAAACCAATTCAAATATACATAATCACTTCAACTCCATTCATTCAAGATAGGTCTATTACCAAACATTAAAAGTAGAACTATTTACACATTCATAAGCATCATAAAGTTCATCATCTTATGCCAACTTAAATGGCCAAAATATACATCCATCAAATAAACCATTTTGACACAAGCCTATACATGCCATATACCATATATACATAGCTTCAAAAGTACCAAAATAGATGATCGATAGTGTGATGAAGTCTCTGACGATTCCCGAATCCGAGCTAGCTTCGTAGAACTATAAAACATGGAAACAATTAAACAAAGTAAGCTTTAAGCTTAGTAAGTTCATATGTGAACTTGAAATAATCTCAACATTCATTAACAATTCAAAATGGATTATATCATAATCATTTAAAGCATCAATTCATGAGCTATCATAAAATTTATCCATAACATCATTCATAAGTTCTTAACTTCATAATAATCTTAACTTCATAAGTTCTTAAATTCATGAGCTCTCGATACAAATTCATCAATTTTTCCGATGCCATAATCCCACTATGGTCTTACACATACATTGCCAAGGCCCTGTCGTGGTCTTTCGTTCACATGCCATAATCCGGTTATGGTCTTATTATTCGGTTGCCATAGCCTGGCTATGGTCTTATTCGGCAACTTGCCTAACTCAACTCGTAAGTTTCATTTAATATCTCAACATTCATCCAAGAGAATAAATATTATTTCAATTTCATCCATTCAATAAATAGATACACATTGAAGTTCAATTATACGAACTTTCCTCGTATTCAGAATTGATGGATCAAATCGATTACTCGATAACCTTGCTTTTCCCCCGATCTAAATCCAAATTCTTTCTTTCTTAGTCTATATGTATTCAAAATTAACCCAGTTAATCACATACTCATTCAATTTAGTCCAAAAATACACATTTGGGCATTTTTGCATATTAGCCCCTAAACTTTCACATTTACTCATTTTAATCCCTATTTCACAAACACACAAAATTCACAAATTTTCATTAAACCCAAGCTTGGTCGAATTTCCTATAGGTCCCTAGTAGCCCATAACTTTCATTTATTTCACATCTGAACCCCTTAATTTGCACATTTCACAATTTAATCCCTATTTGACATTTTTGTCAAAAATCACTTTGCAAAACATGTAAAACTATCATCAAGCTTTCATTATCTATCATCAATCATCAATTTACTCAAGTATTCAACAATGGCAACATATTAAATCTTTAACAATTTCAAAATTAAAGGTACGGGCTAGCTAGAACACGAAGCAACGACACAAAAACATAAAAATCATCAAAAACACTGTACCTTACTTGCTTGAATTTGTCTAGCCGAACGAAGAACCCTAGTTCTTCTTTTTATTTTTGGTTATAAGATGATAAAATGAAGAAAATTTTCCTTTTTGTTTTACTAATATTGACATGATTTAATAAATACCAAAATTAACCTAAACTTATAATATATATAAACATATAATGGATGGCCATAACTGTCACTTACACTACCAATGGTCTAATATCATCATAAGGACCTTTGGTTTAATAAATCATAGCAATTAAACACTTTTAACAAATAGAATGCAACTTTTTCATTTTACGCAATTTGATCCTTTTTCTCAAATTGAGCTATTAAACGATAAGATTAGCTCACGAAAGTTTCACACATAACAAATAACATGCTATAAATACCAAAAATAATATTAAAAATAATTTTCCGACATCAGATTTTTGGTTCTGAAACCACTGTCCTGATTTAGCTAAAATTGGGCTGTTACAACTCTCCCCCTTAGGGTTTTTTGTCCCCGAAAATCTTACTAGTGAATAGGTTCGGGTATTGTTTTCTCATAGTATCCTCAGGTTCCCATGTAGCTTCTTCAACCCCATGTCGATGCCATAATACTTTCACTAATTCTATTCTCTTATTTCTCAGCTCTTTGATCTCACGAGCTAAAATTCAAATCAGTTCTTCAACATATGACATATCTAATTGAATTTTAACCTCATTTGGGGAAATGACATGTAAAGGGTTGGATCAGTATCGTCGAAGCATCGACACATGAAACACATTATTTATTTTCTCTAACTCAAACGGTAAAGATAGTCGATAAGCAACTGGTTCGACTTGCTCGATAATCTCGTACGGTCCAATGAATCGCAGACTCAATGTCCCATTTCGACCACACCACAATATCTTTTTCCACGGCGACACTTTCAAAAACACTCTATCCCCGATCTGGAACTTAATATCTTTCCGTTTCAGGTCTGCATATGATTTCTATTGATCTAAGGCTACTTTCAGACTATTGCGAATTACTATCACTTTTTCTTTAGTCTCTCTGATCAGATCAACCCCGTGAATCTTATTTTCTCTAAGTTAACTCCAATACAACGGTGTTTGACATTTACGACCATATAGAGCTTCGTATGGTGCCATGCTTATACTCGATTGAAAGCTATTATTGTAGGCAAATTCAATCCGCGGGAGATATTTCTCCTAGCTATCTTCAAACTCAAGAATGCAACAACATAACATATCCTCAAGTATTTTCATTACTCGCTCAGATTGACCATTCGTTTGTAGGTGAAACGCAGTGCTAAAATGCAGCTTTGTACCTAAAGCTTCTTGCAAATTCTTCCAAAATCACGATGTGAATCTCGGATCTCTATCCGGAACAATAGATTGTGGCACTCTGAGCAATCAAACAATCTCAGAAATATACAACTCAGCCAATTTATCAAGTGAATAATCCGTATGTACAGGAATGAAATGAGTCGATTTCGTCAATCTATCAACAACAACCCAGATCGCATCTTTCTTTTTCGGAGATAAGGGCAAACCCGATACGAAATCCATTGTTCCTCTATCCCATTTCCACTCGGGAACCATAATAGGCTGTAATAAACCTGACGGCACATGATGCTCAGCTTTGACTTGCTGAAAAATCAAATTTTTCGAAACAAATTCTGAGATATCTCGTTTCATGCCATGCCGCCAATAAAGCTGTTTCAAATTATTATACATTTCCGTGCTTCCCGGATGTACGAATAAACAACTACTGTGTGCTTCGTTTAGAATCTTTCAAATGAGTTCAAAATTCTTTGGTACACATATTCTATCACGAAACATCAAACAGTATCAAACCCTATTCGAAACTCTAAATCAAAAGGTGACTCACACTTAGCTCGTTTTGCTTGCAATTCATTATCAAATTTTTGAGCCTCACAAATCTGTTGTAGAAATAACGGTCTCGCTTTCAATTCAGCTTCTATCGAACCATCGTCAGACAACGCTAATTGTGTGTTCAAAACATGCAAAACAAATAATGACTTTCGGCTCAACGCATCAGCAACTACATTTGCTTTCCCCGAATGATAACTAAGTCATAGTCTTTTAGCAATTCTAACCATCTTCGCTGTCACAAATTCAATTCTTTTTGTGTCATCAGATATTTCAAACTTTTGTGATTCAGTATAAACATGACATTTCTCACCAAACAAGTAATGACGCCATATTTTCAATGTGAACACTATCGCGGCTAACTCAAGATCGTGCGTCAGATAATTCTTTTCGTGTGGTTTCAATTGTCTCGAGGCATAACCTATAACTTTTCCTTCCTACATCAAAACACAATCCAGACCATTTAACGGCGCATCACTGAAAACTAAAAATTCTTTACCCAACTCAGGTTGAACTAACGCTGGGGCCTCTGTCAATAATGCTTTCAACTGTTCGAAACTCTGTTGACACTTTTCTAACCACTCAAATCTAACATCTTTTTGAAATAATCGCGTCATTAGAAGTCGGAATCATCGAGAAGCCTTTCACAAATCGTCTATAATAGCCGACTAGTCCCAGAAGACTACGGACTTCAGTTACATTTCTCAGAGGCTTCCAATCTATAATCACGAAAATTTTGCTCGGATCAACTCGGATACCCGTAGTTGAAACTATATGTCCCAGAAATCCAACCTCTTGTAACCAAAACTCACATTTGTTGAACTTCCTAAATAACTGTTTATCTCTCAAAGTTTGTAACACGATTCTCAAATGCTCGGTATGTTCGGATTCATCATGAGAGTAAATCAAAATATCATCAATAAACATAACTACGAATCGGTCTAAATATGACCTAAAAATTCAATTCATCAAGTCCATAAAAACAGGAGGTGCATTTGTTAGTCCGAAAGGCATAACAAGAAATTCGTAGTGTTCGTCCCTTGTTCTAAATGCAGTCTTTGGCACATCGGAGTCTTTAACTCGCAGTTGGTAATAACCCGATCTCAAATCGATTTTCGAAAACACTTTTGCCCTTTTCAACTGATCAAACAAATCATCTATTCGTGGAAAAGGATATTTATTCTTGATCGTCACTTTGTTGAGCTGCCGATAATCTATACACATTCTCATCGTGCCATCTTTCTTTCTCACAAACAACACCGGTGCACCCCAGGGGGAGAAACTCGGTCTAGCAAAACCTTTATCTGTCAACTCTTGCAACTGAGCTTTCAAATATTTTAACTCTATCGGGGCCATTCTGTTTGGAGCTATCGATATCGATGTTGTTCCCAGTACTAATTCAATACCAAATTCAACCTCTTTGATAGGTGGTAAACCCGGTAACTCTTCGGGAAATACATCTGAATACTTGCACACAACTGGTACTAATTCAATCTTTGTGTCTGTCACATTCATATCAAGCACATAAGCAAGATAAGCTTCACACCCCTTTCTCACAAATTTCTGAGCCAAGATAGACGAGATCACAACTAGCAAACTATTCAGATCATCAGATTCAATTCTAATAGTCTCATTTTTCTGACACTTCAGTTCAATTGTCTTTCGTCTACAATTCACTATAGCTTTATGAATCGTTAGTCAATCCATACCCAAAATCACATCAAATCCATCAAATGGCAGCAACATCAGATTAGCCGGAAAACAGAAATCCCAATGCATTAATGGATAATTCTTGCAAACTTTGTCAACCAAAACACATTTTCCTAAGGGGTTCGATACTCTAATCACAAATTCAGTAGACTCTACAGGCAAAATCTTACTGGATACTAAATTCACGCATATATAATAATAAGTTGATCCTGGATCTATCAATGCAATCACATTAGTATCACAGAGAGTGAAAGTACCGGTGATAACATCTGGAGATGACGTTTCTTCGCAAGCGTGAATAACGTAGGCTCTGGCAGGTGTTCTATCATCGGATCTCACAGCAGTATCTCGAGTTTCACCTTTACCGCCATTCACATTTACCGGTGATAACATCTGGAGATGACGTTTCTTCGCGAGCGCCAATTACATAGGCTCTGGCAGGTGCTCTAGCATCGGATCTCACAGCAGTATCTCGAGTTGCACCTTTACCGCCATTCACATTTCCAACATTACGGAATGATCTTCCTCTCACAGAAGGGTTACTCGATCTTACATTCTGAGACTTATCTTTCTCATCTAGCCCAAGACAATCCCGAATGAAATGTTCATGGGAACCACATCTAAAATAGGCTTTATCAGTCAATCTACACTCTCCAAAATGTCATTTTCCACATTATCCACATTCAGGTTTATTTGATCTAACATTACCCACACTTGCTACTAACACAGTTGGAGTTTTTGAACTTGTAATTTGCTTCCCATGATCTCTATTAAAGTATTCCACTGGTGTATTTGATCGATTAAACAAATATCAAGATTTCTTTGATGAAGAGTGATACGGCTTACTCATTGATCTTTTTCTCGAATCTCTAACTTCTGAATCTGCTTTTCTTTTTTCTTTGCTAAGATCCTCGGCTTTACAAGCCCTTTCAATTAGAACTACAAATTCTTTCAACTCTAGAATTCCAACTAGTAATTTTATATCTTCATTCAAATCATCAATGAATCGTTTACACATAATTTCCTCAGTAGACACATACTTTCAAGCATTCTTGCTTAACCGTATGAATTCTCTTTCATACTCGGTGACAATCTTACGGCCTTGTTTTAACTCTAAGAACTCTTTATGCTTTTGATCAATGAATCACTGACTTATGTATTTCTTTCGAAACTCCGTCTGAAAGAATTCCCAAGTCACTCTTTCTCTTGGTACCACAGATACCAACGTGTTCCACCATTGATTGGCAGTGTCTCTCAGCAAAGATACCATACATTTTATACATTCATCAGGAGTACAAGACAATTCATCAAATACTCGGATTGTATTTTCGAGCCAGAACTTAGCTCTCTTTACATCGTCATCAACAGTAGCCTGGAGCTCTTCAGCCCTATGTTTCCGAATCTTATCTACTGGTGGCTTATTCAACCGTATCGGATCTATAACTTGAGGAATAACAATGATTTGTTGAGAAACAGGTGGGGGTGGAGGTTGTTGTGTAGTCGAATTCGTTTTAACGAACTCCGTAAACCACTCACTCATCATTTGGAAAAAAGGCTTGTTTAGCCTCTCCCTCATGACTACTCGATACAGGCCTAGTATCAGATGGCGCTGCCCCTTGAGTAGGAGCGGGCACGTTACTCTCTACATCGTCAGCTACAGCTCTTTTGGGATCCATTACAATATGAAAGCAAAAATTAACCAGTTAGGAATCTTTACACTATCGCAGAATATATATGGCATGTATAGCTAGACTCCGTTAGTCCTAGAATCGACTAAATCATAGCTTTGATACAAATAAATGTAACACCCTAACTCATATTCATTATCAAAATAGGGTAACGAGGTATTACCGATCAATACATAACACATAGCTTACATTTATCAACCTCAAGCAATCATTCTCATACATCATTCAATATAACCACGTTGTCCCTTATGAGGGCCTACGAAGCCTTAAACATGCTTTATTAGTGGTTTGGGACTAAACCGATAACATACAAAAATTTCAGAAAACTTAGAAATTTTTCAATCATATAAGGGCCACGCGCCCGTGTGAACAGGCCGTGTTCCTCACACGGCTAGTAGACACGCCCGTGTCTTAGGCCGTGTGAAAATAGGGCATACATACTAACTTCCATCACACGGCCGAGGACACACCCGTGTGCCAGGCCGTGTGATATCTGGAGAGTATACTGACTTGGGTCACACTGCCAACCACATGCCCGTGTGTCTAGCCTGTGTGCCCTACGAAATGGCCACACACGCCCATGTACTAGGCCGTGTGCCATTTAGGGTGGTATACTGACTTATACCACACGATCGTGTAGCATGACCTCGCACACGGCTGAGACACACGCCCGTGTCTCTACCTGTGTGGACAAAAATAGGCCATTTGCAAAGCCAATTTGCCACCCTTTTTGCACATACCTACACAAGCTCAAATGGCATCATTTTAAGACACAAATATGCAGCCAAAAGTTCATCAACCAATACATAATCATACCATATTCATTTCAACTAAATTCAATACTCAATTCTATACCATTTACCTATTCAAATACCAATCAGTTTATCTTGCTTTACTAAGCATAATTAACATAAATAATTCATCTAACTAAACCAATTCAAATATACATAATCACTTTAACTCCATTCATTCAAGATAGGACTATTACCAAACATTAAAAGTAGAACTATTTGTATATTCATAAGCATCATCAAGTTCATCATCTAATGCTAACTTAAATGGCCAAAATACACATCCATCAAATAAACCATTTTGACACAAGCCTATACATGCCATATATCATATATACATAGCTTCAAAAGTACCAAAATAGATGATCGATAGTGTGATGAACTCTCTAACGATTCCCGAATCTGAGCTAGCTTCATAAAACTATAAAACATGGAAACAATTAAACAAAGTAAGCTTTAAGCTTAGTAAGTTTCTATGTGAACATGAAATAATCTCAACATTCATTAACAATTCAAAATGGATTATATCATAATCATTTAAAGCATCAATTCATGCTCTATCATAAAATTTATCCATAACATCATTCATAAGTTCTCAACTTCATATATCTCGATACTTGAATAATCTTTCGTACGTACCTGTATCGATACATATCTATTTCTCATCAATACTCTTATCAAACCCTTTCGGTTTACAAATGCTTTCAATATAAATTCACCGATTTTTTCGATGCCATAATCCCTCTATGGTCTTACACATACATTGCCAAGACCCTGCCTTGGTTTTTCGTTCACATGCCATAACCCAGTTATGGTCTTATTATTCGGTTGCCGTAGCTCGGCTGTGGTCTTATTCAGCAATTGCCTTACTCAACTCATACATTTCATTTAATATCTCAACATTCATCCAATAGAATAAAAACTATTTCAATTTCACCCATTCAATAAATAGATACACATTAAAGTTCCATTATACGAACTTACCTCGTATTCAGAAATGACAGATCGGATCGATTACTCGATAACCTTGCTTTTCCCCCGATCTAAATCCAAATTCTTTCTTTCTTGGTCTATATGTATTCAAAATTAACCCATTTAATCACCTACTCATTCAATTTAGTCCAAAAATACACATTTGGGCATTTTTCCATATTAGCCCCTAAACTTTCACATTTACTCAATTTAATCCCTATTTCACAAACACACAAAATTCACAAATTTTCATTAAACCCAAGCTTGACCGAATTTCCTATAGCTCCCTAGCAGCCCATAACTTTCATTTATTTCACATTTAAACCCATTAATTTTCACATTTCACAATTTAATCCCTATTTGACATTTTTGTCAAAATTACTTTGCAAAACATCTAAAACTATCATCAAACTTTCATTATCTATCATCAATCATCAATTTACTTAAGTATTCAACAATGGAAACATATTAAATCTTTAACAATTTCAAAATTAAAGGTACGGTCTAGCTAGAACACGTAGCAACGATCACAGAAACATAAAAATAATAAAAAACGGATCAAAATTGTACCTTAATTGCTTGAATTTGTCTAGCCGAATGAAAAACCCTAGTTCTTCTTGTTCTTCTTTTTATTTTGGTTATAAGATGGTAAAATGAACAAAAATTTCCTTTTTGTTTTACTAATATTAACATGTTTTAATAAATACCAAAATTAACGTTAACTTATAACATATATAAACATATAATGGATGGCCATTAATGTCCACTTACACTACGAATGGTCTAATATCATCCTAAGGACCTTTGATTTAATAAATCATAGTAATTAAACACTTTTAACAAATAGAATGCAACTTTTGAATTTTACGCAATTTGATCCTTTTTCTCAAATTGAGCTATTAAACGATAAAATTAGCTCACGGAATTCACACATAACAAATAACATGCTATAAATAGAAAAAATAATATTAAAAATAATTTTCTGACATAGGACTTGTGGTTTTGAAACCACTATTCTGATTTAGCAAAAATCGGGCAGTTACAATGCGTCGTACCAGCTGATAGATGTTAACATTTATTCCCTAGTATTAAGTCCTTAGCTTGAAAGAATTGTTGTTTATATTAAAATTTAAATGTTCTACTTACACCATTTAGTTGGCCTAAAAAGGACTATTTAGAATGGGACAAGGTTTTGAAATTGAAAGGACATGCATTGAAGATGTGAGAGAAAGTTATTAGTCACGGGCACCAAGGGAAGGGTAATGGATGACATAAAAGTTGGTCACTATGTTTTCCTTTCGTGTGCACTTGTATAGAGCCAACATATGCTTCCTGAGGAATTTTTATGCTTGGCAAACAATAATTTCTCTCCAAATCATTAAGTGCTTTGTAAAAATCGATAAAATTCAAGTTATTTTCATAGTTAATTATGGGGCTTTAGGGTTTTGTGTTTTAGGGTCAGGTTATAGAGAGAGAGGAGAGAACTTTTAGATTTTGGGTTTTCTGTTAATGTTTTTGTTAAAACTTGTTTAGATTTTGGTAAAATGATCTGAAAAGATAACTCTAGATATTGTAGCTCAAGAAACTTCTGAAAGCTCCCAAGATAAGGGCAGGGGTCCTGATGTTTGAACCTTTCTGCATCTATCTAATGAGTTCCTTCTTACTCCATGTGTGTATGTGTATGCTTTCGTTTATGTCTTGCTTAAGATAAGTATACCTATCATGCGAAAATGAAATTTTTGTGCAAGTGCAGCAGAAGTTGTTGTCAATAGTCTATTTTGGGTATGTCTGTGTGAAAGATGTTAAGGCATTTCTTTGTGTTAAGCCATCACCCCCACTACTGGAAATGAACCATATGGTCTGAAAGGAAAAATGAATGGATTCATGGCGATGCCTTTAGTGAAATGTACATTGAACTGGCAAAGTGTGATACATGAAAACAGATGTGTAGTGTAACATCCTGAAATTGTGGGGCTATGCATTTAATGTGTGGTTATGTTTAATGTGAGTGTTAGGGTTCCAGAATGGGCTTAGGGTTGGGCAGAGGCCTTAATCGAATTTTCTGTTTGGACACTCTAGTGGAAAGCCTGGTAAGATAGGGCTTAGAAGATGTGATCTATGTTTTAAAATACAAAATGGGCTTGTGGCCCAGTGGCAAAGTGGCGCCACTAAAAGAGTAGGGAAGTGGCGTCAACTGGGAGGCCCAAATTCAAGTTGTATGAAGCCCAATTCTTTTAATTAAAATTTAGCTAATTTTTGGCTTTTAAGTGAGTAGAGTGGGACGACAATGGGCCTTGGAAATAGGGGGAATATATATGTTTGGATAATGTAGATAATATGGCTGATGATATGACAGATAAAAGGAAGAAGAGGTGGTGTTATCTGGGCCACTTGTGGATAAGAGATCAGGTAATGATAAGGGAGAAAATTTAGGATTTATCTGCTGGTCACAGTGGTGGCCAAAATTCCAACACTGAGGGGGAGGAGGAATCGATTTTGGTAAGTTCAAGGGGTGCCGAAATTTCCCTTGACTAGTAACCTAGTTTTAGTTTTAAAAAGGGGCATTTTCGGTTTTTAGGGAGGAGGTACCGAAATTTAGGTTAAGTAAGGGGGATATCTTTTATTTTTGGCATTTAGGGTTTTATCCTTCCATTCTCTTCTTCAATTTCGGCATTTGGGTTTTTCTCTCCTTCCATTCTCCCATTCTCTGCAAAAGCTGAAATCCCTAAACCTATTCTCTCATCTTCACTTTTATGCAAAAGCTGAAAGTCCATTATTCTTTTTCTGTTTCTTCTACAAAGCTGAAACCACCCAATTTTTCTCAACATCTTTTCCCTTCGAAAGCTGAAACTCTAAACTTTCTTCTCATCTCTATAGCCGAATACCTCCTATTCTCTTTTGCCGATCTCTTCACTAAAAGCCGAATCTACATAGATTTCTTCCTATCATATTCTCTTTTTGATCTTCTCAAAAGCCGAAATCTTCTAGGAGTTGCCGAATTCTCTGTAAAGGTAGATGACGATTTCTTCTGATCTATTCTTTTTCTCTTTCAGTTTTTAGAAGACAAAGCCGAAAGGCTATTGGATTAATGGTTTGATGTTTTCTTGTTGGGCGACATTCGGGAATTGAAGTAGATCGCTTAGATCTAAAAGCTGAAACCGTTAGTCTCTGAACTTCATATCTCTGTTTTCGGGATTTCAAGGTAAGGGGTTCTCTTTAGATTCTCATTAGATTCGCTATCGTAATTGTGATCTTAACCAAATGTTATGATGGTAGCAACTGATAAGGTCTTTTGATGGAATCAAATATCGATCAGGCCAAGGAGGGGATTGGATCTGTTAAACCAATCCCTAAGTTTAAGAAACAAGAGGTGTCAGCAGTTCGGGATTGACCACCAGGTTGTGGACCGGTTTCAGAACAAAATCTTAGGCAGTTAGTAGTCGTATCGGCTTCTGATAGTGTCAACATAGAAGGTCTCGTCTTGACTGTAATCAGGTGTGTAGATCTCTAACACACTAATTAATCTGTACTAAATATATGTTATGGGCTAAAAGCCGGAAAAAGGCTGTATAGACAGCCGGATTACCCAAAAAGGGTAGGCAAGGGATGCCAGGTACGTAATCATAGAAACTTCTCTATGTGTATCGATGTATGTGATAGACTGTGAACTTTTAGGTAGTATATTGTTTTGATTCTGCATGTATGTATGCATGGGATGGAGTTGATATGATGAAGGGGAAGAGCATGTTAATAGGTCACTTGGTGATCGGTGGTTAAACCACGAATTATAAAGTTAGGTCACAATAGTGATCGGTGGCTATGCCACGTTAAATTTATTCTTGATTGTTAGGAATAGGCAGCATGGCTGTCGATATGGTGTGTAGCGGTTGGTGGGTTGATTGTAGAAATCCCCGAGGTGTGTTGGTTGGTACGGGCTGGTGTGTAGAGGATGGATTTTTAGGTTGGGTTGGGCCATGTTGCATGTAAATATTTTGTTGCCATTGTGTATGGGCTAAGGCCCATAATGTGTTTGTGGGCCCAAGCCTTTTATGTGTTTTCGGGATTTGCACACTGAGCCTTAGTGACTCACCATTTTATTTTCCTGACTTTTCAGATGAGCAGTAGATCGTGGGCATAGGAGCCGAGGCGGACTCGAGGGGCCATGAAGTTTCTATTTCCATAAATTATTTTTTTCGGTTTTTCTTTAAGTTTTAATATTGGGAATGTTTATGTAATAAGGCCCCATAGCTTAGGTTATCATTTTATAATGGTTATTGTTTTCATTTTTTTTAAAAAAAATTATGTTCAAAGACTTATCTACAAGAAGTAATAAAATGGGATTTCCAAACACATTCAAAGAAAGAGCAAAGGTTTTCTTCCAATATCACTTATTTAACGAACACCTAAATAAAGAAACTGAATTTCCAAAAATCATCCAAGTGAAGTTTAACGTAAACCTCATAGCATACCAGATCTGGTCGAAGTGTTTGGGCCGGGTTTGGGGTGTTACATGTAGCCTCTGGTAGGGCCAGTGTTATTGCAAACCAGATTGGCAAGGCATGGCAAAGGAAAAGAAACAAACTAATGATATGATTCTGAATATGGACTAAGGGTTTGGCTAGCATGAAGAAGGTTGTTTGTATGACTGCATAGGTGTAGTGTACATGCCAAATGAATAGTGTTCGATGTATTGTCTGTTTGTATTTGTATTTTTCAATTGGTGAATTGTGTGACTGTGCTGAAATGGAAAGGCTAATTTGAATTGTATAGGATTATTGAATTGTTTACCTCTAGAACTACCTATGTTCTTCAAACTTAATTACCATTCCTTCTAAGGCCCGCTAACGAAGCAAAAGAACCTCTTAAGACTATGCTAGAGGATAAATCCTCGCATGAGATTTTTAAGTATTTTGTATTATGTAAGGCATGTGAAGGTGCTGTCATGACGATGTCTTTTTTAAGAATGAGCTTTGTATATTTGAGCTTATACTTTTGAAACTGTAGATCTGAAATTTGTTTTAGTAAGTCATTATGTTTCATAAGTCCAAATTTATACAACTTTGATGGATCAATGTTTCATGCCTCTTATATATATGTAGATATTTTCTTAAGTAATGGCGTAATTTACTTTGTGGTTTGTGCCCAACATGGTTTGAAGAAATAGTGATTTCAAAGCATTGATGTGCCATTCCTGGATCCTCCTTAAGGATCAGGTTTTGGGCATTACATTGTTCCTATGCTTTTTGCCTCAAGCGAAAGTGGGTTATAGAAGTAATAAAAGAGAAAACAGTGGTACTACTGTGATGGTTTCTCAGGCTCCAAAAGTTACAAAGGAGTTAAAAGTTATGAAGGTTCTTAAGAATATTAAAGGAATCAGAATTATTAACATTACTCATGTAATACCCCTAACGCATATCCGCTATCGAGTTAAGGTTATAGAGTGGTACTAAGAAAAATATGACATTTCACATCATTTCAGAATAATTATTCAAATAATTTAAAAACATACAACAAAACTCTAATATGTAAAACATCAATCACATGTAAACTAATATATATAATTTAATTTGAGAACTCTAAGAAGATTTAATTGTGAACTTGAAACATTAATAGTATGAAGTGTAAAAAAATTAAGTTTTAAAACCAAAATGAAAGTTCTGCAGTTGGTATTGATACCCAAACAATACCAAAATTCAATTCTAGTTTCCTTGAAAAACAATGGTATCGATAACTAATTGATGGTATCTGTAACAGCCCAATTTTGGGTCTAGTCGAAACAGTGGTTTTGGGACAACAAATCCGGCAAAGTAAAATTTATTTTTTTATTATACTTTTATGATCTACAGTTTTATGGAATGAGTTTGTGAAAATTTCGTTCGAAAAATTTGACATTTGGGCACTCAATTTAGTTAAAAGGACTAAATTGAAAAAGGTGCAAAATGTGTGCTCTAGAAGCTAGAGGTGTCTAATTGCTATGAGATCTTAAATTAGAGGTCCTTAAATGGTAATTAGACTATTATAATTTAGTATGGACAAAAATGGACATGGTTAGGTCAAATTTCAAAGTTTTGCATTAAGGGCATTTTGGTAAAATGGTAAGTAAAGACAAATAAAACTAATAAAAAGATGTCATCTTCTCCAATTTCATCCCCTTTTGCCAAATTTGAAGAGTCACGATAGCTAGGGTTTTTGGCCAAGCTTCGAAGCTCAATTGTAAGTCCGTCATTGTCCCGTTTTTAATGATTTTTACGTTTTTGTGAATGTTGTAACTTGATTTAGCTATTTCAAGGACTAATTTGAAAAAAAATAAAATTATAAAATTTTACCCATGTTAGATATTTGTGTAGTGTGATGTCTAATGGTAGATTATACAAGTTTGATGTTGGATGAACAACATTTATTAAGTGATTTTTGATGAAAATGTTAATTAAGGACCTATTTGTAAAAAGTTGTAAAATGTGTGTAAAAATGTGAATAAATGAAAAATGTGGGCTGTTATGAGCATGAAATAGGTTTGGCTAGGCTTGGGTGTAAACAAATTGGATATATTTCATTTTACGAGCCTAAGGACTAAATTATAAAATCTTAAAAGTTTAGGGGTAAAAATGTAATTTTTTCCATAGTGTGTTTTTGTGTTGAATTGAATAATGTAATGATTAAATGAGATGAATTTGGTATTATAGATCAAGAAAAACGAGGTTCGGACCTAGATCGGGGAAAAACAAGGTGTTTCACGATTAGGTCTATTTCTACTTTTTTTTGTACTGAGGTAAGTTCGTATGTTAATAATACAATGTTACAATGGTACTTAATATGTTTTGGTAATGCATGAAATGTATGTTTGACTTTATGGATGTAACTGACGAAGTTTCGGTAAGCGAGAAAATCCCGGTTGAACCTTAGGAATAGATTTGGATACAAGTGACATGTCACTAGGAACCCATGTGAATATGTAATTATGTGATTTATGTGTCCTGGGTGCTGGTCCTGTACGTCCTACCAGTGGCTGGGTATACCTGCATATGTTGCGGATACCTGATAGCTTGTGTGAGCAGCACCGAGTAGCTACGTCTTGACTGACAGCTTGTGTGAGCAGGCCCATGGATAGCTCGAGAGTGAGCCTATGTGTGTGATGAGATTGGTAGTAGCTTTAGCTACATATGTGGCACTTATGTGCAAAGTTTTCCATGTATCCTATAGTATTCGAAGTGGTTCAATGGGTATGTTCAAGATGAAAAAGTATGTGATTATGTTACGAGTTGGTACAGGTATGTACGAAAAACTCAAAGAAAATGGATTCGGTATATGATGAACTATTGGTCAGGATGTGATTGAATGAGTTAGGCTTATGAAGTTTTAATGACACTTATGTTAGCACATGTTATGTTATTCATATGACAATTGTATAATTAATGTTGTTTATTATTTGCATATGAACTTACTAAGCTATATAGCTTACTCCCCTTTCTTTCCCTTATTTTTTAATGTCACCAAGCTAGCTTGGGGATTAGAGATTGTCGGAGATCCATTCACACTATCAACCATTCTTTTGGGTATCATTGAAATGTCAATATTTTGAGTTATGGCATGTATAGGGACTTGGTCATTTTGTTATATGTGTCATTGGTAATGTGGCCAAATGTATTGGCTTATAATGAGTAATAATTTCATTTTGTATATGGCCATGAAAGTTGGCTAATGTTGGTTATGAGTATCATTATATGTTGATACAATTCATGAATGTGGAAACTTGCATGATTTGTGTTGATAAATTATGATCTTAAAGCATGATAGATGTTAGCATGTAGATGTGATGTTAATACCTTGGTTGTGGATGTTTTGGTTGCCTATGTATGCTTGAATTGGTATTATATGATGTTGTGTAGGTATGTGCATGGAAGGGTAGCAAAAGGCTTGGTAAATAGCCTTATTTTGTCCATACAAGTAGACACACGGGCGTGTGTCTAGGCCGTGTGTCCCCACAGGCGTGTGTCTAGGCCGTGTGTCCCCACGGGCGCGTGTATTGGCCGTGTGTCCCCTGCACCTTAAATTTGAGAAACAGAATGCTCATAATTGAACACACGGGCAGAGACATAGGCGTGTGTCTCAGCCGTGTAAGGGACACGGCCTCAGGCACGAGCGTGTGAAGTTTGCACCTATTTTATGAAAAATCATGAATATTAAATCGACCACACGACCTAGCACACAGGCATGTGACTTGGCTGCGTGACTTCAACTTGTTCATGAGTTACAATCAGAGAGTTACACGGGTTAGGGACATGGGCATGTGTGACCACATGGCCTGCCTACACGGGCGTGTGACCCATTTTTCTAACAAAAAATTTCTAAGTTTTTGTAAAATTTCCTAAGTGCTCGGTTTAGTCCCAAACCATTTCCAACGCTTGTTTTGGGCCTCTTAGGCTCGTATTAGGGACTTTATGATTGAGTATGAATGGTTTTAATTTGGATGCAAATTTTATCATTCGATTTGTATGAATGGTTGTGTTGTATGTCAGGTAATGCCTCGTACCCTGTTTCAGCGTTGAATACGCGCATACTAACCCTATTGTCATGCCAGCCATATCCTATACGATTGCTATGTTCAACTGGGCAATACACATAAATCCTTTACTTTAATATATTATCATCATACTGAGGTACTTCATCATTTCCGTACGTATACTATGTCCTTAATATGTTCTTATGTATATAAATATAGAACTCCAAACCAAATTACTATCATTTTTTTTTCAATTTTCATATAAATAACTAATGGAATTTTTCATACATTCATTAACTAACTAGAAACAAGAATATATACACAAGCATTTTATTTTATAATAAGTCACCATGTACTTACCTACAATCAAATTCAAGTTAACATGCAGGGATTATTCCGTGATTTTCTCCTTTCCACGGTTAGTCTTTTTGGTTTGGTTCTCGATCTAACTAATAATTGAATACAATCTATTAATATCACATAAATTTCACAATCAATTCAACACATATGACCCTTAAATTTTCATTATTTACACATTCTGTAACAACCTGTTTTTCAGAGGTGTCAGAATAGTGGTTTCGGGGCCGCAAATCCAATGTGTGAGTCCAAAAATATTAATATTTGATATTTACAAATAATATACAGTATTTAAATAAATTTTGAATTGGTAATTTATGCTATTTGAATGAATAATTTAAGTTGAAGTGGTATGATCCTAAAGTGAAGTGGTTTTAGAAAATGAGGTACCAGGACCTCGTTTCTATAAACCGAGCCTTAAATATTTTTATAAATATTTATGGAGTGTTATTAAGGTGGTATTAAAGTTTCGTTAGGAAATTTTAATGTTTAGATAGTTAATTAATTAAAAAGGACTAAATTGTAAAAGCTACAAAAGTTAAATTTTATTAACTAAATGAGTCAAATAGAATTATTGAAGGGATTGAAATGGAAATTATGCCATGTTCTATTATGAGGGACGGTGAATCAGTGATTTTAGTTATTTAAATTAAAAGTTTATATTTTAAAGTAATATTAATAATAAATTAAACGTAAAATAAGGAAAGAAAACTTACCATCTTTTTCATTCTTCTCTCCCACCAAATAAGCCACCATGTAAGGAAAATTTGAAAGCTTCAGATATTTTTAACATTTGGCCTTTTTGCATGGTAAGAAATTTAAACACTTTTTTAGTAATATTTATGTTTTTGAGATCGTTGCAATTAAGTCTAGCTAGTTCGTACCTTCGTTTTCGAAACTTTTGAAGATTTTGAAATTTTCAATTGATGAATCTTTCTGATTTTAGATGTTAAATGATGAATTTGAAGTGTTAGTTGTTAATTATAAGTATTTTGTTAAGTGATTTTTCATGAATTTAACAATTATGGATTAAATTATTGAAATAGTAAAAGTACAAGGATTTAATGTGTAATAACAACAAATATGGGCTGAAGTAAGGTTCCAATAAATTCAGCTAAGCTTAAATTCAAGTAAAAATGGTTAATTTGTATGCTTTAGGCTCAGGGACTAAATTGAATAAAAGTAAAATATTGGGGGCAATTTTGTAAAAATGTCAAATAAGACTTAATTGCAAAAAATGAAATGGTTTTGCTGGCTGAATTAATAAATTGAATGAAATTATTAATTTAGATCAAGAACAAGTGGAAAATCGAGGATCAGAAAAAATTACCAAATAGCCCCTGTACTTAGTCATTGCTTCAATTTAGCCAGGTAAGTTCGTATGAACTATAATTGCTTTAATGTGGCTTGGATTGAATAATTATTATGTTGTTTTGATTTAAATGAATCAATATGTACAAATGTATCAATGCCATGATGAATTGACATTTATCAAGCCCCGTTTGAACCTTAAGGATTCGTAGGATAAACTAACATGTCATTAGGGTTACCATGTTTAGGGTGCTGGTCTTTAATGTCCTATCGATGGCTAAGGTCTTATATTTGTTGCGGATACTTAACAGCTTGTGTGAGTAGCATCGGGTAGCTTACATTCCGACCATCAGCTAATGTGAATAGACCTATTTTACTGCTCGAGTGAGCAACGATGTAAAGGAAAATGAAATAAAGGTTATATGTGTAACAACCCATTTTTCATTGAAAACTGAAAAGTGGTTTCGGGACCACAAATCTGATTCGAAAATAAAATTTATTTTTATTTTATTATATGGTCTGTATTATGATAGACGTGTCATGTGAAAATTTTGATATAAAAATTTTATCGATTAAGTGTTTAATTATGAAAAGGACTAAATCGCATAAAATGCAAAAGTTGAATTCTAGTAGCTATAAGGATTAAATAGCTATGAAATTCAAAATTAGAGGTCCTTATATGGTAATTAGACGATTAAAGAAAAGTATGTAGATTTTTGGTGACTTACCCATGGAAAAATTAGAAAAGAGTGGGGACTAAATTGGAAATTGAAATAATTAATTAATTAAAAAGATGATAAAAGATGTCATCTTATTATTTTGTCATCTTCAACACTAAAATTATATGGAAACCCTAGGAGAGAAAGAAAAAAACTTTCAAGGCTTAATTGGGTAAGTTTCCTTGTCCCATTTTTAGTAATTTTGATATTTTTAAAACCGGGATAGTCTAATCTATCTATTTGGGGGATTAATTTGAAAAATTATCAAGGTATGAAATTTGGGTCATGGATGAATATGCTGAAAATTTGAAATTTATGGTAGAAAATGAAAGGTTGTTGATAGATAAACAACTTTTATGAATACATGTGCTGCAAATTTTTTAATGGGATTTTGGTTAGGCTTAGAATAGGGAGTAAACTGCACAAGTTTCATTTCCCGAGGCTAGGGACGAAATTGGAATTTATGGAAAAGTTAGGGGCAAAATGGTACTTTTTCTTAGGACGTAAATTGAGTCCATGTAACACCCCAAACCCGGCCTAGACGTTATGATTGAATCTGACGTGTCACATCGATGTGATTTTTGAAATTTGGACTTGTTGATAATACTCCGTTTGTAGGTTAAAACCAATTTAGTTTTTATTGCATGAGAAAATTTGGCAAATTAAGTTATTACAATCTAAAACCAGCTTATCAAAACGATTGCCATATTTATTAATGTTGATTTCTTTAAACTGAATAAAACTGCGGAAGCTTCTCTTATTAAAACCTTGAAGTTTAAAATGCGTGTCTTTCTTGAAAATCGTTGTTATTTTGAAAACCTCTTTTGTATCCGTTTGGCAGTTTAAAACAAGAAATCAAGCCCAATTAAAAATTAAACCCACCAATGGCCTTATTACATAATCAATAGCCCAATATGAAAATTGAAATTAAATAACTAAGTCTAAAACAGAATATCAGCGATCATGCGGCCACCTCCGAGTCCCTCGCAGCACCAAATCATCTATGACTGGGGATTACCTGTACAGTTTAAAAAGAAAGGGGTGAGTTTATGAAAACTCAGTGTGTAATCCCCTATTAGTCAGTCAGTAACAATATGCAGTATCAATCTGGGCTTAAGCCCTATTCAATAACAGTGCAGTATGGGCCTTAGCCCATTACAGTAACAGTGTGGGCCTAAGCCCAATACAATATCAGTACGGTGCAAATATGCAACCCACCCAAATCCAGCCAACACACCACCCGTACCAGCCAACACACCATGTGGGGATAAAATCGACCCACCCAGCCAGCACACTAATATCGCTGCCAGTAATAATAACGCATCAAAGCTACCAGTAATAGTAACGCAGCAAAGTTGCCTGTAACGCCCCAAATTTTTGTGCCTAAAAGTGTTGGGCCCTGTGCATGGTAGCCGCTAAGAGACTGCACATAAAAGTTGATACGTGCAAGAAATATCGCAATTGCTTGTTTGCTTCAGTGGTTAAGTGATTTGGGTGTGTTTGGGAGTGTTAGAAAAGTCTTGGGTTCAAACCTGGGCTTGAGCAAAAATTTCTGTTTTTCTTTTAAAGGAACCTGGACCTTGGGCATATAGACCTTATATTTAATTAAGGATAAAGTGTGACATAAGGAGTTGGATGGCAAGGAGGCAAGTGGCGTATTTGATCAATGAAAGGGGCTTGGGTTCGAGTCCCTTTTGCAAGTAAATAGTTGTTATTTTGCTACTTGGGGATGGTAAGAGATGGATTTAGATTCAAACACTTGGAGTTGGTTGAAGACTTGGTAAAAGAAAGGAATTGACTTGGTCATAGTGGTTGGAATTTGACTTTGGATTTGAATGAATGGTTGTAGTAAATCAATGAGTAATCTGGGGAGGAAATCAGGGAGTTGAGCTTGAGGGAATGTGCTAGCCAAATGGGGGGTGTTGATTACGCAAATTTCGGCTAAGAGCATTATGGAATAGGCATTTTGGCATTTTGAGCATTTTGATAGCCAAATTCTCTTTTGGTATTTGAGGTATTTTTTTTGCTTTATTTTTTTTACGGTATTGGTTGTTGGGGACCTTTATTGCATCTTTTCTTTTCCTTTTGGGTCTCAACTCAAGTGCTTTTCTTTTTCCCCTCTTCTGTCAAGTTGTATCGAATAGCTAAGATTCCCTCTCAACACTATTACTTCTTGTAGGCCGAATGCTTCCTACTTCCACCATTAATTCCGATTTCGCTCTCTCTTCCTTTTTCTTAAGCCCTAGCCGATTATTGCTTTCCCTGATTACCCCATCTTCTTCTCTTCTCACAATTTCCTTTGGGCCAAATTTATCATCTCTCTACCCTAATTTTCTCTTAAC
Source organism: Gossypium australe (assembly GCA_005393395.2). Taxonomy (NCBI): domain Eukaryota; kingdom Viridiplantae; phylum Streptophyta; class Magnoliopsida; order Malvales; family Malvaceae; genus Gossypium; species Gossypium australe. The sequence goes on from CM016614.1 coordinate 48,446,264, forward strand.
TGAATTCAACTCCTTTCTAATCCTATTCTGCCGATTTGTGCCACTTTCTCTACCTTTTGTCATCATCATATACCCTTTTTCTTTCTCTTTTTCTTAATTCTTCTTTGGCTGAATTCTACTTACTTTCTCTGTTCCATTTCTTTTAGTTTACCTTGCTATTTGGTAAAGCTGAATACAACTTTGTGTTCCTCTGTCTTAAAGATATTTCCTTTCTTCCTGTTTTTCCCTTTTTTTCAGTGATTGGTATTAATCTCGTTTTCTTTCTGTTAGGGTGATCGGTTACTTTATGGTTGTGATTTAAGCATTCGTGTTGACTCCAATTCTGTAAGATCGTGTTCTTAATGAGCAAAGGGGATTCTAGCCATAAGGTGGCGGCAAAAGTACCAGCCAAGACTGTGCGCGTAGCCCTCACTCCCAAGTTTAAGCGGCGTAGGGTGTCAGCGGTTCGGGACTTTCCGCCTGGATGCGGATGGGTGACGGCATCAAACTTTGGTTTAACTAGGCAAATTGCAATTGATCGTTCTAATGAAGGCAAGTGATAGTAAATCTCATGGCTAGGTGTTTGGATTAGAGATCTCCCAGTTCTGTTGTTAAGTGAGTTAACTGTGTGCTATGTTTTGTATAGGTGACGACACTCGTGGTTATTTAGTACTCTACGTGATAAGGTGTGTAATCGTACACCTATGTTGTTACTGTAAAAGTGATGAATGAAGGTGTGTATTCACACCCCAGATTAATTGTGAATCGACTAAAGCCGAAACTTCAGCAACTGAGGGCTCGAGCGTCTGAGCGCTCGTAGAGATAAACCAAGCCACAATCGTTGGCGATAGACCGTTGAGGCTGCCACGAACATTCTCCTGGGCTTAGGTCGTAATGGGCCTCGTTGGGCCGAGATGGGCCATTAGGCCCATGGGCCCCACATGGGTAAGACTCTCAAAAGTGCTAGATAATGGATTGGGCTGCGAGGTTCGCATAGCTGTGACCAAAATTGGGCTGAATGGGCCACACGAGTGTGTGGGCCCAGTTGGGCCCAAAATTAGGCTTTGGACCCAATTGCACCGTTTCGACCTGAACGGGTATCTGTGTCGCTCAAGGCAACTGTAGGCCTTCGAAAAGGCCGTTATAGAACTAAAATTACCAAAATACCCTTGATGGGTAAATTACCAAAATACCCTCGTTGGGTAAAATATCGAAATACCCTCGTTGGGTAAAATTACCGAAATACCCTCGTTGGGTAAAATTATCGAAACACCCTCAAAGGGTGAAATTACCAAGATACCCTCGAAAGGTAAAGTTACCAAAATACCCTCGAGGGGTGTAATGACAGTTTTACCCCTAATCGATAAAATGACCGTTATACCCCTAGTGGTAGCGTAAGTAATGTTTGTGTGATATTTACATGACTGATTATATTTGTGACATACTACATACACATATTATTTATGACATGACATACGTCATTGGGGTGGGGATTTGTATTTGGAGGAAATACTGAACTAGTGGCTCTGCCACGTTTTACTGATCTAGTGGCTTCGCCACGTATTTTGATTTTAGTGGCTTGGCCCATGTTTACTGTCATTAGCAGCTTTGCTGTGTTACTACTAGCAGCTATGCTGCGATATTGGTGTGTTGGCTGGGTGGGTCGACTTGGTCCCCACATGGTGTGTTGGTTGGTACGGGTGGTGTGTTGGCTGGATTGGGTTGGGTTGCATTACTGCTCTATTCTGTGATCATTTAGGCTTAGGCCCACATTGCTACTGTATAGGGCTAAAGCCCAGACTGAACTGATACTGAATAAGGCTCAGGCCCAAACTATTATTGCATGATTGGAGATTACACACTAAGTTCTCGTAACTCACCTTTTCCTTTAACTGTGCAGGTAATCCCAGCCTTAGTTGATTTGGAGTTGCGAGGGACTCGGAGGTGGCCACATGCTCGATATGTTTTAATCTTAGACTTAGCTATTTTTATTTTTAATAATTTAGGTTATTAATGTTGTAATAAGGCCATTTGGGGGTTTCTAAACTTTTATTTGGTATTTCTCTTTATTGCAACCTGCTAGTCTAGGAAATACTGGTTTTTAAAATAATAATTGTTTTCTTAAAATCACGTTTTCAAATCTTAAAGTGCATAACTAAAATAAAATGCTTCCGCGATTTTATTTTAAATTGATGAGCTTATAACAAATGATACGACCGATAATCGGACAACAAGGTTTTACAACACTGACGTTTTAAAAACAATTGTTAAACGGGATTTTAAATTTAGTACCGAACTTTTATCGACAAATTCGATTTTCAAACGACATTTTGGTGTGACACATCAGATCTGGTCGTAACGTCTAGGCCGGGTTTGGGTTTGACCATAACTTCTAGGTCGGGTTTAGGGTGTTACACTCCAGTAACAGTATATGTGGCAGAGCCACCAGTATAGTATACTTCTTCCATTACAGTATCCCAACCCCATGCAGTTTCTCATTTCATAAATCATACGTATATGCAGAATGTTATACTCAGTAACAATCATATACAAATCATGAACACATCAGTCAACATACCCTTAGGGGTATAACGGTCAATTTATCATATGAGGGTATTTCGGTCATTTTACTTTTTAGGGCATTTCAGTCATTTTACTCTTTAGGGGTATTTCAGTCATCTTACTCTTTAGGGGTATTTCAGTGCAGATAATAACCTTTCAGAAGGTTTACAGTTGCCTCGAGCGACACAGATAACCTTAATGGTCATAACGGTGTAAATGGCCCAAGGCCCAATATTCAGCCCAAGTGGGCCCACACGCTCGTGTGGCCCATGTAGCCCAGATTCAGTCATGGCTATGTGAACTACATAGTCCAGTCCAGTATTTGTCAATCATCAATGGTTTTGTCTGTGTGGGGCCCACGAGCCTAGTGGGCCCACACGGCCTATTTCAGCCAAACGAGGCTCATATTGACCCAAGAGCACGAGAACGCTCATGGTGGCCTCTACAGTCTATCATCCATGGTTTGTAGTCTCGGTTCACCCCTCAGGCTATCGCAAGCTCGTGGGGCCACAAATGTCGAAGTTTCAGCTTTTCGGCTTTCCGGCTTTCGCCAATTCACAGTAGAGAGAGGTGTGACTACACACCTGTTTGCGCAACGAATAGATTACCCCACGCGCGATCATCCTACAATGAACCCAGCACAATCAGTCTCTCATCCTTTAGATCATTACCACTAAAGCCCCAAACTGATATCACCATTTACCTTGACCGAAAGTTACGCGATTACTACTCTTAGATCGCTAGTTGGAAATGATCACACCCTTTTTCTCGATTTACTGCGCATAAGACAGATTTCATTAGCCATACTTGTGTAATACAAGGCTTGAATTGATTCCCATAGTCCAAAGAGTTTGAGTAGATTGGGTATTCGGCCAATACTACCAAACAATCTACTTACCCTACAGTATTCGGCCAAAGAGGTATTCGAAGTAGAAGGCAGAGATGTGCAATGAAGTAAGGCAGGCGATGCTCCACCGCTTGTCAGAGACTAACCTCCAAAAGGTAACAAGACAAGATATATATTCAGTCACTATTGAACAAACACAGAAACAAATGAGACGGAAAAAAAAAGATGAAATATTCGACTTACCAAAATGTAATGAGGATTTGGCTATTTCTTTAGGAAAAGAGAAAGAGAGGCGAGAGCAGAAATGATCCCGAGATGGTATATTCGGCCAAAGAGGGGACAGCTTGAGGAAGAGAGGAAAAGGAAGAAAAGAGAGGAAGGATTGCTCACAAAATTCACCTATTGACCGACAGGAAAAAGGCGAATGAACCAAAAGCCAGAGAATGGAGGGAAGGAAAGGATATTCGGCAGGGGAGAAGAAAGGAAAAAAATGCAAAAGTGTTCAGAGAAAAAGTGTTAAGAAGCCTACCAAATTCGGCAGAGGCTAACTCAAATGTCGAAATGACCCACAACCCTCCCCCCAACCGAAATCTTAAGGCACAAGTTCCCCCAAATGGCACAACAGCTCCTCTCACCCAAATTCCTTGTTTTTCTCCTAAAATCTCTCCCCTTATCCCTCCTTGAATCTTTCCATGACCAGTTCAAATACCAACTTTGTTGTGTTTCAGTCCAACTTTACTACCTAAACGACTCAAGCAGCAAAATAACTACTCCAATGTGCAACCCAGGACTTGAACCTCAGACCTCACAGTTACACAACACGCCACCTTACCACTACACCACAGGATCTTTTTGTGTCATAAAACAAGCATTAATATTTAATAAGACCTATGTGCCAGTGTCCAGATTCACTTAAGAGGAAAACTAAAAATTTTGCAAAAGCCAAGACTTGAACCCAGGCTTCTCAAACACTCCCAAACACACCCAAATCACTCAACCACAGAAGCACACATGTATTTGTGTCAAAACATGCAAAATTAAAGACCCTATATTTTTGGGGCGTTACAGTCCAAATGAATACAGAATATGAGAAATTGATGATTAAAGTTATTTAGATAGATCCGGACAACACAAATTCGAGGTTAGATTGAGGAAAAGAAAAGGTTTCGAATTGGGAGATTACTTACGCGAACAATTGTCGAGGTAAGTTCGTGTAACTTAATCGAGCATGTAATTATGTTAATTGAACATTATGTTTGTATGTAATGTGACTTATATTGATATGCATTACTTGAATGCTATAATGGAAAATTTAATACATGCTTGAAATGATGAAAAAAGGGGTTAAGTCTCGATTGAATATTGAATTCTGATGAATATATGCACTTTTCAGAAATGAATAAGGTCTTGCATTTGTTGTGGACGGGATTTAGCTCAGACGAGTAATCCTATTGACCTTGTTATAGAAAGGATTTAGCCCAAACAGGTAATTCTGACATAATACCTCTCGAGTATATATTATGATTAGGGTTTAGCCTAGACTGGTAATCCTAAGTGAGCTCTTTTGAGCATACGTTATATAAAGGATTTAGCCTGGACTGGTAATCCTGTTATACGATATGTGGCTCGAGAGTGTGTTTCTTGATTAAGTTCCCTAATGGGTACCCTCGAATAAAAATTGATGGATTATTGAATCGTACACCCCGAGTGTACTACTTGAGTATCCATCGAAATTTCAATAATTCTGTAACATCCCGAAATTGGGCCTAGAAGGATTGGGCCGATTGGGCCTTGGGCTTTAGGAAAAATTTGAGTATTATTTTATTATTTGTGTTAGCTTGGGTATGAATTATGTGTGTTTAGCATAGTCTTGTGAAGGCTTGATTTTATTAATTGGTTTAGAATAATTCTTAGTATTAAAAATTTAGGGAAGTGGATTAAGTGAACTTGACACTTAAGTTAATTTAAGTGTTAAATTCTAGCACATGAGGAGTTAGTGGCATAGTGGATAAGGAGCTTGAAAGGTTGCTGGAGGGAAGTGGTTCGAGTAGCATGATTAGCATTTTGAAGACTTTATTTTATGCACCTTACATTAAGTGTTGGTCAAACTATACATATGGTAAGTTAGACTTTAGATTTTATGGTAAGTTGAATAATAATTTAGGTAAGCTTGATGTTTGGGAAAGAATTATGTTGATTAAGGATAATGTGAGAACATAAGGCATGATGTAAGGTGTGTTGTTTTGGTAAGTTTTGTGTGGATAGGTTTGACTTTGAAGTCCATGAATGTGGACGGTTTCATGGACTAAAGGGGTTGGCTTAAGTTTTGTGAGTGAATAGGAGGAAATAGGGAGAAAATTAGGAGTGTGTTTAATTCAGAATTTCTTTGAATTGTTGGCAAAAGGATGGTTGCCGAATTTTTTTTTGAGTAGGGGGAAATAGGGTGCCGAAACTTCTTTGTAGTTAGGTGACATTTTCGGCTAGTTTTGTAGGTGTTAGTCTTTGTTTTTGTGTCAAGCCGAAATCTCCCTTTTGCTTTGTCAATTTCTTCCTAATTCTTTTGGTTGAAACAAACCCGATAACCCAAGTTGAATTGATGATTTACTCACTTGGTCTTTAAGCCAAATTGCAATTGTTTCTTTTCTCTTTTTCTTCTTGGAAACCGAAACAATACTCTCCCATATCTTTCTTTTTCTTTGCCATTTCTTTGCTCAAAACCGAAAGTATCTACCTCCTCTCTTTCATCTCTTTCTTTTCTTCTTTCAAACTCTTGAGCCGAAATTCTCTTCACTTTTCTCTTCCGAATTTCTCTCTTCCATTTTACTTTTTCTTCCTCTTTTCCACTATTGCCGAATCTTTTTCTCTCTTTTGGTGTTATCTTGGCTGAACCCTATAGTCTCTTCCTCTCTTGTCTTTGCTTGTAACTTTAAAGAAACACCATAGCCAAATCCTCTATGCATTCAACTCCCTCCATTTTGGTGTGATCTCTCTTCATCATTCAAGTGCCGAAACCTTTCTCTTTGGGGTCTTGGAGCCGATTCTTTGAGGATGCTTTAGGAGTGGTGAGCAACGTGTGGTAGTAAGTATATTTCTTCCTTAGCAATCGGTTTTATTTATTTCTTTATGGGTGTGCCGAAATCAATGGATTAAGTCTTGGTTTTAGGCATGGCCGAATGTTCTTAGTGCCATAAAAATGTGTTCTTTTGTGTGTAGCTAAAGGAAGGGAACTCAGAGTGTGATTCGGGATTTGGTAGGAGACCAAATCGGCTTTAAGGGAGAAGGAAGAACCACGTTTCGAGATCGTGTTAGATTCGAGTAGTTCGGGATTTCACTATTAGGCAGGTGTGTAGTTAGCCTACCGTTTTCCGGGTTTTTATGTTATATCTGTATGAGTTAAATTTGTGGTAACTTGTACAATGGAAATTGTGATATGGATACCCTCAAGGGGTATGTCGATAATCCGGTAAGTACCAAATCTGATCAAATGTGATTACTATTATGAATATGTGGTAATATGCTTGATGAACATGCTCATGCATCATTATATTATGTCATTATGGAATGTTGCATGTGCATGGGTTGGGATATGATATGAAAGAAGGTACGGGTGTACTTCGAGTACGTGGTTTGATGTTAGCCTTGAGCTACATCGTGGATTGACATTGACTAAGGTCACGTTGTGGATTAATTGCGATTTAGTTCGCATGGTTTGATGAGTGGCTGTGTGCCTCATCGTGGTTGATATCGGCTATGTGCCATATCGTGGTTGATGAGTGATTATGTGTCCCATCGTGGTTTTGGTGTTAGCTACGGCTACATCGTGGATTGGCGCTGACTGAGGTCGCGTTGTGGATTATTGTGCTTAATTGCACGTGGACGACATTGATTGCTTTTGGAGTAAAAAGGAGAGGGTGATTTGATAATCCCCTGGTGTGTGGTGGCTGGATACGGGGGTGTGTAGAGGATGGACCTAGGTTGGGTTGGGTGCATTTTGCATAATCTCAATGGATATGTGAATTAATGTGAAAATGGGCCAAGGCCAGTTTATAAATGTGGATCAATGTGGAAATGGGTTAAGCCCGATATGTGGAATTATGCGGTTAATTACCCTGTTACCTAATAATGTGATATGAATGTGGGCCAAGCCCAGAATGTGGTAATATGTGAAAATAAAATTTTGTTATCTGATATATGGATTAATATGTGGTTAACATGTGGGTGGAATTCAGTGGATTAATTACACACTGAGTCTGAGTGACTCACCCAATTTTTTCTCAAACCTTTCAGGTGATGCTCGGATCGGGTTGGAGTGGGTACGAGGTGGCCCATGCAGAAGATATTTTATTTGTTTCACACATTTTATTTATGAAAGGTTATTTATTGTAATAAGGGCCACTTTAAGTATTTAAGGATTTTTATTATGTTTTAAGTTGGATTGACGATTATATTATTATTTGAAAATGTTTTATTTTAAACAACTCAATTTTATTTGGAACTTTAATTACACAATGTTTTACCAAAGGGAACAAATTTTCATGTTTTCACCTTTAAGTCAAAAATTTTTCAAACGTTTTTCCGCAGTGGCATTTCAAATTCGGTCATAGCAAATGGACCGGGTTTGGGGTGTTACAAATTCAACGGACATAAAACTCTTGACATGGCATGAGAATTATGAGATGAAATGATAATGTCTTAAAAGAGTATTGCATGATGAGCTCATCTATCCTTACTTGATGTATATGTAAACCTTGTGACTAACATGTTTGATTGGATGCATGTGTTTAGGCAGTTTTGCCAAATGGATGGAAAACATGTTGTTCTATGCTTAGATTTAATAAACGGGGATTGGTAAGTTTAGTTTTTGTTATACGAACTTACTAAGCATGTAATGCTTTGTAACACCCCTTACCCGTATTCAACGCCGGAACAGGGCTCAAGGCATTACCGGAATTATAACACAAGCATTCACACAATTCCGAGTCATAAATTTGTGACCAAATTAAAACCATTCATATTCAACCATAAAGTCGCTTATACGAGCCTACGGGGCCTAAAACATGCTTTGGAAGTGGTTTGGGACTAAACCGAGAACTGTAGAAAATTTTAAAAAACTTAGAAAATTTTTTCATGTTACAGGGGTCACATGCCCGTGTGACCCTGAGACACGCCCGTGCTACAGGCCGTATTCAATTTAGGGTGCTTTCTGACTTGTGCCACACGCTCGTGCCACATGCCCGTATGGTCAATTTAATTTTCATAATTTTTCATAAAATAGGTGTAGACTTCACACGACCGTGGAACATGCCTGTGTTCAAAGTCGTGTAGCATATATGGCTGAGATACACGCCCGTGTCTCTGCCTGTGTGCTATATTCTAGACATTTTGTTTTGCAACAATTAAGGTACAGGGGACACACGGCTGAAACATATGCCCGTGGGGCAGACCGTGTGTCACACACGCCTGTGTGTCTACCCGTGTGGACAGAAAAAAAGGATCTTTACCGAGCCATTTGCCACCCTCATTTACACCTAGACTTACACCAATTCAATGACACAATTCGTAGCATACTTAGGCAACCAAAACATCCACAACATCATTCACATGCTACATATATCACACATAAACATCTCATACTTATAAACTCAAATCATGCAATCTTCCACATCCATGAAAGGCATCATCATATGAACATACTTATACCAATATTAGAAAATTTCAAATGGCCTTATACAAAATGAACTTTCAACTAATATAAGCCAAAATAATTGGCCAAATCAACTATGACACATAACAAAATGACCAAGTCCCCTACACATGCCATAAATCAAAATATTGACATTTCAATGGTACCCTAAATAATGGTTGATAGTGTGAATGGATCTCCGACAATCTCCAATCCTGAGCTAGCTTGGTGACACTATAAGATAAGGGAAAGAAAAGGGAGTAAGCTAAACAGCTTAGTAAGTTCATATGCAAATAATAAACAACATTAATTATACATTTATCATATGCATAACATAACACGAATCAACATAAATGTCATTAAAACTTCATGAACATAACATACTCAATCATATTCTTACCAATAGATCATCATATACCAAATCTATTCCCATTGAGTTTTTCATACATACATAGACTAACTCATAACGTAATCACATACTTTCTCATATTTGACATGCCCGTTGAACCACTTGGAATACTATCGGATACAAGGAAATCTTTGCACATAACTGCCACTTACGTAGCCAATACTACCACAAATCTCATAACACATATAAGCTCGCTCACGAGCTATCCTCGGGCCTGCTCACACAAGCTGTCAGTCGAGATGTAGCTACGTAGTGCTGCTCACACAAGCTGTCAGGTATCCGCAACATATGCCAGTATACCCAGCCACCAGTAGGACGTACAGGACCAGCACCCGGGACACATAAATCACATAATTACATGGGTTCTTAGTGACATGTCACTTGTATCCTAATTTATTCCTAAGGTTCAACTGGGATGTACTCGCTTGTCGAAACTTCATCAATTTCATCCATAGAGTCAATCATACAATTCATGCAATAACAAAAGATTATAAATACAATTATAACATTGCATTATTTACATACAAACTTACCTCGGTACAAAAATAGTGAAAGTGTACCTAATCGTCAAACACTTTGTTTTTCCCCCGATCTAAGTCTAAACCTCATTTTTCTTTATCTATAATAGCAAATTTAAATTATTTAATATCACATTATTCAATTCAGCCCAAAAATCACATTATGGAAAAATTACATTTTTGCTCCTAACTTTTCAACTTTTTACACTTTAGTCCCTAGGCTCGTAAAATGAAATATAGTCAATTTCTTCAGAACTCAAGCCTAGTCAAACAATTTTCATACTTATAACAACCCACATTTTTCATTAAACCACACTTCTACTACATATTTTTCAACTTTTACAAATAGGTCCTTTTAGGCATTTTTATCAAAAATCACTAAGTAAAAGTTCTTTATCTATCATCAAACATACATAATCTACCATTAAACATCAAAATAAACAAACATTAAACATAGGTAAAAATTTAGACTTCATCTTTCTTTCAAATTAGTCCTTGAAATAGCTAGATTAGGTTGAAACAACCTCAAAAACATAAAAAATCATTAAAAACGGGACAAGGACGGACTTATAATCGAGCTTCGAAGCTTGGCTAAAAACCCTAGCTATGGTGACTCTTCAAATTTGGCACAGGGGGACTAAATTGGAGAAGATGACATCTTTTTATTAGTTTTATTTGTCTTTATTTACCAATTGACCAAAATGCCCTTAATGCCAAACTTTGAAATTTCACCTAACCATGTCCATTTTTTCCATACTAATGGTCTAATTACCATTTGAAGACCTCTAATTTAAAATTTCATAGCAATTAGACACCTCTAGCTTCTAGAACACACATTTTGCACCTTTTACAATTTAGTCCTTTTAACTAAATTGGGTGCCCAAATGTCAAAATTTTCGAACGAAAATTTCATGAAATCATCGCATAAAACTATAGACCATAAAAACATAATAAAAATAAATTTTACTGTGTCAGATTTGTGGTCCCGAAACCACTGTTCTGACTAGACCTAAAATTGGGCTGTTACATGCATACTCTATTTTATCTCCCCTATTTTATAGTACTCAGAAGCTCGCGGAGGTTGGAGATCATTGGGGCATTGTCACACTATCAACTAGATTAATTTGGGTATACTTAGTAAAATTATTTTGGTATAATGGCATGTATAGGACAACTTGACTATTAGTGGCTTGACAATGATGCTTGTAATCTAGCCATTGGAATGGCTAGTAATGGTTGTTTTGATATACTTGTAATGTCATGCTATGGTAGCTAAATATAGGTTAAGTAGTTGATCAATTTATGTCTAATATATGGAATGAACCAAGGTAAGAATGTATGCATGCAACGGCATGCTATGATGAAAGATGAAATTTGTTTAATTTGAATGCTTAGAATGGTTGGTATTGGATGTGTGTTTCAAGTGCAGGTCATGGGTGTGATTTTGGGTGAGAAATAAAGCTAGAAATGGCTTTATTTTGTCCACACGGGCGTGTGTCTAGATCATGTCTGACACACGGCCGGGTACGTGGACGTGTAGTTAGGCCATGTGTCCCCTATGCCCTAAATTTTATGAAACAGAATGCTCCAAATTGAGCAGATGGGTAGACACACAGGTATGTGTCTCAACCGTGTGTGCTACACAGCCTAGAACACGAACGTTTGTCTTGGCCGTGTGAAACCTACACCTAACTTCGAATTGAATTAACTAACCACACGGCCTAGCACACGGGCGTGTGGCATGGCCGTGTGGACAAGTCAGAGAGTTACACGGGGTCGAACACGGCCTGTAGTAAGGGCCTACCCCAGGGTCACATGGGTGTGTCCCTTGGACCACACGGGCGTGTGAAACCTGCACCTTGGAAAATTTTTGAAATTTTGCGAAAAATTCTTAAAGTTCCTGATTAAGTCCCGACTCGATTCTAATTCTCGTATTGGGCCTCAAGGGTCCAATTAAGGGACATTTTGAATGATCTTGGTTTATGAATAGTAATTTACATAGATTATTTCCAAAATGTTTTGAAAGTTCTAGTAATACTCTGAAACCCTGTTCTGACGACGGATACGAGTTAGGGGTGCTACAATATGCTTAGTACACTTTGTGTGAGCTTTCCCGCGTATCTGATGTTATTCTAAATGGTTCAACGGGTATGAAAAGGGAAGGAACGGTAAGTGTTCCAATCGACTATGTTATGAACCTATGGAAAGGTATAAAATGATAATGATCAATGAATGTATATCTATGTTTATGGAAAGTATGAATTCAATGGTATTATGTTCATACAAATCTACCTTACCATGTGATAATTCAATTGAGTTATGTGTTAAAGCACTAACATGTGTTGTTGATAATGCTTAGGCTTGTGCCATGCTTATGGTTGGATTATATCATGCTTAATTGTAATGTTATACATTGAAATGGTAAGTGTCCAAATGGAAATATGATTATTTCATGAAAAGGTGGTATGAATTAAAATATGTATTTTCTAGTAAAATGGTTTATCATGTGGTTGATCTCAAAAGAGTTATGTATAAATGCATTAACTTGTGTATTGATGATAATGTTTAGGCTTGTGCCAAGCTTGTTGTTATGGTTGATGTTTATGCTTAATTCTTGTATTATACAAATGAAATGGGTAAGAAAAGGCAGTGAAACGGTAAGTTCATAATTGAGATGTAATATAATGATAAAATGATTGATGAGTTGAATGACATACTTGTATGTGATAAATTTACTTACGCTATGGATGAATTTACCTATGTCATGAATAAATACAATAATTCGTGAATTGATAATGTTATTTAAGCTTATGCTAAGTAAATGGAATGGTAAGTAAATAAATGGAATGGAAAGTAAGTAAATGGAATGGTAAGTAAATAAATGGAGTGGTTCATAGTCTTATGAAAAGGTTAATGATTGTGTAATATGTCTTATAAAATCCTATTATGTTAGGAATGAAAAAGTATATGTGATGTTGATAGACTTGCTCACTTGTGAGTTGATGGTTATGTAGTTTATAAACCTTGAGGCATTGGTATAGGTTTATATTTAACCTATAAAGTTCATTGTTGAAATGGAATGTTATGTTTAAGTTTATATGAGCTTACTAAGAATTCATTGTTTGTGTAATTACTTTCCTTTACTTTTCAGATTATTGGAAGTTCGATTGGTTTGGAAGCTCATCGGTGATCTATCACACTAGCTAGCATAAATATTGGTAGTTTTTGATGTTTTGGACAAGGTTATAATGGCATGTATAGGTGGACTTGTGTTGGTTTTTAATTGAATGTTAGTTGATGATATTGGCATGTATAAATTGTGTTGGTACCATTTGATATTAGTTGGTTAGTGTCATTTTGGTACTTATAGATGCCTTATTAGTATGTGTTAATTTGGCAATGTGTTGATGCATGTTTGAATGGCTAAAGTGGTAAGTGATGAATTTTTCTCAATATAGTCATGGTATGATTTGTAAGTGGTATTGAAATAGATGATAATGAATGTAATGTGGTCAAGCATATACATATGTTTAGGTAAGTTTGAAAGTTGCAATTGAGGTGCCTTGTATAGTATATTGGTTGAATGGTTATGAACTATTGAATTGGTCATTTCATGCATGTTATGGTAAGGTTTTGAAGCTTTGAAGTTATGCACAAAATGCTTGTAGGTACATTTTTGGGTTGGTCATAGAAATGGCTTGATTTTAGCCAATTTCATGTCGACACGGCCTGAGACACTAACGTGTGACTCAGCCGTGTGTGACACACGGCCAGGTGACATAGTTGTGTGTCCCTTGTAGATTTAATGCATGCAAGTCAGGTTGTTACATGACCTAGCACAGGGCTTGGCACATAGGCGTGTGTGGCTATTTCGAGAGTTACACGGCCTGACACACGGGCGTGTGGCTTGGCCTTCTGACTTCGAAAGTTACACGGGCATAGACACAGCTGGGCCACGACCGTGTATCTCTATTTCATTTGTTACACGGCCTGAGACATGGGTGTGTGTCTCAGCTGTGTGAGTCACACGGCCTCGCCACACGGCTGTGTGACCCCTGCAATTCAATTTTTCCAACTTTTTCTTAAATGTTCCAAATGTTTCTGATTTAGTCCCGAATTGTTTCTAAAGTGTTTCTAAGGCCTCAAAGGCTCAATTAAGGGACGATATGCATGTATTCGTATGATTTATAGCATATTTATGCTGAGGTGTGAGATGTATGTTTTAAAGTTACATTTTTAGGGTAATGCTCTGTAACCCTATTTTAGCGACGGATACAAGTTAAAGGTGTTACACATTTTCCCTAAACGTTTGAATTTTTTACAATTTAGTCCTTAAACTTAAAATTTCCTAATTTAACAAAATTTTCCAATTTCCCATACTAGCCAAATTTATCCCCATATTAGTACAGCCCATAGCTATTCAAAATTCACAAGAATACCATGTAAATTTTAACATTTTATCAAATTAATCATTAACTCAAAAACTAACAAAAACCACGTATTAAATTATTAATAATTAACCACCAACAACTCCAACCCATCTTTTAACATCAAAATAGCAAGAATTCATCAATGGTGAAATTCAAAATTCTTAACAATTTCAGAAACAAAGGTACGAGTTAGCTGGACCTAGTTACACCAATATCAAAAACATAAAAATTATATGAAACAAGCTTAAAATGGACTTACATGCAACCCTCAACTTGATCGAATGCTCAAGCTAATATCCATGGCTTCTTTCTTTATCCAATTTCAGCAAACACTAAGGAAAAAGATGATAGCCTAATTGTTTTATTTAATTTTCACCTAACTTAGCTATTTACCATTTTGCTATTAAATAAACACTCAATTTACACTCCCAAAACTCATTAACCGTCAACTATATATAAACACATGGCATATTTTCTATTTAGTTCCACAAGGTTCCATTTCCATAACTATTTGATACCTATTACTAATAAAACTAAGTTTTGCAACCTTTATAATTTAGTCCTTCTTAATTAATTAACTAACTAAACTTTAAAATTTCTTCATCAAAACTTAATATGACTCTAATGTAACTTAATAAACATTAATTAAATAATAAAATATTACTTCACATATCAGAATTGTGGTCCCAAAAACACAGCTTTTGACATCACTTAAAAATGGGATGTTACAACTCAAGAGCCTTATAAAGAAAATGAATAGCCTAATTTGAAGGTTCGCATAAAAGGAAAATGTAACACCCCTTAGTCTGTCAAGAAAACATGGTGTGCCTCATTCAGCCAGACAAACTACCCAACGGACTACGGCATTACAATTGGATTCAAATCCTTTGGTTTGACATAAAATTTTTGAAAAAACAATTATGAAGATTTTTCTTAGTGTAAAAGTAGTTTCTGTTCTATCATTTGATATATCTCTAGATAAAATAATATGTAACAACCCATTTTTCAGTGGTGTCGGAAACGGTGGTTTTGGGACCACAAATCCGATGAGTCTATAAATATTATTATTTAATATTTACGAGTCAAATATAGAATTATGTTAAAATATTATTTAATGGTTTTTGTCAATTGAATGAATAATTAGGTTCAAGTGGTATGTCTAGTGAAGTGGTTTTAGAAAATGAGGTATCGGGACCTTATTTCTATAAACTGAGCCTGCCAATATTTTATGAAATATATACGGAGTGTTATTAGGGTTATATTAAGACTAGGTTAATAAAATTTAATGTTACGATAGTTATTTAATTAAAAAGGACTAAATTGTAAAAGTTGCAAAAGTTAGTCGCTATTAGTTTAATTGTACTAAATGGATATGAAACCATGAATTGAGACTTTTATATTGTAAATATACCTATTTAGATGGTGATGGACAGTTGGTGGGTTTTAATTAGGAAATTTTGGATGTTTTAAAGGTTAAACTTGTAAATTAATAAATAAAATCAAAATTAAAAAAAATTAAAACATGTTATCATCTTCAAAAGACCATCACACTAAAACTAAGAAGAGAAATTTTATGACTTGAAAGTTCGGCCAAGCTTGGCATGATGCATGGTATGTGATTTTGATCCCATTTTTAATGAATTTTATGTTTTTTTGTTAATGATTTAGTTTAATTTAGCTAGCCCGAGGGTCAGTTCATAAGATTATTAAAATTTTAGGGACTTGACATAAATGGTTTAAATGTTTTGTGAATTTAATTGATAGATTATTAAGCTTGATTGTTAAATATAAGTATTTTGTGAAATGATGTTAGTTAATTTTAAGGTTTAAGGACTAAGTTGTTAAAATAGTAAAATTATATGAAATTATTGTAAAATTTTTTAAATATGGGTTGAATAGGGATTATAGGAAATTTGGCTAGCATGAATTGGAATTAAATGTGGTTAATTTGGAAGTTTTGGGTTTAGGGACTAAATTGAATAAAAAGTAAAAGTTTGGGTAAAAATGTGAAATGATGATGAAGGCTCAAATATATGAATTTTAGTATTTTATGATATTGAATTGGTTAATTGAATAAAAATTATTGTTTCGATCACGAAACGAATCAAACAGATCTAAACTTAGGAAAAACTAATGTGTCGGATTAGTCTTCGGTTTTGTTTTTATAACTCTATTTGTCGAGGTAAGTTTGTAACACCCCGAACCTGGCCTAGAAGTTAAGCCCGAATCCGGCGTGTTACATCAAAGGCATAATTCAAATGATTTTGCTAATTAAAAATTTAAGGCCCAAAAGCCCAAAATCCTTGAGTCTTGTTAAGTAATGAAAAAAAAAAAAACACATCTTGTAATTTCAAGTATTTCGGAAACCAAGTTTACGTGTAAGAAATTTGCTTAGGTTTAATAATTAAGTAAACAGTTGAAACAAAAAAACCCAAAATCTAAAGTCAAATCGGAGTACAAGGCCTTACTACATCAAACGAAAATAAGCAATTAAAACTATGTCTTTTAAAACAAATAAATAAAAATTTAAACATCTTGTAGTGTGGCCATCTTCGAGTCCTCTCCCACGTCGAGCCATTTACTGAGGATCACCTGAAACATTAAATAAAGGGTGTGAGTTTTGAAACTCAGTGTGTACAACCCTTGGCATTCAATTCAATATATAATTATCACATTGGCGTGAGCATTATCAGAACCGGTGGTCTTGGGCCTTGGCCGACAATGACCTCATATCATATCATATCATATGCAAAATAAGGCTATGCAAAACCCTCCCCAAAAATCCATCCGCTACACACCATTTCCCTTCCAACCCTACACACCTGTGGGGATTTCTAAATCGACCCACCATCCTCTACACACCAAAGGTAGCACTCATAGCAGCACTACTCAACGTGCAGCAAAGCTGCTAATCATATAATGGGCTTAAAGCCATCGGTGGATCCATGGTCGTTAAGCGACTATGCGATCCACAAATCTTCCTCTGTACCATAATTCCCACCCGTTTGCATCCTAATCACAATATCATATGAATGCAACATGCTCATAAGTAACATCCACAAAACTCATACTCATCACATATGGGTATTTTTGTCATTTCACAACCCAAGGGTATTTCCGTAAATTTACTCTACAGGGGTATTTGGGTAATTTAGCAAAACAGAGGTACTTCGGAAATTTTGTAAATCACGGATATTTTGGTAATTCTGCAAACCAAGAGTATTCTGGTAATTTCACAATTCGGGGCTATTTTAGTGATTTTGCAAATCTAATGATGTCTTGGTAATTTTTTTCAAATCGGAGGTATTTTAATAATTTTACAAATCTAGGGGTATTTGGTCCCTCTTGGGTTTTAGTTATGAACTTTGGCCCATTAACAAGTCCTTGCGGCTAAAGTGAATAGACACTATGCACCAGGTAGGATTCCAGAGAAGAGGAGGTGGGCCGCTAGGGCCGCTTAAGTACCAAGCTCTCCCTAGATTCAATCCTAGACATGCATATGCCCGTTATCGCACTCTACCCTAGCGACTTGTCCACGGACATGTTTAATTATTAGAAAGTTTTATGCGGTTTAAGAGTTGTTCAGTACTAAGCCTAAAGTCCATAAAACCCTAGCATACTAGTCTACGTCCACATAAAGCCCATCAACCCATTTCACGTTCATATAACCCATAATGGCCACATCACATTTTTATGGCCCACTAGGCCCAAATCTCAGTGATATAACCCATTAGGCCCAAAACAAAACCAGATCATGTAACATGCATGCCTAACCCAATCAAACTTAGCCTTAAGGCCCGCCGGGCCCATTTAGCAACTTTTGGCCTTTCGGCTTTCTAGCGTTGCTGGTATGTGTTTGTAGTGTTTGTACACACCTAGTTACTGCGACGTGCTATTCTATCCTTCGCCTTGAACCTACAACCAACCAACCTTCAATCCACCACTCATATTTAATCAAATATTTACTCAAAAGCCGAAACCTTACCCTAACCTTACCCTTCCTTAGCTACTAATTAGGAGTATCCCCTAGATCTGCACTCACACATACACCATCAAAATCCAAGTGACTCATAATCCACACAAGTCACCCCCTATAGATCACACACATATTCGGCCATTCACTTAATCCACTAACGAGTTGAGTACACTTACCCTTGCTAATGATCCTACCACGCTTGCGATATTTGAATCTTATCCTTGTTACCACAGAGTTAACGGCATGTCAGTTAGATAGCCATTCGGCTTTTAGCAAACGTACAAGAGAGGTTAACCGAATTCTTACCAAATCCACTTTCGATCTTGCGGCATAAATTCAGCTTTTGAGATTAGTATGGTGACAGAGAGAATTCGGCACCAATAGGGAGAAGAAGAGGAGAAGTGATCGGCTAGAACTAAAGGTGAACAAGAGAAGGAATTTAAGAAGAGAAGGTATGGGGAATTCGGCTAGAGAGAAAACCAAAATTTCGACAAAGGAATGATGGGTTTTTTTTCGGAAAATAGAAGAATTCGGCTAAGGAGGAGAAAAAGAAATGTAATGGAACCCAAGGAACCTCTCAAAGGAATTCGACACCTCCTTTTATAGTTAATAGCCGAATCCTACCTTCCCCTATAGTCCAATTCAGCTCCAACTTTTCCCACCTCTCATATCCTAATTTTGCTCCATGATATCTCCCTTATCTTATCCAAAATTCCCTCATTTATCAGCTCACAATACCAATTCAAACATTTCAACAAAAGAGTCCAAATTCCAAACAACTCTGGCCGTCCATTATGCAAAATAAACACTCCAAAAACACCTTACCACTACTCGAACCTTGGACCTCTTCACGCCACCTTGTAGCTCCCCTAGTGACGCCACGTTGCCACTGGACCACAAGCTCATTTGTGTCCTATTTTTCCCTTAATCTGCTTAAGAGGCCTAATGCCTGAGACTAGGGACCACTAAAGCAAGAAAAATAAATATTTCCCTATGATCATCCCTATCTCTAAGACTTCAAATAATCCCGATAAATCCTTAAAATTAATATTCTAAGTGCTACTCATACATACCAACCTCAGTGCACAGAAATTTAAAGTTTCGGGATTTTTGGTGCATTACAACCCAATAGGCCCAAATCTACTAGGCCCAAATTCGGGGCATTACAAAGTTCACACCAATATTATTTTAAATTTTTATTAATGTTGTTGGATAATTGTATTTAATGTGAAATTTTCATTATTTACTTATAAATTAGTAAATATTGCAATTAAGTACAAATGGAATATTTCCTAATGGGAAATCTTGTGATTTCACAATGTTGAAATGAATGTATCAGATTTATAATATCTGTTTAGAAATTATGAAGTGCTTCTAGATGTAAATGCTTGAATTAAGTTATAATGCCCGATTGAACGTTTTAAACAATTAGGATACGATTGGCATGCCAATAGGGTTAGTACGCGCGCTTGTACTGGATTGCACTGCAGTGCCTCTGTTTACACTTCGATGCCTCTATTTGCACTTCGATGCCTCTAATTGCACATTTGTGCCTTTGTCTGCACTTCAGTGCCTCTGTTACACATCTTTGATGCCTTCGGTGTAGTGTAGTTACCCGAGTATCCAAGTCATGTTGTTATAGTTTCACGGGGCTATGAAATTATGTGTTTAATGTTGAAATATTGATGTATACATATATGAATTAGTTTGGATTGAATTATTATAGAACATGAAGCATATGATGAGCCATTTTCAGTACTAATCCCATACGTGTCTCGTAAATGATTGACAAGTATGCTTAATCTAATTTATTTAGTTTTCACATTGCTTAATTGAAGTAAGTGATTCGGGAATGTTTTGTTTATATAAACTATTGAGACGAAATGTGATATACAGAATGATTATGAGTTAAATGTGTAAATGAAATGGTATGATGAAATGTTTAGATGAAATGGTCATACGAAATTTATGAAAATATTTATATATGAAACGATTTTATTAAGTGTTTATACAAAATATTTATGTGAATATAAGTATGGGAAAAGGGACATTTTAAATGAGTACTAGAAATAAAGATGTTAAATGTTAAATGATTATGTGATGGTTGGTTTGTGTACCAAATGTGTTTTTCATTTATATTTTTGATAAAATGATAAATTTATATGTTTCACATATGAACTCAATAACTTTATGATACTTGTGTTGTGTACATGTAATTAAGAACTCATGACCATGATATTGAATTATCTTGTAAAATGTTTAATCTATATCATTTACAGTAAGTTAATGTAACATCCCAAAATTGGGCCTGGTAGGATTGGGCCCATTGGGCCTTGGGTGTAGTAGTGTTTAAAATTTTTGAGAACAAGAGAACGGCATTATTCCAAGTTGGAATTATTAGGAAGGTGATTTTGGAAAGTTACGAGGTTTGTAGGAAGTTCCGGGTTCAAGTTAGGCTATAGGAAAATTTGGAGTTTAAAGCCTATTTAGGAGAGATAGTAAGTGGCATCAAGGCTTATGGAAATAGGAGAGCAATTTGCTTGCATAAATGAGCATATGGTAAAGAGGATGTGGTGTCACACGAAAGGCTTTAAGGGAAGAGGTTCGAATCCTTCTTGGTGCAAAAATTTGACTATTTTTTTGTATTCCTTCCCTAAGTGTCGGCCATGGGTGTATTTTTGGTAAGGCGGACTTTTTAATTTTGGCAAGGTGGCTAAGGAAATATGGTGAGGAAGAATGGATGGAAAGGAGTAAAAGAAAAGGGAAGGAATAGGGAACATGTTGGCATTTTTCGTGGGGGATGTTTTGGAAAGGTTTTATTTGGTCTATGTTCATCTTTTGGTAAAGATGATAATGGTTTGGAAAAGGGAGAGGGTAGCCGAATTTTGATAGAAGCATTTTGATAGTTTTGGTGCTTGTTAGGTCTAATTCCTTTTGGCATCCTTTTGTGTTCATTCTTCCAACTTCTCCTTCCATTGCCGCAACTTCAAGACAATAGTGGACATTTTCTCTTTTCTTTCTTGTCTTGCCAAAAACACCTAGCCTTTGTGACCAATTATTTTTCACTCATCTTCTCTTGAAAATCGAAACTACCGATCCTTCTTTGTTGTCTTGCTACTAGTGCCAAACCGTGTTTTTCATTTCGGTTCATCCCTATTATTAAGGTAAAGGTTCTTTCTTCTTATTCATGTTGTTTGTTCTTTCTTCTCTTGACTTGGCTAAGCCGAAACTCTCATCCCTTGGCTAAGCAGAACCTAGCCACTTGTTGTTATTTTAAACTCCTCTTATTCTCTTTTGATGAAGGCCGAATCAACCCATCCTTTGCTGCTACTTATCTTTCTCTTAGCCTTGGTTTCGAAAGTTGATTGGGACTCGTTGCAATAGCCAAGATGCAAGGTCGGATTTTAGAATCTAGTAGGGAAGGATCGCGATTGTGGTAAGCGAATCTTGTGAGTGAGTACTTTTGGGCTTTTGGAAATTTTAAGAAATCGAGGCTAACTTTTGATTGATTTTATTTTTATGGGGCAACAAAGAGTGGTTCTTTAGGGAATCCTAATTAAGGTGTGTAATCCCGTACCCTTCCGAATACCTGATTGAAATGGTGTGTAATCTCACATCTCTCTGAATGTTTGCATGAAATGATTCTGTGATTCGGTCGAAATACCAAAGAAAAACTGATAACTGGCATCCGTGATGTAACATCCCGAATTTGGGCCTAGTAGGATTGTGCCGATTGGGCCATGGGCTTTTGAAAAAAAAAATTTAGTATTATTTTGTGTTGGCTCGGGTATGAATTTTGTGTGTTAGAATAGTCTTATGAAGGCTTGTTTTTATTTAGGAAGTTAGAATAATTTTAGTATGGTTTATTTAATGAAGTAGGATTAAGTGAGCTTGACACTTAAGTTAATTAAGTGTTCATTTATAGCATAAGAGGAGTAAGTGGCAATTTGGTTAAGAAGCTTGAAAGGTGGCTTGAGGTTAGAGGTTCGAGTAGCATGTTTAGCATTTTGAAGGTTTATTTTTGTATTCTAGCATTGATGGTCGGTCAAACTTATTTATGATAGGTTGGACAATTTATTTTGGTAAGTTGAATATATGTTTATGGAAAGCTTGATATTGGGGATAAGATTCTTAAGGTTATGGTATGATGAGGGGACAAAGGCATGGAATAGGGAGGATGTTTTTGGAAAGTAATCCTAGGCTTTAGTGCATGTATGTGGACGGCATGGGTGTCTAGGTGGGTGGCCGAATTTTGTTAGGTGGTTTAGGGGGGAATATTTGGCCAATTCCTCTTTTGTGCATCTTTTTGCATTTTGCTTTTCCTCTCCAAAAACTCTTTCTTTTGGCCGAATGTTATTGTGCACTTTTGTGCAAAATATGTTTGTGTTTTAGCCTTCATTTTTGTTGAACCAAAAGTGCTATTCTCTTCCTTTCATTTTTCTCTTGAAACCGTAACAACATTGGATTTTTGTGCACTTTTCTTTTAGGCAAAATTGGTGTTGGCCGAACCTTATTTCTTCCATATTTCTCTTTTCTTTTCTTCTTTTGATTTTTGATTAATCACATTCTCTTTTATCCTCTCTTGGCCAAATCTTTCTTTTTCTCAATACCATTTCTTTTTCATTTGTTCAAAGTTAAAAGATCCATTACCAATCTATTCCCTTTTCTTTTTCACTTCACCATAGCCGAATTTTCTACTTCCTTATTAGTTTTAGTTTGGCCGAATATTCAAGGGTAGACTCTATTTGGTTTCTTCAATCAATTTTGGAAAAGAGTAAGTATTCTTGGCCGATTTTCCTATTATTTCTTTTCTCCTCTCTATGTTATTTTCTTGTGGACAAAGGCCGAACCTATGGGCATTTGTTGCAAGGTTCTAACCATTTTAGGATTCGATTGTTCTCTTAGGCTCATTGGGATTTCGGAAGCAATCGGTTTAAGCCATTCCTTTAGCAAATCAAAGGTTGGTAAGTCTAAGGGTAAGGATCTTTATGCTTGTTATATCCTTTTAGATGGTCTTCTAATCGATTAAGTTTTTGGGGACTCTATCGTCCGTTTATTATCTTCTTTCCGTGAACGTTAGATTTTGGAGCAATCAAGAATGGGTTCGAAGAGAGCAGTTCATAGTGTTTGGAAGAGGGGTGGTTCTGCTATACCCTCAAATTTTAAGTGAAGGGCTGTGTCGGGAGTTCGAGACTTTCCACCGGGATGTGGACCCTCTGCCGGCGATAATCATTTATTTGAAGTCGTTCGTACCCCCGAGCCATTGTTCGTTCGTGGTTCTTCATCGGGTTATGAACCTCCAATCGAAGAGAGAGCACGTATAGATGTGGTTCGAGATGATGAGAGTGTCGATGAGCGAGAAAGTTTAGTTATCTCTATTATCAGGTGTGTATCTTACACACTTTATAGCTTGGTTTATATATGTATGTATATGTGTGTTATTACTAATCACATTATGAAAGTGGGAAAAACAATGAGATTTGGATATGATACCATGATGGTATGAATGAGGATCGGGCAAGTCTATTTCGATATGTTGTTATTATATGTGAAGTGAAAACATGATCTATGATTTATAATATTTATTATATGATTCATATTAAAGTGTATTAACATGATTTGGTTACCTATTGCATTGGTATGGGCAATATAAGAGGAGGGGGAAGATTGATATTCGTGTCGACGGACACCAGTGTTTTGGTAACACATTGTGACTACGGTCACTAGAGGTTTGGTACCTCCAGAGGTTTGGCACCTCATAGCGTCTCGTCCCTGTGGTTAACACCACCGTGGGTTGGCCCCACTTTTGAGATATGGGATCGACGTCAGTGATTTGGTATCACACGATGGGTTGGCCCCATCATTCGATTTGTGTCTTCGGGCACCAGTGGTTTGGAACCACCAGTGATTTGGTATCACATTCGTGTCTTCGGACACCAGAGGTTTGGCACCTCATAGCGACTTGTCCCTGTGGTTAATTCCACCGTGGGTTGGCCCCACTTTTGAGATATGGGATTGTCTGCCAGTGATTTGGTATCACACGATGGGTTGGCCCCATCACTTGATTTGTGACCTCGGTCACCAGTGTTTTGGTAACACAATTGTGTCTTTGGACACCAGTGGTTTGGCACCACCAGTGGTTTGGTACCACACGGGGTAGAAAAGGAGTTATGGATGGCTAGGTTGGGTGCATTATGCATATATGTACTTTGTTATAATTTGTGTAAGAATGTGGCATTTACCCGGAAGAGGGAATATGCACTGAGTCTTAGTGACTCACCTTCTCCCTTATCATTTCAGGTGATTCGTGAGATCGCGGATGTGGAACCGGATGAACTTAAGGAGGCCATGCAATAAAAGTTGGTTTTATATGACCTTCCACTTGGGTACTTTACTTTAATTTGGTTTTCATATTTTATGGGTTTGATTTATTTAAGTTGTAATAAGGCCTCCTAGAATTATATTTTGGTTATTTTATCTGTTTTGGATAATTTGTTTAACAACTTAATAACTTGAAAAATGGTTACACGTGTTTTATAAAAATTAATACGTAAAATGTTTTATTGTGCCATCGGGTACACTTGAATCTGTAACAACCTAACTTAATATATTTTCAAACAACACTATTTAATGTTTTCTCCTCAACTGT
This sequence comes from Gossypium australe, assembly GCA_005393395.2. Classification (NCBI taxonomy): domain Eukaryota; kingdom Viridiplantae; phylum Streptophyta; class Magnoliopsida; order Malvales; family Malvaceae; genus Gossypium; species Gossypium australe. The sequence continues at coordinate 48,471,317 of CM016614.1, forward strand.
TTAAAAACAAGACAACATCTTTTATCAAATTTTAAATCGGCTTAAGGGATTTTCAAAAAATGCTTTTCTCTGTAGCATACCAAATTCGGTCGTAATGTACTGGGCCGGATTTGGGGTGTTACAAATTGGTATCAGAGCCTAGTTCAAAGCTCGGCTGTGGGGGCCCAAGGCCCAAAAATGTTTTGGTAGGCCTTTTTGAAATATTTTGGGTTTGAACAGCATGGCACCGAGTCTCCGGCACCGATCCGCCCAGGTAAGTACTTCTTATTTCTTTGTGAATTATTATTGGTAGAAGGGTAGGTATGGAACGTAGTTAGTGTGATAGGTGTTGAACATTAGGACTAGATACCCCAAACAAAGACATAAGACTTTAAAAGCCTAATTAAAACCAACCCGTGACAAAGTCGCCGAGTTAGGGTGTGGAAATCTTGGTGCGCATGTCTAGGATTGGATCCGGAAGAGCTTGGTACTTAAGCAGTCCTCGTGACTCACCTCCTCTTCGCGGGATTCCTACCTGGTGCGTAGCTTCGGTTCACCCTAACCAAGAAGACTCGGTCATAGGCAAAATCCTAAATAAAACCCGAAAGGGATTAGCCATGTTTTAAGGAAAACTTCGGTTTTAAAATCACTAAATTATCTCTTTTAGATAGTAGAACAAATTTATCTTCGGAAATTATCAAATATTCCCGGTTTACCAAAATTACCAAAATGCCCTTAGTGGCAAAATTACGAAAATACCCTTGGTTTCTAAAATTACCGTATTACCCCGATTTTGATCAAAATTTTTTTATTTCGCATAAGTACTCGAAAATTTTGTATTTCAAAATAATACCCTGACTTTGGAAATTTACAAAATTAACCCTGATTGACAAAATTACCAAAATACCCCTGGTTTTCAAAATTCTGCCATATCTTTAAATTGAGAATTTCTCGAAAATACTCCTCAGTTTTAGAAATTACAAAATGTCTTGATTTATTAAAGTCTTCAAATTTCTTCAGTTTATTATAAAAATACCCCCGTAGGAAAATGACGAAAATACCCCTGGGATAGAAACGGACAGAAATGCCTGAAGAGTGAATAAGTATGAAAGGTATTAGGGAATGGATGTACTTTTCTGTGTAAACTAGGATAGAAGACTTAAAACTTTGATTGATCGAAAGAATCTCTATTAAATTCTTCATAAAATTTCTTCGCGGATAACCAAGTGAAACATGTACTAATCCATAAAAATCTCCTAATCTGATTAAAGCGCGATAGCTAGAATGAGCTCTCGAGATCGTGGTCGTCATGGACATGGTAAAGGCTGATTGTGCTAGGGCTAGATTTTCGGCACCAAGGCATATTTTCGAAATGGAGGCGTTAGCATCGCTAGTGCTTGAGACGGGGTTTCATGATCGAATTCGGATTGATGAGCTGACTCAGTTAGTTAAAGAAGTTTTGGAGAAGAATAGAGATCACGGTTCTCTAGGGTCAAAATTTCATTCCGTAAAATCACGGTATGATTGAACTTATTGGCTTGCGATTACTGTGGAAGGTGTCATCCGGGAGAATATTGGAGGAGGGTTGGAGCATGTTTGAGATGCGGGTCTAAGGAGCATAAGGCTCGGGATTGTTTCCTCACTCTCAAGTCAGGTATGTTTTGGTTAGAAGTGATGGCTGAATGTAGGAAAATTGTTGGTATAAGTGTAAGTGTTGAATAACAGGTTTGCTAGTGTGAATTAGATGTTTGGTTGTGGGATTAAGGATTCAAGATTTTGTTAAAAAGTATATTGTGGTTTTATTAAGATCAGAGTGCGCAGCAGGAGCGTAGTGTGGCGAGATAGGAGGTACGAGTGTGAGCTAGTTGGAAATTTCGAGGACGAAATTTCTTTAAGGAGGGTAGATCTGTAACATCCCGAATTTGGGCCTAGTAGGATTATGCCGATTGGGCCATGGGCTTTTGAAAAAAAAAATTTAGTATTATTTTGTGTTGGCTCGGGTATGAATTTTGTGTGTTAGAATAGTCTTATGAAGGCTTGTTTTTATTTAGGAAGTTAGAATAATTTTAGTATGGTTTATTTAATGAAGTAGGATTAAGTGAGCTTGACACTTAAGTTAATTAAGTGTTCATTTATAGCATAAGAGGAGTAAGTGGCAAGTTGGTTAAGAAGCTTGAAAGGTGGCTTGAGGTTAGAGGTTTGAGTAGCATGTTTAGCATTTTGAAGGTTTATTTTTGTATTCTAGCATTGATGGTCGGTCAAACTTATTTATGATAGGTTGGACTATTTATTTTGGTAAGTTGAATATATGTTTATGGAAAGCTTGATATTGGGGATAAGATTCTTAAGGTTATGGTATGATGAGGGGGCAAAGGCATGGAATAGGAGGATGTTTTGGAAAGTAATCCTAGGCTTTAGTGCATGTATGTGGACGGCATGGGTGTCTAGGTGGGTGGCCGAATTTTGTTAGGTGGTTTAGGGGGGAATATTTGGCCAATTCCTCTTTTGTGCATCTTTTTGCATTTTGCTTTTCCTCTCCAAAAACTCTTTCTTTTGGCCGAATGTTATTGTGCACTTTCGTGCAAAATATGTTTGTGTTTTAGCCTTCATTTTTGTTGAACCAAAAGTGCTATTCTCTTCCTTTCATTTTTCTCTTGAAACCGTAACAACATTGGATTTTTGTGCACTTTTCTTTTAGGCAAAATTGGTGTTGGCCGAACCTTATTTCTTCCATATTTCTCTTTTCTTTTCTTCTTTTGATTTTTGATTAATCACATTCTCTTTTATCCTCTCTTGGCCGAATCTTTCTTTTTCTCAATACCATTTCTTTTTCATTTGTTCAAAGTTAAAAGATCCATTACCAATCTATTCCCTTTTCTTTTTCACTTCACCATAGCCGAATTTTCTACTTCCTTATTAGTTTTAGTTTGGCCGAATATTCAAGGGTAGACTCTATTTGGTTTCTTCAATCGATTTTGGAAAAGAGTAAGTATTCTTGGTCGATTTTCCTATTATTTCTTTTCTCCTCTCTATGTTATTTTCTTGTGGACAAAGGCCGAACCTATGGGCATTTGTTGCAAGGTTCTAACCATTTTAGGATTCGATTGTTCTCTTAGGCTCATTGGGATTTCGGAAGCATTCGGTTTAAGCCATTCCTTTAGCAAATCAAAGGTTGGTAAGTCTAAGGGTAAGGATCTTTATGCTTGTTATATCGTTTTAGATGGTCTTCTAATCGATTAAGTTTTTGGGGACTCTATCGTCCGTTTATTATCTTCTTTCCGTGAATGTTAGATTTTGGAGCAATCAAGAATGGGTTCGAAGAGAGCAGTTCATAGTGTTTGGAAGAGGGGTGGTTCTGCTATACCCTCAAATTTCAAGCGAAGGGCTGTGTCGGGAGTTCGAGACTTTCCACCGGGATGTGGACCCTCTGCAGGCGATAATCGTTTATTTGAAGTCGTTCGTACCCCCGAGCCATTGTTCGTTCGTGGTTCTTCATCGGGTTATGAACCTCCAATCGAAGAGAGAGCACGTATAGATGTTGTTCGAGATGATGAGAGTGTCGATGAGCGAGAAAGTTTAGTTATCTCTATTATCAGGTGTGTATCTTACACACTTTATAGCTTGGTTTATATATGTATGTATATGTGTGTTATTACTAATCACATTATGAAAGTGGGAAAAACAATGAGATTTGGATATGATACCATGATGGTATGAATGAGGATTCGGGTAAGTCTGTTTCGATATGTTGTTATTATATGTGAAGTGAAAACATGATCTATGATTTATAATATTTATTATATGATTCATATTAAAGTGTATTAACATAATTTGGTTACCTATTGCATTGGTATGGGCAATATGAGAGGAGGGGGAAGATTGATATTCGTGTCGACGGACACCAGTGTTTTGGTAACACATTGTGACTACGGTCACCAGAGGTTTGGTACCTCCAGAGGTTTGGCAGCTCATAGCGTCTCGTCCCTGTGGTTAACACCACCGTGGGTTGGCCCCACTTTTGAGATATGGGATCGACGCCAGTGATTTGGTATCAGACGATGGGTTGGCCCCATCATTCGATTTGTGTCTTCGGGCACCAGTGGTTTGGAACCACCAGTGATTTGGTATCACATTCGTGTCTTCGGACACCAGAGGTTTGGCACCTCATAGCGACTTGTCCCTGTGGTTAATTCCACCGTGGGTTGGCCCCACTTTTGAGATATGGGATTGTCTGCCAGTGATTCGGTATCACACGATGGGTTGGCCCCATCACTTGATTTGTGACCTCGGTCACCAGTGTTTTGGTAACACAATTGTGTCTTTGGACACTAGTGGTTTGGCACCACCAGTGGTTTGGTACCACACGGGGTAGAAAAGGAGTTATGGATGGCTAGGTTGGGTGCATTATGCATATATGTACTTTGTTATAATTTGTGTAAGAATGTGGCATTTACCCGGAAGAGGGAATATGCACTGAGTCTTGGTGACTCACCTTCTCCCTTATCATTTCAGGTGATTTGTGAGATCGCGGATGTGGAGCCGGATGAACTCGAGGAGGCCATGCAATAAAAGTTGGTTTTATATGAACTTCCACTTGGGTACTTTACTTTAATTTGGTTTTCATATTTTATGGGTTTGATTTATTTAAGTTGTAATAAGGCCTCCTAGAATTATATTTTGGTTATTTTATCTGTTTTGGATAATTTGTTTAACAACTTAATAACTTGAAAAATGGTTACACATGTTTTATAAAAATTAATACGTAAAATGTTTTATTGTGCCATCGGGTACACTTGAATCTGTAACAACCTGACTTAATATATTTTCAAACAACACTATTTAATGTTTTCTCCTCAACTGTTTAAAAACAAGACAACATCTTTTATCAAATTTTAAATCGGCTTAAGGGATTTTCAGAAAATGCTTTTCTCTGTAGCATACCAAATTCGGTCGTAATGTATTGGGCCGGGTTTGGGGTGTTACACGTGACCACTTGGGCGTGCGTATGTTCATAGTAGTAACCATATTTCGCAATGAAACAGTTTGGTCAGCAGCAGTGACGTGATTTTGAAAAATCACGAAAAATAGGAGAAAGGGAATTATAAAGTGCATAAGATATTTAATTAAAGCTTACCATGTCTATTTTGATATAAAAGAAACAGAGAAGGAAAATGAATCTTATATTATGAGATATCTTAATTTTACTGAGACTGGTTTTGAATGACTTCGTGGTTCCCTGATCTGTCTTGGTAAAATTGTATAAAATTGTACAAAGTGAATTATGAGTTATAATTTATATGTATAGATTCCTTAGTGAGTCTGTTTTCAATAGAAACAAGTGGGAGTAGCATATTAAAACTGTACAGTGAGATATTTGAGTTTAGGATAAGAGAGGTTAAAACTGTTGGACAGTGAAATAAGGGAAACTTTAAGGAATAAACTGTACTAAACGACTAAGCCAAAAATTCTGGAAAAATTTTAGTAAGAAGATATATGAGTCCAGTTTCAAGGAAAATTTACGGATTCAAATTTCGAGTTTTCTAACTCGAGTTATAGTCAATTTAGTCAGTATGACGCAGATGGATAGTTTTAAATTTTTATGCCCCAAATTAGTAGTTAAGTTTGAGTTGCGAAATTACCAAAATACCCTTGACGGGTAAATTACCGAAATACCCCTGGGTTGCGAGATTACTGAATTTCCCTTAGTGGGTGAATTACCGAATTACGAAAACGCCCCTAATGGGCCGATTTGATAGATTGCCTTAGTGGGCCGATTTGATAGATTACCTTAATGGGCTGATTTGATAGATTGCTTTAATGGGCCGATTTGATAGATTGCCTTAATGGGCCGATTTGATAGATTGCCTTAATGGGCCGATTTGATATATTGCTTAATGGGCTGAATTGATATATGGCATAATGGGCCGACTTGTTATACGGCTAAATGGGCCAATTTGATATATGGCTAAATGGGCCAATTTGATATATGGCATAATGGGTCAATTTTGCAAAGTGTTAATGGGCCAAATTGTTTGTAATAAATCTCTAAGTTATTAATTATCGTTGTTATATTGTAAATATCATGAATTGCTATGTATGATGCATTTACATGACTTTGAATGGGATGGGAAAATGTTGAAGAGAAGAAATTCCGGTGGCATTGCCAAAAATATATGTGATAATATGATACTCTGTGATTCTGGTGGCTTGCCCACAATTAATTTGTTATAAATGGCATAATGCCTGCGATTGGTGTGTTGGCGGGGTGGGTTGACTTGATCTCTACAGGTGTGATGGATGGTACGGGTGGTGTGTAGCGGATGGATTATTAGGTTGGAATGGGATTGCATTACATGCATATGACATATTTGATACATTTTGTTATGTAAAAAGGGGGCTTAGGCCCAAAATATCGCTTTATGGGCTCAGGCCCAAGTTTTTGCTAAACGGGTTCAGACCCAGTGGATGACGGTAAGGGGATTTCACACTGAGTTCTTGTAACTCACCCCCTTTCTTTCTTAATCCTTGTAGGTAATGCTCAGTAATGAGGACTTGGGGCCATGGATGACTCGGTGAAGGCCATACTTCAGAAATGGTGTTTCTAACTTTATTAAATTTCCTTTTTCGTTTATTTCGCTGCTTTTACTATTCGGGTTTTAAAGTTGTAATAAGGCCTCTGGGATATTTTATTTGGTTTTATGTTTAGCTGTACTTATTATTTTTCTGCATTATTTTAAATGGGAATTTTTCTAAAATCATAAATAACGGTTTTCCAAAAATTGATTAACAAATGATTTTCATAACAAACTTTTACAAATGATTTAACTCGGAAATTCTCTTTCAAATTATCAACGACATTTTCAAAAGTCACGGTTAAAGTTCACTACCTTGATTTTCGACTCATCAATCAACCTCGAAAAAATACTTGTATTTTATCTACGTTTCCGCAATGTTTTCAAAATGCTTCTGCAACTCTATTTCCAAACGTCATATTTTCGTAAATTGTTCATTTCAAATATGTTTTCACAACCAAAAAGGGTTTTAAAGATAATTACGTTTTCAAGTAGATAACAAATGCTTAAGTGTTTTGGGTTTTAACAAAGAAGCTGTAATTCTCAAACAAGTTTTTAACAACCGCAAAGATGGTTTTGAAAAAAACACTTCCATGTGACACGCCAGATTAGGGCCTAACTTCTAGGCCGGGTTTGGGGTGTTACAGTTAAGGATAAATTTTATTTCAAACTTACTAAGATTTACTCAAGCTTACCTCATATTGGTTTTTCTTCCTCGTGTATTGTCAGATGCAAGCTGTCAATTGGATTGGCCTTGGAGATCACACTATCTGTCAACTTGATCGGTAATTATCTGTTCTCTTTGGTTCGATTGTAAGTGGCATGTAAATAGGATTTTGGTATATATATGTTATAAACATTATGGTTATATTTTATTTTAATTGAAGTATTTTGGTTGAATGTGGGATGTGATGGCAATCGTATGTCTATATAAGTGCTTTTGACCATTTGCTATATGCATTATGAAAGTGGTTTGATGCTTGCTTCATTGGATGTAAAAGAAATATATGAATATGTTTATTGGTTTATAAAATAAGAACATGTGTATATTGAATGTGAATTTGGAATAGCATTTAAATTGTGATGCCAGTGTGGGCATATTGCTTAGGCACATAGGTTGCATGCTACAACGACTTCAAAAACATAGAAATCATTAAAAACTGGACGAAAACAAACTTACATGCACAAGGTAACCTAGCCGAACCTTCCAAGCACAAAAAATGGCGTTTTTCCTTCAAAAATTCGGTGGGAGAACAAAACTAGAAGATGATACCATCTTTTCCTATATTTTATTTTAAGTTATTTATTAAATTACAAGTTTTACCTTACTAATAAATCATTTAAAACACATATAAAATGTCCATAAAAGTCCACTATCTTTAGTAATGGTCTATTTACCATTTAAGTCATCTTACTTTTTAATTCTATAGCTATTTAATACTTTAAGCTGTTAGAACTCTACTTTTGCACCTTTTACAATTTAGTCCTTGTTATCAAATTAAGCATGCAAATAGTAAAATTTCCTAACGAATTTTTTATACAACACTACTAACATGCTGTAGACAATAAAATAATAATAAAATAAATATTTCCACATCAGATTTGTTGTCCCAAAACCAATATTCTGATTTCAATGAAAACAGGCTGTGACAAAACCAATCACACGATAAAATCATAGAATTTCGGGATTTACTTACTCGTTATCCTCGCTTATCGGTTTTACTAATTTATGTGAATATACTTGTATTCACATAATCAAAATATTAAATATCAATATCCATAAGCAGCACACTTACTATATATATAAAAATATTCTTCATCACTATTTATTTAATCATAATATCGAATAATATCACTTAAATCCCCACACCATAGATTTGATGGATTAGATCACGATTCCACTTTGAAATAGATGAATCTGATTTTCCTTGAGTCAACAAAAAGATTATCAACTATCACCCTTTTCTATAGTTGATGCGTGTATTCCGGGATTAACGAGGATTAGTTAAACGGGGAGAAAAGGGCTTGGCAATGAAATCTCGGAAAATCGATCCAAGAGGGGGATTAGGCCCTATAATTAGAAAATAAAAGAGTTTAAATAAAATAATAATTTGAAAGATGATTTAATAATGAGAAAAATCAAATTCAAGTGTAACACCCCAAACCCGGCCCAAACACTACAACCGGATCTGGTATGTCACTAAGGAAATTTTATAAAAAGACGTGGCACTTTGGAAAAACAATTATCAGGTTTAAATATTTAAACCAAAAACCTAATAATTTATTAAGTTATATAAGATATAAAGTTATAAAATGCCTTGGTGAATTTTAAATAAGAATCGAAATTTCATACATGTCTTAGCTTAATTTAAACATAAAATTTAAATGCCTAGTAATAAAAGCCCAACATAAAACCAAAACATAAATAATAGTCTAGTGGCCCAAGGCCTTATTACAATAAAGTATAACCCAAAATATTAAATATAAATAAACAAAATAATGTCTTTTGCTGAATCCAAATAATCCCTCGCATGGCCACCTCGCGCCCCTCTCCAGCCCAGTCCGATGCACTAGGTGCTACCTGAAATTGTTAGATAATAGGGTGAGTCGCGAGACTCAGTGTGCAACCCTCATGCACCATTATATTTGGGCCTTAACCCCACAGAACATATAACAGAATATAATATATCAGAGAATATGCAAAGCCCAACCCAAATCCTAGGTTTCCATCCGCTACACGTCACCCTTACCTGGCAGTCACACCATTGGGGATTTCTACAATCAACCCACACCGCTACACACCATCGATGGCAGTCATGCTGCAGATAGCTGCTCATCGTCAGATCATGGCCGCAGCCACTACAACAGGTCATGGCAAAAGCCACTACAACAGGTCACGGCAAAAGCCGCTACAACAGGTCATGGCAAAAGCCACTACAACAGAACACTTCCCCTTTTAATAAACCCAACCCCATGCAATCACAGAACTCGGCATACTTATCACGCATATCATCTTAACAGGAACATTCACTTAGGAATGACAGAGATCACTAACCTGGTGATTTTCGTTTACCCTCCTCGGGTTTCAACCATGATGCCGGGATTTCGGCATTTATCAGAATATAACAGGTTTATTACATATTTTAACAGGCAATCTAAATGGTGTGGAAGTGTTACACACCTGATAACACGTAGTACTACTCTCTATGTCGATACCCTCACTAATCAGATTTATTGCCTTTTGTCTACAACTTTGCTCAAAAGCCAGAAGAACGCGAAGATAAGGCCTCTCCTATATTCGGCCAAGGGTTAGTGTTTTACCCGAATTATACGTTTAAATTAACAGATCTCCTTACCTTGAAATCCCGAAAGTAATACGATCCGAGTGCTACTGAACTCTGGCTTAAAAATCTAAACGATTGAATCCTCTTCAAATCCCGGAATGCCGCAAATGAAAGAAAACATGAGATTAATCCACCATGTAGCCATTCGGCTATGGTTTCTAAAAGCCGGAATAGATTGAAAGAATAACATATTCGAAACTTACCTCTTCAGAAGATTTTGGCTACCCCTTGAAGGAAAATTTGGCAAACACCAGAGAAGAGATCTAGGAATTTTGGCTTTTAAAAAAATCCCAAAAAAGTATGAACAAGAGAAGGTTGATGCGTTTTCGACTTTTAGAAGAACTGAGTGAGAAGTTTCGGTTTCTGGCAGAAAAAGAGAAGAAGAAAAGAAAACAAGAAAGAGGCTTGGAGATTTTGGCTAGGATGAAAAAGAATGGAAAAAGATTTCGGGTTAATAGAGAAATCGGCACAAGAGAAAAAGAATAAAGAAGAGAATGAAATAAAAGGTTTCGGCTTCTAGAGAATTCAAAAGAAAAGATTGCAGAAAGCAACTAGGGTTTTCGCTTGTAGAAGAGAATGAGATAATAGATTGAGAGAATGGGGTTCAAATGCCGGAATTGAAGAGATATCCCTCATATTTATAGAAATTTCGGCCATCACCTAGCCTTGCATATAAATCCTATCTTTTCTCCTTTACCTTAATCCATCCATATCTCCAAAAGAAACCTAGATAGCACCACCTCTTCCTTCTTTTATCAGCACATTATCCACATAATTTAAAACATAAAATCCCCTAAATAATAGCCTTGTTGCCGTCCAACCTACTCCTCCTTATAAGTGTCGAATTTGGCCCAAAAACATGGGCTCCAAACGGCCACAAATTGGGCCTCTCCCCTGGCCTATTGTCGCCAACTCCCCTTCCTCCTAGTGGCATCATTTTTCTCTGGGCCACAAGCCCACTATGTCAAATAAGCTACCAAAAATTTACTTTAAGACCTAGAGTGTCTAAACAAAATATTTAAACAAAGCCTCAGCCCATTCTTGAGCCCAATGTGGACCCCTAACCCTTAAATTAATACATTAAACATACCCACACACTAAACGCGTAGGCCCAAAAATTCAGGATGTTACATCAAGGGTTTCCAAGAGGATTTTTAAAATAGGAGAAGAAAAGAAGAAAAATGGGGTAAAAAAGACAGTGGCTAATGGCGGCGATGCGACGGTGGAGGAGAAGGTGGCGGGCGGCAAAGGAGGAGAGGAGAGAAAAAAAGAGTAACAAAATGAAAAAGGAAGGTTTTGGGAGATCTAGGGCCGACCAAGGGTTGTCAACAATTTGTTTTGGGTAAATTTGGGGACATATGGAATGAAAAGGGGGATTTTGCACAAAAAGGAAAGTAAAAAGGGACTGTGGAAGAAAAGTTTGAGCCAGTAAAAGGAAGGAGAATCTGCCCTTTTTATGGAAAGACTTGGACAGCAAGGGGGAGTCTTGACCTTCTAGAATGGTCAATAATTGTGGCTAGGATGAGAAAATAAATAAAATGAGTTTAGGAGAATTCGAACATGGGACCTCTAACAATTAATTAACACACTAAACCACTAGACCTTTTTCTTCCTTGTGATACAAATTTGCACAATTTAATTAATAAATTCTAGGGTGTGACAAGCTCGGATGTGGATGGAAAATTTATTTCGCACGAAGCAATCTCATGCAAATTGTAAGGGAGCTCATCTGGATTTTTGTGTATATCATATTCTCTATCGTAACTCCACTGGTTTTTTGAAGCCTTTTATATCCAACTCGATCCATTATTTAAATACCATTCATCATACAGTGCAGGCATCTCATCTTCCTCGCACTAGCTGGATCATCGTCAAATTTATCCATAATTAAATTAAAGAGTCAACAAGGTAACTAAAAATAGTAATAATGAAAAAATAATGAAAAATAAAATAAAATAAAATAATAATAATACTAAAAAAAGTTAGCACACTATGTAGCTCGTTTGTCTTTCAATCAATATTATTTTAAAAAGTAATCGATTCGATAACAATTATCACCATCGCAATCCTCGACAACGATGCCAACAACTTGAGCATCTCCTGACGAGCAAATGTCAAGAGTGTAAATTTGTGAAAAAAAATATAAAGATAAGAGTTAAGTGCAGTTTCTACAAGCAAACAGGTCAAATTGTAATATAGTTTGAGTGTTACAATGAAACACTTGTAAGTATTCCAAGGATCGTACCCAAGGGATTGCATATTGAAGAAAATCACTATTAAATCGATTACCCAAAGTAATTACTAATATAATTAAGTCACAAATTAGTAGTGTCGATTCGAAATAAAAGAAAGATAATAAATTAAAGTAAAGTAAAAACTAATCTTAGGTTAAGTTATCGGATTTTGCTATTCCTAGTTCTGATAATGCAAGCTCCCCAACTTAGAATCTATTGAAACCTTAATTATTAACTGAGTCAATGATTACCTTGGTTTTAAGTACTTACCACCCTTAGTTACGAATACCCTCTCAGTCTCATCTTCATTAAAGATTACTACCTAAGATACCCTCTCAGCCTCACCTAGGCATACGGATACCCTCTCAGTCTTATTGCTTGGTACAATTTTTACTCAACAAGATAGCCTCTCGGTCTCACCTGTCTAGATCTTCTACTAGGGCCGTCACTTCCTAGTATACTAATTTCTCTTGAAAAAAACTTAATCTTAGATGATTATTTACTCAACCAATTAATCAATTTAACAATTGAATCATGCGAGATATAGGTGAAGCACAAGTTATTTTAATATTTACACAAACATTTGATCAATAATATCAATAAAAGAGATATAAATAAAAGAATAAAGAAAAGAGAATAATAGTTAATAGATCAATAGAAGTGTGATTTTGGAACAATCTCTGCTCGTAATTGTCTTCACGTCTGAATAGAAATATCCAATTAAGCTAACATAAAATAAACTAAAAGCTGAAAACTAATAAAAGCGTAAAGAATAAATTTTGTCTCTCTAAATCTGTGTTTCTAATGTGTTGTTCTAAGCTACTATTTATAAATTACAAGTATTATAACCTAATTAGGTCAAGTAAAGGTGGTTAAGCATGTTAATTTAGGTTTTGCAGAAAAAATCACCTTCAACTGATATTTGGCCTCATCGTAGCGATGTCGCAACCCCTTAAGCCTGTGTGATGACATCGAAGGCAGTATACTCTTTTTGTTACATTCAAGCCAGTGTCGTGACATCCCATAATATGTGTCGCGATGTAGCAAGTAGTATTCTTCTTAGGCAGACTGGAGGTGGTGTTGCGACATCCAAGCTAGGTGTTGAAACATCGGAGGTAATCCACTAACCCTTTGGCCTGAATTCATGTATTGAACACTTAATCAATATGTTAGTCTTCTTTTAGGCCCAGACTAGCCCAGGATGTCATAAAATACATAAAAATGCTCATTCAATTAATTTTAACTAGAAAAGTACTAAAACAAAAAACTAACTTAAAGAATGCTAAATTACAAGTAAACAAGCTTATTAAGTTTTAGAAAGAACCTAATTTTCCACTACAAATTCTGGTAGATTAGCAGGAAACTTTGCTCAATTCGGTGAAGTCTACACACATCTATCGTTTGTTTTTGAACTTCAACACCATAACAACGTTAAAGACCCAATTCAGGTTGGTAACTTCCCAAATGAAACCCGAAGCTAACAATTTCTTCTTCACTTCTTCTCTAGTATTCACGACCTTTTCATCGGAGAACTTACTTGTCTTCTACTTCACTAGCCAGACACTAAGATCTACTCCTAAGGAGTGTTGAATGATTGATGGATGAATTCCTGGCATGTCTGCTACTGTCCAAGAAAAAACTTCTCTACATTCTATTATCAAGGACTTTAAACTTTCTTTCTCATTATAGGGAAGAAGTAAAGCGATTTTTGTGACCTTTTTAGGTTCCTCTTAGTCCAAGCTGACGGGTTTTGATGTTTATGTCGACTATGTGATTGCCGCCAAATGTGCGAATGTTTGGATGGGAAATACTACAACAAAAAGATATATAATAAAGTAGCAGTGTCTACAAGTATACTAGTCAAATTGTAGTATAGTATTGTACGGTATAGGAAATACTCCAAGGATCGTACCCAAGGGAGGATGGATTAAATCTAAAATTATCTTCTACAATAATAGGTCTAGACAGTAATCACTAAAAAGTATTTTATGATAATTAATAATAAAAATTAAGGTCCTAAAATAAAATAAAATTAATAAAAAGCAGTTTACTTCATAACTCTGGTTTTAATGAATTTCATTATAACCAACCAATTATTACCTCTTGATCTCTAACTAATTAATTAATCACTAAAAAACACTTATCTCTCGACTTCTCAGTTTAAATCGGGATAAATTATAACCTTATTACTAAACTATTCTTTCGACGTCATTTACCTAGACTACTTCCTAGGGTTGTCAATCCTAGGGTTTAAGCATGCATAGTTTAAGCCAACTAATTCTATGGTAAACCATCATTCTTCCATTACTTACTCCCATATTCACTCATTAAACTTCCTAAAAGAATTAGCTACTCATGAATCTAGATTTTATTTTCCCTAGAATTAATTTAATCATGCAAAACACACAAATTAAACAAAACAATTGGAAGATAGAATTTGATCTGTTTGATAAGCTAGATGTGCTCTTTTCTGAAAATTCGTTTAAAAACTAGTGAAATATTGATGTTGACAAGTGAGAAGTGAAAGAATAATCGTACAATACTTAATAACGAAGACTTGAACTTAAATCGAATCCAAGTTAAAAACAACAAATAAGTTTGTTTCGAAAATAAAACAAAACCTAATTAAAACTAAATCTACTAATGAAAACCCTAAGAATGACCTTCTAAACCTCCTCCCATAGCACAACCTAAGCTTTGATATTTATTTTAGGAGCCAATAAATCTTGTGGCGCAGCAAAAAAAATTATGGCGATCATCAACCATAGATCCAAGTACAACAAACGAGTTGAGTTGAAAACAGGGTTGAAGATATACCTTTTTCTATCAAATCCCCTCATGTGATGTTGACCCCAAGCCACAACCAAACCGTCCTGGCCTCTACGTAGTCCACCCAGTCAAAGAATGAACAACAAACTCTTCTTGAACCTCTTAGAGAGAATTGACGAAATTGGGTGCTAGACCCTTTTCAATAGTTTTTTCTTTGGTCACACATCACCAAATTAGGGATTCAATTCCTTTTACTTAATATCACATAAAAAATGGAATTATCCCTTTAGAGAAACATATGGAAAGTATTAAAACATCATATCATTTCCAGAAAAATATTAACTTTCACATTTTAATCTTTGACCGAAATTATTATAATTATGTATTTTTAATAATTTCGATAAACTATATTCAATTTATATTTTTATATGAATCAAATTATTTTAACTATGTCCTCTATTTTTGTACAACAAGTTTATATATATAATGCGTTCAATATTTAACTGTCAAATTAAATTAGTTCAATAATTAAATTAATCCATGTAACAGCTAAAGATAATATCAATTGTGTTTGGGTTTTGTTCGCTTCAACCATAGGGTGTGACCCTATAGGGTCTTGTGACATGAGTAGTAATGCTAGAACACTTCTAATGTTACAAGCAAGTGGCATCTAGCAATGCATAATTGCTACCCAAGTTGCAAGAAGTCGTGATTCAACATAACCTTTCTGTGATGAATTTTTCATGTGTTATATCCTTTTATCCTTTATATCTAGATTGGACACAAGTCATGGAATAATCACACGTGTATAGTCCAATCTCATATTTCTTGATATTCCAAGTAGACTATAATAAAAAAATAACCGTGATATATAATATGAACATATTTGAGCATGACCATGCATTTTTAGTCTCACTATAATAAAAAAATAACCGTGATATATAATATGAACATATTTGAGCATGACCATGCATTTTTAGTCTCACTATAATAAAAAAATAAATGTGATATATAATATGAATATATTTGAGCATGACCATGCATTTTTAGTCTCACTCAATTATATGGCCTAAGATATTGCTCCCATTATGTAGGAGGGACAAATCCTATCTTGATCAATCATATCCCACTACGTAGATTGTGGCATACCCAACATCAATCTTTGTGGTACAACCTGTTACGATAAACGTTTTACTGTATCAAAATATACGACTTACAATGTTAGGACAATGCTGATTTCAAGTCTGAGGATCGTATACATAGTTATCACTATGAGTAATGTTGTAACTATTACATAATAATCCAAGAAACATACTCATAGCGGGTTAGTCCAATTTGTTGTTCTCTAACATTAATCCAATAAGACTTACTTATGTATTGATTTTGACATCCTTATGTCAATGTCAACACTTTGTCATCAATCAACTATACATTCGTCTCAATGCATTATTATTGTCCAAGCCCACAATAATACTTAACTAAGGACCTTTTAAGGATAATCATATTATTCTTAGGACTTTATTAGTAATCAGTTTATTTACATGCATAGAAAAAGAAACTGAAATAACAATGTAAATGCCTTATATTAACAAACAAGGTAAAACAAGTATGTGGTTACAATCATCTTATGATTGGTCTTTGGGCATATTCTAACAATCTCCCACCAGTACTAAGATCAGTCAGTCATATATCTAATATCAAGTGACTCAGTGTTACAATCATGCTTTTTCTTTATCAGAGGCTTCATTAGTGGACCAACAAAGTTGTAATTTGTTGGTACTCTGCATCTTTCCACATCTCCTTGATTAATGATTTCTCGAATGAGATGAAAGCGCCTAATTATATGTTTGGATCACTAGTGAGATATTGGTTCCTTTTCCTGTGCAATGGCTTTGTTGTTGTCACAAAAAAATTTCTATAGCATCTGATATGCTAGGCACAACCCCTAGTTCAAATATGAACTTCTTAATCCAAATAATTTCTTATGCAGCCTCACTGGCTGCAATATACTTGGCCTCAATTGTAGAATCAACTATTGTATCTTGCTTTGAACTTTTCCAGCTCATAGTGCCACCATTAAGGCAAAACAAAACACCCGATTCCAATCGTAAACAATCCTTGTCGATTTGGAAGCTAACACTAGTGTAACCTTTATGGTTAGTTATTCCTCACCTCCACGTATAAGGTGTAACAACCCATTTTTTAGTGGTGCCAAAAATGGTGGTTTTGGGACCCCAATTCCAATTAGCAAGTCAATAAGTATTATTTAATTAATATTTACATGTCTTGTATAGTGTCGTATTAAAATTCAATTGGAAAATTTTAACGTTTAAATACTTAATTAAGTAAAAAGGACTAAACCATAAAAACTGTAAAAGTTAATCGCTATTAATTAAATGTGCTAAATAAGGATAATGACATGACCAAATGGGTATAAGTGGAAATTATGCCAAGGATGTTTAGTTGGACGGTTTTATACATAAATTTTAGTTATGTTATATGTTTGTTTTAAGGGCAATATAGTAATTAAGAAATTAGTTAATAACATAAACTAAACATGAAAAAGCTATTATCTTCTTCATTGTTTGTTGGAAAAACTGAATACACCATTGATACAATAGAGGAGAATCGACCAAGCTTAATTTAGTTGTATGCAAATCGATTTTGATTCTATTTTTAGTAATTTTTATGGTTTTTAGATTGTTGTAGCTTAATCTAGCTGACACAAGGATTAATTCATAAAAATGTTAAATGTTTAGAAGTATGCCATGGATGTATTTTTGATGTTTTTGAAGTTTGATGAGTATTAAGCTTGATAGCTAAATAAGACTATTTTGTAAAGTGATTTTGGTTAGTTTTAAAGTTTAAGGACTAAGTTGTTAAAATATGACGAGTATGGGATGTACAGGTACAAGGAAAAGTTCAACTAGCTTGAAATTGGGTTAAATTGTGATTTAATTAAAAGTTTTGACTTTAGGGACTAAATTGATTAAAAGGTAAAAGTTTAGGGTAAAATGCAAAATGTTGATGAATGGGCAAATAAGTGAATTTAAGTATTTTATGATATTTGAATTGATTAATTGAATAAAACTATTATAATAAGATCAAGAAATGGAACAGTTGGTTGATAAATGTTGGAAAGAAAAAGTCGTCGAGTAGTCGTCATCAAGTGTTGGTAGCTATCGTAATTTGGTAAGTTCGTATTAGAATTGTATGCTTATTTGTAACCTCCAAAAGTTGGCCTAGATGTTATGTCCAGATTGAGAAGGCTACATTAGCCACCGAAATGGCTAAGCTGACTTACGTCACTTTTTAAGACTTTAAATAAACTCATTTTAGAGAAATCCGTAGTTGTACTTTGAGTTAGATTAAAAGCATTCATCCATTAGGTCGTGTATGCTTAGGATTCATTTTATTGTTGACAATGTTGTTTTAGAAAAACCATTTGCTTGTCGCTCTTCTTTAAATGAAAAACTCGAAGTTAAACTAATGCAGCGGAAAAACCATTTTTCAAGTCATTTTGGAAAATTAGTTGCCTTATCGATTTGTTTTTCAAAAACAATTCCTTTGCACTGTAGCGGAAACTAGGGAACAATATCAAGTTTTACTTAAGCTCGATATCATGCATTATCCAGTTATTATGCTTGAGTAATTCATGCATGCAAAAATCCCCATAAGAAAAGTTACCAAGCCACAAACTAGAAATAATTAAAAGTTACAAGCCAAAACCAATAGAGACTGATTAATACTTTTTTTAAAAAATAATCCGAGGTCCAAGGTGATTCTCCAAATGTCGAGTCTAGTCCTAATTTTGAGGTTTACCTAAAAAGTTAAACACTATTGGGGGGTGAGCTTATGGAAAGCTTAGTGTGAGTCAAACAATTATTTAAACGGACATAAATATCAAATACAATGAAACAAATTAGCTTTAACAAAAGAAAACAGAACCATCAAAGGAATTTCATATCATTACATAGCCATTATCAAATTAATGTTAAACGATGTATGAGCATGGGACATCATTCATTTGAGTAACAATCATTAATTTCGATACCATTCAATACAACACAAATACAATACGTAGCATAAATCAATAACATTCAAATATGTCATGAACATGATGAAATGCAAAAAGGTTCCTACCCATACCACCCGCTACACACCACGTCTTCCCCAGAACCCGTGTGCCAAACTCCAAAACATTATGAGCATAGCTCGATGTGGTAAAACCACCGAATAATCAATAATGCAGAAAATTTTCTATATACCATATAGTGCAATACAATTTCCAATAACATATAATTTGCGATAAAATCATCAATCCTCTCAGTACTCCAGGTGCAGTGTACTGACTACGAATAATGAAAACTTACTATACCACTGGTACTCCACTGAACTCCTTCGTCAACCACAAAATCCCAACCCAATGCATATGCAATATGTCACACAATCTCATACATAATCATATCTCAATACTTTACACATTCATTTGACATGCTTAGCATGTCCTCAACAATCACATACTTTCAGTAAATGGTTCGGCCACTCACAAAATCAATAATTTGGCTATTAAGACACTCCAATAAGCAAGCTAATTTATCATATATAATATGATATTTAACATTTTCAGACAATTTTATAAGTTTAGGACCCACACCTTATTTTTCGCTTCCTTGCAGCACATTAGCGAATCTTCCAGTTTTCCTTAATAATTTCTTAAACAAACCTAAACCAAAATTAAGTATAAATTCAATCAATTTACCATTAAACCAGCCTAAAAAACCCACTTATGAGTTGAAACAATCATTGAAATTATAACTATTTTATGCATCCAAACTAGTTAGATTCCTTACACTGTATCTATGCGAACCGTACGCACAATCGTTCTTTGCCTTTACGGATGATTTGGGGCATTTGGGTCAACACCTAATTCAATAATATACTGGAGAATTAGTATCTAATTAATGATTAAATTCCTTCATTTAATAAATTCATAACCTTTACCTAACAACTATGTCAAAATAATAAACTAGTTACCCTTAATTGCACTTACGCTTCACGATTTGTGGGATCCAATTGGCTAATTGATCAAGACCGTCTCTCCCTAATTAACATGTGATTAAAGGCTGATTAGAAGGGTTCAAGAACACAATTTAATGCTGGAAAAATATGGGTAAGACCCAAGAAACAAAACAGCCCACTTTCTTACACATAGGCGCACCCACCACCCATAGTGGCCAAAATTGGGGCTAAATTTTAAAACGATTTAAGATCTCATTAAAATCTAAAAAAACACCTTTAAAAACATTTAAAATCCCCCAAATTTCAGATCTAGAATTTTTGGTTTTTAATTGACAAGATTAACCAAGAAATTGAAGAGAAAAGAGATCTTACCAAAGCTAGTACTACAATAACACCTTCTTGGCAATGTTCGGGATCGATCTTGGGGTTCAAGATTTCATATTCAGGTCTGATTTAGATGAGAATAAGTGGAAGCAATAGAGAAAAAGAGATGGTGCACAATATTGATGCAAAATGAGGAAGAAAGAGATGGTAAAATGGGAGGTGTAGGCAACGAAAGCAATGAGAGAAAGAAAGAAAATCGATGAGAAAAGAGGAGAGGGAGAGGGTGAACGGCTAGGGTAGGGAAAAATTGAATTAAAGGCAGAAAATACAATAAAAAACATATTTATACTTAGGGTTCAAGGGTATGGATGGCACACACATAAAAAAATGGATTTTGTAAAATTTAATTATTTCACAAGAGAAAGGATTCGAACTTTGGACCTCATTTAATTTCCATGCTTTCTCATATTTATTTTAACCATTAGGCTTTTTCCTCATTCTTGAAATAATTTTGTAATATTTATTTTAAAAACAAGACATGTCACATAATAAGGTTTAAGGCAAAATTTGCAAAATAATAAAAAAGATGTGAGAGAACGGATTTGAACTTGGGTTTCAAAAAACGTTTCACTAACACTTAACATCAAAACCAATACCTTTTTTATTTCCTAAAATTGCATAGATAATCTAAAACATTAAGGCTTGACCACTCTCTCTCGATTCACAAACCCGATTCTACTAACCCTCGATTTTTCGGGTGTTACATTATTAATGTTTTGATTTGTAGTTGATAAGTGTTTATGTATATATATGTATAATGAACATAGTTGATTGAGGAAAGTTACAAACAAAATTAATGTTTTGTATGGAAAAGTACATGGTAGAATTGAACAATGTACACTTATGAATGTATGTGGTTATGGTTAAAGTTACAAGTATGAAAAGATTAAGTTATACAGGTTATGTAACACCCTATATCCGGCCTAGTCGCCAAGCTCGAATATGGGATGTCACATCACTATCTCATGCCAAGCCCGAATATGGGAAGTCACAACCCAAATTCTTTTCGCCAGAACAAGACATTTGTTCGAGAATCCTTTCAATTCCTTCCAACTAGTACTCAGCTAAAATCGGATCAGTACCTTTTATTCTAGAAAAGTATTTACCATACCACCCAATGGCCGAATACATTCAAGCGGTAACCCACGACTAACAGGTGCAGGATCAATCGTTGAAATGCTCCTATCATAGCTTCCATCAGAGGGCTTACACCCTTATCAGGTAAATTCACTCTACGTGGCGGTACAAGAGGTGTAGAAGATGTACCATCTTCTTGAGCACTAGCTCTCACATTAAAACATCTAGGTGGCATATCGAATCTAATCTAATACATACAAACAAATAGTGTGAGTGGCGAGGAGATGATCCAAGTCTCTCCCTACAAGCAAAATTTAGGATTAAAGGCAATGTTTTCCTGTTCCTACCCGAATGCAATTCAATGAGAACATTTCAAACAATCACATGCAGTTCAAACAGAGTTATATCAACACTTTCAAGAAAACAGGAAAATTTAGACTCATGAGTTTCGAAACTCCAAACACACAACAATCACCTAGGTCAGAGAGTTATTAAACTTAGAGCTCTGATACCACCAAATATAACACCCTACACCCGGCATGGTCGCAAGCCCGAATATGGATGTCACACCACCCTTTCATGTCACATACATCAAGTAAAAAGCTCATTATAAACAAAATGTCCATCATTTTATTGTTCGTATAGGTTTTAAATCAATCATTCAAGATAGTTACAATTGCTACATGCTAAATTTACAATAATTAGTCTTATAAACAATTTTAAGCATGCATGCATAAGGTCCATTTAGCAAAATTTTAAAAAATGTCCGTAAGTATCGATACTGACACTAAGGTATCAATATTTTCTTTAAGTGGTATCAATACTACCTGGAAAAATGATACCAAACTTGCATTCTGTTTCTCAATTAAAAGTAAAAGTCTAAAAAATTATCGGTACCTGCCATGAAATATCGATATTTTAGCCTCAAGTATCGGTACTCAAGTAAATGTATCAATACCGAATCTCTATTTTGACTCCCTACATGTCTCAAAACACAGAGGTATCGATTTTAAAACCTAATTATCGATAGCTCTGCTCCAGACCTCAAAAATGAAGCATACATAAGTAATTAACCCTTTCCAATTTACTTCCTAAACATAGTGCATACATTACTTCGACAAATAATCATTCAACGACCAAATTAACAATTTAATATTGAAAAATCGTGTTCAAGCAAGTAACGTCAATCATCCTCACGTTCTTGAACCCAAGCATAACAATAACATTCAATCCTTATAAACAAGTCTACCACATTGCCTTTTCCCCAAAACGTAAATAAATAACACCTATGGAATAACACAAAATTTCCTGGATCACCTCTCGAAAAACCACACCACTCACACTGGTACGCAACTAATCTGCAATGGGTAAATAAGGGAATAGGTGAGCTTAAAAAAATCAGTGAATGATTAGAATAACCACATCGTAAACATATCATCTTGAATATTCAAGACGACCATTTATAAGTTCAATTACAATAGTCCTATATCTAGTTGTAACAACCCGTTTTCAGTGAAATCAGAACAGTGGTTTTGGGACCACAAATTCGAGATAGAAAGAAAATTTATTTTAATAATATTACATGGTTTGCATTATGATAGGAAAGACGTATGAAAATTTTGATAAGAAAATTTTACCGATTTCATGTTTAATTATAGAAAATTTTACTGTATGAAAATTTCCTATTATATAATCAATTGTGGTCCTGCATATATTGCGGACACAAACGCAACTCTTTATGATGTCCTGATGTAGGCTCTTTGTGAGCTTCCTGACATGGCTCGCTTGAGCATCCTGTTATATGGGTGTTTGAAGCTCCCTGATAATAGCTCTTTGGAGTTACCTATTAAGCTTAATGAGCTTCCTGTTGTAAACTATTATGAGTTTCCTACTTTAACCCAGATAAGCTTCCTGTTACATGGCTCACATGAGCATCCTATTATATGGCTCAAAAGAGTGCTTCCTGATTATGTGCCCTAATCGGGTACCCCTGAATATGAGTTGACGGTTTACAGTTTTGTACACTTTGAGTGTACTACATGCATATCCATCGATATTTCCAAAAAATTCAACGAGAATAGTTTTGACATTGTTGAATTGAACTTAAGATGATTGATTATGGAAATCCACATGTTATATGGAAATATGATATGGAAAGGAAATGTTTGTGAAAGTTATTACATGATGAGCTCATATTTGATTTGATGTTTACATGATATACATGACTAACAAGTTTCTTGAGATCATATGTGTTTAGGCAAATGGCGATAATGATTTGGTTGCATGTTTGTATATTTATTTTGAATGTACATGATTGGTAAGTTAAATTCTTGTTATACGAACTTAGTAAGCATTTGAAATGCTTACTCGGTTTTCTTTTCTCTGTTTTATAGTGCTCAAAAGCTCGTAAAGGTTGGAATCAGTCGGAGCATCATCACACTGTCCTTCAATACGTTTTGGTATAAATAGCAATTTTATTTTGGTATAATGGCATGTATAGGCTAACTTGGCCAATGTTGGCATGTAAATGGTTGTTTGTAATGTAGCCATTTGAATGGTTAGGTTAATATAATGTGTGCTTTGTATGGTTAGATTGAATTAATATAAACATATAGGTCTTTCTAAAGGTAAGTTGGAATACATGTGATGATATATCAATTATAATGTTAATGTTGATTTGGTTTTAACATCTTGAATTGGTTGGTATATGTATGCAAATAGTAATGTAGGTACAAGGTAAAATTTGGGTGAGAAATATGCCTTGGAAATGGTCTTATTTTGTCCATACGGGTAGGCACACGAGCGTGTGTCTCAACCGTGTGTGACACACGGCCATACGCACGATCGTGTGGTTTGGCCGTGTGTCCCCTACATCTTAAAATTGGAGAAACAAAATGCTCAGAATTGGTTACATAAGCAGAGACATAGGCGGGTGTCTTAGCCGTGTGAAACACATGGCCCAACACACTGGCATGTGTCTTAGCCGTGTGAATCCTGCACCTAAGTTTTGAAAAATTAAATTGTCCTGTGTGTCAGGCTGTGTGAACCAAGTCAGTAGCTACCCTAATTTGAACAAGGGATGAGACACAGCCATGTGCCTCACATCGAATGCCCACACGGCCTAAGACACGGGAGTGTCACCGGGCCGTGTGAGTCACACGGCCTTACCACAGTGGTGTGTGTCCCCTGCAGCTAAGAAAAATTTTGAAATTTCGTGAAAAATTCTCTGAGTCCCAATTTAGTCCTGACTTGTTTCTAATGTATAAATAGGACATTGAGGGTCCATTTAAGGGACAACATGATTGAATTATGATTTGTTTCAGATATGAATAGTAAAAGACATGAATTAATTGTATTTGTTCTGTAAACTCCGGTAATGCTCGTGTAACACCCCAAACCCGGCCCAAACACTACAACCGGATCTGGTATGTCACTAAGAAAAATTTTGGAAAACATGTCGTATTTTCAGAAAAGCCCAAATATATTTTATATAGAATATGCCTTTTTAAAATAAAACCCAAACTTAATTACATGCCTTAGTTTAATTAAAATAAAATTTTAAATAACTAAAAGTAATAAAAGCCCATAATAAAACAAAATATAAACTAGTGGCCCATGGCCTTATTACAACGAGATTTTAAAATCCATTAATTAAAAATATAAAATAATAACTTGAGTCTTTTTGCTAAATCCACATATTCTGCTGAATGGCCACCTTGCGTTCCTCTCCAGCCTGATCCGAAGCACTAGGTATCACCTGAAATGTTAATTAAAAGGGTGAGTCGGTGAGACTCAGTGTGCAACCCCTATGCACCACTAGATTTTTGGGCCTTAAGCCCATTAAACAAAATAAACAGTTTAATACTCATAACAAACATTAATAACAAATAATATGCAAGGCCCAACCCGTTTGCCTAGGTTTCCATCCGCTACACGCCCCTGTACCAACCGTTCACACCATTGGGGATTTCTACAATCGCCCCCCACCGCTACACACCATGATGGCAGTCTTGCTGCTCATCCACATATGATGGCCAAAGCCCTTATAACATATAATGGCCGAAGCCCGTATAATAGTTCACGGCATTAGCCGCTACATCAGATCACGATAAAAACCGCTACACATATAACATATAACTTCCTCCTTTCATCAACCCAACCCATGCAATCACATACAAGCATTTTACTTATAACATTTAAATAGATTATTTACTAACCTGGGATCCGCTTTTACCCTCCTTGGGCTTTCAACAATAAACTGAGATGTTGGCAATTATCAAAACATATATAAATCTTATGATCATGCATTTTATGATTAGATCTAGATGGTGGGGAAGTATTACACACCTGTTATCACGAAAATTTATTATCCTTAACGTAGAGCCTTATTTCTCGAATCCCAAAAATCCCTAAGAAACGTCACCTCCCTACCTTCGGCTTTTCCACCAAATCAGCTTTAATGGAACAGATTCGGCTTCTAGGGATAAAGAGTATAATTGACAGGGCCTTGGAAATAATGATTTGGATTAGGAGCTTGATAAAAATAAAGGAATCACAGAAAAAGGAGAAATCCCGAAACTCACCGGATTAAAGAGGAGTATACGGATTACGGTGCACCTTCGGGAAACAGAGATCTCACTTGTAGATTCGACTTTGAGAAGAGAAGAGGGGAAAGTAAACTGTGTTTGGAGAATTGCGGCAAAGAAAAGGTTTTGAGAGAAAAGAAGAAGAGAAATTCGGCTAGGTGAGGAAGAAGAGAGAAAAATTGAAAGAAAGGATGATCACTTGGCTTATATAGATTTCTGCAATACACTCCCCCTCCAGAGTTGGATTTTCGGCCAACTCTACTGTCATCTGATAGCTTTATCTTTCTTGTTATCTTAATCCCTTATCTCCTCAAAAATAGCCCTTATCTTTCTCTTCCTTTATCTTCCTATTTATCAAGAAAATAAAAGAATTAAAATCCCTATTTTGTAGCTAGTGTGCCGTCCACTCCTAGGGCTCCTAAGTGCCAAAATTTTGACCCAAAACTTGGGCTCTCAGTAGCCCTTACTTGGCCCAAACTCCTCCCCCTTATGACTCCACCTTATGCCCACTTAAAGCTCCTCAAATCTTTGGGCCACAAGCCCAGCTTGTCACTTAATTAACTATCTACTTAAATTATGAGCTAACACCATTTATTAGCCACCTAACCCAAATTTTTAAAGCCCAAAATATCACTTAAATTACCCAGAACATTAATTTAAACCCTAATCCAAATATTTAATCAGGGCCTCAATTCAACCTCAAAATTTTAAATTACAAATTAATCAAGTACACCATATAAATGCACAGGCCTATATTTAGGATATTACAGTTCTACCCCCTTAAAGTAAATTTCGTCCTCGAAATTTACCTGATCAAAAGATATGGGGATACTGCTGTCGTATAACATCCTCTGGCTCCCACGTCGCCTCTTCAGCATCGTGATTTTGCCATAAAACTTTAACCAATGGAACAGACTTCCTTCTTAACACTTTCACGTCTCGATCCAAGATTTGCACTGGTTCTTCCTCAAAAGACAAATCTAGCCTTACTTCAATTTCTTCCACTGGCACTATGTGCGATGGATCAGATCGATAACGTCTCGGCATCGAAACATGGAACACGTCATGTATCTGCTCCAACTCTGAAGGCAACTCCAAACGATAAGCCACTGGCCTCACACGTTCTAACACCCTATAAGGCCCAATAAACCGAGGACTTAGCTTACCCTTTCGTCCAAACCTCATTACTTTCTTCCACGGTGATACCTTCAAGAAGACTTGGTCTCCTACTGCGAATTCTACCTCCTTCCGCTTTAGATCCGCATAAGATTTCTGCCGATCAGATGCTTCCTTCAATCGAGCCCGTATTAACTTAACTTTTTCCTCCGTTTTCGAAACTAGTTCCGGACCCAATATCTGACGTTCACCCAACTCCGTCCAACAAGTTGAAGTACGACATCTCATTCCATATAATGCTTCATACGACGCCATTTGAATACTAGCTTGGCAGCTATTATTGTACGCGACTTCTGGCAAGGGTAAATACTCCTCCCAACTACCCCTAAAATCGATGATGCAACCCCTTAGCATATCCTCCAAGATCTGGATTACCCTCTCAGACTGACCATCGGACTGTGGGTGAAAAGCGGTACTGAAGTCTAGCCTTGTTTCCATTGCTTGATGAAGACCCTTCCAAAATCGTGACGTGAACCTAAGGTCCCTATCCGATATGATCGACACCGGTACACCATGTAATCTTACGACTTCAGCCACGTACAACTTAGCCAACTTTTGCAAAGATTAGTCGACCCGAATCGGTATGAAGTGAGCAGACTTCGTCAGCCGATCCACAATTACCCAAATTGAATCTTTCTTGGTGGGTGTAAGGGGTAACCCACTAATAAAATCCATTGTGATTCTCTCCCATTTCCATTGGGGAATCTTTATCGGCTGCAACAATCCAAAGGCAACTGGTGTTTAGCTTTGACTTGCTGACACGTTAAACACTTCCCCACATACTCCGTAACTTCTTGCTTCAAACCAGACCATCAGAACTGGTCTCGCAAATCCTGGTACATCTTAACTCCTCCAGGATGCATAGCATAGGGGCTACTATGCGATTCCCAAAGAATCATCTGCCTTAGCTCCTCATCTTTTGGCATACAAGCCTTCCCACGGAAACACAAAACTCCATCATTGTTCAGACTATAGTCTTCTTCTTCACCCTCCTGCACTTGTCTTGTAACATCCAAAAATTTGAGTATTATTTGTGTTGGCTCGAGTATGAATTTTGTGTGTTAGCATAGTCTTGTGAAGGCTTGATTTTTATTTAGGAAGTTAGAATAATTTGAGTATGGTTTATTTAATGAAGTGGAGTAAGTGAGCTTGACACTTAAGTTAATTTAAGTGTTAAATTGTAACACATGAGGAGTTAGTGGCATAGTGGATAAGGAGCTTGAAAGGTTGCTTGAGGGAAGTGGTTCGAGTAGCTTGGAAAGCATATTGAGGATTTTATTTTTGTCCATTCTAGCATTGATGGACGGTCAAACTTTATGATAGGTTGGACTATTAATTTTGGTAAGTTGAATATTGGTTTAAGGAAAGCATGAAATTGGGGATAAGAATCTTAAGGTTATGGAAGGTTGGGGAGACATAAGGCTAGGCTTTAGGATGATGTTTTGGAAAATATTCCAAGGCCTTTAGTGCTTGAATGTGGACGACATGTGTGGCTAAGGGGTGGCCGAATGTGATAGGTAGCTTGGGGGGAATAGTTGGCCAATTTTTTTTTTGAGCATCTTTTTGCATTTGTTTTTCCTCTCCAAAAACTCCCTCTTTGGTCGAATGTGTCTTGTGCATTTTGTGCAAATTTTTCTTTTGGTTTAGTCTTCATTTTGTTGGAACCAAATTCTACTTTTTCTTTCTTTCATTTATCCTTTTGAAACCGAAACAACATTGGAACTTTTGTGCACTTTTCTTCTTTGGTAATTAGGTGTTGGCCGAATCTCTTACTCCCATTTTCTCTTTTTCTTCCTTTGATATTGTTCAATATCACCACATTTCTTTTACTTTCTTCTTAGCCGAATCATCCTTCCTCCCTTTTCATTTTCTTTTCTTTGCCATACTAATTCTTCATTTTTTTCGAGCCGTATATCAATTGTTTTCTTCATTCAAAAACCATAGCCGAAACTTCTCATATCCTTTTGGTTTGCTTTGGCCGAATATTCAAGGGTAGATTCTCTTTGGTTTTCTTCAATCAATTTTGGATAATAGGTAAGTGTTCATGGCCGTTTCTCCTTCATTTCTTTCTTGATTCTATGTCGTTTTCTTGTGGACAAAGGCCGAACCTATGGGCATTTGTTGCAAGGTTCTAACCATTTTAGGAATCGATCATTCTTTTAGGCTATCGGGACGTTGGAAGCAATCAATCTAAGCCTTGTTTCTTTGTCGATCATTTTGGGTAAGTTTAGGTAAGACTTGGTATTTTTAAAGGATAAATCTTTGGGATTTAGTGGTATGGCCGAATGGCCTTTGTTTATAATTTTAGTATTGGCCGATTGTAGGACAAAGTGATCTAGTGCGGTAGATCGGATCTTTGGAAGATAATTCTTGCGTTGGTGAAAGGTGTGTATCTTACACACTTTATAACTTGGTTCATATATGTATATATGTGTGTTAAATAACTATTCATGTTGTTAAAGCCGAAATGATGACATCTTGATATGATACCATGATGGTATGAATGAGGATTCGAGTAAGTCCGTTTCAATATGTTGTTAATACATGTGGAGTGAAATCATGATCTACGATTTTTGATATTTTTGTTATGTGATTCATATCAAAGTATATTGACATGATTTGTTTATCTATTGCATTGGTATGGGCAACATGAGAGGAGGGGGAAGATTGATATCGTGACTTCGGTCACCAGTGATTTGGTATCACATTTGTGTCTTCGGACACCAGAGGTTTGGTACCTCCAGTGATTTGGTATCACATTTGTGTCTTTAGGACACGAGAGGTTTGGCACCTCATAGCGACTCGTCCCTGTGGCTTAGCACCACCGTAGGTTGGCCCCACTTTTGAGATATGGGATTGTCGCCAGTGATTTGGTATCACACGTGGGTTGGCCCCACAACTCGATTATTCGTGACTTCGGTCACCAGTGATTTGGTATCACATTTGTGTCTTTAGGACACCAGAGGTTTGGCACCTCATAGCGACTCGTCCCTGTGATCTAGCATCACCGTGGGTTGGTCCCACTTTTAAGATATGGGATTGTCGCCAGTAATTTGGTATCACACGTGGGTTGGCCCCACATATGGATTATTAGTGACTTTGAGTCACCAGTGATTTGGTATCACAATATTGAATATCGTGACTTCGGTCACCAGTGGTTTGGCACCACCAGTGGTTTGGTACCACACGGGGTAGAAAAAGGAGTTATGGATGGCTAGGTTGGGTGCATTATACATATATGTTGCTTTGTTATAATTTGTGTAAGTATGTGGCATTTACCCGGGAGAGGGAATATGCACTGAGTCTTGGTGACTCACCTTCTCCCTTATCTTTTCAGGTGATACGTGAGATCGCGGATATGGAGCCGGATGCAGTTGAGGAGGCCATGCAATAAAATTTGGTTTTACATGAACTACCATTTGGGTACTTTATTTTTAATTTGGTTTTCATATTTTTATGGATTTGTAATAAGGCTTGTTTATTTATGTTTTGGATTATTTATATGTTTTGGATTTGATTTAAATTTGGCTTACAAATTACATGTTTGATATAATAATTTGAGCATAAAGTTTTCTAGATTACAAAATGCGATGGTTTTTAAAATGTTACCATCGGGTAACATAAATCATATGGTAATTTTAACATCTTAAGTATTTTCGATAACTCATGCTATTTTCAAAAACTCAACTTTTCCAAATTTCTTTTAGATACAGTTTTCAACCTAATCACTTTGTTTTCTTTAAAATATTAAAAATTTTTCTAATCTATGGAATTACAATTAAGTTTTAAAGGCTTTTTTTTTAGATTTTAAAAGCAAATTATCAGCTTTCAATTTATTATACACTTGTTTTCTACAAACAAAGTTCAACAAAGAGTTTTTCACAAAATTTTAATCGTTAACTCGTTTTTCTTCAAAACGTTTTCCTTCGTGGCATGCCAGATTCGGTCATGGCGTATTGACCGGGTTTGGGGTGTTACAAATTGGTATCAGAGCTAAGTTCAAAAGCTCGGCTGTGGGCCCGAGGCCCAAAATGTTTTAAAGTATGGTTTTAAAATGTTATTGTTGAAATTTTATGATTGGAAAGGCATGGCCCCGAGTCTCCGGCATCAATCCGCCCTGGTAAGTATATCAAAACTGTTGATTTTGATGATATGATTATAGTAATGCTGATATGACTATATAGTAGTAGGAACTACTTTAGAGACCCAAAACTATAGGTTTGGTGTACTCGCGAAACAATCTCTTATTAAAACTTTTCATAAAACTGTGCTTTAAAGAAAGTGGAATAATGACTAATTCATAAAACTTTTAAATCAGATAAGTCGAGACTTTAGACATGAGTACTCGAGGTCGAGGTCGTGTTATGTGTGGACGTGGTCGAGGTAGGATGGCTGTGTCTGAGCCAGTGAGGTCTGGTCAAGGATCCGAGAATGAGGTACCACCAGCCCCACCACCAGCGGTTGGAGTTGAGCATCAAGATCAAACGGGGGATGACGTAGTGTCTCAGGCGATGCTGCGAGTTCTTGAGAGGGTGGCTGGAGTAGGTGGAGGCGCGGGAGCTTGGAAGTCAGTACCTGAGCGACTCCGAGCCAACGGAGCCGAGGTATTTCGAGGTGTTTCGGGTGTAGCTCCCAGCTCGGCTGAATATTGGCTAGAGGCGACGGAGCGAATCATGGATGATCTGGATCTGAATGTTGAGGAAAAGCTGAAAGGGATTGTGTCGCTTCTTCGGGATGAGTCATATCAGTGGTGGCTCACGGTTCGGAATGGTGCTGCGGCGGAGGATCTCACTTGGGATTATTTTAAGGCAGCGTATCAGAAGAAATATATTGGGTCTAGTTACGTTGATACGCAGCGTAAGGCATTTCTGAGTTTGGTCTAAGGAAGTAAGTCCGTATCAGAGTATGAGGCTGAGTTCTTAAGATTGAGCCGGTATGCTGGAGGTATTGTGGCTTCGGAGCACGAGCGATGTGTCCGATTCGAGGATGGTTTGAGAGATGAGTTGAGGTTGCTGATTGCTCCACATCAGGAGCGAGAATTTGCTGCGTTGGTTGAAAAGTTTAAGATTGCTGAAGGGATAAAGGAATCTGGAAGGCAGAGTTACGATCGGAATAAGCATAAGAGAGGATATGGATCATCTGGGTCAGCCGGTAATTCTCAGAAGAGGGTTAGGCAAAGTGGGCCGAATCAATCTGGAAGGCCTGTTACTGCTAATCAGAGACCAGCACAGTGTAATCGATGTGGGAAGTTTCATTGGGGCGAATGTTGGACCGGAGGAAAAGGATGTTTCGAGTGTGGCTCGTTGGATCATCGTGTGAGAGACTGTCCACGTAAGCAAGCCAGGAATCAATCTGAAGGTCAAGGTCGTGCTCAGTTCAGAAAGGAGGGACCAACACCGCAGAGAGGTCGTGGTAATGGTAGAGGAGGTAATGGCTCTGGTCGAGGCCGCGGAGCATCTGGCAGAGGTGCAAACAACACTGATGCGAGACAGCCTGGTTTGGTGTACGCTGCAAGACGACGAGAGGAGGGTGACGCACCGGATGTCATAACCGGTACGTTCTTAATCTTTGGTGTTCCATATACTGCTTTGATAGATGTGGGTTCGACGCATTCGTATGTTGCTAGTAGCATAGTAAAGACCATGAGCTTAGATTCTGAGACTGCTTCTAGGAGGATGACAGTACTTAGCCCTTTAGGTCACTCTGTAGAAGTAGATAAGCTGTATAGGGATGTACCCCTAGAACTTCAAGGGGTAGTGTTTGAAGCTGATCTGATGGAACTGCCGTTTGAGGAGTTCGATCTGATTCTTGGGATGGACTGGTTCGTCAAGTACCAAGCAAGTTTGGATTGCGCTGCTAAGCGCATGGTTTTGAAGACAGTTGAGGGTAAAGAGGTGGTTATGATAGGTAATAGAAGAGATTATCTATCTAACGTGGTATCTACGTTGAAAGCTATAAAGATGGTCAGGAAGGGCTGTGAGGCGTTTGTAGTTCATGTGTGTGCTTTGGAGGCTAAGGAGTCTTCTATGGGGAATGTTCGAACTGTTAAGGAATATGCTGACGTATTTCCTGAAGAACTTTCGGGACTGCCTCCGGATCGTGAAGTCAAATTCGGTATAGATCTGTTACCCGGAACGACGCCAGTGTCTATAGCTCCGTATAGGATGGCACCGAAGGAATTGATGGAATTGAAGGCTCAGATTCAGGAGTTGTTGGATCGAGGTTTCATTCGACCAAGTGTTTCGCCATGGGGAGCGCCGGTACTTTTTGTCAAGAAGAAGGATGGAACGATGCGGATGTGTATTAACTACCGCCAGTTGAATAAGCTGACGATCAAAAACAAGTATCCTTTGCCGAGGATAGATGACTTGTTTGATCAGCTTAAAGGGGCAGCGGTTTTCTCCAAGATTAATTTAAGGTCTGGGTATCATCAGCTAAAGGTGAAAGAGGCTGATATCCATAAGACGGCATTTCGCACTTAGTATGGGCACTACGAGTTTCTGGTGATGCCGTTTGGATTGACTAACGCGCCGGCAGCATTCATGGACATGATGAATCGGATATTCCAGCAGTTTTTGGATCAGTTTGTTGTGGTATTTATAGACGATATTTTGGTATACTCAAAGTCAGAGGAGGAGCATGATGCGCATTTGCGAGTAGTGTTGCAGATTCTGAGGGAAAAGCAGCTTTTTGCTAAATTTAGTAAGTGCGAGTTCTGGCTTAGGGAAGTGACTTTCTTGGGTCATGTTGTATCAGCCGAGGGGATTAGAATAGATCCTCGGAAGATTGAGGCAGTGTTGGACTGGAAGCCGCCTAAGTCTGTGGCTGAGATTCGGAGTTTTCTAGGTCTGGCGGGGTATTACCGAAGATTTGTGGAAGGATTTGTTTTGATCGCCGCTCCTATGACCAAGTTATTGAGGAAAGGAGTTCCATTTGTGTGGACCGAGAAGCAGCAAGAAAGTTTTGACAAGTTAAAGAAGATTCTGACTGAAGCTCCAGTTTTGATTCAACCTGAGGCAGGCAAGGAATTCACGGTTTATTGTGATGCATCACATACTGGTTTGGGATGTGTGCTGATGCAAGAAGGGAAGGTAGTGGCTTACGCATCTCGGCAGTTGAGACCACATGAGGTTAATTATCCGACGCATGACTTGGAATTAGCAGCAGTGGTTTTCGCTTTGAAGATTTGGAGACACTATTTGTACGGAGAGAAATCGATAGTCTACATGGATCACAAGAGTCTTAAGTATCTTTTGACTCAGAAGGATTTGAACTTGAGGCAGCGTAGATGGATCGAGTTGTTGAAGGACTA
The DNA here is from genome assembly GCA_005393395.2 of Gossypium australe. NCBI lineage: Eukaryota > Viridiplantae > Streptophyta > Magnoliopsida > Malvales > Malvaceae > Gossypium > Gossypium australe. Next base: position 48,505,772 of record CM016614.1, read on the forward strand.
CGACTGTTCGATCGAGTATCATCCGGGCAAGGCTAACGTGGTGGCAGACGCGTTGAGCCGTAAGGTTGTGTCAGACTTAAGATCGATGTTTGCTCGTCTTAGCTTGTACGAAGATGGGAGTCTTTTGGCTGAATTGCAAATCAAGCCGACTTGGTTAGATCAGATCAAGGAGAAACAGTTAGAGGATGATGGTTTGAATGATCAGAGGTTGCGGGTTCAGGACATGATGTATCGGGTATTCCAGCAGTTTTTGGATCAGTTTTTTGTGGTATTTATAGACAATATTTTGGTATACTCAAAGTCAGAGGAAGAGCACGATGCGCATTTGCGAGTAGTGTTGCAGATTCTGAGGGAAAAGCAGCTTTTTGCTAAATTTAGTAAGTGCGAGTTCTGGCTTAGGGAAGTGACTTTCTTGGGTCATGTTGTATCAGCCGAGGGGATTAGAATAGATCCTCGGAAGATTGAGGCAGTGTTGGACTAGAAGCCACCTAAGTCTGTGGTTGAGATTCGGAGTTTTCTAGGTCTGGCGGGGTATTACCGAAGATTTGTGGAAGTGTTTTCTTTGATCGCCGCTCCTATGACGAAGTTATTGAGGAAAGGAGTTCCATTTGTGTGGACCGAGAAGCAGCAAGAAAGTTTTGACAAGTTAAAGAAGATTCTGACTGAAGCTCCAGTTTTGATTCAACCTGAGGCAGGCAAGGAATTCACGGTTTATTGTGATGCATCACATACTGGTTTGGGATGTGTGTTGATGCAAGAAGGGAAGGTAGTGGCTTACGCATCTCGGCAGTTGAGACCACATGCGGTTAATTAACCGACGCATGACTTGGAATTAGCAGCAGTGGTTTTCGCTTTGAAGATTTGGAGACACTATTTGTACGGAGAGAAGTCGATAGTCTACACGGATCACAAGAGTCTTAAGTATCTTTTGACTCAGAAGGATTTGAACTTGAGGCAGCGTAGATGGATCGAGTTGTTGAAGGACTACGACTGTTCGATCGAGTATCATCCGAGCAAGGCTAACGTGGTGGCAGACGCGTTGAGCCGTAAGGTTGTGTCAGACTTAAGATCGATGTTTGCTCGTCTTAGCTTGTACGAAGATGGGAGTCTTTTGGCTGAATTGCAAATCAAGCCGACTTGGTTAGATCAGATCAAGGAGAAACAGTTAGAGGATGATGGTTTGAATGATCGGAGGTTGCGGGTTCAGGACATGATGAATCGGGTATTCCGGCAGTTTTTGGAGCAGTTTGTTGTGGTATTTATAGACGATATTTTGGTATACTCAAAGTCAGAGGAAGAGCATGATGCGCATTTGCGAGTAGTGTTGCAGATTCTAAGGGAAAAGCAGCTTTTTGTTAAATTTAGTAAGTGCGAGTTCTGGCTTAGGGAAGTGACTTTCTTGGGTCATGTTGTATCAGCCGAGGGGATTAGAATAGATCCTCGGAAGATTGAGGCAGTGTTGGACTGGAAGCCGCCTAAGTCTGTGGCTGAGATTCGGAGTTTTCTAGGTCTGGCGGGGTATTACCGAAGATTTGTGGAAGGATTTTCTTTGATCGCCGCTCCTATGACCAAGTTATTGAGGAAAGGAGTTCCATTTTTGTGGACCGAGAAGCAGCAAGAAAGTTTTGACAAGTTAAAGAAGATTCTGACTGAAGCTCCAGTTTTGATTCAACCTGAGGCAGGCAAGGAATTCACGGTTTATTGTGATGCATCACATACTGGTTTGGGATGTGTGCTGATGTAAGAAAGGAAGGTAGTGGCTTACGCATCTCGGCAGTTGAGACCACATGAGGTTAATTATCCGACGCATGACTTGGAATTAGCAGCAGTGGTTTTCGCTTTGAAGATTTGGAGACACTATTTGTACGGAGAGAAGTCGATAGTCTACACGGATCACAAGAGTCTTAAGCATCTTTTGACTCAGAAGGATTTGAACTTGAGGCAGCGTAGATGGATCGAGTTGTTGAAGGACTACGATTGTTCGATCGAGTATCATCCGGGCAAGGCTAACGTGGTGGCAGACGCGTTGAGCCGTAAGGTTGTGTCAGACTTAAGATTGATGTTTGCTCATCTTAGCTTGTACGAAGATGGGAGTCTTTTGGCTGAATTGCAAATCAAGCCGACTTGGTTAGATCAGATCAAGGAGAAATAGTTAGAGGATGATGGTTTGAATGATTGGAGGTTACGGGTTCAGAATGGTGGTTTAGAGGATTATAGTTTGTCCAGTGATGGAGTTTTGTGTTTTAAAGGGAGAGCTTATATGCCGAAGGATGTCGAGTTGAGGCAAAGGATTCTTCGGGACCCACATAGCAGCCCATATGCTATGCATCTTGGAGGTAACAAGATGTATCGAGATTTAAGAGATCAGTTTTGGTGGTCAGGTCTGAAGCGGGAGGTAACTGAGTTTGTGGGTAAATGTCTGACGTGTCAGCAGGTCAAGGCGGAACATCAGTTACCGTCTGGATTACTTCAGCCGGTGAAGATTCCACAGTGGAAGTGGGAGAGGATCACTATGGACTTTGTCAGTGGATTACCTCTTACGCCTAGCAAGAAGGATTCAGTTTGGGTGATTGTTGATCGTCTAACTAAGTCAGCTCATTTCATTCCGGTTAGGGTGGATTATTCGCTTCAGAGGTTAGCTAAGTTGTATGTGGCGAAGATAGTGAGGTTGCACGGTGTGCCAGTGTCGATCATCTCAGACAGAGATCCCAGATTTACGTCGAGGTTTTGGAGAGCGCTACATCAGGCTTTGGGTACACGGTTTGATTTCAGTACCGCATTTCATCCACAGTCTGACGGGCAGTCGGAAAGGGTTATTCAGATTTTAGAGGATATGCTGAGAGGCTGTGTTTTGGACTTCAGAGGTAGCTGGGAAGAGTTTTTGCCATTAGCTGAGTTCGCATACAACAATAGTTATCAGGCAAGCATTAAGATGGCACCATATGAGGCGTTGTATGGTAGGCGATGTCGCACACCTACATGTTGGACAGAGTTGAGTGAGCGTTAGATGTTAGGACCAGAGTTGGTTGCAGAAACTGAGGATAAAGTGAAGATAATTCAGGCTCGTCTGAAGGAAGCTTCGGATAGGCAGAAGTCATATGCCGATCTCAAGCGAAGGGATATAGAGTTTGCCGTGGGTGAAAAAGTTTTTCTGAAGGTCTCGCCATGGAAGAAAGTGTTAAGATTTGAGAAAAAAGGGCAAGTTAAGTCCAAGGTTCATTGGACCGTTTAAGGTGTTGAGACGAGTGGGACCAGTAGCTTATCAGCTCGAGTTGCCAGCAGAATTGAGTCAGATTCACGATGTGTTCCATGTTTCCATGCTTAGACGCTATCGTTCTGATCCATCGCATATCGTGGCAGTAGAGGAACCTGTGCAGATTCTAGATCGTGATGTAAAAGTTTTGCGTAGGAAGTCAGTTTCTTTAGTGAAAGTTTTATGGCGGAATCATGGCGTGGAAGAAGCTACTTGGGAACCGGAGGATGCGAAGAGGCAGCAGTATCCTCAACTCTTTTGATCAGGTAATTTCGGGGACGAAATTTTCTTAAGGGGTAGAATTGTAACATCTGAAAATTTGAGTATTATTTGTGTTGGCTCGAGTATGAATTTTGTGTGTTAGCATAGTCTTGTGAAGGCTTGATTTTTAGTTAGGAAGTTAGAATAATTTTAGTATGGTTTATTTAATGAAGTGGAGTAAGTGAGCTTGACACTTAAGTTAATTTAAGTGTTAAATTGTAACACATGAGGAGTAGTGGCATAGTGGATAAGGAGCTTGAAAGGTTGCTTGAGGGAAGTGGTTCGAGTAGCTTGGAAAGCATATTGAGGATTTTATTTTTGTACATTCTAGCATTGATGGACGGTCAAACTTTATGATAGGTTGGACTATTAATTTTGGTAAGTTGAATATTGGTTTAAGGAAAGCATGAAATTGGGGATAAGAATCTTAAGGTTATGGAAGGTTGGGGAGACATAAGGCTAGGCTTTAGGATGATGTTTTGGAAAGTATTCCAAGGCCTTTAGTGCTTGAATGTGGACGGCATGTGTGGCTAGGGGGGTGGCCTAATGTGATAGGTAGCTTGGGGGGAATAGTTGGCCAATTTTTGTTTTTGAGCATCTTTTTGCATTTGTTTTTCCTTTCCAAAAACTCCCTCTTTGGCCGAATGTGTCTTGTGCATTTTGTGCAAATTTTGCTTTTGGTTTAGTCTTCATTTTGTTGGAACCAAATTCTACTTTTTCTTTCTTTCATTTATCCTTTTGAAACCGAAACAACATTGGAACTTTTGTGCACTTTTCTTCTTTGGTAATTAGGTGTTGGCCGAATCTCTTACTCCCATTTTCTCTTTTTCTTCCTTTGATATTGTTCAATATCACCACATTTCTTTTACTTTCTTCTTAGCCGAATCATCCTTCTTCCCTTTTCATTTTCTTTTCTTTGCCATACTAATTCTTCATTTCTTTCGAGCCGTATATCAATTGTTTTCTTCATTCAAAAACCATAGCTGAAACTTCTCATATCCTTTTGGTTTGCTTTGGCCGAATATTCAAGGGTAGATTCTCTTTGGTTTTCTTCAATCGATTTTGGATAATAGGTAAGTGTTCATGGCCATTTCTCCTTCATTTCTTTCTCGATTCTATGTCGTTTTCTTGTGGACAAAGGTCGAACCTATGGGCATTTGTTGCAAGGTTCTAACCATTTTAGGAATCGATCATTCTTTTAGGCTCTTGGGACGTTGGAAGCAATCAATCTAAGCCTCGTTTCTTTGTCGATCGTTTTGGGTAAGTTTAGGTAAGACTTGGTATTTTTAAAGGATAAATCTTTGGGATTTATTGGTATGGCCGAATGGCCTTTGTTTATAATTTTAGTATTGGCTGATTGTAGGACAAAGTGATCTAGTGCAGTAGATCAGATCTTTGGAAGATAATTCTTGCCTTGGTGAAAGGTGTGTATCTTACACACTTTATAACTTGGTTCATATATGTATATATGTGTGTTAAATAACTATTCATGTTGTTAAAGCCGAAATGATGAGATCTTGATATGATACCATGATGGTATGAATGAGGATTCGAGTAAGTCCGTTTCAATATGTTGTTAATACATGTAGAGTGAAATCATGATCTATGATTTTTGATATTTTTGTTATGTGATTCATATCAAAGTATATTGACATGATTTGTTTATCTATTGCATTGGTATGGGCAACATGAGAGGAGGGGGAAGATTGATATCGTGACTTCGGTCACCAGTGATTTGGTATCACATTTGTGTCTTCGGACACCAGAGGTTTGGTACCTCCAGTGATTTGGTATCACATTTGTGTCTTTGGGACACCAGAGGTTTGGCACCTCATAGCGACTCGTCCCTGTGGCTTAGCACCACCGTGGGTTGGCCCCACTTTTGAGATATGGGATTGTCGCCAGTGATTTGGTATCACACGTGGGTTGGCCCCACAACTCTATTATTCGTGACTTCGGTCACCAGTGATTTGGTATCACATTTGTGTCTTTGGGACACCAGAGGTTTGGCACCTCATAGCGACTCATCCCTGTGATCTAGCATCACCGTGGGTTGGCCCCACTTTTGAGATATGGGACTGTCGCCAGTGATTTGGTATCACACGTAGGTTGGCCCCACATATGGATTATTAGTGACTTTGAGTCACCAGTGATTTGGTATCACAATATTGAATATCGTGACTTCGGTCACCAGTGGTTTGGCACCACCAGTGGTTTGGTACCACACGGGGTAGAAAAAAGAGTTATGGATGGCTAGGTTAGGTGCATTATACATATATGTTGTTTTGTTATAATTTGTGTAAGTATGTGGCATTTACCCGGGAGAGGGAATATGCACTGAGTCTTGGTGACTCACCTTCTCCCTTATCTTTTCAGGTGATACGTGAGATCGCGGATGAGGAGCCGGATGAACTCGAGGAGGCCATGCAATAAAATTTGGTTTTACATGAACTACCATTTGGGTACTTTATTTTTAATTTGGTTTTCATATTTTTATGGATTTGTAATAAGGCCTATTTATTTATGTTTTGGATTATTTATATGTTTTGGATTTGATTTAAATTTGGCTTACAAATTACATGTTTGATATAATAATTTGAGCATAAAGTTTTCTAAATTACAAAATGCGATGGTTTTTAAAACTTTACCATCGGGTAACATAAATCATATGATAATTTTAACATCTTAAGTATTTTTGATAACTCATACTATTTTCAAAAACTCAACTTTTCCAAATTTCTTTTAGATACAGTTTTCAACCTAATCACTTTGTTTTCTTTAAAATATTAAAAAGTTTTCTAATCTATAGAATTGCAATTAAGTTTTAAAGACTTATTTTTTTTTAGATTTTAAAAGCAAATTATCAGCTTTCAATTTATTATACACTTGTTTTCTACAAACAAAGTTCAACAAAGAGTTTTTCACAAAATTTTAATCGTTAACTCGTTTTTCTTCAAAACGTTTTCCTTCGTGGCATGCCAGATTCGGTCATGGCGTATTGACCGGGTTTGGGGTGTTACATGTCGAATTCGAGTACTTAAGACATCATCCAAAAGTTGTTTCTCCTTGATTAGACTTGTCCACATAGGTCTTACTTGTAGCTCAGCCACCAACCTAACATCCTCATACAAACTAAGATGAGCGAACATTGCCCTTAGGTCTGCTATCACCTTCCTACTCAACGCATCTGCCACCACATTGGCCTTGCCGGGATGGTATTCAATCGAGCAATCATAGTCCTTCAAGAGCTCGATCCACCTACGTTGCCGTAAATTTAACTCCTTCTGAGTAAGGAGATACTTCAAACTTTTATGGTTGGTGTAAATTACCGACTTTTCCCCGTACAGGTAGTGCCCCCAAATCTTAAGAGCAAACACTACCGTCGCCAATTCCAAATCATGCGTAGGGTAGTTCAACTCATGCGGTCTCAACTGTCGAGTGCGTATGCCACAACTTTCCCATCTCGCATCAGCACACATCCTAACCCTGTGTGTGACGCATCACAATAGACGGTAAATTTTTTTCCCGCCTCTGGCTGAATTAACACTGGTGCTTCCGTCAGAATTCTCTTCAGCCTCTCAAAGCTTTCCTGTTGTTTGTCAGTCCACACAAAAGATACTCCCTTCCTCAACATCTTAGTTAATGGTGCTGCTATTGAAGAGAACCCCTCAACGAACCTTCGATAATATCCTCCTAATCCTAAGAAACTTCAAATTTCCGCCACAGACTTCGGCGATTGCCAATTTAACACAGCTTCAATTTTCCGAGGGTCTACCCTAATCCCCTCTGCGAAAATCACATGCCCTAGAAAAGTCACCTCCTTCTGCCAGAACTCACACTTACTGAACTTTGCGTACAGCTACTTTTCCCTCAGAATTTGCAACACCACTCGAAGTTGTACATCATGCTCCTCCTCAGTCTTGGAATAAACCAATATATCATCGATAAATACTACGATGAACCGATCAAGGTATGGCTGAAACATCCGGTTCATCATATCCATAAATGCTGTTGGCGCGTTCGTCAAACCGAACGGCATTACCAAAAACTTCGGAACGCCGTCTTATGAATATCTCCTTCTTTAACCCTTAATTGATGATATCCCGACCTTAAATCAATCTTAGAAAAGACCGAAGCTCCTTTGAGCTGGTCGAAAAAATCGTCGATTCTCGGTAATGGGTACTTATTCTTAATCGTCAACTTACTTAGTTGACGATAGTCCACGCACATACGCATTGATCCGTCCTTCTTCTTCACGTATAGGACCGGCGCTCCCCATGGAGACACACTCAGTCGGATGAATCCTCGATCCAATAGCTCCTGAATCTGAGCTTTGAGCTCCACCAGCTCCTTCGGTGCCATTCGATAAGGGGCAATAGATACCAGAGCCGTACCCGGGAGTAGTTCTATTCCAAACTCCACCTCGCGATCCGGGGGTAATCCTGGGAACTCCTCCGGAAAGACGTCTGCGAAATCCTGGACTGTTCAAACCTCATCAACAGTCACCTCTTTAGCATCCAAAGCATTAATAAAAGCTAAAAAGGCGTTACATCCCTTCCGAATCATCTTAACAGCTTTCAAGGTCGACACTACGTTGGACAAATAGTTCCTTCTTTCTCCTACCACAACCACCTCCCCGCCTTCCGGGGTACTTAACACCATGCGCTTAGACCCACAATCCAACTTAGCACGATGCTTTGACAACTAATCCATTCCTAGGATAAGATCGAACTATCCGAATGGCAATTCCATTAAGTCTGCCGGAAACACTACCCCTTGAGTATCTAAAGGTACATCCTTAAACAGCTTGTCTACTACCCTAGATTGTTCTAGGAGACTAACTACAGTCATCTTCCTAGTAGTTGTTTCAGGATCTATACTTAAGGTCTTAGATATCGAACATGCAACATAGGAGTGGGTTGACCAAATGTCAATCAAAGCAAGAAAAGGGCTGTCAGCTATAAGAAACGTACCGGTTATGACATCCGGTGCATCACCATCCTCCTGTCGACGAACTGTAGAAACTAGACCCGGCTGCCTTGCATCTACATTACCGGCACCTCTACCAAGTGCTCCATGACCACGACCAGCCCCATTTCCTCCTCTACCTGCACCGCTATCCCTTGGTCCAGGCTGATCACCTCTCCTCACTTGATCAATACCTCGGCCTGCTGGTTGTCACCGATCCATCTGAGGACAGTCCTTAATCAGATGTTCTATGGACCCACATTTAAAGTATCCACCTATTTTTATTCTGCACTCCCCATAATGCATCCTCCCACATGTAGAACATGCTTGATTTTGACTTGTCGGAGGACGAACTGGCCCATCAGCCCTAGGCCTCTTCTGAAAATTCCCTGATGCTCTTGATGGCCCAAAACTCCTCTTATTCTTACCCCGATCCTTATCCCTTTCTTGTGTCTCAACCCGTTTCACTTCCTCAGCTATTTTAACCTTATCTACCAAAACAACAAAAACCCTTTCTCATTGCGGTGCTATCAGAACCCTTAACTCATTTCTCAGCCTATCCTCGAACCTAACACAACGTTCATACTCCGTTGCTACCATCCCTCGAGCGGCTCAAGCGCAGAAACACGGCCTCATATTCGGCCACAGACTTACTTCCCTGTACCAAGTTCAGGAATGCCTTCCTTTGGGCATCTATATAGCTAGCCTCAACATACTTTCCCTGAAATGACTCCCTAAAGAAGTCCCAGTCAATCTGATCTGCCACAGTACCTTCTTTCACTGTGAGCCACCACTGGTAGGCCTCATCTTGGAGGAGAGAGACGACCCCTTTCAACATTTCCTCTACCATGAAGTCTAAGTCATCCATTATGCGCTCAGTCACTTCCATCCAGTACTCAGCTGTGTTAGGGGCTACCCCAGAAACTCCCCTAAACGCTTCTGCCCCATTGGCCTTAAGCCGCTCTGACACTGATTTTCGGGCTCCTGTGCCCATGCCTACTCCAGCAACTCTCTCCAGGACTTGCAACATCGCTTGGGATACAGCATCATCTCCGGTCGCCTGATCCCATAACTCTCCCTCCACAGCTAGAGGATCTGGAAGTTCGTTACCTGACCCATGGCCAGACCCTACTGGCTCAGACAAGGTCATCCTACCCCTACCGCGTCCACGTGGCGGACGTCCTCGACCCCTTGTACTCATTCTTCTGATTTGCGTTTATCTGATTTAGAATTTTATGAATCATTATTTCTTTCCACTGATTTATCGCGAACAGTCTTATGATGAATAGTTTTAAGAAGTAGTTCTTTCGAATCCATACACAATACAGTTTCAAATTCATTCATTCAATCATCAATATTTATGAACTCGCTTTCATTACAGAGAAGTAGTGATGTTGTTGCTGTCGTTGTTGTTTTCACTACCCAGGGGTATTTTTGTAATTTTATCCTATAGGGGTATTTTCATAATTTTTCAAAATAAGGTCCTTGGTGATTTTGTGAAGTAAGGGTATTTTGGTAATTTTTCAATTCCAGGGTTATTTCGGTAATTTTGCACTCCGGGGTATTTTCGAAAATTTTAAAATTCAGGGGTATTTCAGAAATTTTGAAATCCAGGGGTATTTTGGTAATTTTTCAAACTAGGGGTATTTTGGTCATTTTGCAAAATAAGGATAGTTTGGTAATTTTTTTTTCAAACTTTGATGTTGTTTCTTGTTATTTTTTCAAACAGGGGTACTTTGGAAAGAATCTAGTTTCATGGTCCGGGTCATTCTTGTAAAGGTGAGATTTTCGGTAAATTTTCAAAACATCGGTATTTTATAAAATCATGGTTAGTTGGAAGTTTTCACAAATCAAATGCATTTCGAAATTTTTTCTACAAAACCTTGGGATTCTTTTTCAAAAATAGGGTGGTTGGTCCCTTTCGGGTTTTAATCATAGGGTTTAGCCCATCAACCAGTCCTCGTAACTAGGGTGAATAGTCACTACGCACCAGGTAGGATTTTAGTGAAGAGGAGGTGAGTCGCTAGGACTGCTTAAGTACCAAGCTCTCTCTGAATCCACTCCTAGACATGCATATGCCCATTGCCACACCCTAACTTGGCTAAGGTGAACAGTCACTACGCACCAAGTAGGATTCCAGCGAAGAGGAGGTGAGTCACTAGGACTGCTTAAATACCAGGCTCTTCCGGATCCTTCCTAGACATGCGTATGACGGTTACCACACCCTAGCTTTGCGGCTCGTTAACGGGTTTGTTCAGTGAAATTAAGTTTTATGAAATTTTAAGAAGTAGTTTGTACTAAGCCTAGAGTCCATCAAGTTCTAATTCTAACTAATCTACGTCCCACTAGGCCCATTAAGCCCACATATAAAGATCACACAATGGTTCAGAGTACTTATCTGGCAGACTTGGCCCGGAGACGCAGGTGCCATGCCGAGCTAACAGATCAGTTATTACTTAAAGACAGTCATATTTTAAAAGCCCATTTTAGAAAACGTTTTGAGCCCAAACACCCCAGAGCTGAGTTTTGAACCGGGCTCTGATACCAACTTGTAACACCCCAAACCCGGCCCAAACACTACAACCGGATCTAGTATGCCACTAAGAAAAATTTTGGAAAACATGTCGTATTTTCAAAAAAGCCCAAATATATTTTATATAGAATATGCCTTTGTAAAATAAAACCCAAACTTAATTACATGCCTTAGTTTAATTAAAATAAAATTTTAAATAACTAAAAGTAATAAAAGCCCATAATAAAACAAAATATAAACTAGTGGCCCATGGCCTTATTTCAACGAGATTTTAAAATCCATTAATTAAAAATATAAAATAATAACTTGAGTCTTTTTGCTAAATCCACATATTCTGTTGCATGGCCACCTTGCGTTCCTCTCCAGCCCGGTCCGAAGCACTAGGTATCACCTGAAATGTTAATTAAAAGGGTGAGTCGCGAGACTCAGTGTGCAACCCTCATGCACCACTAGATTTTTGGTCCTTAAGCCCATTAAACAAAATAAACAGTTTAATACTCATAACAAACATTAATAACAAATAATATGCAAGGTCCGACCCGTTTGCCTAGGTTTCCATCCGCTACACGCCCCCGTACCAACCGTTCACACCATTGGGGATTTCTACAATCGCCCCCCACCGCTACACACCATGATGGCAATCTTGCTGCTCATCCACGTATGATGGCCGAAGCCCGTATAATAGTTCACGGCATTAGCCGCTACATCAGATCACGGTAAAAACTGCTACATATATAACATATAACTTCCTCTTTTCATCAACCCAACCCATGCAATCACATACATGCATTTTACTTATAACATTTAAACAGATTATTTACTAACCTGGGATCCGCTTTTACCCTCCTTGGGCTTTCATCAATAAACCGAGATGTTGGCAATTATCAAAACATATATAAATCTTATGATCATGCATTTTATGATTAGATCTAGATGGTGGGGAAGTATTACACACCTGTTATCGTGAAAATCTATTATCCTTAACGTAGAGCCTTATTTGTCGAATCCCGAAAATCCCTAAGAAATGTCACCTCGCTACCTTCGGCTTTTCCACCAAATCAGCTTTAATGGAACAGATTCGGCTTCTAGGGATAAAGAGTATAATCGACAGGGCCTTGGAAATAATGATTTGGATTAGGAGCTTGATAAAAATAAAGGAAACACAGAAAAAGGAGAAATCCCGAAACTCACCGGATTAAAGAGGAGTATACGACTTACGGCGCACCTTCGGGAAACAGAGATCTCACTTGTAGATTCGACTTTGAGAAGAGAAGAGGGGAAAGTAAACTGTGTTTGGAGAGTTGCGGCAAAGAAAAGGTTTTGAGAGAAAAGAAGAAGAGAAATTCGGCTAGGTGAGGAAGAAGAGAGAAAAATTGAAAGAAAGGATGATCACTTGGCTTATATAGATTTCGGCAATACACTCCCCCTCCAGAGTTGGATTTTTGGCCAACTCTGCTGTCATCTAATAGCTTTTATCTTTCTTGTTATCTTAATCCCTTATCTCCTCAAAAATAGCCCTTATCTTTCTCTTCCTTTATCTTCCTATTTATCAAGAAAATAAAAGAATTAAAATCCCTATTTTGTAGCTAGTGTGCCGTCCACTCCTAGGGCTCCTAAGTGCTGAATTTTTGACCCAAAACTTGGGCTCCCAGTAGCCCTTACTTGGCCCAAACTCCTCCCCCCTTATGATGCCACCTTATGCCTACTTAAAGCTCCTCAAATCTTTGGGCCACAAGCCCAGCTTGTCACTTAATTAACTATCTACTTAAATTATGAGCTAACACCATTTATTAGCCACCTAACCCAAATTTTTAAAGCCCAAAATATCACTTAAATTACCCAGAACATTAATTTAAACCCTAATCCAAATATTTAATCAGGGCCTCAATTCAACCTCAAATTCTTAAATTACAAATTAATCAAGTACCACATATAAATGCACAGGCCTATATTTAGGATATTACAGCTCGGTAACCCTATTTTGGCAATGGATATGGGTTAGGGGTGTTACATTTATTGGTATTAGAGCTATGGTTTAGTTGATTCTCGGACTAACGTAGTAAGTACGAGTTTAGCTATACATGCCATTTTATAATTTGTGATAGTGTGATATCTCCTAACCATTTTAAATGTGTTTTTCATATGATAACGTCATCCAACTGAGCTAGAGCTAAATCCGAGGAAGCTGAGAGCAATGTTCCAGCTTCAGTTCAAAGAGCTGCATCTAGTAGTAGAAGTCCCAAATCTGGGGGTCAAGGTGAAGACGCAAAAGAAGCCTTCCTTCAAATGATGAATGAGTGGTTTACAGAATTTTTAAGAACATCCTGTTGTACAACAACCTCCCCCTCCTGCTCCTCAACTGGTTCCAAAGATGCCACAGGGTGCCACACCTGTTAGAAATGGTAAGCCTCCAATAGATAAAATCTGTAAATTTGGGGTAGAAGAATTCAGAGCAACAGCTGATGATGATCCGGAAAGGGTTGAATTTTTGCTAGAAAATACAATCAGGGTTCTGAATGAATTGTCTTGCACATCTGAAGAATGTTCGAAATATGTTGTATCTCTGCTAAAATACTTAGCATACCAGTGGTGGAATACCTTGATTTCTGTTGTATCGAGGGAAAATGTTACATGAGAATTTTTCCAAACAGAATTCAAAAATAAGTACATTAGCCAGAGGTTTCTTGATCAGAAAAAGAAAGAATTTTTAGAGCTCAAATAGTGGAATATGACTGTATCTGAATACGAGCGAGAATTCATTCAGTTAAGCAAATATGCTAGAGAATGTATCCCGACCGAAGTTGCTATGTGTAAACAATTTGAAGAGGTATTAAATAAAGATATCAATTTGTTAGTTGGAATCTTGGAATTAAAATAATTTGTTGTACTGGCTAACCGAGCACATAAAGCTGAAGAATTAAATAAAGAAAAGAAGCAGGCAGAGATGGAAGCCCAAACTTCAAGTAAAAGATTTATGGGCAAGCCACAATCATCAGCTTCAAAGAAATCAAAGAAATATCATGATTGTTCTATCTCATTTGTGGGGTATTTCGGAAAAGACCGGGGCTCTCAACGCTCTAATCCGAGATCTTCAGCCCCATCAGTAGCAAGTGTTGGAAGTGTCGGTAATCCCAAACCTAGATGTAAAAATTGTAATAAATTTCATTTTGAAGAGTGTCGTATGAAAAGCGGAGCCTGCTATAAATGTGGTTCTCTCAAGCACTATCTTAAAGATTTTCCAGAAAGGCTTGAAAAGGATATTGTTCAGACTTCGAAGTCAAGTAACCCCGGCTCAAGAGGTAGACCACCCCATCACCCTAACAATGTCAGTGGTAGCTGAGGTTCTACAAAAGATTCAACAGTTAAATTTGAAGTACGAACACCGGCGAAAACATATGCTATACATGCACGAGAGGATGCTTCTGCACCTGATGTTATTACTGGTACATTTCCTCTTCTTGATACTAATATTACTGCTTTAATTGATTCTGGTTCAACACATTCATACATATGCATGAATTTAGTGTTTGTTAAAAATTTACCTATTGAGTTCACCACATTCGTGGTTAAAGTTTCAAATCCCCCGGGCTACTATGTGATATTGGATAAAGCTTGTAAAAATTGTCTGCTAATGGTACGGGGCTATTGTTTCTCAACTGATTTAATGTTTTTTCCATTCAATAAATTTGATGTAATTCTGGGTATGGATTGGTTAACTTAGCATGATACAGTGGTAAATTGTAAACAGAAGTACATTGTGTTAAGATGTCAAAATGGTGAATTACTTTGTATTGAATCTGATAAACTGGCCAAGTTGTCCAATGTAATCTCAGCTATATCAGCACATAAATATGTTAGAAAATGGTATGATGCTTATCTTACATATGTGTTGGACACTAAAGTGTCTGAACCAAAGATTAAGTCAGTGTCGGTTGTTTGTGAATATGTGTTTCTAGTAGAATTACCTGGTTTACCACCTGTTAGTGAAACACCCCAAACCCGGCCCACGAGCCCTGACCGGATCTGGTATGTTCCTCGAAGAAAACCGGTTCAAAGTTCTTTTGTTACTTAGGAAAAACTTGTGTGTTTTGAAAGAAAGTTTGTTTGGGTTGGGCTTGAGTTGAAAAAGAGTTTATTTTATATTGAAAACCCATTTATTTCAGGTGACAAAATATTTACAGTCTATTTTAAATTAAATTTACTTGATCTTATAACCATTAAAAATTTGTAACATAATAAATAAAAGAAAGAAAAATAAAGTAGTTCAACTATGGCCTTATTACTTCAAATAATTCCCAAAAATAAATTAAAGTGCTTAAATAGAATAAAAGTCCAAATAATAAAATTTTCCTTGTTGTGCATGGCCACCTTTAAGCTCCTGCTGACCCGGTCCATTACTGATCATCACCTGGAAGAAAATATTCCCCAAACGGGGTGAGTCAAACAGACTCAATGTGTAACCAACACTAAAACTTAACAATTCAGGCATAAATATCATATCACATACTTATTCATATAACAGATATAAAATAATGATGCAAACCCGAACCCAAACCTAGATGCCATCTGCTACACTTCCCCGTACCAACCTGCACACCGTGGGGACTACTAAGTCAGCCCTCCATCCGCTACACACCATCGAAGGCAGTCGCTGCAGTCGACGTGCTCATCGCCCTTATAGTATCGTGGTCTTAGGTTACCACATTCAAATCTCGTGGTCTTAGGTCACCACATTCAGATATCGTGGTCTTAGGTCACCACATTCAGATATCGCAGTCTTAGGTCACCGCATTCAGATTTCGTGGTCTTAGGTCACCACATTCACTTCCCCTGTTCAATAACCCATATGCCCCATATCATATTATGCATTAACATGCCAAAGTTCACATTCTTATCATTATTCTCATGTTAAATATAACATATTTCATAATCCTAGTAGGAGTAGGAAACGTACCTGAGTACTTTGTACCATAACATGGTACCTTAGCCACATTCTTACACTTTCATATTCTTAATATCACATACATATATTTATTAAACATGCCATAAAACATATTAAGAATTAGTGTGGGGTACACACCTGATTCGCTTAAGGTTTCCAATCCAAATCCCGAAAAGCTTGATCTAATGCCTTAGATATTAGATCTCTACATTTAATCAATCATTTAATACTTAGTAAAGAGCCATTCGGCCATAAATCCAAATCCTAGTAGGATTAGTACACTAAAACTTACCTTGTTGCTGATTGACTTAAGAATCAAGTCCCGAAACTTTGTTGAATTCCTTCTTGTATTCGGCCAAACATTAAATCACATCCCGGGTTAGTTTCGGCTTTTTAAACAATTATGAAATAGATCTAGATATCAAAACAAACCTTGGCCGAATGCTATAAACACTTACCTTGTGGATTTTAAATCCCGAAACTCACCGAATAACTAGGGAACACGCGGCCTATGGTGTACCTTCGGGAAAAGAACTTCTCCTTCCTTGTAGTCAACACTTAGTAAATCCCGAAAGATCTCTTCAAAGTTTCGGCAACAAGATATTAAGGGTATTAGAATCTTAATTTCGACAGCCTTAAAAGAAATAGAATGAGAATCTAACCTAATCTTACCCTTACTGAAGAACTCGATGGAACTCTTGCTTGAACCCTTAGCAGTATTCGGCTATGGCTTTGATGTGGATAACAATTTCGGCTCTTGAGGCTTAGTGAGAAATCGGCTAGGGCTATTGGCATCTTCGGCTTTTGATTGTGTTTGTAATAGAAGAAGAAAAGAAAAGAGAAAAACAGAATAATGGCAGAGAGAATTAGGCAGAGAGAAGAGGAGAAACTTTAGAGAATTTCGGCAGAGATTTTCTTGAAGAGAAAAGAATGAATGAAAAATAGCCTTACTCTTCCTTTTATAGTCGAAATTACTAGGCTAGAGTCCCTTACTTGGCCACCACTCTTCTATTTTGATAGATTTATCCCTTGAATTATCACTTTTAAAAGAATTAATCCAACAATTATCTCTTGAAAATAATGATAAATAAATATATTATTTATCTCCTATTTAGCCGAAATTTAAAGAGAATAAAACTCCTCTTTTAAAAGCCTTATTGCCGTCCATCTCTCTTGTTCCTGGCACCAAAATAAAATTCTTTTATTTGCTCCCCAATGACTCGAACCCAGGCCCAATTGCACCTGCTTGTGGCGTCAACTCCAGAGGCCCTAAATGGCACCTCCAAGCCACTTAGACAAGCCCAATTGTATGTCATATTTCGCCCATAAATTTTCTTAAGGCCACCCTGCTTTACTTCCCTCTCTTAACCTCAGAACTTAACTTTTCCTAAAACGTTTCCTTACATTTCCTTACATTTCCTTACATTTCCAAGTTTCCAAAAATGTTCGTTTGCCTCCTTTAAACTTAACATTTCTAAAGCATTTCCTTACATTTCCAAGACATTTCCCTACATTTCCAAGACAAGGCATTTCCTTACATTTCCAGGACATTTCCTTACATTTGCAAGGTTCTAAAAATGCACATAACACATCTATATCACCATAAACATGCTATTTCATAAAATTAAGCAAAAATGCATAGGCCCATTTTCAGGATGTTACAGTTCTACCCCACTCAAAAATAATTTCATCCTCGAAATTACTTGGCTAAATGCGCTCCTACTCACTACACTACGCTTCCGTTGCGTACTCTAATCTTAATAATACTATTATACTTCCTAGGCACAGTCTCTAGGTTCACCTCCAAGGTTTCAGGCACTTCACTTAGCAATATAAGAAAAAGCTAACCGAACAAGGCAATTAAGGTATTCCAGAACCACGTCCCCTACAGCTCATTTCTACGATCGTGCTTTAATCTAATTAAGAAATTTTATGAATTAGCCTTTATTCCACTGATTACCCGCGAAGAAGTTTTATGGAAAGAATTTTAGGAGTGGTTCTTTCGTATTCATACATGCACACAGTCTTTACATTCATACATTCATCAATCAATTATGAACTTTCGTTCATTCAGAGAAATGTTGTATTTTTCATTGTTGCTGTTTTTCCACTACCCAGGGGTATTTTCGTAATTTGCCCTACAGGGGTATTTTCGTAATTTTTTTTCAAAACAAGGTTCCTTGGTGATTTTGTCAATAAGGGTATTTTGGAGATTTTTGAAATCCCGGGGGTATTTTGGAAATTTTGAAATTATAGGGGTATTTCAGAAATTTTGGAACTCGGGGGTATTTTGGTAAAAAACCAGGGTAAATTTGTAAATCTTACTAAATCAAGGGTATTTCAAGATTTTCAAAACTTGAGGGTTCTTTTTGAGCATTTGTTTTCCAAGTCGGTGATGTTGCAAAAATTTTGGAAATCAGGGTCATTTTGGTAATTTTATAAGTTAGGGGCAATTTTGTAATTTTCCAAAATCAAAGTATTTTGATATTTTGCAAATTAGGGTTTTTGGACTTGTTATAAAGTAATGAATTTTTTTTAATAAGAACTGTGGGTATTTTGGAAATTTCATAAACCAAGGGCATTTTTTTGTAATTTTACCACTAGGGGTATTTTAGTAATTTTGTAAATCAAGAAATATTTCAGAAAAATTTTATGGGATAGCTTGTATAAATCAAAAGGGTAATTTAGTCATTTTAAAACTAGGGTTTCCATAAAAATGTGGCTAATCCCTTTCGGGTTTTAGTTAGGGGTTTAGCCCATGAATAAGTCCTCTTCGTTAGGGTGAACTAAAGCTACGCACCAGGTAGGATTCCTGCGAAGAGGAGGTGAGTCACTAGGACTACTTAAATACCAGGCTCTTCCGGATCCAATCCTAGACATGCGCACAATGGTTGCCATACCCTAACTCGGCGACTTAGCCATAGGTTTGTTTAATTAAGCATTAAGTCTTATGTAATTGTTGGGATAACCTAGTCCTAGGGTTCCAAACACTTATCATGCCAGTCTACGTTCCATTTCTACCCTTCTACAATTCATACAATAATTCACACAAGAGACAGGGGTACTTACCTGGTTCGGGTCGGAGATTTAGGTGCCATGCCAGAAAAACCTGCTTATTTAAAAATACTTTCATAAAACTCATTTGGGCTCGATTTGAAAACGTTTTGGGCCTTAAACCCCAGGCTGAGAGTTTAAAACTGGGCTCTGATACCAAATTGGAACACCCTAAACCCAGCCCACGAGCCCTGACCAGATCTGGTATGTTCCTCGAAGAAAACCGGTTCAAAATTCTTTTGTTACTTAGGAAAAACTTGTGTGTTTTGAAAGAAAGTTTGTTTGGGTTGGGCTTGAGTTGAAAAAGAGTTTATTTTATATTGAAAACCCATTTATTTCAGGTGACAAAATATTTACAGTCTATTTTAAATTAAATTTACTTGATCTTATAACCATTAAAAATTTGTAACATAATAAATAAAAGAAAGAAAAATAAAGTAGTTCAACTATGGCCTTATTACATCAAATAATTCCCAAAAATAAATTAAAGTGCTTAAATAGAATAAAAGTCCAAATAATAAAATTTTCCTTGTTGTGCATGGCCACCTTTAAGCTCCTGCCGACCTGGTCCATTACTGATCATCACCTGGAAGAAAATATTCCCCAAACGGGGTGAGTCAAACAGACTCAATGTGTAACCAACACTAAAACTTAACAATTCAGGCATACAATATCATATCACATACTTATTCATATAACAGATATAAAATAATGATGCAAACCCGAACCCAAACCTAGATGCCACCCGCTACACTTCCCCGTACCAACCTGCACACCGTGGGGACTACTAAGTCAACCCTCCATCCGCTACACACCATCGAAGGTAGTCGCTGCAGTCGACGTGCTCATCGCCCTTATAGTTTCGTGGTCTTAGGTCACCACATTCAAATCTCGTGGTCTTAGGTCACCACATTCAGATATCGCGGTCTTAGGTCACTGCATTCAGATTTCGTGGTCTTAGGTCACCACATTCACTTCCCCTTTTCAATAACCCATATGCCCCATATCATATTATGAATTAACATGCCAAAGTTCACATTCTTATCATTATTCTCATGTTAAATATAACATATTTCATAATCCTAGTAGGAGTAGGAAACGTACCTGAGTACTTTGTACCATAACATGGTACCTTAGCCACATTCTTACACTTTCATATTCTTAATATCACATACATATATTTATTAAACATGCCATAAAACATATTAAGAATTAGTGCGGGGTACACACCTGATTCGCTTAAGGTTTCCAATCCAAATCCCGAAAAGCTTGATCTAATGCCTTAGATCTTAGATCTCTACATTTAATCAATCATTTAATACTTAGTAAAGAGCCATTCGGCCATAAATCCAAATCCTAGTAGGATTAGTACACTAAAACTTACCTTGTTGCTGATTGACTTAAGAATCAAGTCCCGAAACTTTGTTGTATTCCTTCTTGTATTCAGCCAAACATTAAATCACATCCCAGGTTAGTTTCGGCTTTTTAAACAATTATGAAATAGATCTAGATATCAAAATAAGCCTTGGCCGAATGCTATAGACACTTACCCTGTGGATTTTAAATCCCGAAACTCACCGAATAACTAGGGAACACGCGGCCTATGGTGTACCTTCGGGAAAAGAACTTCTCCTTCCTTGTAGTCAACACTTAGTAAATCCCGAAAGATCTCTTCAAAGTTTCGGAAAAAAGATATTAAGGGTATTAGGATCTTAATTTCGACAGCCTTAAAAGAAATAGAATGAGAATCTAACCTAATCTTACCCTTACTGAAGAATTCGATGGAACTCTTGCTTGAACCCTTAGCAGTATTCGGCTATGGCTTTGATGTGGATAACAATTTCGGCTCTTGAGGCTTAGTGAGAAATCGGCTAGGGCTATTGGCATCTTCGGCTTTTGATTGTGTTTGTAATAGAAGAAGAAAAGAAAAGAGAAAAAGAGAATAATGGCAGAGAGAATTCCGCAGAGAGAAGAGGAGAAACTTTAGAGAATTTCGGCAGAGATTTTCTTGAAGAAAAAAGAATGAATGAAGAATAGCCTTACTCTTCCTTTTATAGCCGAAATTACTAGGCTAGAGTCCCTTACTTGGCCACCACTCTTCTATTTTGATAGCTTTATCCCTTGAATTATCACTTTTAAAAGAATTAATCCAACAATTATCTCTTGAAAATAATGATAAATAAATCTATTATTTATCTCCTATTTAGCCGAAATTTAAAGAGAATAAAACTCCTCTTTTAAAAGCCTTATTGCCGTCCATCTCTCTTGTTCCTGGCACCAAAATAAAATTCTTTTATTTGCTCCCCAAGTGACTCGAACCCAGGCCCAATTGCACCTGCTTGTGGCGTCAACTCCAGAGGCCCTAAGTGGCACATCCAAGCCACTTAGACAAGCCCAATTATATGTCATATTTCGCCCATAAATTTTCTTAAGGCCACCCTGCTTTACTTCCCTCTCTTAACCTCAGAACTTAACTTTTCCTAAAACATTTCCTTACATTTCCTTACATTTCCAAGTTTCCAAAAATGTTCGTTTGCCTCCTTTAAACTTAACATTTCTAAAGCATTTCCTTACATTTCCAAGACATTTCCCTACATTTCCAAGACAAGGCATTTCCTTACATTTCCAGGACATTTCCTTACATTTCCAAGGTTCTAAAAATGCACACAACACATCCATATCACCATAAACATGCTATTTCATAAAATTAAGCAAAAATGCATAGGCCCATTTTCAGGATGTTACAGTTAGAGAGGTAGCATTTTCTATAGATCCTGTTTCGGGGACCATCGATATCTATAGCACATTATAGAATGGCCCCTATAGAGTTAAAAGAGTTGAAAGCACAGTTGCAAGAACTAACTGACAGAGGCTTTGCTCGACCTAGCTCATCACCTTCGGGTGCACCGATTTTGTATTGGTTACAAACATCTCAACAAAGTTACAATAAATAACAAGTATCCATTGCCTCGTATTGATGATTTGTTTGATCAATTAAAAGGTGCCACTGTATTTTCAAAGATTGATCTCCGTTCTGGCTATTATCAGTTACGAGTGAAAGTCTCAAATGTACTGAAGACAACCTTCAGAACTAGGTATGGGCACTATGAGTTTCTTTTGATGCCGTTCGGCTTGAGTAATGCGCATGCAGTATTTATAGATTTAATGAATAGAATTTTTAGACCGTATTTAGACAGATTTGTGGTGGTATTTATTGATGATATACTGGTATACTCTCGAGATGAAAATGAGCATGCTGATCATTTGAGATGCGTTACAAACTCTGCATGAAAAACAACTGTATGCCAAATTCAATAAATGTGAATTTTGGCTTCGGGAAGTTGGTTTTCTTGGACATATAGTATCTGCCGAAGGCATCAGAGTTGACCCGAATAAAATATTAGCAATTGTTAATTGGAAGCCGCCAAAAAATGTGTCTAAAGTCAGAAGTTTTCTAGGATTAGTCGATTACTATCGAACATTTGTACAAGGTTTATCAATGATAGCCTCTCCGATGACCCGTTTATTGCAGAAGGATGTGAAATTTGAATGGACTAATAAATTCCAGCAGAGTTTTGACAGGTTGAAAGCTTTGTTGACTAAAGCACCCGTGTTAGTTCAGCCTGAATCGGGTAAGGAATTTGTAATTTACAGTGACGCGTCATTGAATGGTTTAGGTTGTGTCTCGATGCAAGAAGGTAAAGTAATAATCTATGCTTCTAGACAACTAAAACAACATGAAAAGAATTACCCGATACAAGATTTAGAGTTGGCAGTTATAGTGTTTGCATTGAAAATTTGGCGACATTACTTGTTTGGTGAAAAATTCCATATATTTACTAATCATAAAAGTTTAAATTATTTGATGTCACAAAAGGATTTGAATCTGAGACAACGCAGGTGGCTTGAACTGTTAAAAGATTATGAATGGTTATTGATTATCAACCGGGAAAAGCCAATGTTGTTGTAGATGCTCTGAACAGAAAATCCTTGTTTGCTTTGTGAGCAATGAATACCTGGTTGTCTTTGCCTGATGATGGTTCAATCATAGCTAAGTTAAAAGCTAAACCGACATTTCTAAAGCAGATCTGTGAAGCTCAGGAAAATGATGATGAATTACTAGCTAAACGGGTACTGTGTGAGTTGAATTCTGATTCAAAATTTCAGATTGGGCCTGATAGTTGTCTATTATTCAAAGCCAGAATATGCGTTCCGAAGAATTTGGAACTGGTAAGAAGATTTTAAACGAAGCTCATAAGTTAATATGTCTATTCATTTAGGAAGTAACAAAATGAACCATGATTTGAAAAAAAATGTACTGGTGGCCGGGAATGAAACGTCACATTTCTGAATTTGTATCTAAATGCTTAATATGCCAACAAGTAAAATCTGAACACCAGGTACCTTCGAGATTATTACAGCTAGTTACGATACCGAAATGGAAATGGGAAAGAGTTACTATAGACTTTGTATCAGGGTTACCCCTATCACTGAAAAGGAAAGATGCCATTTGGGTAATCGTTGACCGATTAACAAAGTCTGCACAGTTTATTTCGGTACGTATGGATTTCTCCCTGGATAGATTGGTTGAGTTATATGTTTTTGAGATTGTTAGACTACATGGGTACCAGTATCCATTATTTCTGATAGAGATCCCCGGTTTATGTAACACCCCAAACCCAGCCTAGAAGTTAGGCCCGAGTTCGGAATGTCACATTAAAGGCACACTTCAAAATGATTTTGCTAAGTTAACAATTTAGGGCCCAAAAGCCCAAAACCCTTGTATCTTGTTAAGTTACATTGAAAAGCCCATATTGTAGAAAACATTCATAGGTTAAGTTATTTCGAAAACCATGTTAACTTTAGAAATTTTATGAAATTTATTAAGCAGATAGTTGAAACCATAATAATAAAACCCAAAATCTAAAGTCAATTAGGAGTTACATGGCCTTATTACAATCCAATGAAAAAAACAAAGTATTTAAAATAAATTCATTTGAACGGAATAAAACATTTGATCAGCTTGTAGTGTGGCCATCTCCGAGTCCTCTCCCACATCGAGCCGTTTATACAGGATCACCTGAAACATAAATAAAAGGGTGTGAGTTTCGAAATTCTGTGTGTACAACCCTTGGCTGTAACACCCCAAACCTGGCGTAAATGTTACGACCGAATCTGGCATGTCACATAAAAGGGTTGTTTAAAAACTGCGCGTTTGTTAAAAATTTCGAGTTTAAATATTTATTCGCCTGTTATCCTTTTGTTAACATTTTGGAAAACGGTTATTAAGGGTTTAGGAAATTCCTGTAATGAACATTTAAAAATAATGGGCAGTAATCAAATTAAAAGCTAAACCAAATAAAATATCAAAATTAAAGTTATAGTGGCATTATTACATAACAAAATCCAAATAAAAATAAGCCCAAATAAAAGAAACGAGTTTACGGGAAAACATTGCATGGCCAACACAAGTCCGCCTCAGCTCCCAAATCCGCGACTAGGGATTACCTGAAACATTTAGAAAGAGGGGGCGAGTTTACGAAAACTCAATGTGTACACCCTCATCAGTAAGAACATGCATCAAAACAATCTGGGCAGCAGCCCATTACAAATCACTTTGCGCGAAGCCCGTACAGAACAGACTGGGCTTTAGCCCTTTTAGCAGAGTATAACAGATAATCAAATAATCAATGCGATATGATGCAGAACCCAATCCCAACCTAAGTTTCCATCCGCTACACACCACCCGTACCTGCCAATCACACCAATAGGGATTTCTACAATCAACCCTCACCGCTACACACCATTGATGGCAGTCATGCCACTACAACAGATCGTGGCAGAGCCACTACAACACTTCCCTTTTCATCACATATTCCCAACCCCATGCAAACATATTAATTCATGTATGCAGTATGTCATGTATGCAAAATTAAATATAAGTATAACATGAATTACCATCACAATCGGATAGAAATAAAACAACATAATCAAGATAATCAACCTCTAAGGGTATAACCGTAATTTTACCTACCAAGGGTATTTTCGTAATTTACCAAGCAAGGGCATTTTCGTAATTTACCTTTCAGGGGTATTTTGGTACTTTACCCTTCCAAGGGTATATCAGTAATTTTGCACCTGCAATAGCCTTTCCCAAAGGCCCAAATGTCGCCCCGAGTGGCTCGGTTACCATTTTCGATCTTTACCAGACTATTGGCCTAAAACCCGATTTCGGCCATTCGGGCCCACACGCTCGTGTGGCCCACCTAACACAAATCTAGCCACGTATATAAGTTCCACCTAGTCTAGTTCACTATATACTACATCATCATACAATTTATTCCATTGGCCCCACTCCGACCCATCGCGGCCCAAGCAGCCTTAACCCACAAGAATACTACTGATGGCCTCAACTATCGCGTCGAAGCCCCACACGTGCGCTCGCACACTCGTGTGGCTACTATTGCCGTGACCGGCACTTCGACATTTGCCGCTCTACAACTAGAGTAGAGAGAGTTACACACCTGATAGGAATCTGGTGTTAAACTGCGCTGCGACCACTCCTGTGCCCAAACGCCCACCAAGGTATGTTAACTCTCCTCCTAGAATGCTCTTTATATAGCTAGCTCTTCACCTTCCTTCCTTGAATCTTTCCGATGTGGGATCCCTTCGTCAGTAGAGTTTAAATTCAAATGAAACTCTTGCCGTCCAATCCGCAAAATAAATACTCCCTTGCTCCTTATGAGATTTGAACCCAGGCTCCCTTGCAACATAACCCATGCTGCTAACCACTTGGCCACAAGCTCCTCTTGTGTCTAAAACCATGCGCAACTAAATATAAATCTATAGCCCAATTCTAAGGTCCATGTAAAAAGAAAACCAAAATGCAAGAGCCAAGACTTAAACCTTGGACCTCCTTCCTTCCTTGTGGCGTCACCCCTTGTCTCTTATGTGGTGTCACTTTGCCACTACACCACACACTCCACTTGTGTCATTTTCTCCACATTTTATTCTTAAAGCCTACCTACCAACTCCCAGGGTTTTTTCCACCTAAAACCAAAATTTCCCTAAAGCCAAAGTTTGATCTCGGGACTTCATAGAAGCCCTCTAACCTTCCAAAATCACTCACCTAATAAGTCCAACTTGCACTAAAGCCATTCTCTTGTTCTCTAAAAATTTTAAACGCTACTACTCCCAAGGCCCATTGGGCCCAATCCTACTAGGCCCAATTTTAGGATGTTACAAATCTACCCTCCTTAAAGAAATTTCGTCCTCGAAATTTCCAACTAACTAACAGTCACACATCCTAACCTACCACACTACGCTCTTGCTGCGCAATCTGATCTTGATAACACTAATATACTTTTAACTAGAATTTAGAACTCGTACACATACTCAAAAACACCTAGCCATTAAAGCAGAAAAATATTTCCTACGCAACCAACTCTATATCCGAACATCACATCCAAACCAAACACACAGAATAGATACCAGAAATACAGCATATAACAAAGCAAAGTATCAGGAAACTTACAGTGCGGATTGGTGCCGGAGACTCGGGTGCCATACTTCCAGAAAAGAGATACATTTTTCTCAACCATTTTCCAAACCATCCTTTGAAAACATTTTTGAACCCAAACCCACAGCCGAGTTTTTGAATCTAGGCTCTGATACCATAGTTGTAACACCCCAAACCCGGCCTAAAAGTTACGACTGGATCTAGCATGTCACATAAAAGGGTTGTTTAAAAACTACGTGTTTGTTAAAAATTTTGGGTTTAAATATTTATTCGCCTGTTATCCTTTTGTTAACATTTTGGAAAACGGTTATTAAGGGTTTAGTAAATTCCCGTATTGGACATTTAATAATAATGGGCAGTAATCAAATTAAAAGCTAAACCAAATAAAATATCAAAATTAAAGTTATAGTGGCCTTATTACATAACAAAACCCAAATAAAAATAAGCCCAAATAAAAGAAACGAGTTTACGGGAAAACATTGCATGGCCACTACAAGTCCGCCTCAGCTCCCAAATCCGAAACTAGGGATTACCTAAAACATTTAGAAAGAGGGGGTGAGTTTACGAAAACTCAGTGTGTACACCCTCATCAGCAAGAACATGCATCAAAACAATCTGGGTCGAAGCCCATTACAAATCACTTTGGGTGAAGCCCGTATAGAACAGACTGGGCTTTGGCCCTTTTAGCAGAGTATAGCAGATAATCAGATAATCAATGCGATATGATGCAGAACCCAATCCCAACCTAAGTTTCCATCCGCTACACACCACCCGTACCTACCTATCACACCAATGGGGATTTCTACAATCAACCCTCACTGCTACACACCATTGATGGCAGTCATGCTGCTCATCATCAAAATGTGACATAGTCACCAGAACAGATCGTGGCAGAGCCACTACAACAGATCATGGCAGAGCCACTACAACATATCGTGGCAGAGCCACTACAACACTTCCCCTTTCATCACATATTCCCAACCCCATGCAAACATATTAATTCGTGTATGCAGTATGTCATGTATGCAAAATTAAATATAAGTATAACATGAATTACCATCATAATCGGATAGAAATAAAACAACATAATCAAGCTAATCAACCTCTAAGGGTATAACCGTAATTTTACCTACCAAGGGTATTTTCGTAATTTACCCACCAAGGGCATTTTCGTAATTTACCTTTCAGGGGTATTTTGGTACTTTACCCTTCCAAGGGTATATCAGTAATTTTGCACCTACAATGGCCTTTCCCAAAGGCCCAAAATGTCGCCCCGAGCGGCTCGGATACCATTTCTGGTCTTTACCAGACTATTGGGCCTAAAACCCGATTTCGGCCATTCGGGCCCACACGCTCGTGTGGCCCACCTAACACAAATCTAGCCACGTATATAAGTTCCACCTAGTCTAGTTCACTATATACTACATCATCATACAATTTATTCCATTGGCCCCACTTCGACCCATCGCGGCCCAAGCAAGCTTAACCCACAAGAATACTACTGATGGCCTCAACTTCGCGTCGAAGCCCCACACGTGCGCTCGCACACTCGTGTGGCTACTATTGCCGTGACCGGCACTTCAGCATTTGCCGCTCTACAACTAGAGTAGAGAGAGTTACACACCTGATAGGAATCTGGTGTTAAACCGCGCTGCGACCACTTCTATGCCCAAACGCCCACCAAGGTATGTAACTCTCCTCCTGGAATGCTCTTTATATAGCTAGCTCTTCACCTTCCGTCTTTGTATCTTTCCGATGTGGGATCCCTTCGTCAATAAAGTTTAAATTTAAATGAAAATTTTGCCGTCCAATCCGCAAAATAAATACTCCCTTGCTTCTCATGAGATTTGAACCCAGGCTCCCTTGCAACATAACCCATGCTGCTAACCACTTGGCCACAAGCTCCTCTTGTGTCTAAAACCATGCGCAACTAAATATAAATCTATAGCCCAATTCTAAGGTCCATGTAAAAAGAAACCAAAATGTAAGAGCCAAGACTTGAAACTTGGACCTCCTTCCTTCCTTGTGGCGTCACCCCTTGTCTTTTATGTGGCGTCACTTTGCCACTACACCACACACTCCACTTGTGTCATTTTCTCCACATTTTATTCTTAAAGCCTACCTACCAACTCCCAAGGTTTTTTCCACCTAAAACCAAAATTTCCCTAAAGCCAAAGTTTGATCCCGGGACTTCATAGAAGCCCTCTAACCTTCCAAAATCACTCACCTAATAAGTCCAACTTGCACTAAAGCCATTCTCTTGTTCTCCAAAAATTTTAAACGCTACTACTCCCAAGGCCCATTGGGCCCAATCCTACTAGGCCCAATTTTAGGATGTTACATTGGTAATCAAATCACATACAAATATTTACATTGGGCCTAAGCCCTATCAAAGTCGCTGGTCATAGGCCTTAGCCCAAAATGACCTCATATCATATCATATCATATCATATCATATCATATCATATCATATCATATCATATTATATCATATCATATCGTATCGTATCATATACAAACAAGGTAATGCAAATCCCTCCTCAAAAATCCATCCGCTACACACACCATTTCCCGTCCAACCATAACACACCTGTGGGAATTTCTAAATCAACCCACCGATCCTCTACACACCAAAGGTAGCCCGGTTACTGTACTACCTAACGTTGCAGCAAAGCTGCTAATCATATAATGGGCTTAAAAAGCCATCGGTGGATCCATGGCCATACGACTATGCGATCCTCAAATCTTCCTCTGTACTATAATTCCCACCCATATGCATCCTAAGTATAATATCATATGAGTGCATCAAACACACGAGAAACATCCGCAAACTCATATTCGTCACATAGGGGTATTTTCGTCATTTCACTATCCAGGGGTATTTTTGTAATTCTACCTTATAGGGGTATTTTGGTAATTTGGCAAGATAAGGGTATCTTGGTAATTTTGTAAAGCAGAGGTATTTTGGTACTTTTACAAAATAGGTGTATTTCGATAATTTACAAATCTAGGGGTATTTTAGTAATTTTATAAATATAAGGGTATTTTAGTAATTTTACAAATATAAGGGTATTTTAGTAATTTTATGAATATAAGGGTATTTTAGTAATTTTATGAATATAAGGGTATTTTAGTAATTTTACAAATATAAGGGTGGTTAGTCCCTCTCGGGTTTTAGTTATGAACTTTGGCCCATCAACAAGTCCTGACGGCTAAAGTGAATAGACACTATGCACCAGGTAGGATTCCAGAGAAGAGGAGGTGGGCCGCTAGGGCCTCTTAAGTACTAAGCTCTCCCTAGATCCAATCCTAGACATGCGTATGACCGACTCTAACCCAACGACTTGTTTATGGACATGTTTAATTAGATTAAGTCTTATAAAATTTAAAAGTTGTTCAAACTAAGCCTTAAGTCCATAAACCCTAACATACTTGTCTACATCCCCATAAAGCCCATCAAACCCAAATTACATCTTTACGGCCCATTAGGCCCAAATCACATCATTATGGCCCGTTATGCCCAAAACAATTCCAGATCAAGTATTATGATTGACAGACTCAATTCATACACCAAACCAAACAAACTCATCAAACCTAGCCTTAGGGCCCACCGGGCCAATTTAGCCACTTTCGGCTTTTCGGGCATTGCCGATATCATGTGCGTAGTATTTGTACACACCTGGTATCCACGCACGCTGCAAACACCTTAGTCACGAACCTACAATCGACATTACTAACGGTTAACCAAGGCTTTAACACATACTTAACAAAAACTGAAACCTCACCGTACCCTTACCGTATGCCTTACGTTCTAGTGGCCCTTCCTTTACTACTATTGGCGATTATCCTCTAGATCTGCACCCAAACACCTATATCGTCAAAACCAAGTGACCCATATTGTTCATAAGTCACCCCTATGAGCCACATTAGATTCGGCCATTTACTAAACCATGACTGAGTCGAGAACACTTACCACCTTGTTAGCAATCCTTACTTACCACGCTTGCGATTGTTGAGCCTTACCCTTATTAATACAGGTTAACGACAGGGATTGGGTTAGATAGCCCTTCGGCTTTTAACAAAACACACTAAAAAGTTTAACTAAGCACTTACCAAAATTCTCCTTTGATCCTGCGACTTAGATATCTACTTGAATAAGATTCGGCTTCCAAATGTGACTAAGAGTAGATAATAATCGATTGAGGTAGAGGAACAAACAACAAACAATCGGCATAAATAGGGGTTTCAGCAAATAGGGATTTTTGGAAAACAGAGATTTCGGCAAATAGGGATTTCGACAAACAGAGCTCTTGGCAAACAGGGATTTCAGCAAACAGGGGTGGTGGTATTCGACAATGGAAGAAAATAAGGATGAGAGGAAAAAAAGAAAAAGAAAGAAAGATGGAAACTCTAAGAACCACTTCTAAGGATTTCGCTACCCCCCTTTTATAGCCAAAGCCGAACTACCTTCCCCCCACAGTCCTATTCAGCCCCAACACTTCACCCTCCTCATCTCCTATCTTTCCTCTCTGATAATACCTTAATCTTATCCGAAATCTCCCTCACATCCATTAGTCCTGCTTCCTCCAAACTCTCCACGGCAAGAGTACAAAACCAACACAACTCTTGCCGTCCACCTATACAAAATAAAACACTCCAAATTACATTCCTCCTGCTCGAACCTTGGACCTCTTCAGCTTTCACACACGCCACCTCATAGCTCCCAAGTGACGCCACTTTCCACTAGACCACAAGCCCATTTGTGTCCTATTTTCTCTTAATCTACTTAAGAGGCCTACTGACTGAAGTCACAGTTTTCTTGGGGCTAAAACCAAAATTTTTCATGTACCCTTACTTGATCCCAGGACTTCTCCAACACCCCTAGACACTCCAAATTCATTAACCCTCAAAGCCCACATGCCAATTTTCATTTTCTCGCTCACTTAAAAATATTTTCTAAGATCCAAAGCCCAAAGCCCAATTCTTCTAAGCTCGAATTTGGGGCGTTACAGATTACATCCAGATTCTAGAATAAGTTACAAGAAGCTCTGGGTACACAGTTACATTTCAGTATCGTTTTCCATCCTCAGACTGATGGACAATCCAAACATGTGATACAGATTTTAGAAGATATGCTTCGATGTTGTGTGTTGGAATTTGAAGTTAATTGGGAAAAATACCTGCCTTTAGTTGAATTTGCATACAATAATACTTATCAGTCTAGCATTAAAAAGGCTTTGTATGAGGCTCTGTATGGTTGTAAATGTAGAACTCGTTGTACTGGACGAAACTCAATGAGAAAAAAGATACATAGAGTTGATTTGATTCGTGAAAGTGATTCGGGATAGTTTAAAAGCGGCCTCTGATCGTCAAAAGTCTTATGCCAATCTTAAACGAAAAGAAATATAATTTCAGGTTGGAGACAAGGTATTCTTGAAAGTATCACCTTAGAAGAAAGTTCTTCGGTTTGGCCGTAAAAGAAAACTGAATCCACGGTTCATTAAACCATATGAAGTTATTTAAAGAATTAGATTAGTTGCATATCGATTGACATTACCACCAGAGCTTGATAGAATTCATACTGTCTTTCATGTGTCTATGTTGCGACGGTATCGGTCAGATCTTTCACATGTTATTTCTTCAACAGTAGTTGAGATTCAGCCTGATACGTCTTACAGCGAAGAACCGATTAAAATCCTGGCATGAGAGATAAAAGAATTAAGAAATAAAAAGGTAGCTCTAGTGAAAGTTCCTCGGCAATGACATGGGATTGAAGAAGTTACCTGGGAGTCAGAGGAAATAATGAGAAAGCAATATCCGAACCTCTTTACTGGTAAGATTTTCGAGGACGAAAATTTATAAGGGGGAGAGTTGTAAGAGCCCGTTTTCAGTAAAATTGGAACAGTGGTTTCAGGACCACAAATCTGAGACAGAAAGAAAATTTCTTTTAATAATATTGCATATTCTGCATTATGATAGGAAAGACGTATGAAAATTTTGATAAGAAAATTTTACCGATTTCATGTTTAGTTATAGAAAGGACCAAATTGTATAAAATGTAAAAGTTGAGTTCTAGTAGCTATAAGTATCAAATAGCTATGGAATTCAAAACTTGAGGTCCTTATATGGTAATTAGACCATTAAATGGAGTTAGTAGATATTTATGATGAATCATCCATGGAAAATTAGAAAAAAGAAAAAGGACTAAATTGGAATCTGGAATAAATAAAGATGATAATAGCTTAATATCATCTTATTTCATCATCTTCCACAAATTTTCTATGGAAACCCTAGGAAAGAGAAAGAAAATCAAGCAAGCCTAATTAGGTAAGTAATCATGTTCCGTTTTTAGTAATTTTTATATTTCTGAGATCTGAATAACCTAATCTATCTATTTTGGGGATCAATTTGAAAAAGATATTAAAGTATTGAAATTTTTCCATGGATGAATAAGCTGAAAATTTGAAATTTATGGTAGAAAATTTATGGTAGAAAGTGAA
Organism: Gossypium australe; assembly: GCA_005393395.2. Classification (NCBI taxonomy): domain Eukaryota; kingdom Viridiplantae; phylum Streptophyta; class Magnoliopsida; order Malvales; family Malvaceae; genus Gossypium; species Gossypium australe. The sequence continues at coordinate 48,538,801 of CM016614.1, forward strand.
TTTTCATGAAATTGTGATTTAGGGACTAGATTGTAAAGATGTAAAATTCATGGAAAAATTTTTATTTTTATGGAATATATGTGATGTAAATTTTATATGTAAAAATTGGTTAGGCTTGGAATAAGGATTAAATTGCATGAATTTCATTTTCCGAGCCTAGGGATGAAATTGTCATTTAAGAAAAGTATAGGGGCAAAATGGTAATTTTTCCTAGGATGTGAATTGAATTAAATTGAATATTAAATGGATTAAATTGATGTTAAATTCATTTATATAGATTCGGATAACTCAAATACGAGGTTAGATCGAGGAAAAGAAAAAGTGTTGGATTAGTAGATTTACGTATACGAACAAGTGACGAGGTAAGTTCGTGTAACTAAATTGTGTATTTATATGTTTTAAATTGAATAATATGTATCTGAATTGTATCATTGTCATGAATATGAAATAAACCTTATATATGAAAAAGCCTGATACATGATAAGTCCCGTTTTAAAGAGTGGAATCCGATGGATACAGGATTTCCCGATTGGTTGTGGTCTTGAATATGTTGCGGACACATCATAGCTCTTATGAGCATCCTGTTATAAGCCCTCTCGAGCTTCCTGTTACATGGTTCCTACGAGCATCCTGATCGGTAATGATCCTGCATGTGTTGCGGACTACCGCAGCTCTTTGTGAGCGTCCGGTTATATGATCGATTGTGATCCTGCATATATTGTGGCCATAAACACAGCTCCTTATGATTGTCCTGATATAGGCTCTTTGTGAGCTTCCTGACATGGCTTGCTTGAACATCCTATTATGAGGCTATCCGAAGCTCCCTAATAATAGCTCTTCGGAGTTACCTGTTAAGATCAATGAGCTTCCTGTTCGAAATTGTTATGAGTTTCCTGATTTAACACGAATAAGCTTCCTGTTACATGGCTCACATGAGCATCCTGTTATATGGCTCGAGAGAGTGCTTCCTGATTATGTGCCCTAATCGAGTACCCCTGAATATGAATTGACGGTTTACAGTTTTGTACACTTTGAGTGTACTACATGTGTATCCATCGATATTTCAAATAAATTCGACGGGGACAGTTTTGACATGGTTGAATTGAACTTAAGATGATTAATTATGGAAATGCACATGTTATATGGAAATATAATATGAAAAGCCATGTTTGGAAAGTTATTACATGATGAGCTCATCTTTGATTTTTGATGTTTACATGAAATACATGACTAACAAGTTTCTTGAGATCATATGTGTTTAGGCAAATGGCGATAAATATTTGGATGCATGTTTGTATATTTATTTTGAATGTACATGATTGGTAAGTTAAATTCCTGTTATACGAACTTACTAAGCATTTGAAATGCTTACTTGGTTTTCTTTTCTCTGTTTTATAGTGGCCGGAAGCTCGTAAAGGTTGGAATCGGTTGGATCATCATCAGACTATCCTTCAACACGTTTTGGTATAAATAGCAAACTTATTTTTGTATAATGGCATATATAGCTAACTTGGCCAATGTTGGCATGTAAGTGGTTGTTTGTAATCTAGCCATTGGAATGGCTAGGTTAATATCTGTGTGCTTGGTATGGTTAGATTGAATTATGGTAAACATATATGTCTTTCTAAAGGTAAGTTGGAATACATGTGATGATATATCAATTATAATGTTAATGTTGGTTTGGTTTGGTTTTAACATCTTGAATTGGTTAGTATATGTGTGCAACTATTAATGTAGGTATAAGGAAAAATTTGGGTGAGAAATAAGCCTTGCAAATGGTCTTATTTTGTCCACACAGGTAGGCACACGGGCGAGTGTCTCAACCGTGTGTGACACACAGCTATATGCACGGGCGTGTGGTTTGGTCGTGTGTCCCCTGCATCTTAAAAATTGAGAAACATGATGCTCAGAATTGGTTACATGGGCAAAAACAAGGGCATATGTCTCAGTCGTGTGAAACACATGGCCCAACACACGGGCGTGTGTCTTGGCTGTGTGAATCCTGCACCTAATTTTCAAAAAATTAAATAGTCCACACGGCTAGCACACGGGCGTGTGGCTGGCCGTGTGAACCAATTCAATAGCTACCCTAATTTGAACACGGGCTGGGACACGGTAGTGTGCCTCACATCAAATGTCGACGCGGCCTAAGACACAGGCGTGTCACCTAGCCGTGTGAGTCACACGGCCTGACCACACGGGTGTGTGTCCCCTACACCTAAGTAAAGTTTTGAAATTTCGCGAAACATTCTCTATGTTCTCGATTTAGTGCAGACTTGTTTCTAATGTATGAATAGGACCTTGAGGGCCATTTAAGGGACAACATGATTGAATTATGATTTGTTTCGGATATGAATAATAAAAGACATGAATTAATTGTATTTATTCTGTAAACTCCGGTAATGCTCGGTAACCCTGTTTTGGCAATGGATATAGGTTAGGGGTGTTACACTAGTGTCGTATATTACCTATCCATGCAATATCTACTGGTTCATCTACACAACATTTGTCACATTTCACACACATACTTAATCAAGCATATCTCACATTTCACACAAGTCACATATAACGATAAATTGAATAATGGTCACATGTCATATAAACACATAGCACAATACACACATATTCGTAATTTAAGATAATTTGCATAGCAACTATATACTCATTTAGGCATATATCATTTTAAAACAATTTGGCACTTGCTATGAAACATAAAAGTGAGGTCTATCATCACTTATCGGATACACAAATCTCCAACACACCAAACATAGACTAATAGAGTCAAACATGTCCCAAAAGTGAAGCATAAAGTTAACACTCTTCTTATTTCCCCTCAAATGTCCCATTCAATGGAGCTTAGCTCACATTCCCTTATCCCTCCAACATGTCCTAGGGCCTCAACGCCCAAAATCACTGTACATACAGGTGAGAACTCACAATCCTATGGCATGCCAACTATATATAACGGTTTCAAGAACACAAGGCCAAAATATCTTAAATCAAACACATATTGCTTATCGATTATCTGTGCACTATCATTGCATATTTGCATCTTTAGAAAAACACTGACACTAACATTTATCATATACATTCATGTACACATTTGCACTTTTAGAACAGTTATCATAACCAAAAATTACATGTTATAGCATCTCATCTTAATTCGCATATTCACAAGTACATAAGCACATAGTTCACAAGATAACATAGGTATGAGAAAGATTACACTCATAATTTAAATTAGGGGTTTAGGCTACTCCCAAATTCCCAAATAATGCATTGAATCATATCCACAAGCAATTATTCCAAATGCTCACCAATTATGCTTTCACTGGAAACTCGAAAGCTCAAACTAGCTTTTCCTTGCCTTTTTGTCTACTCGTAGAAGGCCTTATCAATTCCAACGCTTTAACACAATAATTCAGACAATAATGCATTTAAAAATTAGCTAATGACTCACAACAAACAATCAAAAACATAAGCCTAAGCTATGTTCCCATGTAATTGAAACTTATAACATAACAACTTTAAATTCAACTTTAAAGATTAAGCCTAAGCTATGTTACCATGAATTCAGTATCTTTTCACCTATGACTAATTCCCAACCTTTAAACTACAATAAAATACTCAATTCATGGTATCAACTTTTTTGACATGTTTTATGGCTATTTTTTGAAAATTCATTAAAACTCAAGAATTCTTTAATGAAACGTCAAAGTAAATTTGGAAACCTTCTAATCATGTTCAAAAAAGGTTAAAAAACTCTTTGTAACCATGTTTTTATGCAAAATCCTAAAATCCACCATTAACAACCCAATTTTTTACTTTTATTCAAAAAATGTGATTTAATGGCTAAAAACTTGGTTTTAAAGACTAAATAACATTTAAAACTAATAGAAAGATGATTCGTTATCTTAGTTGATGAAAAATCAAGCATTTGTTTGAAAACTTGAAAAACGCACAAGCTTGACAATGGAAGAATCTATGGTGTTTTTGAGTATTTTTCTTGAAGTATTATGGAGGTTAAATGTTGTCAGGATAATGGAAATCAAAAGACTAGAGTTTGGAATAAAAAATCGAATGGAGAAGGTGAGGGAAAACAAAGGGACGACAACAAGAATGGGAGGGGAAGAACTAATGTGAAATATATGTAGGTAGGGAAAGTATTAGGTTGAATTTTATAATTTGGTTTAATTGCTTCATAAAGACTCACAATTTTGACTCTCTTACAAATCAGTCCTATTTTAAAAAAAAAGGAATTTAAAAATCATTTTCAAAAATGGATTTAATTTTCTAAAAACCATAGTAAAAAACATACTAATAAACCATGTTGCAAAATTTTGAACACTCTAAGGCTAAAATCCTAAAATACCCCTAAAACTCCTAGGCCCTATTTTAGGATGTTAAAGGTTAAAGCCTTTGTGAACGCAGTGAGTAGCTAGGATACATGTAACACCCCAAACTCGACCTAGAAGTTATGGTCGAATCTGTCAATGTCACATTGGAGTGCTTTTTGGAAACCCTTCTTTTTTTTTCCTTGTTGAAAAAAAAAAACTCATTTGGAGGTTGAAGCCTTTTCATAGAACTCATGTTAAACCAGCATTTTGTTAATCAATTTAAAATGTCATTACTTCTAAAACCTTGTTTGTTTACGGAAGCTTAAAAATCGTTGCGGAAACATAGTGTTCTGAAAACAATTATCGTTTTGGGAAAACCGCGTTCTACTTCTAACATGTATAAATCATAATGATTAAAACCTCAGTTGAAAATTATAAAATTGGATACGCCTTATTAAAAATATTAAAAAAAATCCAGACAGAACTAATAAAAAGCCAAGTAAACAAAAACAGGAGCAATACTGTGGCCACCTCCGAGTCCCTCGCAGCTCCAAATCCACTAAGTCTGGGGATCACCTGTACAGTTAGACAGAAGGGTGAGTTTGTGAAAACTCAGTGTGTAATCCCTTATAATACAAATAGTCAGATATACGGTATGCAGAAATAGACTGGGCCTGAGTCCATCACAGACATAGTATCAGGTGGGTCTTAGCCCATAACAGAACTAGGTGGACCTAAGCCCATTACAGAATCAGTATCAGATGCAGATATGCAGACAGAAAGCCAGCCCAATCCAACCAATTCACCATGTGGGGATAAAATTGACCCACCAAGCTTAGCATCGGTTGCGGAACTAAGTCAACAGAACAGCTTGGCGCCGTAGATAGAACGGCTAAAAGCCATAAATATCGCAGCATCGCTGCTGGTTAACAAAACGGCTAGAAGCCATAAATATCACAGAAACGCTGAAAGCCTTGTACAGAACGACAATGGGCTGTACACTTCCTCCGTAACTTTGTCCCAACCCCATGCAATATGTCGTGTATGTCATGCTCAATCATCACAGGTGTATACAGAATGACCATACTCAGTAACAGTCATATATTACATATATTAGCAGCATATCAGTCACACGCCCACTGTCAAGTCAGTTAAAACACAGTCATACGAACGTAGTCAAATCATAGCACAAGTCAGTCATTTACCCACAAGGGCAAAACAGTCATTTACCCTATAAGGGTATTTTAGTAATCCTACCTTACAGGGGTAATTCGGTAATTCTACCCTACAAGGGTAATTCAGTAATTCTACCTTACAGAGGTATTTCAGTAATTCTACCTTACAGGGGTATTTCAATAATTTTGCAAACCAAGGGTATTTCAGTAATTTCACAAACTGAGGGTATTTTGATAATTTTGCAAACCAAGGGTATTTCGGTAATTTCACAAATCGAGGGTATTTCGGTAATTTCAAAAACCGGGGGTATTTCAGTAATTTTGTAAACCAAGGATATTTCATTAATTTTTGTAAACCAAGGATATTTCAGTAATTTTGTAAACCAAGGGTATTTCAGTAATTTTGTAAACCAAGGGTATTTCAGTAATTGTGTAAACCAAGGTATTCTAAACAGAGATAACGATGAGAATGGGCCTATGGCCCATTCTCAACCCAAATGGGCCCACATGCTCGTGTGGCCCATTTAGCCCAAATCTGGCCACAGATATGAGATTCACATAGTCCAGTCCAATATTTACTACACAATCATACAACTTATCCGATTGGCCCACGGGCCCATTAGCCCCACATGGCCCCTTTCGGCCAATCGTGGCCCAAACAACCTAAACCCACAAGAACACTCATGATGGCCTCAACTATCGCGTCGAAGCTCCCACATGTGCGCTCGCATGCTCATGTGGCTACCATCGCCGTGTGACCGGCATTTCGGCATTTGTCGCTCTACAGCTAGAGTAGTGCGAAATACACACCTGATAGGAATCTGGAGTTAATCCGCGCTCCGAACACTCCTATGTCCAAACGCCAACCAAGGTATGCTTACCCTCCTCATAGATTGCTCTATTTAAAGCCAGCTTCTTGCCCACTCTCATGCTAGCTTCCCAATGTGGGATCCCTCCTTCAGTAGAGTTTAATTCCAACACAACCACCTGTCGCCCCAACTTAGCAAAATAAATATCCCTTTTTGCTTGCAATGGGATTCGAACCCTTGCCCTCTCCTATGCTCCAGACGCTACATGCCACCACAACACAAGCTCCTTTTGTGACTTAAAACATGCGCAACTAAATATAAGCCTATGGGCCAAGGTCTAAGTTCATTTAAAAAGAAATCAAAATGAAATGCAAGCGCCAAGACTTGAACCTTGGACTCATTGCTTCATCTATGGCGTCACTTCCTTGTCTCCCATGTGGCGCCATTTGCCACTAGACCACAACTCCTTTTTGTGTCATTTTTCTCCACATTTTATTCTTAAAGCCTACTTACTAACTCTTAGGGTTTTATTCACCTAAAACAAAAAATTTTTCTAAAGCCCAGGTTTGAATCCAGGACTTCATAGAAGCCCCCTAACCTTCTAAAATCACTCACCTAATAGGTCTAACTTGCATTAGTGCCGTTCTCTTGTTCTCAAAAATTTTAAACGCTCCCGTGTCCAAGGCCCAATAAGCCCAATTCTACTAGGCCCAAATCCGGGGCGTTACAATACAAATGACATGTCATTAGGGTTTATATTCAACAGGTACTATTTATCAGTGTTGTAGTAGTAGGCACTTTGTGCTAGTGTTATATTTAACACGTATTATGTACTGGTGATGGATACCATACCAATGGCTTGATATCTTACATGTATTGCGGATTCTCTAAAGATCGTGTGAGTAGCATCGTGTATCAATTAATGTCCTTTTGTCAGCTTGTGTGAGCATTATTCTCCTATGTATTTGAAGTCAATTTACTATTGTTCTCTGGGCAAAATAGTTAACTATTGAAATGGAAATGGATGGAGAAAATATGATGAATTATTTTTGGTTGATTATATATGGGTATATGATTATTGACATGATTTGTAATTAAAGTTACAGGTATGTGATGTTTTGTTTTTACAGACTTACTAAGCTTTACGTAAGCATACTCTATTTGATTTTTCTGGAACACAAAGCCGAATGATGTTATCATTGTATACCTTGAATAAATATAGCTTGTTCCAATGATACTTCACTACTTCACGAAAAAATCTTTCTTTTTCATGGCCTATGACACCCAACTCCACATACTAAGGGGTTGCATCTACAACAAATAACTTCTCATCTGGGAATGTGTTGACAATTTTAAGTATGTTTTTATCTTCACTGCTAACTTCCAATCGAGACAATTGGTCTTACGGTCTTTTACCTCTTGCAACAGTAAGATCCAGCGTATCAATCTTGGTTTTGCATCCTTCTTTGTAAAAAGATATCTCAACGTTGAGTGATCAATAAATATAGTAACCTTTGTGCCAATAAGATAAAGACCATCTTGTCGAAAGCAAAGGCTATAGCCAACAATTCTTTCTCTGTAGTGGTATAATTGATTTAAGCCTTTGTAAGAGTTTTTCTAGAATAATAGATGGCGTGAAATATTTTTCCCATGCGTTGTCCTAGAACAGCACCCACAGCAAAGTCGCTTGCATTGCACATAGCTTCAAAAAGTTGAGACCAATCTGGTGCAATGACAATGGGTTCATTTACTAACTGCGCCTTTAATTGAATGAATGCCTCTAGACATGCATCGTTGAAGAGAAATTTTTGATTCTTTTCTAGCAATGAGCATAAGGGCTTTGCAATTTTTGATAAAACTCTAATAAATCTTTGGTAAAACACTGCCTGCCCAAGAAAACTGCAAATACCTTACTGCCTGCCCAAGAAAACTGCAAATACCTTTCACATTTGTAAATAGAGGTAATTTCTCAATGATTTCCACTTTAGCTTTGTCTACTTCAATGCCTTGAATAGAGATGCGATGGCCTAACACAATGCCTTCGGTTGCCATAAAATGATATTTTTCCCAATTTAGAACAAAATGTGTTTCTTCACATCGCGGCAATACTTTATCCAAATTGTCAGCGCAACGATCAAAACCATTCCCATAGATTGAGAAATCATCCATAAAAAACTCTAAATGATCTTTAATCATTTTCGAGAATATTGCCCTCATGCACCTTTGAAATGTGGCTGGTGTGTTGCAAAGACCGAAAAGCATATGGTGACAAGCAAAAGTATCAACGGGGTAGGTGAAAGTTGTTTTCTCTTGATCCTCTGGTGCAATAGAAACTTGATTGTACCCAGAATAGCCATCTAAGAAGCAGTAATAGGCTTTTCCAGCAAGCCTATCCAACATCTGGTCAATGAAAGGAAGTGGGAAGTGGTCCTTCCTTGTGGCAGCATTAAGTTTGTGATAATCCATACAGCCTTTCCATCCCATAGGGAAGTGTGTAGGAATTAATTTGTCTTTTTCGTTGCCAATCATAGTTATGCCACTCTTTTTAGGAACGCATTGCACTGGACTTACCCAATTGTTATCAGAAACATGTAACTAATTCCAGCATTAAGCCATTTTATAATTTCTTTCGTAACAACTTCCTTCATCTTCTCATTTAACCTTATTTGTTGCTTAATTGATTACTTTCCTTCATCTTCCAACTTGATCTTGTGCATGGAAAAATATGGACAAATTCCTCAGATATCAACAATACTCCAAGTAATAGCTCATTTATGTTGCTTAAGAATATGGACCAATTCATCGGATATCAACAATACTCCAACTTGATCTAGTATTGCGGAGACAATAATTGGGAGAGTATTGTTATCACCAAGAAAGACATATTTAAGATGAGTTGGTAGTGGTTTCAATTCCAGGGTAGGAGCTTCGTCAATACATGGCTTGAAAATTGGAGCTATTCTGTTGGCTAAGTCTAAGGATTGAATTTGCCATCCATGCCTGAGTTCAATATTCTTCCTCAATTAGATCATCTAGCATATCAACAATATGACATTCTTCTTTATCCTTGCATTGAATAGATTCGAAAACACTGAAGGTGTAACATCCCCAAACCCGGCCCATTCGTTACGACCGAATCTGGTTATGTTATTGAGGAAAAGACGGTTGAAAATCTTCTTAACTTAGAATTTAAAATAGGAAAATTTACTATCTTTTTGAAACCAAGTTCTTTTGAAAACACAACCAAAACTTACATGTTATAAAACGTCTGAATCAACCTTAGTGAATATATAAAGCCCATTTGGATAATCAAGTTGTTGAAATAAATTTGCCTTCACTTAGCAATTCAAATAAAAATCCAACCATATCTTAAAATAATAATAAAATAGTTTCCAAAATACATGAAGATCTAAAGGCCCTTATTACATATTTTATTTAAAACCAAATACTTAAAGTAAACCTGAAACGTTTAAACTCTTCTTTCTGCATGGGCCACCATGTGTCCTCTCCGAACCCGATCCAACTACGCGTCACCTGAAATGGTTAATGAAAAGAGTGAGTCCACTGACTCAGTGCATAACCATAACCCATATTTCCATCCGTATGGGCTTAGGCCATACCCACACAGCCATCGAAACAACTCATGCAAGAATGCATCTCAGCCCAACCCATTGTCCAACCGTACACCAACCTTAGCAGACTCCCTACCTAAGGCCGTGGCTAATCCACCACTGATCACATCGTGATCCATAAATCTTACCTCGGCAAACTCGCTGCTCGAGGCCGTGGCTGAGCCACCGATCAACCAAAGTGATCCAAATATCGTAATCTATCTACGGTGATGCACATAGCCATCAACCGCCGAGATGGGCATCGAGCCAACACCTCCCTTGAGGTAGCACACAGCTAATCCCCAAGCGCTAATGTAGCCGGAGCTATCATTAGACCACGTACACCTTGTGTACACTTCCTCCTTCGTCGAATCAAGCCCAAATCCCATGCAACTATATAAATGCAACAAGTTAAGTCATCATGTAACATGAGTATATAAATATTTATACATACATAAATACATCACAAATAATCTTACCATCACCAGTTCTCATAACTTATGCCATTATAAACGGCTTCCACACATAATACACATGTAACACGTTAGCAAACCAAAACCACAGATATAGTGCGATGATTACGCACCTAAATGATACCAAAACCCGAAACGCTACTTCTGCTTCTGCACCCGCAGACTAACGGACTTACGAAAGGTTCCCAGTGATAGGCTCTTCTCCCCTACAATCGGCCATGCTAACCACTACCCTTTGCTCTAACAAGAATCCACCACCTCCAGGAAGTTCGGCTCAGGGACTTGCAACAAAAGTGGAGTAAGAGAATAAATGGTGATTCGGCAATGACTCTAAAATGGTGTTGAGATATTCGGCAATGGCAGGCTTTTAAGGGTGATTTCGGTTTGAAGCAAGGTCAAAGAAAAGGGGTGAAGGGAGAGGGGAAAATGGATAAGCCAACTTCCGGCTTTGGCTACAACAAAATGAAAGGAAAAGAAAGGGTGTTCTTGACTTATTTTCGGCAAGAGACTAAGGGAAAATAAAATAGAAGAAGCAAGAACTTTTAGTGAGGGAGAAAGCAAATGGTGAATGAACAATGAGCACCTCCCCCCTATTTATAATATTCGGCCAAGCTACAACCCCCCAAAAAAAAATCCCTCAAATCTCTCCTACAACACCTCCCTTCCCTTCATTCAAAAATATTTGAAAAAGTCAACCTACCTAGCCAAATTCAAAAAGCAAAGACCAAGTCTTTGTCCATCTTTTAAGCCTCCCAAAATCGTCCAACACTCTACCTAGATGACGCAAAAACAAAGCCCCCTGTTGCCCTTGCGAATCGAACACTGGCCCCCCTTTCCCTTGCACCTGAGGCGTCACCTTGCCAAGCTCTTAGTGGCGCCTCCCTTGCCACTCAAGCTGCCCAATCTTTGTGTCTAATTCACCCAAATAATTCTCTTAAGACACCCACAACCAAGCTCCCCCCTTTTAGCCCCTAAAACTAAAAATTTACCAAAGCAACCTACCTGCACCTAGGGTTCTCAGGACCCCTAAAACTAACCCAAACACACACTAAAGTGTGCCAACACCCGAGCTAAGCACCAAAAGCCTAACCCCTAAAACCTGGGTGTTACAATGCTACCCTCCTTAAAATAATTTCGTCTCCGAAATTACTTAGCTAACGAACATCTGTACAACCTATCTTACTACCTTCGCTTATGCTGCGCAACTCTGATTAACAAGTTTTATGCATTAGAAATTCTTGTTTCACTGTTTTATCCACGAGCAATTTTATGTAATGAAGTTTCCGAGAGTAGTTCTTTCGAGCAATCAAGTTCCACTTCCTACCCAGGGGTATTTCCGTCATTTTCCTATCGGGGTATATCGGTAATAACCAAAGCGATTCAAAAACTTTAATAAGTCAGGATCTTTTTGAAATTCCAAAAAAATTGAAGAGTATTTTTGAAAATTTCGCAAATTAAAGATATAGCAGGATTTTAAAAACCAAGGGTATTTTGGTAATTTTTTGTCAACAGGGTAATTTTGTAAATTTCCAAAGTCGGAGTATTATTTTTGCCATACAGAAAATTGGGTACTTTTGCAAAAATAAGAAAATTTTATTAAACTTGGGGTTAAACCGAAAATTTTGAAAGTTAGGGGCATTTTAGTAATTTTTAACACAGGGGTATTTTCGTAAATTTTCACAAACCAAAATATCTTAATATTTCGAAACCTCAAGATTTTGATATTTTATAAAGTAAAAAATCATTTTATCAAAAGTTGAAGGTAGTACGGTAATTTTGCAATACAGGGGCATTTTTGTAATTTTGCCACTAGGGCATTTTGGGAAATTTTGTAAATCGAGACAACTTTTTTTCAAAATCTGATTTAGAGTTTTACAAACCAAAGGGGTAAAGTTGGAAAAAAATTTTAAAACAGAAAGTTTTTTAAAAAAAAACAGCAAGGCTAGTTCCCTTTCGGGTTTTAATAATCGGTTTAGCCTATGAACAAGTCCTCTTGGTTAAGGTGAACCAAAGCTACGCACCAGGTAGGATTCCTGCGAAGAGGAGGTGAGTCACGAGGACTGTTTAAGTACCAAGCTCTTCTGGATCCAATCCTAGACATGCGTACCAAGGTTACCACACCTTAACTCGGCGACTTACTCCACAGGTTTGTTTAAGAGCTTTAAGTTTTATGCAAATGTTTGAGTAGTCTAATCCTAGGGTCCAACAGATCCTAGTATTCCATTCTACGAGCCCAAACTAAGCCCATAATAAATCACACCAACAAAACACTTCAAAAAGGTCCGAAGTACTTACCTGGTGGACTTCGGGTCGGAGACACAGGTGCCATGCCAGAATAACCTGAAAACTTTTATAAAAGCCTATTTTTTTTTCAAAAAACCCATTTTTTGAAAATTGTTTCGGGCCCAAAACCCTCAAAGCCGAGTTTTGAACCGGGCTCTGATACCAAACTGTAACATCCCCAAACCCGGCCCATTCGTTACGACCGAATCTGGTTATGTTATTGAGGAAAAGACGGTTGAAAATCTTTTTAACTTAGAATTTAAAATAGGAAAATTTACTATCTTTTTGAAACCAAGTTCTTTTGAAAACACAACCAAAACTTACATGTTATAAAACGTCTGAATCAACCTTAGTGAATATATAAAGCCCATTTGGATAATCAAGTTGTTGAAATAAATTTGCCTTCACTTAGCAATTCAAATAAAAATCCAACCATATCTTAAAATAATAATAAAATAGTTTCCAAAATACATGAAGATCTAAAAGCCCTTATTACATATTTTATTTAAAACCAAATACTTAAAGTAAACCTAAAACGTTTAAACTCTTCTTTCTGCATGGGCCACCATGTGTCCTCTCCGAACCCGATCCAACTACGCGTCACCTGAAATGGTTAATGAAAAGAGTGAGTCCACTGACTCAGTGCATAACCATAACCCATATTTCCATCCGTATGGGCTTGGGCCATACCCACACAGCCATCGAAACAACTCATGCAAGAATGCATCTCAGCCCAACCCATTGTCCAACCGTACACCAACCTTAGCAGACTCCCTGCCTAAGGCCGTGGCTAATCCACCACTGATCACATCGTGATCCATAAATCTTACCTCGGCAAACTCGCTGCTCGAGGCCGTGGCTGAGCCACCGATCAACCAAAGTGATCCAAATATCGTAATCTGTCTACGGTGATGCACATAGCCATCAACCGCCGAGATGGGCACCGAGCCAACACCTCCCTTGAGGTAGCACACAGCTAATCCCCAAGCGCTAATGTAGTCGGAGCTATCATTAGACCACGTACACCTTGTGTACACTTCCTCCTTCATCGAATCAAGCCCAAATCCCATGCAACTATATAAATGCAACAAGTTAAGTCATCATATAACATGAGTATATAAATATTTATACATACATAAATACATCACAAATAATCTTACCATCACCAGTTCTCATAACTTATGCCATTATAAATGGCTTCCACACATAATACACATGTAACACGTTAGCAAACCAAAACCACAGAAATAGTGCGATGATTACGCACCTAAATGATACCAAAACCCGAAACGCTACATCTGCTTCTGCACCCGCAGACTAACAGACTTACGAAAGGTTCCCATCGATAGGCTCTTCTCCCCTACAATCGGCCTTGCTAACCACTACCCTTTGCTCTAACAAGAATCCACCACCTCCAGGAAGTTCGGCTCAGGGACTTGCAACAAAAGTGGAGTAAGAGAATAAATGGTGATTCGGCAATGACTCTAAAATGGTGTTGAGATATTCGGCAATGGCAGGCTTTTAAGGGTGATTTCGGTTTGAAGCAAGGTCAAAGAAAAGGGGTGAAGGGAGAGGGGAAAATGGATAAGCCAACTTTCGGCTTTGGCTACAACAAAATGAAAGGAAAAGAAAGGGTGTTCTTGACTTATTTTCGGCAAGAGACTAAGGGAAAATAAAATAGAAGAAGCAAGAACTTTTAGTGAGGGAGAAAGCAAATGGTGAATGAACAATGAGCACCTCCCCCCCTATTTATAATATTCGGCCAAGCTGCAACCCCCCAAAAAAAATCCCTCAAATCTCTCCTACAACACCTCCCTTCCCTTCATTCAAAAATATTTGAAAAAGTCAACCTACCTAGCCAAATTCAAAAAGCAAAGACCAAGTCTTTGTCCATCTTTTAAGCCTCCCAAAACCGTCCAACACTCTACCTAGATGACGCAAAAACAAAGCCCCCTGCAGCCCTTGCGAATCGAACACTGGCCCCCCTTTCCCTTGCACCTGAGGCGTCACCTTGCCAAGCTCTTAGTGGCGCCTCCCTTGCCACTCAAGCTGCCCAATCTTTGTGTCTAATTCACCCAAATAATTCTCTTAAGACACCCACAACCAAGCTCCCCCCTTTTAGCCCCTAAAACTGAAAATTTACCAAAGCAACCTACCTCCACCTAGGGTTCTCAGGACCCCTAAAACTAACCCAAACACACACTAAAGTGTGCCAACACCCGAGCTAAGCACCAAAAGCCTAACCCCTAAAACCGGGGTGTTACAGAAGGTATCGTGCTCATCATTAAGTCGTACGGTCATTTCACCTTTGTAAACATCAATAAGAGTTCGTCCAGTGGCTAAAAATGGTCGCCCCAAGATTATGGAACCTTATTGTCTGCCTTGCAGTTAAGTATGATAAAATCAGCAGGAAAAATGAATTTGTCCACACGAACTAAGATATCTTTCTGAGCCAAGGATCGACCAACTAGTTGTAATGTCACTACAGTAGGTTTCAGGTGACCAATTCCCTACTTTCTGAGAGTGGATAGTGGCATTAGGTTAATGCTAGCTCCCAAGTCACATAAAGCTTTGCCCAAATAATGGTTGGCAATTGAACATGGGATTGTAAAGCTCCTAGGTTCTTTCATTTTGGGGGCAACTTATTTGTCAAAATAGCACTACAACCTTTTGTGAGTGCAATTGTTTCTATATCATTAAATGAATATTTACATGAAGTTGCTTCAGTGTGTTTAGGATGTAACAACCCGTTTTCAGTGAAATCGGAACAGTGGTTTCGGGAACATAAATCTGAAGTTAAAAAACTTATTTTATTGCCTAGAGTATGATAGAAGTACCGTATAAAAAATTTGTTACGACATTTTACCATTTATTTGCTTAATTTGATAAAAGGACTAAATCGCGTAAAATGCAAAAGTTGAGTTCTAATAGCTAAAGGTATTTAATAGCTATAGAACTTTAAAGTGGAGGTCCTTACATGGTAATTAGCCCATTAATGTTGATAGTGGATGAGCATGGCTTGACACTTATGTAATTATTAAAGATTATAAAGGTTAATTTTGGAAATTAGTAATTAAAGGCTAATTAGCAGAAAACGAAATTAATCATCATCTTCCATTATCTATCTTCAACCGAATATGAAAGCAAGAAATCATTTTTGTTAAAGCTTCATTCCACCATTCCTATTTCTTTCAATTAGGTATGTATTTTTAATCCGTTTTTAAAAATTTTTATGTTTCTGGGATCATTGTAGCATAATCTAGCTATCTCGGGGACTAATTTGTGAACCCGTTAAACTATTAGGGTTTTACCATTGATGAACATGCTTGAGGTTTGAAGTTTTATGATAGAAAATGGATGATTGTTGTTAGATAAACAAATTTTTTAAAGGTATTTTTGATGAAATTATCAATTAGGGGCTAAATTGAAAAATGTGATAAATTCGTGGTAAAATTTGTGAATTTGTGAAATATATGGTGTAACACCCCAAACCCGGCCTAGACGTTACAATCGAATCTGACATGTCACATCGAAGTGTTTTTCAAAATTAGGCTTGTTGAGAGAAATCCGTTTTTAAACAATAGTCGTCTTTGTTACTGTTGGTTTCTTAGTTGGTTAAAAACCCACGGAAGCTACTCCAATTAATGCCATTTTGAATTTTGAAAATATTTGTTTGTCTTTTTAAAACAGCTATTATTTTTGAAAACTTATTTGTATCAGTTTGGCAGTTTCAAAATAAGAAATTAAACCCAATAAAAAGAAAATAAAATCACTAGAGGCCTTATTACATAAATATCAACCCCAATATAAAAATTTAAATAACTAGGTATAAATAAAATAATCGCGAACATGTGGCCACCTCTGAGTCCCTCGCAGCTCCAAATCATCTAAGGCTGGGGATTACCTGTACAGTTAAGAGAAAAGGGTGAGTTACGAGAACTCAGTGTGTAATCCCCTATCATGCAGTAACAGTCTGGGCCTGAGCCCTATTCAGAAATAGTACAGTGCGGGCCTTAGCCCATTATAGTAATCAATGTGAGCCTAAGCCCAATACAGAACCAATATGGTGCACGTATGAGCCCACCCCACCCCAATCCAACCAACACACCACCTATACCAACCAACACAGCATGTGGGGATAAAATCGACCCACCCAACCAACACACCAAAATTACAGTGTAGCTGCCAGTAATAACAGAATATATGGCAAAGCCACCAGTAACAGTAATGCAGCAAGGCTGCCAGTAATAGTAACGCAGCAAGGCTACCAGTAACAGTATATGTGGCAAAGCCACCAGTACAATATACTTCCTCCAAAACAGCATCCCACCCTATGCAATATGTCATGTCATAAATCATACGTATATGCAGAATGTCATACTCAGTAACAAATATATACAAGCATGAATACATCCGTGATTTTACTCCTTAGGGGTATTTTAGTCATTTCACCCTTAGGGGTATTTAATCATTTTAGTCTTTAGGGGTATTTCAGTCATTTCACCATTAGGGGTATTTCAGTCATTTTACTCATTAGGGGTATTTCAGTCATTTTACTACCTTCCCAAAGGTCTATAGTCGCTTCGAGCGACACAGATAACACATATGGTCGAAACGGTAAAAATGGGCCCAAAGCCCAAAATTCAGCCCAAGTGGGCCCTCAAGCTCGTATGGCCCATTTAGCCCAATTTTTGTCATGGCTATGTGAGCGTTACAGCCCAGTTCAATAATTTCCACTTATTGTGGATTTATTCTGTGTAGGGCCTACGAGCCCATTGGGCCCAACGAGGCCCATAACGACCTAAGAGCACGAGGACGCTCGTGGTGGCTATCGCCCATGATTGTGGGCTCGGTTTACCACATGAGCGCTCGTCTGCTTTTTGGCTTTTTGACTTTTTGACTTTTCGACTTTTGTCGACTCACAAGAATGATAGTGTGATTACAGACCTTTTTATGGAGTCGTTCCAAGATCTATGAGCACCTGACCCAGATTCATCGAGATCCAATGTTAGTCATTAACTGTTAAGGTAACACCCTCTTAATAACTCTTAATCCGAAATATCCTTCTTACCTTGTTTGAATGAGGGTAACTTTAATCCCTCAACCATCACACGCCTTCGCTGCTTTCCTAAAGTACAGTCAAGAGCTGATTAGTAAGTGGTAGGGCATATTCGGCCAACCCCAAAAACATGAGGTAACCTTATTACCTTATCGGGCATTTTGGGAATGAAAGTGTGACTCCTCCAAGCCGTTCACACTTCACCACTCCTTGAGGAAGACCCTAGAACCGCACTGAGTGCGGAACGAGAAGAATGAAATAACAATCAGTTAATGGGGTTATTTAGTTTTGGAAAAGAAAGGAAGAGTATAGGTGCATTCGATTTTAAAAGAAACGAAGTGAATAGATTTTGATCACTTATTGATAGTTAGAGCCTTTGTAGTAGATCGACGCAGAGAAGGATTAACAACAGTGATATTCGGCCAATAAGGAATAGAAGATGAACGGAAGTTAAAATAAGAGAAGGGAAGGTTCGGCTATGAGAGAAAGAAAATATCAAAGATGAGGAGAAGAATGACAGGAATGGTCAGAAGGGGAATGACACGGGTGGTAAATTTCGTAGTACAGATAAGACGTGAGAGAACCCAAAATGAAAAAAGGTGAAAAACCCCAATCTCTCAGCAAAGAAATTCGGCACTCTCCTATCAACACTCATAAGAACCGAAAAAGGAAATCCTAGTGCCGAAAATGCTCCCTCTTTTCCCCTATCCAAATTTCACTAAGACCTCAGTGTCCCACATGGCCACAACTCTCCTCATACTCCCAACTCCTTGAAAATCTCCAGAAATCACTCCCCTTATCCCTCTTTGATATCCTTCACAACAACACCAAGACCAATTCAAACTTCACCTTGCAGAGTTTCAGTCCAACTCCACTTCTCCTTGTAACACCCCAAACCCGGCCTAGACGTTACGACCGGATCTGGCATGTCACATGAAAGGAATGTCAAAAAAAATTGTGCGTTCCTTAAAAAGTTTGTATTCTTTTTGAAACTCCGTGTTTTGTGGTTTGTTTATAAAAGCCGATTCATTTCAATGCCCATTTTACAAAGTTGTTATTAATTTGAATAAAATTTGTATTTGTTGTGAAAATCGAGCTTAAGTAATTTAGAATAGAAAAACAGTTTATTATCATTTTAGGAAAATCCCATATTGAACATTTAATAATAAACAGTAACCAAATTGAAAGCTAAAACCAAATAAAATACCAAAGGCCTTATTACATAACAAAATCCCAAAATTTAAAAGTAGGTTTAAATAAAAGAACCGAGTTTACGAGGAAACATTGCAGGGCCACCACAAGTCTGCCTCGGCTCCCAAATCCGCGATCTACTGATTACCTGAAACATTTAAAAAGAGGGGGTGAGTTCACGAAAACTCAGTGTGTAATTCCCCTTACGAGTGATAACTGGGCCTAAGCCCACAAAAGCAGATTGGGCCTTAGCCCTCACAATAACATACTTGGCCGAAGCACCCATAAATCGAATCAGGCCGTAGCCCTAACATCACAGTATAGCAGATAACACATGCCAAATGATGCAAAACCCAATCCCAGCCTAAATTTCCATCCGCTACACACCACCCGTACCTGCCAATCACACCAGTGGGGATTACTAAATCGACCCTCCATCCGCTACACACCCTCGAAGGCAGTCGCTGCAGTCGACTGCTCATCGCCCTTAATACGTGGCATAGCCACCGGATAATGTGACAACGTCACCGGAAACATAATATTGTGACATGAGTCACCAGATTAATGTGGTAAAACCACCAGAACACTTCCCCTTTTCATTATCATATCCCCAACCCCATGCAAACATAGTAATTCGAGTATGCAGTATGTCATGTATGCAAAAAATATATCAAATATAAGAATAACATGAATTACCATCATAACAAGATAGACATAAAACAACAAAATCAAGCTAATCAACCTCTAAGGGTATAATCGTAATTTTAACTACTAAGGGTATTTTCGTGATTTACCCACCAAGGGTATTTTCATAAATTCGCACCTGCAATGGCCTTTCCGAAGACCTAATGTCGCCACCAGCGACTCAGCTACCATTTTCGGTCCTTATCGGACTATTGGGCCTAAAACCCGATTTCGGCCCATTCGGGCCCACACGCTCGTGTGGCCCACCTAGCACAAATCTAGCCACGTATATAAGTTCCACCTAGTCTAGTCCAACATATACTAAACAATCATACAATTTACTCATTTGGGCCCACTTCAGCCCATCGTGGCCCAAGCAGCCCAACCCACAAGAATACTACTGATGGCCTCAACTATCGTGTCGAAGCCCCACACGTGCGCTCGCACGCTCGTGTGGCTACTATTGCCGTGACCGGCACTTCGGCCTTTGCCGCTCTACAGCTAGAGTAGAGAAGTACATACCTGATAGGACTCTGGTGTTAATCCGCGCTCCGACCACTCCTGTGCCCAAACGCCCTCCAAGATGTGTTTACTCTCCTCCTAGGATGCTCTTTATATAGCTAGCTCTTCACCTTCATTCTTTGTGTCATTCCGATGTGGGATCCCTTCGTCAGTAGAGTTTAAATTCAACTAAAACTCTTGCCATCCTATCTGCAAAATAAATACTCCTTTGCTTCTCACGAGATTCGAACCCAGGCTCCCTTGCAACATAATCCACACCGCTAACCACTTGGCCACAAGCTCCTCTTGTGTCTTAAACCATGTGCAACTAAATATAAACTATGGCCCAAATTCTAATATCCAAGTAAAAAGAAACCAAAATGCAAAAGTCAAGACTTGAACCTTGGACCTCCTTCCTTCCTTGTGGCGTCACCCCCTTGTCTCTTATGTGGCATCACTTTGCCACTACACCACACACTCCACTTGTGTCATTTTCCTCCACTTTTATTCTTAAGGCCTACCTGCCAACTTCCAGGGTTTTTTCCACCTAAAACCAAAATTTCCCTAAAGCCTAAATTTGATCCCGGGACTTCCTAGAAGTCCTCTAACCTTCCAAAATCACTTACCTAATAAGTCTAACTTGCATTAATATTGATCTCTAAAATTTTAAACGCTACTACGCCTAAGGCCCATTGGGCCCAATCCTACTAGGCCCAATTTTAGGATGTTACAAATCTACCCTCCTTAAAGAAATTTCGTCCTCGAACTTTCCAACTAACTAACAGTCGTACATCCTAATTTACAACACTACGCCCACGCTGCGAACTCTGATTATAATAACACTAATACCCTATCTAACTAAATCTTGGAACCCCTTCACATAACCAACTATCTAACACCGGAGCAAACAGATATTTTTCCCACATACATACAACTCCTATATTCAAGCATCACATCCACACATTGCAGAATAAATACAATCATTCAGCATATAATAGAATATAGTAAAAAGGAAACTTACGGATTTGGTGCCAGAGACTCGGGTGCCATACTTCCAGAAAATAGATATATATTTTTCTAAACCATTTTCCAAACCATCCTTTGAAAATATTTTTGAACCCAAACTCACAGCCGAGTTTTTGAACCTAGGCTCTGATACCATAATTGTAAAACCCCAAACCCGGCCTAAACGTTACGACCAGATCTGGCATGTCACATGAAAAGAATGTCAAAAAAAACTGTGCGTTCGTAAAAAGTTCGTATTCTTTTTGAAACTCCGCGTTTTGTGGTTTTTTTATAAAAGCCGATTCATTTCAATGCCCATTTTACAAAGTTGCTTTAATTTGAATAAAATTTGTATTTATTGTGAAAATCGAGCTTAAGTAATTTTGAATAAAAAACGGTTTATTATCATTTTAGGAAAATCCCATATTGAACATTTAATAATAAACAGTAACCAAATTGAAAGCTAAAATTAGATAAAATACCAAAGGCCTTATTACATAACAAAATCCCAAAATTTAAAAGTAGGTTTAAATAAAAGAACCGAGTTTACGAGAAAACATTGCAGGGCCACCACAAGTCTGCCTCAGCTCCCAAATCCGCGATCTACTGATTACCTAAAACATTTAAAAAGAGGGGGTGAGTTTACGATAACTCAGTGTGTAATTCCCCTTACGAGTGATAACTGGGCCTAAGCCCACAAAAGCAGATTGGGCTTTAGCCCTCACAATAACATACTTGGCCGAAGCACACATAAATCGAATTAGGCCGTAGCCCTAACATCACAGTATAGCAGATAACACATGCCAAATGATGCAAAACCCAATCCTAGCCTAAATTTCCATCTGCTACACACCACCCGTACCTGCCAATCACACCAGTGGGGATTACTAAATCGACCCTCCATCCGCTACACACCCTCGAAGGCAATTGCTGCAGTCAACTGCTCATCTCCCTTAATACGTGGCATAGCCACCTGATAATGTGACAACGTCACCGGAAACATAATATTGTGACATGAGTCCCCAGATTAATGTGGTAAAACCACCAGAACACTTCCCCTTTTCATTATCATATCCCCAACCCCATGCAAACATAATAATTCGTGTATGCAGTATGTCATGTATGCAAAACATATATCAAATATAAGAATAAAATGAATTACCATCATAACCAGATAGACATAAAACAACAAAATCAAGCTAATCAACCTCTAAGGATATAATCGTAATTTTACCTACCAAGGGTATTTTCGTAATTTACTTACCAATGGTATTTTCATAAATTCACACCTGAAATGGCCTTTCCGAAGGACTAATGTTGCCACCAGCGACTCAGCTACCATTTTCGGTCCTTATCAGACTATTGGGCCTAAAACCCGATTTCGGCCCATTCGGGCCCACACGCTCGTGTGGCCCACCTAGCACAAATCTAGCCACGTATATAAGTTCCACCTAGTCTAGTCCAACATATACTAAACAATCATACAATTTACTCATTTGGGCCCACTACAGCCCATCGTGGCCCAAGCAGCCCAACCCACAAGAATACTACTGATGGCCTCAACTATCGCATCGAAGCCCCACACGTGCGCTGGCACGCCCGTGTGGCTACTATTGCCGTGACCGGCACTTCGGCATTTGCCGCTCTACAGCTAGAGTAGAGAAGTACACACCTGATAGGACTCTGGTGTTAATCCCCGCTCCGACCACTCCTGTGCCCAAACGCCCTCCAAGATGTGTTTACTCTCCTCCTAGGATGCTCTTTATATAGCTAGCTCTTCACCTTCATTCTTAATGTCTTTCAGATGTGGGATCCCTTCGTCAGTAGAGATTAAATTCAGAAACTCTTGTCGTCCAATCCGCAAAATAAATACTCCTTTGCTTCTCACGAGATTCGAACCCAGGCTCCCTTGCAACATAATCCACACCGCTAACCACTTGGCCACAAGCTCCTCTTGTGTCTTAAACCATGCGAAACTAAATATAAACTATGGCCCAAATTCTAAGATCCAAGTAAAAAGAAACCAAAATGCAAAAGCCAAGACTTGAACCTTGGACCTCCTTCCTTCCTTGTGGCGTCACCCCCTTGTCTCTTATGTGGCATCACTTTGCCACTACACCACACACTCCACTTGTGTCATTTTCCTCCACTTTTATTCTTAAGGCCTACCTGCCAACTTCCAGGGATTTTTCCACCTAAAACCAAAATTTCCCTAAAACCTAAATTTGATCCCGGGACTTCCTATAAGTCCTCTAACCTTCCAAATTCACTTACCTAATAAGTCTAGCTTGCATTAATACTGTTCTCTAAAATTTTAAATGCTACTACGCCTAAGGCCCATTGGGCCCATCCTACTAGGCCCAATTTTAGGATGTTACAAATCTACCCTCCTTAAAGAAATTTCGTCCTCGAAATTTCCAACTAACTAACAGTCGTACATCCTAACTTACAACACTACGCCCACGCTGTGCACTCTGATTCTAATAACACTAATACCCTATCTAACTAAATCTTGGAACCCCTTCACATAAGCAACTATCTAACACCGGAGCAAACAGATATTTTTCCCACATACATACAACTCCTATATTCAAGCATCACATCCACACATCGCAGAATAAATACAATCATTCAGCATATAATAGAATATAGTAAAAAGGAAACCTACGGATATGGTGCCAGAGACTCGGGTGCCATACTTCCAGAAAATAGATATATATTTTTCTAAACCATTTTCTAAACCATCATTTGAAAATATTTTTGAACCCAAACTCACAGCTGAGTTTTTGAACCTAGGCTCTGATACCATAATTGTAACACCCCAAACCTGGCCTAGACGTTACGACCGGATCTGGCATGTCACATGAAAGGAATGTCAAAAAAAAACTGTGCGTTCGTTTAAAAGTTCGTATTCTTTTTGAAACTCTGCGTTTTGTGGTTTGTTTATAAAAGCCGAATCATTTCAATGCCCATTTTACAAAGTTGTTATTAATTTGAATAAAATTTGTATTTATTGTGAAAATCGAGCTTAAGTAATTTTGAATAAAAAACGGTTTATTATCATTTTAGGAAAATCCCATATTGAACATTTAATAATAAACAGTAACCAAATTGAAAGCTAAAACCAAATACAATACCAAAGGCCTTATTACATAACAAAATCCCAAAATTTAAAAGTAGGTTTAAATAAAAGAACCGAGTTTACGAGAAAATATTGCAGGGCCACCACAAGTCTGCCTCGGCTCCCAAATCCGCGATCTACTGATTACCTGAAACATTTAAAAAGAGGGGGTGAGTTTATGAAAACTCAGTGTGTAATTCCCCTTACGAGTGATAACTGGGCCTAAGCCCACAAAAGCAGATTGGGCCTTAGCCCTCACAATAACATACTTGGCCGAAGCACCCATAAATCGAATCAGGCCGTAGCCCTAACATCACAGTATAGCAGATAACACATGCCAAATGATGCAAAACCCAATCCCAGCCTAAATTTCCATCCGCTACACACCACCCGTACCTGCCAATCACACCAGTGGGGATTACTAAATCGACCCTCCATCCGCTACACACCCTCGAAGGCAGTCGCTGCAGTCGACTGCTCATCGCCCTTAATACGTGGCATAGCCATCGGATAATGTGACAACGTCACTGGAAACATAATATTGTGACATGAGTCACCAGATTAATGTGGTAAAACCACCAGAACACTTCCCCTTTTCATTATCATATCCCCAACCCCATGCAAACATAGTAATTTGAGTATGCAGTATGTCATGTATGCAAAAAATATATCAAATATAAGAATAACATGAATTACCATCATAACAAGATAGACATAAAACAACAAAATCAAGCTAATCAACCTCTAAGGGTATAATCGTAATTTTAACTACTAAGGGTATTTTCGTGATTTACCCACCAAGGGTATTTTCATAAATTCGCACCTGCAATGGCCTTTCCGAAGACCTAATGTTGCCACCAGCGACTCAGCTACCATTTTCGGTCCTTATCGGACTATTGGGCCTAAAACCCGATTTCGGCCCATTCGGGCCCACACGCTCGTGTGGCCCACCTAGCACAAATCTAGCCACGTATATAAGTTCCACCTAGTCTAGTCCAACATATACTAAACAATCATACAATTTACTCATTTGGGCCCACTTCAGCCCATCGTGGCCCAAGCAGCCCAACCCACAAGAATACTACTGATGGCCTCAACTATCGCGTCGAAGCCTCACACGTGCGCTCGCACGCTTGTTTTGTAAGAGTATGCCCAAAGATCAATCATGAGATGGTTGTAATAACATACTTAATTTACCATGTTTATTAATATAAAGCGTTGTCATTATTATTTCAGTTTTTCTTTCTGTGTGTATAGATAAACTGTTTTATAATAATGTCCTGAGAATAATATGATTATTCTTAAAAGATCCTTAGTCGAGTATTATTGTTGACTAGGACAATAATAATGCATTAAGACTAACATGTAGTTGATTGATGATAAAGAGTTGTCATTGATATGGAGTGTCAAAATCAATGCATGAATATGTGTGTTAGAGAACAATATATTGGATTGACCCGCTATGAGTATGCTTCTTGGATTATTATGTAATTGTCACAACATTACTCATAGTGATTAATATGTATATGATCCTCAAACTTGAGATCATTATTATCCCAGCATCGTGAGTTGTATATTTTGATACAGTCAAACGTACACCGTAACAGGTTGTTCTATAAAGGCTGATGTTGGATATACCACAATCTATGTAGAGGGATATGGTTGATCAATAAAGGATAAGTCCCTCCTACATAATAGGAGTAATATCTTAGGCCACTTGATTGAGTGAGACTAGAAATGCATGGCCATGCTCAAATAAGTTGATATGAGATGTCATACTAATTTGTATATCATAGTCTACTCAAGATATCAAGAAACATGGGATGGACTATGCAAGTGTGACTATCCCATGACTTGTATCCGTTCCAGAGATAAAGGACTTAAGGATTAATGCATGAAAGGTTAATCACGAAAGGTTATGTCGAATCATGACTTCTTGTAACTTAGGTAGCAATGATGCATTGCTAGATGCCACTCATTGTCTGTGACAATAGAATCGTTCTAGTATTACTGCTAACGTTGCAAGAACCTACAGGGTCACACTCTATGGTTGAAATGAACGGAATAAAATATAGTTGGTATTGTGCTTGGTTGTCACATAAATTAAATTAATTAAAGAATTAATTTAATTGGGCAATCAAATAATGAACATATTATATGTACAAGGATGTTGTACACATAATGATAACATAATTTTATTAATATATGAATTTGATTCATATATAAATTTAAATAAATATAGTTTACCGGAATCCTTATTATAATTAATGTAATTATAATTTTCAGATATAATTAATGTAATTATAATTTTCGGTTAAAAACTTTATTGTATTTATTTAATCTTGTAATACATTCAAGAGATACCAATTATAAAAGGCCCAATTAAGAGGATACCTATTATAAAAGGCCCAATGAGAAAGGTACCCATTATAAAAGGTATTAAAAGGAGACAAAACTCAATATGAAAAACCCTAAGTGATTGCTTGTTAGGTCTGGCAGCCGTCAAGCAAATAAGCCTCCAAAACAATTTTGGAGATTTCTTCCGTTCATAGTCAAACCGGGTGGATTACGTAGAGGCCGACATCGGAAAAGGTTGAGGCTTGATTCGACAGTAGATCAAAACTCTTGTTGCCAAGGCGTCGCTGTCTACTCAGATTGAAGTTTTGGTAATTTTGAAACCTTTATTTCACCCCGATTCGTTCCTCACACATGGATCCATGATTTGGATCACCAGATCTAATTTTATTCTGCTGCGCCATGGGGTACCGGCGTTCCAACAGTGGTATCAGAGCCACTTGTGTGATACGAACTCGGGTTTAAATACTTGGGTGATGCAATTGTATGAGATACATGTTTTGATCTTACTATATTTTCGATTGTTTAAATCGTTTAAGCATAATCTGATAATTGTTCCTTTCGGTAATTGATTAAGTGTTAATCATGGTGTTGTGGCCTATTCGATTTTATGTTATTACTGTTAACTATTAACAAATCTGTAATAATGCGACGGTGGTATTTATAGTTTCCAGTAAGTGTTAACTGGCTAGTGGAACAAGGGTTGTTCCGATATGAAACCTCAAGGATTAAAATCATAAAAACACGATTCTGTTGATAAAAATTTATCAAATCGTGAGGCTTCACAAGGCTTCCTCCGACATCCTCAGACCCCCGCAAAAAAATTGTTAATAAAATAAATTTATAAACTTGATGGGCCACAAAAGGTTGAAAGGATATTTTATAATTCACCTTAGCAAAAAAAAAAAATGCATTGAATTATGTATGCTATTTTTGACATGCACGGTGTTTGAAATGCATAGTTATAGCCCAATGACCCATTCGATAAAAGGTTTTATTTTTTTTAAAATACGGCCTACGTGTCGTGCTTACTACTATTCTCTTGTATTTCTCTTCTCATCTTATTCCCTCGTATGTAAAACGAGTTTCTGCATATTGTAATTTGCAAGAGTTGCTGTGGGCCAAACAAGAAGGAAGGTGGGACAATGATTGTGAATGATAGCTTGTGAAAGGGCTTACACCTTTAGGTTTCCTTTTGGTTTTCCCATTGGCTTGGGTTGAACCACTTTAGTTTATGGGCTATAACTATTGCATTTATTTATTGCTTTATTTATTCATGTATGAGATGCTATGGATGATAATAAACCTTGTTGATAATAAACCCTATTAATTGATGGGATCGATTAGAAGACTAAATGGGCTAAAGTAGACCATAATTGGTGAGATGCAACAACCTTAATAAAATCCCTCTATTAAAATATTAAGTCAACATGGCCTTCCAATTTTGCCCTCGTTAAGGCCTCGATCAATACTATGTAGGTTCTGCCAAAGCGAAGTACTAGTATTTATCTTGGTTAAACGCGAAGAATAAACAAGTGATATTCGCTGGTTAAAAAATTGGTTAATGACTTAACTAGGTTACTCTAATAGGATTAGAAACCTAGAGGCAAATAAATCGGATAAATCATAAGATGATTAGAACAAGAGTTGTTCACCAAATATTAGGAGTTACATATGATGTAATTAGAAAATGTTGCTTACCTAAATAACCATAATCTTAAGAGTAAAGCCAAAGCTGACTTAAGAGGTGGTGAAATATGGATCCTTAACCTACTAGAAATACTTTTGAGAAAGTTTTTCCGAAATTAATATACGAGGGTTATTAATTTTGAAATAAAATAGTGGGAATATCATTTAATAAAGTCTTTTTAATGATTGATATAAAATTGGTAAATTTACTCACATGCATATTTAATTGTTGTAGATATATTATGGCTGCAAACACTAGCACACTCTCATTGCGATCGGTCCTTGAGAAGGACAAATTGAATGGTTTGAATTTTCTTGATTGGTTCCGTAACTTGAGGATTGTCCTTAAACAAGAACGGAAATTATATGTCATTGAACAACCACTTCCTAATGAACCACCCGCTAATGCCTCGAGGACTGATAGAGATGCTTACAAGAAGTATCTCGATGACATGATAGATGTTGGATGTCTTATGCTTGCCACTATGAATCCTGAACTTCAGAAGCAACATGAGGACATGGTTGCTTATGATATGATCGAGCACCTGAAAGAACTTTATCAGGAACAAGCACGGCAAGAGAGGTTTGATATCTCTAAGGCCTTATTCCAATGTAAGTTGGCTGAAGGAAGCCCAGTAGGACCTCATGTCCTTAAGATGATTGGCTATATTGAAAGCTTGTCTAAGCTTGGGTTTCCATTGAGCCAAGAGTTGGCCACTGATGTTATTTTACAATCGTTGCCGGATAGCTACAGCCAGTTTGTCCTCAATTTCAATATGAATGAAATTGACAAGACTTTACCACAATTGCTCAGTATGTTACGAACTACTGAAGGCAACTTGAAAAAGGTTGGACCCAAGCCCATACTGATGGTCCGTAATAACAAGGGCAAGGGAAAGGCCAAAGTTCAAACAAAGCCCAAGGGCAAAGGTAAGCCCAAATTTGGAAAAGGAAAGGCTGCACTGAAACCTAAAGGTGGGGTGTTTAAGGAAGGAAACTGTTTTCATTATGGTGTGACTGGACATTGGAAACGGAACTGCCCTGCCTATCTTGAAGAAGTCAAGAAGGCTAAAGCAAGCGGAATGTCTACTTCAGGTATTTATGTTATTGATATTAATTTATCAACTACTACTTCTTGGGTATTAGATACTGGTTGTGGTTCTCATATTTGTACTTCTGTACAGGGACTACAAAGGAGTAGGACTTTGGCTAGAGGAGATGTGGACCTACGAGTTGGAAATGGAGCAAAAGTTGCTGCATTAGCTGTGGGAACATATACTTTATCTTTGCCTAGTGGACTTGATTTATGTTTAGAGGATTGTTATTTTGTGCCCATTTTGACTAAAAACATTATTTCAATTTCTTTTTTAGACAAAATTGGTTTCGAGATAATTATTAAGAATAATTGTTGTTCATTTTATCTCAATAATGTTTTCTATGGTTCGGCACAATTGATTAATGGCCTCTATATTTTAGATCAAACGAATCTCATTTACAACATAAATACTAAAAGATCTAAAATAAATGACTCAAATCAAACTTATCTTTGGCATTGTCGTTTGGGCCACATAAGTGAGAAACGCATATCCAAACTCCATAGAGATGGTCTCTTGAATTCATTTGTTTTTGAACAATTTGAAGTATGTGAATCTTGCTTATTGGGAAAAATGACTAAATCTCCTTTTTCTGGAAAAGGTGAACGAGCTAGTGATTTATTGGGCCTAATACATTCTGATGTATGTGGACCAATAAATACACAGGCCAGAGGTGGATTTCACTACTTCATTACTTTCACTGATGATTTCAGTAGATATGGGTATGTTTATCTCATGCGCCATAAGTCTGAGTTCCTTGAAAAGTTCAAGGAATTTAAAAATGAAGTACAAAATCAACTAGGCAAAACTATCAAGTCACTTCGATCTGATCGAGGTGGAGAGTATTTGAGCCTAGAGTTTGATGATCTTTTGAAAGAATGTGGGATTGTCTCACAACTTACTCCTCCTGGTACTCCTCAATGGAATGCAGTATCTGAGAGAAGAAATCAAACTTTGTTAGACATGGTTCGATCCATGATGAGTCATGCTGATCTACCGACTTCCTTTTGGGGACATGCACTTGAGACTGCTGCCTTCACACTAAATCGTGTTCCATCTAAATCGGTTCAAAAGACGCCATATGAGATGTGGACTGGGAAACGTCCTAGTATGTCCTTTATGAAAATTTGGGGTTGTGAAGCTTATGTTAAACGTCAGACGTCTACTAAGATTGAACCCAAATCTGAAAGGTGTATTTTTGTGGGGTATCCAAAAGAAACTAAAGGATATTATTTTTTTAATCCCACTGAGAACAAAATTTTTGTTGCTCGGACTGGTGTCTTCCTAGAGAAAGAATTTACTTCTAGAAAAGGAAGTGGGAGAAAGATTGAACTTGAAGAAATTCAAGAATCACAAGATACCACTGAACCAGAGATTGAACAAAACCAAATTCCACAAGAAATTGAGGAACAAACAACTGCTATAGAAACACAACCACCGCGCAGATCTTTAAGAGAACGCCGTGCACCTGAGAGATATGGATTTCTCATTACAACGCATGGTGACGTTCTTCTTATAGATCAAGATGAGCCTAGGACTTATCAAGAAGAGGTGACGAGCCCAGACTCTGAGAAATGGCTTGAGGCCATGAGATCTGAGATGGATTCCATGTATGAAAACCAAGTATGGACTTTGATAGACCCACCCGAAGGGGTTAAACCTATAGGGTGCAAATGGGTTTTCAAAAAGAAAATAGACATGGATGGTAATGTACAAACATACAAAGGGCGATTAGTCGCTAAAGGTTTTCGCCAAATTCACGGTGTTAACTATGATGAAACCTTTTCTCCTGTAGCTATGTTTAAATCCATCAGGATCTTGCTCGCCATAGCTGCATTTCATGATTATGAAATCTGGCAGATGGACGTCAAAACAACTTTCCTTAACGAGAAACTTGAAGAGGATGTGTATATGACACAACCTGAAGGTTTTGTAAATCCAAAGGATGCTATAAAGATATGTAAGCTACAAAGATCCATTTATGGATTAAAGCAAGCTTCTCGAAGTTGGAATATTCGTTTTAACGATGCAATCAAAGAGTTTGGTTTTATCAAAAATGAAGATGAACCATGTGTTTACAAGAAAGTTAGTGGGAGCACTATCACATTCTTGGTACTATATGTGGATGACATACTTATCATGGGAAATGACATACCTACCTTGCAGTCTATTAAGACTTGGTTAAGAAGTTGTTTTTCTATGAAGGACTTGGGCGAAGCCACTTATATCTTAGGAGTCAAGATCTATAGAGATAGATCAAGACGACTACTAGGTCTAAGCCAAAGTACATACATGGATAAAGTACTGAAAAGGTTCAGTATGGAAGAATCTAAAAGAGGATTCCTACCTATGAGACATGGTATTTCACTCTCGAAGGAAATGTGTCCTTCAACTCCACAAGAGAGAGAACGTATGAGTAAAATTCCATATGCTTCCGCTATTGGATCTATCATGTATGCTATGTTATGTACCCGTCCAGATGTCTCGTATGCCTTAAGTATGACGAGCAGGTATCAAGTAGATCCCGGTGAAGGTCACTGGACCACAGTCAAGAGTATCCTTAAGTACTTAAGAAGAACTAAGGATACGTTCCTATTATATGGAGGTGAGGAAGAGTTAAGTGTAAAAGGTTACACTGATGCCAGCTTCCAAACCGACAAAGATGATTCTCGATCGCAATCAGGTTTTGTGTTTTGCCTTAATGGTGGTGCTGTGAGCTGGAAGA
Source organism: Gossypium australe (assembly GCA_005393395.2). Lineage (NCBI taxonomy): Eukaryota > Viridiplantae > Streptophyta > Magnoliopsida > Malvales > Malvaceae > Gossypium > Gossypium australe. The sequence continues at coordinate 48,570,913 of CM016614.1, forward strand.
GTTCAAAGCAAAGTACAATAGCCGATTCTACAACAGAGGCCGAGTATATTGCAGCCAGTGAGGCAGCAAAAGAAGCAGTTTGGATCAAGAAGTTCATTACTGGACTAGGGGTTGTGCCTAGCATATCAGATGCTATAGAACTCTGATGTGATAACAATGGAGCTATTGCACAAGCTAAAGAACCCAGATCTCACCAGCGATCCAAACATATACTTAGACGCTACCATCTTATTCGAGAGATTATCAATCGAGGGGATGTAGAGATATGCAGAGTACCTTCAGATGATAACATCGCTGATCCCCTGACCAAGCCTCTGACACAGCAGAAGCATGATCGTCACACTAAGTCACTTGGTATTAGATATATGAGTGACTGGTCTTAGTGCTAGTGGGAGATTGTAAGAGTATGCCCAAAGATCAATCATGAGATGGTTGTAATAACATACTTAATCTACCATATTTATTAATATAAAGCGTTGTCATTATTATTTCAGTTTTTCTTTCTGTGTGTATAGATAAACTGTTTTATAATAATGTCCTGAGAATAATATGATTATTCTTAAAAGATCTTTAGTCGAGTATTATTGTTGACTAGGACAATAATAATGCATTAAGACTAACATGTAGTTGATTGATGATAAAGAGTTGTCATTGATATGGAGTGTCAAAATCAATGCATGAATATGTGTGTTAGAGAACAACATATTGGATTGACCTGCTATGAGTATGTTTCTTGGATTATTATGTAATTTTCACAACATTACTCATAGTGATTAATATGTATATGATCCTCAGACTTGAGATCATTATTATCCCAGCATCGTGAGTTCTATATTTTGATACAGTCAAACGTACACCGTAACAGGTTGTTCTATAAAGGCTGATGTTGGATATACCACAATCTATGTAGAGGGATATGGTTGATCAATAAAGGATAAGTCCCTCCTACATAATAGGAGTAATATCTTAGGCCACTTGATTGAGTGAGACTAGAAATGCATGGCGATGCTCAAATAAGTTGATATGAGATGTCATACTAATTTGTATATCATAGTCTACTCAAGATATCAAGAAACATGGGATGGACTATGCAAGTGTGACTATCCCATGGCTTGTATCCGTTCCAGAGATAAAGGACTTAAGGATTAATGCATGAAAGGTTAATCACGAAAGGTTATGTCGAATCATGACTTCTTGTAACTTAGGTAGCAATGATGCATTGCTAGATGCCACTCATTGTCTGTGACAATAGAATCGTTCTAGTATTACTGCTAACGTTGCAAGAACCTACAGGGTCACACCTTATGGTTGAAATGAACGGAATAAAATATAGTTGGTATTGTGCTTGGTTGTCACATAAATTAAATTAATTAAAGAATTAATTTAATTGGGCAATCAAATAATGAACATATTATATGTACAAGGATGTTGTACACATAATGATAACATAATTTTATTAATATATGAATTTGATTCATATATAAATTTAAATAAATATAGTTTACCGGAATCCTTATTATAATTAATGTAATTATAATTTTCAGATATAATTAATGTAATTATAATTTTCGGTTAAAAACTTTATTGTATTTATTTAATCTTGTAATACATTCAAGAGATACCAATTATAAAAGGCCCAATTAAGAGGATACCTATTATAAAAGGCCCAATGAGAAAGGCACCCATTATAAAAGGTATTAAAAGGAGACAAAACTCAATATGAAAAACCCTAAGTGATTGCTTGTTAGGTCTAGCAGCCGTCAAGCAAATAAGCCTCCAAAACAGTTTTGGAGATTTCTTCCGTTCATAGTCAAATCGGGTGGATTACGTAGAGGCCGACATCGGAAAAGGTTGAGGCTTGATTCGACAGTAGATCAAAACTCTTGTTGCCAAGGCGTCGCTGTCTACTCAGATTGAAGTTTTGGTAATTTTGAAACCTTTATTTCACCCCGATTCGTTCCTCACACATGGATCCATGATTTGGATCGCCGGATCTAATTTTATTCTGCTGCGCCATGGGGTACCGGCGTTCCAACATGTTCGGCTACTATTACCGTGACCGGCACTTCAGCATTTGTCGCTCTACAGCTAGAGTAGAGAAGTACACACCTGATAGGACTCTGGTGTTAATCCGCGCTCCGACCACTCCTGTGCCCAAACGCCCTCCAAGATGTGTTTACTCTCCTCCTAGGATGCTCTTTATATAGCTAGCTCTTCACCTTCATTCTTTGTGTCTTTCCGATGTGGGATCCCTTCGTCAGTAGAGTTTAAATTCAACTGAAACTCTTGCCGTCCAATCCGCAAAATAAATACTCCTTTGCTTCTCACGAGATTCGAACCCAGGCTCCCTTGCAACATAATCCACGCCGCTAACCACTTGGCCACAAGCTCCTCTTGTGTCTTAAACCATGCGCAACTAAATATAAACTATGGTCCAAATTCTAAGATCCAAGTAAAAAGAAACCAAAATGCAAAAGCCAAGACTTGAACCTTGGACCTCCTTCCTTCCTTGTGGCGTCACCCCCTTGTCTCTTATGTGGCATCACTTTGCCACTACACCACACACTCCACTTGTGTCATTTTTCTCCACTTTTATTCTTAAGGCCTACCTGCCAACTTCCAGGGATTTTTCCACCTAAAACCAAAATTTCCCTAAAGCCTAAATTTGATCCCGGGACTTCCTAGAAGTCCTCTAACCTTCCAAAATCACTTACCTAATAAGTCTAACTTGCATTAATACTGTTCTCTAAAATTTTAAACGCTACTACGCCTAAGGCCCGTTGGGCCCAATCCTACTAGGCCCAATTTTAGGATGTTACACTCCTGCTGCAAGGAAATAGAATAAATATTCTTTTGCATACAAAATTACAGACCCTAAATTTTTTGGGCGTTACAATTCTACCCCCTAAAAGAAATTTCAGCCTCGAAATTTATCTGGTCAGAATAAGTGAGGGTATTGCCGACGCGTTGCCTCCTCAGGTTCCCACATGGCTTCTTCTAAACTGTGATTACGCCAAAGCACTTTGACTAGTGGAACGGATTTCCTCCTTAGTACTTTAACCTCACGGTCTAAAATCTGCACTGGCTCCTCCTCGAAGGTCAGATCTGGCCTAACTTCGATCTCTTACACTGGTACTATATGTGTGGGATCAGAACGATAACGCCTCAGCATGGATACATAGAACACATTGTGAATCAGGTCTAATTCTGGAGGCAACTCAAGTTGATAGGCGACTAGTCCCATACGCTTCAGTATACGATAAGGCCCAATGAACCTAGGGTTAAGCTTCCTCTTTCACCCAAACCTCAGTATCTTTTTCCATGGAGAGACCTTGAGAAATACGGAGTCTCCCACAAAATACTCAATATCTCGGCATTTAAGATCTGCGTAAGACTTTTGCCTATCAAACGCCTCCTTCAACCAGTCTCGAATCAGTTTTACCTTTTCTTCAGTATCAGAAACTAACTCTGGCCCCAAAACTCGCCGCTCGCCCAGCTCAGTCCAATAGGTAGGAGTACGACACCTACGACCATACAACGCCTCGTACGGTGCCATTTGAATACTGGACTGATAGCTATTATTATATACAAACTCTGTTAGCGGCAAATAGTCTTCCTAGCTGCCTCAGAAATTAATAACACAACTTCTTAACATGTACTCTAGTATCTGAATCACCCTCTCTCATTGACCATCTGTCTGAGGGTGGAACACAGTACTGAATTCCAACCTAGTACCCAAAACCTTGTATAACTTCTTCCAAAACCGAGATGTGAATCAATAATCTCTATCAGATATGATGGAAACCGACACCCTATGCAGTTTTACAATCTCAACCACATACAACTTTGCTAGATTCTGCAACAAGTAATTAGTGCGAACTGGTATAAATTGGGTAGATTTAGTCAACCAGTCTACAATGACCCATACTAAATCCTTCTTAGTAGGCGTTAAGGGTAGTCCATTCACAAAAACCATAGTTACTCTCTCCCACTTCCAAAGTGGAATCTTAACTCGCTGCAGTACCCCTGAAGGCAGTTGATGCTCAGGTTTGACTTGCTGGCATATTAAGCACTTACTCACAAGATCAGTAACTTCGTGTTTCAGCCCTAGCCACCAGTACAACTCATGAAGATCTCGGTGTAACTTGTTTCCACCAGGGTGCATATCGTATGAACTACTATGTGCCTCTCGCAGTATAGACTGCCTTAACTCAAAATGGTACGGTACATAGACTCTTCCACGGAAACACAGTACTCCCTCACCATTCAACCCAAAATCTGCAGTCTCTACATTCTCAATTTGTCGAAAATGAGAAACCAGTGTCTCATCCACCAACTGTTTCCCCTTAATTTGCTCAGTCCACGTCTGTCTCACTTGAAGCTCATCTAACAAGCTACCATCATCATACAAGCTAAGATGAGCAAACATTGCTCTCAAATCAGATACGGCCCTACGGCTCAATGTGTCAGCTACCACGTTAGCCTTACCAAGGTGATACTCAATTGAGCAGTCGTAATCCTTAAGCAGCTCTACCCATCTTCCCTGCCTAAGATTCAGCTCCTTCTAAGTAAGGAGGTACTTGAGGCTTTTGTGATCTATTCAGATTTTTTACCGTATAAATAATGCCTCCAAATTTTCAGTGTGAATATCACTGCGGCTAACTCCAAGTCATGAGTTGGGTAATTCGCCTCGTGAGGCTTAAGCTGACGGGACGCATAAGCAACCACCTTACCCCCCTGCATCAGCATACAACCCAGTCTAATGTGTGATGCATCACTGTAGACAGTAAATTCCGTCCCGGACTCTGGTTGTATCAAAACAGGGGCTTCAATCAGAACCTTCTTCAGTTTCTCAAAACTTTCTTACTACTTATCAGTCCAATTGAACGGTACCCCTTTACGTAGCAACTTAGTCAGAGGTGCAGCAATAAGGAAAACCCCTCAACAAAACGTCTGTCATACCCTGCCAAACCCAGAAAGCTTCAAATTTTAGATACGGTTTTAGGTGGTTTCCAGTCCTGTACGGCTTCAATTTTTCAAGGGTCGACCCTGATCCCCTCGGTAGACACCACGTGACCAAGAAATGTCACTTCTCGTAGCCAGAACTCAGACTTGCTGAACTTAGTGTACAATTTCTTTTCCCTTAAAATCTGCAGAACAATTTAGAGATGCGCATCATGTTCATCCTCAGTTCTCGAATACACCAAGAAATCGTCTCTGAATACCACCACGAACCGATCCAGGTAGGGCTAGAATACTCGATTCATCAGATCCATGAAAGTGGCTGGTGCATTCGTCAATCTGAACGGCATCACTAGGAACTCGTAATGACCATAACGAGTCCTAAACACAGTCTTATACACATCTGCCTCTTTTACCGTCAGTTGATGGTACCCAAAATGGAGATCTATTTTAGAGAAAATCGATGCTCCTTGCAACTGATCAAACAGATCGTTGATTCTCGGCAAGGGATACCTATTTTTGATGGTCAGTTTATTAAGTTACCGATAATCGATGCACATGTGCATGGACCCATCTTTCTTCTTTACGAACAATACTGGTGCTCCCCATGCAGACACACTCGGTCGAATGAATCCTCGGTCCAGTAGCCCTTGGATTTCAGCCTTTAACCCCACCAGCTCCTTCAGTGCCATTTTATATGGGGTGATGGACACCGGAGCTGTTCCAGGAAGGAGCTCGATACCAAATTCAACTTCGCGATTCGGAGGCAACCCAGGGAGCTCATCAGGAAACACATCCGGAAAATCCTTAACAGTTCTAATATCTCCGACAGAAGGACCTTCAGAATCAGAAATACTAACGTAGGCTAAAAATGCCTCACTTCCCTTGTGAACCAGTTTCTCGGCCCTTAATGCTGAGATCACGTTAGACAAATAATTCCTTCACTCCCCAATCACAGCCACCTCCTCATCCTCAGTAGTATTCAACACCATACGCTTAGCAGCACATTCCAAACTAGCTCGGTGTTTCACCAGCCAATCCATACCAAAAATAAGGTCGAATTCACCAAACGACAGTTCCATCAACTCCATTGGAAAAATTACTCCTTGGACCTTAAGGGGCACATCTCTGAATAACTTATTTACCCTAATCGGCTGTCCCAATGGACTTATTGCAATCATCTCAGAGCAATATTTTTCAACTGAATACCCAAAGTTCCTGACACAGTGCATGCAACGTACGAATGTGTAGACCCAATATCAATTAAAGTAGTGTAAGGTAAATTATAAATTAAGAACGTACCGGTTATGACGTCAGGGGCGTCACCATCCTCTCGGTGATGAGCAGCATATACTAACGCTGGCTGCCTCACCTTAGTGTTACCAACACCCCTACCTGGTGCTCCACGACCTCGTTCCATACCATTTCCACCTCTTGCCTGCCCACAGCCTCTCGGTGGTTGCTGACCACCTCCCACTGGCTGACCATAACCCTGTCCTACAGCTTGCATCTGAACAGGCCTTTGGGGACAATTCTTAACCTGGTGATCCATGGACTCGCATCTAAAGCATGCCCCAATCCTCTTCCAGCACTCACTCTGGTGAGATCTCCCACAATTAGCGCAAGGCTGCGGTTTATTAATAGCAACAGGAACTCTAGTCCAAACCGGCACATCAAACCTGACCTTCTTAATAGGACTCCCAAAAGAACTTGAGGCCCAAAATCCTTTTTATTTCTGCCCTTATCTTTTTCACGGTTCTGCTGCTTCGAGCGCTTTACCTTTTTAGCAGTCTTTGCCTTTTCTACAAGAGCAACAAAATCTAGCTCCCTCTGCGGAGCTATCAATACCCTTAGCTCATCTCAAAGGCCATCCTCAAAATGCACACAATGTTCATACTCAGTTGCTACTATCCATCGAGCATACCGACTCAACCACAAGAATTCTGCCTCATATTTCGCCACCGTCTTACTCCTCTAGGTCAGGCTCAGAAATTCTTTTCGTTAGGCGTCCACATAACTTGTGCCCATGTACTTTCCTTGAAATGCCACCTTAAAAAATCCCACGTCAAACGATCGGCTTGCATGCCCTCTCTCACGGTGAGCCACCATTGGTAAGCCTCGTCTCGCAGTAAATACACTGCCCCTTTTAATTTTTGCTCCGTAGTATAGTCAAGATCGTCCATTATCCGTTCGGTAGCCTCTAACCAGTACTCTGCCACATTTGGGGCAACTCCAGAAATACCTCTAAAAATTTCCACTCCATTAGACCGGAGTCATTCTGAAATTGACCCTCTGCCTACTGTTCCAGTACTAGCTCCAACAACCCTCTCTAGAACGCGAAGCATTGCTTGGGATAGAGCATCATCTCCAGCTGCTCAATCATAAGACCCCGTCTCAATTACTGGTGAGGTCGGTGCTTCCCCAGCAGGCATATGGCCCAATGCCAATGATCCAGCCCGAGCACTTCATCGGCGTCTACCGTGGCCCCCTTCCACGAGTACCTCTTGTGCTCATTTCGATATGCGCTTTATCTGATTAAAAAGTCTTATGCATCAGATTATAATTTTAGTAATTATTAACAATGTATTACGAAAAACAATCATTAGAGGTTTGCTTTCGCAGATCGAGGTCTTATGACAAACCATAATTTACACATATTTTAACCCCATGCTTAGCTTATTTTTGGATAAATATTCATTATATTTAATGAATTCGATGCTCCTAATCCTTTAATTTCATGTTTTACACTCAGGAGAGCTTAGGAGTTGAAAAGAACCAGAAACGGGCCAAAAAAGGACAAAATGGGCCTACATCAGAAATCATACGGCCTAGACTATCGACCACGGACAAATCACACGGTCATGTGTAGCAAGCAAAATAGACCACGGCCGAAGGAGTCCACCATGGGTGTAACACCCCAAACCCGGCCCATTTACTCCGACCGAATTTGGAATGCCATTGCGGAACACTTTCGAAAAATATTCTTACTTAAGAGTAAAACCGTTGAAAATTTGTTTCCTTTAGTAAAACATTTTCGTGACTTGTAATATTCTAAGTAAAAATTGAAGTTTATTATAAAAATATCGGATTCAAGCTTTACTTAGAGGAAATAAAACCATTTGCAATCAACCTTTAAATCATCCATCCATAATAGGGCGTAATAATAAAGATACTTAATAAAAGAACTGAATTACTTTAGTGGGCCTTCTTACAATACACACTTGATCAAAATACTGAAAATATAGGTACTTAATTAATCAAAATATCCTTTTCGCATGAGAATCCGCTTCCACATGGCCACCCTTGTATCCACTCCGACCCGGTCCAAAAATCACGATCACCTGAAAGGTTTAGAAAAATTTGGGTGAGTCACCAAGACTCAGTGCATAGTTAATACACATGTCCTCACATATAGGCTTATCCCATATCCACACAGTCCATACACATGAATATGAAATTTTGAATATGCAATTATGAATATGCAGTTGTGAAACCTAACCCACTTATGATCCACATATCTTACTTTGGCAGTCTTACTGCTCAAGGTCGTGGCCAAGCCACCGATCCCATAGGGATCCCACATTTTAATCAATCCATGTGATGCACACAGCTATCGACCGCCGAGATGGGCACTTATCCAACACCTCCCTTAATGAAATAATTAGCTAACATTAAACGCTAATGTAGCACGAGACTAGCATTAGACCACTCACGTAGCGTACACCCTTTATTCCATTAGTCACATCACAAATCCCATGCATATGTATATGTACCATAGCAACATTTTGTTCGAAACAAATATATATATATATATATATCACATGCCATCACATTTTTATACATTCATCAATAATCAATTATTATCGTAAATCACTGAAAGATTAATATCATAACCACTAACCTGATTATTCGATCACCCATCTTGGGTATCCATTACCTTAACCCTTATTTCGACTAACATGCACAACATATACATTTACATAGAATAACATATATAACAAACAAGAGTACAGTGCGATAACTACGCACCTGATTAAAGCGATATTCGATTTATCTAACACAATCTAAAATCCCGAAACTTGTCCCACTTCTGACGATTTGCCTTTAAACCAAAGTTAGAAATCGGTTAGCCACTTAAATACCAAAATGGCCTAAGGCTGAATACCACAACTACTAACCTTGAGCACTTCAATTCTCGAAAGATTCTTTTGATGCTCCATAACACTAGCTACACACAAACAGAGTACATCACTATAGCCTTATATACATTCGGCCACCCCTAGAACCCGGGTCAACATTCGGTTATTATCAAAACCCAAAATATAGTCTATGGCCGAAGGACATGCTTCCTTACCTTGCTTATTTCGATCCCGAAACACCATTTGTTCCTGTCGAGTTGCTCCTAAAGTTATCAAAATTCCTATTAAAACGTTGTTAGAATCGGCTCATACACAAATCTATAAACAAAAGCTCATGGCCGAATATTATACTTATCATTTACCTTGATGATCAAAATCCCGAGAGCTCCCTTCTAGGTCCCTTAACACTGGCTACACACCAAATAACACGAGATTATAGCCTTCACCCACGTTTGGCCAACCACTGCCCATGTTGCTTAGCTCGTATGAACACTTCCCGAATCACCCTCCTAGGTTCGGCCATAACCAAGAAATAAAGTGCTATCGCCAACTTTCGGCTCCAAAGCCGAAAATATACCACCTTAGGAAGTCCTATATTCGGCTAAAGCACCACAAGAGGATGAGAAGGGGAAACTTCGACATGGTGTAGTGACTAAAGGATTCGGCTAACAACAATGTAAGGAAGCCATGCAAGCAACATTAGCTAGCTGAAAACTCCCTAGCTCCTTCCAAACCCGAAGTTCAAGCCTTGCCCTCTCTCTTTTTCCGCCAAGAACACAAGAAGGAAAGAAGAGGAAACAAAACAAAGCAATGGCCACCCCCCTTGTTACTTGAAAACCGACCATGCTAGACCTTGAAGCAAGCTCCAATCAGCCATGCACAAAAATGGAACAAGGACCTTCGACCATGCTTTCAAAATGGGGAAGAAAGAAATGAATTTTGGCATGCTTAGCCAACTAATGGCCGGCCATGCTCAAGTGAGAGGGGAAACAAGACAAAACCATGCATTTTTGGCCATGCTTTTGCAACCCCAAGGCTGCCCATGCTCCTCTCCCCACGCCAAGACCATCCATTGAAAGTTAAACATTGTTTATTAAACCCCCATCACTAACCCATATTCTCATATAAAATAATAATAATAAAATAATAACTAAACTATGCCATACCTTATGCAGCTTTTGAGAACAACCAAGTAAAAATAAAAATAATAATAGCAATATAACAATTTTGCCCATAACAAATAAGATAAAATAATAAAAGGAAGCAACCCCCTCCAAAAGCTGCATGCGTGCATGGGCCATGCAGGCCCTTCCCACGTCGGCACCAAAAAGAAAATCCCCAGGTGCACCCCCCAAAGTTTCGAACCCGAGACCTGGGGAAGAATCTCCTTGCCTTCTGCCATTCGGCCATTGCGCATTTCATGCCAATAAATGCGTCGAAAATTCTTTTAAACCATATTTCGCTGGGCCCTTATGCTTTAGTGCTAAAAGCAAAATAGAATGCTTCAAGTGCGACCCCCAGGACTCGAACGCGAGTCCCCCTAGCCGCAGCTCTCAAGCCAAGTCCTTAACCACTCGGCCATTTTGAATTTCATGCTAATATCGTATCAATAATTTGTTTTAAGCCCTCACTCGCAGGCTTCCCTTGTTTGTTGCAAAAACAAAACGCAATCAAGCGCTACCTTTAGGACTCGAACTCGAGACCTCTCCGCCGAAGTCACCAACACTACCTGGGCCACTTTACTAACTGGACTTTCATGTCCATTTACGTTCACTAAATTCTTTTAAAGCCTCCTTAGCCCAGCACACCATACAACGCAAAATTAAAAACCATGCGCCCAGCGTTGCTCGATCCCCTGACCTGCTTAGCGCCAATCCCAAACCTTAAGTGGCACACGAAAACCACTTTACCAGGGCATTTTATATGTCACAACCTTACAAAATTAATTCTTAAGGCCTCCATCACCCAATTTCCACTTTTAACCCAAAATTTTCAAAAATTTCCAAAATACTCCCTTTTTATCCTCGAGCTTTAGGAACTCCAAAAACACATCCAAACCACTCTTGAGGCCCACTAACACTTGAGTTATTCTCCAAACGCACAACCCCTATTTCGAGATATTACAATGGGCGTGTCCCTACTGAAACTAGGATGAATTCTATTCGGAATAGGATACTTGTGGGCCAAGTAAGGCATCTCAAATCCTATATAAACACCCTAGGGGCAACCTTAGAGGGGACATTGAATAGACTCCGAGTAAAAGGCGGAAAGTACTCCAAGACAGCTGTCGGGAATAGCTTAGGAGAAGGATCTCCATCAAGACTGAAGATCTCCCATCAAGTTCTTTAGAAGTTTTTGGGTTTTCTTATGTTTTGTTGTTTTCCATATTTTAAGATGTTTTCCTCTACCAGTATGGACTATCCCTTAAATACCTAAGGGGATGAACCTAAGACGAATCTTATTATTATTTGATTTATAAGATAAATACTTGTTCTTATTCTTAATTGTGAGTTCTTATTCTTGTTTTGATAATTCAGGTTATTGATTCAAAGCCAAATGTGCTTATTCAGTGGAGCAAAAGTCCCTGTTTAAGAGAAGATCAACACAATTAAGCGGAGTTGATTGCAACCCTAGAAATAGGGCGATGAAACTTTGCTGAATTAGAGTAAAATCTAATAAGGGGATCCATAGATCAAATTAATGCGACAATAAGGGTTTTAATTAGAAAGAGATTTCAATTAATTAACCTAGAGTCAGTTGTTTTTAGTCTTGAAAGAGAGATTAACATAATTCAAGGATTTCTACGGATTAAGTCAAGTGAATAAATCATATGAATAAAAAGTAATAACTGAAGTCTAGGTGGATTCTTCCTTAGGTATTGCCTATCTCATATAAGTTGTCTATAAATATTTTCCAAATTCACTCTCTGTCACATTCATAATTATTTAGTTAGTTAAATTAGTAGTTAATTTTAGATTAAAAATAAATCCCCTAAATTACTAGGCTAAATGATAAAAAGATAGTTATTACTAGTAATTTTAGTCCTTGAGGATACGATATTCCGGACTCACCACAACTATACTATTGTTCGATAGGTGCGCTTGCCTTTGTAGAAATAATAGTTAGTTTCGAACCCATCAAGTTTTTGGCACCATTGCCGGGAACTAAGATATTAGGAACACTAAATTTTTTTACTTTAGCCATTTTATTTATTTGCAAATTATTATTTTTTATTTTTAACTTTGCTAATTTTTCTTTTATTTGCTTCTGGCAGGTAATTTTAGTTTATGACTAGAAGAAACCCGTCAGGACCCTTAATTTTTTATAGTGATATAGAAGGTACCGTTCGCAGGAATCGTAGAGAAATAAGGCGAAGCCTACAATACATAGAAGAAGAGCAAGAGGACGATACTAATACTACTGAGGAGATGGCCGACAATAATCCGCTACCTCTTGTTGTTGCCACAAACCCCGTGAATCAAAATCCTTCTCCTCATACTATGTATGATTATGCTAAACCTAATTTAATAGGAACTGAATCAAGTATTGTTAGACCTGCTATTGCTGCAAATAATTTTGAACTGAAACCTAACACTATACAGATGATTCAACAGTTTGTTCAGTTTGATGGTTTGCAGGATGAGGATCCAAACAATCACTTGGCAAACTTTCTGGAATTTTGTGACACTTTCAAAATTAATGGCATTTCTGATGATGCCATTCGCCTTCGGTTGTTTCCCTTCTCTTTGAGAAACAAAGCTAAACAGTGGTTGAACTCGTTACCACGAGGATCAATCCCTACATAGACCAAATGACCTAAAAAATTTTATTAAAATATTTTTCACCGGCTAAAATGGCTAAGTTGAGGAATGATATCTCTTCTTTTGTGCAGATGGATTTGGAAACATTCTACGATGCATGGGAGAGATATAAGGATCTACTGAAAAGGTGCCCATACCGAATTACCTCTATGGTTACAGGTTCAAACCTTTTACAATGGTGTGAACCCCTCAAGTAGGCAGTTGATTGAATCAGCCTCTGGTGGAACCCTGAATAGCAAGACCCCTGAAGCAGCTTATGAGTTTATAGAAGAGATGGCACTAAATAACTATCAGTGGCAAGTGATGAGAACAAAGCCGACAAAAGCCGCTAGTGTTTTCAACCTCGATGTAGTGACCATGCTATCAAATCAGGTAGAACTTTTAAGTAAGAAAATTGATGGTTTGTGTGGTTCTTCACAGGTAATCCAGTGGTGCAGTGCGATACGAATGGAGGAGGGATAAGTAATACAGAATATCCATCCTACAACCCTGGCATAGATAGCGAACAGATGAACTATATGGGTAATAATTCTAGACGTCAAAATAACCCTTATAGTAACACTTACAATCTAGGTTGGAGAAACCATCCCAACTTCTCATGGGGTGGTCAAGGAAATCAGAGACAACAACCCCCCACAGGCTTTCAACAGTAACCCTACCCACAAGAGAAGAAGCCGAACCTTGAGGAGATGCTAACAAAATTCATCGCGGTGTCAGAAACTCGTTTCCAAAACACTGAAACAGCACTTAAAAATCAGCAAGCATCGATTCAAGGGCTCGAGAACCAATTAGGACAACTTGCTAAACTGTTATCTGAACGACCACAAGGAAGCTTGCCAATCAATACTAAAACTCACCCCAAGGAGGAACTTCATGCCATTACCGTTCACGATAGTAAAGGGATAGATGAACCAAAATTGAGGCAAGAGAACGTGGTAGAGGAAGGTAAGGTTGAGGTAAGCCATGATAAACCAAAACCGGTAATTACAGAATACCAAACTCATGTGCCATACCCTAATGCGACAAAGAAAGACCGCACAGATGAACAATTCGGTAAATTTCTTAAACTCTTAAAGAAATTACATATTAACTTACCGTTTCTTGAAGCTCTTTCATAGATGCCCAATTCAAGGAAATTTTTAAAAGAGCTTTTAACAAACAAATGGAAGTTAGACAATACGTCGCATGTGGAGCTAAATGCAATGTGCTAATTAATTTTACAAAATAAACTACCACGAAAGTTAAAAGATCCAGGGAGTTTAACATTTCTGTGCTTAATTGGTAGTTTATCTGTTAATAATCTTTTAGCTGATTTAGGGGCAAGCATCAGTGTCATGCCTTATAAAATGTTTAAATAGCTAGGTCTTGGGAAACCCAAACAAACTAATATGAGTATCCAATTAGCTGATAAAACTATTAGAGTTCCTAGGGGTATAATTGAGGATGTACTAGTGAAAATTGACAAATTCATATTCCCAATTGACTTTGTTGCTTTAGATATGAATGAGGATAATGATGTTCCTTTAATATTAGGACGACCCTTTTTAGCAACTGCTAGGACCATTATCAATGTTGATATAGGAGAAGTAACACTTCGTGTAGGTGATGACATGATTAAACTCAAAGCACATGATTCTGACAGAATATCTAACGATCAAGAGAATACAAGTCTTGTTAATATAAATAAACTTAACGCTCAATCTACTTTGCAGGAAATCTATCGAGAATACAAGTCTTGTTAATATAAATAAACCCTGGCATATTAAGAGTAAAACTATTCATGAAGAACGAAGATTACAAATCGATGAACTTGATGAATGGCGGACACACGTCAAGGAAAAACCAAAAAACACGAGGAACCAAAGCAAAACCATGTCAAACTTAAGGATGGGACAACCCAATTTAAGATTGGAGATCAAGTATTGTTGGATAAGAAAGACCCTCGAATCGCCACTTCGATCCTTAATACAAACGAAGAGATCCCTTTTACAGTACTGAATGTCTTCCCATATGGAACAGTCAAGGTAACTAATCCTACATTCGACACTTTTAAGGTAAACACCACTCGACTTAAACGATATATCGATAACTGAATTGATAGCAAGAATGAGGAGTTTCAACTCTTCAAACCACCATGATTATGTGAATGAAAGGTAAGTCTAGCTTAAGACTTTAAATGAGCACTTCTCGAAAGGAAACCCGAGCACTTACCCTACTAACATCCATATTTTCAATTTTTAGCACCTAACCAACAATTAACCAAGTTAATAAAGCGCAGGTTTCTTTCTCCACACGGGCGTGGCCGTGGCCGTGTGGACACCACGAATAGGCACATTGGTGTGGCAAAGACCGTGCGAACCGGACGAAAATTCCCCAAAACACGGGCTGCGATAAAATGCCACGGCTGTGCGATTCAGTCGTGGTCGACACTGAGCAATCTACATGGGCATGCAACACGCCCGTGCTTTTAGACCATGGACGACACTGATTAATCCACATGGGTGTGGAAACCTTTACACAGGCGTGGGAGAAACGAACGAAACACCACACGACCGTGTGACCTAACACGCCCATGGCACACGGGCATGGGCAACAACCAGGTTCCTGATTCCTATTTAAAACCCCCTTCTTCTCACCTTCTTCCTAAATTCTTTTTCAACCATCACACCCCTTCCTTTGTCTATTATCTTTCTCCTTTCATTTTCCTTTCCCTCTTTCCCTCATTCCTTCTTTACACCACCATCACCATGACGAAGAAGCGAAAAGACTCTAGCACAGTCTCCCTGTGCGAGACTGGTCTACATAAGTTCATGCCAGCCGTTTCATTAACTCGACAAGACAAGGACCTTTGAGTCTATTTATTTTTTCTTTTTCATTTTTTTTCATTTTTTAATTCTTTCCCTTTATCTTTCTTTTCTTTAATTTATATTAGTATATTTTGATTTGTTTTTATCTCTGGCTCTTTCTTATTGAGTACCCATAACGAAGTAAATTTCTAATGACTCCGCAGTTTCAAAAGGTTCAAGGGGCTACTAAGGAACGGCCACACCACCACCGTAGTATCCACCTCCGCCCTCACCTCTACCCAACTTTACCGTTTCTTTTCCTTGACTCCATCCAAAATTCAAGAAGTTCACTTCTCTCTCTATCTTATGATTTTCAATTGTAGATATCTATCTTTGTACATTGAGGACAACGTACGTCTTAAGTGTGGGGAGGTGTCAACAATACTGAATTATATCTTGCTCTTAAGTAACTTTCTCATATTTACTATTAGAACAAAACTTCTACCGATTTATGATTTTCATTGATATGTTTCAGATTAAGTCATAGATAATTGTGCATTGATGGTTTAAATTTTAAGATATTAGAGAATCAAGCATGATAAGTCTATTTTCAGAATTAAAAATTTATTAAGTTGTTTCCCTAATCTTAAATATTATTTGAAGCTTGAAATTTACAAGGTTGACATTAAAAACCATAATTTTTATGAGATTTTCAGCTTTTTAGAGCATATATTTTTCTTACTCACTTTATTGATTATGAGTGTGTCAACATTGATTTGTTATTCTAGAACTTGCTTCGATTATACATGTGGAGACCACATTTTTTATTTGATATACTGAGATGATAAAGGCACCTAGGTTTTAACCCATTCACTCCACAAAAAGCCTACCCTCACAATTAACCCCTAGTGAACCCTTTTTAGCCTAATAAACCATTTCTTGATTCACCCGTTAATATTAACCCAAAACCAAATTTTTACTTCTCCTTTGACCCCCTTATGTCGAGATTTGATTTGATCAGTTGCCTAACTATTTTCTTTATTTCAGTTGTTAAATTCTATCTTATTATTGTATACTTGTTCTTATTAAAAAAAAGTTGGAAATTTATCTTTTTTTTAGTTCGATATTGTGGAGCTTAAGTAATTAATTTCACATTTTGAGAAGAAGCTCGTATTATTTGATGTAATTATTAATTATTAGTTCATTATTTCTAGTTAGGTAAATGGTCAATTCGATCTCGATTCTAACCTTCTAATTCAACCTATATCCACACCTTTAACCCCAAGCCCCATTACAACCCTTTAAAGACCTTTTGATTTGTGTATCATCTCATTTTATAGTGGTGGAGATTTGATTTTCATGCAAGCTTATGGGATTAACTTTTCATGTTTTACTTTTTGAGTGCTTAACTTGAACCTTAAGCACCTTGAGTGATTTGAGTGAACCTTTAGTGCGGATTCAATTTTTGTCGATTTTGAATCAAGGGTAATTATTTAGGTAAGGGGAAACACCTATGTTTTCGTGCTATAAAAATTTATGACTTAGATTGTTTGAATCTTTATGACTCTTTTAGTTCAAATTATCAATGTATGAATTATCTATGAATTATGATGAAACATTATTGATAAGAATTATGAATTAAGAAAGTTAATTTTAATTCTGAGGTGAGGATTTTGCTTGAGGACAAGCAAAGGCTTAAGTGTGGGGATATTTGATAAACCATAATTTACACATATTTTAACCCCATGCTTAGCTTATTTTTGGATAAATATTCATTAGATTTAATGAATTCGATGCTCTTAATCCTTTAATTTCATGTTTTATATTCAGGAGAGCTTAGGAGTCGAAAAGAACGAGAAACGGGCCAAAAAGGGACAAAATGGGCCTACATCAGAAATCACACGGCCTGGACTATCGACCACAGGCAGATCACACGGCTGTGTGTGGCAAGTAGAATTGACCACGGTCAAAGGAGTCCACCATGGGCGTGTCACACGGGCGTGCCCCTGCCGAAACTAGGATGAATTCTATTCGGAATAAGATACTTGTGGGCCAAGTAAGGCATCTTAAATCCTATATAAACACCCTAGGGGGCAACCTTAGAGGGGACGTTGAATAGACGCCGAGTAGAAGGCGGAAAGTACTCCAAGACAGCCGTCGGGAATAGCTTAGGAGAAGGATCTCCATCAAGACTGAAGATCTCCCATCAAGTTCTTTAGAAGTTTTTGGGTTTTCTTATATTTTGTTGCTTTCCCTATTTTAAGATGTTTTTCTCCATCAGTATGAACTAAATCCCTTAAGTACCTAAGGAGATTAAACCTAATACGAATCTTATTACTATTTGATTTATAAGATAAATTGTAACGCCCCGAATTTGGGCCTAGTAGAATTGGGCTTATTGGGCTTTGGGTCTCATAAAAATTTTAAGTGAGCAAGAAAATGACAAATGACATGACGGCTTTAAGGTTTAATGAATTTTGAGTGTCTAGGTGTGTTGGAGAAGTTCTAGGTTCGAGTTTTGTGGTGGAGGATTCTTAATTTATTTCATTAAGGAATTAGGGTACTGAGTAGTGGGATTTTAAATAAAAATAAGTGAAAATGGCACAAAGAAGCCTGTGGTGAAGTGGCTAAGTGACGCGACTAAGGTGTAGAGAGGTGGCGACATATGCATGCAGGCTAAGGTTCAAGTGCTAGCTTAGCTTTATTTTGGAGCTTAATTTTAGGTTTCTTGAAGGCTGGAAGAGGCGTGAAGAGGGACTCTAAGGAGAAGTGATCAGTAGAGAGAATTTAGGAAAAGGATAAAGGAGATATCATGGAGAAAAATTAGGAAATGAGCAGTGCATGAAGTGGTGCTGAATTGGACTTAGGGGAGGCTAAGTTCTGGCTATAGGCTATATAAATGTGTGTGTGTCGATTTTGGGGTCCTAGGTAATGCTGAATTTTCCATTCTTTTTCTTTTCCTTGCCAAAACCTTATTTTTCCACAACCAAAAATACCTTGCCTTTTTGCCGAATTATCTCATTGCCAAACTCTTTTATTGCCGGAGTATCACCATCTTCTATTATCGAAATCCCTATTAATGCCGAATCTTTGTTGTTGTTCCTCCATCACAAATCGATTGTTACCTACTCTCAGTGAAGGTTAAAAGCCGAATCTCATTCAGTAGCTATCTAGGCAGCAGGATCAAAGGTTGGGTTCTGTAAGTGTTCAGTTAACCCCCTTAGTGTGTTTTGTTAAAAGCCGAAGGGATATCTAACTTCTCGTTGTCATTAATCTTGTATTAACAAGGGTAAGGTTCAAAGATCGCAAGTCTGGTAAGGATCGTTAGCAAAGTGTAAGTGTACCCAACCCGATTATGGTTTAAGTAAATGGTCGAATTTGAGTATGATCTATAGGGGTGACTTGTGTGGATTATGAGCCACTCAAATTTTGATGGTGTATGTGTGGGTGCAAATCTAGGGGATACTCGTGAATAGTAGCTAACGAAGGACTACTAGAATCGATGGCACACGGTAAGGTTTACGGTAGGGCTTCGGCATCTGGTAAATATTTTGATTAAGTATGGGTGATTGATTGAAGCTTGGTTCGTTGTACGTTCAAGACCAAGTATAGTATAGCATGTTGTAGTAACCAGGTGTGTACAAACACTACACACACATGATATCAGCAATGCCGAAAAGTCGAAAGCGGCTAAATGGGCCCGGTGGGCCCTTATGCTAAGTTTGATGAAATTGATTGATTTGGTTATATAGATTGAGTTAGTCATGCATGTTACATGATCTGGAATTGTTTTGGGCCTAATAGGCCATATGAATGAGATTTGGGCCTAATGGGCCATAAGGATGTGATTTGGGCTTAATGGGCTATATGAACGTGAAATGGGCTTGATGGGCTTTATGGGGACATAGACAACTATGCTAGGGTTTAATGGACTTTAGGCCTAGTTCTGAACAACTCTTAAACCACATAAGACTTAATCTAATAATTAAACATGTCCGTGGACAAGTCGTTGGGTTAGAGTGTGGCAACGGACATATGCATGTCTAGGATTGGATCTAGGGAGAGCTTGGTACTTAAGCGGTCCTAGTGGCCCACCTCCTCTTCTCTGGAATCCTACTTGGTGCATAGTGTCTATTCACTTTAGCCACAAGGACTTGTTAATGGGCCAAAGTTTATAACTAAAACCCGAGAGGGACCAAATACCCCTAATTTGAAAATTACCAAAATTTCCTTAGATTTACAAAATGACTAAAATACTCCTAAGTACCGAATGTGTGAAAATGTGTATGTTGCATTCATGAAATATATGTTGCACTTGGGTGGGTTTTGATGATACGAAGGAAGATTTGAGGATCGCATAGTCGCTTGATGACGGTGGATCCACCGGTGGCTTTAAGCCCATTATAGCAGCTTTGCTGCAACGTTTAAGTAGTGCCGCTGTTGGTGCTACCTTTGGAGTGTAGGGATGGGTGGGTTGATATTTATATCCCCACAGGAGTGTAGGGTTGAAAGGGAAATGAAGTGCAGGGTTAGATTTAGGATGGGTGCATTGCATTCATGTGATACTGATGTGATATGAGGTCATTGTGGGCTAAGGCCTAAGACCACTGTTTTTGATAAGGCTTAAGCCCAATGTGATAATTGTATGTTGATTGGATTACCAAGAGTCGTACACACTGAGTTTTGAAACTCACACCCTTTTTGTTAAATGTTTCAGGTGATCTTCAGTAAACGGCTCGACGTGGGAGAGGACTCGGAGATGGCCACACTACAAGATACTTAGAAGTTTTATTTATTTGTCTTAAAAGTCATGATTTTAATTACTTTATTTTTGTTGGATGTAATAAGGCTTTGTACTCCGATTTGACTTTGGATTTTGTTGTTTTTGTTTCAACTAGTTACTTAATTATTAAACCTGAGTAAATTTCTTATGTTTAAACATGGTTTTCGGAATACTTAAAATAATTAAATGGGCTTTTATCATTACTTAACAAGACTCAAGGATTTTGGACCTTTGGGTCTTAAATTTTAGCTTAGGAAAATCGTTTTAAATTATGCCTTTGTTGTGACATTCCAGGATTCGGCCATAACGTCTGGGCCAGGTCTGGGGGTGTTACATTTAGTGGTATCAAAGCCCAGCTGCAAAGCTCGGGCTGTAAAATGGGCCTTAGATTTCGGGTTTTAAAAAACAAACAAATTAAAATGTTTTGCAGGATTCTTGAAGTGTGGTTCACCGAGCCCTTGACGTCGAGCCAAGTAAGTTTTCTGTGCTTACATCTGTTTAAATTACTGAACTATATCTAGATATTGGGCCACTCAAACAATAATTTTTTAGAGCCTAAAGCCCGTAGGAAACTTAAGCCTATAGTGGATTTATGACGGCGAAACAACTTTTAAAATTGTTAAATGCATAAGACATGTGCTTTAAACAGTGAAACTATGAACTAATTTCATAAAAAATTTAATCCAGAAATACGCAACGATGAGCGCTAGAAGAGGCGCAAGAGGCCGTGGCAGAGGCCGTGGAAGTGTTAGGGCTGAGTCGTCGACGTCAGGCCATATGCCCAACGTTGGAGTAGAGGAGGCTCCGGCCTCACCAGTAACTGAAACTGGACCATATAATCAGGCTACCACTGCAGAAGATGCAGTATCATAGGTCATGTTAAGGATTTTAAAAAGGGTCGATGGCCTAATAATGGTATCGGAAGTCGTGGGTCAATCGTGCAGCGACTTCGAGCTAATTGGGCGGAGATTTTCAAAGGAGTAGCTGGGGTGGCACTGAATGTGGCGGAGTAGTGGTTGAAAGCTACGGAAAGAATAATGGACGACCTGGACTGCTCGGCGGAACAAAAGTTGAAAGGGGCGATATCTTTACTTAGGGAGGAAGTTTATCAGTGGTGGTTGACCGTGAAGGAGGGCAACCAACTGGAGCAGATCACCTAGGAGTTCTTCAAATCAACATTCCAGGGGAAATACATTGGAGCGGGCTATGTGGATGCCCGAACGAAGGAGTTTTTGAGTCTGACTCAAGGAGATAAGTCGGTAGCGGAGTATGAGCCTGAGTTTCTGTGCCTTAGTCATTATGCCAAAGGAATAGTCGCGACAGAGTATGAGAGATGCGTACGGTTTGAGGATGGGTTAAGAGATAACCTTAGGGTACTTGTAGCTCCACAGAGGGAGCGAGACTTTGCAGTCTTGGTGGAGAAAGCAAAGATAGCGGAGGAGGTAAAGCGCAAGGAGTGCCTCAACCGAGAGAATGAGAAGGGCAAGAACAAACAGAACGTGGAAGCCATGGGGCTGGACAGAGACCTACGAGGAGGGCTAGAGTGGATGGGCCGGTTAGAGTTGAGGCCCCAGTTGCTGTTGCTAATACCGGGATACCACCTTGTGCTGTGTGTGGAAAAGCAAGCGAATGTTGGAGGAGAATAGGAGCTTGTTTGAGCTGCGAATCTATGAAACATAGGATTAGAGAGTGCCCGAGAAGGCTAGATCAAGTGCGAGCTGATGGCAGAGGTAATTTTCAACCACTGAGCGATGGTCAGCAACTGCTTAGAGGCCGTGGGCAGGCCAGGGGTGGAAGCGGTTTGGGTCAAGGAGCTCCAGGTAGAAGTGCTAGTCATTCAGAGGCGAGGCAGCCAGCTTTGGTCTATGTAGCACGTCGCCAAGGGGATGAAGACGCTCCAGATGCGAATACCGGTGCATACCCTACCATAGTATATTGAGTGTTTATTTTGGCTTCAGATTTAGAGTGCGCAACGAAAGCATAGTGGTGAGACTTGGGTAGTACGATTAATAGTTAGTTGGAAATTTCGAGGACGAAATTTCTTTAAGGGGGTAGAATTGTAATGCCCCGAATTTGGGGCTAGTAGAATTGGGACTATTGGGCTTTGGGTCTCATAAAATTTTTAAGTGAGCAAGAAAATGACAAATGACATGACGCTTTAAAGGTTTAATGAATTTGGAGTGTCTAGGTGTGTTGGAGAAGCTCTATGTTCGAGTTTTGTGGTGGATGATTCTTAATTTATTTAATTAAGGAATCAGGGTTGTAAGTAGTGGGCTTTTAAATAAAAATAAGTGAAAAATGGCACAAAGAAGCCTATGGTGAAGTGGCTAAGTGACGCCACTAGGGTGTAGAGAGGTGGTGACATATGCATGCAAGGAGGTATGAGGTTCGAGTGGTAGCTTAGCTTAATTTTAGGCTTCTAGAAGGCTGGAAGTGGCTTGTAGAGGGACCTTAAGGAGAAGTGATCAGTAGAGAGAATTTAGGAGAAGGATAAGGGAGGTATCATGGAGAAAAATTAAGAGATGAGCAGTGGATGAAGTGGTGCTGAATTGGACTTTAGGGGTGGCTAAGTTCTGGCTATAGGCTATATAAATGTGTGTGTGTCGATTTTGGGGTCCTAGGTAATGCCGAATTTCCATTCTTTTTCTTTTCCTTGCCGAAACCTTATTTTTCCACAACCAAAAATACCTTGCCTTTTTGCCGAATTCTCTCATAGCCAAAATCTTTTATTACTGAAGTATCACCATCTTCTCTTGCCAAAATCCCTATTAGTGCCAAATCTTTGTTCTCATTCCTCCATCACAAATTGATTGTTACCTACTCTCAGTGAAGGTTAAAAGCCGAATCTCATTCAGTAGCTATCTAGGCCGAAGGATCAAAGGTTGGGTTCGGTAAGTGTTCAGTTACCCCCTTAGTTTGTTTTGTTAAAAGCATAAGGGCTATCTAACTTCTCATTATTGTTAATCTTGTATTAACAAGGGTAAGGTTCAGAGATCGCAAGCGTGGTAAGGATCGCTAGCAAAGTGTAAGTGCACCCAACTCGATTATGGTTTAAGTAAATGGCCGAATGTGAGTATGATCAATAGGGGTGACTTGTGTGGATTATGTGTAACAGCCCGATTTTGGGCTTAGTCAGAATAGTGGTTTCGGGACCACAAATCTGATGTTGAGAAATTTATTTTATTTATATTTTTTGTGGTCTATAATTTCACAAAATGATTTCGTGAAAATCTCATTCGAAAATTTTGACGTTTAGGTACTCAATTTAGTCACAAGGATTAAATTGTAAAAAGTGCAAAAGTTGAGTTCTACATGTTAGAGGTGCCCCATTGTTATGAAATTTTAAATTGGTGGTCCTTAAATGATAATTAGGCCATTGGTTAAGTTGGTGGATAAAAATGGACATAGATGGGTATGTTTCAAAAGATTTTTTAAAGGGGCATTTTTGTAATTTAGTGAATTAAATGAATTAAAAACAAAATTTAAATGCCAAATTTGTCCATCTTCAAGCTTAGGCCGAATTTAACATATGGGAAGCCATAGATAGGGTTTTCAAGCTTTCCAAGCTTCATGGTAAGTCCATTCCAGCCCCGTTTTTCATGTTCTTTACGTTTTTAGAGTCCCGGTAACTTGCTTTAGCTTATTCTAGCAATAATTTAACCTAGGGTTCATATTTGGAAAAATACCCATAGGTGAAATGTATTTATTTTGATACTTTATGGTAGAATATGAAGCTTAGAATTATGTTAAACAACTTTTACTAAGTGATTTTAAGTGAAAACGAGTAAAACAACATAATCCGCAAAAATACCTAATGTACATAAGTGCATGTTAGAGCAAGAATTTGATGTTGCCATAGAAGGGAAAAATGATTAGCATGTTATAAAACATAAGAATAAGGGATGAAGTTTAATTTTTGAGCCTAGTGGTAAAATCATAATTATGCAAAAGTTTAGGGGTAAAATTGTAATTTTTCCATTGTTTACGTTAGGGACTGTTTTGAGTAGTACATTAATTAAATAAGTGAAGTGTGATGTCTTAGACCCCGAAAAACGAGATTTGGACCTAGAACGGGAGGAAAATTGAAAATCAAAAAAGTTAGTAAAATGACCATTTTGGTATCGAGGTAAGTTCATATGTTTAATAAGCATTTAATTATGCATATTTGAATGATAAATTGATATTTTGGCCATAAATACTATAGTATTGAGTTTTAGATATAATGATTAATGTTCGATAATAATTCGATATTGGAAAGAGAACTTGTATAATTTATATGGTAGACCATATTTTCTATTATGACTTTGTATGATAACAAGAAAGCATTGACTAGCATAGTTTGATGAGAATAAGTTAAGTTGATGATATGATGAGATTTAGAATGTAAGTATGTAAGTTGAGTAGCATTTTATTATTATGCAATTATTGTTATTAGTAATGTTATTATTGAGTTATGCGACTAACCTTGAGAAATTAAGCAAGTATGTTTCAGCTATGACTTGACAAGGCATTGATATCTCAAAGTCCGTGGCTATACCATGGCAATTAAGGAAGAATCAACGGAAAAGTCCATGTTCATAACATGGCATTTAAGGAGGAATTGACAGTTAAGGATACAATGTAAGACCATGTCAAGACATGGCATTGGTAAGGCAAGGATCCTGTGTAAGACCATGTCAAGACATGGCATCAGAATTGATTAAGGACTCCATGTAAGACCACATCAAGGTGTGGCATTGGCACTAGGACAAGGATACCATGTAAGACCATGTTTGGAACATGGCATTTGGTAAGACAATGATACCATGTAAGACCATGTTTGGAACATGGCATTTGGTAAGACAAGGATACCATGTAAGACCATGTTTGGAACATGGCATTTGGTAAGATAAGGATATCATGTAAGACCATGCCAAGGCATGGCATTGATAAGTTCTATAAGGCAAGGAAATCATGTAAGACCATGTCAAGACATGGCATTGATGAGTTACTATAAGGCAAAGGTCCCATGTAAGACCATGCCAAGGCATGGCATTGGTGAGTTTATAAGGCAAGGATACCACGTAAGACCATGTCAAGACATGGCAATGGTAAGTTCAAAAAGGAAAAGGTTCCCGAGTAGTCCAAAGAGTAAGTCAAAGAAATGACAAGGTGATAACATGAAGAATGAGTACAGGTATGCATTTAAGGCTTATTTAATATTGAGATTGTAAGTAATTGGGATTATCAAGTATTAAGTAAGTGATGAGTTTTTAGTTATGATTGTGACACTTTATGACATGACTGGCAATATGCCTATATTATGAAAGAGTACTCATGTGTTAAGTGAAAATGTTGCAGGTATGTAAGCAAGCTATTAAGTAAGGTGCCCTTTGTATTCTGAGCCTTTGGTAAGGTTACCGATGAGTTCACTGGGAAAATCGATTAAGTGAAATTATGTGTGGCTTGTAGTGATAAATGTAGGTATATGCATGTGTAACGTATGAGAAATATGCTCGATATGTAATCGAAAATTGGAAAGATTGTTATAGGTAAGTAATGAATACAACTAAAGTGAGTGAGAGCAAAAATTTACAAATAAAACTGTTTTGGGCAGCAGCAATTACGTGATTTTGAAAAATCACCACAAATAGGAGAAATTGAATTATAAGTTGGATGAGATATTGATTTAAATCTTATTGAGTATATTTTCATATAAAAGAAACAAAGCAAACAAAGGATTTGTATAATTTGAGATATTTAAATTGTTGTGAGACTGGTCATAATGACTATGTGATCCCCTGTTCTGTCTTGGAAAAATCATTAAAAATTGTAAACAAATAATTATGTAATATAATTTATATTCCTGAAATTCTGATTGAGTCTAATTTCAAATAAACTAAACAATAAGGTCATTTGAATTCTGTACGAGGAGATAATTGATTCGTAGTGAAGAGAGGTCAGAATAGTCGAATAGTGAAACAAGGGAAAATTTAATGAATAAAATGTACTAATTGGCAAGACCAAAAATTTTAGAAATTTTTTGGTATGAAGATATGTGAGTCTAGTTTCAGGGAAAGTTAGCAGTTTGTAATTTCGAGCTCTGTAGTTCAAGAAATAAATAATTTAGTGACAGCGAATCAAGTAGACAGATTAATGTGAACATGAGTAATAAGGTATAAGAATGTGATTTAATGATTGTATCAATTAGAGAACTTGTTGTGAGGATTTCTCTCGTTGAGGATTTGGTAAGGCTACAAATGAGTAAGTTGAGAAAGTAAGAACTTAGCATTATTTATGCAAGTTATTACAGCTTAGTAGTAAGCTAAATTCATTGCTAATGCTTATTATTTTTACATGTGAACTTACTAAGCTTTATAAGCTTACCCCCTTTTCTTTCCCATGTTTCAGAGTCCTATTAAACAAGCTGGGGCTGAAGGTTGTCGGAGATCGCTTCACACTATCAAGCTATCTATGGGTATCTTTATTTATAAATGATTTAAGTTATGGCATGTATAGGGGCTTGACTAAGTCATTTTGTATATGTGTTAATTAATTTGATTAAACGTATTGCTTCATAACGGTAATAAGGATTATTCTGTATTTAGCCACGAGTTGTGGCTCATATTGGTCATGGAGTTATAATGCTTGTGTATGCATGTGTTTGTTAAAGTTTAAATTATAAGTGAAATTTTGTGGGTCAGGATTTGGTAGAATGTATTGTTATGTCTGGTAATGCCTCGTACCAGGTTCCGGCGTAGTATACGGGTAAGGGGTGTTACATTTAGTGGTAGCAGAGCTATGGTTTAGTCGGTTCTCGGACTACCATAGTGAGTGTGAGAGTCTAGCTATACATGCCATATTGAACTGTGATAGTGTGTCGACTATCGACCCTGATGTAAATTGTTTTATTAGACAGATGCGCACTTCAACCGAGCTAAATTTGATAGTGCAGACAGTGTGTTTATGATGAGTTAAGACTCGTAATAAGTAAGAATAGTAGTTTATGATGTTTATGTGATGATGAATAAATTGTGGATGGGAATTTCTCTTGAAATATGAAAGATGAGATGAAAGGAAAGTTTATACTATGATAAGTGTTCATGTTTGATTGGCACTTGTATGATGCTATGAGTATAAGTTGTGAAATCAAGTGAATGTTATGAGTAATTTTACTCGAGATTTATGAATGAATGTATAAGTGCACTTGTTTGTATAAGATGATAGGAAGGTTGTGTAAAATGAGTATGCATGTTAAGTTACTTGAAACAAAATATACATATTGATGAGTGTTAAGTTATATGCATGAGTATATAAGAGGCAAGTCAGAGGCGTTACAACCTCACCCTCTTCCAATAAGGTATGTTATAATGAAATTTCATGAAATTTAGACCGAATGGGTTTACAAGTGGAAGACTAAAGAGTTGAATTGTAGATTAATTGACAACGTGATCAGAGTTGAGAATGGTTTAGTAAATGAGCACAGTTGCAGAAAAGGTGTTAGATTAATATGAAAATCATTCGGATTTCAAAATGTTATAGTTAAAGAAAGGTTAGACTCAGCTAATTAACTCATCCAGGTATGAGGCCTAAAGTATGTAATTGCTGGAATTTATTCTAAATTTATTTCTGTTTGCAATTGGAATAATATCATATTTGTAATGACAGAAGTAGATACTGAAATCATGATCGAGATGTATTAATGACTGAATGCAGTGTTTATGGTTGAGAAATTACAGCAATCTCTTCCGACTATTATATGTTTCCATTTACTCTCAGAGGTATATATATCTGCAAGATTTCGAATGAAATTCCTATAGTATAAGAATGTCAGCTAAATTTACATGTAGATGAAAGCATTGTAGTCTATTTGAGCCATGATCGAAATTGCTCTATCTTTTCTGGTTTTCCGCATCATGCACAGATAGAAAGTTGACGATAAGGTCCATATGATGTTAGCGTCCAGTTTTACTAGCTATTACTCAATAAAAATAAAGGAAGATTGTGTGGCTTTTGTTAAGATTATTTTTAGTACTTATGAGTATTTTTTGTGTAGCTCTATGTTTTGAGATTTTGTTATTTCTGTTTCCTTAATAAATTATTGTTCAAAGTATCAGACATGTGATATCAGTAGGAAATGTTCCATTGATGAAAATGGTTTCTTCTTATTATTAAAATGCTTATGATGATTATACGTTTTGACTTGATGGCGAGAGTACTTTGATACAGTTACCAGAGGTATAAAGATTGTGCTTTTGTATTGGTTGTTATGGAAATTTGTGTTTAAATTTCTCCAATGATCGAGATGTTTTGTTTTCAGCCGGGACATTATCTACTAAAGTAACTGAGAAGTTAGTCTTGTTATGGTACTATGATTTTTAAGCTGTATGAGTATTGTGGCATCAGTATAGTTAAGTGCTTCGATGAGTAACAGTTGAAGTAAATTTTATTATAAGTTTAATCTTTCTCTAGTTTTGAGAAGAAATTGAAGTTGGCAAAGTGTGAATGATAGGAAGTTCAACTTAGACCTGTGTATTGGTTTTCATTTTCAAATGATCTTGATACATATATCAGCGAGATAAAGATAGAATGTTATGATGTCTAGCACAGTGATAATTATCTGTTTATTTAAGAAGTAAGATGTTGAAGATGCCGAGACTATATGAGAAGCTCAAAGTGACTTGTGAAATTAGACCTAAATATATTAACTGGTGAGATTTTCGGGGACGAAAATCCCCAAAAGGGGGAGAGTTGTAACAGCCCGATTTTGGGCTTAGTCGGAACAGCGGTTTCGGGACCACAAATCCGATGTTGAGAAATTTATTTTATTTATATTTTTATGGTCTATAATTTCACAGAATGATTTCGTGAAAATCTCATTCGAAAATTTTGACATTTAGCCACTCAATTTAGTCAAAAGGACTAAATTGTAAAAAGTGCAAAAGTTGAGTTCTACATGTTAGAGGTGTCCAATTGTTATGAAATTTTAAATTGGAGGTCCTTAAATGATAATTAGGCCATTGGTTAAGTTGGTGGACAAAAGTGGACATAGATGGGTATGTTGCAAAAGATTTTTTAAGGGGCATTTTGGTAATTTAGTGAATTAAATGAATTAAAAATAAAATTTAAATGCCAAATTTGTCCAACATCAATATTAGGCCAAATTTAACATGTGGGAAGCCATAGATAGGGTTTTCAAGCTTTCCAAGCTTCATGGTAAGTCCATTCTAGTCCCGTTTTTCATGTTCTTTACGTTTTTGGAGTCCCGATAACTTGCTTTAGCTTATTCTAGCAATAATTTAACCTAGGGTTCATATTTGGAAAAATACCCATAGGTGAAATGTATTTATTTTGATGTTTTATGGCAGAATATGAAGCTTAGAATTATGTTAAACAACTTTTACTAAGCGATTTTAAGTGAAAACAAGTAAAACGACATAATCTGCAAAAATACCTAATGTACATAAGTGCATGTTAGAGCAAGAATTTGATGTTGCCATAGAAGGGAAAAATGATTAGCATGTTATAAAAGATAAGAATAAGGGATGAAGTTTAATTTTCGAGCCTAGGGGCAAAATCATAATTATGCAAAAGTTTAGGGGTAAAATTGTAATTTTTCCATAGTTTGAGTTAGGGACTGTTTTGAGTAGTAAATTAATTAAATAAGTGAATTGTGATGTCTTAGACCCCGAAAAATGAGATTTGGACCTAGAACGGGAGGAAAATCGAAAATCGGGAAAGTTGGTAAAATGACCGTTTTGGTATCGAGGTAAGTTCATATGTTTAATAAGCATTTAATTATGCATATTTGAATGATAAATTGATATTTTGACCATAAATACTATAGTATTGTGTTTCAGATATAATGATTAATGTTTGATAATAATTCGATATTGGAAAGAGAACTTGTATAATTTATATGTTAGACCATATTTTGTATTATGGCTTTGTATGATAATAAGAAAGTATTGACTAGTATAGTTTGATGAGAATAAGTTAAGTTGATGATATGATGAGATTTAGAATGTAAGTATGTAAGTTGAGTAGCATTTTATTATTATGCAATTATTGTTATTAGTAATGTTATTATTGAGTTATGCGACTAACCTTGAGAAATTAAGCAAGTATGTTTCAGCTATGACTTGACAAGGCATTGATATCTCAAAGTCCATGGCTATACCATGGCAATTAAGGAAGAATCAACGGAAAAGTCCATGTTCATAACATGGCATTTAAGGAGGAATTGACGGTTAAGGATACCATGTAAGACCATGTCAAGACATGGCATTGGTAAGGCAAGGATCCCGTGTAAGACCATGTCAAGACATGGCATCGGCATTGATTAAGGACTCCATGTAAGACCACATCAAGGTGTGGCATTGGCACTAAGACAAGGATACCATGTAAGACCATGTTTGGAACATGGCATTTGGTAAGACAAGGATACCATGTAAGACCATGTTTGGAACATGGTATTTGGTAAGATAAGGATATCATGTAAGACCATGCCAAGGCATGGCATTGATAAGTTCTATAAGGCAAGGAAATCATGAAAGACCATGTCAGGACATGGCATTGATGAGTTACTATAAGGCAAAGGTCCCATGTAAGACCATGCTAAGGCATGGCATTGGTGAGTTCATAAGGCAATGATACCACGTAAGACCATGTCAAGACATGGCAATGGTAAGTTCAAAAAGGAAAAGGTTCTCGAGTAGTCCAAAGAGTAAGTCAAAGAAATGACAAGGTGAGAACATGAAGAAAGAGTACAGGTATGAGTATAGGTATGCATTTAAGGCTTATTTAATATTGAGATTGTAAGTAATTGAGATTATCAAGTATTAAGTAAGTGGTGAGTTTTCAGTTATGCTTGTGACACTTTATGACATGATTGGCAATATGCCTATATTATGAAAGAGTACTCATGTGTTAAGTGAAAATATTGCAGGTATGTAAGCAAGCTATTAAGTAAGGTGCCCTTTGTATTCTGAGCCTTTGGTAAGGTTACCGATGAGTTCACCAGGAAAATCGATTAAGTGAAATTTGTGTGGCTTGTAGTGATAATTGTAGGTATATGCATGTGTAACGTATGAGAAATATGCTCGATATGTACTCGAAAATTGGAAAGATTGTTATGGGTTAGTAATGAATACAACTAAAGTGAGTGAGAGCAAAAATTTACAAATAAAACTATTTTGGACAGCAGCAGTTATGTGATTTTGAAAAATCACCAAAAATAGTAGAAATTGAATTATAAGTTGGATGTGATATTGATTTAAATCTTATTAAGTCTATTTTCATATAAAAGAAACAAAGAAAACAAAGGATTTGTATAATTTGAGATATTTAAATTTTTGTGAGACTGGTTCAGAATGACTACGTGATCCCCTGTTCTGTCTTGGAAAAATCATTAAAAAGTGTACACAAGTAATTATGTGATATAATTTAGATTCCTGAAATTATGAATGAGTCTAATTGCAAATAAACTAAACAATAAGGTTATTTGAATTCTGTACAAGGAGATAATTGATTTATAGTGAAGAGAGGTCAGAATAGTCGAACAGTGAAACAAGGGAAATTTTAATGAATAAGGTGTACTAATTGGCAAGACCAAAAGTTCTAGAAATTTTATGGTATGAAGATATGTGAGTCTAGTTTCAGGGAAAATTAGCGGTTTGTAAGTTGAAGCTCTGTAGTTCAAGAAATAATAATTTAGTGACAGCGATTCAAGTAGACAGATTAATGTGAACATGAGTAATAAGGTATAAGCATGTGATTTAATGATTGTATCAATTAGAGAACTTGTTGTGAGGATTTGTCTCGTTGAGGATTTGGTAAGGCTACAAATGAGTAAGTTGAGAAAGTAAGAACTTAGCATTATTTATGCAAGTTATTACTGTAACACCCTGAATTAGGGGCTATTTGTAATTTAAATAAATTCCATGTGGGCTTCAAGAAATGAATAAATATTATTTTATTTAGCATGATTTAGGGTCTAGAAATAACCCTGATTTAGGTCGAATTTGGGTTAAAAAAAAGAATTAAATTAAAGTACTTAAAAGGAGGGAGCTAGGTGGAGATAGGGTTTAAAAAATTGAGGGAACATGACACAAGAATGCATTCGGTGTAGTGGCTTGGTGCATCTAAGGGAGGGTTATAAGGGAGCAGGTTCGATCCGTGGAAGCAGCAAGGGGAATTGTTTTTTTGGCGTTAAAGGAAGGGCCCAGGTAAGGAAGGCCTTAAAGAAATTTTGGGTAAGGTTCATGGCATGAAAGTTTAATGGGGAGAAGTGGCAAAGGACGTTGGAGAGTGAGGGCTGCAGTGAGGACTCGGGTTCGACTCATGGTAGGCGCAAGGACGTTGTTTTTTTTAGGCTTTGGCGTTGAAAGGAAAAAGGGCCCAGTTATAAAGGCTTTATAAATAAATGGAGAGGGGATTTGACATGAAAGTCGGGTTGGAAGAGTTGGTTTGGGGCGCTTAAAAGGAGGCTGTTGCTGCTGCTTGGGGTCGCTGGTTCGAACCCCAGGGGCTGCACTTTGGTTTTTTTTTTTTATTTTTATTCTATTTTTATGCTGCTGGCATGAATTGGTCTGCACGTGGGGTCTTCAATTAGGATAGGCTAGAAGCTTTGTATTTACATTAGGCTGGAAGTGTGGGTGTATTATTTTAATTATTATTGTTATTATATTTTAATTGAAGAGGTGATAAGATAAGGATTATGCAAGGGATTAATTTATTTGTTAAAGGATAGGAGAATATATAGGAAATTGATACAAGATTAAGCTAGTTTTGGTGTTGAATTCGGCTGGGGTATATGCTGGTCTTTATTATTATTATTTTTATTTATTTTTACCTATTTTCGGCTGGAAGAGGGAGAGCAATTAGTGTTTAAATTGCTATTAAATTGTTGAGGGGATTAGGAGATTAAAAATATGATGAAGATAGATTTACTTGTGATAATTCAAGGCTAGAAATTATCACAAAGCAAAAGGGTGGTTGCCGATTGTTGGACTCCTTGGGGGCTGTCCATATTTTATTTTGTTACAGCAAAGAAGTGCCAAAATTTCCAGTAAATTCTTTTCTTGTTTCTCCCTTCATAGTGCTGCCGAATTCTCTCCTAACTCTTAGCAAAATTTGCTTAGAAATTTCCAGCTTTGCTGTTTCTTTTTAGCCGAATACCCTTTCTCCTCTTCTCAAAATTCCAGCCCTTCCAATTGTGCTTAGGCCGAATCTCCCTTGAGGAAAAAGGGTGCTGTTGATTTTCAATAAGTGTGGTAAGGGGTAATCCTCTCCTTTAAAATTTAAGTTATGGCCTATGATTCTTGCTAATACAATTAGATCGTTGTAGGAAAGCCTGCAGGGTTTATTTTTCCAAGGGTAAGTTGGTAAGCACATCCGGCCAAAGGCCTTTGATAAAAGCTTATTGTTTAAATGCCAAACTAATGTATGTGCCATGGATTTAGGGGTCTAGTTAAGGCTTCGGGATTTGTTTGGAAATCAAATCCGTTCAAGGGTCAAGATCTAGCATCGTAGATCAGCTTTTCGGGATCTAGGAATTACGATAGTAACAGGTGTGTAAGATCTCTTTACACACTTTATTAATGTACATGACAAAATTGCTTGTTATCTTTTGTTTATGAATAGCTTGTGGCTTAATCATGGATTTCGGGTAAGTTCCCCTAACTGTAACCTTGATATATGTTTGCATGCTATCACATGATGTTTAATATTATGACATGATATATGCGATTTGATGTATAAGCATGTGATGGTGGGATTGATGAGAGGAGGGGGAATGAAATATGGACTGTCGTCAGTGGTTCTGACCACAAGATGAGTTGGCCCCATCAAATTATTTGTGACCTATGGTCATCAGTGGTTTTGACCACAACGATTGATAAATTACGACTAAGTCCCAGTGGTTTGGTACCACCAGTGGTTTTGACCACATTTGCTCTATTGTGACCTTTGGTCATCAGTGGTTTTGACCACACGATGGGTTGGCCCCATCATTTAAATTGTGACTTTAAGTCATCAGTGGTTTTGACCACACGGGGTAGAAAAGGAGTATGGATGGCTAGTTGGGTTGCATGAGCATGTTTATTAATAAATTGTGTATGAGATGTATTTTCCGGGTGGGGGATTTATACACTGAGTCTTGGTGACTCACCCCTTCCCTTAACATTTTGCAGATGAGTAGATTGCGGAGGTGGAGCCGGATGGACTCGAGGTGGCCATGCGGTGGAAATTTTAACTAGATGGACTTGGATTTATTTTATTTATTTTAAATGTTGGTTTATTTTGTAATAAGGCCTCCTAGATATATTTTTATTATTTTTGTTTTGGATGAATTTGTTTAAAACTATTTTTATTAATATTAAATTAAATGCACATGTATCCTCAAAAATTAAATCGCGATATGTTTTAATGTGCCATCTGGCACACCTGAATCTGTAACAATTTGACTTGATGATTACTTTCAAAATAAACCTAAGTATGATTTTATACACCTCAAACGTTTTAAACAAAACAACTATCTTTTACCAAAAAGATAATTCAACTTAAAAGGATTTTCAAAAGTACTTTCTCTGTGGCACACCAAATTCGGTCGTAGTGTTTGGGCCGGGTTTGGGGTGTTACGAATTGGTATCAGAGCCCAGTTCAAAGCTCGGCTGTGGGGGCCCAAGGCTCAAAAAGGTTTTGTTTTATGCGGGTAGGCCTTTTTAAGTTGTTTTTGGGTTTGAATGGCATGGCACCGAGTCTCCGGCACCGATCCGCCCAGGTAAGTACATCTAAACCTCTTGGTGAATTATATTCTGTAGAAGGGTAGGAAGCATGGAACGTAGATAGACTTATAGGACTTGGACCCTAAGGTTAGATTACTCAAACACAAACGAAACATAAGATTTAAAGAACTGAACCAACCTATGACTTAGTCACTGAGCTAGGGCGTGGTAACCCCTGTACGCATGTCTATGAGTGGATCTGGAAGAGCTTGGTATTTAAGCGGTCCGCGTGACCCACCTCCTCTTCACTCGAATCCTACCTGGTGCGTAGCTTCGGTTCACCCTAACCAAGAGGGCTCGATCATAGGCTAAACATAATGATTAAAACCCGAAAAGGGAATTAGCCATGTTTTCGAAAAAGAATGAAACAACAACAACCCTAATGTTTTCAAAACTTTTGCAATAACTCTTTCAAATCTGAGAACGTCATTTTTACAACGTTTTCCTCGAAAAACTTGATTTGTGAAAAATTACAAAAATACCCTTAGGGGTAAAATTACTAAAATGCCCTTGGTTCATAAAATATCAGTTCAATGGTTTTGCTCAAAAATTTCAACTATTTTACAAACATTCAACAACTTAGCTTTGAAAATCATCAACAAAATACTTTGGTTTTGGGAAATTACGAAAACGCCCTCAAGTTTCAAAATTACCGAAATGACCTTGGTTTTGGAAATCTTTACAAACATCATTATTTGAAAAGGAACATTTTCAGAAAGAAACCCCTGAGTTTTACAACTGTTAAAAATATCCCTGACTTATTAAAATTTTGAAATTGCCTTGAATAACAAAATTACCAAAATACCCCTGGTTTCAAAATGATGCCGTATCTTTAAATTTTACAGATTTTTCAGAAAAAAACCCTCCAGTTTTGGGAATTACAAAACGACCTACTTTACTAAAGTTTTAAAACTTCTTTTATTACAAAAATACCCCTGGGTTAGAAATGGGCAGAAATGTCCGAAGAGCGAATAGGTATGGAAAGTATTAAGGAATGGATGCATGAACTCTTTTGTGTGAACTAGGATAGAGAACTGAAACCTTGTTTGCTCGAAAGGATCTCTGATTAAACCTTATCCATAAAATTTCTTCGCGAGTAATTAAGTGGAACAATTACTAATGCATAAAATTTCTTAACCAGATTAAAGCGCGGTAGTTAAGATGAGTTCGAGAGGTCGTGGACGTCCGCCGCGTGGCCGTGGTAGGGGTAGGATGACCTTGTCGGAGCCAGCAAGGTCTGGACACGGGTCTGGAAATGAGATGCCGGATCTGCCGGCGGCGGAAACTGAATTTCAAGATCAGACGGGTGGTAATGATGTCATATCTCAAGCTGTATTACGGGTGTTAGAACGAGTTGCTGAGGCTGGCGCGGGTGCAGTAGCCCGTAAATCTGTGGTGGAACGACTCCGAGCTAATGGAGTAGAAGTATTTAGGGGAGTTTCAGGAGTGGCACCCAGTGCGGCAGAGTACTGGTTAGAAGCAACTGAAAGGATCATGGATGACATAGATTTTACAGCTGAGGAGAAATTTAAGGGTGTAGTTTCTTTGCTTCGGGATGAGTCATATCAGTGGTGGCTCACTGTAAGGGATGGAACGGTGGCAGAAAATCTCACCTGGGAATTTTTCAAATATGCCTATCAAAAGAAATATATCGGAACTAGCTATGTAGATGCACAGCGGAAGGCTTTCTTGAACCTGGTTCAGGGAAATAAGTCAGTGGCGGAATATGAGGCCGAGTTCCTCCGGTTGAGTAGGTATGCTCGTGGTATTGTGGGTACCGAGCATGAGCGCTGTGTCAGGTTCGAAGATGGGCTTAGGGATGAGCTGAGAATGATGATAGCTCCACAACAGGAACGAGAGTTTGCTGTCCTTGTGGAGAAGTCTAAAGTGGCTGAGGGAGTAAGACAGTCCGTTAAGCGGAACCAAGAACGGAATTGGAATAAGAGGAGCTCGGAACCTTCAAGGCTCTCAGGTAATGAACAGAAGAGGACGAGGTTTGATGGGTCGGATCAAGCTGCTAGGCCTGCTGTTGCTACTAAACCTCAATGGCCGCCACGGTGTGACAAGTGTGGCAAGCCTCACAAGGGGGAGTGTTGGAATGGTAATCGAGGATGCTTTGAGTGTGGATCATTCGATCACCGTGTAAGGGATTGTCCTCAGAAGTTAGCTAAGAATCAACCAGAGGGTCAGAACCGTGCTCAGGTTAGAAATGAAGGACCACCACAGAGGGGTCGAGGTGCAGCTAGAGGTAATGGAAATGGTAACGGGCATGGCCGAGGTGCGGAAGGTGCAGAGGCGAGGCAACCAAGGTTGGTTTATGCAGTTGGCCGTCGCGAGGAGGAGGATGTACCAGATGCGACAACGGGTATGTTCCTTACTTCTGGAATACCCTTAATTGCTTTGATTGTTGTAGAGTTTTCTTGTTTTACTAGGGAAGTGCCTGAAACCTTGGTTGTGAACTTAGAGATTGTGCCTAGGAAGTAGGATAGTTCTATTAGGATCAGAATGCGCAGCATAAGCGTAGCACGGTGAGTTAGATGTACGACTACTCGTTAGAAAGTAATTTCGAGGACGAAATTATTTTTAAGGGGGGTAGAATTGTAACACCCTGAATTAGGGGCTATTTGTAATTTAAATAAATTCCATGTGGGCTTCAAGAAATGAATAAATATTATTTTATTTAGCATGATTTAGGGTCTAGAAATAACCCTGATTTAGGTCGAATTTGGGTTAAAAAAAAAGAATTAAATTAAAGTACTTAAAAGGAGGGAGCTAGGTGGAGATAGGGTTTAAATAAAAATTGAGGGAACATGACACAAGAATGCATTTGGTGTAGTGGCTTGGTGCGTCTAAGGGAGGGTTATAAGGGAGCAGGTTCGATCCGTGGAAGCAGCAAGGGGAATTGTTTTTTTGGCGTTAAAGGAAGGGCCCAGGTAAGGAAGGCCTTAAAGAAATTTTGGGTAAGGTTCATGGCATGAAAGTTTAATGGGGAGAAGTGGCAAAGGACGTTGGAGAGTGAGGGCTGCAGTGAGGACTCGGGTTCGACCCATGGTAGGCGCAAGGACGTTGTTTTTTTTAGGCTTTGGCGTTGAAAGGAAAAAGGGCCCAGTTATAAAGGCTTTATAAATAAATGGAGAGGGGATTTGACATGAAAGTCGGGTTGGAAGAGTTGGTTTGGGGCGCTTAAAAGGAGGCTGTTGCTGCTGCTTGGGGTCGCTGGTTCGAACCCCAGGGGCTGCACTTTGGTTTTTTTTTTATTTTTATTCTATTTTTATGCTGCTGGCATGAATTGGTCTGCACGTGGGGTCTTCAATTAGGATAGGCTAGAAGCTTTGTATTTACATTCGGCTGGAAGTGTGGGTGTATTATTTTAATTATTATTATTATTATTATTATATTTTAATTGAAGAGGTGATAAGATAAGGATTATGCAAGGGATTAATTTATTTGTTAAAGGATAGGAGAATATATAGGAAATTGATACAAGATTAAGCTAGTTTTGGTGTTGAATTCGGCTGGGGTATATGCTGGCCTTTATTATTATTATTTTTATTTATTTTTACCTATTTTCGGCTGGAAGAGGGAGAGCAATTAGTGTTTTAATTGCTATTAAATTGTTGAGGGGATTAGGAGATTAAAAATATGATGAAGATAGATTTACTTGTGATAATTCAAGGTTAGAAATTATCACAAAGCAAAAGGGTGGTTGCCGATTGTTGGACTCCTTGGGGGCTGTCCATATTTTATTTTGTTACAGCAAAGAAGTGCCAAAATTTCCAGTAAATTCTTTTCTTGTTTCTCCCTTCATAGTGCTGCCGAATTCTCTCCTAACTCTTAGCAAAATTTGCTTAGAAATTTCCAGCTTTGCTGTTTCTTTTTAGCCGAATACCCTTTCTCCTCTTCTCAAAATTCCAGCCCTTCCAATTGTGCTTAGGCCGAATCTCCCTTGAGGAAAAAGGGTGCTGTTGATTTTCAATGAGTGTGGTAAGGGGTAATCCTCTCCTTTAAAATTTAAGTTATGGCCTATGATTCTTGCTAATACGATTAGATCGTTGTAGGAAAGCTTGCGGGGTTTATTTTTCCAAGGGTAAGTTGGTAAGCACATTCGGCCAAAGGCCTTTGATAAAAGCTTATTGTTTAAATGCCAAACTAATGTATGTGCCATGGATTTAGGGGTCTAGTTAAGGCTTCGGGATTTTTTTGGAAATCAAATCCGTTCAAGGGTCAAGATCTAGCATCGTAGATCGGCTTTTCGGGATCTAGGAATTACGATAGTAACAGGTGTGTAAGATCTCTTTACACACTTTATTAATGTACATGACAAAATTGCTTGTTATCTTTTGTTTATGAATAGCTTGTGGCTTAATCATGGATTTCGGGTAAGTTCCCCTAACTGTAACCTTGATATATGTTTGCATGCTATCACATGATGTTTAATATTATGACATGATATATGCGATTTGATGTATAAGCATGTGATGGTGGGATTGATGAGAGGAGGGGGAATGAAATATGGACTGTCGTCAGTGGTTTTGACCACAAGATGGGTTGGCCCCATCAGATTATTTGTGACCTATGGTCATCAGTGGTTTTGACCACAACGATTGATAAATTACGACTAAGTCCCAGTGGTTTGGTACCACCAGTGGTTTTGACCACATTTGCTCTATTGTGACCTTTGGTCATTAGTGGTTTTGACCACACGATGGGTTGGCCCCATCATTTAAATTGTGACTTTGAGTCATCAGTGGTTTTGACCACACGGGGTATAAAAGGAGTATGGATGGCTAGTTGGGTTGCATGAGCATGTTTATTAATAAATTGTGTATGAGATGTATTTTCCGGGTGGGGGATTTATACACTGAGTCTTGGTGACTCACCCCTTCCCTTAACATTTTGCAGATGAGTAGATTGCGGAGGTGGAGCCGGATGGACTCGAGGTGGCCATGCGGTGGAAATTTTAACTAGATGGACTTGGATTTATTTTATTTATTTTAAATGTTGGTTTATTTTGTAATAAGGCCTCCTAGATATATTTTTATTATTTTTGTTTTGGATGAATTTGTTTAAAACTATTTTTATTAATATTAAATTAAATGCACATGTATCCTCAAAAATTAAATCGCGATATGTTTTAATGTGCCATCGGGCACACCTGAATCTGTAACAATTTGACTTGATGATTACTTTCAAAATAAACCTAAGTATGATTTTATACACCTCAAACGTTTTAAACAAAACAACTATCTTTTACCAAAAAGATAATTCAACTTAAAAGGATTTTCAAAAGTACTTTCTCTGTGGCACACCAAATTCGGTCGTAGTGTTTGGGCCGGGTTTGGGGTGTTACAATTACAGCTTAGTAGTAAGCTAAATTCATTGCTAATGCTTATTATTTTTATATGTGAACTTACTAAGCTTTATAAGCTTACCCCCTTTTCTTTCCCATGTTTCAGAGTCCTATTAAACAAGCTCGGGCTGAAGGTCATCGGAGATCGCTTCACACTATCAAGCTATCTATCGGTATCTTTATTTATAAATGATTTAAGTTATGGCATGTATAGGGGCTTGACTAAGTCATTTTGTATATGTGTTAATTAATTTGATTAAACGTATTGCTTCATAACGGTAATAAGGATTATTCTGTATTTAGCCACGAGTTGTGGCTCATATTGGTCATGGAGTTATAATGCTTGTGTATGCATGTGTTTGTTAAAGTTTAAATTATAGGTGAAATTTTGTGGCTCGAGATTTGGTAGAATGTATTGTTAAGTCTGGTAATGCCTCGTACCCGGTTCCGGCATAGTATACGGGTAAGGGGTGTTACATTATGAGTCACTAGAATTTTGATGGTGTATGTGTGGCTGCAGATCTAGGGGATACTTGTGAATAGTAGCTAAGGAAGGGCTACTAGAACTGGTGGCACACGGTAAGGTTTACGGTAGGGCTTCGGCTTTTGGTAAATATTTTGATTAAGTATGGGTGATTGATTGAAGGTTGGTTGGTTGTAGGTTCAAGACCAAGGATAGTATAGCATTTCGCAGTAACCAGGTGTGTACAAACACTGCACACACATGATATCGGCAATGTCGAAGAGCCGAAAGTGGCTAAATGGGCCTGGTGGGTCCTGAGGCTAAGTTTGATGAAATTAATTGATTTGGTTATATGAATTGAGTTCGTCATACATGTTACATGATCTGGAATTTTTTTGGGGCTAATAGGCCATATGAATGAGATCTAGGCCTAATAGGCCATAAGGATGTGATTTGGGCTTAATGGGCTATATGAACGTGAAATGGGCCAGATGGGCTTTATGGGGACGTAGACAAGTATGGTAGGGTTTAATGGACTTTAGGCCTAGTTCTGAACAACTCTTAAACTGCATAAGACTTAATCTAATAATTAAACATGTCCGTGGACAAGTCGCTGGGTTAGAATGTGGCAACGGATATATGTATGTCTAGGATTGGATCTAGGGAGAGCTTGGTACTTAAGCGGTCCTAGTGGCCCACCTCCTCTTCTCTGGAATCCTACTTGGTGCATAGTGTCTATTCACTTTAGCTGCAAGGACTTGTTAATGGGCCAAAGTTCATAACTAAAACCCGAGAGGGACCAAATACCCCTAATTTGAAAATTACCAAAATATCCTTAGATTTGCAAAATGACTAAAATACCCCTAAGTGCCGAATGTGTGAAAATGTGCA
Organism: Gossypium australe; assembly: GCA_005393395.2. NCBI lineage: Eukaryota > Viridiplantae > Streptophyta > Magnoliopsida > Malvales > Malvaceae > Gossypium > Gossypium australe. The sequence goes on from CM016614.1 coordinate 48,612,873, forward strand.
TGTTGCATTCATGAAATATAAGTTGCACTTGGGTGGGTTTTTATGATACGAAGGAAGATTTGAGGATCGCATAGTCGCTTGACGACCGTGGATCCACCGGTGGCTTTAAGCCCATTATAGCATCTTTGCTGCAACGTTTGAGTAGTGCTGCTACTGGTGCTACCTTTGGAGTGTAGGGATGGGTGGGTTGATATTTATATCCCCACAAGAGTGTAGGGCTTTAAGGGAAATGGAGTGCAGGATTGGATTTGGGATGGGTGCATTGCATTCATGTGATACTGATGTGATATGAGGTCATTGTGGGCTAAGGCCCAAGACCACCGTTTTTTATAGGGCTTAGGCCCAATGTGATAATTGTATGTTGATTGGATTACCAAGGGTCGTACACACTGAGTTTCAAAACTCACACCCTTTTTATTAAATGTTTCAAGTGATCCTCAGTAAACGGCTCGACGTGGGAGAGGACTCGGAGATGGCCACACTACAAGATACTTATAAGTTTTATTTATTTGTCTCAAAAGACATGATTTTAATTACTTTATTTTCGTTGGATGTAATAAGGCTTTGTACTCCGATTTGACTTTGGATTTTGTTGTTTTTGTTTCAATTGTTTACTGAATTATTAAACCTGAGTAAATTTCTTATGTTTAAACATGGTTTTCGGAATACTTAAAATAATTAAATGGGCTTTTATCATTACTTAACAAGACTCAAGGATTTTGGGCTTTTGGGTCTTTAATTTTAACTTAGCAAAATCGTTTTGAATTATGCCTTTGATGTGACATTCCCAGATTCGGCCATAACGTCTGTGCCGGGTCTGGGGTGGTACATAAATACTTGTTCTTATTCTTGTTTTGATAATTCAGGTTATTGATTCAAAGTCAAATGTACTTATTCAGTGGAGCAAAAGTCTCGGTTTAAGAGAAGATCAACACAATTAAGCGGAGTTGATTGCAACCCTAGAAATAGGGCGACGAAAATCTATTGGATTAGAGTCAAATCTAATAAGGGGATCCATAGATCGAATTAATGCGACAATAGGGGTTTTAATTAGAAAGAGATTTCAATTAATCAACCTAGAGTCAGTTGTTTTTAGTATTAAAAGAGATATTAACATAATTCAGGGATTTCTACGGATTAAGTCAAGTGAATAAATCATATGAATCAAAAGTAATAAGTGAAGTCTAGGTGGATTCTTCCTTAGGTATTGCCTATCTCATATAAGTTGTCTAAAAGTATTTTCCAAATTCACTCTCTGTCACGTTCATAATTATTTAGTTAGTTAAATTAGTAGTTAATTTTAGATTAAAAACAAATCCTTTTAATTACTAGGCTAAATAATAAAAAGATAGTTATTACTAGTAATTTTAATCTTTGAGGATACGGTATTCTGGACTCACCACAACTATACTACTGTTCGATAGGTGCACTTGCCTTTGTCGAAACAATTGTTAGTTTCGAGCCCATCATCTTACTACAGTTTACAACCTCCTACAGTTTTAGTTTCCTCTATCTAGAGTTTCACAGTATATCAGTAATCGAAATTAGAGAACTTATAGATTAGACACCGGAGACTCGGTGTGCCACATTTGTACATCTTTCAAAAATGTTTCAAATATTTTAAATCTACTTTCGAAAAACTTTTCAAAACCCATTCCACAACCGAGTTTTGCCACCTGACTCTGATACCATTAAATGTAACACCCCAAACCCTACCTAAGACATTACAACCGAATCTGACGTGTCACATCGAACTGTTTTTCGAAATCAGGCTTGTTGAGAAAAATCCGTTTTTAAATAATAGCCGTCTTTGTTATTGTTGGTTTCTTAGTTGGTTAAAAACCCGCAGAAGCTACTCCAATTAATGCCATTTTGAATTTTGAAAATATTTGTTTGTCTTTTTAAAACAGTTATTATTTTTGAAAACTTATTTGTATCAGTTTGGCAGTTTCAAAATAAGAAATTAAACCTAATAAAAAGCAAATAAAATCACCGGAGGCCTTATTACATAAATATCAACCCCAATATAAAAATTTAAATAACTAGGTATAAATAAAATAATCGCGAACATGTGACCACCTCTGAGTCCCTCACAGCTCTAAAAGGCCGGGGATTACCTGTATAGTTAAGAGAAAAGGGTGAGTTACTAGAACTCAGTGTGTAATCCCCTATCATGCAGTAACAGTCTGGACCTGATCCCTATTCAGTAACAGTACAGTGCGGGCCTTAGCCCATTACAGTAATCAATGTGGGCCTAAGCCCAATACAGAATCAATATGGTGCAAGTATGAACCCACCCCAATCCAACCAACACACCATGTGGGCATAAAATCGACCCACCCAACCAATACACCAAAATTGTAGCGTAGCTGCCAGTAATAATAGTATATGTGGCAAAGCCACCAATAACAGTAACGCAACAAAGCTGCCAATAATAGTAACGCAGCAAGGCTGCCAGTAACAGTATATGTAGAAGAGACACCAGTATAGCATACTTCCTCCATAACAACATCCCATCCCATGTAGTATGTCATGTCATAAATCATACGGGTATGCAAAATGTCATATTCAGTAACAATCATATACAAGCATGAATACATTAGTCATTTTACTTCTTAGAGGTATTTTAGTCATTTCACCCTTAGGGGTATTTCAATCATTTTACTTTTTAGGGATATTTCAATCATTTTACTACCTTTTCAAAGGTCTACAGTTGCCTCGAGCGACACGGATAACACTTACGGTCAAAACGGTGTAAATGGGTCCAAAGCCTAATATTCGGCCTAAGTGGGCCTACAAGCTCGTGTGGCCCATTTAGCCCAATTTTTGTCACGGCTATGTGAACACTATAGCCCAGTTCAATAATTTCCACTTATCGTGGATTTATTCTGTATGGGGCCCACGAGTCCATTGGGCCCAACGAGGCTCATAACGACCCAAGAGCACGAAGACGCTCGTGGGGGCCTCTACAGTCTATCACCCATGATTGTGGGCTCGGTTTACCACATGAACGCTCCTACGCTTTTTGCCTTTTCAGCTTTATCGAATCACTGGAACGATAGTGTGATTACACACCTTTTTACGAAGTCGTTCCAAGATCTATGAGCACCCAACCTAGATTCATCGAGATCCAATGTTAGTCCTTAACTGTTAGGGTAACACCCTCTTAATAACACTTAATCCGAAATAACCTTCTTACCTTGTTTGAATAAGGTTGACCTTAATCCCTCAATGATCACACGCCTTCGCTGCTTTCCTAAAGTACAATCAAGAACCGATTAGTAAGTGGTAGGGCAGCCAACCCCACAAATATGAGGTAACCTTATTACCTTACCGTACGTTTTGGGAACGAAAGTGTGACTCCTCCAAGCCGTTCACACTTCAGCACTCCTTGAGGAAGACCCTAGAATTGCACTGAGTGCATACGAGAAGAATGAAATAACAATCAGTTAATGGGGTTATTCGGTTTTGGAAAAGAAAGGAAGAGCATAGGTGCATTCAGTTTTAAAAGAAGAGTAGAGAATAGTTTTTGATCACTTATCGATAGTCAGAGCCTTTGCATTAGATCGACGCAGAGAAGGATTAACAACAGTGATATTCGGCCAACAAGGAATAGAAGATGAACAGAAGTTAAAAGACAAGAAGGGAATGTTCGGCTATGAGAGAAAGAAAATATCAAAGATGAGAAGAAGAATGATAGGAATGGTCAAAAGGGGAATGACACGAGTGGTCAATTTCGTAGTACAGGTAAGACTTGAGAGAACCCAAAATGCAAAAAGGTGAAAAACCCCAAACTCTCGGCAAAGAAATTCGGCACTCTCCTATCAACACTCACAAGAACCGAACAAGGAAATCCTAGTGCCGAAAATGATCCCTTTTTTCCCCTAGTCGAATTTCACTAAGACCTCAGAGTCCCACATGGCCACAACTCTCCTCACACTCCCAACTCCTTGAAAATCTCCAGAAATCACTCCCCTTATCCCTCCTTGATATCCTCCACAACAACTCCAAGACCAATTCAAACTTCACCTTGCAGAGTTTTAGTCCAACTCCACTTCTCCTGCTATAAGGAAAGAAAATAAATATTCTTTTGCATGCCAAGGGATTCGAACCCAAGCTCTCGCATCAGCCAAATCACACCACTTGCCACTAAGCCACAAGCTCCTCTTGTGTCATAAAACAAGCATTTTTACTAATAAAGCCTAAGTGCCAGTGTCCAGGTTTATTTAAGGGGAAAATAAAAATTTTGCAAGAGTCGAGACTTGAACCCAGGCTTCTCACACACACCCCATACACACCCAAATCACTTAGCCATTAAAGCAAACAAGCGATTTGTGTCAGAACATGCAAAATTACAGACCCTAAATTTTTGGGGCGTTACATATGGGCTAGTATTAGTATGTATAAAAATCGGTTAGGCTTGGGTAGGGGTAAAATTGTATGAATTTCATTTTTTGAGCCTAAAGGCTAAATTACAAAGAAATTAAAAGTATAGGGGCAAAATGGTAATTTTTCCAAAAATATGTGTTGGATTTAATTGAATGAAATATATATTAAATTGAGTTAAATTTATCCGTATAGATTCATTTAGACCTCATACGGAGTTAGATCAATGCAAGTTCGTGTAATTAAATTGAGTATTTATATGTTTTAATTGAATTATATGTATGTGATTTGTATAATTTCCAAGTATAAATATCGATCGCATATTCGACGACATACGATGATTACCGAGCCCCGTTTGAACCTTAGGAATTAGTAGGATACAAATGACATGTCATTAGGGATTACTGATTCTCAGCTTGTATGAGCTTACCGATGTACAGCTCGTGAGAGCATACCGATTCATAGCTTGTATGAGCATACATGTACAGGAATTGGCAGATTACAGTTTAGCACACTATGTGTGAGCTATCCCGAGTATCCAACAATATTCTAAATGGTTCAATGACAACGTTCTGTTACGAGATGACATGAGTTCGATACGAACTATTACAGGTATATACATGAAATACATGGAAATGATATTACATGATATATTGAAATATAAAATGGATGATACATGTATATGAAACTTTTTCAGTGGTTATGTTCATCCATGTTTATTGGCTATTATATGTGTTTTACATGGCTAACATGTTGGTGAATATGTGCTTAGGCATTTGGCCAAATTGAGTTAGGATATGCTATGTTTACTTACCTAAATTGTGACTAAATGGTAAGTTAAATTCTATGTTATACGAACTTACTAAGCTTAAATGCTTGCTTGGTGTATTTTCCGTGTTTTTAGTGAATCGGAAGCTCTTTCAGGTTGGAATCTTGTCGGAGCTATATCACACTATCCATCGGCTCACTCAATACTTTCGGTTGGTTTAAGTTTGGTTATAATGGCATGTATAGGCTATTTGGCTAATGTTGGCCTATATGTTTTGTTGTAATTGTGGCCATATGATTTGGCTTGTGTTTTGGCATATTTTGGTATGTATATAATTTACTTTAATATGGTTGATGTGTGGCTTGATTTATGGTTAAATGATGAATGGTAAAATGATGGTTAAGTGTGCATAGGGTATATGTGTATTGTGTTTTGATAAAAATGGGATAGATTGATATTTAAGTAGGTATGATTCATATGATAAATTGATGCAAGTATCCACACAAGTTGTTTGGTTATTTGGTTAAATTGAACATATGGTTGGTCATGTTATAATTTGCCTATTGTGGTGCCTAAGGGCATATTCATTGTATGATGTTATATCATATGTTTAAGGTTTGTTTATGCTTGTTTTGGAAGCCTTGTTATGGCTTGTAAGTATGTGCAATTGTTGTTGTAGGTACATGCCAAATTGAGCGAGAAAAATGGCTTGTAAAATAGCCTATTTTCATCCATATGGGCGTGTGTCTCAGCCGTGTGTGACACACGGCCATGTGACACGGCCTTGTGTCCCATGTAGCTTTCAAAGGGTTGCAAGTTAGGCTGTTACACATCCTATAACACAGGCGTGTGAGGTTACTTTGAAGGGTACACGGCTTAGCACACGGACATGTGGCTTAGCAGTGTGGCCCAAGTCAGTGAGTTACACGGGCACGGAAATGGGCTGGGACACGGTCGTGTGTCCCCATTTCAAATTCCCACACGGCTTAAGACACGGCCGTGTGTCCCAAATCTCGACTTGTTTGTAATGCGTATTTATGGCCTTAAGGGCTCATATAAGGGACAGTGTGTATGAATTTTGATTGGTTGTATTATGAAGATTGATATGTTATGAAATGTTTGGAATTTTCTATCCGTTTGTTTTGTAAACCCTGGTAATGCTTCGTAACCCTTTTTCGGTGAAGAATTTGCATTAGGGGTGTTCCATTTATTGGTATCAGAGCTACGACTTAGTTGATTCTTGGGTTGAACATAATGTGTACGAGTCTAGCTATACATCCCATTATATAACTTGTGATTGTGTGATATCTCCTAATTATTTCAATCATGTTTTCATATAGCAATGACATCCAACCGAGCTGACTTTGATGAAGTAGAGAGTAACACTCAAGCATCCGTTTACAGACTAGCATCAAGCAGTACAAGGCCCGTATCTGAGGGTGGGGAGGAGAGGCTAAAGAAGCCTTCTTCCAAATGATGAGTGAATGGTTCACAGAGTTTTTATGGATGAACCCGGCCGCACAACAACCTCTACCCCCTCCTGCTCCTCAACTGATTCCTGTTATTCCTCAAGGTATGAAACCAATCGAAGTTCGTAAGCCTCTTGTTGATAAGATATGTGTAACACCCCTAACCCGCATCCGTTGCTGGATTAGGGTTAAAGGCATTACCTGACAGATGGAAAAATTTACGACCATTTCACAGTACAAATCATTAGTCACAAACAAAGTGTTTTTCTTTTATAGGTCAATGAGACCTTAATCAGGCTTCAGAATAGGGTCGGGACTAAACTGAACACATATGAAAGTTCTTGGAAATTTAAAACTTTTCTAAATTATAGAGGTCATACGCCCGTGTGGGTAGGCCGTGTGCCTCCCACGGCTACTAGACACACCCATGTGTCCTAGCTGTGCCAAATCAGAGCATGTATACTAACTTATCCACACAGCCACCAGACATGCCCGTGTGCCATGGCCGTGTAGAATTATGCTAGCTACTGACTTGATCACACGGCCACCAGGCGCGTCCGTGTACCATGGCCGTGTAAGATTAGGCTAACTACTGACTTATTCACACGTCTACCAGGCATGCCCGTGTGCCACGTCCGTGTATGCAAAACAGACCATTAGCAAGGCCAAAAATGCCACATATAGAAGGGTCAATCCTACAAGCAAAATACCAATTCATTTCAAGCACACTTTACCAAAACATGTCAAAGAAATCAATAAGTTCTCACGTTCAATCTCTGTAACATCCCAAAATTTAGGGTTTATTATTTTTGCACATTGCATGTGTTGGGTTTACTTAGCTAAATATTTGAGGGTGTTTAGGGGTTCTAGGGAGGCCTGGGTTTGAGGTCAAGCCCTGAAAAAATTTTGGTTTTGGGCTCTTTAGTGGAGAGGGCTGTTGGAGGCAGGTTTTTTATAAATTAAAGTGTGTTTTACTAACACAAGTGAGCACATGGTGGAGTGGTGGTGGCGTCAATGGTAGAGCAAGGGGAGAAGGGGTTCGAATCCCATAGTTGGCAAATCAAAGGCTTTTATTTTGTGTCAGGTGAGTGGAAGAAGTGGAGTTTGGTTAGAACTCTACAAGGTGGATGGGAGACTTGGTCAATCAATTTTGAATGGGAGATGGAGGGTAATTTGAGGATAAAATAGGGGAGAGAATCATGGAAGTGAGGGGTGTGGAAAGAGTTGGCCGAATGTGGGGAAGTGGATAGGGAGTTTCGGCCAGAAGACTTGGCATTTTGAAGAGTGCACATTCGGTTGTGTCAAGGGGTGTGCCGAATTCTTCTTTGTTTTGTCTTTGGAAAAAAATGTCATTTCATCACTTTAAGACATTTTCAAGTCATTTTCTTTCCACTGTGAACCTCTGCCGAATTCACTCTGCTGTTTTTCTTTCTCTTTTTTTCACCTTGCTAGTTGCCGAAAGTACTCTCCTTCACTTTTACTTTCTCTTTCAATTCTTCTTGCCAAAACTCTTCTTAATCCCTCTCTTTTCTTCTTAGGCTTCTTCCCTACTCTTTCCTTTCCATAGCCGAAGTTGGCTCTTTTGTTTTGCTGCTAAGTGCCAAATTGTTCCATCATTAATTCATAGTTGCTACTCGTGGTTGCCAGATCTCTTTTTCCACATTTGACTCTTCTTTGGTCAAAGGTAACAGTGTCTTTTTCTCTTATTTTCTTTTCCTTCTCTGTGCTCTATCGAGGCCGAACCTCCTAACTTCAATTTCTTATTACCTAGGCCGAATCTAGTAGTGTTCAAAGCCTACCTTCTTCTCTGTTCATTCAGTATTCGGGCGTCGGGAAGTGGTTGGTAAGTGTGGCTATGGCCGAATAAGGGTGGTTGGCTTCTCTTTATTATTTTGGGGTTCTGACGGCCGAAAGGTCATTTCTTTTGTTGGCTGGGAACAACGTTACTAACCTGTGCTTTTCATTAGGGACTCGATTTCGTGATCAAAGGAAGTAAACCAAATACTCTAGTATAGCAAGGAGTTATCGTCTTCTGGTAAGTGTAAGCAATGGGTAAAGTGTTCAAGTTAAGATTATCAATGGGGAAGCTAACTTTTTATTTTCTCAACTATCACTATAGGTGTTGGAATCGGTAGAGAACACAACTCGTAATCAGGTGTGTAATCTCACATTATTGATTGTGACTATGTGAGGTCCTGTGATTTGGCGGTAGATCATTGAGAGTGTCACGAGCACCCTTGCAAATTTGGGGCCGTAATGGGCCTTATCGAGCGAAAATGGGCTGAGTGGGCCCAATGGGCTAACGGGCCCACATGAGCAAAACCGATGGAAATATTGTCGAATAACTGCTGCGACTACGAAGTCCGCAAAACTGAGATTGAAAATGTGTCAAATGGGCCACACGAGCGTGTGGACCCGTTGGGGCCGAAATTGGACTTTAGGCCCAACTACACTACTTTGACCAAAAACGGGTCCCGAGTCGCTTGAAGCGACAGAAAAGCCGTGAGATGGCCAAATTACCGAAATACCCTTAGCGGATAAATTACTTAAATACCCTCGGTGGGTAAAATACTGAAATACCCTTAAAGGGCGAAATTACTGAAATGCCCTTGATGGGTGAAATTACTATTATACCCCTGAGGGGTAAATTACCATTTTACCCCTACCAACCAAATTACCCCATATACCCTAGGGGTAGATTTAGTATACTTGTGTGTAAACTGTTAAATTGTCATGATGTTAAATTATTGCATTCACTGTGTTTAAATGTCACGGCATGTTGCATTGGGTTGGGTTATATATATATGGAGGAAGTACTGTACTGGTGGCTATGCCACGTTATACTGATTCAGTGGCTCTGCCATGATATACTGATTTTAGTGACTCAGCCACGTACACTGTTACTGGCAGCTTTCCTGCGTTGATACTGGCAGCTCGTCTGCATTTTTGGTGTATAGGGCTGGGTGGGTTGACTTGGTCCCCGCATAGAGTGTAGGGCTAGTACGGGTGGAGTGATGATTGGATTGGGTTGGGCTGCATTTTTGTTACATTACCATGATTTTGGGGCTTAGGCCTGAACTGATACTGCTTGGGCTTGGGCCCAGACTGTGACTGTAACTGGGATTACACACTGAGTTCTTGTAACTTACCGTTTTCCTTAACTGTGCAGGTAATCCCCAGCCTTAGAGGATTTGGAGCCGCGAGGGACTCGGAGGTGGCAACACGTACCGCAGGTTTCAAGGGTGAACTTAATATTTTAATTTTGGGATTACTCTGCTTTTAATTATTGGGTTTTAAGATTATTGTAATAAGGCCATTGGAACTGTTTTAACTTTTATTTTGGATTTTCTTCAAACACTGCAAATTTAATCAACATGGGTTTTTCAAAACAATAAACAACTGATTTTCAAATATCACGCCTTCGTAATTATTAAGACCAAACTTCTGCAGCTAACACTGTTTTTAATAAATAAGATAATACGTGCAATCATTTTAAAAGAGTATTAGTCGAGTAAATTTCTTTTGCGAACAAGCATCGAAAAACGATATTTTGAACATTTAAGTTGGAATTTGGGCGAAGTGTTTTTCCAAACATCCACGAGGTTTTAAACACCAGTTGATGTGGCACGCAAGATTCGGTCGTAACGTTTGGGCCGAGTTTGGGGTATTACATTTAGTGGTATCAGAGTCGAGTTTGCGAAAACTCAGCTGTGGAATGGGTTTTGAAAATGTTTCAAATTTGTTTAAAGTTTGGTTTAGAAAAAAAGTATCACTGAACATGTGGCACACCGAGTCTCCAACATTCGAATCCGTAAGTTTTTTTACTCTATACTTGATTATATGATGAAATGACTGTAGTGAGGAACCACTAGAGATAGTGATAATACATTAAAAACTTTTAGTTATAGAAACTAAGACTATAGAGACTGAAATGGTAGTAAACTCGATCTGCGGAAACAACTCTTATAAATGTTCTTTCATAAAATATTTGTTAATAATTACTTGAACAATGAGCTGATGAATAAAACTCTTAACCAGATTAATACGTTACATCGAGATGAGTTCAAGAGGTCGCGGAAGGGGTACACGTGGTCGTGGTAGAGGCCGAGGTGCTAGGGCTGGATCCTCAGCATCAGGGCATATGCCTGAAAGGGAGGCACCGACATCGCTAGTGACTGAGACTGGGTCTCATGATCGAGCTGGTGGGGACAATGCTTTGTCTCAAGCAACGCTACGGGTTCTAGAACGGGTTGCTAGAGCGAGTACTGGGTCGGTAGCCCGAGGATCCATTTCTGAGCGACACCGATCAAACGGGGCCGAAATCTTCAGGGGCATCTCTGATGTAGCCCCAAATGTAGCAGAATACTGGTTGGAGGCAGTTGAGCGGGTCATGGATGACTTGGACTGCACTGTGGAGCAAAAGCTAAAATAGGCGGTGTCCCTATTGCGAGATGAGACATACCAGTGTTGGCTCACTGTGAGGGAAGGCACAAAGATGAATTGATTAACATGGGATTTCTTTAAAACGGCCTTCTAGGGGAAATATGTCGGGGCTAGTTATGTGGACACCCGGAGAAAGGAATTCTTGAATTTGGTTTAGGGGAATAAATCTGTGGCGAAGTATGAGGCGGAGTTTTTGTGTTTGAGCCGGTATGCTCGGGGGATAGTCGCGATCGATTACGAGTGCTGTATGCAGTTTAAAGATGGTCTGAGGGATGAGTTGCGGGTACTGATAGCCCCGCAGAGAGAAAGAGATTTCGCTGCTTTAGTAGAGAAGGTAAAGATTGCCGAGGATGTGAAACTCTCTGAGCGTCAAAACCGTGAGAAGGAAAGGGGCAGAAATAAGAGAGATTTTAGGCCTTCCAGTTCTTCAGATAGATTTTATAAGAGGCCTAGACTTGATGGGCCGATCCGAACTGGAGTCCGTTTGTTGCTGGCAGACCACAACCCTGTGCAGTATGCGGGTTATCTCATTAGGGTGAATGTTGGAAGAGAATTGGGGCGTGTTTCAGTTGTGGGTCAAGAGACCATAAAATTAAAGACTGTACGCTGAAACCACGTCCGATGCCAGTTGTGGGTCAGGTATATGTTCAGCCGGAGAGAGGTGGTCAACAGCCACCGAGAGGCCGTGGTCCAGCCCGAGGGGGAAATGGGTTTGGACGGGGTCGTGGAGCACCGGGCAGAGGCACTGGTAATACAGATGCAAGACAGCTAGGGTTGGTTTATGCTGCTCGACATCAAGAGGATGGTGATGCACCTGACGTCATAACTGGTACGTTCCTTATTCATGATGTCCCATGTTTTGCTTTAATTAATATTGGGTCGACGCACTCGTATGTTGCTTGTAGTCTGTCTGGAACTTTGGGTATACAATTCAAACTTGTTGAAAAGGAATTGTCGGTGATTAGTCCTTTAGGACAGTCTGTCGTAGTGAATAGGCTGTTTAGAGAAGTGCCGCTGGAGGTTCAAGGCGTTGTCTTCCCGACAGATTTGATGGAACTGCAGTTTGGTGAGTTCTATCTCATACTGGGCATGGACTGGTTAGTGAAACATCGTGTGAACTTGGATTGCACTGCTAAGTGTATGATATTGAAGTCTTTAGAGGATAAAGAAGTGGTTGGATAGGAGAGCGAAGGGACTATCTAACCAATGTAGTCTCAGCGCTAAGGGCCGAGAAACTAGTTCGGAAGGGTTGCAAGGCGTTCCTAGCTTATGTCAGCACATCCGATACTAAGGAATTGTCTGTTGGGGATGTCAAGACCGTAAAGAAATTCCCGGATGTATTTCCTGAAGAGCTTCCGGGATCGCCTCAAACTGTGAGGTCAAATTCGATATTGAGCTATTACCGGGAACGGCTCCGGTGTCCATCGCTCCTTATAGGATGGCATCGAAGGAGCTGGTAGAATTAAAGGCTCAGATCCAAGAGCTTCTGGATTGAGGGTTTATCCGACCGAGTGTGTCTCTGTGGGGAGCACCAGTTTTGTTCGTAAAAAAGAAGGATGGGTTGATGCGTACGTGTATTGACTACCGTCAGTTGAACAAGTTAACGACTAAGAACAAATACCCGCTACCAAGGATAGACGATTTGTTTGATCAGTTGCGAGGAGCTTTGGTTTTCTCTAAGATAGATCTAAGATCAGGGTATCATCAGCTAAGGGTCAAGGAGGCAGATATATACAAGACTGCATTCTGGACTCGTTATGGGCATTACGAGTTTCTCGTCATGCCCTTTGGATTAACGAATGCACCAGCTGCTTTCATGGATATGATGAATCGGGTCTTCCAACCCAACTTAGACCGGTCCGTGGTGGTGTATATAGATGACATACTGGTGTATTCAAGAACTGAGGAGGAGCATGATTCACATCTCCGAGTTGTTCTGCAAATATTAAGAGGAAAGCAACCTTATGCCAAATTCAGCAAGTGCAAGTTCTGGCTGAAAGAGTTGACATTTTTGGGTCATGTCGTGTCTGCCGAGGGGATTAGGATTGATCCTCGGAAAGTTGAGGCCGTATTGGATTGGAAACCACCAAAGATAGTATCGAAGATTCAAAGTTTTTTGGGTCTGGCCGGGTATTATAAACGGTTCGTTGAGGGGTTTTCATTGATTGCTACACCTTTAACTAAGTTACTGCATAAGGGGTAACCGTTTGTTTGGACTGATAAACAGTAGGAAAGTTTTGAGAAGTTGAAGAAGATTCTAACTAAAGCTCTGGTATTAATACAGCCAGAGGCTGGAAAAGAATTTATTGTCTATTACGATGTGTCGCACACGGGTTTAGGTTGTGTGCTGATGCAGGAAGGGAAAGTGGTGAAGTATGCATCTCGTCAACTTAGGCCGCACGAGGTGAACTACCCCACGCATGACTTATAATTAGCTGCGATAGTGCTTGCATTAAAGATCTGGAGACATTACCTGTATGGGGAAAAGTCGATCATCTATACTAACCATAATAGTCTTTAAGTATCTCCTTACCCAAAAGGAGTTAAATCTCAAGCAATGGAGATGGATAGAGTTGTTGAAGGATTATGATTGCTCGATTCAGTATCATCCGGGATAAGCCAACGTGGTAGCAGATGCGCTGAGTCGCAAGGTGGTATTGATCTGAGAACAATGTTCGCTCGTCTCAGTCTATTGGAGGACAGTAGTTTGTTGGTAGAACTACAAGTAAAACCAATGTGGACTAGTTAGATTAAAGAGAAGCAGATGTTGGATAAGTCGTTGAGTTCTCGTTTTCAACGGGTAGAGAAGGGAGAGACTATGGATTTTGAGTTGAATAGTGAAGGGGTATTATGTTTTCGTGGAATAGTTTGTGTATCGAGGGACTCTGAGTTAAGATAGATGATTCTACGTGAAGCGCATAGTAGCCCATACGCTATGCATCCCGGTGGAAACAAATTATACCGAGATCTACGTGAACTGTATTTGTGGCCAGGACTTAAGCGTGAGGTGACTGATTTAGTAAGTAAGTGTTTGACATGCCAGCAAGTGAAGGCTGAGCATCAACTACCTTCGGGACTGCTGCAACCTGTAAAGATTCCACTATGGAAGTGGGAAAGGATAACAATGGATTTTGTTAGTGGGCTACCCCTGACGCCAACTAAGAAAGATTCAGTGTGGGTAATTGTTGATCGGGTAACTAAATCTGCTCACTTCATACCGGTTCACACTGATTACTCGTTGCAGAAATTGGCAAAGTTGTATGTGGCAGAGATTTTAAGGTTGCATGGGGTGCCGGTGTCTATCATCTCGGACAGGGATCCTAGATTCACATCTCGGTTCTAGAGAGTGTTACATGAAGCTCTAGGTACAAGGTTAGATTTCAACATAGCGTTTCATCCGCAGACTGATGGTCAGTCGGAGAGGGTAATCCAGATTTTAGAAGACATGTTAAGAAGTTGTATGATTGACTTCAAGGGCAGTTGGGAAGATTATTTACCCTTAGTGAAATTTGCTTATAACAACAACTACCAATCCAATATTCAGATGGCACCATACGAGGCATTATATGGTCGTAGGTGTCGTACCCCTACTTGTTGGCCAGAATTGGGTGAGCGACGACTGTTGGGTCCAGAGTTAATTACTGAAAATGAGTAAAAAGTGAAGTTCATTCGGGGTCTATTAAAGGAAGCATCTGATAGAAAAAAGTCGTATGCTGACTTAAAGCGTAAAGAGATAGAGTTCGCTGTGGGGGATTGTGTTTTTTTGAAGGTTTCACTGTAGAAAAGGGTTCTGAGATTTGGATGGAAGGGTAAGCTAAGCCCCAGGTTTATTGGACCTTATCGGGTGTTAAAACGTGTTGGATTGGTAGCCTATCAGCTGGAGCTACCTTCTGAGTTAAATCAGATAATGTATTCCATGTTTCTATGCTGAGACGCTACCGTTTGGATCCATCTCATATAGTGCCGGTGGAGGAGATCGAGGTAGGACCTGATATGACATTTGAAGAAGAACCGATGAAGGTTTTGGATCGAGATGTTACAATGATGAGAAGGAAATCTATTCCGCTAGCCAACGTGTTGTGGTGTAATCACGGTTCAGAGGAAGCCACATGGGAGGTTGAGGAGGCAATGTTACATTAATACCCTCATCTTTTTTGATCAGGTAAAATTTCGAGGCCGAAATTTCTTTAAGGGGGTAGAATTGTAACATCCCAAAATTAGGGGTTTGTGAGTTTTGTACATTGCATGTGTTGGGTTTACTTAGCTAAATATTTGAGGGTGTTTAGGGGTTCTAGGGAGGCCTGAGTTCGAGGTCAAGCCCTAGAAAAATTTTGGTTTTGGGCTCTTTAGTGGAGAGGGCTGTTGGAGACAGGACTTTTATAAATTAAAGTGTTTTTTGCTAACACAAGTGAGCACATGGTGGAGTGGTGGTGGCGCCAATGGTAGAGCAAGGGAAGAAGGGGTTCGAATCCCATATTTGGCAAATCAAAGGCTTTTATTTTGTGTCAGGTGAGTGGAAGAAGTAGAGTTTGGTTAGAACTCTACAAGGTGGATGCGAGACTCGGTCAATCAGTTTTGAATGGGAGGTGGAGAGCAAATTGAGGAGGAAATAGGGGAGAGAACAGTGGAAGTGAGGGGTGTGGGAAGAGTTGGCTGAATGTGGGGACGTGGATAGGGAGTTTAGGCCAAAAGACTTGGCATTTTGAATAGTGCACTTCGGTTGTGTCAAGGGGTGTGACAAATTCTTCTTTGTTTTGTCTTTGGAAAAAAATTGTCATTTTAGCACTTTGAGACATTTTCAAGTCATTTTCTTTCCACTGTGAATCTCTGCCGAATTCACTCTGCTGTTTTTCTTTCTCTTTTCTTTCCCTTGTAAGTTGCCGAAAGTACTCTCCTTCATTTTTACTTTCTCTTTCAATTCTTCTTGCCGAAACTCTTCTTAATCCTTCTCTTTTCTTCTTAGGCTTCTTCCCTACTCTTTCCTCTCCATAGCCGAAGTTGGCTCTTTTGTTTTGCTGCTAAGTGCCGAATTGTTCCATCATTAATTCATAGTTGCTACTCGTGGTTGCCGGATCTCTTTTTCCACATTCGGCTCTTCTTTGGTCAAAGGTAACAGTGTCTTTTTCTCTTATTTTCTTTTCCCTCTTATGCTCTGTCGAGGCTGAACCTCCAAACATCAATTTCTTATTAACTAGGCCGAATCTAGTAGGGTTCAAAGCTTACCTTCTTCTCTGTTCATTCAATATTTGGGCATCGGGAAGTGGTTGGTAAGTGTGGCTATGGCCGAATAAGGGTGGTTGGCTTCTCTTTATTATTTTGGGGTTATTAGGGCCGAAAGGTCATTTCTTTTGTTGGATGGGAACAACGTTACTAACCTCTGCTTTTCATTAGGGACTCGATTTCGTGATCAAAGGGAGTAAACCAAATACTCTAGTACAGCAAGGAGTTATTGTCTTCTGGTAAGTGTAAGCAATGGGTAAAGTGTTCAAGTTAAGATTATCAACGGGGAAGCTAACTTTTTGTTTTCTCAACTATCACTATAGGTGTTGGAATCGGTGGAGAACACAACTCGTAATCATGTGTGTAATCTCACACTATTGATTGTTACTATGTGAGGTCCTGTGGTTTGGGCATAGGCTGAAATACCAAAAAGCCGAAGTATCGGCAACCGAGACACTCGAGTGTGTGAGCGCTCGTAGTGTTAAACCGAGCTACTGATGTTGGCGGTAGATCATTGAGAGTGTCATGAGCACCCTCGCAAATCTGGGGCTGTAATGGGCCTTATCTAGTCGAAACGTGATAAGTGGGCCCAATGGGCTAACGGGCCCACATGAGCAAAACCGATGGAAATATTGCCAAATAACTGCTGCGACTGCGAAGTCTGCAAAACCGAGACCAAAAACGTGTCAAATAGGCCACACGAGCATGTGGGCCCGTTCGGGACGAAATTGGGCTTTAGGCCCAACTACACTGTTTTGACCAAAAAGGGGTCCAGAGTTGCTCGAAGCGATAGAAAGGCCGTTAGATGGCCAAATTACCAAAATACCTTTAGCGGATAAATTACTGAAATACCCTCGGTGGGTAAAATACTGAAATACCCTTAAAGGGAGAAATTACTGAAATGCCCTTGATGGGTGAAATTACTGTTATACCCCTGAGGGGTAAATTACCATTTTACCCCTACCAACCAAATTACCCATATACCCTAGGGGTAGATTTAGTATGCTTGTGTGTAAACTATTGAACTGTCATGATGTTAAATTATTGCATACACTGTGTTTATATGTCACGGCTTGTTGCATTGCGTTGGGTTATATATATGGAGGAAATACTGTACTGGTGGCTATGCCACGTTATATTGATTCAGTGGCTCTGCCACGATATACTGATTTTAGTGGCTCAGCCACGTATACTATTACTAGCAGCTTTGCTGTGTTGATACTGGCAGCTCGGCTGCGTTCTTGGTGTGTAAGGCTGTGTGGGTTGACTTGGTCCCCACATGGCGTGTAGGGCTAGTACGGGTGGAGTGATGATTGGATTGGGTTGGGTTGGGCTGCATTTTTGTTGCATTACCATGATTTTGGGGCTTAGACCCTAACTGATACTGCTTGGGCTTGGGCTGAGACTGTGACTGTAATTGGGATTACACACTGAGTTCTTGTAACTCACCCTTTTCCTTAACTGTGCAGGTAATCCCCAGCCTTAGAGGATTTGGAGCTGCGAGGGACTCGGAGGTGGCCACATGTACCGCAGGTTTCGAGGGTGTATTTAATATTTTAATTTTGGGATTACTTTGCTTTTAATTATTGGGTTTTAAAATTGTTGTAATAAGGCCATTGGAACTGTTTTAACTTTTATTTTGGATTTTCTTCAAACACTGCAAATTTAATCAACATGGGGTTTTCAAAACAATAAACAACTGATTTTCAAATATCACGCCTTTGTAATTATTAAGACCAAACTTCTGCAACTGACACGATTTTTAATAAACAAGATAATACGTGCAATGTTTTTAAAAGAGTTTTAGTCGAGTAAATTTCTTTTGCGAACAAGCAACGAAAAATGATATTTTGAACATTTAAGTTGGAA
This sequence comes from Gossypium australe, assembly GCA_005393395.2. Lineage (NCBI taxonomy): Eukaryota > Viridiplantae > Streptophyta > Magnoliopsida > Malvales > Malvaceae > Gossypium > Gossypium australe. The sequence continues at coordinate 48,631,029 of CM016614.1, forward strand.
TTTGGGAAAAGTGTTTTTCCAAACATCCACGAGGTTTTAAACACCGCTTGATGTGGCACGCTAGATTCGGTCAGAACGTTTAGGCCGTGTTTGGGGTGTTACAATCTCATTTCCATTCATGCAAATCTGCACGGCTAAAACACATAACATATTCAAGCATAATTCATCCACATTTACCTTTCTTATAATCATTTCTTTGATCAATCAAACATACTCATGATGCATTCATATGTTTAATATAGCCTTGACCATTTCATTTGCTACCAAATCATACCAACACATGCACCATATATCATGTTCACTCATGCATTTTACTAACATTTATCTAGCCACATCTCATGGCTATTTATACACATTTCAAACATAATCCCAAAATGACTAGCCTATACATGCCATATTTAGTTATATACATATCCAAAAGGTACCAAAAAGAGCTAGGTAGTGTGATGATGATCCTCGACGGTCCCGAGCCTTCAGTAGCTTTGACGATCTATGAAACAGAGCAAACACACACAAAGTAAGCTTTCCAAAAACTTAGTATGCCATATACAAATAAACTTAGCATAAAATGCACATAACCATGTTGATACAATGACATTAATGGTTTTCACAGAAAATTCATAACATATATTCTTTGGCTCATTTGCTTAGCTTTATCTTATCACATTCTTCAACCCAAATATCACTTGTACACATAGCTCATTTGATCATATCTTCACATATCATTCCATCATTTCATTGCACATATTCATATTAGTAAATTCTTATAGACACTTACCTTTCATACACATAGTGTACTTATCAAGCGTACCTGAAACAAATATACAAATCTCATAATTGTTCGTATCTCGAATCTGCCCATTGAACCGTTTGGAATCTAATAGGATACTCAGAAAGCTCTGTATAGTCGTACAATGCCAACGTCCCAGACGTGGTCTTACATGTAATCAGATATTGATGCCACTGTCCCAGACAGGGTCTTACACGAATCAATACGATGCCAATGTCCCAGACATGGTCTTACACGTAAATCTCATCTCGACGCCAACGTCCCAGACGTGGTCTTACATGATTTCACATAACAGACACCTATGTCATGACATAGTTATTCCTATCTATTCCTAGGTTCGTACGGGACTTTTCGGATTTATAACTTGTCGATTCTATCTTGGAATTCATGTACACAACATCTCACATCCATTCATCATTATAGATAGTCATACAAACATATATAATTCAATACCAAATACATTTATTTGTATATAGACTTACCTCGTATTCGGATATTCGATCAGATTCGGTTATTCAACAACTTTCGCCTTTCTGCGATCTAAGTCTGTTTTCTTTAGTTCTTGATCTATACATTTTCAAATTTAACCATTTTATTCACTAATTCATCCAATTAAATCCAAAAACACATATTTAGGGCTATTTGCAACTTAGCCATCACATTTGCACATTTTATCAATTTAGTCCATTTTTCTCAAAACATCAAATATACAAAATTTGTTCACTCACATGCATAGCCGAAACTCCCTAAGGACCATACAAGTCCATATTTTTCATCAAATCCACAATTTAACCCTCCAAAATATTATTTTCACAATTTAGCCCTAATTAACTAAATTCATCAAAAAGTGAAGAACAAATCATGTTCACTAAGCACATATCTTTCATTTAACACCAATACTCATCAGAAAGCTCACCATTTCATCAATGGCACATTTCATAAACATCATCAATTCTTCAAATTACAACATGAGCTTGATAGTAGACTAAGCAACAATCTAAAAAAACATAAAAATCATCAAAAACCAAAGTCAAAACATACCTTAATCAAGCTCAAAATCAACCGAAACCTAAGTGTTCTTCTTTCGTTCTCATTTCTTGATTTTTCGACAATAAGATGGATGAAATGGCTTATTATTTTAGCCTTTTGTTTTATTATTATCATATTCTTAATTTAGTTATTATATTAACCTTATACTAAACATATGTATATATAAACATTAAGGGCATTAATGTCCTTTATCCATCCACTAACTTGTAAAGTGGTTTAATTGCCTCATAAGGCCACCATATTCAAAAGCCACAACACATTGGTGCTTTAACAAATAGCATACAAATTTTACATTTAATGCAATTTAACCCGATTCTCAAATTAAACACATAAATGATCAAATTTTCATACGAGGCTTCCACACATGCTTAGTCACACATCAAAGACACAGAAAATAATATTAAAATATTTTCTAACTCAGATTTGTGGTTCTGAAACCACTGTTCCGACTAGGGTCTAAACTGGAGTATTAGACTATGTAAGTACGAGGCTGAAGAATTCCGAGGTACTGCTGAGGATGATCCTGAGAGAGTTGAATTTTAATTATAGAATACAATCAGGGTTTTTGACGAGCTATCCTGTTCACCGGCTGAATGTGTTAAATGTGTTGTATCGTTATTGAAAGATTCGACTTATCAGTGGTGGAACACGTTAATTTCTATTGTGCCAAGAGAGTGAGTCACCTGGGAATTCTTCCAGACCGAGTTCCGAAATAAATATATCAATCAGAGGTTTCTGGATAAAAACGTAAATAATTTCTGAAGCTCAAACAAGGCCGTATGAATGTATTAGAATACGAGTAGAAATTTGTCAGTTTGAGCAAATATGCTCAGGAGTGTATTTTGACCGAGACTGCTATGTGTAAAAGATTCAAAGAAGTGTTAAACGAGGACATTAAGCTTTTGGTTGAAATTCTTGAGTTGAAAGAGTTTGTTGTACTGGTTGATCAGGCACATAAGGCCGAAGAACTGAGTAAAGAGAAAAGACGTGCTGATTTTGAAGCTAGAGACTCGAGAAAGAGATTGACTAGGAAGTCCTATTAGTCAGTATCAAAGAAATCAAAAGAACATCACAACCATTCTACTGCTTCTATGGGATATTCTAGTAGAGACAGAGGTAGTCGATGCTCCAGTCTTAAACCTCAAGCTACATCTGTAGAGAGTGTGGGTAGTGTCAGAGATGCTAGACCCGAGTGTAAGCACTGTAACAAACCACATTATGGTGAGTGTCGAGTGAAGAGTAGAGTGTGTTTCAGGTGTGGTTCCTTCGACCATTATCTTAGAGATTGTCTAGAGAAATTTGAAAAAGTGAAAGCTCAAACCACAAGGCCGAGCAATACTACTGCAAGTAATCCTAGAAATGTGAGTGGTAGCCGTGGTGTTAAAAAGATTCTGCTATGAGATCCGAGGCACGAGCACCAGCTAAGGCTTATGCTATTCGCGCTCGCGAGCATGCTTCTGCACTAGATGTTATTACTGGTACTTTCTCAATTTATGATTCTGATGTTACTGCTCTGATTGATCCGGGATTAACCCATTCATATGTTTGCATGGCTTTAGTGTCTAGTAAGAAATTACCTTTTAAGTTCACTAAATTTTTGGTTAGAGTATTAAACCCCATTGGTCAGTATGTGCTACTTGATGAAGTCCGCAAGAATTGTCTTTTAATGACTCGGGGTTACAACTTTCTGACTGATTTGATGCTACTATCATTTGATGAATTTGATTTGATTCTGGGCATGGATTGGTTAAATCTACATGATGCAGTTGTCAATTACAGATGAAAGCTTATTGTATTGAAATGTCAGAATGATGGGACACTTCGTATTGAATCAGATACTTCGAGTGGGTTGCCTATGGTTATATTAGCTATGTCAGTGCAGAAACATGTGAGAAAAGGTTGCAATGCTTACGTTGCTTATGTATTGGATACTAAAGTATCTAAATCAAAGCTTGAATCAGTGCCACTGGTTTACGAGTATCCCGATGTGTTTCCAAAGGAGTCACCTAGATTACCCCCAGTTAGATAGGTTGAATTTGCTATAGAATTTGTACAGGGAACATCACTGATATCAATAGCACCTTACAGAATGGCTCCTACCGAGTTAAAAGAGTCGAAAGCACAACTGCAAGAGTTGATAGATAGGGGTTTTGCTCGACCTAATTTTTCACTTTGGAGTTCACCAGTTGTGTTCATTAAGAAAAAGGACGGATCGATGAGATTGTGTATAGATTACCGCCAGCTCAACAAAATTACAATCAAGAATAAATATCCATTGCCTCATATTGACGATTTATTCGATCAATTGAAAGGTGCTACAGTATTCTCGAAGATTGATCTTTGTTCTAGTTATTATCAGCTACGAGTGAATGATTTAGATGTACCGAAAACTACGTTTAGAAGCAGGTACGGACACTATGAATTTCTTGTGATGCCGTTTGGTTTAAATAATGCACCAGCAGTATTTATGGATTTGATGAATAGAATCTTCAGACCATATTTAGACAGATTTGTTGGGGTATTTATTGGCGACATTTTGATCCATTCTCGAGATGAGTCCGAACATGCTGAACACTTGAGGATTTTTTTTTGCAAACTCTGTAGGATAAATAATTGTTTTCCAAATTTAGCAAATGTGAGTTTTGGCTTCGAGAAGTTGGTTTTCTGGGACATATAGTATCGAATGAAGTCTTTAAAGTTGATTTGAGTAAAATTTTCACAGTTATTGACTGAAAACCACCAAGAAACATATCTGAAGTCAGAAGTTTTATGGGTTTAGTTGGTTATTACCGAATATTCGTCAAAGGGTTCTCAATGATAGCTACACCGATGACACGACTATTATAGAAATATGTGAAGTTTGAATGGTCTGATAAATGTCAACAAAGTTTCAATCAGTTGAAAGCACTCTTGACCGAAGTACCAGTTCTAGTTTAGCCCGAATCTGGTAAAGAATTTGTGATTTTCAGCGATGCATCTTTAAATGGTTTAGGTTGTGTTTTGATGTAGGAAGGCCAAGTAATAGCTTATGATTCCAGACAGTTAAAACCGCATGAAATGAACTATCCAACACATGACTTAGAGTTGGCAGCTATTGTGTTTGCATTGAAAATTTGGTGACACCATTTGTTCGGCGGAAAATGTCATATATTTACCGATCATAAAAGTTTGAAGTATTTAATGTCACAGAAAGATTTGAATTTGAGACAATGTAAGTGGCTCAAACTGTGAAAAGATTATGAATTGATCATTGATTATCATCAAAGCAAATGTAGTTGTCGATGCTTTGAGTAGAAAGTCCTTGTTTGCTCTGCGAGCGATGAATACACGGCTGACATTATCTAATGATGGCTAGATCTTAGCTGAGTTAAAAGCTAAACTGATGTTTTTACAACAGATCTGGAAAGCTCAAAAATATGATAGTGAGTTGCTAGCTAAACGAGTTTAGTGTGAAACGACTTTTAATTTAGAATTTCAGATAGGACATGATGATTGTTTACTGTTCAGAGGTAGAGTTTTAGTACTGAAGAATCTAGAGCTTATTCAGAGAATCTTACACGAAGCTCATAGTGGTAGCTTATCTATTCATCCGGGAAGTAATAAAATGTATGGTGACATAAGACAGATGTACTGGTGGTCAGGAATGAAACGTGAGATTTCTGATTTTGTATCGAGATGTTTTATATGTTAGAAAGGTAAAGCTGAACATCAGGTACCTTCAGGACTGTTACAGCTAGTGATGATACCAGAGTGAAAATGAGATAGAGTTACTATAGATTTTGTATCGGGGTTACCCGTATCTCCGAGGAAGAAAGATGCTATCCGGGTTATCGTTCATCGTTTGACGAAGTCTACACATTTTATTTTGGCACGTAAAGATTACTCCCTTAATAGATTGACTGAGTTATATGTCTCTGAGATTGTCAAATTACAAGGAGTGTCAGTCTCCATTATTTCGGATAGAGATCCACAGTTTATATTGCAATTTTAGAGAAAGTTACAAGAAGCTCTTGGTAAACAATTGTATTTGGCACTGCATTTCACCCCCAGACCGATGGTCAGTCCAAATATGTGATTCAGATTCTTGAAGATATGCTTTGTTTGTTACACCCATAACTCGTATCCGTCGCCAAATAGGGTCACAGAGTATTACTGAGGTTCACAGAACATTCGCATTCAACTTGTATTAAAATACTATTCACACTCAAAATTTTTCCTTATTGTTCCTTGAATGGGCCCCCGAGGCCCAAAATGAGCATTAGAATTGAATCAAGACTTAATCGGAACCTCTAAGAATTTTTTACAAAATTATAATTTTTTTCTAACGTACAGGGCTCACATGCCCGTGTGGTCCAAGAGAAACACCTGTGCTACGGGCCGTGTCCGATTTAAGGTGCTCTTTGACTTGCGCCACATGCCCGTGTGCTAGGCCGTGTGAATAATTAATTTAATTTGGATTAGGTGTAGGTTTCACAAGGCCAATACACACGTTCGTGTTCTAGGCCGTGTCTCCCACATGACTGAGACACACGCTCATGTCTCTGCCTGTGTGCTCAATTTTGAGCATTCTGTTTTCTCGAAATTAAGGTACAGGAAACACACGGCCTATTTACATGCCCATGTGTCTACTCGTGTGGACAAAATGAAGCCATTTCTTAACTTCATTTTCTCACCTAATTTTGCCGACAACCTACACCAATACTTGCATGTATATACTAGCCAATTCAAGCATTAAACCAAGCCTAAACTAACATCTATCATGGTATAATATCACATGCAATTCATATTTTTAATCATACTTTTAATGCATATACACTATATACATACTCCATTCATCCATACTTTACACATAAGCATTGAACATGACATAACTTATAACATACCAAATTAAATCATTACTAGCCATTCCAATGGCTAGATTACAAAACATCACTTACAAGCCATCATTTGACCAACTAAGCCTATACATGCCATTATACCAAACTGGAGATAGTGGATAGCATGATTATGCTCTGACCGATCCTCCAACCTTTGCGAGCTTACGAGCACTACAAAACAAGGGAAAATTAAACTGGGTAAGTTTGTATAACAGAAAATAAACTTACTAGTTATATTTATTCAAACTAACATACATAAACATACATTTCATCCACTATAGGTAGTTCACCTAATCATATACACTTAATCAAACAAGTTAGTCACATATCATCAAATAAAAATAAATGAGCTCATTATATACAAACTTCCATTAATTCCACCTTTTAAATTTCGAGAGTCTTTTTCGTTGAACTAATGAAATTTTGATGGACATTTGGGTGATGTACATAAGGTATACGTATGAATTAACTGTCAATTAGGGGCATAAGTCTGAAGAGCACACTCTTGAGCTACATATATTACAACAGGATTACCAGTCCAGACTAAATCCCGATTTTCAACCGACATTCACAAGAGTCATTTAGGATTGCCATTCCAAGCTAAATCCTATTAATGACCCGTAGTCCAAAGACCTTAATTAGGGTTACCTATCTGGGCTAAACCCAATCTATAACATATGCTCGAGAGGCATAAATTCAGGATTACCCATCCGGGATAAATCCTATTTGTAACCTTTGCCATATTATACACGTTTTAAGAAATCACCATAGTCCATCGAATTTCAATATTCAACTTGGACATGATATTTTATCAATATTTCCAACTTGTAATTACTTCATTATGTATATCGTCACATACATATTATCACAATCATACAATTCAATACAAACATATTACCGTACCAAATTAAGTTACACGAACTTACCTTGACAATTGTTCGGGTTTAAATTCCAACTAATCTGAAACTTTTTGTTTCCCTCGATCTAATTCCGTAGTTGGTCTTTTTGGGTCTATCTAAGCAAACTTAATTATTAACTCATCACATTTTACATACATTTGCATTCAACTACATTCTAGGCAAAATTACTATTTTGCCTCTACTCTTTTCAAAAATTCCAATTTCATCCCTAGGCTCGAAAAATGAAATTCATGCAATCTAGTCCTCTTTCCAAGCCTAACCAAAATTTATTAACAATTTTTACAGCACACACATTTTACAAATTTCAGAATTTTTAATGGGTTTTACCATTTTTTCATTTTAGTCCCTAAATCAAGTTTCCATGAGAAATTGCTTTGTAGAAGTTGTTTATCTATCAACTATCTTTCATTTTCTACCATAAATTACAAATTTCCAACATTTACATCTATGGCAAAGTTTCTACACTTTGTTATATTTTCAAATAAATCCCATAAATAGAAAGATTAGGCTATCCCGATTGTAAAAATATAAAAAATCATTAAAAACGGGACTTGATTTCATACCTTTCTAAGCTAAGGACCTCTAGTTTTGAATTCCATAGCTATTTAATCCTTATAGCTACTAGAATTCAACTTTCGCATTTTATGCAATTTAGTCCTTTACCTAATTAATCACACAATCAATAAAATTTTCGTATCAAAATTTTCACGTGACCTTCCTATCATAATACCAACCATAAAATAAATTTTTATTTTTGGGCTCAGGTTTGTGGTCACGAAACCACTGTTCCGATCTCACTGAAATGGGCTGTTACAACTCTCCCCCTTAGAAATTTTTGTCCTCGAAAATTCTTACCAGAAAAGAGGTTAGGGTACTGCTTCCTCATAGTATCCTCCGACTCCCAGGTAGCTTCCTCTAAACCATGCCATTGCCAGAGCACTTTTACCAATTCTACCTTTTTATTTCTTAGCTCTTTCGTCTCATGTGCAAGTATTTTTATCGGTTCTTCATTATAGGTCATATCAAGCTGAATCTCAACTTCTGTTGGATGAATAACACGTGAATAATTTGATCTATAGCGTCGCAACATGGACACATGAAACACATTATGAATTTTATCAAGTTCCAGTGGTAATGCTAACCGGTATGCAATCGGCCCAATTCTTTCAATGATTTCATAAGGTCCAATGAATCGTGGACTCAATCCCTTTACGACCAAATCGGAGAACTTTCTTCCATGTTGACACTTTCAAGAATACTTTATCACCAACCTGAAATTCTATCTCTTTTCTTTTCAAATTGGCATAGGACTTTTGACGGTCTAAGGCTGCCTTCAAACTATCTCGGATTATCTTCACCTTTTCCTTGGTTTCATGGATCAAGTAAACTTCGTGTATCTTTTTCTCGCTTAACTCTGTCCAATACAATGGAGTTCTACATTTACAACCATATAGAGCCTCATACGGTGCCATTTTAATACTAGACTGATAACCATTATTGTAAGCAAATTCAATCAAAGCTAGATACCTTTCCTAGTTACCTCCAAACTCAAGTACACAATACCGAAGCATGTCTTATAAAATCTATATCACACGTTCAGGTTGTCCATCTGTTTGAGGATGGAATGCAGTACTAAAGTGTAAATAAGTGCCTAGAGCTTCTTGCAACTTACTTCAAAATCGTGCTGTAAACCAGGGATAATGGAGATTGGCACTCCATGTAGTCTTACAATCTCAAAAACATATAGTTCAGCCAATCTATCCAATGAAAAGTCCATACATACCGGAATAAAGTGTGCTGACTTCGTTAGACGATCAACAACTACCAAAACAACATCTTTCTTTTTCGGTGACAAAGGTAATCCTGATACAAAGTCCATGGTAATCCCTTCCCATTTCCATTCCAGAATCATAATTGGCTGCAATAATCCCTAAGGCACTTGGTGTTCAACCTTTACTTGTTGACATATCAAGCATCTAGATACAAATTCAGAGATATCTTTTTTCATTCCCAGCCACTAGTACCTTTTCTTCAAGTCATTATACATTTTGCTGCTACCGGGATGCAAAAATATAACACTATTGTACGCCTCATGTAAAATGTTATGTACTAGTTCTGAATTCTTCAGTACACATATTCTGTCTCTAAACAGCAAACAACCATCTGAATCAGTCTAAAACTCTGAATTAGGATCTGACTCACTTTTCCCTTGTTTGGCCTGTAACTTATCACCATTCTTCTGAGCTTCAAAGATTTGTTGCTAAAATGTTGGTCTAGCTCTTAACTCAGCTATAATTGAATCATTTTCAGACAAGGACAATTGGGCATTCATTGCTCGCAAGGCAAACAAAGATTTTCGACTCAAAGCATCTGCCACTACATTAGCTTTCCCCGGATGGTAATCGATAACTAGATCATAATCATTCAATAATTCCAACCATCTCCGTTGTCTCAAGTTCAATTCTTTCCGTGTCATTAAATACTTTATAATTTTATGACCTATAAAAATATGATACTTTTCACCAAAGAGATAATACCGACATATCTTCAATGCAAACACAATGGCTGCTAACTCAAGGTCGTGTACTGGGTAATTCCTTTCATGCGGCTTCAACTATCTGGATGCATAAGCTACAACTTTACCATCTTGCATCAATACACATCCCAAACCATTCAATGAGGCATCACTGTAAACTATAAATTATTTACCCGATTCAGGTTGGACTAGTACGGGCGCTTCCGTCAATAAGGCTATCAATCTATCAAAACTCTGCTAGCACTTATCGTTCCACTCAAATTTCAAATCTTTTTGCAGCAATCGAGTCATCGGAGAAGCTATCATTGAAAACCCTTTAACAAATCTCCGATAATATTCGGTTAGCCCCAGAAAACTTCAGACTTCAGAAACATTCCTTGCTGGCTTCCAACTTACAATCTGAAATTTTATTCGGATCCACTCGAATACCTTCTGAAGATGCAACATGTCCAAGAAAACTAACTTTCTTTAACCAAAATTCACATTTACTGAACTTGGCATACAATTGTTTCTCACGCAGAGTTTGAAAGACAGTTCTCAAATGTTCAACATGCTCATTTTCATCCAGGGAATAAACTGAAATATCATCAATAAAAACAACCACGAACCTGTCCAGGTATGGTCTGAAAATTCTGTTCATTAAATCCATAAATACCGTCGAAGGCATTCATTAATCCAAATGGCATCACCAAAAATTCATAATGCCCATATCTGGTTCTAAAAGCTATCTTCGGCACATCCGAATCCTTTACCTGTAGTTGATAGTAACCAAATCGTAGATCAATTTTCGAAAATACAGTGGCACCTTTTAATTGATCAAACAAGTCATCTATACGAGGCAACGGGTACTTATTCTTTATTGTGACTTTATTAAGCTATCTGTAATCGATGCATAATCTCAATGATCCATCTTTCTTCTTTACAAATAATACCGGTGCACCTCGTGGTGAAAAGCTAGGTCGAGCAAATCCTTTCTCAGATAATTCTTGTAGTTCCATTTTCAACTCCTTTAATTTAGTAGGAGCTATTCTATATAGTGCTATCGATATTGGTGCCATCCCCGATATAAGGTCTATATAAAATTCCACCTTTTTAGCTGGTGGTAAACTGGGAAATTCTTCTGGAAATACCTCAGGAAATTTACAAACAACCGGCACTAACTGGATTTTCAACTCAGACACATTGGTATTTGATCGTTATGTCAAAGTCTTAAAAAATTATATAAAGAATGATCGAGCCTAGAAACTAACTATGACAACGATTGAGGCAAGTGCACCTATCGAACAGTAGTATAGTTTAGTGGCAAGACCAGATTGTCGAACCCAAAGGAACAAAAAGTACTAATACTAACTTTCTTTTTATTATTTAGCCTAAGAATTAAGGGAATTATTAATTAATCTAAAATTTACTAACTATTAATCTAAAGATGCTAAGAAAAAGAGAATGAATTGGGGAAATACTTGTGGGAAAAACCAATTGATTAAGACAATACCCGAGGAAGAATCCACCTAGACTTCACTTATTATTTAACTCTGAACCAGAAGATTTATTCACTTGACTTGATCTGTAGGATTCCCTAATGTATATTAATACCTCTCTCGAGGCTACTAACGTCTAACCCTAGGTTGATTAATTGAAATCTCTTTCTAATTAAAACCTCTAGAATTGCATTAACTCGATCTATGGACTCCCATATTAGGTTTGACCCTAATCCGGCAGATTTTCGTCATCCTATGTCTAGGGTTGCGATCAACTCCACTTAATTATGCTAGATCTACTCTTAAACAGGGACTTTTGCCCCACTGCCTAAGCACATCAATACTTGCATTAATATCCTAAATACCAAAGCAAGAATTAAGAACACATAATTAAGAATAAATCAAGTATTTATCATATAGTTCAGAAAACAATCACAAGATCCGTCTTAGGTTTCATCCCCCTCAGGTATTTGAGGGTTTAGTTCATAGTAATAAAAGAATACATCTCAGAAGTAAATATAAAACAAAACATAAGAAAAACCCTAAAACCCCCTGAAGGAATTGAAGAGAAGATCTTCCGTCTTGAGTATAATTTCAGCTTCTTGAGATGAATCAACTGGCTTTCTTCAAGTAAATCCCACAATTCTGGCCTCTCAGGCTTGGCTCTTCGGCCTAACTGGACGACTAACTGGACCCCTGATAAACCGTAATATGAATATATTTTAATCCCACAGCATACTTTTGGATGATTTAAGCATTGAATTGTGGAATTTGCTGCTCTTAATCCTTTAATTTCATGTTTTATACTTAGGAAATCACCGGAGGATGAAAAGAATAAGAAACGGGCCTAAAACGGAGTAACTGGGCCAAATCATGAAATCAACACGGCCTAGGCCCAAGCCACACGGTCGTGCCTCATTAATAGACCCAAACACGGCCTGACCACGATTCACACAGGCGTGTGCCATGCGCATGTCCGTGTCGTGACAAAGAAGAGTTTCATTCGGATTAGGGTATTTGGAGGAAAATAAAGCCATTCCAAAAGCCTATATAAACACCCTAGAGGCCAACCTTTAGAGGGGAGTCAAGTTAGGCGTCCAGTTAGGCCGAAGAGGCAAGCCAGAGAGGCCAGAATTGTGGAATTTACTTAAAGAAAGCCAGTTGATTCATCTCAAGAAGCCGGAGTTATACTCAAGACGAAGATCTTACATTCAATTTCCTTCAGGGGGTTTTAGAGTTTTTCTTATGTTTTGTTTTATATTTTCTTCTGAGATGTATCCTTTCATTATGAACTAAACCCTCAAATACCTGAGGGGGATGAAACCTAAGACGGATCTTGTTATTGTTTTCTGAACTATATGATAAATACTTGATTTGTTCTTAATTATGTGTTCTTAATTCTTGCTTTGATATTTCAGGATATTGATTCAAGTATTGATGTGCTTAGGCAGTGGAGCAAAAGTCCCTGTTTAAGAGTAGATCTCGCATAATTAAGTGGAGTTGATCGCAACACTAGAAATAGGATGACGAAAATCTGTCAGATTAGGGTCAAACCTAATATGGGAGTCCATAGATCAAGTTAATGCAATCTTACGGGTTTTAATTAGAAAGAGATTTTAATTAATCAACCTAGGGTTAGACGTTAGTAGCCTCGAAAGAGGTATTAATATAAATTAGGGAATCATACGGATCAAGTCAAGTGAATAAATCGCCTGGTTTAGAGTTAAATAACAAGAGAAGTCTAGGTGGATTCTTTCACGGGTATTGTCTTAATCATTTGGTTTTTCCCCACAAGTATTTTCCCCAATTCATTCTCTTTGTCTTTGCATCTTTAGCTTAATAGTTAGTCAATTTTATATTAAATAATAATTCCCTTAATTCTTTGGCTAAATAATAAAAAGAAAGTTAGTATTAGTACTTTTGGTTCCTTTGGGTTCGACAATCCGGTCTTGCCACTAAACTATACTATTGTTCGATAGGGGCGCTTGCCTTAATCATTGTCATAGTTAGTTTCTAGGCTCGATCATTCTTTTTATAAATTTTTAAGACTCTGACATAACGATCAAGTTTTTGGCGCCGTTGCTGGGGAACTAAAATATTAAGAACGCTCAATTTTTATTACTTTAGCCATTTTTATTTTTGCAATTTACTTTTATTTTTATTTTGCTTTTAACTTTACTAATTTTTCTTCTTTTATTTGCTTCTGGCAGGTAATTCTAGTTTATGACTAGGAGGAACCCGTCAAGACACTTGATTTTTGACAGTGAAATAGAACATACCGCTCGTAGAAACCGAAGAGATGTCACTGAATAATTATCAGTGGCAAGTCATGAGGAAAAAGCCTACTAAAACAGCCGATGCTTTCAACCTTGATGCGGTCACCATGTTATCTAACCAGGTAGAGCTTTTAAATAGAAAAATTGATGGTTGGTATGGTTCTACGCCGGTACATCCGGTAATATAGTACGATACAGATGGAAGAGGGGTGAACAACACAGAATATCTATCCTACAAACCTAGCACAGAGAACGAACAAGTCAACTATATGGGTAGCTATCCTAGACCTCAACATAATCTCTACAGTAACACTTACAATGCAGGTTGGAGGTACCATCCCAATTTCTCGTGGGGTGGTCAAGGTAATCAAAGACCGCAACTTCCTCTAAGCTTTCAACAACCACCTCACCAGCAGGTAAAGAAGCCGAACCTTGAGGAGATGCTAACGAAATTTATCTCGGTGTCAGAAATATGCTTCCAAAACACCGAAAGAACACTTAAAAATTAGCAAGCGTCGATTCAAGAGCTCGAGAATAAATTAGGTCAGCTTGCTAAGCTGATCTCAGAAAGACCACAAGATATCTTGCCTAGCAACACCGAAACTAACCCAAGAGAGTAACCTCAAGCAATAACTGCTCACGATAGTGAAGGGATAGGTGAACCAAAATTAAAGCAAGAGAATGTAGTAGAGGAAGGTAAGGTTGAGGTAAGCCATGATAAACCAAACTCGGTAATTACAGAGTACCAACCACATGTGTCGTACCCAAATGCGATAAAGAAAGACCACACAGAGGAAAAATTCGGTAAATTTCTTAAACTTCCAAACAAATTACATATTAACTTACCATTTCTTGAAGCTCTTTTGCAGATGCCAGATTCAAGGAAATTTTTAAAAGAGTTTTTGACAAACAAACGGAAGTTAGACGATACGTTGCAAGTGGAGCTAAACGCAGTGTGCCTAGCAATTCTACAAAATAAACTACCACGTGAGCTCACATTTCGTGTACTGTCAGATACAATTGACCCTCGAATAGCCACTTCAGAGCTTAATACAAATGGTACGACTCCTTTTTCGGCACGTAAGGTCTTTCCATACGGAATGGTCGAGGTAACACACTCTAATTTCGGCACTTTTGAGGTAAATATTACCCAACTCAAACCATATGTTGATAGAATTGATAGTAAGAAAAAGGAGTTTCGACTCCATGAACCACCATGGCCATACGAATAATAGGTAAGTCTAGCTCAAGACTTTAAACGAGCGCTTCTCGGGAGGCAACCCGAGCACTAACCCCACTAACGTCCATATTTTTGAATTTTAGCATCTAACTAAAAACTAACCAAATTTTTAGGCGTAGGTTTCCCTACCACACGGCCTTACACACGGACGTGGCCGTGGCCGTGTGGACACCACGAATAGGTACATGGGCGTGGCGGAGATCGTGCAGAAACAGGATGAATTTTTTTCCCAAGACACGGGCTCCGACTAAACGCCACAGCCCTGCGACGCGGTCGTGGTCGACATTATCAGCTTTTTCACATATTGCCGCCACCATCACCTCGAGATCACTCTGATGATGAGGACTTTAAGGCTTTTTCTTTTCTTTATTTTTCTTTTTAACTTTTTATTTTATTCTTATTTTCATTTTTTATTTTTATTTTAGTTCATTTTCTTTTATTATTAAACTCTTTAAATTTTTAAGTATAATTTGATTTCTTTTATCTCTGGCTGTTTAACTCTCGAGTAACTATAATAAACGTCCATTAAATAAGAACTCCCTAATAACTTTACTGATGACTTCGCAGTCTAAAAAGGTTTAAGGTGCCACTTAAGGGACGAACACACCACCGAGTATTCTCCTCCACCTTCACCTATGCCTAGTCATCATGTTCATCATTAATCATCCTCTAGGGGTTTCATCCAAAATTCAGGAAGTTTCATTTCTCCCTCTCTCTTATGATATCATGCTACTAATCTTTAGATATATATATCTTTGTACATTGAGGGCAATATACATCTTAAGTGTGGGGGGGTTAACTATAGTATTATTTGAAAATCCTTGAATTATATCTTATTCTTAAGTAATTTTCTTATATTATGATTAGAATGAAATTTCTTTTGATTTATGATTTTTATTGATATGTTTTCGGATTAAGTCATTGATAATTGTGCAATGATGATTTAAACTTTAGGAGACTAGAGAATCAAGCATTATAAGTCTATTTTCAAAAATTAAAATTTTGTTAGGTTGTCTACCTGAATCTAATTATTACCTTGAAGTTTGAAATTCACAAGGTTGATATCAAAAACCCATAATTTTTGTGATATTTTGAGCCGTTTAGAGCATACATTCTTTCTGTGCTCACTTTTTGATTATGAGTGTGTCAACATTGATTTGTTATTCTAGAACTTGCTTCGATTATACATGTCAAGACCACATTATTGATTTGATATACAGAGATGATAAAGGCACTTAGGATCTAACCCACTCACTCCACTAAAAAGCTTACCCTCACAATTAACCCCTAGTGAACCCCTTTGATCCTAACAACCCTTTTTATTAACTCACCCACTAATATTACCCCGAAACCTATCTTGTATTTGTTATCATCATTCCTTGACTCCCTTTTTGTCGAGATTTGATTTGACCAATTGCCTAACTATTCCTTGATTCCCTTTTTGTCGAGATTTGATTTGACCAATTGCCTAACTATGTTCTATATTTCAGTTGTTAAAGTTCTTTTGTAACATCCTAAAATTAGGGGTCTGGCATTTTTGCACTATTGCATGTGTTGAGCTTGTTTAGCTTGTTATTTGGGTGTGTTTGGGGGTCCTAGGGAGGCTAGGGTTCGAGCCCAAGCCCTGGGAAAATTTTGGTTTTTGGGCACTTTAGGGGGAAGGACTGTTGGAAGCAAGACTTAAGGAAGTTTGTTTGTGTCTTGCTAACACAAGAGAGCATATGGCAAGGTGGTGTGGCATCAAGGGGAGTGCATGGAGGTTGGAGGTTTGAATCTTACAAGTTGCATTTTGGTGGCTATTATTTTGTGTTTAGAAGAGGAAAAAGCAGAGTTGAGTTCAAACTTTGCTAGGGTGGTTGAAGAATGAGTCAAATAGTTTGAATGGGAGGTGGAGAGTGTTTAGTGGAGCAAAAAAAGGAGAGAATCATGGGATTGGAGTAAGAGGTGGTAGTGGCCGAATGTTACAGTGTTGGGGCGGAGAGAAATTTGGCTAAGGGGTGGTGTTTTGGCACTTTCGGCTAGTGAGGAGTAGGTGTCGAATTTCTTTAGTCTCTCTAGGCATTTTTGCATTTTTGGGCATTTTCTACTCAAGCATTTTCGGGTCCTTTCCTTTTGGCATTTCTTTTCTTCTCTTAGTACATTTTCTCCCTTCTTGTTTTTCTCTCTTTGGGACTTGGCCGAATCTGTTGGAAACTGACCACTCGTGCAACTTTGGTTCAACATCTCATCTCTCCCAATTGTTCTTTTCTACTCATTAGTCGAAACCTATATTTCCTTTTCTTCTAGTTTCAATTGGATTACTTCGTTTCTTCTCATCTTGAGTTCTTCATTTCGGCTAACTTCATAATCGAATCTTGGTCCTTTTGTTTGCCGAAGCTTCTTTACCTACTCGGTTTTTCTGTGGTTGCAGGGTAGTGTTTTTCTCTTCTTTTAATTTCTTTCCTGTTTCTTTTTTTCTCTCTTGTAAAGATGAATCTCTCACTCTGCCTCTTCTTGTCTAAGGCCAAATCTGAATACTCCTCTCCATCCCGAATCTTGTCTAAGGCCGAATCTGAATACTTCTCTCCACCCTGAATCTTGTCCGTTCCTTTGTGACAGCCGAAACCTTGTTGAGCAATTGCCGAATCTATGGCACCTTGGGACTCAATTTTGTAATCAAAGGGAGTAAACCGAACATTCAAGCATAACAAGGAGTTGCCGTCGTTCTTGGTAAGTGTTGTGGATTGTGTTATCAATTTCAATTTTAGGATTATTGGACAAGAAGACTAACTGATAGCCAATTATGTCCTTAGGTGCTTCGGAGAGTACCGTGATCCATATTCCAAATCAAGTGTGTAATCTCACAACCCTCTGGATGAATGCTTGCAATATTCTGTGACTCGGTCGAAAGCCAAAAAGCCAAAAAATCGGCAACTGTGACCACTCGAGCATGTGAGCGCTCGTAGTGGTAAATCGAAATACGAATAATAACGTTAAGCCAGTGAGAGTGTCGCGAGCACTCTCATGAAATTGAGGCTATAATGAGTCTGACCGAGCCAAAACAAGCCAAATGGGCCTAATGGGCTATCCGGCCCATATGGGCAAAATTGTTGGAAAACTATCAAATGATAGGTGTGATTGCGTAATCTAAAAAACTGAAACCGAAATCATGCGAAATGGGCCACACGAGCGTGTGGGCCTGTTTGGGCCTGAAATAGACTTTAGGCCCAATAGTTCCATAACCTAAAAAAGGGTCATGTGTCGCTTGAGGCGAAAGTAGGCCTTCGGAAAGGCCGTTAAGTGATAAAATTATCGAAATGCCCCTCGAAGGGTAAATTACTGAAATACCCCTGAAGGGTAAATGTTAGTTATACCCTTGATTACAGTTGGTTATCATGTTTATGCTTTATTTACACTTTTGTACGTATGATGCATTGCATTTATGATATGTTGCATGGGTTGGGTTTGATGATCGAAGGAAGTGTAATCTGGTGGTTCTACCACATTCTGTGTAGTGGCCATGCCACTTATTTTCTGTTATTCTGGTGGCTCTGCCACAAATTCTGTGATTAGCATCTTGTCTGCCATATTGGTGTGTAGGGCTGGGTGGGTTGACTTGATCCCCACAGGTGTGTAGGGTTGGTACGGGGGTGTGTTTGGTTGGATTGGGTTGGGCTGCATTCTCTGTTTGCATTAGCATGTTTATAGGGCTAAGCCCCAGATTGTTACCGAATAGGGCCTCGGCCCAGTCTCCATATGTATGGGCTCGGGCCCTGTTAATGACCGATTAAGGGATTACACACTGAGTTCTCGTAACTCACCCCTCTGCTTTAACCGTGCAGGTGATCCCCAGCGTTAGAGGATTTGGAGCTACGGAGGACTCTGTGGTGGCCATACATCAGAGTACTTCTCATGAACTTTAGTAAATTTTCGTTTTGCTTCATTTTAAGATTATTTTAACTTGGGTTTAATATTATGTAATAAGGCCATTGGATTTTTTTCTTTTAAACTTTCATTTCAGTTATCCTCAAACTATAAATGATTAAACTCTGGATTTTTCTTAAAACAACAATAACGGTTTTCAAATATCACATTTCCGCAATTCACTGAATCTGATTTCTATTATAAATAAAGTTTTCGAAAATAATAATAAAATTTTTACAAGAAACCCATAAAAGCAAATTTGAGTTTCACAAACAACAAAGCTCGGAGTTTCAAAAAGAATACGAAGTTTTTAACAAACGCGCAGTTTTTAAACAACCTTTTATGTGACATGCCAGATCCGGTCATAACGTCTAGGCCGGGTGTTACATTTTATGGTATCAGAGCCCGAGTTGCAAAAATTAGTTGTGGAATGGGTTTGAAAATGTTTTTTTTTTCAAATTTGTTTGAAATATTGTTTAGACAATTTATATCATTATTGGAAGTATGGCACCCCGAGTCTTCGGCACCAAATCTGTAAGTCCTCTTACTTTATCTAATGATATGAAGAGATAACTGTAGAGAGAAAACTACTAGAGTTAGTGGTAGTACACTGAAACTGTTAGCCATAGGAATTAAGACTCTAGAGACTGAAATAGTAGGAAATTCGATCCGCGAAAACAACTCTTATACCTGTTTTCCATAAGACACTTGTTAATAAGCATTGGCACTATAGACTGATTCATAAAATTCTTAATCAGATTAACTTGATTCAGTAGTATGAGTACAATAGGACGTGGACGAGGTACACGAGGCCGTGGTAGAGGCCAAGGTGCTGGGGCTGGAACCTCAGAATTGGGGCATGTGCCTAAAAGCGAGGTGCCAGTATCGCCAGTGGCGGATACGGGGTCTCATGACCGAATTGGAGGGGACGATGCTTTGTCCCAAGCAATGCTGCAAGTTTTGGAACGGGTTGCTGGAGCGAGTATTGGGTCGGTAGCTCGAGGATACATTTCTGAGCGACTCTGGTCAAATGGGGCTGAAGTTTTTAGGGGCATCTCTGGTGTAGCCCTGAATGTAGCGGAGTACTGATTAGAGGCTGTGGAGCGAATTATGGATGACCTGGACTACACAGTGGAACATAAATTGAAATGAGCAGTGTCTCTACTGCGAGATGAGGCTTACCAGTGGTGGCCCACTGTGAGGGAAGGTACACAAGCAGATCGTATCACCTTGGACTTCTTTAAAATAGCTTTCTAGGGAAAATATGTTGGGGCTAGTTATGTAGATGCCCAGAGGAAGGAATTTCTGAATTTGGTACAGGGAAACAAATCCGTAGCTGAGTATGAGGCAGTGTTTCTGCGCTTGAGCCGTTACGCTAGGGGTATAGTCGCGACCGACTATGAGCGCTGTGTGCGGTTTGAGGATGGACTGCGGGATGAGCTGCGGGTACTGATAACTCCACAGAGAGAAATAGATTTTGCCACTTTGATTGAGAAAGCAAAGATTGCCGAAGAGGTGAAACGTTCTAAGAGACAAAATTGAGATAAAGAAAGGGGCAAGGATAAGCGAGGTTTTGGGTCTTTAGGTCCTTCTGGGGGATTCCAAAAGAGGCCTAGGTTGGACGGGCCAGCTTGAGTTGAGGTGCCAGTTGCTGTAGGTTAGTTGCAACCTTGTATGCAGTGTGGGAAAATACATCCGGGAGAGTGCTGGAGAAGTTCTAATGGGTGTTTTAGATGTGGGTCTAGGGATCATTGAATAAAGTACTGTCCTCGGGAGCCTGTTCGGACGCAAGTAGTAGGTCAGAGGTTTAAGCAGCCAGGAAGAGGTGGTCAGCAGCCACAGAGAGGTCGTGGTCCGCCCAGAAGGGGAAATGGGTTAGGACGTGGTTGTGGAGCACCGGGCAGAGGTGTTGGTAATGCTGGTAATACAGATGCGAGGCAGTCGGGACTATTTTACCCTGCTCGACGTCGAGAGGATGGCGACGCACCTTACGTCATAACCGGTACGTTTCTCATATTTGGTGTGCCATTTACAGCTTTACTTGATATTGGATCTAATTGTAACAGCCCGGTTTATACCCTACTCGGAGCAATAGTTTCGGGACCACAAATCCGAGTCTGTATAATATTTTTTTATATTATTTTCTGTGTCGTTGATTTGTGACTAAGCATGTGGTAAATTTTCGTGAGTTAATTTATCTGTCTGTGTGTTTAAGTTGACAAAAGGATTGAATTGCATTAAATGTGAAAGTTGCATGCTACATAAAGAGGTGCCTATTTTCCATGTCTTTTATAGTATGGAGGATTTATATGGCAAATTAGCCTATTATTTTGGATGGTCGATGGCAATGGTCTTTAATGACCTTATGCACATATGTTTTGTTTTATTTTATTAAAGGTTAATAAGGTAATTATATTATTAATATGTATGTTATTATTTGATAAAATAAGGCATGAAAATGGGCATTAAATCATCCATTTCATCCACCGAAAACACAAAGAAAAAGAAATAACAAAAGCTTTAAGGGTTTTGATTGGTTTTCATCTTGATTAAGGTATGATTTTGAGTCGGTTTTTGATAATTTTTACGTTTTTGATAATTTTTTGTATTGATGATGTTTGTGTGATATGCCATGGATGATATATTAAGCTTTGTGATGAGTTTAATGGTTAAATGAAAGATTTGAGCTAGATGAACATACTTTGTTCTTGAATTTTTGATGAATTTAGCTAATTAGTGCTAAATTGAGAAAATAGTAATTTGAGGGACTAAATTGAAAATTTGATGGAAAATATGGGCTTGTATATGATGTATGAACATTCGGCTAAGCATGAGTATGTAATGATTTTGTGAATTTGATGTTTTGAGAAAAATGGACTAAATTGATAAATTATGCAAATATGAGGGTTAATTTGCAAATAGCCCGAAATGTGTGTCTTTGGATTTAATTGAATGAGTTATTTAATAAAAGGGTTAATTCTGAATATGTTTAGATCAAGAATCAAGGAAAATGGACTTAGATCGCGGGAAAGTGAAAGTAACCGAGTAGCTGTTTCCATTTCTGTTAAATCGAATCCGAGGTAAGTCATTATGCAAATAAACGTATTCGTATCGAATTATGTGTTCTTATGACTATTGTTATCGATGAATACTTATTATATGATCTGTTCATGAATTCCGAGATAAGGATTACTTAGTGACAATGTCCGAGAAGTCCCGTACGAACCTAGGAATAGATAGGATTAGCTATGTCATGACATAGGTATCTGTTCTATTTTTGTCATGTAAGACCACGTTTGGGACGTTGGCGTTGATTTGAGATTACGTGTAAGACCATGTTTGGGACGTTGGCATCGACATGATCTTTAAGTGTAAGACCATGTCTGGGACATCGGCATTGTATTGATTCGTGTAAGACCCTGTCTGTGACAGTGGCATCGATATCTGAGTGCATATAAGACCTCGTCTGGGACGTTGGCATTGTACGACTATTCCGAGCTTTCTGAGTATCCTACTAGATTCCTTACGGTTCAACGGGCAAGTCTGTGATATGAATGGCTATGCAAATAGTGAATCCGTTTCAGGTACGTTGATTCATACACTAAGCGTGTATATAAGTTAAGTTCCTATGTGATCTTACTATGATGATTATGTATATTTGGATAACAATATGAGATGTGATAGTAAGTATGAAAGAGCATTGTGTATATGAGACTTTTGAATTGATGAATGTGGCAAATATGGCCAAGTACATGAACCAAAGTGCATATGTGATAATTTGCTAAGTGATTTAGATGTGCCAATGTATCTATGAGTATATATGCCTTCTATGCTAAGTTTGTTTGTATTATGACTTACTAAGCTTTTGGAAAGCTTATTCCATGTGTGCATTTTCTCTGTTTTATAGGTCGTCAAAGCTACTGAAGGCTCGGGATCGTCAAGGATCGTCATCACACTACTAAACTCATTTTGGTACATTTTGGAAATATATTTTGCTAGATATGGCATGTATAGGCTAGTCTTTTGTATTTGTAAATGAAGTGAATTTGGTCATGTGATTTGGCTAGTTATATGTTGGTATTATGTTTAAATGAAAGTGATATATGAAGTATACTTTGGTATGGTTGAAGCACATGAATTGGTCAAGTTTTTAGGTAAGCATTTGGATAAATTATACTTGATATATATATGTTTTGGTCTTGGAAGTTGGCATGGTTGAAATGGATATTGAATGTTTAGATTGAATGGTTATTTGGTTATCTAGTATGCATGAAACGTGTTGGTAAATATTGCTTGTATGTAAGACCCAAGTGTGTGGCATTTTGGCCTTGAAAATGGCCTATAATGTCTCACAGTTATGGCACACGGGCGTGTCTAGTGACCGTGGGGCTAAGTCAGTAGCTAGCATAAGAGTACACGGCCTTGGCACACGGATGTGCCTAGTAGCCGTGTGATTTTTGACAGGATCGACTACGGACAAAGTACACGTGCGTGCTTGGTGGCCGTGGAGCAAAGGTTAGTTTCGACCACGGGGAGGACACACAGGTGTGTCTAGCAGCCGTGGGAGGCACACGGCCTGCCCACACAGGCGTGTAACCCCTGAAACTTAGAAAAGTTTTAAATTTTTTGAAAATTTTGTATGTGTTCCGATTTAGTCCCGACCTTATTCCTGAACATGCTTAAGGTCTCGTTGAACGCAATAAGGGACACTATGATTGTATTCGATGTGAAACTTGATGAATTGTTTGATTAAGTTTTTGATCTATCTGGTAACGCTCTTAACCCATTCCGGCGACGGACACAGGATAGGGTTGTTACATACACACTCATATGTTGGCTGTACTGTGTCTGGGACTTTGGGTATACAATTTGAGTTTACTAATAGGGGAATGTAGGTAATTAGTCCTTTAGGACAGCCTGTCGTAGTGAGTAAGTTGTTCAGAAATGTGCCTCTGGAAGTGCAAGGGATTGTATTTCCGGTAGATTTAATGGAACTGCCGTTCGGTGAGTTTGATCTTATACTAGGCATGGACAGGTTAATGAAACACAGTGCGAACTTGGTTTGCGCTGCTAAGCGCATGGTATTAAAGACTCCAGAGGATGAAGAAGTGATTGTGATAGGTGAGAGAAGGAATTATTTGTCCAATGTAATCTCCGCAGTAAGGGCTGAGAAGTTGGTGCGTAAAGGTTGTGAAGCGTTCATAGCTTATGTCAACTCGACTCATGCTGATAATTTTTCGGTTGAGAAAGTCAGGACCGTAAAGGAATTTCCGATCGTATTTTCTGAAGAACTTCCAAGGTTGCCCCCAAATCGCTTGGTCGAATTTGGCGTTGAGCTGTTACCGGGAATGACTCCGGTGTCCATCGCCCCTTATAGGATGGCACCGAAGGAGCTGGTAGAACTAAAGGCTCAAATCCAAGAGTTGTTGGATCGAGGATTTATCAGACCAAGTGTATATCCGTGGGGAGCGCCGGTATTGTTCGTGAAGAATAAGGATGGGTCAATGCGTATGTGTATTGACTATCGTCAGTTGAACAAGCTAACGATTAAGAACAAATATCCGCTACCAAGGATAGACGACCTATTCGAACAGTTGCAGGGAGCTTCGGTCTTTTCGAAAATAGATTTAAGATTGGGATATCATCAGCTAAGGGTTAAGGAGGCAGATATATACAAGACTGCATTCTGAACTCGTTATGGGCATTACGAGTTTTTGGTTATGCCGTTTGGTTTAACGAATGCACCTGTCGCTTTCATGGTGGTGGTATTTATAGATGACATTTTGGTGTATTCAAGAATTGAGGAGGAGCATGATTCTCATCTGCGGGTTGTGCTGCAAATATTGAGGGAAAAGCAACTTTACACCAAATTCAGTAAGTGTGAGTTTTGGCTGAAGGAAGTGACATTTTTGGGGCATGTTGTGTCTGGCGAGGGGATTAGGGTTGATCCTCGGAAAGTTGAAGCTGTATTGGATCGTAAGCCACCGAAGTCAGTATCAGAGATCCGAAGCTTTCTGGGTTTGGTTGGGTACTACAGGCGGTTCGTTGAGGGGTTCTCTTTGATTGCTGCACCTCTAACTAAGTTGTTGCGTAAGGGCGTACAGTTTGTTTGGACGGATAAGCAGCAAGAGAGTTTTGAGAGTCTGAAGAAGATTTTGACTGAAGCACTGGTTTTGATTCAGCCTGAGGCTGGGAGAGAATTCGTTGTCTATTGTGATGCGCTGCACACAGGTTTGGGTTGTGTGCTGATGCAAGAAGGGAAGGTAGTGGCGTATGCATCTCGTTAACTTAGGCCACATGAGGTGAACTACCCTACTCATGACCTGGAACTAGCTGCAGTAGTGTTTGCACTAAAGATATGGAGACATTACCTATATGGGAAGAAGTTGATCATCTACACTAACCATAAGAGTCTGAAGTATCTCCTTACCCAAAAGGAGTTGAATCTCAGGAAACGGAGGTGGATAGAGTTGTTAAAGGATTACGATTGCTCGATTGAGTACCATCCGGGTAAAGCTAATGTGGTAGCGGATGCACTAAGTCGGAAGGTGGCATCTGATTTGAGAGCAATGTTCGCTCATCTTAGCCTTTATGAGGATGGTAGTTTATTAGCAGAACTTCAGGTGAAACCAACGTGGGTTAGTTAGATTAAGGAGAAGAAACCGTTGGATGAGTCGTTAGGTTCTCGTTTTCAGCAAGTGAACAGTGGAGAGACAGTGGAATTTGGGCTGGACAGTGAAGGGATGTTATGTTTCTGTGGAAGAGTTTGTATGCCGAAGGACTCTGAATGAAGACAGATGATTTTATAGGAGGCGCATAGTAGCCTATACGCAATGCATCCTGGTGGAAACAAGATGTACCGAGACCTACGAGAACTGTACTGGTGGCCGGGACTGAAACGTGAAGTTACCGACTTCGTAAGCAGGTGTTTGACATGTCAGCAAGTAAAGGCTCAACATCAATTGCCTTCGGGATTACTGTAACCGGTGAAGATTCCACTCTAGAACTGGGAGAGGATAACAATGGATTTTGTTAGTGGGCTACCCCTGACGCCTACTAAGAAAGACTTAGTGTGGGTGATTGTTGACCGGTTGACTAAGTTCGTACACTTCATACCGGTTAGCACTAACTCGTGACAGAAGTTGGCCAAGTTTTATGTGGCTAAAATTGTGAGGCTACATGGGGTACTAGTGTCTATCATCTCAAACAGGGACCCTAGATTCACATCTCGGTTTTGGAAGGTGTTACATGAAGCATTGGGTACAAGGCTAGATTTCAGCACAGCGTTTCATCCACAAACTGATGGTCAGTCGGGGAGGGTAATCCAGATTCTGGAAGATATGTTAAGGGACTGTGTGATTGACTTCAGAGGTAGTTGGGAAGATTATTTGCCGTTAGCGGAATTTGCATATAATAATAGCTACCAATCCAGCATTCAAATGACTCCCTACGAGGCGTTATATGGTCGTAGGTGTCGTACCCCTACTTGTTGGACAGAATTGGGTGAGCGACGGTTGTTGGGTCCAGAATTAATTCTGAAAACTGAGGAGAAGGTGAAGTTGATTCGGGGCCAGTTAAAAGAAGCTTTTGATAGATAGAAGTCATATGCTGATCTGAAGCGTAAGGAGATAGAGTATTCGGTAGGGGATTATGTTTTCTTGAAGGTCACCCCTTGGAAAAAGATTTTGATATTTGGACGGAAGGGCAAATTGAGCCCAGATTCATCGGGCCTTACTGGATAGTGAAGCATATGGGACCGATCACCTATCAGCTTGAGTTGCCCCCAGAGTTGAATCGGATACATGATGCATTCAATGTTTCAATGCTAAGGCGCTACCGTACTGATCCTTCTCATGTAGTGCCAGTGGAGGAAATCGAAGTTAGGTCTGATCTGACATTCGAAGAAGAACCGGTATAGATTTTGGATCACGAGGTGAAAGTGCTGAGGAGGAAATCTATTCCATTAGTCAATGTATTGTGACGTAACCACGGTTCAGAGGAAGCCACGTGGGAGCCTGAGGAGGCAATTCGACAGCAATACCCTCATCTCTTTTGACCAGTTAAATTTCGAGGCCGAAATTTCTTTAAGGAGGATATAACTGTAGCATCCTAAAATTAGGGGTCTGGCATTTTTGCACTATTGCATGTGTTGAGCTTGTTTATCTTGATATTTGGGTGTGTTTGGGGGTCCTAGGGAGGCTTGGGTTCGAGCCCAAGCCTTGGGAAAATTTTGGTTTTTGGGCACTTTAGGGGGAAGGACTGTTGGAAGCAAGACTTAAGGAAATTTGTTTGTGTCTTGCTAACACAAGAGAGCATGTGGCAAGGTGGTGTGGCGTTAAGGGGAGTGCAAGGAGGTTGGAGGTTTGAATCTCACAAGCTTCATTTTGGTGGCTATTATTTTGTGTTTGGAAGAGGAAGAAGCAGAGTTGAGTTCAAACTCTGCTAGGGTGGTTGAAGAATGAGTCAAATAGTTTGAATGGGAGGTGGAGAGTGTTTGGTGGAGCAAAAAGAGGATAGAATCATGGGATTGGAGTGAGAGGTGGTAGTGGCCGAATGTGGGAGTGTTGGGGGGAAGAGAAATTCGGCTAAGGGGTGGTGTTTGGCACTTTCGGCTAGTGAGGAGTAGGTACCGAATTTCTTTAGTCTCTCTAGGTATTTTTTCATTTTTGGGCATTTGCTACTCAAGCATTTTCATGTCCTTCCTTTTTGGTATTTCTCTTCTTCTCTTGGTACATTTTCTCCCTTCTTGCTTTTCTCTCTTTGGGACTTGGCCGAATCTGTTGGAAACTAACCACTCGTGCAACTTTGGTTCAACCTCTCATCTCTCCCAATTGTTCTTTTCTACTCATTAGCCGAAACCTATATTTCCTTTTCTTCTAGTTTCAATTGGCTTACTCCGTTTCTTCTAATCTTGAGTTCTTCATTTCGGCTAACTTCATAGCCGAATCTTGGTCCTTGTGTTTGCCGAAGCTTCTTTACCTACTCGATTTTTCAGTGGTTGCATGGTAGTGTTTTTCTCTTCTTTTAATTTCCTTCCTGTTTCTTTTCTTTTCTTTCTTGTAAAGCCGAATCTCTCACTCTACCTCTTATTGTCTAAGGCCGAATCTGAATACTCCTCTCACTACAGCAAAACAAACTTTTAGCGGCGTTTTTATGCCTTTAGCGGTGCTTATAAGCGCCACTAATAGTATTTGCGGCGCTTTTAAAAGCGCCGCTAGAACAAAGCCACAAACTTTAGCGGTGTTAATGAGAAAAAAGGCTGCTAAAGGTCATGACTTTTAGCGGCGCTTTTCCCACAAACACCGCTAAAGATCATGACTTTTAGCGGCGCTTTTCCCAGAAACGCCGCTGAAGGTCATGACTTTTAGCGGCGCTTTCCACACAAAAGCCGCTAAAGGTCATGACTTTTAGCGGGGCTTTACCCACAAACGTCGCTAAAGGTCATGACTTTTAGCAGCGCTTTCCCTACAAGCGTCGCTAAAGGTCATGACTTTTAGCGGCGCTTTTTCAAAAAAAAACGCCGCTAAAGAGCATGAAAAATAAAAAGAAAATTAAAATATTATAATAACGGCACATACTATTAGATGTTCATTTCCAATATACATTTTAATCTGATTGAATAAAGTAAAGCTTATTTTAGGCACTAACTGATTGCAAATAACACACTAACTGATTGAATAAAGTAAAGCCTATTTTACATTTTAATCGGATTAACTTTTTTAAACATGGGATTGCAAATAACACAGTGGAAAACTCTGGTGGAAATCCCATGGCCCTATTGAATAAACCCTCAATTGTCACTAGTCCAACATCTAAAATATATCTTATACATTCATCTAGTTTCTCAAAGTGAGCAGAGAAAACTTCTTCTGCCAAACTCTTTATCACCTTTGCCCTTGGATCATAGTTTTTGTATACACGGTGGCCAAAACTAGACATTTTCCACTGCTTGAAGAGATGAATATATATGCTAAAATAAATAAAACAGTCACAAGAAAATATAGCACTGCATGTTGAACCTTTAGCTTGAACTAACAATAAAATTATATATACAATATTCACTTGTTTTTACACCTTCAATGAACTCTGGAATGTTCTTTACTATTCCAATCTCGCCAAGCATCTTGAGCACAGCCTATAACAAGCATGAGAAAGAAAACCAAAAATAAGCTCAGGCACTGCTGTCACAAACAACTTATAACAAAAAGAAGCTTGATATGCTCAAGTGGATAATATACAAGAGTTACTTTACAAAACTAGTTTAAAACTATGTAAAGTAAAGATCGGAAAATAAAATTTAAGAAAATCAATATAATGAGAATCTAGTTAAAGACAAAATTTCAATTTTGATTCATGGGTTATAGTTACTAACGAACGCCTAGCAACCAATATTAACACCATTGATTATTTTTGTTATTTGCACTACGAAAAATTTATCATAAAATTTATCATAAATTGGT
Source organism: Gossypium australe (assembly GCA_005393395.2). Taxonomy (NCBI): domain Eukaryota; kingdom Viridiplantae; phylum Streptophyta; class Magnoliopsida; order Malvales; family Malvaceae; genus Gossypium; species Gossypium australe. The sequence goes on from CM016614.1 coordinate 48,660,559, forward strand.
TATAGTTACTAACGAACGCCTAGCAACCAATCTCTTCTTACCTTCTCAATAACCAATATTAACACCATTGATTATTTCTGTTTTCGATAAAAAACCCAATAACGAATGTCTAGGATTTAATTTATCAATATGTTTAAAATTGAAAGAATTGAATTCTAGCCAACAAACACCCAAACAAAGTTTATTTAGACTAGATCACATATCTACATAACATGAATTAAATGTGTAGCTTGTACTCAATCATGCTATTCAACATAACTATTAGAGTAATTAAACAATTCTAATTAAGTTAGAATATTGTTATCAAATACAGATCCATTATTCAACAAGCCAAAATATTTGTAATTAAATCAAAATAAATGAAAATACCAAAGAATAAAGAAATGTTAAAAACAAATTAGATATCACAAGCTTTGTAACACCCCAGACCCGGGCCAAACACTACGACCGGATCTGGCATGTCACTAAAAATATTTAGTAAAACATGTCACATTTTTGGAAAAGAACGTTTGTCGAGTTTAAACATTTATACCGGGAAACTTAATAATTTGATAATATATAAGATATAAATTTTATATGATACCTTTATGAATTAAAAACCGAAATTTAGTACATGCCTTAGTTTCAATTTTAATCGAATAATTCAAGTGTCTGAAAGTAAAGCCCAAAAATCGAAAATATTAAGCTAATGGCCCGTGGCCTTATTACAATGATTAATAAACCAAGTTAACTAAAAGTATTAAGAATAAATAATTTCAATAAAGCCCTTTTTTCTAAATCAATTAAACTCCTGCATGGCCACCTTGCGCTCCTCTCCAGCCCGGTCCAATGCACTAAGTGTTACCTGAAAAATGTTAAACAACAGGGTGAGTCACGAGACTCAGTGTGCAACCCTCATGCACCATCAGATTGGGCCTTAGCCCCACAGAACAGATAATAGAGCATAATATATCACAAAATATGCAAAACCCAACCCAATCCTAGGTTTCCATCCGCTACACACCACCCTTACCTGCCAGTGACACCATTGGGGATTTCTACAAACAACCCATTCCGCTACACACCATCGTTGGCAGTCATGCTGCAGTTAGCTGCTCATCGTCAGATCATGGCAATAGCCACTAGAACAGATCATGGCAAAAAGCCACTACAACAGATCATGGCAAAAAGCCACTACAACAGATCATGGCAAAAGCCACTACAACAGAACACTTCCCCTTTTATCAATCTCCCAACCCCGTGAAATCACAGAAATTGGCATACATACAAGCATATCATCAGCAGAAACATTCACTTATGAATGACAGAGATCACTAACCTGGTGATTCACTTTTACCCTCCTCGGGTTTTCAACCGTTACGCCAGGATTTCGGCATTTAGCAGAGTATAAGCAGATTTAATAACACATATTAACAGACAATCTAAATGGTGTGAGAAGTTATGTGTGCTCGGTGGGCTTTATGGGATGTAAATTAGTTAGATTAGAACTTGATGGACCCTAGGCTTAGCTTAAACAACTTCTTAAATCTCATAAGACTTAATTTCACTAAACAAGCCCGTAAACGAGTCACAAGACTAGGGTGTGGCAACAGGCATGCGCATGTCTAGGATTGGATCCGGAAGAGCCTGGTACTTAAGCAGTCCTAGTGACTCACCTCCTCTTCACTGGAATCCTACCTGGTGCATAGTGACTGTTCACCCTAGCCACGAGGATTTGTTGACGGGCCAGAATCTATAATTAAAACCCGAAAGGGACCAGCCACCTTATTTTTACAAAATTGCTAAAATACACTTATTTTGGAAAAAATATTACCCTTGATTTATAAAATAACTAAAATACCCCCAAGTTTTGTAAAATTTTCAAAATACACTTGATTTGTGAAAATTTCCAGAATACCCCAGAATTGTAAAACTACCAAAATTTGTGAAAATTACCGAAACACTTCTGTTGGCAAAATTTTCAAAATATCCTTGGTTTGTGAAAATTTCCAAACAACTGTGATTTTATAAAATACCTAAGTTTTGCAAATTTACTCGAAAATAGATTTACAAAAGAACCCGGTTTGCAAAAGAAAAAAAAACTTGTTTTCCAAAAGACCCTTGCTTCATAAAAAGAAAAAAATGTACCCAAAGTATTTCTAATTCAAAGAAAATCACCAAGATACTTTATTTTGGAAAATACCCTGTACTACAAAACTACGGAAATACCCCCGGATACAGAAATGATGAAAAAAAAACCCTTATGCGGTGAATGTATGTGGTTTCTAGAATTAGGAGATAAACTTTCCATAAGATTGTTTGTGGTTAATCAGTGAAAGAAATTAATAGTTCATAAAATTTCTAATTTAGAGAATCAACGATGAGCGTTAGAAGAGAAAGAAGAAGCCGCGGCTGAGGCCGTGGAAGTATTAGGACTGATGTGCTGACTCAGCTAGTTAGGGAGGTACTGAAGGAGGTTAAAGAAATCGGTGAAACACTTCGGTTTGGGTGCGTGGACTGTAAGAAAAAAAGATATCATAGTTTTCTAGGGTTGTAGTCTCATTCTGTGAAGCATGTTAAGGTACGTCCAAAGTTTCGGGTTTGCGAATATTGCGGAGGGCGTCATCCGGGTGAATGTTGGAGGAAGTTAGGAACGCATTTAAGATACGGGTCTGATGAGCATAAGGCTCGGGATTGTTCAATCACCATTAAGTCGGGTATGTTTTGTGTGGATGCTATATTTTTGGGTATAGAAACTGTATGCGTGCAATGTTTATATATTATTATAGTGCACAGCAAAAGTATAGTGGTGAGAGTTGGGTAGTACGATTAATAGTTAGTTGGAAATTTCGAGGACAAAAATTCTTTAAGGTGGTAGAACTGTAACATCCTAAATTTTTGGGACTATGCGTTTAATGGGTGGATATGTTTACTGTGTTAATCTAAGTGTTAGGGGTCCAAATTGGGCTCAGGCTTAGGTAGAGGCCTTGATTAAAATTATCTGTTTGGGCATTATAGGGTTTAAAAGGTAGTATCTGTGTTTAAAATACCAAATTGGGCTTGTGGCCCAATATTAGGAGGTGACACCATACAAGGGAGTAAGGGGCCCAAATTTAAGTTTCATGGAGCTCAATTATTTTAATTTAAGTTAGCTAATTTTTGGCATTAGGGTTAGGTGGAGTGAATGGCAACAAGGCTCAAAAATAGGAGGATTTATGTGAATGGGATAATGTAGATATTATAGTTGATAATATGGAAGATAAAAAGACAAAAGATAGGAGCTATCTGCAGGGCTAGGTGTTGGCCGAAATTCCATCACCTAGAGGAGGGAAGAAATCGGTTTCTTTATGGCAAAGGGGTGCCGAATTTTCCCTTTTTATTTGCTTAATTTTTAGTTATCAGGAAGGGCACTTTCGGTTTTTCATAGGTAAGTGTCAAAATTTCTATAAATAGGGAGGGTTCTCTTCTTTATTTTTCGGCATTTAGGGTTTCCATCTTTTCTTTCTCTTCTCCTCTGAGTAGAAGCCGAAATTCCTAACCCTATTCCCTCATCTTCACTTTGATTCAAAAGCCGAAACTCTATTGTTCGTTTCTCTTCTTTCTTCTAAAAGCCGAAAACTCCATTATTCTTTTTTCTTCTTTCTTCTAAAAGCCGAAAACGCATCAGTTCAATTTTTTCGGGATTTCCATAAAAGTCAAAATCCTTAGATCTCATCTCCTGTGTTTGCTGAATTCTCTCTGGGGTATCTGCTTGTGCAAAATCTCGAAGGAAACTAAAGGTAAGTATTGATTCGTAAGATTTCAATCTTTTCCGGCTTTTTAGGGACTCTAGCCGAATGGCTATAAGGAACTAATCTTAAGTTTTTCTCTTATTTGTGGCATTCCGGGATTTGAAGGGGAGTCACTTGCTTAGATCTCTAAGATAGAGTTCAATAACACTCGAATCGTGTTACTTTCGGGATTTCAAGGTAAGGAGATCTATTAGTTTTAACGTGTAAATTTGGGTATTTATTAACCCTTGGCCGAATGTAGGGGAGCCCAAATCTTCGTATTCTTCCGGCTTTTGAGTAAGGTTTTAGACTAAGGGTTATAGATTTAGATAGCAAGGATTTAACTAAGGGAGTAAAACTACGCGATATCAAGTGTGTAACACTTCCACACCATTTAGGTTGCCTGTTAAAATATGTTATAAATCTGTTATATTCTGATAAATGCCGAAATCCCAGTATCATGTTATAAATCTGTTATATTCTGATAAATGCCAAAATCCTGGCATCATGTTATAAATCTGTTATATTCTGATAAATGTCAAAATCCCGGCATCATGGTTGAAACCCGAAGAGGGGAAAAGTGAATCACCAGGTTAGTGATCTCTGTCATTCCTAAGTGAATGTTTCTGTTAAGGTGACATCTGTGATAAGTATGTTATTTCTGTGACTGCATGGGGTTTGGTTATTGAAAGGAGAAGTGTTCTGTTGTAGCGGCTTCTGCCGTGACCTGTTGTAGCGGCTTCTGCCGTGACCTGTTGTAGCGGCTTCTGCCGTGACCTGTTGTAGTGGCCTTTGCCGTGACCTGTTGTAGTGGCTACGGCCATGATCTAACAATGAGCAGCATGTCTGCCATCAATGGTGTGTAGCGGTGTGGGTCGATTGTAGAAATCCCCAAATGGTGTGACTGGCAGGTAAGGGTGGCGTGTAGCGGATGGGAACCTAGGGTTTGGGTTGGGCTTTGCATCTTTTCTGATATATTATATCTTTTTATATGTTCTATGGGGTTAAGGCCCAAGTCTAATGGTGCATGAGGGTTGCACACGGAGTCTCGCGACTCACCCTATTATTTAACAAATTCAGGTAACACCTAGTGCATCGGACCGGGCTGGAGAGGAGCGCGAGGTGACCATGCGAGAGAATACTTGATCCAGCAGAATATTTTACTTAGAATATTGTTTTTAATATTTTTGGTTAAGGGTTTTCAATATCGTTGTAATAAGGCCTTGGGCCACTAGACTATTATTTATGTTTCAGTTTTATGTTGGGCTTTTATTACTGGGCATGTAAATTTTATATCTAAATTAAGTTAAGACATGTATAAAATTTCAGTTTTTATTTAAAAAACTCATCAAGGTAATTTATAACTTTATATCTTATATGATTTAATAAATTATTAAGTTTTCGGTATAAATATTTAAACCTGATAAATGTTTTTCCAAAGTGCTACGACATGTTTTATAAAAATTTCTTTAGTGACACACCGGATCCGGTTAAAACGTATGGGCCGGGTTTGGGGTGTTACAAATTGGTATCAGAGCCCGGTTCAAAACTTGACTCTGGGCGTTTTTGGGCTCAAAACGTTTTCTAAAGTTGGGATTTCGAAACATGCATATTTATAAATGATACAGGTCTGTTAGCTCGGCATGGCACCTGCGTCTCCGGCCCAAGTCCGCCAGGTAAGTATTCTAAACCATTGTGTGAAGGATATGTGGGCTCGATGGGCTTTATGGGACGTAGATTAGTTAGATTAGAACTTGATGGACCCTAGGCTTAGCTTAAACAACTTCTTAAATCTCATAAGACTTAATTTCACTAAACAAGCCCGTAAACGAGTTGCAAGACTAGGGTGTGGCAACAGGCATGCGCATGTCTAGGATTGGATCCGGAAGAGCCTGGTACTTAAGCAGTCCTAGTGACTCACCTCCTCTTCACTGGAATCCTACCTGGTGCGTAGTGACTGTTCACCCTAGCCACGAGGATTTGTTGACGGGCCAGAATCTATAATTAAAACCCGAAAGGGACCAGCCACCTTATTTTTACAAAATTGCTAAAATACCCTTATTTTGGAAAAAAAATTACCCTTGATTTATAAAATAACTAAAATACACCCAAGTTTTGTAAAATTTTCAAAATACACTTGATTTGTGAAAATTTCCAGAATACCCCAGAATTGTAAAACTACCAAAATTTGTGAAAATTACCGAAACACTTCGGTTGGCAAAATTTTCAAAATATCCTTGGTTTGTGAAAATTTCCAAACAACTGTGATTTTATAAAATACCTAAGTTTTGCAAATTTACTCGAAAATAGATTTACAAAAGAACCCGGTTTGCAAAAGAAAAAAAAAACTTGTTTTCCAAAAGACCCTTGCTTTATAAAAAGAAAAAAAAATGTACCCAAAGTACTTCTAATTCAAAGAAAATCACCAAGATACTTTATTTTGGAAAATACCCTGCACTACAAAACTACAAAAATACCCCCGGATAGAGAAATGATGAAAAAAAACCCTTATGCGATGAATGTATGTGATTTCTAGAATTAGGAGATAAACTTGAGACTGAAACAGTAGATAGGTTTGAATTCGAAAGAACCACTCTTAAAACTATTTTCCATAAGATTGTTCGTGGTTAATCAGTGAAAGAAATTAATAGTTCATAAAATTTCTAATTTAGAGAATCAACGATGAGCGTTAGAAGAGAAAGAAGAGGCCGCGGCTGAGGCCGTGGAAGTATTAGGACTGATGTGCTGACTCAGCTAGTTAGGGAGGTACTGAAGGAGGTTAAAGAAATCGGTGAAACACTTCGGTTTGGGTGCGTGGACTGTAAGAAAAAAAGAGATCATAGTTTTTTAGGGTTGCAGTCTTATTCTGTGAAGCATGTTAAGGTACGTCCAAAGTTCCGGGTTTACGAATATTGCGGAAGGCATCATCCGGGTGAATGTTGGAGGAAGTCAGGAACGTGTTTAAGATGCGGGTCTGATGAGCATAAGGCTCGAGATTGTTCAATCACCATTAAGTCGGGTATGTTTTGTGTGGATGCTATATTTTTGGGTATAGAAACTGTATGCGTGCAATATTTATATATTATTAGAGTGCGCAGCGAAAGCATAGTGGTGAGACTTGGGTAGTACGATTAATAGTTAGTTGGAAATTTCGAGGACGAAATTTCTTTAAGGGGGTAGAACTGTAACATCCTGAATTTTTGGGACTATGCGTTTAATGGGTGGATATGTTTAATGTGTTAATCTAAGTGTTAGGGGTCCAAATTGGGCTCATGCTTAGGTAAAGGCCTTGATTAAAATTATCTGTTTGGACATTATAGGGTTTAAAAGGTAGTATCTATGTTTAAAATACCAAATTGGGCTTGTGGCCCAATATTAGGAGGTGACGCCACACAAGGGAGTAAGGGGCCCAAATTTAAGTTTCATGGAGCCCAATTATTTTAATTCAAGTTAGCTAATTTTTGGCATTAGGGTTAGGTGGAGTGGATCGTAACAAGGCTCAAAAATAGGAGGATTTATGTGAATGGGATAATGTAGATAATATAGTTGATAATATGGAAGATAAAAAGAGAAAAGATATGAGCTATCTGCAGGGCTAGGTGTTGGCCGAAATTCCATCACCTAGAGGAGGCAAGAAATCGGTTTCTTTATGGCAAAGGGGTGCCGAATTTTCCCTTTTTATTTGCTTAATTTTTAGTTATCAGGAAGGGCACTTTCGGTTTTTCATAGGTAAGTGCCGAAATTTCTATAAATAGGGAGGGTTCTCTTCTTTATTTTTCGGTATTTAGGATTTCCATCTTTTCTTTCTCTTCTCCTCTGAGTAGAAGCCGAAATTCCTAACCCTATTCCCCCATCTTCACTTTGATTCAAAAGCCGAAACTCTATTGTTCTTTTCTCTTCTTTCTTCTAAAAGCCGAAAACTCCATTATTCTTTTTTCTTCTTTCTTCTAAAAGCTGAAAACGCATCAGTTCATCTTTTTTGGGATTTCCATAAAAGCCGAAATCCTTAGATCTCATCACCTGTGTTTGCTGAATTCTCTCTGGGGTATCTGCTTGTGCAAAATCTCGAATGAAACTAAAGGTAAGTATTGATTCGTAAGATTTCAATCTTTTTCGGCTTTTTAGGGACTCTAGCCGAATGGCTATAAGGAACTAATCTTAAGTTTTTCTCTTATTTGCAGCATTCCGGGATTTAAAAGGGAGTCACTCACTCAGATCTCTAAGATAGAGTTCAGTAACACTCGAATCGTGTTACTTTCGGGATTTCAAGTTAAAGAGATCTATTAGTTTTAACGTGTAAATTCGGGTATTTATTAACCCTTGGCCGAATGTAGGGGAGCCCAAATCTTCGTATTCTTCCGGCTTTTGAGTAAGGTTTTAGACTAAGGGTTGTAGATTCAGATAGTAAGGATTTAACAAAGGGAGTAAAACTACGCGATATCAACTGTGTAACATTTCCACACCATTTAGGTTGTCTATTAAAATATGTTATAAATCTATTATATTTTGATAAATGCCGAAATCCCGGCATCATGTTATAAATCTGTTATATTCTAATAAATGCCGAAATCCCGGCATCATGGTTGAAACCCGAAGAGGGTAAAAGCGAATCACCAGGTTAGTGATCTCTGTCATTCCTAAGTGAATGTTCCTATTAAAGTGACATCTGTAATAAGTATGCTGTTTCTGTGATTGCATGGGGTTGGGTTATTGAAAGGGGAAGTGTTCTGTTGTAGCGGCTTCTGCCGTGACCTATTGTAGCGGCTTCTACCGTGACCTGTTGTAGCGGCTTCTGCTGTAACCTGTTGTAGCGGCTTCTGCCGTGACCTGTTCTAGCGGCTTTTGCCGTGACCTGTTGTAGCGGCTTCTGCCATGACCTGTTGTAGTGGCCTTTGCCGTGACCTATTGTAGTGGCTACGGCCATGATCTGACGATGAGCAGCATGTCTGCCATCAATGGTGTGTAGCGGTGTGGGTCGATTGTAGAAATCCCCAAATGGTGTGACTGGCAGGTAAGGGTGGCGTGTAGTGGATGGAAACCTAGGGTTTGGGTTGGGCTTTGCATCTTTTCTGATATATTATATTTTGTTATATGTTCTATGGGGTTAAGGCCCAAGTCTAATGGTGCATGAGGGTTGCACACGGAGTCTCGCGACTCACCCTATTATTTAACAAATTCAGGTAGCACCTAGTGCATCGAACCGGGCTGGAGAGAAGCGCGAGGTGGCCATGCGAGAGAATACTTGATCCAGCAGAATATTTTACTTAGAATATTGTTTTTAAAATTTTTGGTTAAGGGTTTTCAATATCGTTGTAATAAGGCCTTGGGCCACTAGACTATTATTTATGTTTCAGTTTTATGTTGGGCTTTTATCACTGGGCATGTAAATTTTATGTCTAAATTAAGTTAAGACATGTATAAAATTTCAGTTTTTATTTAAAAAACTCACCAAGGTAATTTATAACTTTATATCTTATATGATTTAATAAATTATTAAGTTTTCAGTATAAATATTTAAACCTAATAAATGTTTTTCCAAAGTGCTACGACATGTTTTATAAAAATTTCTTTAGTGACATGCCAGATCCAGTTAAAACGTATGGGCCAGATTTGGGGTGTTACAAATTGGTATCAGAGCCCGGTTCAAAACTCGACTCTGGGTGTTTTTGGGCTCAAAACGTTTTCTAAAGTTGGGTTTTCGAAACATGCATATTTATAAATGATACAGGTCTGTTAGCTCGGCATGGCACCTGCGTCTCCGGCCCAAGTCCGCCAGGTAAGTATTCTAAACCATTGTGTGAAGTATATGCGGGCTCGATGGGCTTTATGGGACGTAGATTAGTTAGATTAGAACTTGATGGACCCTAGGCTTAGCTTAAACAACTTCTTAAATCTCATAAGACTTAATATCACTAAACAAGCCCGTAAACGAGTCGCAAGACTAGGGTGTGGCAACAGGCATGCGCATGTCTAAGATTGGATCCGGAAGAGCCTGGTACTTAAGCAGTCCTAGTGACTCACCTCCTCTTCACTGGAATCCTACCTGGTGCGTAGTGCATATTCACCCTAGCCGCGAGGATTTGTTGACTGGCCAGAATCTATAATTAAAACCCGAAAGGGACCAGCCACCTTATTTTTACAAAATTGCTAAAATACCCTTATTTTGGAAAAAAATTACCCTTGATTTATAAAATAACTAAAATACCCCCAAATTTTGTAAAATTTTCAAAATACACTTGATTTGTGAAAATTTCCAGAATACCCTAGAATTGTAAAACTACCAAAATTTGTGAAAATTACCGAAACAGTTCGGTTGGCAAAATTTTCTAAATATCCTTGGTTTGTGAAAATTTTCAAACAACTGTGATTTTATAAAATACCTAAGTTTTGTAAATTTACTCGAAAATAGATTTACAAAAGAACCCGGTTTGCAAAAGAAGAAAAACTTGTTTTCCAAAAGACCCTTGCTTTTTAAAAAGAAAAAAAATGTACCCAAAGTACTTCTAATTCAAAGAAAATCACCAAGATACTTTATTTTGGAAAATACCCTGTACGACAAAACTACGGAAATACCCCCGGATAGAGAAATGATGAAAAAAAACCCTTATGCGATGAATGTATGTGGTTTCTAGAATTAGGAGATAAACTTGAGACTAAAACTGTAGATAGGTTCGGATTCGAAAGAACCACTCTTAAAACTACTTTCCATAAGATTGTTCATGGTTAATCAGTGAAAGAAATTAATAGTTCATAAAATTTCTAACTTAGAGAATCAATGATGAGCACTAGAAGAGAAAGAAGAGGCCGCGGCCGAGGCTGTGGAAGTATTAGGACTAATGTGCTGACTCAGCTAGTTAGGGAGGTACTGAAGGAGGTTAAAGAAATCGGTGAAACACTTCGGTTTGGGTGTGTGGACTGTAAGAAAAGAAGAGATCGTAGTTTTCTAGGGTTGCAATCTCATTCTGTGAAGCATGTTAAGGTACGTCCAAAGTTCCGGGTTTGCGAATATTGCGGAAGGCGTCATCCGGGTGAATGTTGGAGGAAGTCAGGAACGTGTTTAAGATGCGGGTCTGATGAGCATAAGGCTCGGGATTGTTCAATCACCATTAAGTCGGGTATGTTTTGTGTGGATGCTATATTTTTGGTGACACGCCAAATCCGGTCGAAACGTATGGGCCAGGTTTGGGGTGTTACAACGACCGAATCTGGCATGTCACTAAAAAGATTTAATAAAACATGTCGCATTTTTGGAAAAGAATGTTTGTCGAGTTTAAACATTTATACCGGGAAACTTAATAATTTGATAATATATAAGATATAAATTTTATATGATACCTTTATGAATTAAAAATCGAAATTTAGCACATGCCTTAGTTTCAATTTTAATCAAATAATTCAAGTGTCTAAAAGTAAAGCCCAAAAACTGAAAATATTAAGCTAATGGCCCGTGGCCTTATTACAATGATTAATAAACCAAGTTAACTAAAACTATTAAGAATAAATAATTTCAATAAAGCCCTTTTTTCTAAATCAATTAAACTCCTGCATGGCCACCTTGCACTCCTCTCCAGCCCGGTCCAATGCACTAAGTGTTACCTGAAAAATGTTAAACAACGGAGTGAGTCACGAGACTCAGTGTGCAACCCTCATGCACCATCAGATTGGGCCTTAGCCCCACAGAACAGATAACAGAGCATAATATATCACAAAATATGCAAAACCCAACCCAATCCTAGGTTTCCATCCGCTACACACCACCCTTACCTGCCAGTCACACCATTGGGGATTTCTACAATCAACCCACTCCGCTACACACCATCGATGGCAGTCATGCTACAGTTAGCTGCTCATCGTCAGATCATGGCAATAGCCATTACAACAGATCATGGCAAAAAGCCACTACAGCAGATCATGGCAAAAAGCCACTACAACAGATCATGGCAAAAGCCACTACAACAGATCATGGCAAAAGCCACTACAACAGAACACTTCCCCTTTTATCAATCTCCCAACCGCGTGAAATCACAGAAATCAGCATACATATAAGCATATCATCAGAAGAAACATTCACTTATGAATGACAGAGATCACTAACCTGGTGATTCGCTTTTACCCTCCTCGTGTTTTCAACCGTTATGCCGGGATTTTGGCATTTAATAGAGTATAAGCAGATTTAATAACACATATTAACAGACAATCTGAATGGTGTGAGAAGTTACACACCTGATAAATACGTAGGACTAATCTTTATGTCGATACCCTCGCTAATCGGATCTATCACCCTTGGTCTACAACCTTGCTCAAAAGCCGGAATAACGCGAAGATAAGGCCTCTCCTATATTCGGCCAAGGATTAGTGTTTTACCCGATTTATATGTTTAAACTAACTGATCTCCTTACCTTGAAATCCCGAAAGCAATACGAACAGAATGCTACTAAACTCTGTCTTAGAGATCTAAGAGATCTTACTAGAGAAGATTCGGCTACTCCCAGAGGATTCCGGCTTTTTGCGAAAATCAGGAAGAGAAGATGATTCGAAGAAATCTATAGAGATTCTGCTTTTAGAAGAAAGAAGAGAAAATAATAAAGGAGTTTTTGGCTTTTAGACGAAAGAAGAGAAAAGAATAATGGAGTTTTCGGCTTTTAGAAGAAAGAAGAGAAAAGAATAATGGAGTTTTCGGCTTTCAGAAGAAAGAAGAGAAAAGAATAATGGAGTTTCGGCTTTTGAATCAAAGTGAAGATGAGGGAATAGGGTTAGGAATTTCGGCTTCTACTCAGAGGAGAAGAGAAAGAAAAGATGGAAACCCTAAATGTCGAAAAATAATGAAGAGAACCCTCCCTATTTATAGAAATTTCGGCACTTACCTATGAAAAACCGAAAGTGCCCTTCCTGATAACTAAAAATTAAGCAAATAAAAAGGGAAAATTCGGCACCCCTTTGCCATAAAGAAACCGATTTCTTCCCTCCTTTAGGTGATGGAATTTCGGCCAACACCTAGCCTTGCAGATAACTCCATATTATCAACTATAATATCTACATTATCCCATTCACATAAATCCTCCTATTTTTGAGCCTTGTTGCCATCCACTCCACCTAACCCTAATGCCAAAAATTAGCTAACCTAAATTAAAATAATTGGGCTCCATGAAACTTAAATTTGGGCCCCTTACTCCCTTGTGTGGCGTCACCTCCTAAAATTGGGCCACAAGCCCACTTTGGTATTTTAAACACAGATACTACCTTTTAAACCCTATAATGCCCAAACAGATAATTTTAATCAAGGCCTCTACCTAAGCCTGAGCCCAATTTGGACCCCTAACACTTAGATTAACACATTAAACATATCCACCCATTAAACGCATAGGCCCAAAAATTCAGGATGTTACAAGCTTTTAGAAGTAAAACGTCGATATCTCTTTGTCCAAAAAAAAATTTATCAACTCACAGAAAAAAACGTAAAAATAAAATAATATTATCTAATTCTAAATCTAAAACTATGTATTTATCAGGCAAAATTCATGATGAAGAAAAAAACAAAAATGTCCTTAATAAATTAAAGCAATTTTTTAAAGTTTTTGGTAGATTTGTGTTGTGAACTTCTAGGCCATGCTTGGGCACTTTTTTTTTTGCCTCAAGTCATGAAATAAGTCAAGTTAGATCTTTCAATTCTCTACAAAGTAGTATATTATGGTCATAAGCGTAAAAAAAAGCGCTCCCAAAACATTCAATGATAATATTCAAGATAAAACTTTTCTTACTCATTTGTGTCTGACCAAGATTACTAAAGCTGAAAGCTTTAGAAGTCTGAGCTGGCTGGAAAGGTGAAGCAAAAGAGGGCTGCAGCAACAATGGGTCAAACCAATAACTTAAGGCTCAGAAACAGGTAACAGAGCATGCACATTTATGCAAAGACTCTTGCATAAAACTAGAGAGCATTATAGCAAATTAAAGCCAGAAAAACTCCTAAAATCATAAAAAAATTTGCCCACAATTTTTGTTCATAAAAAATCTGAAATACATTATAATCAAAAAATAGTCATAATGATATTTAGTCAAATTAACATGACCCCTTGCCTTTAGATATGCAACAGTTATCTGTATGAACATATCAACTATCGCTCTTCATTCAATAAAATAACACATATTTGAAGACAAAAAAATCTACAATTACTTTGAGCTCTCAATTAAATAAAAGAAAAGAAAAGTGAACATAATTTTGCATCTCCACAACAGCACAATGAAAATGTACAGAAATAAAGCACTTTGACCAAAGTTGAAGACAACGCAAGAAACATTCCAGCTTAACTCTATAACCAAATAACACAAGCAAAGGATCATAAACATGATAAAAAAAGAAGAATGATTGTAAGGATTTCACAAGTGACTTACAGTTGTTGAGCCAAAGGCAGTTGGGTTGCTAGGAGCCAATGACAGAGAGCTCGAAAATATATTCCCACTAAACCCAGTGGAAGGTGTATTGAAAATGCTAGTTGGACCAAAGCTACTAGTATTCTGTCCAAAGGTAGAGCTTGCCTGCCCAATTAATATTCAGTGAATATTACCATTACCATTAATATATTGATCATCCAAGAGCCAATTGCTACCGTAGAAGGATCTGGATATCCAATCCAATGCAGCCTTTTGAATGTGTGACTCAAAATGCGAAGGATAAATTGATACAGGAGTTACCGCAATGTACTGTTTTGAGGGGAAAAAATGCAATTTGAGTGACATAAAGGAACCGTATTAGGTTTATTCCATGACCTTCATGGAAAACAAAAATGAAAATCAATAGTTTGATTCTTAAATGATTTGAATAACCACAATTTCCAGGGAGAAAACGGGGTTTTAACTTACAAACCTGTTTCGAGTACGCCAAAATCCAAATCCTTGCAACTAGCGAGCAGCACCCTAAGGGAAAAAATGAATACATTACCAAGATTAAATAGTGAGAAAGAGACTGATACTCTGTTTAAAGGGATTAATATAAAGAAATGTGGGCATGAATAAGCAGGTTTTGATGTACAGGAGTAAATGATGCAATTCCTTTTGATTAAAAGAAAATAAAAACTTACAGCAGTGGATGCATCTTGGCTAAGTTGTGCGAGTTGGATCCCAAGACTTCATTGATTAGACATGGAATATGTAGCCAAAGGATGGTGATTAGCTGAAACACCTCGCCAACCTGGAGCAAATCTCCACATACTTTGCTTTGTCAGTTTAAAGCCCTGTCATATATGAATAAGCAAGATTGCATGAAGGACGAAACGAGATAAATTTACATAATGAAAGAAAAGAAATGTAGCTGAATATCAAGCTAAACAGATTTGCTGAAAGAATCCAGATGGCTTAGCATTACTATATCCAAAAAAAAAAAAATAGAACAGCATGTTTGAGCAAATACGCGGTTTGGAAACTTGATCGTCCAAATATACGATTGTATGGAACATTCAATTTGCATGAGGAAACTTGATCCCATTGGTGAATTAAAACTCTCCCTTGTTCAATAAAGCTTCCAAAAGGGAAATTTCTATGAACAATTCCATGATTGTCAATAATTTGAACCTGATATAAATAGTGTGACTATATAAGAACTCCCCCACAAAATAATGCTATAACCTATAAAGAAATAAATGAAAACGAGTAGCTGAACAAATATATATATGTATATATATATTCCTCTAAGGCATAATAAAGATTTCCTCATTGGCTCTAATAAAAGATTGTTTCTTATGATGATAGCAACCTAAACTTTGCCTCTCCTAACAATTTAAAGAACTTTAGATAGTTGAAAAGTAGGAAAGATCACAAACTAGACAACTTCGTCACTATCACCTAACATGTCTAAATAAAGATGCATATAAACAAGGTTTAGAGAGCACATGTCAAGGAAGCAACAGTATCCAAATATTAGCTATTATGTTATGAGTATAATTTGAAGACCGGAAAAGTATCTCATTTTAAATGTGATAGACGTTGGTATATATCACGTCATTGTTATCACATCCAAATTCTCTTTATGTCCATAAAACAGGGAATCCGAACCTTGTTTGCTGAAGGAGAAGTAGGAATTTCTACACTTGGAAAAGCAACTTTTAGGGAAAACACTCTTTTCAATATCTAGGATGGCTGCGTTTATTAAAAGCAAACAAAGTTAATCTTCAATGCTAAAACCAATAAAAGTTTAGATTATACAATGCCTAAATAAAATTGGCAGTCATGAGCTTCTAGTTTTAAAGAATGGTAGCAATTATACACTCATCCATACATCAGCTCGATGAACCGAATCAAAAACTCTATAAGATTTCAACAAGAAAGATAAAAAAAGGTGAAAGAAAGACTTATGGTTAGTCTTACCAAACATCTTCGTATATAGTTCTTACACTCCGCAACTCTTTGATTTCAAACTGAGAAAAAGAGAGAAACAGAAAGCAAATTAATCAAACAGGGAAGCTAGAATAAGTAATGAAAAAGTAAACTCCACTGAATCCATGCGGAATTTGAATTAACATTGAGAGAGATAAATTAAATGCGGCAAAACGTGATGCCAAATCTTGGAACCCATTTGTTTCCGTTTATTTTTGTACTGAAAGAATAAACTCTTCAATGGCGGCTGAACTTTTTTCCTATTTTTCCTCACGATTCATTTCTTTAAAAACTTAAAAGAAGAAGAAGAAGAAGAAGTTACGCCAAAGAGGGGAATATACCAAGAAAAGGAAGGTATTCAGTGCTCCGACAAAATCTCGAATAAAATCCTCGAAAGCCGTTAATAAAATGGAATCAACATGTGTTATCGAGCAGGGAAACAGTGGGGGAGAAAGATAAGCACAAAATGAAGAGATGAGAAGTTAGGGTTAGAGAGCCATTTTT
The DNA here is from genome assembly GCA_005393395.2 of Gossypium australe. Classification (NCBI taxonomy): domain Eukaryota; kingdom Viridiplantae; phylum Streptophyta; class Magnoliopsida; order Malvales; family Malvaceae; genus Gossypium; species Gossypium australe. Next base: position 48,677,178 of record CM016614.1, read on the forward strand.
GGGGCATTAGATATTTTCTTACGCTTTTTCCCTTGCTTTTTTTTTTATTTTGAGTTTGGAAAGAAAAAGAAAGGGAGAGAATTTGGTTTGTCTTTGGGGTTTTCTAGAAGGATTTGGCTTATTTTCATTTTCTCAACTTCTAGCTTTTTTTTGTGGCGTTTTTATTAAAAACGCCACTATAGTTCTATTTTTTGTGGCATTTTTTACAAAAACGCTACTATTACATAGTTTTAATTTTTTTTATTTTTAACTTATAATTTTTTATGTTTTTTCTTTTAAAATTTTTGTGTTGAGATTATTATTTTTTTGAATTTTTATTTTTATTATATTTTGAGTATTGAACTTTTTAACTAAAATATTAAATATTAAGTTTTTAAGTTTTTAAGTTTTTAAGTTTTTATTACTAAATTTTAAAAATTTAATTACCATTATCAACTCTTTTAGGAATTTCTTTTTTCTTTCTTTTTACATCAGCATTATTCTTTTAAGTATGGTCTGCATTAGTTGTTTAGATTTTTATATAAATGACATTTAATTATATGTACACACCTAAATTTTGATATAGATATATACATCTCAGAATTATATATGAATTTTGGTTTAATGTGTAATTCTAGATGTGAAATTCTAATTGTGATTTAAATGTATAGTTGAAACTTTAATTTTGATTTAATCATACACATTATTTTAAAATATAAACAGATCAATATATTTTTATATTGAATAAATATAAAATTTTTATGTATGCAATATATAAATAAAAATTGATGTTAATTATATCAATAATTGTGTTAATATTTTACAAGATCTGGATCAAATTAAAGTTCATGTATACAATTGCACACTAAACCATTGTTCATGTATGCTTTTGGGATTTAACCCATTTTGATATATATATTTTTTAAATAGTAATTTACATTTATCTTATTTTGATTTATATTCTAAAAAATCCAAGATTAATCCCTAAATCATAAACCTTAGACCCTAAATATTATACCCTAAACCACAAACACCGAACCCTAAACCACAAACTCAAAAACCCAAACCATAAATCCTAGACTATAAGACTCGAACCCTAAACTCTAAACCGCAAACCTTAAACCATAATCCGAGACCAAATTTTTGGGAATTCATGTGACCAATGTTAGTGTAGTACAAAACATATATTTTATATTCTTATATTAAATAATATGGGTGTAGTGCAAAATAGCATGGACCTTAGTAAATTCCAATTGTTTTTCGGTTTTCAAATAGAATCTTTAAACCTTAAACCCCAAATCTTAAACCCCAAATCCAAACTATAAACCCTTAATCATAAACCCTAAACTATAAAACATAAACCCTTAAACCAAAATAATAAACATTATATCATAAACCCTAAAACTCTAAACTGTAGACATTAAATCTTAAATTCTAAACTCTAAACCCTAAAATAAAATATTTTTGTGGCGCTTTTATAAAAAATGCCACTAAAGCTTACCTTTTGTGGCGTTTTTATAAAAACATCGCTAATGCTCAGATCTATAGTGGAGTTTTTAAGGAAGCGCCGCTAATGCTCAGATCTTTAGTGGTGTTTTTAAGGAAGCGCCGCTAAGGCTCAGATCTTTAGCGGCGTTTTTACGAAAGCGCCGCTAATGCTAAGATCTTTAGCGGCATTTTTACGAAAGCGCCGCTAATGCTCAGATCTCTAGCGGCGTTTTTACAAAAGCGCCGCTAATGCTCAAATCTTTAGTGGCGTTTTTACGAAAGCGCTGCTAATGCTCAGATCTTTAGCGGCGTTTTTACGAAAGCGCCACTAATGCTCAGATCTTTAGCGGTGTTTTTACGAAAGCGCCGCTAATACGCATATTTTTAGCGGTGATTTTACGAAAGCGCCGCTAATGCTCAGATCTTTAGCGGCGTTTGGGCCAAAAACGCCGCTACTGCTCAAATTTTTGCGGCGTTTTTTTTCAAACGCCGCTAATGTGTAATAGTTGCAGCGTTTTTTTATTAAAACGCCACTAAAAACGCCGCTAAAAGTCTGTTTTGCTATAGTGTCTCCACCCCGAATCTTGTTTGTTCCTTTGTGAAATCTGAAACCCTTGTTGAGCAATTGCCGAATCTGTGGCACCTTGGGACTCAATTTCGTAATCAAAGGGAGTAAACCAAACATTCAAGCATAACAAGGAGTTGCCGTCGTTCTTGGTAAGTGTTGTGGATTGTGTTATCAATTTCAATTTTGGGATTATCGAACAAGAAGACTAACTGATAGCCAATTATGTCCTTAGGTGCTTCAGAGAGTAGTGTGATACGTATTCCAAATCAGGTGTGTAATCTCACACCCCTTTGGATGAATGCTTGCAATATTCTGTGACTCGGCCGAAAGCCGAAAAGCCGAAAAACAAGCAACTGTGACCACTCGAGCGTGCGAGCGCTCGTAGTGGTAAATCGAAATACGAATAATGACGTTAAGCCAGTAAGAGTGTAGCGAGCACTCTTGCGAAATTGAGGCTATAATGAGTCTGACCGAGCCGAAACAGGCCAAATAGGCCCAATGGGCTATCCAGCCCACATGGGAAAAATTGCTGGAGAACTATCAAATGATAGGTGTGATTGCATAATCTAAAAAACTGAAACCGAAATCATGCGAAATGGGCCACACGAGCGTGTGGGCTCGTTTGGGCCTTCAATAGACTTCAGGCCCAATAGTTTCGTAGAGACCCAAAAGAGGGTCCTGTGTCGCTTGAGGCGACAGAAGGCCTTTGGAAAGGCCGTTAAGTGATAAAATTGCCGAAATGCCCCTGGAAGGGCAAATTACCAAAATACCCCTGAAGGGTAAATGTCAGTTATACCCTTGATTATGGTTGGTTAGCATGTTTATGCTTTATTTACACTTTTGTACATATGATGCATTGCATTTATGATATGTTGCATGGGTTGGATTTGATGATCGGAGGAAGTGTAATCTGGTGGTTCTGCCACATTCTCTGTAGTGGCCATGCCACGTATATTTTGTTATCCTGCTGGATCCCCACAAATTCTGTTATTAGCAGCTTGTCTGCCATAATCCCCACAGGTGTGTAGGGTTGGTACGGGAGTGTGTTTGGTTGGATTGGGTTGGGCTGCATTCTCTATTTGCATTAGCATGTTTATAGGGCTAAGGCCCAGACTGTTATCGAATAGGGCCTCGGCCCAGTCTGCATCTGTATGGGCTCGGGCCTAGTTAATGACTGATTAGGGGATTACACACTGAGTTCTCGTAACTCACCCCTCTACTTTAACCGTGCAGGTGATCCCTAGCGTTAGAGGATTTGGAGCTACGGAGGACTCTGTGGTGGCCATACATCGAAGTACTTCTCACGAACTTTAGTAAATTTTTGTTTTTCTTCATTTGAAGATTATTTTAACTTGGGTTTAATATTATGTAATAAGGCCATTGGATTTTTTTTTTCTTTTAAACTTTCATTTCAGTTGTACTCAAACTATAAATGATTAAACTCTGGATTTTTCTTAAAACAACAATAAATGTTTTCAAATATCACATTTTCGCAATTCACTGAATCTGATTTCTGTTGTAAACAAAGTTTTCGAAAATAATAATAACGTTTTTGCAAGAAAACCATAAAAGCAAATCTGAGTTTCACAAACAACAAAGCTCAAAGTTTCAAAAAGAATACGAAGTTTTTAACAAACACGCAGTTTTTAAACAACCTTTTATGTGACATGCCAGATCCGACCATAACGTCTAGGCCGGGTTTGGGGTGTTACATCTTTCTTATTATTGTATTGATTTGTTCCTAAAAAAAATCAAAGTGTATTTATTATTAGTTCTATAACTAAGTGAGCTTATACGTTTAAATTCCACATCTTGAAGAAAAAAAGCTCATATTATTAGTATTACAAGTTTTTAGTTGATGTAATTATTTAGGATTAGGTCATTTTTCTAGTTAGGTAAATTTCCATTTCAATCTCGATTCTTGTAACACCCCAAACCCGGTCAACACACCACGACCGAATCTGACATGTTACAGAGGAAAAACATTTTGAGGAAATCAGGTTAAGGTTAAATTTTAGTGAAAATTCTTTGTTGTTTTATGCCTAAAGAAATCAGGGCATGATTAATTAAAATCGATAGTTTACTTTGGGATCCCGGAAATCAGTCTTTAAAACTTAGTTGCCGATCCATAGATTAGAAAACCTTTTTGTCATTTTTAAAGAAACCCAAACGATTAACTTGAAAACCATTTCTATTTGAGTTTGGAAACTTAAGTTTGGAAACCGTTTAAGTTGTCGAAAACATTTGAGTTGTCATTTATAATCAAGTGATTTGTATTACCCGATGGTAAGGTTTTGAAAACCATTGCGTTTTGTAGTTTAGAAAACCTTGCGCTCATATTATTAAATTAATCAAGTAATTCACTTAACCATGTTCGAAATCAAATCTAAAACATATAAATAATTCAAAACATAATTTAAAAGGCCTTATTACAAACCTAAATAATAAAAGCAAAATATAAAATAATTACCCAATTCAAAATCCAAGTAAAACCAAATGTTTTAATGCATGGGCCACCTCGAGTCCACCCGGCTCCTTATCCGCGATCTACGAATCACCTGAAAAGATAAGGGAGAAGGTGAGTCACCAAGACTCAGTGCATAATCCCTCCCCCGGTTAATGCAACAAGCTTACACAAATCATAAGCAAGCAATATATCATGCACCCCAGCTTAACCATCCATATCTCTGTTTCTACCACGTATGGTACCAAACCACTGGTGGTGCCAAACCACTGGTGACCCAAAGTCACGATATCCAAATAAAAGTGTGGTGCCAAACCACTGGTGACCCAAAGTCACGAAAAATTCAATTGTGGGGCCAACCCATGTTTTGATACCAAATCACTGGCGACAATCCCGGTATATCAAATGTGGGGCCAACCCACTGTGGTGCTAAGCCACTGGGACGAGTCGCTATGAGGTGCCAAACCTCTGGTGACCCAAAGTCACAAAATAAACTGTGGTACCAAACCACTGGAGGTGCCAAACCTCTGGTGTCCCAAAGACACGGATATCAAATCTTCCTCCTCCTCTCATATCACCCTCATCAATGCATCACATGTACAAATCATGCCATCATGCCTTAATATGAACATATAGCAAATATATCATAGTTCATGGTATTAAGCATCATATAGCAAAATCATATTGAAACGGACTTACCCGTATCCTTGCTCATACCCATAAGGTATCATATCAGGATCTACACAGTTTTCAGCTTTTCACATATTTAGGTTTTTAATATATTTACTAAGTTTTAAAGTGTGTAAGTTACACACCTGTTACTAGCAAAATCACTAAATCTCGAAGACCCGATCTACCGCACTAGATCTCCCTGTCCTATATTCGGCCAAACCACAAAACCATTAACAAGGCCATTCGGCCAAACCAATAAATCCCGAAGGATGAACTAACGCATAACTAACACCATCCTTACCTTTCTTACTTACGAATGCTAATCACAACACACAATACGCGAGACTGATCTTCCTCCTACAATCGGCCATCAAAAGCACTCATTCACAATAGCCTTCGGCTTATCAAACAACTAAGAGAGTAATTGATTCAACATAGATCCTTACCACAGACTTGATGAGATAGATTGACAGAGAACAACTGGCTCAGATCTACTGTTTCCACAATCTTGAAGAACCTTGGAGAAATCGATTCCTATGGATGGTTAGAATCTTGCTAACAAATGCCCAAAATTCGGCTTTTTGCTCACATGAAAATCGACAGAGAGAAGAGAAAAGGAAATAAAGAAATTCGGCCAACACTACTTACCCTTCTCAAAACCGATTGAAGAAAAACCCAAAAGAGATCAATGCCAGACAGATATTCGGCCAAAACAAAATAGAAGAGAACAGGGGAATTTCGGCAATAGTGTTAGTTGATGGAGGGAGATTTGGCTAGAGTGGGGGGAAAAAGAAAGAAAAAAGAAAGTGAAGTGGAAGAGAGGGAATTCGGCAAAGGAAGATGGAGAGAATTTCGGCACAAGAGTTTGAGAAAAGGAAGAAAATAAAGATGCAAGGGGAGAAGATGGATACTTTCGGCTTTGAGCAAAAATGGAAAAGAAAAAGAGAGAGAAATGGGAGAGTAAGGTTTCGGCTTCAAATGAAAAAAAAAAAAAGAGAAAGCAAATGGAATTCGGCTCAAAGACTAAGAGAGTAAATCGACAAATACTACTTGGGTTTTGGGTTTGCTTCAACCAAAAGCACTAGGGAGAAATCGACAATGCTAAGGGAGATTTCGGCTTGACACAAAACAAAGAAAAAAGCCTTCAAAGCTAGCCGAAAATGTCACCTAGCTACTAAGGAATTTCGGCCCTTCTCCCCCTTACACAATTCAAAATTCGGCAACCACCTAAAATTCCTCCTTGCCATCAATTCAAACTAATTTGAATTAATCACACTCCTAAATTTTCTCCTTGCCCCAAATCAAACTAATTTGAATTAATCACACTCCTAAATTTTCTCCTTGCCATTAAATCAAATTATATTGACTTATTCCAAGCTTATCTGACAGAGTTTGTGCTGAGCACAACTCATCCCCCTTGGCGTCAAAATAATAAGCAGAAAGTGAGATTTCTGCTGCTCGAACCTGAGCTCTCCCTTCCCTGCATGTGGCGTCACCTTCAAGGCTCTAAGTGGCGCCTCCTTGCCACTTTACCAAGCCCAATCTTGTGCTTAAATTCTCCACGAATTACACTTAACCCCTAGCTCCTTCAGCTCCCTCTAACTAAAGCTTAAAAACAAAAATTTTCCTACAGCTCGGGCCTTCCCTTGGCTTATTCCTAAACCCTAGAACATCTCAAATAATAACACAACAGTCCATACTCATGCAAAACAATACAATCAAAAATAACCCCTATTTCAGGATATTACAGTTCCACCCCCCTTAAAATAATTTTGGCCTCGAAATTACCTGATCAAAAGAGTTGAGGGTACTGCTGTCTCATCACATCCTCCGGTTCCCACGTAGCTTCTTCCAGGCCATGATTTCGCCATAATACCTTCACTAATGGAACTGACTTCCTGCGCAACACTTTCACATCTCGATCTAAAATCTGCACTGGTTCCTCTTCCACCGTCAAATATGGACTCACCTCTATTTCCTCGTAGTGCCCATACCGAGTGCGAAATGTCGTCCTATGGATATCAGCCTCTTTCACCTTTAGCTGATGATACCCAGACCTTAAATCAATCTTGGAGAAAACCACTACCCCCTTAAGCTGATCAAACAAGTCATCTATCCTCGGCAATGGATACTTGTTTTTGATCGTCAGCTTATTCAACTGGCGGTAGTCTATACACATCCGCATCGTACCATCCTTCTTCTTGACAAAGAGTACCGGTGCTCCCCAAGGAGAAACACTTGGTCGGATAAAACCTCGGTCCAACAACTCCTGAATCTGGGCCTTCAATTCCACCAATTCCTTCGGCGGCATCCTATACGGAGCGATAGACACTGGCGCAGTTCCGGGTAACAGATCTATGCCAAATTCAACTTCACGATCCGGAGGTAGTCCCGGAATTTCTTCTAGAAATACGTCAGCATATTCCTTTACCGTTCGGACATTCCCTACAGTAGACTCCTTAGCCTCCAACGCACACACATGAACCATAAATGCCTCACAGCCCTTCCTGACCATCTTCTTAGCTTTCAACGCAGATACCACGTTGGATAGTTAATCTCTTCTATTACCTATCATAACCACCTCTTCACCCTCAGCCGTCTTCAAAACCATACGCTTAGCAGCGCAATCCAAACTTGCCTGGTACTTGACCAACTAGTCCATCCTAAGAATCAGATCGAACTCCCCAAACGACAGTTCCATCAGATCAGCTACAAACACTACCCCTTGGAGTTCTAGGGGTACATCTCTATACAGCTTATTCACTTCTACAGAGTGACCTAAAGGGCTAAGTACTGTCATCTCCCTAGAAGTAGTCTCAGAGTCTAAGTTCATGGTCTCTACTATGCTACTAGCAACATACGAATGCGTCAAACCCACATCTATCAAAGTAGTATATGGTAAACCAAAGATTAGAACGTACCGGTTATGACGTCCGGTGCATCGCCCTCCTCCCGACGCCTTGCTACATATACTAACCCAGGCTGTCTTGCTTCAGTGTTGCCTGTACCTCTGCCCGGTGCTCCGCGGCCCTGACCAGAACCATTACCTCCTCTACCGTTACCACGACCCCTCTGCGGTGGCGGTCCCTCATTTTTGAACTGAGCACGACCCTGATCCTCAGACTGATTCCTGGCTAGCTTACGTGGACAGTCCCTCACACGATGATCCAGCGAGCCACACTCAAAACATCCTTTCCCACCGGTCCAACATTCGTCCCAATGAGATTTCCCACACCAATTACACTGCGCTGGTCCCTGATTAGCAGTAACAGGCCTCCCAGGTTGATTCGGTCCACTCTGCCTAGACCTTTTCTGAGAATTACCGGCCGACCCAGATGATCCAAAACCCCTCTTATGCTTATTCCTGTCGTGATTCTGCCTCACAGATTCCTTTATCCCTTCGGCTATCTTAACCTTTTCTACTAGCACAGCAAACTCTCGCTCCTGCTGTGGAGCAATCAGTAATCTCAGCTCATCCCTCAGTCCGTCCTCGAACCTGACACATCGCTCGTGCTCCGTAGCCACGATACCTCTAGCATACCAGCTCAATCTTAAAAATTCTGCCTCATACTCTGACACGGACTTACTCCCCTGAACCAATCTCAGAAATGCCTTCCATTGCGCATCAATGTAACTAGACCCAACATATTTCTTCTGATACGCTGCCTTAAAATAGTCCCAAGTGAGATCCTCCGCTGCAGCACTATCCCGCACCGTGAGCCACCACTGGTATGACTCATCCCGAAGAAGCGACACTATCCCTTTCAGATTTTCCTCAGCCGTACTGGGAGCCACACCAGAAACACCTCGAAATACCTCAGCTCCATTGGCTCGAAGTCGGTCAGGTACGGATTTTTGAGCTCCCGCGCCTCTACCTACTCCAGCTACCCTCTCAAGAACTCGCAGCATCGCCTGAGACACTGCGTCATCCCCCGTCTGATCTTGGAACTCACCACCTACAGCTGGTGGTGGTGTTGGTATCTCATTTTTCGACCCCTGACCAGACCTCATTGGCTCAGACACAACCATCCTACCCCGACCGCGTCCACGCGTATTACGACCCCGACCTCGAGTGCTCATGTCTAAAGTCTCGACTTATCTGATTTAAAAGTTTTATGCATTAGTCATTATTCCACTATCTTTAAAGCACAGTTTTATGAGTAATTCTTATTAAAGAGTTTTGCTTTCGCGAGCCCATAGAGTCCTATAAATTTCAGTCTCTAAGGTAGTCCACTATCACTAGTCATTCAAAGTTTATAACATCCAAAAATCACAACCAAAGGCTAGGGGTACTTACCTGGGCGGATTGGTGCCGGAGACTCGGTGCCATGCTCTTCAAATCATATAATTTCAAACAAAAACATTTTAAGACCATATTTTAAAACATTTTGGGCCTCAGGCCCACAACCGAGCCTTTGAACTTGGCTCTGATACCACAATTATAACACCCCAAATCCGGTCAACACACCACGACCGAATTTGACATGTTACAGAGGAAAAACGTTTTGAGGAAATCAGGTTAAGGTTAAATTTTAGTGAAAATTCTTTGTTGTTTTATGCCTAAAGAAATCAGGGCATGATTAGTTTAAATCGATAGTTTACTTTGGGATCCCAGAAATCAGTCTTTAAAACTTAGTTGCCGATCCATAGATTAGAAAACCTTTTTGTCATTTTTAAAGAAACCCAAACGATTAATTTGAAAACTGTTTCTATTTGAGTTTGGAAACTTAAGTTTGGAAACCGTTTAAGTTGTCGAAAACATTTGAGTTGTCATTTACAATCAAGTGATTTGTATTACCCGATGGTAAGGTTTTGAAAACCATTGCGTTTGGTAGTTTAGAAAACCTTGCGCTCACATTATTAAATTAATCAAGTAATTCACTTAACCATATTCGAAATCAAATCTAAAACATATAAATAATTCAAAACATAATTTAAAAGGCCTTATTACAAACCCAAATAATAAAAGCAAAATATAAAATAATTACCCAATTCAAAATCCAAGTAAAACCAAATGTTTTAATGCATGGGCCACCTCGAGTCCACCCGGCTCCTCATCCACGATCTACGAATCACCTGAAAAGATAAGGGAGAAGGTGAGTCACCAAGACTCAGTGCATAATCCCTCCTCCGGTCAATGCAACAAGCTTACACAAATCATAAGCAAGCAATATATCATGCACCCCAGCTTAACCATCCATATCTCTGTTTTTACCCCGTGTGATACCAAACCACTGGTGGTGCCAAACCACTAGTGACCCAAAGTCACGATATCCAAATAAAAGTGTGGTGCCAAACCACTGGTGACCCAAAGTCACGAATAATCCAATTGTGGGGCCAACCCACGTTGTGATACCAAATCACTGGCGACAATCCCGCTATATCAAATGTGGGGCAAACCCACTGTGGTGCTAAGCCACTGGGACGAGTCGCTATGAGGTGCCAAACCTCTGGTGACCCAAAGTCACAAAATAAACTGTGGTACCAAACCACTGGAGGTGCCAAACCTCTGGTGTCCCAAAGGCACGGATATCAAATCTTCCCCCTCCTCTCATATCACCCTCATCAATGCATCACATGTACAAATCATGCCATCATGCCTTAATATGAACATATAGCAAATATATCATAGTTCATGGTATTAAGCATCATATAGCAAAATCATATTGAAACGGACTTACCCGTATCCTTGCTCATACCCATAAGGTATCATATCAGGATCTACACAGTTTTTGGCTTTTCACATATTTAGGTTTTTAATATATTTACTAAGTTTTAAAGTGTGTAAGTTACACACCTGTTACTAGCGAAATCACTAAATCCCGAAGACCCGACCTACCGCACTAGATCTCCCTGTCCTACATTTGGCCAAACCACAAAACCATTAACAAGGCCATTCGGCCATACTAATAAATCCCGAAGGATGAACTAATGCATAACTAACACCATCCTTACCTTTCTTCCTTACAAATGCTAATCACAACACACGATACGCGAGACTGATCTTCCTCCTACAATCGGCCATCAAAAGCACTCATTCACAATAGCCTTCGGCTTATCAAACAACTAAGAGAGTAATTGATTCAACATGGATCCTTACCACAGACTTGATAAGATCGATTGATAGAGAACAACTGGCTCAGATTTACTGTTTCCACAATCTCGAAGAACCTAGGAGAAATCGATTCCTATGGATGGTTAGAATCTTGCTAACAAATGCCCAAAATTCGGCTTTTGCTCACATGAAAATCGACAGAGAGAAGAGAAAAGGAAATAAAGAAATTCGGCCAACACTACTTACCTTTCTCAAAACCGATTGAAGAAGAACCCAAAAGAGATCTATGCCAGATAGATATTCGGCCAAAACAAAACAGAAGAGAAAGGGGAATTTCGACAATAGTGTTAGGTGATGGAGGGAGATTCGGCTAGAGTGGGGGGAAAAAGAAAGAAAAAAGAAAGTGAAGTGGAAGAGAGGGAATTCGGCAAAGGAAGATGGAGAGAATTTCGGCACCAGAGTTTGAGAAAAGGAAGAAAATAAAGATGCAAGGGGAGAAGATGGATACTTTCGGCTTTGAGCAAAAATGGAAAAGAAAAAGAGAGAGAGATGGGAGAGTAAGGTTTCGGCTTCAAATGAAAAAAAAAAAGAGAAAGAAAATGGAATTCGGCTCAAATACTAAGAGAGTAAATCGACAAATACTACTTGGGTTTCGGGTTTGCTTCAACCAAAAGCACTAGGGAGAAATCGGCAATGCTAAGGGAGATTTCGGCTTGATACAAAACAAAGAAAAAAGCCTTCAAAGCTAGCCGAAAATGTCACCTAGCTACTAAGGAATTTCGGCCCTTCTCCCCCCTTATACAATTCAAAATTCGGCAACCACCTAAAATTCCTCCTTGCCATCAATTCAAACTAATTTGAATTAATCACACTTCTAAATTTTCTCCTTGCCCCAAATCAAACTATTTTGAATTAATCACACTCCTAAATTTTCTCCTTGCCATTAAATCAAATTATATTGACTTATTCCAAGCTTATCTGACAGAGTTTGTGCTGAGCACAACTCCTCCCCCTTGGTGTCAAAATAATAAGCAGAAAGTGAGATTTCTGCTGCTCGAACCTGAGCTCTCCCTTCCCTGCATGTGGCGTCACCTTCAAGGCTCTAAGTGGCGCCTCCTTGCCACTTTACCAAGCCCAATTTTGTGCTTAAATTCTCCACGAATTACACTTAACCCCTAGCTCCTTCAGCCCCCTCTAACTAAAGCTTAAAAACAAAAATTTTTCTACAGCTCGGGCCTACCCTTGGCTTATTCCTAAACCCTAGAACATCTCAAATAATAACACAACAGTCCATACTCATGCAAAACAATACAATCACAAATAACCCCTATTTTAGGATATTATAATTCTAACCCTCTAATTCAGCCTTTATCCACACCTTTAACCCAAGCAACATTATAACCCTTTTTAAGACCTTTTGATTTGTGTATCATCTCATTTTACAGTAGTTGAGATTTGATTTTCAGGCAAGCCTATGGGATTAACTTTTCATGTTCAACTTTTGAGTGCTTAATTTTAAACCTTAAACACTTTGAGTGATTTGAGTGAATCTTTAGTGAGAATGTCAACTCTTGTCGATTTTGAATTAAAGGTGATTATTTAGGTAAAGGGAAACACCTATGTTTTCATACTACAGAAACTATGACTTTGATTGTTTGAATCTTTAGGACCCTTCTACTTAAATTATCAATGTATGAATTATCTATGAATTATGACGGAACACTATTGAATGAATATTATGAATCAAGGAAGTTCATTTTAATTGTGAGTTGAGAATTTTGCTTGAGGACAAGCAAATGCTTAAGTGTGGGGGTATTTGATAAACCGTAATAAGAACATATTTCAATCCCACATTTAGCATACTTTGGATGATTTAAGCCTTGAATTGTGGAATTTGGTGCTCTCAATCCTTTAATTTCATGTTTTATATTTAGGAAAGCACTAGAGGATGAAAAGAACAAGAAACCGGCCTGAAACGGAGTAAATGGGCCTAATCACAAAATCAACAAGGCCTGTGCCCAAGCCACACGACTGTTCCTCATTAATACACCCGAACACAGCCTGACCACGATTCACACGGGCGTGTGCCATGGACGTGTTCCTGTCGTGACAAAGAAGAGTTTCATTCGGATTAGGGTACTTAGAGGCAAAGAAAGCCATTCCAAAAGCCTATATAAACACCCTAGAGGCCAACCTTCAGAGGGGAGTCAAATTAGGCGTCCAGTTAGGCCGAAGAGCCAAGCCAGAGAGGCCAAAATTGTGGAATTTACTCGAAGAAAGCCAGTTGATTCATCTCAAGAAGCCGGAGTTATACTCAAGACGGAGATCTTCCCTTCAATTTCCTTCAGGGGGTTTTAGGGTTTTTCTTATGTTTTGTTTTATATTTTCTTCTAAGATGTATCCTTTCATTATAAACTAAACCCTCAAATACCTGAGGAGGATGAAACCTAAGACAGATCTTGTTATTGTTTTCTGAACTATATGATAAATACTTGATTTGTTCTTAATTATGTGTTCTTAATTCTTGCTTTGATATTTTAGGATATTGATTCAAGTATTGATGTGCTTAGGCACTGGAGCAAAAGTCCCGGTTTAAGAGTAGATCTATCATAATTAAGCGGAGTTGATCGCAACCCTAGAAATATGATGATGAAAATCTGGCGGATTAGGGTCAAACCTAATATGGGAGTCCATAGATCAAGTTAATGCAATCTTAGGGGTTTTAATTAAAAAAAAAAGATTTCAATTAATCAACCTAGGGTTAGATGTTAGTAGCCTCGAAAGAGGTATTAATATAAATTAAGGAATCCTACGGATCAAGTCAAGTGAATAAACCGTCTGGTTCAGAGTTAAATAACAAGAGAAGTCTAGGTGGATTCTTCCTTGGGTATTGTCTTAATCAATTGGCTTTTCCCCACAAGTATTTTCCCCAATTTTAGATTAAATAACAATTCCATTAATTCTTAGGCTAAATAATAAAAAGAAAGTTAGTATTAGTACTTTTAGTTCCTTTGGGTTCGACAATTCGGTCTTGCCACTAAACTATACTACTGTTCGATAGGTGCACTTGCCTCCATCATTGTCATAGTTAGTTTCTAGGCTCAATCATTCTTTTTATAAATTTTTAAGACTCTGACATAACGATCAACCCCCCCTGAAGGTTGGCCTCTAGGGTGTTTATATAGGCTTTTGGAATGGCTTTCTTTGCCTCTAAGTACCCTAATCCGAATGAAACTCTTCTTTGTCACGGCAGGGACATGCTCGTGTGAGTCGTGGTCAGGCCATGTTCGAGTCTGTTAAGGTGGCACGGCCGTGTGGCTTTGGCCCAGGCCGTGTTGATTTCGTGATATGGCCCATTTACTCCGTTTTAGGCCCGTTTCTTATTCTTTTCATCCTCCGGTGCTCTCCTGAATATAAAACATGAAAACAAAGGATTAAGAGCACCAAATTCCATAATTCAAGGCTTAAATCATCCAAAAATATGCTAAATGTGGGATTAAAATATGTTTATATTACGGTTTATCAAATACCCCCACTTTTAAGCATTTGCTTGTCCTCAAGCAAAATTCTCAACTCACAATTAAAATGAACTTCCTTGATTCATAATATTCATCAATAATGTTTCATCATAATTCAAAGATAATTCATAAATTGATAATTTAAATAGAAAGATCCTAAAGATTCAAACAATCAAAGTCAGTTTTTGTAGCATGAAAATATAGGTGTTTTCCCCTTACCTAAATAATCACCTAATTCAAAATTGACAAGAGTTGACATCCTCACTAAAGATTCACTCAAATCACTCAAAAGTCGAACATGAAAAGTTAATCCCATAAGCTTGCCTGAAAATCAAATCTCCACCACTGTAAAATGAGATGATACACAAATCAAAAGGTGTTTAAAAAGGGGTTGTACTGGGGCTCGGGTTAAAGGTGTGGATAAAGGCTGAATTAGAGGGTTAGAATCGAGATTGAATTGACAATTTACCTAACTAGAGAAATGAATTACTCCTGAATAATTATATCAATGAAAAAATTGTAGTACTAATAATACGAGCTTTTTCTTCAAGATGTGGAATTTAAACATGTAAGCTCACTTAATTATAGAACTAATAATGAATATACTTCGATTTTTTTAAGAACAAATCAAGTCAATAATGAGAAAGAACTTTAACAACTGAAATATAGATCATAGTTAGGAAACTGTTCAAAATCAAATCTCGATATAAGGGTGGTCAAGAGGAATGGTGATAACAAATACAGACCGGGTTTTGGGTTAATATTAGTAGGTGAGTAAAAAACAAAAGGGTTGTTAGGATCAAAGGGGTTTACTAGGGATTAATTGTGAGGGTAAGCTTTTTAGTGGAGTGAGTGAGTTAAATCCTAAGTGCCTTTATCATTTCTGTATATCAAATTAATAATGTGGTCTTGACATGTATAATCGCAGCAAGTTCTAGAATAACAGCTCAATGTTGACACACTCATAATCACAAGGTGAGCACGAAAGAATGTATGCTCTAAAAGGCTCAAGATCTCACAAAAATTATGGTTTTTGATATCAACTCTGTAAATTTCAAATTTCAAGGTAATAATTAGATTCAGGTAGACAACCTAACAAAATTTTAATTTTTTGAAAATGGACTTATCATGCTTAATTCTCTAGTCTCCTAAAGTTTAAATCATCACTGCACAATTATCAGTGACTTAATCCAAAACATATCAAAACACATCATGAATCACAGGAAATTTCATTCTAATTAGTAATTTGAGAAAATTACTTAAAGACAAGATATCATTCAGGAATTTGAGAATAATGCAAAAAGTTAGGCACTTTCTCGAAATAAATATTCACCCCCTACACTTAAGATGTACATTGCCCTCAATGTACAAAGATATATATGAAATTTAAGAGACAGGGAGAGGTGAAACTTCCTGAATTTGGATGGCTTCCTTAAGTTAGGAGTGCCGTAGTGTGGTGCCCGCCGATAATCTCTACGCTAGATGAAGAAATTGGGAAGCTCGTGAAGAATTAGCCAGGAAATAATAATAATTTAAAATATATTAAATATATATTTAAAGATAAGAAAGATAAAGAGAAAGAAAATAGAAAGTAAAATAAAATTAAAAGAAAATATTAATGGACCGAAGAGTCCTTATTGTTAGATGGTTCGCGAAGTGGGTGTGATTTCTAAGGCTGCGGTGGGGTGGCTATGGTCGTGGTCGTGGTGATTCCCTAGCAGCCTTTAGAACCTAAATCAAAGAAAATGAAATAGAATAGATTAAACTAAGTAAAAGAAAAATACAGAAAAGGAAAATAAAGGAGAAATGAAAATGAAAAGTGAAATTAAATGGACTCAAAGGTCCTTTTCCTGTCAAATTAATGAAGCGGCTTGCATGAACTTATGTAGATCGGTCTCACAAAGGGAGACTGTGCTAGGGTCTTTCCATTTCTTCGACATGGATGATAGTTAGAACAAGAGTTAGGAGAGTGGAGGACGGAATGAAAATGGAGTGGGAATGTAAAGGAGAAAGAAGGGTGGGGAGTAGGTAAGAAGGGGAGAGGGGTGGTTTAAATAGAAATTTCAGGTCTGGTATGTTGCTATGCCCGTGTACTGTGGGGATGTCGAATCACACTACCGTGTCGCACGGTCGTGTTATGCTTCGTTCGTTTCTCCCACGCCCATGTGCAGGTCACCACGCCCGTGTTGCTAAAACAGTGTCGGCCACGGCCGCATCGCACGGCCGTGGGGTTCAGTTGGGCCCAGTGGCTTAAAGATATTTTTTGTCTTGTGTCGTACTATCTCTGCCATGTTAGTAAGTACATCCGTAGCCTCCACACGGCCATGGCCACGGCCGTGTGCAAGGCCGTGTGGTGTGAAAATTTGCACTTGGTTAGTTTATAGTTAGGTGCTAAAAAGGAAAAGTAAATGTAAAAATAAAAATGTAAAAATTAATGGGGTTAGTGCTCGGGTTGCCTCCCGATAAGCGCTCGTTTATAGTCTTAAGCTAAACTTACCTTTCATGTAACATCCTTAAATCGGGGTCTTTGCGTTTAACCTGTTTGCATGTTTATGTTATGGATTTTATGCTAGTTTGGACTGATTTAGGGTCTAGGCTTGAGCTTGGGATAGGCTAGGGCCATAGCAAAATTTTCGTTTTGGGCTTCTAAGAAGGGGAGCTGAGTGAGTGAGGTGTTAAGGGAAATTATTGGAGCGTTTTGACACAAGTATCTCAGTGGTAAAGTGGCAAGAGAGGCGCTACTCAGGTATAAGGGAGATGACGCCACATGGAGCAAGGAGGACCTTGGTTCGAGCTGCAGAAATCCCTTCCTGCTATTTATTTTTGACGCCACAGGCAAGGAGTGGAGTGCTCAGGATGGACTCTCTTGGATGGATGAGGATTGAGTCAACTTGTTTGAAATGGATGAAGAGGAGAGATTATAGGAATTTGACTCATTCAAATCCCATTGAATGAGTGGATGAGAGGAATTCAAGGAGGGGTAAGGGGGACGGCATGTGTTTGAGGGGAGTAGGTTGTGTTTAGCCGAATTTTTGGATGTAGTGTGAGCTTGGGGAAGCAATCGGTTTTGGTGCTTGAGAAGGAGGGTTGCCGAATGTTCTTATTAGCCTTGAGAGGGTGCATTTTCGGCTAGTTGGGAGAGTCTCTTATTTTGCGTTTAGAGTCATAAAATGAAACCCTTTTCTTCTTTTTGTTTTTGGTAGCCGAACCTTCCCACTTCAAAGCCATTCTTTTCTTCCATTGATTTTAGCAAGAACCGAAACCTCATTTGCACCCCTCTCATTCTCTTTTCTCTTTTCGGCATCCTTGGTTCTTGGCTGAATCCATCTTTGTCACTTCTTCTTTTCTTATTTTTGCTCAAAGCCGAAAACACCATACCTATCTCCCTTTTCATTTTTGTTTCATCTTTTTCTTGAAACCCTCAAGAGCTGAACTACCTCAAGACCGAATCAAGTCTTCTTCTCTTCTCTTATTCGAAACTATCACCCTCCCCCTCTCTTGCGATTTCTCCTTTTGTCTTCTTTTAGATTCATAAGCCAAAACCTTGCGAGTTCTTCTTCTTCTCTTCTTGCTTGATACTTTGGCCGAATATTAGCCTAGTGAAGATCTTTCTCTACTATTTCTCCTCGGGTTTATTGGGTCAATTTCGTTTTTAGGTAAGTGTTATGGCCGAATCTCCCTTATCTTCTTTATTCTTTCTTCATCGACTTATGTGAAGTAAAAGCCGACTTTCAGCATTGAACTGACATGGTTCTCATACATCCAGTAAATCGACATCTTTTGGGTACTCATAAAGTGTTCTTCCGGGTTTTGTGATGATAGATTGTAGAGAGGGTGTTGACGAATACAGTGGATCTTCGGGATTTGGTCGCCAATTTAGGTAAGGGTTCTAACGTTTTAGGATCTATTTCATATTCTTTTAAAAGCCGAAGGGCTATTTGCTTGATAGTGTTGTGCTTGGCCGAAAGTAGGGGAGTGTAGTGACGCCATCTTGTGTGAACTTTCGGGGTTCATTGGTTGTGAGTTACGCTTAGAGCCTCGTGGTTTCGTCGACTTAGGTAAGGGAACTATTCATTTGGGTTTAATTTCTATTCAATGTTAATCTCTGTGTTAATCCGATTTAATGACCGAAGGTGTTATGGACCCTGTTGTTAGCCGAACGTTAGGGGGGTTGGATCTGAGACCCCAGCCCCTAAGTTCAAGAAGAGGGCAGTGTCGGCTGTTCGCAATTGGTCACCTGGGTGTGGGCCGGCATCGGAGCAAAGCAGTAGGCCGATAGCGGTAGTGTCGATTAACGACAGTACCGACGTACAGAGCATAGTCTTGCGTGTAATCAGGTGTGTAACGCTTCCACACTTTATTAGTATAATATGCCTATTATGTTACTGTTATAGCCAATGAAATCGGTGATTATGCCTTGTGGGCATGAGCTTGGATTCCGGGTAAGTCCCCTGTTATGTGATCTTTGGATATACATCATCATGTTACTGTTAAATGCTATATTATATTTTGTTTGCATGATTATGATATTGTGACACGTATGTTATGAGAATGATGATGGGATTGATGAGAGGAGGGGGATGATTTATTTGGACTGTCACCAGTGGTTTTGACCACAAGATGGGTTGGCCCCATCACTTGATTTGTGACTACGGTCACCAGTGGTTTTGACCACACTATTATTATTTGTGACTAAGTCCCAGTGGTTTTGACCACCAGTGGTTTTGACCACACTTATGATATTTGTGACTACGGTCACCAGTGGTTTTGACCACATATGGATATTGTGACTCGTCCCAGTGGTTTGGTACCACAGTGGGTTGGCCCCACATGATATATTATGGGATTGTCATCAGTGGTTTTGACCACACAATGGGTTGGCCCCATCACTTGATTTGTGACTACGGTCACCAGTGGTTTTGACCACACCGATATATTTGTGACTTCGGTCACCAGTGGTTTTGACCACCAGTGGTTTTGACCACACGGGGTAGGAAAAGGAGATCGGATGGTTAGGTTATGGGTTGCATGATTTGCATGTTTTACTGATGATCTGTGTAAGTGCTTGAACTATCGGGTTGGGGATTTATACACTGAGTCTTGGTGACTCACCCCCTTCCCTTATATTTTGCAGATGAGGCATAGATCGCGGATATGGAGCCGAGGAGGACTCGAGGTGGCCATGCATCTTAGTTTGGTTTTGGACTTTAAACTGCTATTTCGATTTTATTAATTTTCTTTTAATTTGGTTTTGGGTTTGTAATAAGGCCGCTAAGTATTATTTTGGGTTTTTAATTACTTGCTTTTAGTTTAATTATATTATTACATATATCGGGTTTATGAACTTGTTAAATTAACCGGTAAAAAGCAATGTTTGCAAAACTATAACTCTTTCGGGTTTTTAAAACATTGCTATCGGGTAACACAACTTATAAGATGATAACAAAGGTAATGTGAATGTTTTAAACTTAAATTTTCAAACAACTTCAAATGAAAAAGGTTTTATACTTGATAATACTCATCACATCCCGTTTTTAACAAGTATCGAATGTTTTCTAAAATTTATAACAACAAATAGGTTTTTCAAGCATAAGTTTTAAAGCAATCATCACACGACTTCAATATCACCTTAAACAGGGATTTCCAAACTTAAACGTTGAAAGAGTTTTCCAAGAAATTATCTGACAATCTTGTGTTTTCAAATTATTTTCACTCTGTAACATGCCAGATTCGGTTATGGTGTGTTGACCGGGTTTGGGGTGTTATATCTCATTTGCACATTCATGGTGGTTTGAGGAGTTGAAAGTCCTTCCTCATGCTATCAGTCCTATTATCAATATATAGTTCAAGTCGAGTAGCGTTTACTTTAAAAGTGTCGAATATAGGATTACTTACCTCGACTATTTCGTATGGGAAAACATTGAGTACCCTAAAAGTGATTTCTTCGTTTGTATTAGTGTCAGGAGGAGGTATTCGAGGGTCTGCCTTATCTAACAATACCTGATCTCCGATCTTAAATTCATTTGTCCCACGGAATGGTGTTGGTTCTGCTTTGTGTATTCCTAATTTCTCCATGAAGTGTGTCTTCCACTCGTCTAGTTCTTCGATCTGAAGCCTTCGTTCCTCATGAGTTATTTCCTTGTTGACATGAGGTCTAGGGCCTGGCTCAGTTGGGTTGTTCCATGGTGCTTCCTGAAAAGAAGGTTTAATCGAATGGTCATTAATAAAATTAATTTTCTCACCTTGATTACTCAATGTCCTGACCGTGACAAGAGCCTGGAGACTGATTGATTCGTCACCTATACAAAGTATGAGTTCACCTGCGTTGACATCAATTTTAGCCCTGTCAGTTGCTGAAAAGGGTCTTCCTAAAATTAAGGGGATACTATTGTCCTCATCCGTGTTTAAAACGAAAAAATCTACTGGGAATACAAATTTATCAATTTTTACAAGAACATCTTCAATTATACCCCTAGGAATTCTAATAGTTTTATCAGCTAATTGAATGCTCATCCTAGTTTGTTTGGGTATCCCTAGACCTAGTTGTTTAAACATTTTATAAGGCATAACCATTATGCTTGCCCCTAAATCAGCTAAAGCATTATCAATAGATAAACTACCAATTAAGCATGGAATTGTAAAACTCCCTGGATCTTTTAATTTTTGTGCTAGTTTATTTTACAACATTGCTGAGCACACTGCGTTTATTTCCACATGCGATTCCTCGTCTAACTTCCTTTTGTTTGTTAACAGCTCTTTTAAAAATTTCCTTGAATCTGGCATCTGTGAAAGAGCTTCAAGAAATGGTAAGTTAATATGTAATTTCTTTAAGAGTTTAAGGAATTTACTGAATTATTCGTCTGTGTTGTCCTTCTTCATCACATCAGGATAAGGTATACGAGGTTGGTACTCTTTAATTACCAGTTTTGGCTTCTCGTGACTTACCTCGACCTTACCGTTCTCTACCAAATTCTCTTGGCTTAATTTAGGCTTATCTAACCCTACACTATCCTGAGCTGTTATGGCTTGAAGTTGCTCCTTTGGGTTAGTCTCAGTGTTGCTTGGCAGGCTGCCTTGTGGTCGTTTAGAGATCAGCTTAGCGAGTTGCCCTAATTGGTTCTCGATCCCTTGAATCGATGCTTGTTGATTTTTAAGTGTTGTCTCAGTGTTTTGGAAATGTGTTTCTGACACCGCTATGAATTTTGTCAGCATCTCTTCAAGGTTCGGCTTCTTTTCCTGTGGGTAGGGCTGTTGTTGGAAGTTTGGAGGGGGTTGTTGTCTCTGATTTCCTTGACCACCCCATGAAAAATTGGGGTGGTTCCTCCAACCTGGATTATAAGTATTACTAGAAGGGTTATTTGGAGATTTGAAATTGTTACCCATATAGTGAACTTGCTCGTTCTCAGTGCGCGGGTTGTAAGGTGGATATTCTGTATTGCTCATCCCTCCTCTATTTGTATCGCACTGCATGACTGGATGTACCTGTAATGAATCACATACGCCATCAATATTTTTATTTAACTGTTTTACCTGGTTTGATAGCATGGTTACTGCGTCGAGGTTGAAAACGCTGGCTGCTTTTGTTGGGTTGGTCCTTGTGACTTGCCACTGATAGTTATTTAGTGACATCTCTTTAATGAACTCGTAAGCAGCCTCAGGTGTTTTGTTATTTAAGGTTCCGCCGGCGGCTGAGTCAATTAATTGCCTAGTTGAAGGGTTCACACCATTATAAAAAGTTTGGACCTGTAGCCACAAGGGTAATCCATGGTGTGGGCACCTTCTTAATAGATCTTTGTATCTCTCCCATGCATCGTAAAGTGTTTCCAAATTCATCTGCACAAAAGAAGAGATATCATTTCTCAACTTGGCCGTTTTAGCCGGCGAAAAATATTTTAATAAAAATTTTTCAGTCATTTGTTCCCATGTAGTAATTACCCTCGTGGAAGAGAATGCAACCACTGTTTGGCTTTATTCCTCAAAGAAAAGGGAAATAACCGAAGACAAATGGCATCATCAGAAGTGCCATTTATTTTGAAGGTATCGTAAAATTCTAGGAAATTTGCCAAGTGATTGTTTGGATCTTCATCCTGCAAACCATCAAACTGAACAAATTGTTGTATCATCTGAATAGTGTTAGGTTTTAGTTCAAAATTATTTTCAACAATAGCAGGCCTAACAATACTTGACTCAATTCTTATTAAATTAGGTTTAGCATAATCATACATAGTTCGAGGAGCATGATCTTCGGCCACCCCTAGAGGTAGCGGATTATTCACGGCCATCTCTTCGGTGGTATTGGTTTTGATTTCTAGTCATAAACTAGAGGTACCTGCTAAGAGCAAATAAAAGAAGAAAAATTAGTAAAGTTAAAAGCAAAATAAAAATAAAAAATAAATTGTAAAAATAATAAATGGCTAAAGTAATAAAAATTGAGCGTTCTTAATATTTTAGTTCCCCAGCAACGGCGCCAAAAACTTGATCGTTATGTCAAAGTCTTAAAAATCTATATAAAGAATGATCGAGCCTAGAAACTAACTGTGACAACGATTGAGGCAAGTGCACCTATCGAACAGTAGTATAGTTTAGTGGCAAGACCGGATTGTCGAACCCAAAGGAACCAAAAGTACTAATACTAACTTTCTTTTTATTATTTAGCCTAAGAATTAAGGGAATTATTAATTAATCTAAAATTTACTAACTATTAAGCTAAAGACGCTAAGATAAAGAGAATGAATTGAGGAAATACTTGTGGGAAAAACCAATTGATTAAGATAATACCCGAGGAAGAACCCACCTAGACTTCACTTGTTATTTAACTCTGAACCAGACGATTTATTCACTTGACTTGATCCGTAGGATTACCTAATGTATATTAATACCTCTCTCGAGGCTACTAACGTCTAACCCTAGGTTGATTAATTGAAATCTCTTTCTAATTAAAACCCCTAGAATTGCATTAACTCGATCTATGGACTCCCATATTTGGTTTGACCCTAATCCGGCAAATCTTCGTCATCCTATGTGTAGGGTTGCGATCAACTCCGCTTTATTATGCTAGATCTACTCTTAAACAGGGGCTTTTGCTCCACTGCCCAAGCACATCAATACTTGAATTAATATCTTGAAATATCAAAGCAAGAATTAAGAACACATAATTAAGAACAAATCAAGTATTTATGATATAGTTTAAAAAACAATAACAAGATTCGTCTTAGGTTTCATCCCCCTCAGGTATTTGAGGGTTTAGTTCATAATAATAAAAGAATACATCTCAGAAGTAAATATAAAACAAAACATAAGAAAAACCCTAAAACCCCTGAAGGAATTGAAGAGATCTTCCGTCTTGAGTATAATTTCGGCTTCTTGAGATGAATCAACTGGGTTTCCTCAAGTAAATCCCACAATTCTGGCCTCTCAGGCTTGGCTCTTCGGCCTAACTGGATGCCTAATTGGACCCCCTGAAGGTTGGCCTCTAGGGTGTTTATATAGGCTTTTGGAATGGCTTTCTTTCCCTCTAAGTACCCTAATCCGAATGAAAATCTTCTTTGTCACGGCAAGGACACACCCATGGCACACGCCCGTGTGAATCGTGATCAAGCCGTGTTCGAGTCTGTTAAGGTGGCACAGTTGTGTGGCTTGGGCCCAGGCCGTGTTGATTTCGTGATATGGCCCATTTACTCTGTTTTAGGCCCGCTTCTCGTTCTTTTCATCATCCGGTGCTCTCCTGAATATAAAACATGAAAACAAAGGATTAAGAGCCCCAAATTCCATAATTCAAGGCTTAAATCATCCAAAAATATGCTTACAATTCAATGTATTTATACTTACAATTTACCACTGCATCATGTTGGGTTAACCAATCCATTCCCAATATTGCATCAAATTTATCAAAGGGTAATAACATCAAATTAGCCGAAAAATAATGACCCTCTATTATCAACGGACAATTCTTACAGATTTTATCCACCATAACATGCTGACCCAAGGGGTTTGAAAATTTAACCACAAACTCGGTGAATTCAGTAATATTATTTTAACAGTCACAAGTTTCGTGCATATATATGAATGCGTTGAGCCAGGATCAATCAAAGCAATAATATCAGTATCAAGTAAAGAGAATGTACCAGTGATAACATCTAGTGCCGAGGCATCTTCTCTTGCACATATGGCGTATGTCCTCACCAAAGCCCATGTCTTAGATTTAACTGTTGAATCTTTTTCAGTAGCACGACTATCACTGACATTTCTAGGATATCGTGGTAGTCTACCCCTCGAGACAGGATTACTCGGCTTCGGGGTCTGTTCAACATCTTTCTCAACTCTTTCTGGGAAATCCTTAAGAAAGTGGTCGAGAGACCCACACTTAAAACATGCCCCACTTCTCATCCGGCATTCTCCAAAATGCGATTTGTTACAGATATTGCATCGTGGCTTGGGGTTTCCAACACTCTCAACAGTAGTTACTAGTGGAGATGAAGATCTCGGGTTGGAGCATTTTGAACTTCTTTCCTTTCCTGAATACCCCGCTGATGAGGCAAAACATTCTTGGTAACTTCTTAATTTCTTTGAGGCTGATGATTGCATCTCGTTCATAAATCTTTTACTCGATACCTGAGCTTCTCTTTCGGTTTACTTCTTCTCTTTGCTTAATTCCTTAGCCTTGTGCGCTCTTTCAGCCAATACCGCAAATTCACTTAATTCCAGAATCAATATAAACAACTTAATGTGTTCATTCAGTATTTCTTCAAATTGTTTGCACGTATTAGCTTCAGTCTAACCCATTCAGTAGCATACTTGCTCAGTCTAACAAACTCTCGTTCAGACTCGGCTTCTGTCACATTTCCCTGTTTGAGTTCTAAAAATTCCTTCTTTTTTTGATCCAGGAACCTCTGACTAATATATTTCTTTCTGAACTCGGTTTGGAAGAACTCCCACGTAACATTTTCTCACGGTACAACAAAAGATATGGTTTTCCACCAATGGTAAGTTGTATCTTTCAGCAATGATACCGCACATTTCAAACACTCAGCGGGAGTACATGACAATTCATCGAGAACCTGAATAGTACTTTCCAACCAGAACTCAGCCCTCTCTGGATCATTGTCGGCCATAGCCCTAAATTCTTCAGCCCCAAATTTTTTAATCTTATCAACCGGAGCCTTACCAATTCTGACGGGTCTAGTACCCTGTGGCGTTTCATCAGGTTGTAAAAACAGGTAGGGGAGGTTGTTGAACAGCAGGGCATGTTCTCATATATTCACTAAACCATTCATCCATCATTTCAAAGAAGGCAGCAATTGCCTCTTCACGGACTTCAGACATGGACCTCCAACTACTACTAGTTGCAGCTCGTTGCACAGAAGCTTGAGCAGTGCTCTCAACTTCCTCAGACTTATCTCGAGCTTGGTTGGAAGATATTACTATATGAAAATACATTAAAAAGTGGTCAGAGGATATCACACTATCATGATTTATATAATGGCATGTATAGCTAGACTCACACTTGCTACATTAGTCCAAGAAGCGGCTAAACCGTAGCTCTGATACCACTAAATATAACACCCCTAACCCGTATCCATCGCCGGAATAGGGTCACGGAGTACTACTGGGGTTCACAGAACATTCGCATGTAACATGTATTAAAATACTATTCATACTCAAATTTTTTCCTTATCGTCCCTTGAATGGGCCCTCGAGGCTCAAAACATTTATTAGAATCGAATCGGGACTTAATCAGAACCTCTAAGAATTTTTTGTAAAATTACAAATTTTTTTCTAAGGTACAAAGCTCACACACCCGTACGGTCTAAGGGACATGCCCGTGTAACCCTGGGACACGTCTGTGCTACAGGCCGTGTCCGATTTAGGGTGCTCTCTGACTTATGCCACACGGCCGTGTGCTGGTTCGTGTGGATAATTAATTTAATTTGAATTAGGTACAGGTTTCACACGGCCAAGACACACCCCCGTGTTCTAGGCCGTGTCTCCCACACGGCCAAGACACACGCCCGTGTCTCTACCCGTGTGCTCAATTCTGAGAATTCTGTTTTCTCAAAATTAAGGTGCAGGGGCCACACGACCTGGCTACACGCCCGTGTGTCTACCCATGTGGACAAAATGAAGCCATTTCTTAACTTCATTTTCTCACCCAATTTTGCCAACAACCTACACCAATACTTGCATGTATATACCAGCCAATTCAAGCATTAAACCAAGCCTAAACTAACATTTATCATGGTATAATATCACATGCAATTCATATTTTTAATCATATTTTTAATGCATATATAATATACATACCAAGTTAACTTATAACACACCAAGTTAAATCATTACTTGCCATTCCAATGGCTAGATTACAAAACATCACTTACAAGTCATCATTTGACCAACTAAGCCTATACATGCCATTATACCAAAATGAGATTTCTAAATATACCAAAATGAAGATAGTAGATAGTGTGATTATGCTCCGACAGCTCCTTCAACCTTCGCGACCTTACGAGCACTATAAAATAAGGGAAAACTAAACGAGGTAAGCATTTTCATGCTTACTAAGTTCGTATAATGAAAAATAAACTTACCACTTATATCTATTCAAACTATCATACATAAACATACATTTCGTCCACTATAGGTAGTTCACCTAATCATATACACTTAATCAAACAAGTTAGTCACAAAACATCATATAATATCAAATAAACATAAATGAGTTCGTTATATACAAACTTCCATTCATTCCACCTTTCCATATTTCGAGAGTCTTTTCCGTTGAACTGATGAAATTTCGGTGGACATTCGAGTGATGTACATAAGGTATACATATGAATTATCCGTCAATTCATATCCATTGGGCATAAGTCCGAAGAGCACACTCTTGAGCTATGTATTTTACAACAGGGTTACCAGTCCAGGCTAAATCCCCAATTTTCAACCAGCGTTCACAAGAGTCATTTAGGATTGCCATTCCAGGCTAAATCCTATTAATGACTCGTACTCCAAAGAGCTTAATTAGGGTTACCCGTGCAGACTAAACCCAATCTATAACATATGCTCGAGAGGCTTAAATTCAGGATTACCCGTTCGGGGTAAGCCATATTTGTAACCTTTGTCATATTATACCAATTTCAAGAAATCACCATAGTCCATCGAATTTCAATATTCAATCGGGACATGATTTTGTATCAATATTTCCAACTTGTAATTATATCATTATGTAAATCATCACATACATATTATCACAATCATACAATGTAACATCCTGAATTTTTGGGCCTATGTGTTTGGTGTGTGGATATGTTTAATGTGTTAATTTAAGTGTAGGAGTCTAGATTGGGCTCAGGTTTGGGCTGAGGTCTTGGTTAAATTTTATGTTTGGGCATTACAGGATTTAAAAGGTGATAACAGAGTTTAAAATACCAAAGTGGGCCTATGGCCCAATGTTAAGTGGCGCTCCAAAGGAGCTGGAAGTGGCGTCATTAGTAGATGGAGAGAGACCCAATTTATGGCCGTTTGGAGCCCATCAAGTTGGGCCAATTTTGGTACTAAATGGAGCTAGGAGGGGACGGCAACAAGGCTATTATTTATGGATTTATTTTATATTTTAAATTATGTGGATATTATGCTGATAAAGGAGGGAGGAGTTAGAGATAATTAAGTCTCTTTTAGATGAGTTAGTAGATTAAGATAAAGGAGAAAAGATAGGATTTATCTGCAAGGTTAGGTAAGTGCTGAAATTTCTATAAATAGGGGGGATAGCTAATCAACTCTGGCATTAGAACCCTACTCTTTCTTCTCTTCCTGTGCCGAAAATTTGAAGGCCATCTCACTTGTTTTCTTTTCTCATCTTTTCTCTTCCAAAAGCCGAAAATCACCACCTCCCTCACCTTTTCTTTATTTTTCTTTGAAATTTCCTTTTTAGTCGAATCTTCTAATCCCCATTATTATTCTTCTCCCATTCACTAAAAGCCGAAACTCCTCATTCAATTCTTCTAAAAGCCGAAAAACACATCTAGTTCATCTTTTCGAGATTTTCTTAAAAGCTAAAATCCCTAGATCTCATCTCCTGTGATTGCTGAAATCCTTCTATGGTGTCTGCTTGTGCCGAATCTTGAAGAAAACTAAAGGGGATTCAATCGCTTAGATTTCTAAGCCAGAGTTCAGTAGCACTTGGATCGTATCACTTTCGGGATTTCAAGGTAAGGAGATCGATTAAATTAAACGTATAATTTGGGTAAAACACTAACCCTTGGCCGAATATATGAAAGGCCTTATTTTCGCATTATTTCGGCTTTTTGAGCGGAGATGTAGATAGAAGGCAGTAGATCTGTTTAGTAAGGGTATCGACATTAATCAGGTGTGTAACACTTCCACACCATTTAGATTGCCTGTTAAAATATGTTTATTAATCTGTTATAATCTGATAAATGCTGAAATCCTGGCATAATGTTTGAAACCCAATGAGGGTAAAAGCGAATCACCAGGTTAGTGATCTCTGTCATTCCTAAGTGAATGTTCCTGTTAAGATGACATATGTGGTAAGTATGCTGTTTTCTGTAATTGCATGGGGTTGGGTTTATTGAAAGGGGAAGTGTTCTGTTGTAGCGGCTTCTGCCGTGACCTGTTGTAGCGGCTTCTGTCGTGACCTGTTGTAGTGGCTTTTGCCATGATCTGTTGTAGTGGCTACGGCCATGATCTGACGATGAGCAGCATGTCTGCCATCAATGGTGTGTAGCGGTGTGGGTTGATTGTAGAAATCCCTAAATGGTGTGACTGGCAGGTAAGGGTGGCGTGTAGCGGATGGAAACCTAGGATTTGGGTTGGGCTTTGCATATTTTCTGATATATTATATTCTGTTATCTGTTCTATGGGGTTAAGGCCCAAATCTAATGGTGCATGAGGGTTGCACACTGAGTCTCGTGACTCACCCCGTTGTTTAACATTTTTCAGGAGACACATAGAGCATCGGACCGGGCTGGAGAGGAACGCAAGGTGGCCATGCATGAGATTATTTTGGATACTGCAAAAGATATTATTTTATTTATTTATCTTTAATATTTTGGATTAGTTGGGTTTTTATTTCATTGTAATAAGGCCATGGGCCATTAGCTTATATTTTCGGGTTTTATTTTGGGCTTTTATTACTATTAAACATTTGGATTTTACATTTTAATTAAGCTAAAGCATGTATCAAATTTCGGTTTCTAATTCACTAAGGCCTTAATATAAAATGTATATCTTTTACAAATTATTCTACTACTTAGTTTTCCCGAATGAAAGGTTAAAATCAAGAAAAATATTTCCCGAAATTGCGACATCTTTTAAAATCTCTTTAGTGACATGCCAGATCCGGTCGTGGTGTTTGGGCCGGGTCTGGGGTGTTACATACAATCTAATCCAAACATATTACCGTACAAAATTAAGTTACACGAACTTACCTTGACAGTTTTTCGGGTTTGTACTCCAACTAATCTGAAACTTTTTGTTTCCCTCGATCTAATTCCGTAGTTGGTCTTTCCTAGTCTATATAAGCAAATTTAATTATTAACTCATCACATTTTACATACATTTGTATTCAACTACAGCCTAGGAAAAATTACTATTTTGCCCCTACTCTTTTCAAAAATTCCAATTTCGTCCCTAGGCTCAAAAAATGAAATTCATGCAATTTCATCAAAATATAAGCCTAGCCGAATTTAGTGTATACTTATACCAGCCCATAAATTTCACCATTTCCCACATTTAACACCCAATTTTTCACATTTCTCAATTTAGCCCCTAATTGACCATTTCATTAAAAATCACTTAACAAAAGTTGTTTAACTAACAACACATTTTCGGCTGGAGAAGACTAACAAAGATGGTGGTTTTGTTGTGTTTTATTATTTTTATCTTTATTTGCCTTTTTACCAAAATACCCTTACCTAACTTTAAATTTTTCAAAAATACCAGTCCATGTACATCCACTAACTCATTTAATGGTCTAATTACCATATAAGGACTTCTATTTTAATGTTCTATAGCTATTTAACACTTTTAGCAAATAGAATCCAACTTTTGCACTTTACGTGATTTAGTCCTTTTTCACAAATTAAACATGCAAACGGTAAAATTTCTTAACGAAATTTTTACACAATAATACTATTATGCTGTAGATAATAAAATAATATTAAAATAAATATTTTGACTTCCAATTTTTGGTCCCAAAACCACTGTCCCAATTTGACTAAAAACGGGATGTTACAGAGGGATTAGGTAGATACGTCACGGTGATTTCAAAAAATAGAGTAAAAGAGGAAGGAACAATGTGATACGATGATTATAGGTCTAGCAAAAATGTGCGACAAAGAATAATCGAGAAAAATTCAAAAGTAAAATGAGAAGAAAAATTACATATCAGAAACAAAAGCATTGTGATTAAGAAATTAGTAAAAAGTCAAAGTGACAAAAAAGAGAGTCACAAAAGTAAGAAAACTCATTCATCGGTGCATCAAAACTCATTAAGCCGACCATAGCTGCTAGTATTATATTTTATTTTCCTACATTAATAGATAAGGTAGGTGAGAGAAGAGATAAAAGGCGGTGAGCTTGAATAGGATATTAAGGGGGAAGAGAGTGAACAATGTCATGTGTCTAACTATTTTAGTGTTTGAACCATTTTGAGCCTTATTTTTCTTTGAATTCATACTGTCCTAAACCTCAAAATGTTACAAGCCTAGAAGACCAATGTGAGTTAAGCGTTCTCAGTGCATAATCTTCCAGAATTACTAACAATTTTACTTAATGAATATTTTTTATTCACATGATTGTGTCTGCTTCATATCTGTTTCATTTATGTTAATGGTGATATTGTTAAACATTTGGTCATGCGAATTATTTATAATTTATTAGTAATGTAACTCTGTAAACTAATATTGTGTAACACCCCAAACAAGGTCTATGCGTTAAGACGAGATTTGGTTTGTCACATCAATCAAACATCCATTTATTTCTCTAATGATTAAAGTAAAGTAATACTTCAAAACCTTTTGGAAATAGAGTTTAATAAAAATAAAGACTAATGATTTAAAATTGATAAATTAAGAAAATACTTGTTTGAAATCTTATCATTTAGAATATAATTGTCAAAAACCTTAAAGTAGTTTTAAAAGAATTCGAAAGAATTTAAAAAAATATTTAGGGTGACCAAATTGTTATAAAACTCAATATTTTTAAGAAAACCTTATAGATTTAACATAAGCCCATATTAAAAGTCTTAAAACAAAATTAAATCCATCCACACATAAAAATCCATAAAAATATAAATAGAGGCCTTATTACATCATACCCAAAATAGTAATTAAAATAAGTAACTTAAATAAAGTTCATAGTTTATAAAACCCATGCTCGTAGTATGGCCTCCACGAAGTCATCCCCGGCCCAAGTCCACATCAATTTCCATTACCTGAGATGGATAATAAAACGGGTGAGTTACTTAGAACTCAGTGTGTAACTCACTTACCACCGTTATAGGGCCAGATCATTGAGACAAAAATTTGGGCTTGAGCCCAATTGCAGATTTAACAATATAAAATAAAATAAAATAAAATGCATATGAAAAATGAGTTTCCCAACCAAGCCTAATTTCCATCCGCTACACACCCCCGTACCAACCAACACACCTGTGGGGATCAAGTCAACCCACCCCGCCAAACACACCAATCATAGGCATTAAGCCTTTTAAATAATATTGTAGTGCACTACCGAACTAGATTGTGACATAGTCACCGAACTAGAGGCATTAAGCCATAAAAATTTGTGGCAGAGCCACCGAACTAGATTTCTGGCCACAGGCCTTTCTTCTCTTCATCCAATATCCCGTCCCATGCAATCATGTATGCATAACAAACTATAATCATTTAATAATTTATCAAGAAATCCATATTATAAATGGTCTATAATTAAACTTTTCATTTGGGCCTATTAAACAAAATAGTATCTAGCCCATTTAGCAATCTAGCGAACTTTAGCCCATATATCGAACTAGAAGATTTTCGGCCCAATTTAACAATCTAGTAGTTTTTCGGCCCAATTTATCAATCTAGCAGTTTTTCGGCCCAATTTATCAATCTAGCAGTTTTTCGGCCCAATTTATCAATCTAGCAGTTTTTCGGCCCAATTTATCAATCTAGCAGTTTTTCGGCCCAATTTAACAATCTAGCAGTTTTTCGGCCCAATTTAACAATCTAGCAGATTTTCGTAATTTTTCCCGTCTTTAACCGTTTTCATGCTTTTACACAAAAGTATTCATTATTACGTACTTTTTCGATTTTGCCATATTTACGATTTTATCACAATACTTACGATTTGGTATCTAACCCGAGAGATAAGTGTGAAGTTACACACCTGGTTATAGTGAGAACTAGAATTTCCCACTCGTCGATACCTAAACGCATCACGATAAATTAAAACACTATATTTTATTAACAAAACCAATCTTAGAAATAACGGTCTAAACTTTTACCCTCGAAATTTCGAACTACTTCCACTTGCGGTTTCTCCCCGATTGATGGTTCGTTAACCGATGCAAATCCACGAACAAACAAAGGTTTGGGAGTACGAACGACTTCAAACAATTGATTCTCCTCGGATGAGCGTCCACAACCCGGTGGCAAATCTCGGATTCCTGAAATAGCCCTTTGCTTATACTTAGGGGGATTAACGGAACCACCCTTCTTCTGAACACTATACATCGCCCTTTTCTTCCCTATCTTGATTGTCTTTATTGACAAAAGATCATTAGTCCAACCTAATAATATATCGAAAATATGACTAAAGAATTTTAAGAGTGAGATTTCCTTACCACAAATATCCTTGTTCCACAATATGAGAATCTACCAAAACGTTCCCTTAACACCTTAAATTGATACCAACGTTCTATGGTACTCACGAACACTTGAGTTCCGGTCTTCCACTATCGCACTATTGTATAACAATGAAAACGTTAATAGAATGAACGATTATTTCGATCTAAGAGATCCTTCATACCACCATCAAGATTCGGCCAAAAAAACTATTAACTAAAATAAACTAAAAAGAACTCTTACCTATCGTCCACGGTTGAAAAGAAATGATTGAGAAGAATGTATATATATGATGGAGGATTCGGCTATAATTTACCGAAGAAAAGAGAAAATGGTTCGGCCATGGGTACACTAACATTCGGCCATGAGAGAAAGTAATGGAGAAAGTATGATTGAAAAGAATTAAAAGTTAAGAGAAAAAGATGATGTTGATGAGGATGTTTCGGTTTTCAAAGAGAAGAAAAGAGAAAGAAAGAGATGAGTTTAGGAGCACTTGTGTATTCGGCAATGGGGAAAAGAAAAGAAAAAGAATGACCTTTGGTGTTGGTAATTTCGGCACTATGAAAAAGCACACAATAGAATACTAGAGTGATAGGTAAAAAAATGACCAAATGGTCAAAAGAATAAGGCTTACCAAATGCTCAATTTCGGCCAAGGGAGAAAGGTTGAGAAAAGAATTGCAAAACTTTGCACAAAAAGCTAGAAATGACCAAAAACTAACCCCTAATCCTAGCCAAGCTACTAACATATTCGGCCAACCCTCCCTTAGTCCACAATGCCGTCCAAATTCATGGTCAAATGACCATGAAATAGTTTCCAAAACCTTTTCCTTGATACATGCCTTATGTCCCCTTATCTTACCCAAATTTCTTGATTCCATACCATAAGTTAACAATTTCCTTATTCCTTTAGTCTACTTACCAAAAATGAAAAGTCCAACCTTACCATATTTATTGCTTGGCCGACACTTGCCATACAAGTGTAAAAATAAAAGTTATCTAGATGCTATCCAAGGAATTCGAACCACTCCCCTCATGCAATTACTCATGCGCCAACACCACCTTGCCATTTACTCGTCTTATGCTACTCCTTGACACTTAAATTAACTTAAGTATCAATGCCACTTAATACACTTCAATAAATTCTCAAAACTAAAAATTATTCTATACCTAAATAATTCTATACTCTTCTTCAGGGCTATAATAAACACGAAAAAGAAGTAAGAAAAAATTTTCCTTCATAATCTAAACACCAAAACACGCAATATATCGATACTCGGATTTTAGGGTGTTACAACTCTACCCTCCTTAAAGAAAATTTTGTCCTCGAAATTTACCTGGTTGAAAGAGGTGAGGGTATTGTTGCCGAATTGCATCCTCAGGCTCCCACGTAGCTTCCTCCGCTTCGTGATTACGCCATAAAAATTTGACCAACGGCACGGTTTTCTTTCTTAGCACCTTAACATCTCGATCTAAGATTTCCACTGGTTCCTCCTCAAAAGACAAGTCTGAATTCAACTCCACTTCTTCAACCGGTACTATGTGCGAAGGATCCGATCTATAGCGCCTCAGCATGGAAACATGAAAAACATTATGAATTTGGCTCAATTCCGGAGGTAATTCGATCTGATAGGCCACTGGACCAACACGCTTCACCACACGATATGGTCCAATATATCTAGGACTCAATTTGCCCTTCTTCCCAAACCTAAAAATCTTCTTCCAAGGTGAGACCTTCAAGAAAACTTGATCCCCCACAACATACTCGATACTCCTACGCTTCAGATCTGTATACGACTTCTGTCTATCTGAAGCTTCCTTTAACCGTGCTCGAATAGCTTTTACTTTTTCTTCCGTTTCAGAGATCAACTCAGGACCTAACATCTGTCGTTCGCCCAATTCAGTCCAACAAATAGGAGAACGACACCTACGACCATACAATGCCTCGTAGGGTGCCATCTGAATGCTAGACTGATAGCTATTGTTATAAGCAAATTCTGCCAGCGGTAGAAAATCCTCCCAACTACCTTTGAAGTCAAATACACATCCCCTTAACATGTCTTCCAGTATCTGAATTACCCTTTCCGACTGACCATCTGACTAAGGATGAAAAGCCGTACTAAAGTTTAGCTTTGTTCCCAGAGCTTCATGCAAAGCTTTCCAAAACCGTGATGTAAACCTAGGATCCTTATCTGATATAATAGACACGGGTACCCCATGCAACCTCACAATTTGAGATAAATACAGTTTAGCCAACTTCTGTAACGAGTAATCCGTACGAACTGGTAGAAAATGAGCAGTCTTCGTCAAACGATCAACAATTACCCAAACAGAATTTTTCTTAGTAGGTGTTAAAGATAACCCACTAACAAAATCCATTATTATCCGCTCCCATTTCCAAAGAGGAATCTTTACCGGTTGTAATAAACCTGACGGCAATTGATGCTCCGCCTTCACTTGCTGACAAGTTAAACATTTTCCCACAAATTTAGAAATCTCACACTTCAACCCTGGCCACCAATACTGTTCACGAAGATCCCGATACATCTTATTTCCTCCGGGGTGCATAGCATAAGGGCTACTATGCGCCTCCCATAGAATCATTTGCCTCAGATCTGAGTCCTTAGGCATACAAACTCTTCCACGAAAACACAACACACCTTCCGTGTTAATACCAAAATCCTCCATTCCACCATTTTCAACTTGTTGAATTAAGAGTCCCAACTTTTTGTCTAATATTTGCTTTTCCTTGATTTGTTCTAACCACAGATGCTTCACCTGAAATTCCGCTATCAGACTACCATCCTCATACAAACTCAAATGGGCAAACATTGCTCTCAAATCAGATACTACCTTACGACTTAACGCGTCTGCTACCACATTAGCCTTTCCCGGATGATACTCGATTGAGAAATCATAATCTTTTAACAGCTCCACCCATCTTCGCTGTCTCAAGTTTAATTCCTTCTGAGAAAGAAGATACTTAAGACTCTTGTGATCCGTATAGATGATAGACTTTTCACCGTAAAGGTAATGCCTCCAAATCTTTAAAGCAAACACTACCGCAGCTAACTCCAAGTCATGAGTAGGGTAGTTTACTTCGTGCGGTCTCAGCTGTCGAGAAGCATAAGCCACCACTTTCCCATTTTGCATCAGTACACAGCCTAAACCCGTATGTGATGCATCACAATAAACTATAAACTCCTTTCCAGCCTCAGGTTGAATCAGTACTGGCGCTTCCGTGAAAATCTTCTTCAATTTCTCAAAACTTTCTTGCTGTTTGTCGGTCCATACAAACAGTACTCCCTTTCGCAAGAGCTTAGTTAGGGGTGCAGCAATCAACGAAAACCCCTCAACAAAGCGTCTATAGTAACCCGCCAAACCCAAGAAACTCTGAATCTCAGCTACCGACTTTGGTGGTTTCCAATCCAATACAGCCTCAATCTTCCGAGGATCCACCCTTATTCCTTCGGCTGATACCACATGACCCAAGAAAGTCACTTCCCTTAGCCAGAATTCACATTTACTGAATTTGGCATACAGTTGATTATCTCGAAGTAACTGCAATACAATTCGCAAATGCGAGTCATGCTCTTCTTCATTCCTTGAATATACCAAAATGTCATCTATGAATACTACCACAAACCGGTCTAAAAATGGTTGAAAGACCCGGTTCATCATATCCATAAATGCAGCTGGTGCATTGGTCAACCCAAACGGCATCACCAAAAACTCATAATGCCCATAACGAGTTCGGAATGCCGTCTTGTGAATATCCGCTTCTTTCACCTTAAGCTGGTGATAACCCGACCTCAAATCAATTTTGAAGAAAACTGAAGCTCCCTTCAATTGATCAAATAGGTCATCAATTCTCGGCAGAGGGTACCTATTCTTGATCGTCAATTTATTCAATTGCCTGTAATCAATACACATACGCATCGACCCATCTTTCTTCTTAACAAACAAAACTGGTGCTCCCCACGAAGACACACTCGGTCGAATAAAACCCCGATCCAACAATTCTTGAATTTGAGCTTTAAGCTCCGACAACTCCTTCGGTGCCATTCTATAAGGAGCAATGGACACTGGAGCCGTTCCGGGCAAGAGCTCAATACCAAATTCCACTTCCCGATCTGAAGGTATACCAGGAAGTTCTTCAGGGAATACATCCGGAAATTCCTTCACTGTTCTCACATCTTCCACTGATAACTCTTTGGCATCTATAGCACTAATAAAAGCTAGAAATGCTCCATACCCTTTCCACACCAATTTTTCCGCCTTTAGCGCAGATACCACATTTGCCAAATAATTCCTTCGTTCGCCTATCATAACTATTTCCTTATCCTCCACAGTTCTTATTGACATCCGCTTTTTAGCATAATCCAATTTTGCCCGGTGCTTAGCCAACCAATCCATGCCCAAAATGATATCGAACTCGCCAAAAGGCAATTCCATCAAATTCACCAAAAATATTTCTCCTTGCATTTCTAAGGGCACATCTCTAAATAGTTTGTTTACCAACACCGACTGTCCTAAAGGACTAATTACCTCCATCACACTATCGGAAATTTCAGATTCTAATTTCAAGTTTCCAGATATGGTGCTAGCAACATACGAGTGGGTAGAACCAATATCTATCAAAGCAATAACAGGTACATCAAAGATGAAGAACGTACCAGTTATCACATCAGGTGCATTGCCATCCTCGCAGCGTCTGACTGCATACACCAACCCTGGCTGTCTTGCATCCGTGTTACTTCTAGGACCATTGCCTCGACCCGCTGCACCTTGACCACGTCCAGCCCCATTACCACCACGACCTGGTCCACGACCTCTCGGTGGTTGCTGAGTTCCTCTTGCCGGTTGTGCATCAGTATTACGAGCTTCCTGAGTTGTATCCATACGTCGAGGGCAATTCCTATATTGATGATCCATTGAACCACATTTATAGCAAGCACCCGTTTTTTTCCAGCACTCTCCAGAATGCCGTTTCCCACATTCAGCACAGTCTCGACTCTGATTAACAGCTACAGGTGTTCTACCTTGAGCTGGCTCATCATTCCGAGGCCTCTTCAGAAACCTTTTTGAAGAACCCGAATACTTTATATCTCTCTTGCCTCTAACTCGCTCCCGATTCTGACGTTCTGTGTTCTTAGCCTCTTCGGCTATCTTGACTTTCTCCACAAACGTGGCAAAAGTTCTAACTTGTTGTGGGGCTATCAGAACCCGCAACTCATCATTCAGCCCATCCTCAAAGCGTACACAACGCTCATGATCCGTTGACACTATTGTTCGAGCATAGCGACTCAAACGCAAAAACTCAGCCTCATACGCTGCCACCGTCTTATTTCCTTGAACCAGATTCAAGAATTCCTTCCTTCGGGCATCCACATAACTTGTTCCCACATATTTCCCTTGAAAGGAAGCTTTGAAGAATTCCCAATTAACTAATGCAACTTCAGTGCCTTCTCGGACAGTAAGCCACCATTGGTATGCTTCATCCCTTAACAAAGACACCGCTCCTCTTAGTTTTTGTTCCTCCGTGCACTCAAGATCGTCCATAATTCGCTCCACTGCCTCAAGCCAATATTTAGCAACATTTGGAGCTACACCAGAAACGCCTCTGAAAACCTCGGCACCACTTGATTTCAATCGTTCCGATATTGACCCACGAGTTGTTGGCCCAGTTCTATTTCCAGTGACCCTTTCGAGGACTCGCAGCATTGCTCGTGTCAAAGCATTATCTTCTTCCATATGATCATGTGATCCCGTCTCACTCTCGAGTGACGCAGGTGCATCCATTTCCGGCATAAGACCCGGTGCTTCAGTTACGCCCCTAACACCTCGTCCTCTACCACGGCCACGTCTACCGTGTCCACGACCACGTCCTTTTGTGCTCATAATGACTAATTCGATTTAATCTGATTAAGAGTTTTATGAATCAAAATACTATTTCAGTGTTTATTAACGATATTTTATGATATAAAAGAGATAGAGTTGTTTTCGCAATCATATCCTATTGTCTCAATCTCTACAGTTTTCAACACCTAAAACTAGAAGTTTTAGAGTGTTTCTATGATCATATCACAATAATAATAAACAATCAATATACAGATACTTACTTGACTTGGTGCGGGATGCTCATGGTGCCATACTACCTTTAAATCAAAAGTCTAGAAATTTGAATTGTTTTTCAAACAAATATCGTTGTTGAACCCAAACCACAGCCGAGTTTTGAAACTGGCTCTGATACCATTAAATGTAACACCCCAAACCAGGTCTATGCGTTAAGACGAGATTTGGTTTGTCACATCAATCAAACACCCATTTATTTCTCTAATGATTAAAGTAAAGTAATACTTCAAAACCTTTTGGAAATAGAGTTTAATAAAAATAAAGACCAATGATTTAAAATTGATAAATTAAGAAAATACTTGTTTGAAATCTTATCATTTAGAATATAATTGTCAAAAACCTTAAAGTAGTTTTAAAAGAATCCGAAAGAATTTAAAAATATATTTAAGGTGACCAAATTGTTATAAAACTCAATATTTTTAAGAAAACCTTATAGATTTAACATAAGCCCATATTAAAAGTCTTAAAACAAAATTAAATCCATCCACACATAAAAATCCATAAAAATATAAATAGAGGCCTTATTACATCATACCCAAAATAGTAATTAAAATAAGTAACTTAAATAAAGTTCATAGTTTATAAAACCCATGCTCATAGTATGGCCTCCACGAAGTCATCCCCGGCCCAAGTCCACATCAATTTCCATTACCTGAGATGGATAATAAAACGGGTGAGTTACTTAGAACTCAGTGTGTAACTCACTTACCACCGTTATAGGGCCAGATCATTGAGACAAAAATTTGGGCTTTAGCCCAATTACAGATTTAACAATATAAAATAAAATAAAATAAAATGCATATGAAAAATGAGTTTCCCAACCAAGCCTAATTTCCATCCGCTACACACCCCCGTACCAACCAACACACCTGTGGGGATCAAGTCAACCCACCCCGCCAAACACACCAATCATAGGCATTAAGCCTTTTAAATAATATTGTAGTGCACTACCGAACTAGATTGTGACATAGTCACCGAACTAGAGGCATTAAGCCATAAAAATTTGTGGCAGAGCCACCGAACTAGATTTCTGGCCACAGGCCTTTCTTCTCTTCATCCAATATCCTGTCCCATGCAATCATGTATGCATAACAAACTATAGTCATTTAATAATTTATCAAGAAATCCATATTATAAATGGTCTATAATTAAACTTTTCATTTGGGCCTATTAAACAAAATAGTATCTAGCCCATTTAGCAATCTAGCGAACTTTGGCCCATATATCGAACTAGAAGATTTTCGGCCCAATTTAACAATCTAGCAGTTTTTCGGCCCAATTTATCAATCTAGCAGTTTTTCGGCCCAATTTATCAATCTAGCAGTTTTTCGGCCCAATTTAATAATCTAGCAGTTTTTCGGCCCAATTTAACAATCTAGCAGATTTTCGTAATTTTTCCCGTCTTTAACCGTTTTCATGCTTTTACACAAAAGTATTCATTATTACGTACTTTTTTGATTTTGCCATATTTACGATTTTATCACAATACTTACGATTTGGTATCTAACCCGAGAGATAAGTGTGAAGTTACACACCTGGTTATAGTGATAACTAGACTTTCCCGCTCGTCGATACCTAAACGCATCACGATAAATTAAAACACTATATTTTATTAACAAAACCAATCTTAGAAATAACGGTCTAAACTTTTACCCTCGGAATTTCAAACTACTTCCACTTGCGGTTTCTCCCCGATTGATGGTTCGTTAACCGATGCAAATCCACGAACAAACAAAGGTTCGGGAGTACGAACGACTTCAAACAATTGATTCTCCTCGGATGAGCGTCCACAACCCGGTGGAAAATCTTGGATTCCCGAAATAGCCATTTGCTTATACTTAGGGGGATTAACGGAACCACCCTTCTTCCGAACACTATACACCGCCCTTTTCTTCCCTATCTTGATTGTCTTCATTAACAAAAGATCATTAGTCCAACCTAATAATATATCAAAAATATGACTAAAGAATTTTAAGAGTGAGATTTCCTTACCACAAATATCCTTGTTCCACAATATGAGAATCGACCAAAACATTCCCTTAACACCTTAAATCGATACCAACGTTCTATGGTACTCACGAACACTTGAGTTCCGGTCTTCCACTATCGCACTATTGTATAACAATGAAAACGTTAATAGAATGAACGATTATTTCGATCTAAGAGATCCTTCATACCACCATCAAGATTCGGCCAAAAAAACTATTAACTAAAATAAACTAA
The DNA here is from genome assembly GCA_005393395.2 of Gossypium australe. NCBI lineage: Eukaryota > Viridiplantae > Streptophyta > Magnoliopsida > Malvales > Malvaceae > Gossypium > Gossypium australe. The sequence goes on from CM016614.1 coordinate 48,719,124, forward strand.
AAAGAACTCTTACCTATCGTCCACGGTTGAAAAGAAATGATTGAGAAGAATGTATATATATGATGGAGGATTCGGCTATAATTTACCAAAGAAAAGAGAAAATTGTTCGACCATGGGTACACTAACATTCGGCCATGAGAGAAAGTAATGGAGAAAGTATGATTGAAAAGAATTAAAAGTTAAGAGAAAAAGATGATGTTGATGAGGATGTTTCGGTTTTCAAAGAGAAGAAAAGAGAAAGAAAGAGATGAGTTTAGGAGCACTTGTGTATTCGGCAATAGGGAAAAGAAAAGAAAAAGAATGACCTTTGGTGTTGGCAATTTCGGTACTATGAAAAAGCACACAATAGAATACTAGAGTGATAGGCAAAAAAATGACCAAATGGTCAAAAGAATAAGGCTTACCAAATGCTCAATTTCGGCCAAGGGAGAAAGGTTGAGAAAAGAATTGCAAAACTTTGCACAAAAAGCTAGAAATGACCAAAAACTAACCCCTAATCCTGGCCAAGCTACTAACATATTCGGCCAACCCTCCCTTAGTCCACAATGCCGTCCAAATTCATGGTCAAATGACCATGAAATAGTTTCCAAAACCTTTTCCTTGATACATGCCTTATGTCCCCTTATCTTACCAAAATTTCTTGATTCCATACCATAAGTTAACAATTTCCTTATTCCTTTAGTCTACTTACCAAAAATGAAAAGTCCAACCTTACCATATTTATTGCTTGGCCGACACTTGCCATACAAGTGCAAAAATAAAAGTTATCTAGATGCTATCCAAGGGATTCGAACCACTCCCCTCATGCAATTACTCATGCGCCAACACCACCTTGCCATTTACTCATCTTATGCTACTCCTTGACACTTAAATTAACTTAAGTATCAATGCCACTTAATACACTTCAATAAATTCTCAAAACTAAAAATTATTCTATACCTAAATAATTCTATACTCTTCTTCAGGGCTATAATAAACACGAAAAAGAAGTAAGAAAAAATTTTCCTTCATAATCTAAACACCAAAACACGCAATATATCGATACTCGGATTTTAGGGTGTTACATATTGAATTACTTTAAAAACTTTCAATGCATTGAACTATCAAGATTAAGTTACATGTGTTATATGAATTATTACACCATTAATATTTGACAATCATGTTTTTAGAAGTAATAAAATCTAATGGACTCCTTCTTATTTCATGTTATGTGTCTAGACTTGGTTTGCTTGAGGACAAGCAAAAAGATAAGTGTGGGGGAGTCTAAGTGTGAGGTTCTTATTTACATCCATATTCCATAATTCTAGCTTGTTTAAAGAAAGAAACCAAGTCAAATTTTTTTAATCTTGTCATTTGGTTTACTTTTATGTACAACTATTTTTTTTTCTTTTTGTTGTCATACATTAGTTTTCGTTTATTTTAATTATATGTTTACATTTCTTGATGACAAGCAATGACTTAAGTGCGGGGGATTTTGATCTGCCATAATTCAGTGTAGCAAATTAAACTAGTTTTCGCACTTTAGGAGCATGAAATTAAGCTTTATCATTAGGATTTAGTTATGCTTTAGTAAGTTTCATTAAATTTAATAAAATGTGCAATTTGAGTCTTTTATTAACCTTAGGGGCCAAATGAGGCCTAAGAGTGAGCTAACGCACTTTGTGAGTGTGCAGGAGACCATTAGAAGGCGTGCTAAACAAGTACTGATCACGACGTCACAACATGGAGGGTTCGATGTCACAACATTGGGAGTAGAATGGAGAATTCATAAAACTGCATTCGATTTCATGACACAGACTAGTGGTTTCACGACATACCCCTGAAGATATCCCAAGAGTACTACACTGACTGCTATGTTGCGACATTGGTCCTGGTGTATCGCGACATCGACTCTAGAATGGAAATTAAATACAAAAAATGGGCATTTTGGTCTGTACGAACAAACTTAAAGCTCGAGAACATCAGCTAACCTAGGGTTAATGATGACGGCCACTTAAAATCTATAAATAGGCTCATTTGGCACATGTTATAGACACCATTCACTTAGTCTAGAATTCTTCCTTTAATTTTCTCTTTTCTTAGGTTTTAGTTTTATTTTGTTCTTTGTTTTCTTTCAAGAGATCTGAATTGTGAAGACGATCAAGTTCTTTGGATTCACGTTTAATTTTAATACAACCAGGCTCTTTCGTAAACTCTATATTGTCTATTTATTTGATATGCTTTGTGTTTACATCGATTTTATATTTTCTATGAAAGCCATGAGGAACTAATCCTTCTATGGGGGATTAGCGAGTAGAGGTATGATCTATTAACTGTTTTGTAGGGTTAGTCAATAGATCATCTATTTAGGAAATGAAGAACGTGAAACAAACCCTAGACCAAACAAGCCTGGGAAGTCATCAAGGTGGGAATTAACCTAAAATTGGTATAGCCTATCCGTGAACAACTTCACCCCAAGATAGTTTGGACAATGAGGTCGAAAGATAAGTAGTCTTGGATTACTCATTATGTTAGTGGAAGATTGGAAGATCCTGCTCGGGTATAGACTAGTTGATTGACTAGGAACCCAAAACGATAGTTGGTTGGAATTGCCGAAGCGAGCTTATCACCTATAATAAGTGTCAAAACCATTTTAAGGTTGATTTTAAAAATGGGGAATCAACTTTTAAAAACGAAAATGGGAGTCGCCACCAATCCCTTTTTATTTAGGTGTGATTGGACCACCTTGAAAATCATTTTATTTCAAAATACTGATTTTGGTCCACGAAAAATAAGAAAAATGGTTTTGGGAGTCGGTTACGTATGAGGAAGGGTTAGCACCCCCATAACGCCCCAAAATTGGTACCTAATCGATAAAATCATGTCCTAATGTTGCAAATTTGAAAATTTGAAAATAAGATCCTTTTATTAGAAGAAAAATTAAGGCTTGCCTATCTCAAAGAAATAAAATACTATACCAAGTAGGTTAGGATATAGCATCTCATAACTTTGAAACTAGGCACGTTTTTATTTTAGAAAATTCTTACCTCGAGACACAAAACATCATATCCAGTAAGTTAGGACACAACATCTTGAATTCCCAAGAATAAATTTTTGATTTGAAATTGGTAAGTTTTAGTTTTAAAAGAGAAGGGATATCTAATACCTTAAGTTCTACGAGAAAAATCGAAACCCAATAAGTTAGGGCACAACTATTCTCGAAGTCCCCAAATATCACATATCATCGTATTTTTAAAATATTTGAATAAAATACTTTAATTTAAAAGGTATTTTTATAAAACAATGGTTTGGATAGGACATTGTATGAATACATTACAACATACATATTTAATAACAATTCTACATAACTACAAATTATTCTAACAATAAATAATAAAAGAATATAACATGAATGAATATATAAAGATCTATGTTAAGCAATGATGACAATTAAAAGGATATAAATAAATAAACATGAAATAAAATAAATAGCAACAATTAAGATTTTTCATGAAATAACAAAATTAAACAAAAAGGGGAAGATATATTTAAACACTAAATAATTATTATAACAAAATAAAATAAGAAAAGAAAAAATAATTTTATAAAACAACTAATATGTATAACAATTTAAAAAAATAAAGTATAATAAATATTATAATAAATATATAATTTAATACATATAAAAGATAATACATAATAAATAATATATAATATATAATAATTTTAAATAAAGATATTTTAAAAAAATATAACATAAATAATATAAATGAATCATGTTATAAAACAAAAATAAATTTTATACAAATAATAAGAATAATATAATATTTTAATATATTAAAATGCTATATAAAATATAATATAATAATATGATATAAAAATAAAATATGATATAATAACTAATAAAAATATATATGGATAAAAGTGAGAAATATAAATAATAAATAATGATAATTTAATATACATTAGATTAAAATAATTAAAAAGAATAAAAGAAAAACGAAAAATAAAAAGAATAAAACAAAAAAATGGATAGGGATTAAATTAAAATAATTAAAAAATCTAAAATACAAAAAAGGACGATATTGAAATGCACGCTGAAAATGCAAGGATCAATTGGGCAATTATGCCTCATTTTCAAAACAGCGTCGTTCTGTTACTGGCCCTTAAATAGCCCAAGGGACTAAATTAAAATGTGAACAACTATTTAAGGCCAAATTTAAAAATAAAAAAATAAATTAAACGGAATTAAAAATAATAAAAATGCGAGAGGACTAAAATGGCAATTAGACCATTCAATGAAAAAGTGCGGATCCTTCCCCGAGCCGGGTCAACGCGCGGATTCTGGCCTTCTAAACAACGTCGTTTTAACGCTTATTTGCTTAAGCGAAAATGGCGTCGTTTTTTAAATACTATATATGTTAATTTTCGACCAAAAATTCACTTGGCATCTGATTTTTAAAAAAAATTTAAGAGTTCTCTCAATGCTCGTCTAGGTTTCGATTATTAGCCCTTCAGGCCACCGCCCCACGCGCCTCACGTGCCACCACTGACTGTGGCCGGAGGTTTAAAGCCTTAGTTTCGAAAGGTAAACTCGCCTCTTTTATTTTTTTTTTTAAACAAAACTATTTTTAAAAAAAAATGTATGTATTGAATGGAATAATGCGAATAAAATAAGAAATCACCTTAAAAAAAACTGCATATTGTATTCTGAATTTTTTTTGTATTTTAATATTGTTTGTATTCTCTGTTTTTTGTGTGTCCAATTTACAGGTTTTTGTAAGGCTTTTATATCCTTCAAAATAAAAAATAGAAAGGAAATAAAAACTATTGCCATGTCTGCTGCATTTGGTTTCCTTTCTTTTGCAGGTGGACGAAGATCCCGCGATGAAGATAAGCGATTCGCAGGCTGGGGCGCGACTGAGGGCTGATGGGGTGCGAGAAACTGATTGCGGCGCGAGGCTAGGGCAAAACTTGCAGCGCCTATGAAACACCCCAAACCCGGCCCACGAGCCTTGACCGGATCTGGTATGTTCCTCGAAAGAAACCGGTTCAAAATTCTTTTGTTACTTAGGTAAAACTTGTGTGTTTTGAAAGAAAGTTTGTTTTGGGTTGGGCTTGAATTGAAAACGAGTTTATTTTATTAAAAATCCTTTATCTTTAGGTGACAAAACATTTAGGGTTTGATTTAAAATAATTTATTTAATCCATTAATTAATAATAGTTCGCAGTCATAACAAATAAAAGTAGAAAATAAAGAAATTCAACTATGGCCTTATTACATCAAATATTCCCAAAATTAAAATTTGTAATACTTAAAATAAAATAAGAGTCCAAATCGTAAATTTCTTGCGGTGCATGGCCTTCCCTAAGCTTCTGCCGAACCCGGTCCATTACTGTTCGTCACCTGAAAATAGTCCCACAACGGGGTGAGTCAACAGACTCAATGTGTAACCAACACTAAGAATCAACATTTCAGGCATGCATTATCATATCACATACATATTCATATAACAAGTAAAAACAATGCTGCAAACCCAAAACCCAAGCCTAGTTAGCCATCCGCTACACTTCCCCGTACCAACCTGTACATCGTGGGGACTACTAAGTCGACCCTCCTTCCGCTACACTCCATCAAAGGCAGTCGCTGCAGTCGACGTGCTCATCGCCCTTATAAAATTCGTGGTCTTATGTAACCACATTCAGGTTTCGTGGTCTTAGGTCACCACATTCAGATATCGCAGTCTTAGGTCACTGCATTCAGATTTCGTGGTCTTAGGTCACCGCATTCACTTCCCCTTTTCAATAACCCATATGCCCCATATCATAAATATTATGCATTAGCATGCCAAATTTCACATTCTTATCTTTATTCACATGTTACATATAACATATTTCATAATCCTAATAGGAGTAGGAAACGTACCTGAGTACTTTGTACCATAGCATGGTACTTAGCCATATTTTCACATTCTTAATATTACATTAATTTAAACATAGCCATGAACATATCAAAACTTAGGGTAGGGTACACACCTGATTTGCTTAGCGGTTCACTTAAATCCCGAAAAGCTTGATCTAATGCCTTAGATCTCAATTCCTGCATTCGGCCAACCTTAATATATTAGCATAAAGCCTATTCGGCTATAAAACCAAATCCTAGTAGGATTTGTACACTTAATACCTACCTTGTTGCCGATTGGGACACCAACAAATCCCGAAATCTTTGCTTTATTCCTCCTTGTATTCGGCCAGGCATTGAATCAATTAACTTGGTTAGTTTTCGGCTCTTGAACATTTAAAGGACAGATCTAAATACTAATCTAGGCCTTAGCCGAATATACATAGATGCTTACCTTCCAAATCTTAAATCCCGAAATTGGATCCTTGCTTCCTTAATGCTGTCGAAATTCCTATAACCATATGTTAGATTTAATCTAACTTTAAAACATAAAACATGGCCTTTGGCAGAATATACATATGTCTTACCTTAAATCTTTAAATCCCGAAACTCTCTTCCTGATTAATGGAGATTCCGAAATACCTTAGATCTAAAATCCCGGAATTCACCTTCCATAGTTTCGGCCAAAATACAATATAAGGGATTAGTCCCTAAATTTCGACAGGCTTTAAAAAGAAAAGAAAGGATACCGAATCTAGATCTTACCCTTACTTGGAGAAATCGATGGAACTCTTGCTTGAACCCTTAGCAGTATTCGGCTATGGTCTTAAAAAGGCTTATTTTCGACTTTTGATGATTATGGTGTATCTTGAATTTTCGGCTTTGGCTAACAAAAAGAAGAACAACAAGGCTCTAGGAAATTCGGCAGAGAGAAGAGGAGAAACTTTAGAGAATTTCGACAGAGGTTTTCTTGAAGAGAAAAGATTCAATGAAGAATAGCCTTACTCTTCCTTTTATAGCCAAAATTACTAAGCTAGAGTCCCTTACTTGGCCACCACTCTTTTATTTTGATAACTTTATCCTTTGAATTATCACTTTATTAAAAGAATAATCCCTTATTATCTCCTTGAAAATAATGATAAATAAATCTATTATTTATCTCCTATTTAGACTTAATTTAAAGAGAATAAAACTCTTCCCTTGGGTTCCTTAGTGCCGTCCACTTCTCTACTTCTGGAAGCAAAAATAAAAACTTTATTTTGCTTCCTATGTGACTCGATCCTTGGCCCTTCCTCACATGCTGGTGGCGTCACTTTGCTGGGCTTTTAAGTGGTGTCTTCAAGCCACTTTGACAAGTCTGTTTGTGTGTCAAATTCCTCCTATTAATTTTCTTAAGTCCACCTTGCCTTAGTTTCCTCTTTTTAAACTTTAAAACTTGACATTTCCTTACATTTCCAAGTTTCCAAAAATTTTCGTTTGCCTCCTTTAAACTTAACATTTCCTTACATTTCCAAGTTTCCAGAAATGTTCACTTTCCTCTTTTGAATCATTTCCAAATCATTTCCTTACATTTCTTAGTTTCCAAAAATGTATACTTTCCTCTTTTAAGCTTAACATTTCCATACATTTCCAGGTTTCCAAAAATATTCAAAACACTTTCATAACACCTAAGATATGTCATTTCGTACAATTAAACCGAAAATGCATAGGCCCTTTTCAGGATGTTACAGTTCTACCCCCCTTAAAAATAATTTCGTCCTCGAAATTACTTGGCTAAATGCGCTTCTACTCACTACACTACGCTTCCGTTGCGCACTCTAATCTTAATAATACTATTATACTTCCTAGGCACAGTCTCTAGGTTCACATCCAAGGTTTCAGGCACTTCACTTAGCAATATAAGAAAAAGCTAACCGAACAAGGCAATTAAGGTATTCCAGAAATGAGGAACGTACTCGTTGTCACATCTGGCACATCTTCCTCTGCTCATCAATATACCGTGTGCCAACATATTTCTTCTGATATGCTGCCTTAACATAATCCCAGGTCAGATCCTCAGCTGTGGCTCCATCCCGAACTGTGAGCCACCACTGATACGCTTCATCGCGTAACAGTGCCACCATTCCTTTCAACTTCTCCTCAGGGGTCAGATCCAACTCATCCATAATCCGTTCTGTTGCTTCCAACCAATATTCAGCTGTACTGGGTGCTACACCAGATACTCCTCTAAACATTTCAGCTCCATTAGCTCGGAGCCGCTCAGGCACAGATTTCCGAGTTCCCATATTTCCACCTGCGCCAGCCACCATTTCTAAAACTCGCAGCACAGCCTGCGACACAGCATCATCCCCCGTCTGAGCCTGCTGCTCAACACCAACAGCTAGGGGTGGTGGTGGCGGTGGTATTTCATTATCAGACCCTTGACCCGATCTAACGGGTTCCGACACAGTTATTCTTCCTCGACCACGTCCACGACGACCATGTCCTCTAGAACTCATTTCTAACGACTGCGCTTTAATCTTATTAAGAAATTTTATGAATTAGCCTTTATTCCACTGATTACCCGCGAAGAAGTCTTATGAAAAGAATTTTTAGGAGTGGTTCTTTCGTATTCATACATGCACACAGTCTTTACATTCATACATTCATCAATCAATTATGAACTTTCGTTCATTCAGAGAAATGTTGTAGTTTTCATTGTTGTTTTTCCACTACCTAGGGGTATTTTCGTAATTTGCCCTACAGGGGTATTTTCGTATTTTTTTTTTCAAAATAAGGTTCCTCGTGGATTTTGTCAATAAGGGTATTTTGGTAATTTTCCATTCCCGGGGTATTTTTGGAAATTTTGAAATCCGAGGGTATTTCGGTAATTTTGGAACTCGGGAATATTTTGGTAATAAACCAGGTAAATTTGTAAAGTTTAATAAATCAAGGGTATTTCAAAATTTGCAAAACTTGAGGGTTCTTTTTGAGAATTTATTTTCCAAATCGGTGATGTTTGCAAATATTTTAGAAATCAGGGTCATTTTGGTAATTTTATAAGTTAGGGGCAATTTCGTAATTTTCCAAAATCAAAGTATTTTGATATTTTGCAAATTAGGGTTTTTGGACTTGTTATAAAGTAATGAAATTTTTTTTAATAAGAACTGTGGGTATTTTGGAAATTTCATAAACCAAGGGCATTTTTGTAATTTTACCACTAGGGGTATTTTAGTAATTTTGTAAATCAAGAAATATTTCAGAAAAATTTTATGGGATAGCTTGTATAAATCAAAAGGGTAATTTAGTCATTTTAAAACTAGGGTTTCCATAAAAATGTGGCTAATCCCTTTCGGGTTTTAGTTAGGGGCTTAGCCCATGAATAAGTCCTCTTGGTTAGGGTGAACTAAAGCTACGCACCAGGTAGGATTCCTGCGAAGAGGAGGTGAGTCACTAGGACTGCTTAAATACCAGGCTCTTCCGGATCCAATCCTAGATATGCGCACAATGGTTACCACACCCTAACTCGGCGACTTAGACACAGGTTTGTTTTATTAAGCATTTAAGTCTTATGTAACTGTTGGGGTAAGCTAGCCTTATAGTTCAAGTACCTATCATACTAATCTACGTTCCATTCTATTTCTACCCTTCTACAGATCACAATATAAAATCACACAAAGGTTAGGGGTACTTACCTGGTGGACTTCGGGTCGGAGACTTAGGTGCCATGCCAGAAAACCTGCTTACATCCAAAAATATTTTCATAAAACTCATTTGGGCTCGATTTGAAAATGTTTTGGGCCTTAGACCACAGGCCGAGAGTTTAAAATTGGGCTCTGATACCAAATTGAAACACCCCAAACCCGGCCCACGAGCCTTGACCGGATCTGGTATGTTCCTCGAAAGAAACCGGTTCAAAATTCTTTTGTTACTTAGGTAAAACTTGTGTGTTTTGAAAGAAAGTTTGTTTTGGGTTGGGCTTGAATTGAAAACGAGTTTATTTTATTAAAAATCCTTTATCTTTAGGTGAAAAAACATTTAGGGTTTGATTTAAAATAATTTATTTAATCCATTAATTAATAATAGTTCGCAGTCATAACAAATAAAAGTAGAAAATAAAGAAATTCAACTATGGCCTTATTACATCAAATATTCCCAAAATTAAAATTTGTAATACTTAAAATAAAATAAGAGTCCAAATCGTAAATTTCTTGCGGTGCATGGCCTTCCCTAAGCTTCTGCCGAACCCGGTCCATTACTGCTCGTCACCTGAAAATAGTCCCACAACGGGGTGAGTCAACAGACTCAATGTGTAACCAACACTAAGAATCAACATTCCAGGCATGCATTATCATATCACATACATATTCATATAACAAGTAAAAACAATGATGCAAACCCAAAACCCAAGCCTAGTTAGCCATCCGCTACACTTCCCCGTACCAACCTGTACACCGTGGGGACTACTAAGTCGACCCTCCTTCCGCTGCACTCCATCGAAGGCAGTCGCTGCAGTCGACGTGCTCATCGCCCTTATAAAATTCGTGGTCTTAGGTCACCACATTCAGATTTTGTGGTCTTAGGTCACCACATTCAGATATTGCGGTCTTAGGTCACCGTATTCAGATTTCGTGGTCTTAGGTCACCACATTCACTTCCCCTTTTCAATAACCCATATGCCCCATATCATAAATATTATGCATTAGCATGCCAAATTTCACATTCTTATCTTTATTCACATGTTACATATAACATATTTCATAATCCTAACAGGAGTAGGAAACGTACCTGAGTACTTTGTACCATAGCATGGTACTTAGCCATATTTTCACATTCTTAATATTACATTAATTTAAACATAGCCATGAACATATCAAAACTTAGGGTAGGGTATACACCTGATTTGCTTAGCGGTTCACTTAAATCCCGAAAAGCTTGATCTAATGCCTTAGATCTCAATTCCTACACTCGGCCAACCTTAATATATTAGCATAAAGCCTATTCGGCTATAAAACCAAATCCTAGTAGGATTTGTACACTTAATGCCTACCTTGTTGCCGATTGGGACACCAACAAATCCCGAAATCTTTGCTTTATTCCTCCTTGTATTCGGCCAGGCATTGAATCAATTAACTTGGTTAGTTTTCGGCTCTTGAACATTTAAAGAACAGATCTAAATACTAATCTAGGCCTTAGCCGAATATACATAGATGCTTACCTTCCAAATCTTAAATCCCGAAATTGGATCCTTGCTTCCTTAATGCTGTCGAAATTCCTATAACCATATGTTAGATTTAATCTAACTTTAAAACATAAAACATGGCCTTTGGCAGAATATACATATGTCTTACCTTAAATCTTTAAATCCCGAAACTCTCTTCCTGATTAATGGAGATGCCGAAATACCTTAGATCTGAAATCCCGGAATTCACCTTCCATAGTTTCGGCCAAAATACAATATAAGGGATTAGTCCCTAAATTTCGACAGGCTTTAAAAAGAAAAGAAAGGATACCGAATCTAGATCTTACCCTTACTTGGAGAAATCGATGGAAATCTTGCTTGAACCCTTACCAGTATTTGGCTATGGTCTTAAAAAGGCTTACTTTCGGCTTTTGATGATTTGAAACAAAGAAGAAGAAATCGGCTAATGGTGTATCTTGAATTTTCGACTTTGGCTAACAAAAAGAAGAACAACAAGGCTCTAGGAAATTCGGCAGAGAGAAGAGGAGAAACTTTAGAGAATTTCGGCAGAGGTTTTCTTGAAGAGAAAAGAATCAATGAAGAATAGCCTTACTCTTCCTTTTATAGCCAAAATTACTAAGCTGGAGTCCCTTACTTGGCCACCACTCTTTTATTTTGATAACTTTATCCTTTGAATTATCACTTTATTAAAAGAATAATCCCTTATTATCTCCTTGAAAATAATGATAAATAAATCTATTATTTATCTCCTATTTAGACTTAATTTAAAGAGAATAAAACTCTTCCCTTGGGTTCCTTAGTGCCGGCCACTTCTCTGCTTCTGGAAGCAAAAATAAAATCTTTATTTTGCTTCCCATGTGACTCGATCCTTGGCCCTTCCTCACATGCTGGTGGCGTCACTTTGCTGGGCTTTTAAGTGGTGTCTTCAAGCCACTTTGACAAGCCTGTTTGTGTGTCAAATCCCTCCTATTAATTTTCTTAAGGCCACATTGCCTTAGTTTCCTCCTTTTAAACTTTAAAACTTGACATTTCCTTACGTTTCCAAGTTTCCAAAAATTTTCGTTTGCCTCCTTTAAACTTAACATTTCCTTACATTTCCAAGTTTCCAGAAATGTTCACTTTCCTCTTTTGAATCATTTCCAAATCATTTCCTTACATTTCTTAGTTTCCAAAAATGTATACTTTCCTCTTTTAAGCTTAACATTTCCATACATTTCCAGGTTTCCAAAAATATTCAAAACACTTTCATAACACCTAAGATATGTCATTTCGTACAATTAAACCGAAAATGCATAGGCCCTTTTCAGGATGTTATAGCCTAGGGTTTCCCAGAAACCCTAGGCCACTGAAAAAAATTTTAAGTTTTTGGGCCCTTATGGGCCATGTATATTTTGGGTCTGTAATTGATCTTGTACTGGACTGTAAAGAAAATGGACATTTATTTTTTATTATTTTGGTTTTCATGGGCCCGGGCAAAATGGCCTTATTACTGTTGCCCCTCTTTGCTCATTGTCATGTAACGAGAATAGAGTAAAGACTATAAAAGGACCAATTTTGCCCGGTCTTGGCCGAGCCTCGACTTCTTGGTCGTCTTCTCCAAATGGTTTCCAACTCCACTGCAATGGTATTGGAACTTTATCTTGATTTCAATAAATCTAATTGCTTTGATCTGCTTCCTGCAACTTCAGGAATGCTTCTTGCAACTTCAGGAATACCAGATCTGCTATTTTAATCTGCTCCCTGCAAACTCAGGGATGCCAAAATGGTATCTCCGATCTGCTTCCTGCAATCTCAAGAATGCTAGATCTGACGTCTTCGATTTGCTTCCTGCAACGTCAGGAATGCCAGATTTGCCAATTTTAATCTGCTCCCTGCAAACTTAGGGATGCCAGATCGGTATCTTCGATCTGCTTCCTACAACTTCAGGAATGTCAGATCTACTATTTTAGTCAGCTCCCTGCAAACTCAGGGATGCCAAATTGGTATCTTCAATATGCTTCCTGCATACTCAGGAATCCCAAACAGCTATTTTAATCTGCTCCCTGCAAACTCAGGGATGCTGAACTGATGTCTTCGATCTGCTTCCTGCAATTTCATGAATGCCAAATCTGCTATCTTCAATCTGCTCCCTGCAAACTCATGGATGCCAGACTGATGTTTTCGATCTGCTTCCTGCAACTTTAGGAATGTCAAGTCTACTATCTTCAATCTGTTCCCTGCAAACTCAGGGATGCCAGACTGATGACATCGATCTGCTTCCTGCAACTTCAGGAATGCCAAATCTGCTATTTTAATCTGCTCCCTGCAAACTTAGGGATGCCAGACTGAGTCTTCGATCTGCTTCCTGCAATTCTAGGAATGCCAAATCTACTATCTTCAATCTGCTCCCTGCAAACTCAGGGATGCTAGACTGATGTCTCCGATCTGCTTCCTGCAACTTTAGGAATGCCAAATCTGCTATCTTCAATCTGCTCCCTGCAAACTCAGGGATGCCAGACTGATGTCTTAGATCTGCTTCCTGCAACTTCAGGAATTCCAGATCTACTATTTTAATCTGCTCCCTGCAAACTCAGGGATGCCAGACTGATATCTTCAATCTGCTTCCTGTAAACTCAGGAATGCCAGACTGGTGTCTTCAATCTGCTTTCTGTAACTTCAAGAATGCCAGATCTGCTCTTTTAATCTGCTCTCTGCAACTCAGGGATACCAGATTAGTATTCTTCGATCTGCTTCACTGCAATATCAGGGATGCCAGATCTACAATCTTCAGTTTGCCCCACTACCATCTCGAGAGGACAAAATCTGAACTTTTTAGTCTGCTTCCTTACTATCTCAGGAAGACTTCAATCTTCAGTCTGCTCCACTACCATATCGAGGGAACAAAATCTGAACTTTCCCATTTGCTTCCTTACTATCTCAGGAAGACTTCAATCTTTAACCTATTACACTACCATCTCGAGGGAACAAAATCTGAACTTTCAAATTTGCTTCCTTACTATCTCAGGAAGACTTCAATCTTCAGTCTGCTCCACTACCATCTTGAGGGAACAAAATCTGAACTTTCAAATTTGCTTCCTTAATATCTCAGGAAGACTTCAATCTTCAGCCTGCTCCACTACCATCTCGAGGGAGATAAGACTGATGGCTTAAATCTACTCTGTCGCTTCATAGAAATAAAATTCACCGTTCGATCTTGTTCCACTACTGCTTAGGGTGACAAGATCTATAATATTCAACCTATTCCCCTGCCGGTCAGGGAAATAGGACTGGTGAATTCACCGATGTTGCTACACCGTCCTCTGGGGGACATGTCCTGTAGACTCGAATGTATTATGGACGCCATTTGCATGAATGCAGAATGTAATGAGAATGATGTAAAATGATTAGGACGCAATGATCAAAATGAATCAAATGTTCCCAACTAAATGATATTATGGATGACATTTGAATGAATGCAGAATGTCATGAGAATGATCTCCCTCTTTTTCTTTCTCTCTTTCTTTTATACACAACGATTAGGATACAATGATCGGAATGAATCAAATGCTCCTAATTGGAAATATGGGAATGATCCATATGGGTCGGCATTACTCATAGTTCATCAAGGTTCTATCACTGATGCGCTACCATGCTTTCTCGTTCAGCTGGTATCTTTGATAGAAAACCCAAAGAAACAATCGTATTTTGTTCAGCAAGCTTGCCTCACTATAATTTCAGAGTCCCTTCTCTTGAACCTTAGAACATAAAATTTGTACCTCCCAATGCAACTTCAGGGGAATAACATTTGGTTCATTCCATCCATCCAGTTACCACTCAGAGGTATGGAATCTTCAATCAACTTGTTCTGTTACATCATCCCCTGGGTGTAATGACCAAATAAATGCAAGGTATCTTTTCTTTTCCTAAGAATGATCCCCTTCTACACTTGGGTTGACACTACTTTTCATTCGTCGAAATGATATCACTTAATGAAATGTCTTGTATTTTTGTTCAACCAATAAAAATCCAAAATCATCTTTCAATATTTCAAAACCTTAGGCTTGGTGAGTTTTAAACAATAGTCCTATTTCAGATTCTCATATTATTTAGAAGCTTCTAGAGTAATATGCGAAACTCCTTTTATGAAAGTATTATTAGTCCAAAAATCATTATGTCAATATAAATTGCTTTAAAAAGATCACAACAATGGACAAGAAAGAAATTAATCAAGAGCATAGCTCGAAACAAATAAGTTAATCAAAGATAACCAAGGCAATAAAAGAAAATTAATTGGTGTATCTTAGGAGAATAAAGTAAGCAAAGATAGCCAGAGCTATAAAAGAAATTTGATTGGGGTGTATCTTTGAAAAGAATAAAGTAATCAAAGATAGAAAATTTAAAATGGGTAAGATAGAAGCTAGTTGCTCCAGATATCGCAGCCTGAGCGTCTCTGTACAAACTCCTTGAGGACCCTTTTGAGCTCAATACGTGTTTAGAGGATCCAGGGTACTTTATCGATGCCTCAAGACGTAACATACTTCCTCATTGTTAACTCAAGCGTAGCAAGACTACTGTATGCCCCACTTTCAATCAAAATTTGAGCCGCCCTTTTTCGGGTTTTCAACTCAAATCCCCTTTGGTCTCAAAGCGCCCTTTGCGGGTTTTCACCTTGGCCTCTCCTTTTTCTTTTCTTTTCTTTTCTTTCTTTCTTTTTTTTTTTTTTTGAAAAATTTTTGAGTGAATTTGAGCTCAAGGCGCCCTTTGTTGGTTTTCACCTTGGCCCTTCTCCTTTCAGGTAAAATCCTTCTTGACTGAACCTGAATTCTCCGGATTAGGCAAGTCTTTAGCATCCATCTCGGTCAATATCAATGCTCCTTCAGAACAGGCTCCTTCTTACTACATAAGGTCCTTCCCAGCATCTGCTTTCCACTGAAGATCTTTTGTATAAGAATGACCATCCTCAACATTAGGTTCCCCTCATGGAATTCTCTAGGATAAACCTCTTTGTCGTAAGCTTGCATCATCTAACGGAGATGGATAGCTTTTAACATTTTCTTCGATTAGGTTCAATTGATGAAAACACTTCCAATCTATAAACCAATGGGCAAGATGTTGCCCCGGAAAGGTCTTGGCCAATGTTCGATAATTATAGAGAGTAAATGAGAGCTTCTTATACCAATCTTTACAAGTCTTGGTCACCTTTTATCTTTTTTTTGTTTTTCTTTTGACAACCTTTGTTGCACTGGGATATGCTGCCTGATCTTTGAGCAAACTGTAATCTCTGACTTTAGACAGTTATGCATTATTAAACATGATCCTTTCTGGCATTCTTTGCTAGCATCTGACCCCTTTTTTTTTTCCTTTTGATGACTGTCGACTTTGCAATATTGGCATATAAAGCTACATCCACCCTCTTAGTAAAGTAAACGGCGACCACGACGATGAATTGATGTTGGCTAAAAGCTTTTGACGAGATGGGCCCCATCACATCCATGCCCCACGTATGAAAAATTTGTGAAGAAATGGAGAAGGCACATGAATCTTGTCTCCTTTAGATACAGCATAACTGATACCATCCCCTTCTATGTAGATTAACAATACCCAAACCTCATGCTTAGCTTAACTATTGTAAAACCCTTAGCATGTGTAACGCCCCGAATTTGGGCCTAGTAGAATTGGGCCCATTGGGCCTTGGGCACAAGAGTGTTTAAAATTTTTGAGAACAAGAGAACAGCACTAATGTAAGTTGGACCTATTAGGTGAGTGATTTTGGAAGGTTAGAGGGCTTCCATGAAGTCCTGGGATCAAACTTGGGCTTTAGGAAAATTTTGGTTTTAGGTGAATAAAACCCCGGGAGTTAGTAAGTAGGCTTTAAGAATAAAATGTGGAGAAAAATGACACAAAAGGAGTTGTGGTCTAGTGGCAAATGGCGCCACATGGGAGACAAGGAAGTGACGCCACACAAGGAAGCAAGGGGTCTAAGGTTCAAGTCTTTGTTCTTGCATTTCATTTTAATTTATTTTTTAAGTGAACTTAGACGTTAGCTATAGACTTATATTTAGTTGCGCATGATTTTAGACACAAGAGGAGCTTGTGGCCTAGTGGCTAGCGGCGTGGATTAAGTTACAGGGAAGCCTAAGTTCGAATCCCATCGCAAGCAAAAAAGGATATTTATTTTGCTAAGTTGGGACGGCCAGAGTTTGTGTTGGAATTAAACTCCGCTGAAGGAGGGATCCCACATCGGGAAGCTAGCAAGAGGGAAGGTGAGAAGCTGGCTTTAAATAGAGCAATCTATGAGGAGAGGAGGCATACCTTGGTTGGCGTTGGGCATAGGAGTGGTCGGAGCGCGGATCAACTTCAGATTTCTATTAGGTGTGTATTTCGCACTACTCTAGTTGTAGAGCGGCAAATGCCAAAATGCCGGTCACACGACGATGGTAGCCACACGAGCGTGCGAGCGCACGTGTGGGAGCTTCAACACGATAGTTGAAGCCACCATGAGTATTCTTGTGGGTTGATGCTGTTTGGCCCATGGTGGGGCCGAAAGGGGCAAAGTGGGCCCATATGAATAAATTGTATGATTGTGTAGTAGATAGTGAACTGGTGTATGTGAATCTCATATCTGTGGCTAAATTTGGGCTAAATGGGCCACATGAGCTTGTGGGCCCGTTTGGGCCGAGAATGGGCCATAAGCCCGTTGGCATCGTTATCTCTGCTTAGAATACCTTGGTTTACAAAATTACTGGAATACTCTTGGTTTACAAAATTACTGAAATTCCCTTGGTTTACAAAATTACTGAAAAACCCTTAGTTTTTGAAATTATCGAAGTACCCCCGATTTGTAAAATTACCGACATACCTCTATTTTGTGAAATTACCGAAATACCCCTGATTTGTGAAATTACCGAAAGACCCCTAATTTGCAAAATTATAGAAATACCCCTAGTTTGCAAAATTACCGAAATACCCTTGGTTTACGAAATTACCTAAATACCCCTGGTTTGTGAAATTACCGAAATACCCCTAGTTTGCAAAATTACCGAAATACCCTTGGTTTACAAAATTACCAAAATACCCCTAGTTTGTGAAATTACCAAAATACCCCTAATTTGTAAAATTACCAAAATACCCCTGATTTGCAAAGTTACTAAAATACCCTCGATTTGTAAAATTACTGAAATACCCTCGAGTTGCAAAATTACCAAAATACCCTCGATTTATGAAATTACCAAAATACCCCTAGTTTGCAAAATTACCAAAATACTCGCAGTTTAGGAAAATATCGAAATACCCTTGATTTGCAAAATTACCGAAATACCCCTGTAAGGTGGAATTACCAAAATACCCCTGTATGGTAGAATTACGAAATACCCCTGAAGGGTAGGATTATCGAAATACCCTTATAGGCTAAATGACTATTTTTCCCTTATGAGTAAATGACTGACTCGTGCTATGATTTGACTGTGATCGTATGACTGTGTTTTAACTGACTTGACTATGGGCGTGTGACTGATATGCTGTTAATATGTGTTGAAATGACTGTTACTGAGCATGGCCATTTTGCATACACGTGTAATGATTGAACATGACATACACGACATATTCCATGGGGTTGAGACATTGATACGGAGGAAGTTCTAATAGGGTCGCACGGGTCGCATGACGACTGTGGATCCAGTATTTATTTGTTAAGGTCGCACGGGTCGCACGACGACTGTGGACCAACGGACGGCTTAAAGCCGCGCAATCTGAATATGGCTCTGTGCCAACCTAAATATGGCTCTGTGCCATCTTGATTATGGCTTTGTGCCAATCGTATTTACCCGTGGCTATGTGCCTAACAGATATCGATGACTCTGTGTCGATCATATTTACCCAAGGCTATGTACCGATTATATTACCGTCGCTGATGGCTATGTGCCAAACATAATACAGTTACTGATGGCTCTGTGCCAATTATAATACCGCTATTGAAGGCTTAAGAGCCGCATATATATATACTGGTAGCTCGTCTGCGATCTTGGTGTGTGGGGCTGGGTGGGTTGACTTGGTCCCCACAAGTGTGTGGGGTTGGTAAGTGTATTCTGGTGGCTCCGCCACATTTTTTGTAGTGGCCATGCCACATATATTCTTTTGTTCTGGTGGCTCCGCCACAAATTTTGTGATTACAACTTGTCTGCTATATAATGCCAGAATAACTTAAGCATGATTTTACTTAATCAAGCATTTTACCGAGGCCTATAACAGCATAAACACAATTTTAATAATTTAAGATGACGAAATGCAATCAAACCAACACGAATTAAATTCAAGCTAAGCTGATTAAATTAACCATTCCAATAGCATAAATATTCATAAACATGTTTTTCAAAACAACATCGAAATTTACAGAGATAGGGAACAGGAAGCGAATCCAATGTTTCTTCGTGGCTTGACTGATTGCTCCGTTCTTTGTCCTCCGTTGTCCTCGGCTATCAAGGTGGCTTATGAACGCTCTAATTTCTGCTGAATGATGGCTGAAGAAGACCCCTTTCCCAAGGGGAGAAATCGGCACAAGAGAGCTTGGGTTTTTAGAGAAAAAGAGAGAATGGAGAGAAGAGAAGTGATGAGAGAATGAGAGTGTTGAGGGATGCTTTGAATGATCAGCCAAGGGGGTATTTATAGCTGAATGTGGAAGCTGAAATTTGCTAAAAATAGCAGCCAAAGAGCCACACCTTGGCCAGCCACCTATGTGGCAAAGTTGATGGCTTCAACGTTTCTAAATATGGCATGGGGCAAATCTACAAAGCCACTAATTGTGGAGGGGGTTGAATGCAACTTTGACAAGTCTTCAAGGGCTTCTTTGCAAGCTTAATTAATCAGCTACTAAGCTAATTTGGGCCAGCATATGGATGGTTTGGGTTGCCCAATTGGTGGCTGGTTCGGTTCACTGAATTCGGTTCAACTAGTGCAGTTTAACTGGACCCTTTTTCCATAATTAATTAATAATAATTTATTTAGCCCAAATTAAATTGGGAATAAATTAAAATTAATTATATTATAATTTAATATTCATAATCGAACCGTCTTGGGCTGGAAATAAATTTGCCTCGATACTTCAAATTGCTTCTCAGGTTTATTCTTCGAGCAGTGTCTGCCGAGCCAATTTTCACCCTTTGTGCGAATCTGTCGAAAATAGTTAGAATAAATCAAAACTATAAAATTAATTAAAATTCATCATGTTCATATTTTTAGCA
The DNA here is from genome assembly GCA_005393395.2 of Gossypium australe. Classification (NCBI taxonomy): domain Eukaryota; kingdom Viridiplantae; phylum Streptophyta; class Magnoliopsida; order Malvales; family Malvaceae; genus Gossypium; species Gossypium australe. The sequence goes on from CM016614.1 coordinate 48,739,402, forward strand.
CAATTTAATTATTTTATAACATTTAGTTATTTTTCGGTAAGAATTTAATTGAAACTGTATAAAGTTGAGTTAAAAAGAGCATGAAAAAGTGTATAAATTTTCGTGTTTCCACACCCCCAAACTTAACTCATTGCTCGTCCTGAGTAATGCAAAAATTTTAGAAAGAATTTTTCGGAAATACTTTTGAAAAATTCCTTCAGAACAACTTTCTTCTCAAAATTATGAATTTAATATACTTAGGCTCAGAAATAAGAAATTTGATAATTATGCTACTTAAGTATACATATCGTTCAAATTACATCCAACAACTATTATACTAGCAAAATTAGACTAAATGTTTCTTAATAAAGACATGTTACTCCCTACCAATTTGATTTTAATTCCTTATTCAAAATTAAAATGAAATCATTAAGCTTAACTAATGTCTTCATCTGTTGAACAGAGCAATTTCTCTCCACTAATGTAGGTAACATTGGAATTTTGAATCAATAGGTCTTTAATAGGGTCGTAATGTGGCTGGGCTTAGGGGTAGGTAAAAGATAGATAATTTTAGGTTTTAAAACCCTAGACTCAGCTTAAAATCGAACCTTCACAATTCTTACCCTTGATACACCAACTTATGCTCTGTCGCACATTTATTTTTGTAACACCCCTTACCCGTATCCTATGCCGGAACCGAGTACGAGGCATTACCAGACTTAACAATACATTTTGTCAAATTAATTAACACATATATAAAATGACTTAGTCAAGTCCCTATACATGCCATAACTTAAATCATTTATAAATAAAGATACCCATAGATAGCTTGATAGTGTGAAGCGATCTCCGACGACCTCCAACCTGAGCTTGTTTAGTAGGACTCTGTAACATGGGAAAGGAAAGAGGGTAAGCTTATAAGGCTTAGTAAGTTCACATGTAAAAATAATAAGCATTAGCAATGAATTTAGCTTACTACTAAGCTGTCATAACTTGCATAAATAAAGCTAAGTTCTTACTTTCCCAACTTAGTCATTTGTAGCCTTATCAAAGCCTCAACATGACAAATCCTCACAACAAGTTCTCAAATTGATACAATCATGAAATCACATGCTTATACCTTATTACTCATGTTCACATTAATCTGTCTACTTGAATTGCTGTCACTAAATTATTTATTTCTTGAGCTACAGAGCTCCGAATTTCAAACCGCTAATTTTCCCTAAAACTAGACTCAAATATTTTCATACCATAAAATTTCCAGAATTTTTGGCTTAGCCAATTAGTACAGTTTATTCATTAAAATTTCCTCTGTTTCACTGTTTGACTATTCTAACCACTTTTCACTACGAATCAATTTTCTCCTTGTGCAGAATTCAAATGATGTTATAATTTGTTTCTTTTGAAACTAGACTCATTAAGGAATCTAAACATATAAATTATGTCCCAAAATTATTTTGTTTTACAATTTTTAATGATTTTCCAAGTCAGAACAGGGGATCTCGAAATCACTTTGAACCAGTCTCACAAAAATCTAAATATCTCAAAATACAGAATTTCTTTGCTTTCTCTGTTTCTTTCATATGAAAATAGACTCAATAAGCTTTAATTTCATATCTCACTCAACTACTAATTCCTTTTCTACCATTTTTGGTTAGTTTTCAAAGTTACTTTATTGCTGCTGTCCAAAACTATTTTATTTCTAAATTTCACTCTTTCATGTTTTCTTTATAATAACTTTCATTGGAACACTTACTCCGTATCAATCTTACCAAAGTTTGATCACATATCGATCACATTGCTCATAAGTTTACACGCATATACTTGCACTTATTCATCACATAATCATATTCAATTACACTTAGTCGTTACATAGCCACATTGTATTTTCACTTAGTCAATTTCCCGTTGAACTCATCGGAATAATAACAGATACACGGTGGCCTGCACATAGTACCACCCTTGTAGTCGAAGCTATCCGATGCACATAGTAGCCTGCACTTAGTACTACAAATGTGACCAAAACCATCACTTACACATAGTGGCCTGCACTTAGTACCACACATGTGATCGAAACTATCGGGTACGCATAGTAGCCTGCATTTAGTACTACACATGCGACCTATCCGTCTGGTACACGTAGTAGCCTACACTTTGTACTACACACGTGACCTAAAAACATCTCGTAGCTCTCTTGTACACATAGTGGCCTACACTTAGTACCACACATGTGACCTAGCTACCTCATTCGTATCTTTTCTATTCCGAAGGTTCAACCGGGAATTCCCACTTTTCAACATTTTACCAATTCATCCAATAAAATGTCGAGTCAATATCGAACATTATAATTATATTGGAAAATGAATCCTAAAGTATTCATAACTAAAATTTCAATTCAACATTCAAACTTTCATCATTAAATGCTTATTAAACATATGAACTTACCTCGATACTAAAGCGGCCATTTTACCAACTTTCTTGATTTTCAATTTTCCTCCCGTTCTAGGTCCAAATCTCATTTTTCGGGGTCTAAAACATCATATTTCACTTATTTAATTAATGTACTATTCAAAACAGTCCTTAACTTAACTTTTGTAAAATTTAATTTTGCCCTTAAACTTTTACATATTTACACTTTTTCCCCAATTCTCGAAAATTAAACTTCAGCCCTTATTCTTATGTTTTATAACATGTTGATCATTTTTCTCTTCTATGGCAACATCAAGTTCTTACTCTAACATGTACTTATGAACATTAGGTATTTTTCCAAATATGAACTCTAGGTTAAATTATTGCTAGAATAAGCTAAATCAAGTTACCGGGACTCCAAAAACGTAAAGAACATTAAAAACGAGACTTGGAATCACTTACTGTGGAGCTTGGAAGCTTGAAACAAACCCTAGCTATGGAGAACCCTTGTAATTTCGTCCTAATGAAGAAGATGGACATATTTGGCATTTAAATTTTGTTTTTAATTCATTTAATTCACTAAATTACCAAAATGCCCCTTAAAAAATTTTTGAAACATACCCATCCATGTCCATTTTTTCCACCAACTTAACCAATGGTCTAATTATCATTTAGTGACAGTGTTGACATAGAGGGCGTGGTGTTACGGTTATCAGGTGTGTAGTTTTTACACTGTTTCTCTGTTTAAATTAATTAAATGATTACGTATGATATGTGTGGTAGCCGAGATAATGGCTATGGTGGTGTGACTACCCATGTTGGGTAATTCGGGTAACCAGGTTAGTATCTTTTTATATCAGATCGTGGATGGATATAAGTGGATTTTAATTTTCAGTATGTAAAATATGCATATCTGGTATGTTCGTATGGTTACATTGTCATTACATCATAATATATTGTATGTGCATGGGGATTGGGATATATATATTCAATGAAGGAAAGGGTGTACATTTATGTACGTGGATTGATGTTAGCTTTGAGCTACATCGTGGATTGATGTTGGCTATGTGGCTCATCTTGGATTGATGTTGGCTATGTGCCACATCGTGGATTAATGTTAGCTTCGTGCTTCATCGTGGATTGATGATGACCTTGAGTCACATCGTGGATATTGTGATTTAATCACGTGGACCAGTGGCTAGACCACTAGGTGGACTTTGAGCATCATGACTGCCAAAGAGGTGTGTAGCGGATGGAGGGTTGATTTAGTAATCCCCTGGTATGTGGTGGCAGGATACGGGGGTGTGTAGCGGTTGGATACTAGGTTGGGATTGGGTTAACATTATGCATCATCATGTGTGGTATGTGGATTGGTGTGGAAATGGGCCAAGCCCAATTGTGGAAACATGTGGATTAATTGCACACTGAGTCGGTTTGACTCATCATATTCTTACTAAAACAATGCAGGTGATACATGATTCTTGGACCGGGCTGGAGTGGATTCGAGGTGGCCATGCAGAAGCTATCTTTATTTATATATGCATTTTAAATTCTTAACTACTTTCTGGATATTTTTGTAATAAGGCCGCTTAAGTATTTTCGGGATTTTTATTATGGTTTTAAGTTAGAGTTAATAACAGATTATTAATTGAGAATGACTTGCATTTTGAAACCAACGAAATCAGATTAAAGTTTCAATTTCGGATTATTGACAAATAACTCGCTATCTCAAAGTTTTCATTCGAAAAAAAAGACTTAACCATTTCTCAAATTTGTAAAGTTTTATTTCCCGGCAAACTACGATTTTCGAGGCAATAAACCCCTTGCAAGCTGAATATTTGTTTTTGTTTTCTAAAACTTAACATGTGATTTCATCTCCAAAACCAAACTCTTTTCAACATTTTCCCAGTAATATTCCGAATTCGGCCGTGGTGTTTTGGGCCGGGTTTGGGGTGTTACAAATAAGGATCAGTAAAATGTGTATTTACTAAGTAAAGGATTCCGAAAGGACCTAATGTGGTTTCCAAACTCATGAAAGATCGAGTTTCCATGGAATGTTTTTCCGAATGTTATTAAGCATGTTGATAATAAATTGAGTTTAATTAAAGTAATTGTCCTAGTTTATTTATGTTATAATTGTTGCAAATTGTGTTTAATTTTACTAAAATCTATTTCATTCATATAGTTTGCATACTTAGGATAATTTGCATTAGGGATCATTGCATTTAGTTTAATATATTTTAATCACCACTTCTCAACTATATTGTGTTTTTATTTACCAAATTGTTAATATAATTTTACAAATTAAGTGACTTAGCACAAATACAATCCCTGTGGAGACGATAACTTGATACTTTCTTATTACTTGATAACTATTGTGTACACTTGCACAGACCTACGAGTTACACCTAGCAATTATATTTGGTTGTAGGATTTACACTCTAGACATTAGTACGTTCGGAGGCGACCAGGGTCATGGAGAAAAATCTACATTTTACTTCATTAGATGCCCTGAATATGTTCATGTGATTGTTGTACTTGGCTAGATGATCTTCTAGGTCTCACTATCTGTTATACACAAACTTCGGGAATTTAAAGGATGTCGAGATATAGCTGTTGAGGATTTTTGAGGCTAGCGACTTGTTGGAGTAATTCTAAATAGATTCGTCTGTTTTCCCCGTTTTACTTTTTGCATCAATTCAGCGTTGACTCTGAGTTGCTCTTCCACAGATATATTGTTGTTGCCCTAAGAATGCTGAGATGTTGCTGGGAGGTTGGTATTATTTTTCCGGAGGCCTTCCAAAATTATCACGCTCATTGGTACTTTGAAGTGCGGTCTGAGCTTCCTCCTCCTGATGTTCAGGATTTTCTCATCTTGGGTTTCCTGTGTGGCTTTCAACTTCGCAATAAGCTACTCATTTTAAGTGTTCCTATGGTCAAATATACATTGTTTTTTCTGTAAGTTATGTTCTTTCTGAGAAAATTACTCTTCCAAACATCACAACTTCTCCTAGGTTTCAAAGATATAAGGTTGAGGACCTAACACATGTTGGTGAGAACCTTGGTCTAAGGGAGTGGGGCTCATGGTTAGTGGAGTAGGTTTGGCTATAAGACAACTTATAGCCTCAAGCAAGTTATATGGTCCAAGCACCTAAGAGGGGACACACCAGGTTACGGTGAGGCACTATAGTAATTGGTGGAGTTGGAGAATCTAGGAAAATGGTTCTTGTTGGCACAGTAGGAGTGACAGGGTTATTGGTCAAATGATGCATCAAAGCCTTTTTCTAGCTACTCTAAGGTGGGAAGAAGGGTACTCGCATATAGTAGAGGGGTTCTTGCAGGGGTAGAAGGAGTCTGAGTAGATTACATGCTAGTGGTAGTTCTTGAGGTAGGTGAAATGGGAATAATGAGTAAGGCAGAGTTGAATTGGTTGGCTGGGTCGTTAGTTTGGTCAGCGGAGGTGCCACTTTGAGATTGTGAATTCATGTTGTCCACATTCATTGTACCAATTGTTGATACAGTGATACAACAAATGAGAGAAAATGGAGGAGAAAGTAGTGGTTGTTGTGGAGGTCGATTTACCCAGTTAGGACGGAGAGTCGGAGGTTATACAAAGTGGAGAGAGGAAAGTATGAAAGGTGAAGGTTGAAGGTGAGCTAGTAGAGTGTAAGCCTAGTATTTTGAAGAGTTTATCCCTTCTTCCTCGTTCTTGGAGCTTTTTATAGGCAAGGATTTTTTGTAAGGTCATGTTAACGTGTTGGACTTGTCATTAAGCCATCATTTTGGGATGCAAGGGGGTGGATATCTTCGATGGAATGGGGACGCCTATGATGGGACAAATCCTGTCATTTATTCTGAATTGATGGTATGGGGTAGTTGAGTCTACGTGGTATTTGGTGACCAACAACTTCATGTTCATGATGAAGACTCTGAGACCTAGGTACCAGATGACCTGCACTTATCCAAATGGTCATCCCGGAAAGGAAAACTTGTAGGTGACCTCTTGGTTCGCTAGTGGCAAGCTTACTGCTTGGGTGCCTTTCTGACTTGCCACATGTCACTTCCATGTTTGGCCACATCACCCAACTGTTCAAAACCTAATGGTGTTAAACATAAGAACCAATTTGTGTAACAGATGTGAACCTTGAGGACCAATGTGATAAAGAAAAAGACTAGGGGGAATTTGAGAAAACTTATCAAGTTTAGAGGTGAATCTATATATTAAGCCAAATTTCTATAATACTTTAAATACAATCATAATATATACAAATTATTATTTGATGCACTAGAAATGGAAGCTTTATTCTGAGTAAATATATGATACTCTGTTAGTTGAGTTTCTAAACTCTACAAATACAATTCTAGAGGTGACACATACCTTTCCAAGTAACAATAAGAAAATAAAAATTTATGTTTTTTTTAGAAATATAAAAAATGTGTCATTACAATATTCGAATTCTATTTGTGGAATTAAAATTTTATATTGACCATGTGTCAAATATAATATGACACATCGTTATTAAATAAAACATAAAATAGTGAAGGGCTTATAAATAAATATTAATAATTTTTTTGAAATATAATTAAATAATAAATAATTATAAATAAATGTTAAAATTCTAAATTCTAAATCTTAAATCTTAAATCTAAGACCCAAAACTCTAAAAGTTTAAATTCAACATCATAAATTCGAGAGTTATTAATATTTATATATAATAATTATATTTAATATTTAATTATGTTTAAATAATTATTTTAATATTTACTTAGAAATTGTTTATATTTTTTGTTTTATGCACTAATGATATAAGCATGGATTAAAAAATAATTATTTTAAAAAATACCCAAATAATATTGCGGAATGAAAGTAATGGCAGTGCAGGGGGGAAAAATGACGAGACAACACTGATAAATATGGATAGAAGATTATGAGAAGTATGAATTAAACTAATGGAAAGAACAATGACCCCTAAGAAGAACTAGTCTCCACAAAAAAGTGAAAGTTCTTAAATGTAAAAATAAATGCGAATTTGTTAATACTGTCTGTTGATCTTCAGAGTTAATTATTATGTAAGAACAGTGTACACACATTACATACAAATAATGAACCGACAGTTATAAAGCTTTCTGTGGTAGCTTTCATGGAAGGGGGGGCGGGGATTTATTTATTTAATATTCATAAATAGTGTATAGAAAAGAAAGAGGGAAAAACCATTAAATGTTTGTCCCCGATTCTCTTGTTTTTAGTTCCTGTTTATTATTTCATTTATTCGTCGCATACAGGCGTTTACAATCATATACTCAGCAAATTGCAGTGGTAATGACTGATTGAAATGTCGTTCCATTCTACAGTTTAATGACTGTCCGAGTATGTATAAATATGTTTGCCCGCTGCTTTGCCCAACCAAATTGTTTGCCCATCCGTTCATCTAATCTCATGAGAATTCCATGGGAAATTAAATTAATTAAGGTTGTTTTTGGATGGATAATGTATTTATTTGTTGTAAGTATAAAAATAAATATAGCGGTGAAATTAAATGTTATACTAATATTATAACTTGAAATAAAAAGAAAGTTAAATGAACCGTATTGAAAATAAATATCCATCCAAAAAGACTCCAAATCGTTGTTTTATGATTTCTTCAGTTGAATAATAATTAAATTAAATCAAATTAAATCAATAAACATAAAACTATTTAGAAAATATAACATTTTGAATTAATTGAAATACTCTATTTTTTTATATACAATTGATTAGAACATTCAAACCGTTTTTTATCCCAATAATATAAAAAAATAAAATAAAAATAATACAAGTTTTTACATAATAATCAAAATAGAACGTATTTTGTTTGTGTCAGGTAAAATTAATTTGGGTGAACCGATTTTCATTTTAAATATTATAAATTTTTATACAAGTGAAAAATGAGGAGGAAAAAAATTTGTTTTGTAATATGATTAGTATTTTGACTTGTCAAATTAAAAAAAAAAAAAATCAGTCACATCAATCCAGGGCTTGTCGACCTGTCAAAACTAGTTAGAAGGAATGTTTGCATTGTGTATGTAACAGCCAGTTTTTAGTCAAATCGGAATAGTGGTTTTGGGGCCACAAATTCGAGGGAAAAATATTTATTTTATTATTATTTCAATGTTTACTGCATGACTGAATGTTGGTGTGAAAATTTCGTTAGAAAATTTTATCGTTAGACTGGTCAATTTAATAAAAAGGACTAAATCGCGTAAAGTGTAAAACTTGAGTTTAATAGCTAAAGGTATTTAATAGCTATAGAACCTTAAAGTTAAGGTCCTTAAGTGGTAATTAGACCATTTTAATTGTGGGTGGACAAACAGGGTCAAGCATTAAGTGATTTATATGTTTATTAATTAAGGTTAAAAATGTAATTTATTAAATAAAGGTTAATAAAATAAAACAAATTCAAAATTTGCTTCATCTTTATGCTTATGGCCGAATTTGAGGGAGGAAGAAAACTATCTTAGGGTTTGAAACATTCGGCTACTTCAAGGTTCAATTATCAAGAAAGGAGAAATACAGACTTAGATCGAGGAAAGAACAAAGTTACGGAATAGTTGACTCGATTCGCCGTTTTAGCAACTGAGGTAAGTTCGTATGTTATAATTTCATTTCAAATGTATTTTATATGCTTTGATATAGCATAAATTGCGATTATGTGACTACGGACAAATTTGGAAATGATTCGACAGTTCAAAATCCCGGTTGAACCTTAGGAATAGTTTAGGATACTAGTGACATGTCATTAGGGGATACAGTGAGTTGGCTTCGGGCCATGATATGGCACTTTGTGTACGAGATAAACCGATTTGGCTGCGGGTCATGATATTAGTATTTCAGATAAGTTACCTTAATTTGGCTTCGGGCCATTGTATAGGTACTTATCGTGTGAGGACCTTGAGTATCCGACTTCTATTTTGAATGGTTCAACGGGTAAATGAAAGTTGAAAATGTGTATGAGATTTGTACGAAATGGTACAGGTATGTACATAAACTACTTTATCATTGAATTGAAGAAATGATGATGAAATTATATAGTCTTGTGCATGAGCATTTGAAAGGTTTGTTAGTTATTATAAGTTAAATGTTATTGTATTCAAATTATTGAATTATATTTATGTGATTGCATTAAGTTTATTTCATACGAGCTTACTAAGCTTTATAGCTTACTTTGTGTATTTTCTCGTGTTTTATAGTGATATCGAAGCTAGCTCGGATTCGGGGATTGTTGGAGATCATTTCACACTACCACCTATCATTTGGTACCTTTGAACTTTGGTATTTTAAGTATATGGCATGAATAGTTATTTTGAGTCATTTTGATTATGGGTTGATAGTGATTTTGGTTATTTGTAATGCCTTGTAATGGTATATGTTTTGGTTTGTAAATATGGCCATGAGTGTTGGCTTAATTTAGTGGATTTGGTTATGTGCATATATGGTTGATATCTTGAGTTCATGGATAGATATGTGAATGGCTTATGTTATAAGGCTTATGGATATTGACATAGTAAATGTTAAATGGTCGATATTAGATTTGAATTGTGTTTGTGAATTGGTGTAAAATGATGTATGTTAGGTAAAGGTTTAACTAGTTGATTGGTATATGTATTTTGGTATGTTTTGATTGAGTAAAATTTGAGGTATAAGTATGTTGGTTGCTAGTATTGGAAATGGCATGAATTAGCCTTGATTGTGGCTAAACTAGATGTTCATTTGTACTATGGATTGGTGCCATTTTGGTTGTTTAGGTGAGCATAAGTGTGGGTGGCAAATTGACTTGGTAAATAGCCTATTTTTGTCTACACGGGCGTGTGTCTCTGTAACACCCCTTATCCGTATTCCATTCCGAAACTAGGTACGAGGCATTACCGGATTTAACTTACTTGTACATACAACTTTGGGCTCTAAAAATCCATCCCCAACTTAAAACTTCTCATTCAAATGCATAACATCCTTATTATGGGCCTACGAGGCCTTAAACATATATTCGGAAGGTCTCGGAATTAAATCAAAAACTTTTACACTCTTAGAAAAATTTTTCCTAAACAGGGGCCACACGCCTGTGTGAAATGGAACACGCCCGTGTCCCTGACCCGTGTTCCTCACAAGGCCTCGACACGCCCATGTGCTAAAACTATGGCATTCTATTTATGACGTCATCATTTTACTATGGTCACACAGTCAAGGCACACTCTCGTGTCCTTAGGCTATGTGTCGAATTAAATTACAAATTTTAAGTGCAGACTTCAGACGGCCTAAGCACACGCCCATGTCCATGGCCGTGCCTCCCACACGGCTTTACGGCTGAGACACACAGCCGTGTCTCTGTCCATGTCTTTACTACTGAGCATTTTGACTTTGTAAACGTAGCATGCAGGGAAAACACGACCGATCAACACGCCCATGGGACTGACCATGTGTCTCACACGACCTAGACACATGCCCGTGTGTCTCACACGACCTAGACACATGCCCGTGTGTCTACCTGTGTGGACATTAAAAAGGCTACATTTCAAGCCAAATGCCATCCTACTTAGCAACCATACTTATACCAACTCAATTTATCATAACTCATGACCCTCAGGCACTTCTAAGAACTCAAATCAAAGCATCCACACAAGTATAAACTTCATAATTTCATCATCATTGAATATAATAACTTGTCAAGTATTGGCCCAATTCCAAAGACCACTTACAAAATGTATTTGATAACATAAATAGCCAACGCTTTGGCTAACAAATATGACATAACAAAATACCCAAGTCCTGTACATGCCATGCTCAAAATAAATCTAACTTTGTTATACCAAAAAGGTGTCGATAGTGTGATTTCCGAAAACCAATGTCCCGCGATCCTCAAGTTATCTTCGCAATACTACAAGGAAAAGGAAAATGAGAGGGGTAAGCATAAAGCTTTGTAAGTTTGCATGAGAATAAATATCAACAATAAGCTCATAATGACATCAATCCATGGCATTAGATAACCACACAAAGTCATAAGCACTTTGCCAGAACTTACTTGTACTTGTTCTTATCTAGAACATACCACGCCACATATCGTAAACATTCCTCGTGAATTACTCACGGGCACCTGTATTCACTCAATCACATGACTTTAGTACTAAATTTTATTTCTATCTCCAAGCTTATCTATTTATCCCGCTAAATCACTAGGGATATTCAAAGATACATATTCATCGTCATTACATAAACACACAGCCAATGCCACATCCCAGATATGGTCTTACATGGGGTCACTTCTGAGTGCGGATGGCATATCCCGGATATGGTCTTATACGGAATCTCACAACAAGTATCGATGCCATATCCCGGATATGGTCTTATACGATTCTCATATTCAATGCCGAAGTCATATCCCAGATATGTACTTATACGGGATCTCCATTCAGTGCCGAGGCTATGTCCCCGACATGGTTTTACACGGGACCTTATCATTATCCACCTCATGTCTCGATTATAGTAATTTCACATTTATTATAGTCTCATTGGGACTTCAACATCTCAACTTTTATCATCTTTCTCATTCAACACAAATACTCAATTTCATAGAATATCATTCATCATTATAATATAAAACATTCTCAAATATGCTAGCATAAATGTTGAATTTATCACATATAAACTTACCTCGAATTCAAAATAAGCTAGATCGTTGATCTAGTCTGATACTTTATTCTTTCCCCGGTCAAGGTAAATTCTTGATTCTTCTTGATCTATAATAGCAAATTAGTTCAATTAATTATCACATTAATAAATGCATTTCAATAATCATGCTTTGACAAAATTACTATTTTGCCCTTAGACTTTTGCATAATGACCATTTTACCCCTAAGCTCGGAAATCAATTCTAATCAAATTTCTCTCTTTAACGAGCCTAGGTGGACATTTACTTCTCTTATAGCTACCATCAAAACTCAACATTTCACACATTTACTACATATTTTACAACATTTACAAAAAGGTCATTTTATGTGTTTTCTTGGTAACACCTTTCACAAAAGTTGTTCATCTAACAACTAAGACGCATTTTCTTCCATAAAAATGCAGCAAAAAACTTGAAAGCTTTTATGGAAAAACTCTAAACTCTTCACCATTTAACAAAATAGTCCCCTCTTTAGAAAGCTTAAGCTTTAGGGGTTCCAAAAGTACAACTTTTATCAAGAAATGATCACTAGAACACTTACTTGTAAAGAGAAGAGTGTGCTAAAATTTTTGAAGTTTTCCAACCCCTATTTGCTGCTAATTTTCAGTGGAGGGATGAAGAAGAGAAGATGATATCTTTTCTTTCTTTATTTTAATATAAAATCTCAATTTAGTCCACTTAACACACCTACTTAACCAAATTTTGACCTCTTTTGTCCCCTATGGCCGACCAACCTTTATTTAAGGGGCTAATTGCCCTTTAAAGACCTTCAATTAATATTATATGGCTATTAAGTACCTTTAGCTTGAAATTTTGAACTTTCTCACTTTAAGCGATTTAGTCATTTTTCGCGATTTAACATTAAATCGCTAAAATTAAAGCACCAAAATTTTCATGTACTTATATAATCATACTCTAACTCATAAAATATCACAAAAATAATTTTCTCTAACCTTGGATTAGTGCTTCTGAACCACTGTTTCGACTAGCCTCTAAATCGGGCTGTTACAATCTCAGCTATGTGTGACACACGGTCATGTTACACGGCCGTGTGTCCCCTGGTGTTGAAATTGAAATGAAGCCAGTATGCTCCACACGGTCTCACATACGGGCGTGTGATCGGCCATATGGTATAAGTTAGTATACCCCCTAATTTGCACAAGGCCTGGCACACGGGCGTGTGCCTTGGCCGTGTTGCATAATTCAGTATACCCTACAGGTTTGGCACGACCTAGCACACGGCTTGGCACACAGGTGTGTGTGGCCACTTCGAAGGGCACATGGGCGTGTGGTTGGCTGTGTGACCCAAGTCAGTAAGCTCACTTATTTGGACACCGGCTAGGACACAGCCATGTGCTCCTGTTTTGAATATCCACACGGCCTGTGACACGGGTGTGTCTTGTGGTCTTGTGAGACACACGGCCTGGTCACATGGGCGTGTATCCCCTGTTTTGAATAAAATTTTCAAAGTTCATGAAAGTTTCTTAAGTTATCGGTATTGTCCTGAACCACTCCCAATGCATGTTTAGGGCCTCGTAGGCTCGTATTAGGGACAAATTGATTGAGATTGAATGATGATTGCATGTATAGATTAAATGTATGAAAAAAGTATGTTTAAATGTGTTGTAAGTATGGTAATGCTCCGTAACCCTATTTTGGTGTTGAATACGATTGAGGAGTGTTACATTTATTGGTATCAGAGCTACGGTTTAGTCGATTCTAGGACTAACGTAGCGTGTGTGTGAGTCTAACTATACATGCCATATATAAACAGTGATAGTGTGATGAATCCTGACATTTTAAAATGTGTTTTTATATAGTAAATGGATCCCAATTGAGCTATAGTTGACGAGGTTGAATGTAATGCGCTCGCTCCCGCTTAAGGGACAATGCCGTCTGATTCTAGACCCGTAACGAGTAGCCAGGGAGGAGAGGCTAAGGGCTAGTTTGGCAATGCTTTTGAAAAGTGTTGTGGAAAAGTGCTTTTGAAAAGTTTGCTTTAAAATTTGAGTGCTTAACATTGCTGTCAAAAAGTGCTTTTGAAAAATAAAATGTCTATTTTAGATATGTTATTATCAAGTAACAAATATGCATTTAAATAATATTAAATTAGTTAATATTATTATAATTTAGCAAGAATATAAAAAAATTATTATAACTTCTTGTTAATATTTTAATATATGAAATATAAATTTTAAATGTTTTTAAGCAATAAATATTAATTATTTATAAAATTTAATTAGAATATATAACTATATTTTAAATATTTAAATATAACCATTAAATATTTGTAATTAGTATTTTAAAAAATATTTTTTTAATTAATGATTTTTACACATTTGTAATTAAGCACCAAGAAAAAAAAAAGGAAAAGTACAATGTTATTAGATGGGTGAAAAAGTAATTAAGCGCTAAAAGTGCTTTTGGGAGAGAAAAAGCTAAAAATTTTAGCTTCTCCTTTTCAGAAGTGCTTTTCAAAAGCACTTCTGAAAAGCCAAAAATTTCAGCCAAAAGCTGCTTGTTTCCCACAGCTTTTCTTCCAAAAGTGCTTTTGGAGCCAGAAGTGCTTTTTCTAAGCACCGCAGAACAGGCCCTAAAGAAGCCTTCATCCAAATGATGAACGAGTAGTTCACACAATATAGTCGAATGAACCCGGCTGCTCAACAACCTCCACCCCTCCTAATACCCAACCGGTTCCCATAACTCCTCAAGGAGTCGAGCTTTTAAGATTGAATAAGCCTCCAGTTGATAAGATCCGTAAACACAGGGCTGAAGTGTAACAGCCTGATTTTGGGGCTAGTCGGAACAGTGGTTTTGGGACCGAAAATTCGATATAGAAAAATTTATTTTATTACATTTCTATGATCTACCATTTTACGAAATGATTTCGCGAAAATTTCGTTCGAAAATTTTGATGTTTGGGCACTCAGTTTAGTAAAAAGGACTAAATTGTAAAAAGTGCAAAACTAGAGTTCCACATGCTAGAGGTGTCTAATTTCTATGAAATTTTACATTGAAGGTCCTTAGATGGTAATTGTATCATTTGTTAAGTTAGTGGACAAAAATGGACATGGTGAGATAAAATTTCAGAGTTTTAATTGAAGGACATTTTGGTCATTTGGTAAATAAAAGAATAAAAAGGGAAATTAAAGCCAAAATTTGCTCATCTTTCTTCAACATTGGCCGAAACTTGGGAAAGCACCATAGCTAGGGTTTATTCATCTTCAAGCTTGATTGTAAGTACATCCTAGCCCCGTTTTTAATGCTCTTTATATTTTTGAAGTCGTTATCACTCGATCTACCTATTTCTACCATTAATTTAAGAAAAGATTAAGGTATAGGATTTGAACTATGTTGGATATTTGTGTATTTTGTTGTCTAATGGTAGATTATGCATGTTTCATGTGTGATAAACAACTTTTGCTAGGTGGTTTTTTATGAAAATGTCAAAAGGACTTATTTGTAAAAAGATTATAAAATGTGTGTAGAAGTGTGATTAAATGAAAAATATGGATTGCTATAAGTATAAAAAAGGATCGGCTAGGCTTGGGAATCGAAGAAATTGGATGGATTTCATTTTGTGAGCATAGGGACCAAAACATAAATATGTCAAAGTTTAGGGGCAAAAATGTAATTTTTTCATAATGTGATTTTTGGACTGAATTGAATAAAATGAATAATAAATGAGTTAAATTTTCTATTATAGATCAAGAGAAACGAGGTTCGGACCTAGATTGGGGGAAAAACAAAGATTTCACGATTAGGTCCCATTCCTACTATTTTTGTTCCAAGGTAAGTTCGTATGTAAATAATGTAATGTTATATTTGTATTTTAATTTTTTGATATTGCACAAAATGTCTGATTGATTCTATGAGCATAATCGACAAAGTTCGACAAACGAGAAATCCCGATTGAACCTTAGGAATAGGTAGGATACAAATATCATGACATCAGGGTTATTTAAGACTTTGTTTAAGACCATATCTGGGAAATGGCATCGATATGAGATTTTGTGTAAGACCATAGCTGGGCTATTGGCTTCGATATGAGATCCCATGTAAGACCATATCTGGGATATGGCATTGGTATGGTACTATGTGTGTGAGACTCCCCGAGTATCCTTTAGTATTCCAAGTGATTCAACGGGAAACGTAACGGAAAGGTTAATGTTGCGAAAGACCGTAGTGTGTTGCCAATTGGTACAAGTATGTATGTAGAACTTATACCTAATGTGCTTGATATGTGAAGAATCTCTCGGTAAGGTTATGATTGTGCAAGATATGATATTAAGGTTTCTAATAATATCCATGCCAAGTTGGACTATGAGATTTTTAATGACATCTATGTTAGATCATTTCATGTTAGTTGCATGATAAATGTGTGTTTGTGATGCTTATTATTTGCATAGGAACTTACTAAGCTTTAAAGCTTACTCCTTTTTCTTTTCCTTTGTCTTATAGTGTCACCAAGCTAGCTCGGGGATCGGAGACTGTCGGAGATCCATTCACACTATCAAATTATCATTTTGGGTACTTATGGTTACAATATTTCGAGTTATGGCATGTATAGGAACTTGGTCTTTTTGTTATGTGTCATAATTGAATTGGCCATATGTGTTGGTTTCAATAGTTGATAATTCATTTTGTAAATGACCATTTGATAGTGGTTAATATTGGTTAAGTATATATACATATGATGATGTTTTCATGAATGTGGGAAATTGCATGGTTTGAGATGCTAAGTATGTGATGTTTGTATGTGATAAATGATAGCATGCAAATGATATATGGATGCCTTGAGTATGGCTGATTGGGTTGAAAGTATATGCTTGGATTGGTACTATGTGTTGTTGTGTAGGTTGGTGCATGGAAGGGTAGCAAAAAGGCTTGGTAAATAGCCTTATATTTGTCCATACGGGTAGACACACAGGCGTTTGTCTAGGCCGTGTGCGACATACGGTGTGCTCCACGTGTAATAGCCCAAATTTCAACGATGTTAGAAATAGTGGTTCGAGACCACCAAATCCAACAAATAAATTCGTAGATTATATTATTTAATATTTACGAGCCAAATGTAGCTTTTAAAAGATTTTTGAAATCGTAAATTGTGTATTATAAATATTTATTTGGTCAAGAAATTGAGAAAAAGAGGTATCGAGATCTCGGTTTTATAAACTGAGCCATAAATATTTTTATGAATATTTATAGAGTGTCAATAAGGTAGTATTAAAATTTTGTTAGAAGATTTTGACATTCGGGTTGTTAATTAAATAAAAAGGACTAAATTGAAAAAGGTGTAAAAGTTGCTAGAAGGATTAAATAGCTCGATTGTCAAATGAGGAAGGACCTAAAGTACAAATAAGCCCAAAGGAGATATTTTGGGCGGCAATAGCTGAGAAAAATCAGGAAATGGGTGAAATAAGGGCAAAATTGGAATATTGCCAAAATTAGTTAAATAAAAATGGGACCAAATTGGAATATCTTGAATTCTAATCATTTGTCTTCATATTCACAAGGTGAAAAATAGCCATGGAAGAGGTTTCAAGTTGGCTTCCATACTTTAGCTTCATGTAAGTTTAATTTTTGCTTTTTCCTTGAAATTTCTAAGTTTTTGGACTTTTACAATTGGGTCCAACTTACTATGTCATTAGTTTTTGAATCCATGGCTAATTTTTAAAGTTGCTATGGATGAGTGCTGGAAGCATATGATGAATAAACATAGAATTGAAGCTTTAATTTTGATATATGATGATTTTATCAAGTAAAATTGATGGAAATTGACTTTAGGACCTAATAGTGAAAGAGTTTGGAATTAAGGTCTAGTGCTAAAGTTTTGATTTCCAAGGGTTATGAAGTATCTTAAAATGATAGAATAAATTATTAATTGAGAAAAATTATCACAATTGAGGGGTTAATTGAGCAAGGACTGAATTGTATGAACTGTGAAATTTGGGACAAAATGAAAATCAACATTTTGCACTAAAATAGTTTTGGACAGTAGCAGTAGTCTAACTTTGAAAAATCACCAAAAAATGTATAAATTGATTTAGAGGATGAATAAAATATGAAATTAAATCTTATTGAGTCCAATTTCTTATAGAAGAAACGGTGTAAGCAATGAAATTGTGAATCATGAGTTCTAATAGATATTGTGAGACAAGGTCAGAATGATTTCAGGTTCCCCTGTTCTGAATTTAGAAAATCATCAAAAATTGGAGGAAAATAATTATAGATTATAATTTATATGCTTAAAACCCTTAATTAGTATATTTTCAAAATAAACAAACAGGAATAGTATCAAAATTTTGTACGATGAGATAATTAATTTTTAGTGAAGAGGGGTCGGAACTATCGGATAGCGGAATAGGGGTGACTTTAAAGAAAAAATGTACTTATTGGATAAACCAAAAATTCTGAAAATTTTATGGTAAGAAGATATGTGAGTCTAGTTTCAGGAAAAATTAGCGGATCTTAATTTGGAGTTTTGTAGCTTAATATAAAAATAATTTAGTGACTGTGACACAGATGGACAATTTGAATATCCATATAAGTAAATAGTGAAAATTATAGATAATGTCACTTTCAAGTGTGTTATTTATACTAAGGATGTGGATGGAGAGGAGGAGGAGGAGGAAAAATATATGAATAACTTGTGTATAAATTGATCACATGCCCGATTATAATCGATAAATGTTAAATTAGAAATGATATAATTTTTTATTTCGTATATTTACTATGAAATTGTGATTATCGTTATGATATAAAAATTTAATTTGTAAGTTTGTATGTAAATAATATATCATTTTTTATTTATGTTTTATTATTTTGTTATATTTTATGAGATATGGTTGAATATGGAGTAATTATTTGATGTAAATTATGAATTGTGATTGATTATGTCTGAATTGGTAAAATGTTGAAAAGTAAGAATTCCTGGTTGAACCTTCGGAATAGAAAAGATACGAATGAGGTAGCTAGGTCACGTGTGTAGTACTAAGTGCAGGCTACTACGTGTACCAGACGGATAGGTCGCATGTGTAGTACTAAGTGCAGGCTACTATGTGTACCCGATAGCTTCAATCACGTGTGTGGTACTAAGTGTAGGCCATTATGTGTACAAGAGAGCTACGAGATGGTTTTAGGTCACGTGTGTAGTACTAAGTGCAGGCTACTACATGTACCAGACGGATAAGTCATATGTGTAGTACTAAGTGCAGGCTACTATGCGTACCCGATAGCTTCGATCACATGTGTAGTACTAAGTGTAGGCCAGTATGTAAGTGATGGTTTTGGTTACATGTGTAGTACTAAGTGCAGGCTACTATGTGCACCAAATAGCTTCGGTTACAAGGGTGGTACTATGTGCAGGCCATCGTGTATCTGTTATTATTCCGATGAGTTCAACGAGAAATTGACTAAGTGAAAGTACATGTGATCATGTAATGATTAAGTGTAATTGAATATGACTATGTGAAGAATAAGTGTAGGTATAAGTGTGAAAATTTATGAACAATATGCTCGATATGTGATTGAACTTTGGTAAGATTGATACAGAGTAAGTGTTACATGGAATTATGTGATATAAGAAAATACGAGTTGATGAGACATGAACATAAATCTTGGTTGATGAATGAGTTCATTTGTGATTATATATTTGTACACCTTGAATGTATTATTCGTATGAATTGGTATTCCAAATGAGTTAATGAGAAAAGTTCTAATATAAAATAATCTGAATTCGAAATAAAATATTATGAAAATGTAATTGAAATACATTGGTATATCTTGTACATGTTATTTGAGTTCATAATGTGGAAAGTAAATATATGTGGAAATTTGAGATGATGAAATCTGTACATGGAATCTATTGGTGGAAACGTACATCCAAATTTATATGATAAATTTTAGTGAACATTGAAATTAGACTCAATAAGTGATTTGTCAATTTAAATTGTGATTGGTAGGAAGGGTTAGTGAGTTGTATGTTTATGAATTGTTACACGTATTTGTCCGAAATACGAGGAAATGATGGTACGTGATACATGGAAATATGAGACTGTGATATATAAAAACATGAAATATGTTTGATATGTAATAGCCCGATTTAGGGCCTAGTCGGAACAGTGGTGCGAGACCACAAATCCAAATTAGTAAAATGAGTTTTTATGATAATTGAAATGTTTGCATGATAGTATGAAGGTTTCATGTGGAAATTTTATGAAAATTTCCATTAAAGGGTCCATTAGGACTAAATTGCAAAAGTTGCAAAATATGAGTTTCTAGAAGCTTTTTGTTTGAAATAGCTTTAGAATATTAATTAGAAGTCCTTAAATAGAAATTTTCCCAAATTATAATTTTTGGACAAAAATGGACATGAGTTAGTAAATGGTGAATTTTTTTAGAGAAGGGCATTTTGGTCATTTGTCTAATAAATGATTAAAAAGGATGAAATAAGTCAAAATTTTGTTCATCTTCTTCCCCACATTGCCAAAATTTTCAAAGAACCCATAGCTAGGGTTTGTTCATCATTCAAGCTTGCTAGTAAGTGCATCTTAGCCCCATTTTTAATATTCTTCGTTTTTTCGGAGTCCTCGTAACATGAATTAGCTATTTTTAGCTATATGTTGAGCTAAGATGCATGTTCAAAAATCTACCCATGAATGATATGCTTGTTAAATGATATTTTATAGAAGTTTATGAGAGTTTGATGTTAGATAAACATCTTTTTCTAAGTGAATTTCATGAAAAATGCTAGTGGGACTAATTTGTAATTTTTATGGAAATTTGTCATACATGGTAGAAATAGTGAGAATTTGTTATTGCTATAGTTGAGATAATGAATCATCTAAGCATGATGTTTAAGAAAGTTGAATGAGAATCATTTTACGAGCCTAGGGGTAAAAGTGCAAATATGAGAAAGTTTAGGGGCAAAATAGTAATTTTGCCAAAGTATGAGTTAAGACTCAATTTAGTCAATGTGAGTATTAAATGATCTAATTATTATTATAGATCAAGAAAAACGAAGCCCTGATTGAAACCGAGGCAAGAACAAAGTCGAGGACTAAATTGCATATCTACATACATTTTGTATATTGAGGTAAGTTTGTATGATTTCTAAGTTTTATGATTTTTATCATTGAATTGTTTAGAACAATGTACAATATGATCATGAAAGTGTTTAATGTTATGTTAAACAAAAAAATTAATGAGATTAAGCATGAGAAAGTCCCGATTGAAATTGAATTACCTAGGATACTCGATCTATCATATGAAATGAGAAAGTCCGTATAAGACCAAAGCAAGGCATGGTAGCGGAAATCAAGCAAAGTTATCATGTAAGACCAAGACAAGTATTGGCATTGAAGAGTTATTATGAGATGAAGACCCATATAAGCCCAAACCAAGGTATGGCATTGGTGAGTCTCCAAGCAAAGATGTCATGTAAGTGCAAGACAAGTCTTGGCATTGAAAAGCTATCAAGAGATAGAGATCCCATGTAAGTCCAAGCCAAGGCATGGCATTGGTGAGTAACAAGGAAGATTTCATGTAAGTCCAAGCCAAGGCCTGGCATTGACCAGTTCATGAGTAAAGATACCAAGTAAGACCATGTCAAGACATGGCAATGGTAAGTTCCCAAGGGAACTCCTGAGAAAGACTTCGTATAAGTCCATGTCAAGATATGGCCTCGAAACCAAGATGAGAAATTCCATGTAAGACCGTATCTAGGATATGGTCTTGGCATTGAGTTATGTGAGATGAGATTTAGTATCCTCTGTTATTCATAGTAATTCATCAGGCAAAAGAGTAATGATTAAATGAGAAAGTCAGAAAGTTTAGTAAGTAAAGCTATTATCAAGTTATGTTAGTTAAAGTTAACTAAGAGTGTTATTCTTGTTATGAATGATGAAGTTGAGATTATGCTTATCATAGCAAAGTATGCTGATTTACGTGAACAAGTGATACAAGGTACCTTGTTTATCGTACAAGCATGAGAATAGTAAGCACCATGAGATATGTAAGAATCAGTAAGAGTAAGTAAGTTTATATACTTGAGATTTATAATGCCATTGTTTATGATGAATGGTTAATGTTAAGCAAATATATTGCTATGAGTATTACATGCAAACTTACTAAGCTAAATGCTTACGTCTTTAATTCTTTCTTTCCATGTAGTCCTGCTAAGCTAATCTCGTGGATCATCGTCATTGGAGCTCGGAGCACACTATCAATCGATATTTTGGTATAGCCAAGTGTTTATATTAAGTATGGCATGTATAGGAAACATTTCATTTGAGCTATGTTTTAAAATTCGCCAAAGTGTTGGCTATCAAGCTTAGTATTCTTTTTGTATATGGCCAAAGAGTTTGGTCATGAATTATTAAGTATGCATGATTTTATTTATCAATGAAGTATGCATCCTTGTTCATGTTAGATTTATTAAATCGAGTTGTTAAATTGAGCATGAGTTTGGTCTTGATTTCAAGGTGGCAATTGGCTTGGTAAATAGCCTCTAAGTGCCCACACGGATGGACACACGGGCGTGTGTCTAGGCCGTGCACACCCTGCACCTTGGTACCTTAAGTCAGGTTAGACACGGGCTAATCCCACGGCCGTTTGTTTAGGTCGTGTGTGATACACGGTTGGAACATGGGCGTGGGCCTAGGCCGTGTGAATAAGTCAGTATATCAAGGCATAACACACGGTTTAAGTCTACGAGCGTGTCAAGACCGTGTGAAACTAGTCAATGTCGACCACGGTTGGGTGACACGGGCGTGTGTTAGGGGTACACGGGCGTGCCCCAAGCCACATGGGCGTGTGACCCCTGTTTCAAGGAAAAGTTCCCAATTGAATTCCGAAAGTTCCCAGCTATGTGTTTAAGGCCTCATAGGCCCATGATATGTACGTTTTGACTAAGAAAGAAGAGTTTCTATTTCGGAACAAAATTTTACAGTCCGTAAGTACATGTTTAAGTGAGTTCAAGCATGGTAATGTCTCGTATCCAGTCTTAGCCATGGACTCGGGTATGGGGTGTTACATTTAGTGGTATCAGAGCTACGGTTTAGTCGGTTCTAAGACTAACGTAGCAGGAGCACGAGTCTAGTTATACATGCCATACGTAAGAATGTTTTTATAATGATAGTGTGACGACTCCTGACGACTTAAATTATGTTTATACATTTAGTAAATGGATCTCGAAAGAGTTGTGGCGAATGATGTAGAAAGTAACGCACCGGCTCTCGCAGAAGGGACAGTGCCGAATGAGAATGAGAATAGACCCACTACGGTGAGTCAAGGAGGAGGAGAAGAGGCTAGAGAAGCCTTCGTCCATATGATGAATACTTGGTATACGGAGTTCGTTCGTACGAACCCAAATGCACAACCCCTCCACCCACGTTTGTTCCACAACCTATCCCCACATCCCCTCAAGTAGTGGAGGTGGTAAGAGGAGACAAACCTCCAGTTGATAGGATCAGGAATCATGGGGCAGAAGAATTCGGGGCTAGAAAAGATGATGATCCAGAAAAGGCTGAGTTCTGGATAGAAAATACTATCAGGGTATTTAATGAGTTGTCATGCACACCTGAGGAATGCAAGAAGTGTGTAGTCTCTTTTTTAGGAGATTCTGCTTACCAATGGTGGAACACCTTGGTATCGGTAGTACCAAGAGAAAAGATCACATGGGAAATCTTTCAAGAAGAGTTCAAGAAAAAGTATATCAGTCAAAGGTTTGTGGACCAGAAAAGGAAGGAATTCCTAGAACTGAAGCAAGGCAAGATGTCAGTGACTGATTATGAGCGTGAGTTTGTACGACTCAACAAATACGCTTTGGAATGCGTGTCCACTGAGGCCATCATGAGTAAAAGGTTTGAAGACAGGTTAAATAAGGACATCAAATTGTTTGTTGCTGTCCTAGAACTGAAGGAATTCATTGTGCTAGTAGAGAGGGCTTGTAAAGCCGAAAAACTAGTAAAGGAGAAGAGGAAATCTGAAATGGAGTCTCGTGACTCTAGAAAGAGACAGTGGAATAAGTCATTCCAATCCTCATCCAAGAAGTCAAGAGATTTCTTCACCTGATCGGCTACTTCCACTGGGTTTTCAAGGAAGGACAAGAGTAAGAAGTATTCGGGAAATAAAGCACAGACGACTTCAGTTGCTAGTGTGGGGAAATCCAATTGGATAGACCCGAGTGCCCCCAGTGTGGCAAACGTCATCTCAGAGAATGCCGAGCGCATGAAAATGCATGTTTCAGATGTGGTTATTAGGACCACTACATAAAGGATTGTCCTGAGACGACAAAAGAAGAAAGAATTCAAAACTCGAGATCCGGGAGTATGGTCAGAGGAAGACCGCAGAGGAACCCAGGAAGTGGGGCAAGTGGGAGAGGTAACCCTAGAGAACAGGCTGCGAGACCCGAGGGTTGGGAGCTTGCGAGAACTTATGCCATTCGCGCTCGCGAAGAGGCATCTTCCCCTGATGTTATTACGGGTACCTTTTCTCTTCATGATATTAAAGTTATTGCTTTAATAGATCCCGGATCCACACACTCTTATATTTGCATGAAACTGGTATCCAGTATGAGTATGCCTTTAGAGTCTACAGAATTTGTGATTAAAGTGTCTAATCCCTTAGGCAAAAGTGTGTTAGTTGATAAAGTATGTAAAGACAGTTCATTGATCATTAGAGGTCATTATTTAAAGCAAATCTTATGTTGTTACCATTTGATGGGTTTGATCTCATTCTTGGTATGGACTGGTTGACTGCCCATGATGTAATAGTTAATTGTGGGAAGAAGTACATTGAGATGAGATGTGAGAATGGGGACACTCTCCATGTAGAATCAGATGAACAGGGTAGATCACCGGTAATGATTTCTCATATGACGACACAGAGATACATAATAAAGGGGTATGAGGCATACATGGCCTTTGTGATGAATGATAGAGAAACAGAGTTAAAGATTGAGACGGTACCGATAGTATGTGAGTACTTGAATTTTATTCCTAAGGAATTACCAGGACTGCCACCGGTTAGAGAGGTTGAGTTTAGTATTGAGCTAGCTCCCGATACTGTACCAATATCTATTACTCCTTACAAAATGACTCCAACGGAGTTGAAGGAGCTGAAGTCACAGTTACAAGAGTTGACAGATAAAGGCTTTGCTAGGTCAAGTTGTTCTCCCTGGGGTGCTCCAATTTTATTTGTGAAAAAGAAAGATGGCACCATGAGATTGTGCATAGATTACCGTCAGCTTAATAAAGTGACGGTGAAGAACAAGTACCCATTGCCTAGGATCGATGATTTGTTCGATCAATTGAAAGGAGCCACTGTGTTCTCCAAAATAGACTTGAGATTAGGGTACTATCAGTTAAGAGTAAAGGAACCAGATGTGTCCAAGACAGCTTTTCGAACAAGGTATGGGCATTATGAATTTTTAGTCATGCCCTTTGGTTTGACCAATGCTCCTGCGGTATTCATGGACTTAATGAACCGCATTTTTAGACCATAACTCGACAAGTTTGGAGTCGTTTTCATTAACGACATACTAATTTATTCCCGAGTCGAGAATGAGCATGCTGAGCACCTATGGACAATTTTACAGACTCTTCGAGAAAATCAATTATATGCCAAGTTCAGTAAAAGTGAATTTTGGCTCAAGAAAGTAGGATTTCTGGGACATATTGTCTCGGGAGAAGGAGTTCGAGTAGACCCCAGTAAGATTTTGGCTATTATGGACTGGAAACCACCAAAGAATATCTCTGAGATTAGAATTTTTCTAGGCCTAGGCGGCTATTATAGACGATTCGTCAAGGGGTTTTCTATGATTGCAACCCCGACGACTAAATTGTTACAGAAAAATGTGAAGTTTGAGTGGACAGAAAGATGCCAACAAAGTTTCGAGAAACTGAAAGCGATGTTGACAGAAGCTCTAGTTTTAGTACAACCTGAGTCAGGGAAAGAATTTGTGATTTACAGCGATGCATCCTTAAACGGATTAGGCTGTGTACTTATGCAAGAAGGCAAAGTTATTGCTTATGCCTCCAGACAGTTGAAGCCTCATGAGAAGAATTATCTGACGCATGATTTAGAGTGAGCTGCCATAGTCTTCGCATTGAAGATATGGAGACATCATCTATATGGTGAAAGATGTCAGATTTTTACTGATCACAAAAGTCTGAAGTACTTGATGACGCAGAAAGAGTTGAACTTAAGACAAAGGAGATGGTTAGAGTTAATAAAAGATTATGAGTTGGTCATTGACTACCATCCTGGAAAGGCTAATGTAGTCGCCGATGCTTTAAGCAGAAAATCTCTATTTGCATTAACAACAATGAATTCACGGATGACTTTATCTGACGATGGTTCTGTTCTAACTTAGTTGAGAGCTAGACTAGTATTCCTTCAAGAGATCTTTGAGGCTCAGAAAGAAGATAACGAATTGCAAGTCAAGAGAGCTTAGTGTGAGTCAGATGCTGAATCCGACTTTCAGATTAATTTTGATGGATACTTGATGTTTAAAGATAGAGTTTGTGTACCGAGAAAAGAGGAGCTTATCCAGAGAATCTTACACGAGGCACATAACGGAAGTCTATCTGTACATCCTAGTAGTACTAAGATGTATAATGACTTGAAGCAAAAGTATTGGTGGCTGAGAATGAAGAAAGATATTTCAGAGTTTGTTTCCAAATGCATGATTTGTCAGCAAGTAAAGGCTGAACACCAAGTACCTTTGGGTTTACTTCAACCAGTTATGGTACCCGAGTGGAAATGGGACCGTATCACTATGGATTTTGTAACGAGATTACCATTATCACCAAGCAAGAAAGATGCTATATGGGTTGTAGTTGATAGACTCACGAAGTCAGCTCATTTCTTACCTGTATGAGTGGATTACTCACTCGACAAGTTGGCAAGTTTATATGTTTCTGAAATAGTAAGGCTTCATGGAGTTCCTTTGTCAATCATACCAGATAGAGACCCGAGATTCACATCCAGATTTTGGAAGAAGTTATAAGAGGCCCTGGGTACGAAGTTGAGCTTTAGTACAACTTTTCATCCTCAAACCAATGGTCAATCGGAGAGGTTAATTCAAGTACTCGAAGATATGCTCAGATGTTGTGTTCTAGAATTCCGAGGCAGTTGGGAAAAGTTTCTCCCATTGGTAGAATTTGCCTATAATAATAGCTTTCAGTCGAGCTTAAAGATGGCGCCTTATGAGGCTCTATATGGACGTAAGTGCAGAACGCCTTTATGTTGGACTGAACTCAAAGAAAATCGAATTCACGGGGTTGATTTGGTTAGAGAAGCTGAAGAGAAAGTGAAAGTGATACGAGAATGTTTAAAAGCTGCATCAACAGACAGAAGTCCTATTCGGACTTAAAGAGAAAAGAGATAGAGTATCAAGTCGGAGATAAAGTTTTCTTGAAAGTGTCACCATGGAGAAAAGTTCTCAGATTTGGCCGGAAAGGCAAGTTGAGTCCACGTTTTGTTGGACCATATGAGATTATCGAGAAAGTTGGGCCGGTAGCTTACAGATTGGCTTTGCCATGAGAGTTAGAAAAGATACATGATGTGTTTCACGTGTCAATGTTGAGATGCTACTGATCAGATCCTTCACATGTAATTACCCCGTCAGAGATAGAGATTCATCCCAACATGACTTATGGTGAAGAACTAGTTAAGATTTTAGCTGGGGAAGTCAAGCAGCTAAGAAATAAAAGTATTGCCTTAGTAAAATTATTGTGGCAAAGACATGGGATAGAAGAAGCTACATGGGAACCAGAAAAGAGTATGAGAGACCAGTATCGAAACCCAGTATCGAAACCTTTTTGCTGGTAAGATTTTTGAGGACGAAAATCCCTAAGGGGGAGAATTGTAACAGTTCGATTTAGGGCCTAGTCAAAACAGTGGTGCGAGACCACAAATCCGAATTTGTAAAATGAGTTTTTATGATAATTGAAATGTTTGCATGATAGTATGAAAGTTTCATGTGGAAATTTTATGAAAATTTCCATTAAAGGGTCCATTAGGACTAAATTGCAAAAGTTGCAAAATATGAGTTTCTAGAAGCTTTTTGTATGAAATAGCTTTAGAATATTAATTAGAAGTCTTTAAATAGCAATTTTCCCAAATTATAATTTTTGGACCAAAATGGACATGAGTTAGTTAATGGTGATTTTTTTTAGAGAAGGGCATTTTGGTCATTTGTCTAATAAATGATTAAAAAGGATGAAATAAGTCAAAATTTTGTTCATCTTCTTCCCCACATTGCCGAAATTTTCAAAGAACCCATAGCTAGGGTTTGTTCATCTTTCAAGCTTGCTCGTAAGTGCACCTTAGCCCCGTTTTTAAAATTCTTCGTATTTTCGGAGTCCTCGTAACATGAATTAGCTATTTTTAGCTATATGTTGAGCTAAGATGCATGTTCAAAAATCTACCCATGAATGATATTCTTGTTAAATGATATTTTATAGAAGTTTATGAGAGTTTGATGTTAGATAAACATCTTTTTCTAAGTGAATTTCATGAAAAATGCTAGTGGGACTAGTTTGTAATTTTTATGGAAATTTGTCATACATGGTAGAAATAGTGAGAATTTGTTATTGCTATAGTTGAGATAATGAATCAGCTAAGCATGAGGTTTAAGAAAGTTGAATGAGAATCATTTTACGAGCCTAGGGGCAAAAGTGCAAATATGAGAAAGTTTAGGGGCAAAATAGTAATTTTGCCAAAGTATGAGTTAAGACTCAATTTAGTCAATATGAGTATTAAATGATCTAATTATTATTATAGATCAAGAAAAACGAAGGCCGGATCGAAACTGAGGCAAGAGCAAAGTCGAGGACTAAATTGCATATCTACATACATTTTGTATATTGAGGTAAGTTTGTATGATTTCTAAATTTTACGATTTTTATCATTCAATTGCTTAGCACAATGTACAATATTATCATGAAAATGTTTAATGTTATGTTAAACAAAGAAATTAATGAGATTAAGCATGAGAATGTCCTGAATGAAGTTGAATTACCTAGGATACTTGATCTATCACATGAAATGAGAAAGTCCGTATAAGACCAAGCCGAGGCATGGCATTGGCAATCAAGAAAAGTTATCATGTAAGACCAAGACAAGTATTGGCATTGAAGAGTTATTATGAGATGAAGACCCATATAAGCCCAAACCAAGGTATGGCATTGGTGAGTCTCCAAGCAAAGATGTCATGTAAGTCCAAGACAAGTCTTGGCATTGAAAAGCTATCAAGAGATAGAGATCCCATGTAAGTCCAAGCCAGGGCATGGCGCTGGTGAGTAACAAGGAAGATTTCAGTAAGTCCAAGCCAAGGCTCGGCATTGACCAGTTCATGAGTAAGGATACCAAGTAAGACCATGTCAAGACATGGAAATGGTAAGTTCCTAAGGGAACACCTGAGAAAGACTTCGTAGAAGTCCATGTCAAGACATGGCCTCGAAACCAAGATGAGAAATTCCATGTAAGACCGTATCTAGGATATGGTCTTGGAATTGAGTTATGCGAGATGAGATTTAGTATCCTCTGTTATTCATAGTAATTCATCGGGCAAAAGAGTAAAGATTAAATGAGAAAGTCAGAAAGTTTAGAAAGTAAAGCTATTATCAAGTTATGTTAGTTAAAGTTAACTAAGGGTGCTATTCTTGTTATGAATGATGAAGTTGAGATTTAGCAAAGTATGCTGATCTACGTGAACAAGTGATACAGGTACCTTGTTTATCGTACAAGCATGAGAATAGTAAGTACCATGAGATATGTAAGAATCAGTAAGAGTAAGTAAGTTTATATACTTGATATTTATAATGCCATTGTTTATGATGAATGGTTAATGTTAAGCAAATATATTGTTATGAGTATTACATGCAAACTTACTAACCTAAATGCTTACATCTTTAATTCTTTCTTTCCATGTAGTCCCGCCAAGCTAATCTCATGGGTCATCGTCATCAAAGCTCGGAGCATACTATCAATCGGTATTTTGGTATAGCCAAGTGTTTATATTAAGTATGGCATGTATAGGAAACATTTTATTTTGAGCTATATTTTAAAATTTGCCAAAGTGTTGGCTATCAAGCTTAGTATTCTTTTTGTATTTGGCCAAAGAGATTGGTCATGAATTATTAAGTATGTATGATTTTATTTATCAATGAAGTATGCATCCTTGTTCATGTTAGATTTTTAAATTGAGTTGTTGAATTGAGCATGAGTTTGGTCTTGATTTCAGGGTGGCAATTGGCTTGGTAAATAGCCCCTAAGTGCCCACACGGATGGACGCACGGGCGTGTGTCTAGGCCGTGTGCACCCTGTACCTTGGTACCTTAAGTCAGGTTAGATCACGGGCTAATCCCATGGCCGTTTGTTTAGGTCGTGTGTGATACACGGTTGGAACATGGGCGTGTGCCCAGGCCGTGTGAATAAGTTAGTATATCAAGGTATAGCACACGGTTTAAGTCCACGGGCGTGTCAAGACCGTGTGAAACTAGTCAGTGTCGACCACGGTTGGGAGACATGGGCATGTCTTAGGGGTACACGGGCGTGCCCCAAGCCACATCGGCGTATGACCCCTGTTTCGAGGAAAAGTTCCCAATTGAGTTCTGAAAGTTCCCAGCTATGTGTTTAAGGCCTCATAGGCCCATGATATGTACGTTTTGACTAGGAAAGAAGAGTTTCTATTTCGGAACAAAATTTCACAGCCCGTAAGTACATGTTTAAGTGAGTTCAAGCATGGTAATGTCTCGTATCCAGTCTTAACCTCGGACTCGGTTATGGGGTGTTACATGATAAATGTGTTTATTCAAAATTATAGAACTGTACACCTCAAGTGTACTATTTGTGTAAAGATGATGTTGAAATGATTTGATGAGTAGAACTCAAATATGAAGTAGTTAGAAACCAAGACAAATTGTTATGAAAATGTATATGAAATACAAAGGTATGATTATTATATGTGATATGAATACATAATGTGAAAAAGTATAGGTATAAGAGGAATTTAATAAGAATTGAGCATATATACGTTTCCTGTTATTTATATGAAGTGTACGACTAAAAAATTGTAATACGTATAAGGCTTGGTTGAATATCTTAAATTGGTTCTTGACTGTATTAAAATGTTGGTAAAGATAAAAGATCAAGTGAGTTAGAAATATGGCTTGGAAAATAGCCTATTTTTCGTCCACACGGGTAGACACGGGCATGTTTCTAGGCCGTGTGTGACAAGCGGTCTACCCCATGGGTGTATGGTCCGGCTGTGTGTCCCCAGTCACACAGGCATGTGACCTTTATATGCGAAAAAAATTTTAAAGTCGCGGAAAATTTTCCTGAGGATTTGGTTTAGTCTCGACCCGATCTTAATGCATGAATTGGACCTCGAAGGTCCGTTAAGGAACGTTTATAATTAGTCTCGGTATTTGAACAATAATGATTTCAAATTATCTGTAAGTGTTCTTGTAACACCCCAAACCCGGCCCATTTACTCCGGCCGAATTTGGAATGTCACCGCAGAATACTTTCAAAAATATTCTTTCTTAATAGTAAAACCAATGAAAATTTTGTTGAGTTTGGTAAAACATTTTTGTGACTTGTAATATTCTAAGTAAAATCGGAGTTCATTATAAAAATATCAGATTTAAACTTTACTTGAGAAAATAAAACCATTTGTAATCGACTTTTAAACTATCTTTCCATAATAGGGCATAATAGTAACGATACTTAACAAATGAACTGAAATACTTTAGTGGGCCTTATTACAATACACACTTAATCAAAATACGAAAAATATAAATATTTTATTCATTAACCAAGAGATTCCATTGCATGAAAATCCACTTTTGCATGGCCACCTTTGTATCCTCTCCGACCCGGTCCAAGCTTTACGCGCCACCTGAAAGGTTTAATAAAATAGAGTGAGTCACCAAGACTCAGTGCATAGTTAATACACATGTCCTCGCATATGGGCTTGGCCCATATCCACACAATTCATATATATATAACATACAATTATAAATATGCGATTATGAATACACAATATTATAAATATGAGTACGAATATACAATTACGAAGTCCAATCCACAAAGCGATCCACATATCCTTCTTTTGCACATTATTTCATAAGGTCGTGGCTAAGCCACTGATCCCATAGGGATCTCACATATCTTTAAATCAGTTCACTAATCATCAAGCACGAATGTAGCTCGAGGCTAGCATTAAACCACTCACATAGTGTACACCTTTTCTCCGATAGTCACATCACAAGTCTCATGCGTACGTATGTGTACCATGGCAACAATTTGTACGAAACAAATATGTATATTTTATATATCGTGGTCACATATTACTCGGAACCATTTTACATCACATGTCATCACTTTATTTTACACTTATCAATAATCAATTATTATTGCAAATCACTGAAAAGTTAATATCATAACCATTAACTTACTTAATCGATTACTCACCTTGGGTATCCACACTCTTAGCCTTTATCTCGGCTAACATGCATAACATTTACGTTTACATAAAATAAGACATACGACACATATAACAATTAACAAACAGGAGTACAGTGCGATAACTACGCACCTGATTATAGCAACATTCTGATCTATTGATTCTAACAAGGTTTAAAAATCTCGAAAGCTTCTGTCACTCCTATCGATTTGTCCCTAGAACACATAACCGAAATCGGTCACACTTATCACCCAATATGGCCTAAGGACGAAATGTATATAGTGTTTACCTAGCTTCTTTTCCAAGTCCCACAAGATTTGTTTGCTTTGATAGTTACCGATATCCTTGTATAGCCGAACCCAATAGGCTCCTTTAATGTTTCTTAACACTAGCACACACAACCAGAGTATATCATTATAGCCTTTTTCATATTCGGCCACCCAAAAACCAAGGTCAACATTTGGTTATCATCGCAACCCAAAATATAGCCTTTAGTCGAAAATAATTCTTCCTTACCTTGCTGTATTCAATCCCGAGAGAACCCTTACTCCTTTAATGCCATCTCCTTTGACTACACAAGAACGAAACATGAAATCAAGGCCTTAATAAGGTTCGGCCAATCCCAAATACCAAGGCCAAATACTGATTTCGGCATACTAAAGGATAAGATAAGAACCCGAACCGATCACTTAGAGAAATACTTACCAAAAAAATCGAAGAGGTCACAAATACGTAGTCGACACACCTTCAAAACCGTTTGAAAAGTTAGCATCCAAAAGTCCCTTTGATCCCTGAGAGATTCGGCAATGGTGTCTAAAGGTGGAGGGCTTCGGTTAACTCAAAACCGGCCATGCAAACATGTAGGAAGGAAGAAGGCAAGGCAAAGAAATTCGACACTCCTCCAAGCATTCATCAAAAACTGATTGTGAAAGCTTGCTCCCTCTCCTTCTCTCTCTCTCTCTTGGTCAAGAACAAAAAGAAAGAAGAGAAAAACAAAAGAAATCAATGGCCACCTCCCTTATTACTCAAAAACCGACCATGCTAGACCCTCAAGCCAGCTCCCATCGGTCAACCACGAAAATGGGGGAAAGGAAAAGCAAAAAGAAGCATTCGGCCATGCTTCTTTGCATCACAAAACCAAGGCCGGCCTTACTTTTGAAATTCCAGTGCCGCACATGCCCTCCTTTTGTTAAGTTCAATATTGTTTATTCTTCTCCCATCACCTCACATACTAACAAAACTATTTCCCATCACTAACTAAAATATAACCCATACTACAACATTTCCCATACATCATAAAAATAAGGAAATTCTTTGTTTAATATCATGCTCATCACCATTGATAAACTAAAATAATAACACTAATAATATCCCATACCTCACCATAATAAAATAAATAACAATAAAATAAGGCTCCATATTCTTGATATACAAAGAAAATAAAAAGGAAGAAGCAACACTTTGCTTCATGCGTGCTTGCTGCATGCATTTAATGCCCATGCAGCCCCCTTATTCTCACGCCTGAAAGAGCCAAAATAAAACATCCAGGTGCTGTCCCCAGGTCTCGAACCCGAGACCTGGAGAGAAGTTCTCCATGCCCCAGCCACTCGGCCCTTTACGCATTTCATGCAATTAAACACGCTGAATTTCTCTTACACCTTACCTTGCCAGTTCCCAGGTCTGAGCGCTAAAATGAAAAATAAAGCGCATCATGCGCGATTCCTAGGACTCGAACACGAGTCCTTCTAGTCGTGGTTCTCCAGCAAGGTCCTTGGCCACACGGCCACTTAGAATTTCATGACATAAACGCCTTGAAAATTCTTTTAACCCTTACATCTCAAGCCTCCCTGAGACTTAACGCCCAGTAAAAATAAAAACTCTAGCGCGCCTTCACCAGGGCTCGAACACCCGACCTCATGGAGCTCTCCTGGTTGCAAGCGCCTCAACCACTTTGCTACTGGTGCGTTGATGTCAAAATTCCGCCACAATTTATTTTAAAGCCTCTTCAGAGCAGCGTCCTTTTTACAAAATAAAAATGCTTTTGCCGCCCTAAGACTCGAACCCTTGACCATGCTTGGCGCTAAACCTTAAGTGGCACACGGAAGCCACTTTGCTACTTGGACTTTCATGTCCAAACCTTACAAAATTTTTACTTAAGGCCTTCCTCAGCCAAATTCCACTTTTAACCCTCAAATTTTCAAAATTTTCAAAAGTGTCCCATTTTATTCCGGGAGTTTTAGGAACTCCAAAAACACATCAAACCACTCTTGAGGCCCACTAACACTCGAGTTATTTACCAAACTCGCAACCCTTATTTCGGGATATTACAATTCTACCCCCCTTAAAAATAATTTCGTCCTCGAAATTACTTACGAACGAACATTCGTACATTTCAATTCACCATATATCAATCACATATACTCAATTATACACATATGCAAACACATTTCAAACTTTTTCACATTTAGTATTTACACATATGGCCACTTCTTCATAAGCATATTCAAGCTTAATTTCCATTACAGATATCATACACATCAATGGTAAGATCAATTGCACATATTAAAAGTCTTACCGAAGCTTCAACTATAGCACATCTTACTTAGTTCAAATAGGAATATACCAACTTTCCTTATTCCTTGCAAGTACGAAAGACTTGCACTTATCCGAGCATTTAGCTTATGGTAACAAACATGTTCCATCTTGTAAGTGATTCATGAATTTTCTATTATAACACATCACCGGCATTAAGCCCGCTAGGCATTAAAGCCTGAAATATACACCGGCACAAAGCCTGCTAGGCATCAAAGCCTAAAATATACACCGGCACAAAGCCTGCTAGGCATAAAAGCCTGAAATATACACCGGCACAAAGCCTGCTAGGCATCAAAGCCTGAAATATACACCGGCACAAAGCCTGCTAGGCATCAAAGCCTGAAATATAACCGGCACAAAGCCTGCTAGGCATCAAAGCCTGAAATATACACCGGCACAAAGCCTGCTAGGCATCAAAGCCTGAAATATAACCGGCACAAAGCCTGCTAGGCATCAAAGCCTGAAATATACACCGGCACAAAGCCTGCTAGGCATCAAAGCCTGAAATATACACCGGCACAAAGCCTGCTAGGCATCAAAGCCTAAAATATACACCGGCACAAAGCCTGCTAGGCATCAAAGCCTGAAATACAAGATTATCAGTATCTGAATCACATTACAAACTGACCAGAATTATAACCCATATAATTCACATCACTTGTATTTATCACTTCAATTATATTTCATAATAGACAGTCTATCCACCTATCACTTGTACTTATCACTTCAGTAACATTTCATGATAGAAAGTCTATCCACATATCACTATATTTATAACCAGGATTCCATAATCCCACATGTACACAAGGTTATAACTAACCTTAACAATATTCAATTGCTTATAGACTTATACTTAAAACATTCTCAATTTCTGGTTCCAACACTTGCCGACAATATTTTCCACACTGAGCACACGGACGGTCCCGATTTCTCATAGCTGGCTTAATCACATGAGCAAAACTTTCATCCTTCGGTCTTTTTCGAAGACCCTCAGATAATTTAGACAATTCA
The DNA here is from genome assembly GCA_005393395.2 of Gossypium australe. Lineage (NCBI taxonomy): Eukaryota > Viridiplantae > Streptophyta > Magnoliopsida > Malvales > Malvaceae > Gossypium > Gossypium australe. The sequence goes on from CM016614.1 coordinate 48,775,573, forward strand.
AAATTTCTTCTATCATGGTTCCTATCCTTATCTCGATTTTATCTCATCGAGTCCTTAATCTCTTCAGCTATCTTAGCTTTTTCGACTAACACAGCAATTCCCGTTCCTGTTGAGGAACTATCAACAGTCTCAGGCCGTCTCTTAATCCGTCCTTAAACCGGACACATTGTTCATGTTTTGTAGCCATTATTCTTCGAGCATATCGGCTTAACCTTAGGAATTCAGTCTCGTATTTCGCCATGGACTCGTTCCATTGAACCAGTCCCAAAAACACATTTCCTCTGAACATCAATATAGTAAATATCGACATACTTCTTCTGGTATGCCGTCTTGACATACTCCCAAGTGAAGTCCTCAGCTATGATATTTTCCCGAACTGTGAGCCACCATTGATACGTCTCGTCGCGAAGTAGCGCCACCATTCCTTTCACTTTTTCCTCAGGGCTCAGACCGAGCTCATCCATAACTCACTTGGTTATTTCCAACCATTATTCAATCGTACTGGGTGCCACGTCTGATACATCATGGAACAATTCCGCTTTATTGGCTCAAAGTCGCTCGGGAACAAATTTTCGAGCTCTCATATTTCTCCCTCTCCAACCACCATCTCTAAACTCGCAACACTGTCCGCGATACAGCATTATCCCTTGTTTGATCTTGCTACTCATTATCAAAGGCTGGTGGTGGAGGTGATACCTTATATCAAACTCTTAACCCGATCTAACGAGTTCCGATATGGCCATTTTACCTCGACCACGTCATCTAGAACTCATCTCTTATCGCACAATCTGACTTAAAAATTTTATGCATTAGAAATTTGTTCCACTGATTATCCGCGAACAATTTTATGGAATAAAGTATTTAAAAGTGGTTCTTTCGATCACACATAGGTTCAGTTCAAGTTCGCTACTTCTTATTCAGAGAGTCACACACACGTTCATAAGCAAGGACACATTCATTCACTACACCTCTATGGTCATTTCAGTCCTTAAGTCTTATGTGCTTGTTTTCGAATAGACTAGTCTTAAGGTTCGATAGCCCAAATTTTCTGATCTACGAGCTCAATTATGTCCATACAGTTCACATATTCAATATACCTCAATAGTCAGAGGTACTTACCAAGTGGACTTCGGGTCGGAGGTACAGGTGCCATGCCAGAACAAGCCCAAAATAGAAGTTCACATTTTGAAAAGCCCACTTTCGAAAACTATTTTCGGGCCCAAAACCTCAAAGCCGAGTTTTGAACCATGCTCTGATACCAAAATGTAACACCCCAAACCCGGCCCATTTACTCCTGCCGAATTTGGAATGTCACCGCAGAATACTTTCAAAAATATTCTTTCTTAATGGTAAAACCAATGAAAATTTTGTCGAGTTTGGTAAAACATTTTCGTGACTTGTAATATTCTAAGTAAAATCAGAGTTCATTATAAAAATATCAGATTTAAACTTTACTTGAGAAAATAAAACCATTTGTAATCGACTTTTAAACTATCTTTCCATAATAGGGCATAATAGTAACGATACTTAACAAATGAACTGAAATACTTTAGTGGGCCTTATTACAATACACACTTAATCAAAATATGAAAAATATAAATATCTTATTCATTAACCAAGAGATTCCTTTGCATGAAAATCCACTTTTGCATGGCCACCTTTGTATCCTCTCCGACCCGGTCCAAGCTTTACGCGCCACCTGAAAGGTTTAATAAAATAGAGTGAGTCACCAAGACTCAGTGCATAGTTAATACACATGTCCTCGCATATGGGCTTGGCCCATATCCACACAATTCATATATATATAACATACAATTATAAATATGCGATTATGAATACACAATATTATAAATATGAGCACGAATATACAATTACGAAGTCCAATCCACAAAGCGATCCACATATCCTTCTTTTGCACATTATTTCATAAGGTCGTGGCTAAGCCACTGATCCCATAGGGATCTCGCATATCTTTAAATCAGTTCACTAATCATCAAGCACGAATGTAGCTCGAGGCTAGCATTAAACCACTAACATAGTGTACACCTTTTCTCCGATAGTCACATCACAAGTCTCATGCGTACGTATGTGTACCATGGCAACAATTTGTACGAAACAAATATGTATATTTTATATATCGTGGTCACATATTACTCGGAACCATTTTACATCACATGTCATCACTTTATTTTACACTTATCAATAATCAATTATTATCGCAAATCACTGAAAAGTTAATATCATAACCATTAACTTACTTAATCGATTACTCACCTTGGGTATCCACACTCTTAGCCTTTATCTCGGCTAACATGCATAACATTTATGTTTACATAAAATAAGACATACGACACATATAACAATTAACAAACAGGAGTACAGTGCGATAACTACGCACCTGATTATAGCAACATTCTGATCTATTGATTCTAACAAGGTTTAAAAATCCCGAAAGCTTCTGTCACTTCTATCGATTTGTCCCTAGAACACATAACCGAAATCGGTCACACTTATCACCCAATATGGCCTAAGGCCGAAATGTATATAGTGTTTACCTAGCTTCTTTTCCAAGTCCCACAAGATTTGTTTTCTTTGATAGTTACCGATATCCTTGTATAGCCGAACCCAATAGGCTCCTTTAATGTTTCTTAACACTAGCACACACAACCAGAGTATATCATTATAGCCTTTTTCATATTCGGCCACCCAAAAACCAAGGTCAACATTTGGTTATCATCACAACCCAAAATATAGCCTTTAGTCGAAAATAATTCTTCCTTACCTTGCTGTATTCAATCCCGAGAGAACCCTTACTCCTTTAATGCCATCTCCTTTGACTACACAAGAACGAAACATGAAATCAAGGCCTTAATAAGGTTTAGCCAATCCCAAATACCAAGGCCAAATACTGATTTCGGCATACTAAAGGATAAGATAAGAACCCGAACCGATCACTTAGAGAAATACTTACCAAAACAATCGAAGAGGTCACAAATACGTAGTCGACACACCTTCAAAACCATTTGAAAAGTTAGCATCCAAAAGTCCCTTTGATCCCTGAGAGATTCGGCAATGGTGTCTAAAGGTGGAGGGCTTCGGTTAACTCAAAACCGGCCATGCAAACATGTAGGAAGGAAGAAGGCAAGGCAAAGAAATTCTGCACTCCTCCAAGCATTCATCAAAAACTGATTGTGAAAGCTTGCTCCCTCTCATTCTCTCTCTCTCTCTTGGTCAAGAACAAAAAGAAAGAAGAGAAAAACAAAAGAAATCAATGGCCACCTCCCTTATTACTCAAAAACCGACCATGCTAGACCCTCAAGCCAGCTCCCATCGGTCAACCACGAAAATGGGGGAAAGGAAAAGCAAAAAGAAGCATTCGGCCATGCTTCTTTGCATCACAAAACCAAGGCCGGCCTTACTTTTGAAATTCCAATGCCGCACATGCCCTCCTTTTGTTAAGTTCAATATTGTTTATTCTTCTCCCATCACCTCACATACTAACAAAACTATTTCCCATCACTAACTAAAATATAACCCATACTACAACATTTCCCATACATCATAAAAATAAGGAAATTCTTTGTTTAATATCATGCTCATCACCATTGATAAACTAAAATAATAACACTAATAATATCCCATACCTCACCATAATAAAATAAATAACAATAAAATAAGGCTCCATATTCTTGATATACAAAGAAAATAAAAAGGAAGAAGCAACACTTTGCTTCATGCGTGCTTGCTGCATGCATTTAATGCCCATGCAGCCCCCTTACTCTCATGCCTGAAAGAGCCAAAATAAAACATCCAAGCGCTGTCCCCAGGTCTCGAACCCGAGACCTGGAGAGAAGTTCTCTATGCCCCAGCCACTCGGCCCTTTACGCAATTCATGCAATTAAACACGCTGAATTTCTCTTAAACCTTACCTTGCCAGTTCCCAGGTCTGAGCGCTAAAATGAAAAATAAAGCGCATCATGCGCGATTCCTAGGACTCGAACACGAGTCCTTCTAGTCGTGGTTCTCCAGCAAGGTCCTTGGCCACACGGCCACTTAGAATTTCATGACATAAACGCCTTGAAAATTCTTTTAACCCTTACATCTCAAGCCTCCCTGAGACTTAACGCCCAGTAAAAATAAAAACTCTAGCGCGCCTTCACCAGGGCTCGAACACCCGACCTCATGGAGCTCCCCTGGCTGCAGGCGCCTCAACCACTTTGCTACTGGTGCGTTGATGTCAAAATTCCGCCACAATTTATTTTAAAGCCTCTTCAGAGCAGCGTCCTTTTTGCAAAATAAAAATGCTTTTGCCGCCCTAAGACTCGAACCCTTGACCATGCTTGGCGCTAAACCTTAAGTGGCACACGGAAGCCACTTTGCTACTTGGACTTTCATGTCCAAACCTTACAAAATTTTTACTTAAGGCCTTCCTCAGCCAAATTCCACTTTTAACCCTCAAATTTTCAAAATTTTCAAAAGTGTCCCATTTTATTCCGGGAGTTTTAGGAACTCCAAAAACACATCAAACCACTCTTGAGGCCCACTAACACTCGAGTTATTTACCAAACTCGCAACCCCTATTTCGGGATATTACAGTTCTGTACTCCTTGGTAATGCCTCGTAACCCTATTTCGGTGATTGATACGGGTTGGGGGTGTTACACCACGGGCATGTGTTTCGGCCGTGTGTCCCCTGCACCTTATTTGTTGCAAAACAGAATGCTCCATAATGAGTACACGGGCAGAGACATGGGCGTGTGTCTCAGCCATGAGGACGGCACGGCCTTGAACATGGGCGTGTGCCCTAGCCGTGTGAAGTCCGCACTTATTTTATGAAAAATTATAAAAAACATTAATCGATCCAACGACCTAAGCACACGGGCGTGTGACTTGACCGTGTGACCTCTATGTGATGATGACGTCAACAATAGAAAGCTCCCTAATTTGAACACGGCCTGAAACATGAGTGTGATTTAGGGTCACACGGGCATGTCCCGAACCCACACGGGTGTGTGACCCTTTTTTTCCTGAAAATTTTCTAAGCTTTCCAAAAGTTTCCAAAGTTCTCGGTTTAGTCCTGAACCACTTTCGATGCATGTTTGGGGCCTCGTAGGCTTGTTTTAGGGACGATATGAATGTTTTTGAAAAGTTTTAAATTTGAGTGGAAATTCCTATCTAGGTTTTGAATGTTTGCTTGTGAATAAGTTCGGTAATGCCTCGTACTAAATGGTACCTGAATGGAAATAGGATAGAGTTACGATGGATTTCGTAACGGGTTTGCCTTTGACTCCGAAAAAGAAAGATGCCATCTGGGTTATTGTCGATAGATTGACGAAATTGGATCATTTTATTCCGATACGTATCGATTATTCGCTTGATAAGATAGCTGAGTTGTACATTTCAGAGATTGTAAGATTGCACGGGGTGCCTACTTCGATTATTTCAGATAGAGATCCGAGGTTTAGGTCGCGATTTTGGAAGAAGTTGCAAGAAGCTTTGGGTACGAAGTTGAATTTTAGTACCGCTTTCCACCCGCAAATCGACGGTCAATCTGAGAGAGTAATTCAAATTCTTGAAGACATGCTCAGATGTTGTGTTCTGGAATTCGAAGGTAGTTGGGAGAAATATCTACCACTGATCAAATTTGCATATAACAACAGTTTTCAGTCGAGTATAAAGATGGCGCCTTATGAAGCATTGTATGGCCGCAAGTGCCGAACACCTTTGTATTGGACCGAGCTTAGTGAAAAATAGATTCACGGGGTTGACTTGGTTAGGGAAACTGAAGAAAAAGTAAAGGTAATCTGAGATTGATTGAAAGCCACTTCAGATCGACAAAACTCGTATGCAGACTTAAAAGGAAAAGAGATCGAATTTTAGGTTGATGACAAAGTCTTTCTGAAAGTATCTTCGTGGAAGAAGATTCTAAGATTTTGGCCATAAAGGCAAGTTGAGTCCACGTTTCGTTGGGCTGTATGAAGTTATTGAAAGAATAGGGCCAGTGGCATATCGGTTAGCTTTACCGTCAGAGATGGAAAGGATCCACAACGTGTTTCACGTGTCTATGTTACATCGTTATAGATTAGACCCTTCACATGTGATTTCCCCGACAGAGGTCGAGATTCGACCTGATTTAACTTATGGTGAAGAACCGATCAAGATTTTGGCTCGGGAATTTAAACAGTTGAGAAATAAGAGTATAACCTTAGTGAAAGTTTTATGGCAACGACATGGAGTCGAAGAGGCTACGTGGGAACCTAATGAAGCTATGCGAAAACAGTACCCGAATCTATTCTCTGGTAAGATTTTTGGGGACGAAAATCCCTAAGGGGGAGAGTTGTAACAGCCCGATTTTGGGGCTAGTTGGAATAGTGGTTTCGGGACCACAAATCCGGTATAGAAAAATTTATTTTTATTACATTTATATGGTCTACAGTTTTATGAAATGATTTCGCGAAAATCTTGTTCGAAAATTTTGACGTTTGGGCACTCAATTTAGTAAAAAGGACTCAATTGTAAAAAGTGCAAAAGTTGAGTTCTACATGCTAGAGGTGTCTAATTTCTATGAAATTTTAAATTGAAGGTACTAAGATGATAATTGTACCATTTGTTAAGTTAGTAGACAAAAATGGACATGGTGAGATGAAATTTCAAAGTTTTAAGTGAAGGGCATTTTGGTCATTTGGTAAAAAAAGAATAAAAAGGGAAATTAAAGCCAAAATTTTCTCATCTTTCTTCAACCTTGGCTGAAACTTGGGAGAGCACCATAGCTTGGGTTTTGTCATCTTTCAAGCTTGATTGTAAGTACATCCTAGCCCCGTTTTTAATGCTCTTTATGTTTTTGAAGTCGTTATCACTCAATCTACCTATTTCTACCATTAATTTAAGAAAAGATCAAGGTCTAGGGTTTGAACCATGTTGGATATTTGTGTATTTTGTTTTCTAATGGTAGATTAGCATGTTTCATGTGTGATAAACAACTTTTGCTAGGTGGTTTTTTATGAAAATGTCAAAAGGGCTTATTTGTAAAAAGACTATAAAATGTGTGTAGAAGTGTGATTAAATAAAAAATGTGGACTGCTATATGTATAAAAGATGATTGGCTAGGTTTGGGAATCGAAGAAATTGGATGGATTTCATTTTGCGAGCCTAGGGACCAAAACATGCATAATGTTATTTTTGGACTGAATTGAATAATGTGAATAATAAATGAGTTAAATATGCTATTATAGATCAAGAGAAACGAGTTCGAACCTAGATCAGGGGAAAAAATAAAATATTTGATGATTAGGTCCCATTCTTACTATATTTGTATCGAGCTAAGTTCATATGTAAATAATGTAATGTTATATTTGTATTTTAATGTTTTGATATTGCATTAAATGTATGATTGATTCTATGAGCATAATCAACAATGTTCGACAAACGAGAAATCCCGTTGAACCTCAGGAATAGGTAGGATACAAATGTCATGACATGAGGGTTATTTAAGATTTCGTGTAAGACCATATCTGGGATATGGCATCGATATGAGATTTTGTGTAAGACCATAGCTGGGCTATTGGCTTCGATATCAGATCCCATGTAAGACCAAATTTGGGATATGGCATTGGTATGGTACTATGTGTGTGAGACTCCCCGAGTATCCTTTAGTATTCCAAGTGGTTCAACGGGAAACATAACAGAAAGGTTAACGTTGCGAAAGACCATGGTGTGTTACCAATTGGTACAGGTATGTACGTAGAACTTATGCCTAATAAGCTCGATATGTGAAGAATATCTTTGTAAGGTTATGATTGTGCAAGATATGATATTAAGTTTTCTAATAATATCCATGCCAAGTTGGACTATGAGATTTTTAATGACATCTATGTTAGTTCATTTCATGTTAGTTGCACGATAAATATGTGTTTGTGATGTTTATTATTTGTATAGGAACTTATTAAGCTTTAAAGCTTACTCTCTTTTCTTTTCCTTTATCTTATAGTGTCACCAAGCCAACTTGGGGATCGGAGACTGTTGGAGATCCATTCACACTATCAAATTATCATTTTGGGTACTTATGGTTACAATATTTTTAGTCATGACATGTATAGGGACTTGGCCTTTTTTTTATGTGTCATAATTGAATTGGCCATATGTGTTGGCTTCAATAGTTGATAATTCATTTTGTGAATGGCCATTTGATATTGGTTAATATTGGTTAAGTATATATACATATGATGATGTTTTCATGAATGTGGGAAATTGCATGGTTTGAGATGCTAAGTTGTGATGTTTGTATGTGATAAATGATAGCATACAAATGATATGTGGATACCTTGAGTATGGCTGATTGGGTTGAAAGTATATGCTTGGATTGGTACTATGTGTTGTTGTGTAGGTTGGTGCATGGAAGGGTGGCAAAAAGGCTTGGTAAATAGCCTTGTATTTGTCCGCACAGGTAGACACATGGGCCTGTGTTTCAGCTGTGTGTCCCTTGCACCTTAATTATTGCAAAAAAGAATGCTCAGTAATGAGCACATGGGCAGAGACACGGGCGTGTGTCTCAGCCGTGTGGACGGTACAGCCTCGAACATGGGTGTGTGCCCTGGCCGTGTGAAGTCTGCACCAATTTTATGAAAAATTATAAAAATTTAATCGATCACACAGCCTAAGCACATCGGCGTGTGACTTGACCGTGTGACCTCAATGTGATGATGATGTCATTAACAGAAAGCTCCCTAATTTGAACATAGCCTGAAACACGGACGTGTCTCGAACCCACACTGGTGTGGACCCCTTTTTCATGAAAAATTTTCTAAGTTTTCCAAAAGTTTCCAAAGTTTTCAGTTTAGTCCTGAACCACTTTCAATGCATGTTTTGGGCCTCGTAGGCTCGTTTTAAGGACGATATGAATGTTTTTGAAAATTTTTAAATTTGAGTGGAATTCCTGTCTCGATTTTGAATGTTTGCTTGTGAATAAGTCCGGTAATGCCTCGTACCCTATCCCAGCGCCGGATACGGGTAAGAGGTGTTACATGAAGAGTTCAGAGCTAATGTTGATGATGATCCCTAGAAAGGCTTGAAAATACGATTCGAGTGTTTGTTGAGGTTTCTTGCACACCAGTTGAATTTTTAAAATGTGGTATATCACTTCTGAGAGACACTGCATATCAGTGGTGGAATACATTAGTATCAGTGGTGCCGAGAGAGAGAGTCATCATGGAGTTCTTTCAGACCGAGTTCCGGAAGAAATATATAAGGCAACAGTTTTTGGATCAAAAGCACAAAGAGTTTTTGGAATTGAAACAGAGACGTATGACCGTAACCAATTACGAGAGAGAGTTTGTGCGGTTGAATAAATATGCTCGGGAGTATGTTTCTACTAAAGAGATTATGTGTAAGAGGTTTATTGATGGGTTGAACGAGGATATTAAACTTTTGGTCGGGATACTAGATTTAAAAGAATTTGTTGTGTTAGTTTACCGGGATTGCAAAGCCGAAGACTTTAGTCAAGAAAAGAGGAAAGCTGACTCAGAGGCTACAGATTCGAAGAAAAGACCGATAAACAAATCTTATCATTCTTCATCAAAGAAATCTCGAGATTCATGTAGGACCCAAATTATGCCTGGGGCCCAATAGTAAATAAAAAAACAAATAGAGTCCAAAATTAACAAGTCCTTTTTACAACCAAAGACCCAAACCCAATAACAACTAACCCAAGCCCAATGGCCCAAATGCCTAACCCTAGCCCAAAACACAATTAGGAAAAACAAAAAGGAAAAACCCTAGGCTGCCACGTCAGCACACCTCTACGTCACCACTACTTACGGCCTCCGTACCTCTGCCCACCGCGTGCCACGCACCTGCAAAAAAGGACGAACAATGACAGCAAAGAAAATAATGTATTTTACATTTTTCGGCTATAAAACCAAAAGAAAAATCTTTGTATTTATTTCTTTTTTCTCCTACACGCGCAAAGAAATCAATACAAAACAGAGAACTTCTGAAACAGATTCAAGAGTTTAAAGGTGTTTCAAAATAAAAGAAATAAATATTCAAAAAAGGGGGGTTTAACTTACTGTTTTGGCTTTCTGGTCGCTGTCGAGGGTCACCGCTGACTCCTGGACACCTCAAAACCCGTTGGGTTTTCGATTAGGGTCCAAAAAGGGAGCAATGAGACCGAAACCCATTTTTATTCTTCTTTTGTTTCATTTCTTTTTTTGGGTTTAAAAACACCCATATCGAGTTTAAAAAGGGCTGAAAGGCCAATTTTGGGCACCTCCGACCGCCATCTATGGCGGAGCTATCGCCGGAACCTGGTTGGATTCAAAGAGAGGGGGAGAGAATTTTTGAAAGGTGTTGGGAGTTTTTTTTTAAGAGAGGGGAAAATGAGATTTTTGTAATTTTTTTATTCTTATAACAACCTCATACGGCTTCGTTTTGGGGCAAACATCAAACGCCCAAAATAGCGTCATTTAGTCATTCGACCCAATAGCCCGACCCATGACTGCCTAGGATCCACGTGTTTTTGAACTGTGGGTCTATTTGCGCCCTCAGTCCTTCCGCTTTTGAGGCCATTTTCGATTTGGTCCCTATTTTAATTTTCCTTTTTTTTTCGAATTTACCCCGCGAATTTTATTTCAATTTCGACTCAGTCCTATCAGAACGATGCGTTTCAGAAGATGGGGAATATTTTCCCATTTGGTCCTTCCTGTCTTTTGCACTTTACTATTTGGTTCTTTATCTTATTTTCACTCCCAATTTTGGCATAAAACTCTGTTTAAATTTCAAATTGGTCCTTTAGACTTTTATCTCATTACAATTTAGGTCTTAAATTTTATGTTAGTTTCAATTCGGTCCTCATTTATTTAATTTCCACCATTTTTAGATTTATTTTCTATATGTTATTTTATTTATTATTTATTATTTCTTTATTTTTTTTCATGTATCACCTTGTTTATTATTTTATTTATTTATCTATTGTTTTGTACTTATTTCATTTCATTGCGCATTCACTTGTTTATTTCCCCCTTTTGTAAACTTTAAAAATTCTTTAGATTATTTATGTTTTTATTATCATTATTATTATTATGATTTATTTATTTCATTTATTATTTAATTAGTATTAGTAGACATAATTATTTCCATTATCTTTTATATTATTATCAAAATTATATCATCGTTATTTTAGTACGGTGTTATTATTATATTTTTCTTTCGTATATCGTTGTTTCATTTTTAACGCACTATCATTTCGTCGAGTTTTACTATATTCATGTCGTGAGTCATTTTCAAACACATTTCTCCGCTCTTATACCACACCCGAATAAATTCAATGTATACCATTTTGAATATTACGTTAACTTTTGTTCGATGCATAAAAAGAAAATTTTAAAAAAATAGGCAATGTTCCGTATTCGAAAGATTCGATAAAATCGTACCCTAACTTACTGGGTTTCAATTTTTCTCGTCGAGTCTAAAGAACCGATTATCTTTTAAAAGTCCAAGCGTATAAGTTAAATAAAAGCTTGTTCTCGAGAATTCAAAAATGTTGTGTCCTAACTCACTGGATGTGACATTTTGTTATCCCGAGGTAAGGATTTCTAAAAATAAAGGCAATATTCTGTATTTGGAATTTTGAAAAATTGTGCCCTAACTTACTGGGTTCCGATTTTTCACTTGATCCAAATAACCGAATATCCTTCTTGAGCTTAAATGCATGAGTTTTAAAATTCAAAAGACAAGCTTAGTTTCGAGGATTTGAAATGTCGTATTCTAACTTACTGGACGTGACATTTTACTTCTTCGAAAAAGGAGGGTCTTAGTATCCAATTTAATTTATTCAAGTTTTCTTTTAAAGAGGATCGTATTTTAAAAACATTTCAAAATTTTGACATTAAGACGTTAATTAATCAATTAGGTACCAATTTTGGGCGTTACGAGGGTGTTAATCCTTCCACGTGCGTAACCAACTCCCGAACCCGTTTTCTCAAATTTTGTAGGTCAAAATCATTGTTTTAATAAATCAAAATGTTTTAATGATTAATGTCAAGGTGGTTCGATCACACCTCAAAAAAGGATTGGTGGCGACTCCATTTTCGTTTTAAAGTCGACCCCCTGTGTTTTTTCGAAAAAAAATGGTTTCGACAACTTGGCGACTCCACTGGGGACATTAAGAGAGTCAAGCCATAAAATTGATTATTTTCTGTCTTGTTGTCGAAAATTGAAAATCTGATTTGAAAAACTACGATCCTTTTATTTTATTTGTTTGTGTTATTTCATATGATTGTTGTGGTTTGAGTGAGTATTTCGCATCATATTGCATAATGACTGTTCGGTCTTACCTCTTTTAAGTGGAAGTGAGAAGCTACTCCTTTGTGAGGTTTTCACCTCCGTGCAGCCATAGGAAAATGTATTCCCCTGAACTGAACTCAGTCCGTATAAGCCTATAATGAGTGAGGATCGAGGAATCTACTGGTTCGGGTACCTCAGCTTTAGAACCAAATCGCATGTAGAAGACCCTATGAGTCCACCCTAGATAGTACTACAAGAAACCCTAGCGGTTACCCAGATAGGTGCTTGATTCTCTTTTATTTACTTTGAGTTTTGTTTTTGTATGTTGTACTGACTTATTGCTTTTTTGCTATGTTTGCATGTCATTTCATATTCGAAAGAGTGTCGATTCGAGTTCGATTATTAAATTAGAGAGCTTATCATGGAGAACAAATTTCTGGATAAAGTGGAAGATAATGCTGCTGTCCGTATGTGGTCAGAGAAAACACAATTAGAGAAAGGAGATAGTCTAGTTGAGGGTTACACGTCAGAATTATGGGACTACACCCGTATCAGTGTGACACAAAATAGCCTTCAAGAATTAAAAGAGATATGGGATCAGTGGAATGATTAAACTAAGGAGTTGTTCTACTATAATTATGGGGATTTGTCGTATCTACTCAACACCAAGGTAGACGAGCATTTGTTCCTGGCCCTTGCTCAGTAGTGGAACCCTGCATACAGTTGCTTTACCTTTGGGAGGGTCGATTTAGTACCCACTGTGGAAGAATATACAGCCCTACTGCGTTGTCCAAAGGTTCAAGTTGATAAAGCTTATTCCAGAGCCACTTATGTCCCGACCTTTCGAAAGAAATTGATAACATTACAAGAATGAGCAAACAGTGGATCACAGCTAGGATCAAGCAAAAAGGCGAATGTAAGTGCATCCCTTAGAAGAATTTAAGAGATTTGATTCTAACGTATCCTGATACGAAGAAGAGTCTCTATGTGTTTGCTTTGAGCATTTACGGACTAATGATCTTCCCTAGGGCATTAGGGTATGTAGATGAGGTGGTCTCGGATCTCTTTGATCGACTTGATAAAGGGATCACACCTGTTCCTGCAATCTTGGCCAAGACATTTAGATCTTTGAATGCATGTAGGAGGTCCGGTGAGGGCAGATTTATAGGGTGCGCACAGTTGTTGTTAGCTTGGTTCCACAGTCATTTCTGGAAGGTGGATAAGGTTTCTTATCGGGTTTTCTCCGGGAACTACTCCCCATTAAAGGAGATAGTGGCCACGCCAAGAAGGGATGACATATTAGAGGAAAATTGGATAGCGCTCCTCCAAAATCTCCAGGAAGAAGACATCGAGTGGAGAGCTCCTTGGTTGATTCCCGACGAAATTCTTTACCGATGTGGGAGTTTTGGCTGGGTCCCTTTGCTTGGGATTTGGCAAGCCATTGGGTATGCTCCTTTGCTTGTATTGAGGCAATACAGATCAAGACAGTTCATGCTGGTAACGCATGGGCTAGCTCAATGTGAGTTTTTGTACAAGGGAGATAACTACAAGAAAAAGGGTAAAGGAGTTTGCTAACGCTTGGAACCAGACTCGTCGAATGAATAGGCTGGCCGTAGGTTTAATGATGACTCCCAAGTACAGTGGATGGTGGGGTAAAAGAGTTAATGATAATATCCCTGGGCTGAATTTAGAAGGCGTTCGACCAATGGAAGAGTACTTACAAGTGATCCCGTCAGAACTAGAAATCATAAAGCAAGACTTTGAGAGGAGGAATGTAACATCCCGATTTATGGCCTAGTCGGAATAGTGGTGCGAGACCACAAATCTGAGGTATATGTATGAGTTTTGAGGTTTATGCTATGTTTGCATATTGATGTGAGAGTTTCATAAAGCAATTTTGTTAAATTGTGGTTGAATTGTCCAAAAAGGACTAAATTGCAAAAGTTGCAAAATGTGAGATTCTAGAAGCTATTTGTATAAAATAGCTTTGGATTATCAATTAGAGGTCCTTAAATAGTAATTTTCCCAAATTCTAATTTTTGGACAAAAATGGGCATGAGTGGATGAAATTTGAAAGTTTGGCATGAAGGGCATCTTGGTCATTTGTCAATTAAATGATTAAAAAGGGAGAAAAGACGACAAAATTCATACATCTTCTTCTCCAAGCTGCCGAAAATTTCAAGAAGCCATTGTTAGGGCTCTTCAAATTTTCAAGCTTGCTAGTAAGTACATCCAAGCCCCCTTTTTGATATTCTTCGTATTTTTGAAGTTCTAGTAGCCTGAGTAAGCTATTTTTAGCTATATGTTGAGCTAAGATGGATGTTAAAAAATGTACCCATGTATGAAATGCATGTATTTTGATGTTTTATGGAAGTTTATGAAAGCTTGATGTAGTAGAAACATCTTTTGCTAAGTGAATTCCATGAAAAATGCATGTAGGGACTAGTTTGTGAAAGTCTTGAGTTTAGTCATACATGTTTGATTTAGTGAGAATTGATGATTACTTTAGTTGAGTAAATGTTTCGGCTAAGCATGAAATGTTAGAAAGTTGAATGAAAATCACTTTACGAGCCTTGGGGCAAAAGTGTTAATATGAGAAAGATTAGGGGCAAAATGGTAATTTTGCTAAAGTATGAGATAAGGGTCAATTTAGTCAATGTGTGTATTGAATGAGTTGATTTATCATTATAGATCAAGAAAGACGAAGCTCGGATCGAAACCGTGGCAAGAGCAAAATAGTGGACTAAATTGCAAGTCTCCATACTTTTGAGTACCGAGGTAAGTCTACGTATAAACAATGCATTTATGCGTATATATTTTAATGCTAGCTAGTGTGTAGGATGATTGAGAACCTATTCGGTTATAGTGGAATGAATGATATAGTAATTATGAATGGATGAATGTATTACTAAGTAGACATGTGAATGTGTAGTGACAATGCTTGATGGTGGACTAAGTGTGATACCACCTTGATACTTAGCAATGACGGGCTGTGTGCGATATCATTGTTAAGCATATTATTTAGTGAGCTATGTGCGGCATCACTATAATTATCCTTTATGGTAGGCTATGTGCGATACTACCTCATGATCTGATTGTGGTGGGCTAAGTGCGAAACCACCGAGTAATTTAGCTGTGTGGATGTATTATTGAGAAATAATGATGTGTTGTATTTTGAGTAATTGTGATATTGAGTGCATGGGTGCATGTCAATGATTATGAGTATGTGACTCATGATGTGTTGGAGATGTGGTAAGGAATAGAAAAAGTAAGCATAGTAGTGGATGTGAATTACATATGTTAGTATAAGGCTAATTGTTGTTTAGCCTATACTAGAATGCTTCAATTGTTTATGTGTAAACTTACTAAGCTCAAAGCTTACTCCTTTCTTTTCCCTTGTCTTATAGAGAAAAAGGATTGAATCGTGATACGCGGATTAATCAGAAGATCACCCACACTATCAGCACACTCTGGTACATTAGACTTAATGTTTTGTATATGGCATGTATAGAGGATAGATAAGTTAGTGAATTTTGTTGTATTGGCTAAGATGTGCTGGCCATTAGATGGATAAACTATTTTGTATAATGCCATGATTGTTGGCTACTTTATTATATGAAAGGATGTAGTTATCCATGAAAGATTATGTTTCAATATGAGTTGACTATGGATGAGTTGAATGAGTACATGTTGTATGAGCTTGAGGGGTGGGAAGAGCTTAGCAAATAGCTTTGTTCTTGTCCATGTGGATAGACACACGGGCGTGTGTCTAGGCCATGTGTGACACACGGCCAGCCCACAGGCGTGTGATGGCAAAATCAAGTAGTGTAGGCCATGGGCTATCCATACGGGCGTGTGTCTAGACTCCAGGCCGTGTAAAGTAGTCAGTATTCACCACGGGTGGAGAACACAGGCGTGTGCCCTAGCCGTGGGACATTGGCAGAATGCTTGGGTTTTCATGCACGGGATGGGGGCATGGGCGTGTGTTACCTCCACGGGCGTGTCTAATTTTACATGGGTATGTGGTCCCTGTATAGATGGTAAAATTTTAAGATCATAGAAGTTTCCGATATGGTCTCGAGAGCCTTTGTGTGTATGAGTGAGACCTCGTAGGTCAAAAAATGAGGTTGTTGTGATGTCTTAAAGAGAGTAGTCACGTTGAGCCTAAGTGGCGATCAAGTAGTTTTAACCTGGTAATTCCTTGGGCCCGATTCCGGCATCGAATATGGGTAAAGGGTGTTACAAGGAATTTGGAACTTGAAAAGAAGATAGAACAATTGGAGGAAGAAAAGATGCATTTAAGGTTAGATGCTGATGTTCAAAAGCTAGAGGTCGAGAAATTAAGGAAAGGAAAGAATAAAGCCGAGGAAGACTTGGATAGCTTGAAGACAGATGACAAGAAGTTGCGTCTATCGATGAGAACCGCTGGATTGGGAAAAATGTCGGAGCAATGGCAACAAGAGATCCAAGAAGAAAGAACCAAAACCGATCGGTGGGAGCGAAAATTCCAAGAGGCTCAAGCACAGAAAGAGGCCCTAGAAAGGATTTTGTTAGAAGCCCAAAATGACAAAAGAGAATTAAAGGCTAGAGTGGAAAAACTTGAAAAATCACTTCATCAGTATACGGTTGAGTTGAGGGCAAGTTCAAACAAGATTGAAGAAATGAAAGGAAAGATAGAAGAACTAAAGTCCACATTACAAAACTGTGAGCTCCGGTTATAAGTTCTTGAGGTAAGTGAGGAACGTTGGAAGGAACAGCTTCACCATTCCCAGAATCAAGTTAGGAAAAAAGATTACATTATGGGCAAGGCCGTGGCTCAGATTCAGGAGGTAGTCGATCATTTACAGACCTTAACAATTCAGGTCGACATGTTAAGCGTGAAGTATGAGCTAGAATCAGATTGAGGTCAAGAGTTAGCTTTGTTGCTTAGGAAAGTTAAAACTTTGAGCATTAGGGCAAAGCCATATTTGTAATCCTTTTTATGTAAAGAATTTTGTTTTCTAGTAAAGTTTTCTAAATGAAATTGAATCAGAATCAATGCCTTTTTGCATTCATTTCATGCATTCGCATTACATCACATCATGTGCCTTTAAATTTCATGGAAAGACCCTAATTGGTTAAAATCATTTTAGAGTTAATCTGGAAACCAACAAAAACTTACCAACCAAAAATCATTACAGTACCCGAGCAAAGATAAAAGACATGGATCAAAGATTGGAAAGACTTGAACAACTCCAAGAAGAGATGCAAGATCAACTACAATTGCAAATGCAAGAGCCAATGGCTAAAATCCAGCAAGACATGATGGACTGAATGTTGGAGTCCCAAAGAAATATGATGACTTAGCTGACCCAACTACTGATTGGAGGAACAGATAAAGGAAAAGGTCCCATGGTTAATGCTGGAGAAGATAATGAGGAACCTTTCTATCTTCTGAGTTTTACTCCAACAAATACACAGACACAACTTGAGGTGTACCCTCGAAGAACATTTGTCACGATTAAGCCTTAACAATTTCAGGATGGTGTTTCGGTACCAATGAACTTTCAAGCTGGATCAGGTTCTAACCCAGGGGATAACCCAACTAATCTTGTTATCCCTGACTTGGATGAAGTGGCAAAAAAGGAAAGGGCAGGGACAGAATTGCCAAAGCAGTTAAAGGACCGATGTAAATGGCTGGAGGAAAAATTCAGGGCCATAGAAGACGCTGATAGTCAGCATAGAATCGATGCTAAGGATCTAAGTTTGGTCCCAGATCTAGTGCTTCCCCACAAGTTCAAAATGCCAGAATTCAAAAAGTACAATGGGACCAGTTGCCCTGAAGCTCACATCACCATGTTTTGCAGACGGATGACCGGGTATGTTAACAATGACCAACTACTAATACATTGCTTCCAAGACAGTCTGGTGGGAGCAGCATCCAAATGGTACAACCAATTGAATTGTACTAGGAATGATTCTTGGAGGGACTTGGCACAAGCATTCATGAAGCATTATAGTCATGTGACAGACATGACTCCTGATAGAATTACTTTATAGAACATGGAGAAGAAACCGAGTGAGAGTTTCAGGCAATATGCACAGAGATGGATTGAAATTTCCATACAAGTTCAGCCGTTGCTCCTAGAAAAAGAAACTACGATGCTCTTTATCAACACCCTAAAAGCCCCGTTCATCACTCACATGATAGGAAGTGCTACAAAAAGGTTTTCAAACATAGTGATGACTGGTGAAATGATTGAGAACATGATAAGAAGTGGAAAGATAGATGTAGGAGAGAGTAACAAAAGGTCAACTTCGAGGAGAAAGGAAAACAAGGTAAACAACACAAGTACATATAACAAGGGTTACTCAAAATCGATTACTGTAAATTAGCCAAGAACGGTGGCTACTGGTCAACAAGGTTTATCAAGGCAGGAATCTGGCACAAAGCAAAACACTGAGAAGCTCCAATTTACACATATCCCAATGACATATAGGGAGTTGTATAAGAGCTTATTTGACGCACACGTGGTATCCCTTTTTTACCTAAAACCATTACAGCTTCCATATCCCAAATGGTACGATGTGAACGCTCAATGTGACTACCATGCAGGAATTTCGGGGCATTCAATAGAAAACTGCACTGCCTTTAAGAAAGTAGTCGAAAGACTTATTAAAATGGGCATTATGAAATTTGATGATGCGCCTAATGCTAAAAATTCGCTAACCAATCACACCGATAATGGGGCAAATGCAATAGACGGAAGGATGGGGAGAAGAATCAAGACCGATATTGCAGAAGTAAAGACTCCTTTGAGATGGGTCTGGATGGAGATGGTAAAAAGGGGTTGAGCATTTCGGATCCTGAAGGAAGTTGTGAAAACTCGAGGAACTATTGTGAGTTCTGTCATGAAGAGGGGCACAAGATCCAAGAATGTGTAGAGTTCAGAGCCTTGGTGCAAGGTCTCATGGACAATAAAGAGATAGAGTTCTATGAAAGAGTTAAAGAAGAAGGAAGCATATGTGCGTCAGAATCAACAATGAAGGTCCCAAAAGTTAATCATTCTGTGGTCATCATTTCGCGACCTAAAAACAACGAAGCTAGAGTATAGATGTCACTAAAGATCATAATTCAAAAATCAGCGGTCTTCTCTTATCAGGATAGCAAAAGGGTCGCCTGGAATTATGATTGCAACGTGACATTCCTGGGAAAGGAGAACTCAGCCAGCGCTTCAAAAGAGGATCAATATGTGGGTTTTTGTAAAACCCCTAACCCGTAACCACCGCCGATTTAGGGTTAAGAGGCATTACCAGACAATCAGAAACTTTTACAGACATTTCATAACATAACCTGACCAATCACATCAAAGTGTCCCTTAAATAGGTTTATGAGACCTTAATCATGCTTTAGAAAGGGTCTGGGACTAAACCAAACACATGTGGAAATTTTCGGAAATTTAAAAATTTTTCTAAGTTATAGAGGTCACACGCTCATGTGGGTAGGCCGTGTGCCTCCCACGGCCTCAAACACGCCCGTGTGTCTAAGCCATGTCAAAACAGGGCATACATACTGACTTGTCTACACGGCCTGAGACACGCCCGTGTGCCTCACCCATGGTCGACACTGACTTGCAGCACACGGCCAGACACACGCTCGTGTGTCCAGCCCGTGGTCGCTACTGACTTGATCCACACGGCCAGTCACACGCCTGTGTGTCTTGCCCATGGTCGATTCTGATTTGTTTTAAATTGCAACCTCGAAGGACACGGTTGAGCCACACGCCCGTGTGCTCAACCGTGTGGACAACTATAGGCCATTATCAAGGCCAAAATGCCACCCACACTTGGGTCATCTCTACAAACATATACAAGCATCATCCCATACACAATTGGCAACCAAAACACATCAAATTGTGCATCATTTCTACTCAATTATGAGCCTAACAACCATACTTTTCCCAAGCATTCAAAAGCACCTTTAACACACCATCTCATACTACAATTAGCTCAATCAATTCACAATCATTTTCAAGTATAATTCATCACAAACATACCATTTCCTTATAACAACCATTCATCCAATATATGCTTACCATGCATAAATGAACTTACCATTATTTTGACCCTTTCTTAACCATAGAACCATACCAAAACAAAGCAACATATAGCATGACTTTTCATTCATAGCACAACCATTTATTTAGCCATATCACATGGCCATGTACATATATCAACATACAAACAACTAGCCTATACATGCCATATTTAGCTATAAACACATTCAAAAGTACCAAAGTAGAGTTTGATAGTGTGGTGATGATCCTCAACGATTCCCGAGCCTTTCGTAGCTTTGACGATCTGTAAAACAGAGTAAACACACACAAAGTAAGCTTTCCAAAAGCTTAGTAAGCCATATACAAATAAACATAACATAAATGCACATAATCATATTGATACAATGTCATTAATATTCTCATTTGCAATGTAACACCCCTAACCCGTATCCGTCACCGAATTAGGGTTACGGGTATCACTAAACCAAATACCACGTCAAACCATTCATTTGTAATATCACATGTTAAGCTCATATCATTTCAACATTTTCGAATTTGCATGCACATTTCATCTAATTTCCATTCTTTCATAAGTAAAATACACCCCACAAGATCAATCCCGAATATTAGCCGAATTGGTACATATATAAAACATTTAACCATTTAATCATTTCTAATCTCAACCATACATTCAAACATATACTTAACTTATATTTAGTCAACTTACTACTTTCATTAATTATACCAACCATATAAAAATATTTTTATTTTTACCATGACCGAAGGCATATGCTAACTCCTCAAATTACACATAACCATATAAGTAATATGATCAAATTAAATTAATTTCTTTCAAAGCATCAAACCAACTCATTCATAATACTTCTTAGGTCAACATAGAATGCACGTACATATACATCATATTAAACAAAATCAAGTCAACCAAATCATGAAAATATAGCCATTTTCGCATGGCATTTGTATATACATCCACAAAATAACATTTGGGTCAACTCCAAAGTAATTTAGCCTATACATGCCATAGTATTCAAGTTCATTCTCAAAAAGGGTACCAAAATAGCTGATAGTGTGTTTGACTTCGACAAGGATTCCCGGGGCTCGAGCTTTGCCTTCAAGTAACCTATGGTACAATATAGCAAACGCACCATGTAAGCTATTATAGCTTAGTAAGTTTAAAGCAATAATATCATATGCAACAATTCACTATACAACTTCATCTACTTCATTTTAATTACAAAATACCTTAGGCCACGTTCACGTATAACATATTACCAAGCAATTCCTCACTAACTCAATTTATCCTAAAGCCGAATACTCACATTTTCCATGTCCAAATAAAATTTACTTACCTATTAAATATTAGGATAATAACTACCATGCACATGTGCATACCTGATGCCTACACTTACCTTATCTAAGGGTTTTCATTCTTGAGAAAATCCAATAATTCGAACACGTGGTACAAATTCCTGTAACGTATCGCTCACATAGAGCTGTTACTTAACATTTCCGCTCACACAGTGCCACTTCCCATAATGTATCGCTCACATAGAGCCGTTACTTAACATTTCTGCACACACAGTGCCACTTCCGGTAACGTATCGCTCATATAGAGCCGTTACTTAACATTTCCGCACACACAATGCCACTTCCCATAATGTATCGCTCACATAGAGCCGTTACTTAACATTTCCGCACACACAGTGCCACTTCCCGTAACGTATCGCTCACATAGAGCCGTTACTTAATATTTCTGCACACACAGTGCTACTTCCCGTAACGTATCACTCACATAGAGTCGTTACTTAACATTTAAACACATGGTTATTTATTCAATCACCACCTTTGCTCATTTCATGTTCTACAATTAAATACCACTCAACCCATAATTATTTATCCAGTCCAAACATATCAAAATTTCATATTCATGTAATATTATATATATATATACATATATATATATATCCATTATACAATTACCCAATAACAACAATCCAATTTCCATATGTCATATATTCACATTCGGCACAACCCAAATACATATACACAAATATGTATTTTTAACCCTACATTCGGTATAAAAATCCATTTCATTTCATATTCATATCTAGCTCCTTTCTAATTCATATATATATATATATATATATATATATATCTACACATTCCAAAGTACTCAATACATCCACACTTATACATGTATATATTATTCAACTTAACATTCGATCAACCTATAAAAATATTTATTCTCATACCCTATAAGATTCGGCAATATAATAATTGAAACCTTAATCTCATTTGCACATATACATTTGTTTATTAAAAAAAACCACTCAATTAAATCAATTGCTTATAAACTTACCTTGATAGTTAACCAATTAAGCTCCTCGGCCACTCGCCTACTTTTGCTTTTCCTCGATCAAATTCCTTTTCCTTTTTGTACTTGATCTAATAAATGCCAAATAAATCTTATTCAAATTCATTTTGATTCAATTTAGTCCAAAACTCATAATTATACAATATAATCCCTAAAACTCAAAATACAAAATATCAAGGATTTAATTATCCCTTTTTAAGGCCCGAATATTTACCCTCTTTATACAAGTCCCTATGAATCATTTATCCTATACTTTAACACAATTAATATCATAAAGGCCGAATGCACATAATTATTTCTTTATCCCTTATGGCCGAATATAGTAACTCAATATATACATATATTTTCACTATATGACCAACAAATAAGCTAAATAAACATCATATATACTTACTCTAAATTTGGCCGAATATAAAGAGCACCTCTATGCTCAAATCTAAAATAAATTCCCTAATATTCATACCATTTAACCCACTATTCTTCACTTTATCCAAATTTCCTACTCAAATCATATTGTTTTTTAAAAATATACTAAATATTTTCCCATCAAACACAACAACCCAAAATGCTCATTCATTGCCGAATCTAAACATGCCCAACTCCCAAAATTTTAACATTGTTTTGATGGTGCTTAAGGAAATCAACTCAAATATGTAAAATTTCACTAAAACAAAGCTCAATTACCTACCTTATTACAACATGAAATGGACGAATATGGAGGTTCAAGCTTTCTTCTTTTCTTTGGAAGAAAATCGGTAAAGAAGATGAAAATAAGGAGAGAGAAGAAAAAATGAAAGTAAAGCATGTTTCCTTTATTTTAATCAAATTATAATACAAATATAATCCCACTAACTAAAATAAATGAATTTAATATAAGAATCCACAATCATGCCGTCCACTACTATAAGTATTGGACTATTTGACATGCAAATCCTCACACGCAGGAACAATTCAATTAGACCCTCCAATTAATAAAGGCTACTTTTACTACTTTGACGAATCAATCCATCACTTAAATTGATCACCCAAACACACTATTTAAGAATTAATACTTTAACACATGCCTAACCACATAACATAGCCATCAAAATTAATATTAAAATATTTTTCTAACTCGGATTCGTGGTCCCGAAACCACTATTTCGATTAGGGGCAAAATCGGGCTGTTACATGCAATTTCATAACATGTTCTTTGGCTCATTTGTTTATCCATAGAATGCCAACATATCACATCTCAAAGCTTCACTTATGCCCATAACACATTCAAGCATATGTCACATATTATCTCATCAATCCATACACATATTCATTTTGGTAAGTTCATATATATACACTTACCTTTCATACACATACATAGTGTACCTTTCAAATGTACCTGACTCGTTTATACATTTCTCGTAATCTCTCATTTCTCGAATTTGCCCGTTGAACCGTTCGGAATCAAATAGGAAGCTCGAAGGTTGGTTTATGCAGTTGGCCGTCGTGAGGAGGAAGATGTGCCAGATGTGACAACGAGTAAGTTTCTTATGTTAGGAATACCTCTTTATTGTCTTATTCGTTATAGAGCTAGTTCGTGTTTGTGTTGATAGTGAAGTGGATGGAACCTTGAGTATGAACTTTGGGACTGTACCTAGAAAGTATATTGGTTTTATTAAGATCAGAGTGCGCAGCAAGAGCGTAGTGTGGCGAGATAGAAGGTACGACTGTTAGCTAGTTGGAAATTTCGAGGACGAAATTTCTTTAAGGAGGGTAGAATTGTAACATCCCAAAATTGGGCCTAGTAGGATTGGGCCGATTGGGAATTGGGTTTTAGGAAAATTAGAATATTATTTATTTTTGTGTTGGCTTGGATATGAATTTTGTGTGTTAGCATAGTCTTGTGAAGGCTAGATTTTAATTAGGAAGTTAGAACAAATTTTAGTATGGTTTATTTAATGAAGTGGAAGCACTTAAGTTAATTTAAGTGTATATTAAAGCATAAGAGGAGTTAGTGGCATAGTGGATAAGGAGTTTGAAGAGTTGCATGAGGTTAATGGTTCGAGTAGTAGGTATAGCATTTTTAAAGTTTATTTTTGTATGATAGCTTTAATGGACGGTCAAACATAATTATGATAGGTGGACTAATAATTTTTGGTAAGTTGAATTGTTGTTTAAGGAAAGCATGGATTAAGGGATAAGATTCATAAGGTTATGGAAAGATATCTTGAAGTTATGGTAAATTGAGGGGACAAAGGCTTGGTTTGTGGGAAGTGTTTTGGAAACAAATCCATGGCCTTTATGCCATGAACTTGGACGGCATTGTGGCTAAGGGGGGGTTTTTGGCCGAATATGCTAGTGTTGGTAAGGCTTAGGAATTGTTTTGGTCATTTCTTTCATTTGGTGCAAAAGTTGCAAAACAATTTTCTCTCAAACACTTTTCTTTTTGGCCGAATTCTACATTGTGGTAAGCCTAATACTTTTTGACCATTTCGTCATATTTGTTCAATATCTATTTCTCCTTTTCATCCTCTCAAAAACCGAAACTTGCTTTAACCTTTTTTTCTTCCATTCGTTTTGCTTAAACATCAAAAACCTCCTACACACTTTTCTTTGCCGAAACTCTATTTCTTTTCCTATTCTTTTCTTTTTGTCATATAGCCGAATATACTCCTTTGGGTGTGCCGAAACTCTCTTCCATTTAGAAGTATCTTGGCTGAATTTTAAAGGTGGTAAGGATTTATTTTAAGGGATTATTCTTTCGATTATTCTAAAGCCGAAGGCTATTATATTAATGGTTGTCGATTGTAGGAAAGTGAAGCAAATTCGCGTATCGGTTGCCGTAGTTAGTACTCAAAGGCATTAAGGTCAAGATATAGCATCGTAGATTGGCTTTTTGGGATCTAGGAATTACGATAGTAACAGGTGTGTAAGAACTCACTACACACTTTATTAATTTACATGGTTATTGTTGTTGTTAGTCACCTATGTGGTAGTGATTTGCTTATGGCTAAGCATGGTTTCCGGGTAAGTCCCCTAACTTGTGATTTTTGATATATGATTTGCATGCCATCACATGATGAATAAATGCTACGGTATGATTTATGAAAATTGTTATAAAAGCATGTGATGGTGGGATTGATGAGAGGAGGGGGATGAATTATGGACTGTCGTCAGTGGTTTTGACCACAAGATGGGTTGGCCCCATCAGGTTATTGTGACCTATGGTCATCAGTGGTTTTGACCACAACGAATGATTAATTGCGACTAAGTCCCAGTGGTTTGGTACCACCAGTGGTTTTGACCACATTTGATAAATTGTGACTCATGGTCGTCAGTGGTTTTGACCACACGATGGGTTGGCCCCATCATCTGATTTGTGACTCTAAGTCATCAGTGGTTTTGACCACCAGTGGTTTTGACCACACGGGGTAGAAAAGGAGTATGGATGGTTAGGTTGGGTTGCATGTGCATGTTTATTAATGACTTGTGTATGAGTTACTTTACCGGGTGGGGGATTACACACTGAGTCTTGGTGACTCACCCCTTTCCCTTAACATTTTTGCAGATGAGTAGATCGCGGAGGTGGGGCCGGATGGACTCAAGGTGGCCATGCAGTGAAAATTTTAATTAGATGGATTGGATTTTAGTTTTAATTTTAATGTTGGTTTTATTTTTGCTAAGTTGTAATAAGGCCTCCTAGGATTATTTTATTATTGTTGCATGTTTTGAATGCTTTGTTTAAACTATTCGATGATGTTAAAACGGATGCATATGTTTTCTCAAATTAAAAACAAAATGTTTTAAGGTACCATCGGGTACATTTGAAATTTGTAAACAACTCGACTCAACAAATATTTTTTTAAATAAATTAAGTATGGTTTTTAACAAAGAAATTTTGATTTGAAAGGCATCTCAACAAATTTAAAAATCGGTCTTAAAATGGTTTTCAAAATGTTTTCTCTGTAGCAAACCAAATTCGGTCGTAATGTTTGGGCCGGGTTTGGGGTGTTACAAATTGGTATCAGAGCCCAGTTCAAAGCTCGGCTGTGGGGGCCCAAGGCCCAAAAATGTTTTTTTTGGTAGGCCTTTTTGAAATATTTTGGGTTTGAACAGCATGGCATCGAGTCTCCGGCACCGATCCGCCCAGGTAAGTACTCCTAACTTCTGTATGATTTATTTTTTTGTAGAAGGGTAGGAAGCATGGAACGTAGATAGTAATAAGTACTTTAAACCTTAGGATTAGTTTACCCCAACAAGGACATAAAACTTTAAAAGCCTAATTAAACAAACCTAGGACCAAGTCGCCGAGTTAGGGTGTGGTAACCTTGGTACGCATGTCTAGGATTGGATCCGGAAGAGCTTGGTACTTAAGCAGTCCTCGTGACTCACATCCTCTTCGCAGGAATCCTACCTGGTGCGTAGCTTCGGTTCACCCTAACCAAGAGGACTCGGTCATAGGCTAAACATAATAAATAAAACCCGAAAGGGATTAGCCATGTTTTCATGAAAACTCGAGTTTTAAAATTGTTTAAATACTCTCTAGATATTAGGAAAAATTTATTTTGGAAAAAAATCTTCAAAATATTCCCGGTTTACCAAAATTACCAAAATGCCCCTAGTGGCAAAATTACGAAAATGCCCTTGGTTTTAGAATTTTCGAATTACCCCAATTTCAATAAAATCTTCTCACTTTGCAAAAGTAGCCGAAAATCTTGTATTTCAAAATATATACACTGACTTTTGGAATTTACGAAATTACCCTTGATTGACAAATTACCAAAATACCCCTAGTTTCCAAAATTTTGCCTTATCTTTAATTTGAGAAATCTTTGAAAAGAACCCTCTAGTTTTGGGAAATTTCAAAATGTTCTGAATTACGAAAGTAAAAAAAAAAAACTTCTTCAATTTATTACGAAAATACCCCTGTAGGAAAATGACGAAAATACCCCTGGGATAGAAACGGACAAAAATGCCTGAAGAGTGAATAAGTAGGTATGAAAGGTATTAGGGAATGGATATTCCTCTCTGTGTGAACTAGGATAGCGAACTTAAAACTTTGTTTGATCGAAAGAATCCCTATTAAATTTTTCATAAAATTTCGTCGCGAATAATTAAGTGGAACAATTACTAATGCATAAAATTTCTTAATCAGATTAAAGCACGATAGTTAGAATGAGCTCTAGAGGACGTGGACGTCGTGGACGCGGAAGGGGAAGGATGACCGTGTCTGAACCCGTTAGGACGGGTCAAGGTTCTGAGAATGAAGTACCACAGCCACCACCACCTCCAACTTTTGGAGCAGAGGAGCAGGATCAGATGGGAGGTGAGGCAGTATCGCAAGCTGTGTTGAGAGTCCTTGAGTTGGTGGCTGGGGCTAGTGGAAATTTGGGAGCTCGGAAATCTGTTCCCGAGCGAATTCGGTCTAACGGAGCTGAGGTGTTCCGGGGTGTGTCGGGAGTGGCACCTAGTGCAGCAGAATACTGGTTGGAATAACAGAAAGGATCATGGATGGTCTTGACCTAACTAATGAGGAGAAGTTGAAAGGAGCAGTGTCGCTTCTGAAGGATGAAGCATATCAATGGTGGCTCACCGTAAGGGATGGAACGGTGGCAGTAAATCTCACGTGGGAATTCTTCAGGGAAGCTTACCAAAAGAAGTATATTGGAACTAGCTACGTAGACGCGCAGCGAAAGGCTTTCTTGATCCTGGTTCAAGGCAATAAGTCAGTGGCGGAATATGAGGCTGAGTTCCTCCGGTTGAGTAGGTATGCTCGTAGTATGGTGGGTACCGAGCATGAACGTTGTGTTAGATTTAAAGACGGGCTGAGAGATGAGCTGAGAATGATGATAGCTCCACAACAGGAACGAGAGTTTGCTGTTCTAGTAGAGAAATCAAAGGTTGCGGAGGGAGTAAGACAGTCCGTTAAGCGGAACCAAGAACGGAATTGGAATAAGAGGAGCTCTGAACCTTCAAGGTTCTCGGGTAATGAACAGAAAAGAACGAGGTTTGATGGGTCGGATCAAGCTGCTAGGCCTGCTGCTGCTACTAATCCTCAATGGCCGCCACGGTGTGATAAGTGTGGCAAGTTTCACAAGGGGGTGTGTTGGAATGGTAATCGAGGGTGCTTTGAGTGTAGATCGTTCGATCACCGTGTAAGGGATTGTCCCCGGAAGTTAGCTAAGAATCAGCCAGAGGGTCAGAACCGTGCTCAGGTTAGAAATGAAAGACCACCACAGAGGGGTCGAGGTGCAGCTAGAGGTAATGATAATGGTAACGGGCGTGGCCGAGGTGCTGAAGGTGCAGAGGTACGGCAACCAAGGTTGGTTTATGCAGTTGGCCGTCGTGAGGAGGAAGATGTGCCAGATGTGACAACGAGTAAGTTTCTTATGTTAGGAATACCTCTTTATTGTCTTATTCGTTATAGAGCTAGTTCGTGTTTGTGTTGATAGTGAAGTGGATGGAACCTTGAGTGTGAACTTTGGGACTGTACCTAGAAAGTATATTGGTTTTATTAAGATCAGAGTGCGCAGCAAGAGCGTAGTGTGGCGAGATAGAAGGTACGACTGTTAGCTAATTGGAAATTTCGAGGACGAAATTTCTTTAAGGAGGGTAGAATTGTAACATCCCAAAATTGGGCCTAGTAGGATTGGGCCGATTGGGAATTGGGCTTTAGGAAAATTAGAATATTATTTATTTTTGTGTTGGCTTGGATATGAATTTTGTGTGTTAGCATAGTCTTGTGAAGGCTAGATTTTAATTAGGAAGTTAGAACAAATTTTAGTATGGTTTATTTAATGAAGTGGAAGCACTTAAGTTAATTTAAGTGTATATTAAAGCATAAGAGGAGTTAGTGGCATAGTGGATAAGGAGTTTGAAGAGTTGCATGAGGTTAATGGTTCGAGTAGTAGGTATAGCATTTTTAAAGTTTATTTTTGTATGATAGCTTTAATGGACGGTCAAACATAATTATGATAGGTGGACTAATAATTTTTGGTAAGTTGAATTGTTGTTTAAGGAAAGCATGGATTAAGGGATAAGATTCATAAGGTTATGGAAAGATATCTTGAAGTTATGGTAAATTGAGGGGACAAAGGCTTGGTTTGTGGGAAGTGTTTTGGAAACAAATCCATGGCCTTTATGCCATGAACTTGGACGGCATTGTGGCTAAGGGGGGGTTTTTGGCCGAATATGCTAGTGTTGGTAAGGCTTAGGAATTGTTTTGGTCATTTCTTTCATTTGGTGCAAAAGTTGCAAAACAATTTTCTCTCAAACACTTTTCTTTTTGGCCGAATTCTACATTGTGGTAAGCCTAATACTTTTTGACCATTTCGTCATATTTGTTCAATATCTATTTCTCCTTTTCATCCTCTCAAAAACCAAAACTTGCTTTAACCTTTTTTTCTTCCATTCGTTTTGCTTAAACATCAAAAACCTCCTACACACTTTTCTTTGCCGAAACTCTATTTCTTTTCCTATTCTTTTCTTTTTGTCATATAGCCGAATATACTCCTTTGGGTGTGCCGAAACTCTCTTCCATTTAAAAGTATCTTGGCCGAATTTTAAAGGTGGTAAGGATTTATTTTAAGGGATTATTCTTTCGATTATTCTAAAGCCGAAGGCTATTATATTAATGGTTGTCGATTGTAGGAAAGTGAAGCAAATTCGCGTATCGGTTGCCGTAGTTAGTACTCAAAGGCATTAAGGTCAAGATATAGCATCGTAGATTGGCTTTTTGGGATCTAGGAATTACGATAGTAACAGGTGTGTAAGAACTCACTACACACTTTATTAATTTACATGGTTATTGTTGTTGTTATTCACCTATGTGGTAGTGATTTGCTTATGGCTAAGCATGGTTTCCGGGTAAGTCCCCTAACTTGTGATTTTTGATATATGATTTGCATGCCATCACATGATGAATAAATGCTACGGTATGATTTATGAAAATTGTTATAAAAGCATGTGATGGTGGGATTGATGAGAGGAGGGGGATGAATTATGGACTGTCGTCAGTGGTTTTGACCACAAGATGGGTTGGCCCCATCAGATTATTGTGACCTATGGTCATCAGTGGTTTTGACCACAACGAATGATTAATTGCGACTAAGTCCCAGTGGTTTGGTACCACCAGTGGTTTTGACCACATTTGATAAATTGTGACTCATGGTAATCAGTGGTTTTGACCACACGATGGGTTGGCCCCATCATCTGATTTGTGACTCTAAGTCATCAGTGGTTTTGACCACCAGTGGTTTTGACCACACGGGGTAGAAAAGGAGTATGGATGGTTAGGTTGGGTTGCATGTGCATGTTTATTAGTGACTTGTGTATGAGTTACTTTACCAGGTGGGGGATTACACACTGAGTCTTGGTGACTCACCCCTTTCCCTTAACATTTTTGCAGATGAGTAGATCGCGGAGGTGGGGCCGGATGGACTCAAGGTGGCCATGTAGTGAAAATCTTAATTAGATGGATTGGATTTTAGTTTATTTAATTTTAATGTTGGTTTTATTTTTGCTAAGTTGTAATAAGGCCTCCTAGGATTATTTTATTATTGTTGCATGTTTTGAATGCTTTGTTTAAACTATTCGATGATGTTAAAACGGATGCATATGTTTTCTCAAATTAAAAACAAAATGTTTTAAGGTACCATCGGGTAGATTTGAAATTTGTAAACAACTCGACTCAACAAATATTTTTTTAAATAAATTAAGTATGGTTTTTAACAAAGAAATTTTGATTTGAAAGGCATCTCAACAAATTTAAAAATCGGTCTTAAAATGGTTTTCAAAATGTTTTCTCTGTAGCAAACCAAATTCGGTCGTAATGTTTGGGCCGGGTTTGGGGTGTTACAGATGATAAAGTGGCCTATTTTCATAATTTTTTATTTTATTTAACATAATAATATACCTTTTACTATTTTACCCTTTATTATTTAACAGATAAAACATATGATATTAAGGCCATTAATGTCCATTATCCATCATAATGGTTTAATTGCCTCACAAGGCTACTACATTCAAAAGCCAACTCAATTAAGCACATTAACATATATAATGTCACTTTTACCTTTTTATGCGGTTTAATCATTTTCTCAAATTAAACATACAAACGGACAAATTAATTTACGAAACTTACGCACATGCTAAATCAAATATCATAGGCACAGAAAATAATATTAAAATATTTTTATGACTCAGATTTGTGGTCTCGAAATCACTATTCCGACTAGGGTCTAAACTGGACTGTTACAATTCTCCCCCTTAGGGTTTTTCATCCCCGAAAATCTTACCGTTAAACATATTCGGATATTGTTGTCTCATAGTGTCTTCGGGCTCTCACGTAGCCTCTTCCACTCCGTGCCGATGCCACAGTACTTTTACTAGCGAAATTTTCTTTTTTCACAATTCTTTCACTTTATTAGCTAAGATACATATCGATTATTCCTCATAAGTCATATCGGATAGGATTTCAATCTCAAACGGAGTAATCAAATGTAATGGATCGGATCTGTATCGACGAAGCATTGATATGTTAAATACATTATGTATCTTTTTCAACTCTGATGGCAACAATAACCTATACACAATAGGTCCAACACGCTCGATAATTTCATACGGTCCGATGAACCTTGGACTCAATTTGCCTTTATGTCCGAATCTGAGTAATTTCTTCCATGGAGATACTTTAAAAATACTTTATCACCGATTTCGAATTCAATGTCTTTTCTGTTCAAGACTACATAAGATTTCTGACGACCAGATGCTGCTTTCAGACTATCACGGATTACTTTCACTTTCTGTTCAGTGTCTTTTATCAAATCGACCCCGTGTATCTTACTTTCACTGAGCTCAGTCCAATACAGAGGTGTCCGACATTTATGTCTATACAAAGCTTCATAAGGTGCCATTTTGATGCTCAATTGAAAACTATTATTATATGCAAATTCAATCAATGGAAAATATTGTTCCCACGTACCATTAAACTCAAGGATGCAACATCTCAACATATTCTCGAGAATCTGAATAATCCATTCAGACTATCCATCCGTCTGCAGATGAAAAGCCATACTGAAATGCAATTTTGTACCTAAAGCTTCTTGCAATTTCTTCCAGAATCGTGATGTAAATCTTGGGTCTCTATCAGACACAATGGATAGCGGCACCCCGTGCAATCTCACAATTTCAGAAATGTAAAGCTCAGCTAATTTCTCAAATGAATAATCAGATTGTACCAGAATAAAATGAGCACATTTCGTCAATCGATCAACTACGACCCAAATTGCATCTTTCTTTCTCGGAGTCAAAGGTGATCCAGAAACAAAATCCATCGTCACTCTATCCCATTTCCACTCGGGAATCAGAATCGGTCGTAACAAACCAGATGGAACCTGATGTTCAGCTTTAACTTGCTGACAGACTAAACATTTTGAAACAAAATTCGAAATATCTCTTTTCATACGAGACCACCAATCGTGTTGCTTCAAATCATGATACATCTTTGTACTACCCGGATGAACAGATAGGCGACTATTATGAGCTTCTTTCAGAATTAACTACAATAACTTCAGATTTCTCGGAACACAAATTTGATCTCGAAATCTCAAGCAATCATCATCATCAACTTGAAATTCAGAATCAGAAATCAAATCACACTGAGCTCTTTCCGCTAACATTTCATTATCAACTTTCTGAGCATCACATATTTGTTGTAAAAACAACGCTTTCGCTTTTAATTCAGCTAAAACTGTACCATCATCAGACAAGTCTAAATGAGCATTCAAGCACATAATGCAAACAGTGATTTTTGGGTAAGTGCATCAGCAACAACATTTGCCTTACTTGGATGGTAATCTATCACAAGCTCGTAGTCTTTCAACAGCTCTAACCATCTTCTCTATCGCAGATTCAAGTCTTTCTGGGTCATCAGGTATTTCAAACTTTTATGATCTGAAAACACATGGCATTTCTCACCGAAAAGATAATGACGCCAAATCTTTAGGGCAAACACAATCGTAGCTAGCTCAAGATCGTGTGTCGGATAGTTCTTTTCATGTGGCTTCAATTGTCTCGAGGCATAAGCTATAACTTTTCCTTCCTGCATCAAAACACATCCCAAACCATTCAATGAAGCATCACTATAAATCACGAATTCTTTACCCGATTCTGGCTGTACCAAAACTGGAGCTTCAGTCAACAAAGTTTTCAACTGATTAAAGCTTTTCAGACATTTATCAGACCATTCAAATCTCACATCTTTCTGAAGCAATCTAGTCAATGGAGTAGCTATCATCGAGAATCCTTTTACAAACCAACGATAACAACTAGCGAGTCCTAGAAAGCTACGAACTCCAGACACATTCTTCGGAGGTTTCCATTCTAGAATAGCAGAAATCTTACTCAGATCAACTCGTATACCAGAGGCTGGTACAATATGTCCCAGAAAACTAACTTCTCGCAACCAAAATTCACATTTACTGAACTTTGCATACAATTGCTTATATCACAGAGTTTGCAAAACAATTCTTAGATGCTCAGCATGCTCAATATCATCACGTGAATAAATCAAGAAGTCGTCAATGAATACAACAACAAATTGATCTGAGTACGGTCTAAAAAATTCTGTTCATCAAATCCATAAAAACAGCAGGAGCATTTGTTAGTCCGAAAGGCATAACTAAAAACTCATAATGCTCGTACTTCGTTCTGAAAGCAGTTTTCAGAATATTAGAATCTTTTACTCGCAACTGATAGTATCCTGATCTCAGATCTATCCTTGAAAACACAGTGGCTCCTTTAAGCAGATCAAATAAATCATCAACATTGGGCAGAGGATATTTGTTCTTTATAGTCACCTTGTTCAACTGTCGGTAATCAATGCACATTCTGATCGTGCCATCTTTCTTTTTCACAAACAGAACAGGAGCATCCCAAGGTGAGAAACTCGGTCTTGCAAACCCTCTATCTGTCAATTCTTGTAGCTGTGACTTCAATTCTTTCAGCTCTGTTGGTGCCATTCTATATGGAGCTATCGAAATAGGAGTCGTTCCCGGTAACAAATCAATACCAAATTCAACTTCACGTATCAGAGGTAATCCCGATAATTCTTCTAGGAACACATCAGGAAATTCAAAGACAACTGGCACTGATTCAACTTTCCTTTCAGTTACTTTTGAGTCAATCACATAAGAAAAATAAGCTTCATAATCCTTTCTCAAATAATTCTGAGCTTTTAACACATATATTACAGCAGTAACCCATTCAAATCATTAGACTCAATTCGAACTATATCATCATTATGACATCTCAAATGAATGGTCTTTCCTTTGCAATTCACAACAGCATCTTTCAATGTCAACCAGTTCATACCCAAAATTATATCGAACTCATCAAAGGGTAATAGCATCAGATCAGCAGGAAAACAAACATCTCGAAACATCAACAGACAGTTCTTACATACTTTGTCAACCAGGACACTTTTACCTAAGGGGTTCGATACTCTAAAAACAAATTCAGTAGACTCTACAGGCGAAGTGTTACTGGATACTAAGTTCATGCATATATACGAATGTGTAGAACCTGGGTCTATCAATGCAATCACAGAAGTATCATAAAGAGTAAATGTACCCGTTATAACAACCAGAGATAAAGCTTCCTCATGAGCTCGGATGGCATATGCTCTGGCAGGCGCTCTAGCTTCAGATCTCGCAACAGTGTCTTTCGTATTTCTCTGACTACCACTGACATTTCTTGCATTTTAGGAAGGTTTACCTCTCGCTGAAACATTATCAGATCTCAGATTCTGAACAATCTCTTGCTTAACAGACTTTGGGCAATCACGGATGAAATGATCTAATGATCCACATCTGAAACAAGCTCGATCATTCAATCTACAACTTCTCGGATGCCTTTTACCATAATGCTTACATTCAGGTCACTCAGATCGGACATTTCCAACACTGGCCATTGAAGTAGTAGGAGTTTTAGAATTTGACTGTGATCTAGCTCGATCTCTCGGATTCGACTGTCCCACATTAGTTCTAGAACGACTATGCTCATCTCCGAATTTCTTTGAAGTAGACTGAAATGATTTGCTCGCAAATATCTTTCTCGCATATCTGACTTCAGACTCAGCTTTTCTTTTGTCTTTCCCGAGTGCCTCAGCTTTGCACGCTCGACCAACAATCACACAGCGAACTCTTTTATTTCCAAAATCCCAACAAGCAAACGAATATCATCATTTAATCCATCTTCAAATATTTTGCACACTACTGCCTTGGTCGATACACATTCCCCAACATACTGACTTAATCTCATGAACTCTATAACACCCTGAATTTGGCCCTAGTAGGATTGGGCCTTGTCCGTGGGAGCCACTAGGAGGCAACTGATTGTTGTTTTTTGCGATGTCAAAGTCTTAAAATTTATATAAAGAATGATCAAACCTGGAAACTAACTATGACAATGATTTGAGGCAAGCGCACCTATCGAACAGTAGTATAGTTAAGGCAAGATTGGATTGTCGAACCCAAAGGAACCAAAAGTACTAATACTAACTTTCTTTTTATTATTTAGCCTAAGAATTAAAGGATTTTTTATCTAATCTAAAATTAAGTAACAACTAAGCTAATGATGCAAAGACAAAGAGAATGAATTGGGAAAAATAACTCAGGGAAAAACCAATTGATTAAGACAATGCCCGAGGAAGAATCCACCTAGACTTCACTTGTTATCTAACTCTGAACCAGACGATTTATTCACTTGACTTGATCTGTAAGATTCCCTAATTTATATTAATCCCTCTCTCGAGGCGACTAACGTCTAACCCTAGGTTGATTAATTGAAATCTCTTTCTAATTAAAACCACTAGAATTGCATTAACTCGATCTATGGACTCCCATATTAGGTTTCACCCTAATCCGGAAAAATCTCGTCACCCTATCTCTAGGCATGCGATCAACTCCGCTTAATTATGCTAGATCTACTCTTAGGCAGGGGCTTTTGCTCCTCCACCTAAGCACATCATACTTGAATTAATATCCCGAAAATATCAACACAGGAATTAAGAACACATAATTAATAACAAGCCAAATATTTATCATATAGTTCAGCAACCCATAACAAGATTCATCTTAGGTTTCATCCCCCTCATGTGTATGAGGGTTTAGTTCATAACAATAAAAGAGAACATCTCAGAAGAAAAGATAAAACAAAACATAAGAAATCCCTAAAACCCCTGAAGGAATTGAGGGAGAGATCATTCGTCTTGAGTATGATTCTGGCTTCTTGAGATGAATCAACTGGCTATCTTCGAGTAAATCCCCACAAATTTGCCATCTTTGGCCTAGCTAGACGCCCACTGACTAAAGCCTTGGGTTCCCCCTGACAAAAGCCCTAGTAGAAGGCTTTTGCCAAACTCCCTGCTTAAGTTGCCCCCTAGGGTGTTTATATAAGCTTTGAGATGCCTTACTTGGCCCCTAAGTATCCTAATTCAAGTAGAATTCCTCCTAGGGTGTTTAAATAGGCTTTGGAATGTGTTTCTTTGCCTTCAAGTATCTTATTCTGAGTAATATCCCTCTTGGCCGCGGCAAGGACACGCCCATGGCATACGCCCGTGTGAATCGTGGTCAGGCCGTGTTCGAGTCTGTTGATGAGGCACGGCCGTGTGGTCTTGGGCCCAGGCCGTGTGGATTTCGTGGTATGGCCCATTTACTCTGTTTTGGGCCTGTTTTTCGTTCTTTTCATCAGCCGGTGCTCTTCTGAGTAAAAAACATGAAAACAAAGGATTAAGAGCACCAAATTACATAATTCAAGGCTTAAATCATCCAAAAGCATGCTAAATGTGGGCTTAAAATATGTTACTTTTACGGTTTATCAAATACCCCCACACTTAAGCTTTTGCTTGTCCTCAAGCAAAATTCTCAAGTCACCATTAAAACAAAACTTCCCTGATTCATAATATTCATTAATAATGTTTCGTCATAAATTAAAGATAATTCATACATGGATAATGCAACTCAAAGGGTCCTAAAGATTCAAACAATCAAAGTCTTACATTTATAGCCCGAAAACGTTAGGTGTTTCCCCTTACCTAATTAATTGCCTTTGATTCAAAATTGACAAGGGTTGACATCCTCACTAAAGATTCATTCAAATCACTCAAAGTGTTTAAGGTTTAAAATTAAGCACTCAAAAGTCGAACATGAAGAGTTAATCCCATAGGCTTGCATGAAAATCAAATCTCCACCACTATAATATGAGATGATACACAAATCAAAAGGCCTTTAATAGGGTTGTAACGGGGCTTGGATTAAAGTTGTGGATAAAGGCTGAATTAGTGGGTTAGAATCAAGATTGACTTGACAAATCACCTGAGTAGAGATATCGAACTGATAATAATTACATAAATAATATTCTGATATGAGCTTCTTCTTTAATAATTGGAATTTAACGTATAAGCTCGCCTAATCACAAAACTAATAGTGAATATTCTTCGATTTTTTTAAGAACAAGTCAAATACATAATAAATGATAAATTCAACTACTGAAATAAAATAATTAGGCAACCGATCAAACCAAATCTCGACAGAAAGGGTAGTCAAGGAATGGTGATAATAAATACAAAGGTTTTGAGTTAATATTAGTAGGTGAGTCAATAAAAAATGGTTGTTAGGATTAAACGAGGTTCACTAGGGGTTAATTATGAAGGTAGGCTTTTAGTGGAGTAAGTGGGTTAAATCCTAAGTGCCTTTATCATCTCTGTATATCAAATCAAAGGTGTGGTCTTGACATGTATAATCGAAGCAAGTTCTAGAATAACGAATCAATGTTGACACACTCACAATCAAAAATTGAGAACGAAAGAATGTATGCTCTTATAAGGCTCTAAATCTCACAAAAATTATGGGTTTTTGATGTCAACCTCGTAAATTTCAAACTTCAAGGTAACATTTAGATCCAGGTAGACAACCTAAATTTTTTTTAATTTTGAAAAATAGACTTATCATGCTTGATTCTCTAGTATCCTTCAAATTTAATCATCAATGCACAATTATCAATGACTTAATCCAAAACATATCAATAAAGATCATAAATTAGGGAAATTTCATTCTAATCATAATATGAGAAACTTACTTTAGAACAAGGCATAATTCAGGGATTTTCAAATAATACTATAGTTAACCCCCTCACACTTAAGATGTACATTGCCCTCAATGTACAAAGATAGGTAATATCAAAATAATCATAAAATCATAAGATAGGGGGAGAAGTGAAACTTCCTGAATTTTGAATGAAGTCAATGAAAAGAAATCGGATAAGATTGGAGGTGAACATGGGGAAGTGCCTCGAATTGTTTAAATTTGAATCCTCGAAGCAGCCGGCATGATTTTATTGTATCCTAAGCTAAATTTAAATGGTACGAAGAATAAGAAGAAAATAATAAAGAAAATAAAAATAAAAATAAAAGTAAATAATGGAAAATGAAAGAAGAAAGACAACTAGAAAAGAGAAAATAAGGGGGGGGCTTTAAATAGAGATGCAACCCATGTTTTGGGGAAAATTTTGTCCTGTTGCCACACGTCTATGGCCACACCCTTTTACCTACTTGTGGTGCCCAGACGGCCACGGCCACGGCCACGGCCATGTGCAAGGCCGTGTGGGTATGGAAACCTACGCCTAAATACGAAAAGAAATAAAACGAAACTAGTTAGTAGAGTTAGTGCTCAGGTTGCCTCCTGAGAAGCGCTCGTTTAAAGTCTTGAGCTAGACTTACCTCTCATTCGCATAATCATGGTGGTTTGAGAAGGTGAAAATCCTTTCTCATGCGATCAATTCGGTTATTGATATAAAGTTTAAGTCGAGTAGTGTTTACCTTAAAGGTGCTAATTTTAGGACTAGTTACCTCGACTGTTCCATCTGGGAGGATTTTGAGTACCTGATCTCCTATCTTAAGCTGGGTTGTCCCATCATTAAGTTCATCATGGAGCTGCCTCATTTTTGCTTCGTGTGTTTTTAGTCTCTCCTTGAAGTGTGTCTTCCATTCGTCTAGTTCATCGATCCAAAGTCTTCGTTCCTCATGAATTTCTTCTTTATCGACATAAGGTCTAGGATCTGGCATCTGCGAAAGAGGTTCAAGAAACGGTAAGTTAATATGAATTTTTTTTGGAAGTTTAAGAGACTTACAGAATTGTTCCTCTGTGTGGTATTTCTTTATCGTATTGTGGCATGGCACACGGGGTTGGTATTCTGTAATTACCGAGTTTGGTAAATCCTGGCTTACCTCAACCTTACCTCCACTTACCATAGGCTCTTGCCTTGGGTCAGATTCCACTAACCTTTCACTGTCATGAGCTGTTACGGCTTGAATTTGCTCTTTTGGGTTAGTTTCAATGTTGCTTGGCAAGCTTTCTTGTAGTTGCTCTGAGATCAGCTTAGTAAGCCGACCTAACTGATCTTCGATCCCTTGAATCGATGCTTCTTGATTTTTGAGTGCTATTTCGGTGTTTTGGAAACATGTTTCTATATTTTGGAAACGTGTTTCTGAGACTGCTATGAATTTTTTCAGCATCTCTTCAAGGTTCGACTCCTCTTCTTATTGGTGAGGTGGTTGTTGAAAACCTGGAGGAAATTCCGGTATTTGGCTACTTTGATCATCCCACGAGAAATTGGGATGGTACCTCCAACCTGCATTATAAGTGTTACCATAAAAATTATTTTGAGGTCTAGGATAGTTACCTATATAGTGAGCTTGCTCATTTTCCATGCCATATCGTAGGGTGGGTACTCAGGATTCGCCACGCCTCCTAGATTCGAGTCATATAGCATTATTGGGTGTACCTGCGAGAGACTATACAAATCATCAATCTTTTTATTCATCATCTCTACCTGATTAAATAACCTGTTGACCACGTCGAGGTTGAAGACACTGGCTGCTTTAGTAGGAATTGTCCTCATGACTTGCCACTGATAATTATTCAGTGCCATCTTCTCTATAGACTAAAATTATCTACCAAAAACAAATAGAGGAAAAATTAGTAATGAAAAAA
Source organism: Gossypium australe (assembly GCA_005393395.2). Classification (NCBI taxonomy): domain Eukaryota; kingdom Viridiplantae; phylum Streptophyta; class Magnoliopsida; order Malvales; family Malvaceae; genus Gossypium; species Gossypium australe. Next base: position 48,816,308 of record CM016614.1, read on the forward strand.
AAAAGAACAAAATAAAAATAAATTGCAAAAAATAAAAAAAAATGGCTAAAGTAACAAAAATTAAGCGTTCTTAATATTTCAGTTCCCCGGCAACGGCGCCAAAAACTTGATCGTTGTATTTTGCGACGTCAAAGTCTTAAAATTTATATAAAGAATGATCGAACCTGGAAACTAACTATGACAACGATTTGAGGCAAGCACACCTATCAAACAGTAGTATAGTTAAGGCAAGACTGGATTGTCGAACCCAAAGGAACCAAAAGTACTAATACTAACTTTCTTTTTATTATTTACCCTAAGAATTAAAGGAATTTTTATCTAATCTAAAATTAACTAACAACTAAGCTAAAGATGCAAAGACAAAGAGAATGAATTGGGGAAAATAAATCTGGGAAAAACCAATTGATTTAGACGATACTCGAGGAAGAATCCACCTAGACTTCACTTGTTATCTAACTCTGAACCAGACGATTTATTCACTTGACTTGATCCGTAAGATTCCCTAATTTATATTAATCCCTCTCTCGAGGCGACTAACGTCTAACCCTAGGTTGATTAATTGAAATCTCTTTCTAATTAAAACCCCTAGAATTGCATTAACTCGATCTATGGACTCCCATATTAGGTTTCACCCTAATCCGGAAAAATCTCGTCACCCTATATCTAGGTGTGCGATCAACTCTGCTTAATTATGCTAGATCTACTCCTAGGCAGGGACTTTTGGTCCTCCACCTAAGCATATCATACTTTAATTAATATCCCGAAAATATCAACACAAGAATTAAGAACACATAATTAAGATCAAGTCAAATATTTATCATATAGTTTAGCAAACGATAACAAGATTCCTCTTAGGTTTCATCCCCCTCAGGTATCTGAGGGTTTAGTTCATAACAATAAAAGAGAACATCTCAGAAGAAAAGATAAAATAAAACATAAGAAATCCCTAAAACCCCCTGAAGGAATTGAGGGAGAGATCCTCCGTCTTGAGTATGATTCTGGCTTCTTGAGATGAATCAACTGGCTATCTTCGAGTAAATCCCCACAAATCTGCCTTCTTTGGCCTAGTTGGACACCCTCTGATTAAAGCCTTGGGTTCCCCTCGACAAAAGGCCTGGCTGAAGGCTTCTGTTGAACTCCCCGCTAAAGTTGCCCCCTAGGGTGTTTATATAAGCTTTGAGATGCCTTACTTGGCCCCTAAGTATCCTAATTCGAGTAGAATTCCTCCTAGGGTGTTTAAATAGGCTTTGGAATGTGTTTCTTTGCCTCGAAGTATCTTATTCCGAGTAAAACTCCTCTTGGCCGCGATAGGGACACGCCCATGGCACACGCCCGTGTGAATCATGGTCAGGCCGTGTTCGAGTCTGTTGATAAGGCACGACAATGTGGTCTTGGGCCTAGGCTGTGTGGATTTCGTGATATGGACCATTTTCTCCGTTTTAGGCCCGTTTTCCGTTCTTTTCATCATCTAGGGCTCTTCTGAGTATAAAACATGAAAACAAAGGATTAAGAGCACCAAATTACATAATTCAAGGCTTAAATCATCCAAAAGCATTGTAAATGTGGGCTTAAAATATGCTACTTTTACGGTTTATCAGCTACACATAAAAGTTTATGTGTGCAAGAATTATCACAATTGATTGTTTGCTTTGATGGTTAAGTGATTTATGAGTGATTTGGAGTGTCTGAGAAGTCTTGGGTTCAAACCTGGGCTTTAGCAAAATTTTTTTAAGTGAATAAAACCCCTATCTTTGGTTAGTAAGGTTATAAATAAAATTTGGTAAAGTATGACGCAAAGAGCCTGCTGGTCTAGTGGATAATGGCCTGTGGAGTGTGCTATTTGGTTTGAGGTTCGAATCCCTACTTGTGCAAATAGGGATTATTTTTGCTGGTGGCCTTGGGAGGAAGTTGTGTTTGATCAAAACACCAAGAGTTTGAACAGATTTGAATGGGGTGGTTGTTAGCCGAATTTAATGAGATGGATGGGAGGAAATTAAGGAGAAAATCAAGCAAGTTCAAATTTGGAGAAGAGTCTTGCCGGGTTCGAACTCTGGCACTTAGTGTTTCGGTTGCAAAGGGGTGTTGGGGGGAAATTTAATGTGTGGAAGGCTGAACGAAATTGGGGGAGTTCTTTTGGGGTAAAATTTGGCTAGGTATTGATAATTGGTCATTCTTATTTCGGGATTTTGCCAAGTTGTGGTTTTGCTCTCCATTTTCATGCTTTGCTTGATCAACTTCTTCTCTCTCCCTTTCTTTTCTACTCTTGAATATTATTGGTACTTTGCCTTTACTCACATTTAGTTTTGTGTAACCGAACATTTTCCTCCCTTGTAGCTGAATATTGTTTTGCTCCAACAATCTTTTCCCTAGTCCTTCATTGCCAATTTTTTTCTACTCTCCCTCTCTTTCTCTCTCGATCCTATCCTATTTTCCCTTTCATTCAATCGGTTTTTGTTGGCTAAATATCAATCGGTAAGTCTTTATCTTTCTATTTTTCGTCTTCGCTTCTATTTTTCTCTAATGCCGATTCTTATCTTCGTTTTTTTCTTTCCCTTGGTTATAGTGTTCATTCAGGTTTAAGTACTCCTCGAGGAGTGAAGGAGTTCTCTAGCACTGCAGATACAATTGGAACCTTTTTGCTCGTTCTTGACTGAAGGTAATCCTATTCGTTGTGATTGATCCGAACTAGATTATGTTGGCTTGGGTTGGTATTGGCTGAATGCCTTTTTCTCACTTTAGGATTTGCGTTTTCCATAGGCCAATATATGTGGATTCAAACCACAAGTTTAAGCAACATGAGTAATGAATCCGCTTAATGTGCAGATAACTATCAAGGAGGTTGTTAGCAATCTTTCTCAGCGTTTTGGGTGGGCTGAGATCACACTCAGTCAGTCAAGGTCTGTGGTCGTGGACTTCGACAGGTTTCGTAAACAAGGTGTGTACACATACCACCCAAACTATAGATTGAAAAATGTCAGAATGCCGGAATGCCGAAAAGCCAAAAGTACGACATCAGTTGCCATACGAGCGCGCGAACACACATGTGGAGAATCCAACACGATAGTAGATGCCACCATGAGCGCTATCACAGGCTTAGGTCGTTTTGGGCCGCGTTGGGGCCGAAATGGGGGGTGTGGGCCCAATAAGCCTGTGGGCCCCACACAAATTAAATGTGCATATTGTGGTAAATGTTAGACCAAGCCGTGTAGTCCACATGGCTAGGGTCGTTTTTAGGCAATGGGTCGTGTGGGCCCACTGGGCTGGTGGGCCCCACACGGATAAAATGCATGTTATATAGTTTCTATTGGTTTGAACTGTACTGTTCGTATAAACGAGACTATCTCTGGGCTAATTGGGCCACACGAGCGTGTGGGCCCACTTGGACCGAGTAATGGGCCTTAGGCCCATTTACACCATTGTGATTGTGTACGTTACTTAAGTCGCTCGAGGAGACGATGGACCTTCTGTTGGGTCGCTAAGACCCCGATTTAGGAAATTATCGAAACACCCCCAATTTGCAAAATTACCTAAATACTCCTCATGGGTAAAATGTCTGTTTTGACTCAATAGGATATATGGATGACTATGTATGCCATGAGATGATTTGTATATGTATATTTATTCTGTCTACATGCATGATAAAATTTAATAGCATGCCACTGGTGTATGTTACATAACATGGGGTTGGGTTATGTGATTGGAGGAAGTATTCTATTCTGGTAGCACTGCTGCATATCTCTGATGGCTATTAGCCTACCATTCTGGCAGCTCTGCTGCAAGTTCTATTTAGTGTCGCATCGGTACTCTTATGTGGTGTGTAGGGATGGGTGGGTTGATACTATATCCCCACATGATGTGTATGGTTGGACAGAGCTGGTGTGTAGAGGCTGGATGGATAGGGTTTTTGCATGCTTGATTATTCTGATTCTATTTTGTTTAGGGTTAAGGCCCACACTACATTTGTTCTATAATGGGCTTACACCCAGTTGGACACTACTTCTGAGATGGGCCCAGGCCCAAATTGTTCTGATTGATCGCTGTTTTTATTTGGGGTGCACACTGAGTTTTCACAAACTCACCCAATTGTTTAACTGTGCAGGTAATCCCCATACATAGACGGTTCAGAGCTGCGAGGGACTTGGAGATGGCCACACATTTAAACTTGCTTTGGATTTTATTTACCTTATTTATTATTTTTGGGTTGTAATAAGGCCTTTCTCATTTCTGGGTTTTAAATTTGGGATCTTATTTATAGGTTTATAATTGCTAGAAGTAAAACACCAAAACAACAACTATTTTTCAAAACATCACGTTTCCGCAATAGTTTTAAATTAAGCTTTCACAACAAATAAAGTTTTAAAGGTAGCAACGTTTTACAAGAGAATGACTTTTAATAAACCTCGTTTTAAAAACAAGCAAACAAAATCTGAGGTTTTAAATACCGAAAAGTTCTAATTGTAAGAAGGGTTGTTCAATGAAAACCTGGGTTTCAAAAAAATACTCCAATGGGACACGCCGGATTCGGGCCTAACTTCTAGTCCAGGTTTGGGGTGTTACAAACTCTCTTTCATACTCAGTGACAGACATGCGACCCTATTTCAACTCTAGAAATTCCTATCTTTTCTAATCAATAAATCTCTGACTGATATATTTCTTTCGGAACTCAGACTGAAAGAAATCCCAAGTGACCCGTTCTTTCGGAACAACTGAAATCAAGGTCTTCCACCACTGATAGGCTGCATCTCGTAACAAAGAAATAACGCACTTTATACATTCTTCAAGAGTCAATGACATCTTATCAAATACTCAGATAATGTTCTCTAGCCAAAACTCAGCTTTCTTGGCATCATCATCATTGGTGGCCCTAAACTCTTTAGCCTCATACTTGCAGATCTTATCAACAGGAGGTTTGTTCAACAGATTCAAGTTCACAATCGGAGGCACAAGTGAAGGCTGAGGGGGAGCCGGATTAGTTCTAAAATATTGAGTGAACCGCTCATTCATCATTTGAAAGAAAGCTTGTTTAGCCACTCCCTCTTGACTGCTAGTAGCCGGTCTCGAATTAGATGGCATTGTCCCTTGAGTGGGAGCAGGCGCATTAGTTTCAACATTGTCAGCTACGACTCTTTCAGGATCCATTTACTATACGAAAACACATTTTACACTTCACGATTCATCACACTATCACATTTGATAAATATGGCATATATAGCTAGACTCTCGCACGCTACGTTAGTCCGAGAATCGACTAAACCGTAGCTCTGATACTAATCAAATGTAACACCCCTAACCTGTAACCATTGCCAATTTAGGGTTAAGAGGCATTACCAGAAAATCAGAAACTTTTAAGGACATTTCATAACATAATCTGACCAATCACATCAAAGTGTCCCTTAAATAGGTCTACGAGACCTTAATCATGCTTTAGAAAGGGGCCGGGACTAAACCGAACACATGTGGAAATTTTCAGAAATTTAAAATTTTTTCTAAGTTACAGAGGTCACACGCCCGTATGGGCAGGCCGTGTGCCTTCCACGGCCTCAGACACGCCCGTGTGCCTCACCTGTCGTCGACACTGACTTGCACCACACGGCCAGTCACACGCCCGTGTGTCCAGCCCGTGGTCGCTGCTGACTTGATCCACACGGCCAGTCAGACGCCCGTGTGTCTTTCCCATAGTTGATTCTGACTTGTTTTAAATTGCAACATCGAAGGACACGGTCGAGACACACGCCCGTGTGCTCAACAGTGTGGACAATTAGAGGCCATTTTCAAGGCCAAAATGCCACCCACACTTGGGTCATCCCTACAAACACATGCAATCAACATGATCATTTCTACTCAATTATGAGCCTAACAACCATACTTTTCCTAAGCATTCAAAATCACCTTTAACACAACATCTCATACTGCAATTAGCTCAATCAATTCATAATCATTTTCAAGTATAATTCATCACAAACATACCATTTCCTTATAACAACCATTCATCCAATATATGCTTACCATGCATAAATGAACTTACCATTATTTTGACCCTTTCTTAACCATAGAACCATACCAAAACCAGGCAACATATAACATGACTTTTCATTCATAACACAACCATTTATCTAGCCATATCACATGGCCATGTACATATATCAACATATCCCACAACAACTAGCCTATACATGCCATATTTAGCTATAAACACATTCAAAAGTACCAAAGTAAAGTTTGATAGTGTGGTTATGATCCTCGACGATTCTTGAGCCTTTCGTAGCTTTGATGATCTGTAAAACAGAGTAAACACACACAAAGTAAGCTTTCTAAAAGCTTAGTAAGCCATATACAAATAAACATAACATAAATGTACATAATCATATTGATACAATGTCATTAATATTTCTCATTTGCAATTTCATAACATGTTCTTTGGCTCATTTGTTTATCCATAGAATGCCAACATATCACATCTCAAAGCTTCACTTATGCCCATAACACATTCAAGCATATACCAGATATTATCTCATCAAATCCATACACATATTCACTTTGGTAAGTTCATATATATATACACTTACCTTTCATACACATACATAGTGTACCTTTCAAAAGTACCTGGCTCGTTTATACATTTCTCGTAATCTCTCATTTCTCATATTTTCCTGTTGAATAGTTCGGAATCAAATAGGAAGCTCGGAATACTTAGAATGGTCATACAATGCCAACGTCCCAGATGTGGTCTTACTTGTAACCAAATAACGATGCCACTGTACCAGACAGGGTCTTACACGAATCAATACGATGCCAATGTTCCAGACATGGTCTTACACGTAAATCTCAGATTGATGCCAACCTCGCAGACATGGTTTTACACGATATCTCAATTGGACACCTATGTCATGACATACGCCCTCCTATCTATTCCTAGGTTCGTACAGGACTTTTTCGGATGTTGACACCATGTCGATACTATTTCGGATTTTTATGGACTCATCATATTGTACACATTCATCAATATGAATTTTCATATGAACATACATATATCAATGTAAATACATTTATTTGTATATAGACTTACCTTGGATTCGGATAAACGGAAACGAACTCGGCTACTAAATCACTTTCGACTTTCCGTGATCTAAATCTATTTTCTTCGGTTCTTGATCTATACATATTCAAATTTAACTCATTTATTCACTAATTCATTCAATTCAATCCAAAAACACATATTTAGGGTAATTTAAAAATTAGCCCTCACATTTTAACATTTTGACATTTTAGTCCCTATTTCACAAAATCACAAAATACACAAAATCTCAATACACCCATGCTTAGCTGAATTCTCTATAGGTCCCCAGCAACCCATATTTTTCATTTATTTCACAATTCAGTCCCTCAAAATATTATTTTTTCAATTTAATCCAAATTACTCAAAATCACCAAAAACTCAAAGACAAACTATGTTAATCTAACACATATATTTCATATTTCATCATAAAACTTCACAAAGCTCATGAATTCATCCATGGCACATTTCAATTTCGTCATCAATTCACAAAATTTAAGCATGGGTTTTGTAGAGCACAAAGCAACGATTACAAATACGTAGAAATTATCAAAAATCGAGCGAAAACTGATCGTTGTTTTATGCGATATCAAAGTCTTAAAATTTATGTAAAGAATGATCGAAACTGGAAACTAACTATGACAACGATGTGAGGCAAGCGCACCTATCGAACAATAGTATAGTTAAGGCAAGACCGGATTTTCGAACCCAAAGGAACCAAAAGTACTAATACTAACTCTCTTTTTATTATTTAGCCTAAGAATTAAATGAATTTTTATCTAATCTAAAATTAACTAACAACTAAATTGAAGACTCTAAGAGAAAGAACAATGAAATTGGGAAAATAACTTTGAGGAAAAACCAATTGATTTAGACGATACCCAAGGAAGAATCTACCTAGACTTCACTTGTTACCTAACTCTGAACCAGACGGTTTATTCATTTGACTTGATCCGTAGGATTCCCTAACGTATATTAATCCCTCTCTCGAGGCAACTAACGTCTAACCCTAGGTTGATTAATTGAAATCTCTTTCTAATTAAAACCCCTAGAATTGCATTAACTTGATCTATGGACTCCCATATTAGGTTTCACCCTAATCCGACAAAATCTCGTCACCCTATCTCTAGGCATGCGATCAACTCCGCTTAATTATGCTAGATCTACTCTTAGGCAGGGACTTTTGCTCCTCCACTTAAGCACATCACACTGAATTAATATCCCGAAAATATCAACATAAGAATTAAGAACACATAATTAAGATCAAGTCAAATATTTATCATATAGTTCAGCAAACGATAACAAGATTCATCTTAGGTTTCATCCCCCTCAGGTATCTGAGGGTTTAGTTCATAACAATAAAAGAAAACATCTCAGAAGAAAAGATAAAACGAAACATAAGAAATCCCTAAAACCCCCTGAAGGAATTGAAAGGGATATCCTCCATCTTGAGTATAATTCCGGCTTCTTGAGATGAATCAACTGGCTATCTTCGCGTAAATCCCTACAACTCTGCCCTCTTTGGCCTGGCTGGACGCCCACTGACTAAAGCCTTGGGTTCCTCCCTTTTAGGTTATACTTAGAGTGTTTGTATAGGCTTCTGAATGTGTTTCTTCTCCCCTAAGTATCCTAATCCGTGTGAAATTTCTCTTACTCACGGCAGGGACACGCCCATGGCACACGCCCGTGTAAGTCGTGGCCAGGCCGTGCTCGAGGCTGTTGAATGAAGCATGGCCGTGTGGTTTTGGGCCCAGGCCGTGTGGATTTCGTGATATGGCCCATTTACTCCGTTTTGGGCCCGTTTCTCGCTCTTTTCATCCTTTGGTGCTCTCCTGGGTATAAAACATGAAAACAAAGGATTAAGAGCACCAAATTACACAATTCAAGGCTTAAGTCATCTAAATGTGGGCCTAAAATATGTTACTTTTACGATTTATCAAATAAGTGTCGAATATCATGAAAGCTTAAAAACTTCTTTTTCTTTCAACAATCGATGCAAACAAAGATGATAAAATGGCCTATTTTCATGCTTTTTATTTTATTTAACATAATAATATACCTTTTACTATTTTACCCTTATTATTTAACATATAAAACTTATGATATTAAGGCCATTAATGTCCATTATCCATCATAATGGTTTAATTGGCTCATAAGGCTACTACATTGAAAAGCTAACTCAATTAAGCACATTAACATATATAATGTCACTTTTACTTTTAATGCGATTTAATCCTTTTCCCAGATTAAACATACAAACGGACAAATTAATTTACGAAACTTTCACACATGCTAAATCACATATCATAGGCACAAAAAATAATATTAAAGTATTTTTATGACTCAGATTTGTGGTCCCGAAACCACTATTCCGACTAGGGTCTAAATCAGACTGTTACAGTTTTTATACGCGTAGTGTAAGGCGTTATGATTTGATAAATGCCCGAGCAGAACCCGTAAAAGGAAAGACCCTAATGGTGGAGCAAAAGAAGGAAAAAGCAGCCAGACTTGAGCCGCTTGTTTATGAGCCAGTAAAAGAGGAGGAGGTCAAGGAATTCCTGAAGTTTTTAAAGCACAGCGAGTATAGTGTTGTGGAACAGTTGCATAAACAACCAGCTCGCATATCAATACTAGCTTTACTCTTGAGTTCGGAGGTACACCGGAGTGCATTGATGAAAGTGCTGAACGAGACGTACGTGGCCAATGATATCTATGTCAATAAACTGGATTGGCTGGTTAATAACATAAGTGCCGATAACTTCATCTTCTTCAATGATGATGAAATACCACCAGGGGGTATGGGATCCACTAAAGCTCTGCACATCACTACCAGATGCAAAGGGTACACATTGCCAGGGGTCCTGATCAACAATGGATCGGCACTGAACGTATTGCTCCTATCCACACTTAATATGTTACCCGTGGATAGCTCCCACATGAAGGTATGCCAGAATATAGTGAGCGCGTTTGATGGCACAGAAAGGGGGGTCATAGGAAGAATCAAAATACCTCTGTTGATTGGCTCAACTACCTATGAGGTGGACTTTCTAGTAATGGATATCAAGCCCTCCTACAATTGCTTATTGGGAAGACCTTGGATACATTCGGTAGGGGCAGTGCCTTCGTCACTACATCAGAAGTTAAAACTAGTATCAGAAGGTCGGTTGGTGACAATAAACGCTGAAGAAGATATTATCGTGGCCGTAACTAGTGATGCGCCTTACTTGGGGGCAAATGATGAGGCAATTGAATGTTCTTACTGGTCTTTGGAGTTTGTGAATGCCACATTCATTACTGAGGGAAACAGGATTCCAACGCCAAAAATATCCAAGGCTACCAGGATGAGATTACAGCTGACAGTAGGAAAGGGAGCTCTACCAGGAAAAGGACTGGGAGACATCCTTAGGGAAGAGTTGAGGCTCCAATGCTGAAGGACAAGCATGATCGCTTTGGCTTAGGGTACAGGCCAGATGCGGGACAAAGAAAAAAGGAACTAGAAAAGAGTCAAGAAAGAAGAAGGGCACGCGTGAGTGGGGAAGAAATTAAATGGGAACCAATGATATTCCCCCACATATACAAAACTTTCATATCGGGAGGGATTATTCATCTCGAGCGAAGGACGCCAAGGAAAGAAAGTGTTGAAGAAATGTTGGGAAATGTTCACATCAATGCCATATGTGAAGAAACAACTGAAGGAGGGACCTTGTCAGATATCCGCCCTTATGAAACTGGGAGTGTTCTGAACAATTGGACTACAGAAGAAATTCCTGTAATTTTTAGAGCTTACACAGAGTAATGTTCAAAACACACTTGTTGCTTTAAGCCTAGAAGCAATAAGAGTTCCTTTATGAAATAAGCTTATGTCCAAACATCGTTATGAAATACATATTTGATATCTTTTTGAGTAAATATTCTTCCATTCTTTTAGATTCTTTCATTGTTTCTATACAAGTAACTATGTTAGATCCTTTCATTCCTTGGACCTTTTTTTTTGAATCATTCTTTCATTTCATTCATAAGCATACCATACAAATAATTATTCTTAAATTCATTCATTCTTTGTATATTCCTTTGTACCTACAACAGGTCCCTGGATATCAACGACATGAGTAACATTGCTAAGGAATTAGAACATCCTTTTGAGCAAGACATGTGTTTAGAGGGATCACAGGACTTTGAAGATGACATAGACTGTGACTTATCTCCGGACTTATTAAGAATGATAAAACAAGAGAAAAAAAATTCTACCTCATGAAGAGATAGGAAAGATCGTGACCTTGGAAGAAGGAAAGGTAGTGAAAGTTGGAACGTGCATAACCGAAGAAACGAAACGAGACCTCATAGAGTTACTTCAAGAATCCAAAGATGTCTTCGCGTGGTCATACCAAGATATGCCTGGGTTAAGCACTAACATTGTTGTACATCGCCTCCCTATAAAAAAGGATTGCAGGCCGGTTCAGAAGAAGTTCCGGAGAATAAGGCCTAACATTATGCTAAAAATAAAAGAGGAAGTCAAAAAGTAGTTCGATGTTGGATTCTTGCAGGAAATCAAATACTCAAAATGGGTAGCCAACATTGTGCCCGTACCTAAGAAAGATGGGAAGGTGCGAATGTGTGTAGATTATAAAAACTTAAATAAGGCCAGCATTTCCCCTTGCCTCACATTAACACTCTAGTAGACAATACAACAGGCTATTCATTGTTTTCTTTCATGGATGGCTTCTCGGATGCAATCAAATAAAAATGCATCCTGAAGACATGGAAAACACTACCTTCATAACCTTGTGGGGTACATTTTGTTATAAGGTGATGCCATTTGGGCTGAAAAATGTAGGAGCAACATATCAAAGGGCCATGGTGACCTTGTTCCATGATATGATGCACAAAGAAATCGAAGTTTATGTAACACCCCTAACCCGTAACCATCGCCGGTATAGAGTTAAAGGTGTTACCGGACAGATCGAAAACTTTTACAGAAATCTCATATCATAGCTAGGTCAATCACATCAAAGTGTCCCTTAAGTAGGTCAACGAGACCTTAAGCATGCTTTAGAATAGGGCCGGGACTAAACCGAACTCATACGGAAATTCTCAGAAATTTAAAACTTTTTCAAAGTTACAGAGGTCACACGCCCGTGTGGGTAGGTCGTGTGCCTCCCACGGTCCTCAGATACGCCCGTGTGTCTAAGCCGTGTCAAAACAGGGCATACATACTGACTTGTCCACACGGCCATGACATGCCCGTGTGCCTCACCCGTGGTCGCTACTGACTCCACCTCACGGCCAGTCACACGCCCGTGTGTCCAGCCCGTGGTCGATCCTAACTTGCCTTGAATTTCAACCACGAGGGACACGGTCGAGCCATACACCCGTGTGGGCAAATATAGGTCATTTTCAAGACCAAATTGCCACCCACACAAGGGTGATTCCAACAAGCTCAAACAATCAATATTACAAACAGAATTTGCAACCAATATCATGTCAAAAGTTCAACCTATCATCCCATTTAATCACATATCTAAACATACCAACTTGTATGCCAAATAGCACAATTAAATCACATATAAAACCAAGCTTGATTCATCCATAATTTCACCAATTCCCTAAGGCATCAATCCATCAATAAGCTTGCCAAAACATGCATCATATACACAATACTTTCATTTATCTAGCCATATCACATGGCTATATTCACATGTCACAAACATACATTCAAAATAACTAGCCTATACATGCCATACTTAATATATACATTTCCAAAGGTACCAAAATGAGCTTAGGTAGTGTGATGACGATCCTCGACGGTCCCAAGCCTTCAGTAGCTTTGACAATCTATAAAACAAAATAAGCACACACAAAGTAAGCTTTCAAAGCTTAGTAAACCATATAAAAATAAACTTAGCATATAATGCACATAGCCACATTGATACTTTTCAAATGCAAATTCACCACATATCTTTTGGCTCTTTTGTTTAGCCATCACTTACCACATTCCTCAACTCAAGCATTACCGATACTCATAGCTCATTCAAGCTTGTATATCACATATTATCTCATCAAATTCATATACACATTCATTTTGGTAAGTTCATAACATCAATATACATGTTAACTTACCTCTTATGCTTATTCAAATCATATACTTCGGACATACCTGAAGCAGATGGATTTCTCATATAATCATTCATTTCAGGGACTCGCCCATTGAACCGTTCGAAATCTAATAGGATACTCAAAGTGCTCAGAATAATCGTACAATGCCAACGTCCCAGACGTGGTCTTACATGTAACTAAATATCGATGCCATTGTCCCAGACAGGGTCTTACACGAATCAATACGATGCCAACGTCCCAGACATGGTCTTACATGATATCAATATCGGACACCTATGTCATGACATATGCAATCCTATCTATTCCTAGGCTCATACGAGACTTCTCGGGCTTTAACATTTTGTCGACTTATTCGTAATCTCGGATTTCACATACATTCCATCTCAATAGGTATTCATAGCAATTCAAATTTCATATATACACAAATAATTCAATTCGAATACATTTATTTGTATACCAACTTACCTTGAATTCGGATTAACGAACAGACTCGACTATTTGACCACTTCCGATATCCCGTGATTTCAGTCTGTTTTCTTCGGTTCTTAATCTATACATGTTCAAATTTAACCCCTTTATTCACCAAAACATTCAATTCAATCCAAAAACACATATTTAGGGCAATTTACAAATTAGCTCTTACATTTTCACACTTGGACATTTTAGTCCTTATTTCACAAAATCACAAAATACACAAAATTACCATATACCCATGCTTAGCCGAATATTCATGTATCTCATACAAGTCCACACATTTCATTTATTTCACAATTTAGTCCCTCAAATATTCATTTTCTCAATTACAACCAAATTACTCAAAAACAACAAAACTTTAAAGACAAAATATGCTAATCAAACACATATATTCCATATTTCATCATCAAATATTTCAAAGCTCATATGTTCATCAAAGACACATTTCAAAATCATCATAAATTCTCAAAATTAAGACATGGGTTTTGTAGTACTCGAAGCAACAATTACGAAAACGTAGAAATTATTAAAAATCGAAGCAAAACATACCTTAACTTAAGCTCTCAAATGGCCGAATAGAAGAAAGCTTTTAAACCCTTATTTCTTCTCTTATTTTCGGTAGAAATGAATAGAAATGGCCATTTTAATGCTTTATTTTGTTAATAATTAACTTAATAACCTATTTCCAAATTTAACCTTCAAAACAAAATATATAAAACATATTATATATGGTCATTATTGACCATTACCATCCACTACTCAAATAATGGGCTTATTGTCTTTTAAGGACCTTACAATATAAAAACATCAACAATTTGATACTTTCACATTTAGCCATCAGACTTTCATTTTATGCGATTAGGCCCTTTTTCTTAAATTAAGCACACAAACAGAAAAATTAATTCACGGAAATTTCGCACATGCTTAATCACATATCATAGGCATGAAAAATAATATTAAAATATTATTATAACTCAGATTTGTGGTCCCAAAACCACTGTTCTGACTAGGGTCTAAACTAGACTTTTACAGTTTATGTTAATGATATGATCACAAAGTCCCGAATAGAAATGGAACATATCCAAGTTTTGAGGAAGTTATTTGTAACAGTCTGGCTTGTACCCTAGTCGGAACAGTGGTTTCGGGACCACAAATCCGAGTCCGTATAATATTTTAATATTATTTTCTATGCCTCTGATAAGTGATTAAGCATGTGTTAAATTTTCGTAAGATAATTTATCTGCCTGTGTGTTTAATTTGACAAAAGGATTGAATTGCTTTAAATGTGAAAGTTGTATGCTATATGTTAAAGTGCATATATGTTGTGGCTTATTAAGGTGGAGGCCTTATGTTGTTATTAAACCAATAGTTAGTTGGTGGATGGTTAAAGGACTAATATGCCTTTAATGAATATAAGTTTCTTATGTTTAATAAAAGGTTAATTAGGTAATTAGATTAATATTATGTTTATAACAAAACAAAATATGAAATAGACATGAATGCATTCATCTTTCCACCGAAAACACAAAGGAAAGAAAGGGGTTTGAAGCTTTCTAGTACTCGGCTCTTTGCCTTCTTGATTAAGGTATGATTTTACTTCGGTTTTTGATAATTTCTACGTTTCTGTAATTGTTGCCTTGTCTACTTCAAAACCCGTGCTTTAATTTTGAGAATTGATGATGTTTTTGAAATGAGACTAAGATGAACTCATATGTTTTATGATGTTTAATAGTGAAATATGAATGATATGTATTGTATGAACATGTTTTGTTCTTGAATTTTTGGTGAATTTAGCTAAATAGGGCTAAATTGAGAAAATAGCAATTTGAGGGACTAAATTGAAAATTTGATGGAAAATATGGGCTTGTATGAGATGTATGAACATTCGGCTAAGCATGGTTAAAAGATGATTTTGTGAATTTGATGTTTTGAGAAAAATGGACTAAATTGATAAATTGTGCAAATGTGAGGGTTAATTTGCAAATAACCCTAAATGTGTGTCCTTGGATTGAATTGAATGAGTTAGTGAATAAAAGGGTCAATTTTGAATATGTATAGATCAAGAATCGAGGAAAACGAACTTAGATCGCGAGAAAGCGAAAGTAACCGAGTAGAAGTTTCAATTTCCATTAAACCGAATCCGAGGTAAGTCATCACCCAAATAAATGTATTTGTATTGAACTGTGTATGTTTATATGACTATTGTTAACGATGAATGCTTATGATATGATTTGTACATGAATTCTGAGATAAGATCGATGTAGTGACAATGTCCGAAAAGTCCCTTACGAACCTAGGAATAGATAGGATTAGCTATGTCATGACATAGGTATCTATTCTGTTTTATCATGTAAGACCACGTCTGAGACGTTGGCGTTGATTTGAGATTTCGTGTAAGACCACATATGGGATGTTGGAATCGATATAAGATTTACGTGTAAGACCATGTCTGGGAGATCGGCATTGTATTAATTCGTGTAAGACCCTGTCTGGGACAGTGGCATCAATATCTGAGTACATGTAAGACCTCATCTGGGACGTTGGCATTGTACAACTATTCCGAGCTTTCTAAGTATCCTATTAGGTTTCTAACGGTTCAATGGGCAAGTCTGTGATATGAATGACTATGTGAATTGTAAATTCGTTTCAGGTAAGTTGACTTATACACTAAGTGTGTATACAAGGTAAGTATCAATATGATCTTACTATGATGGATATGTATATTGGAACAATAATATGATATGTGAAAGTATGCATGAAAGAACTACGTGTTTATAAGATTTTTGAATTGAAGAGTGTGGCAAAATGTGGCCAAGTACATGGACCAAAGCATACATGTGATAAATTTGCTAAGAAAGTTAATTGTGCCAAAGTTCCTATATGCCTATATGCCTTTCATGTTAAGTTTATTTGCATATGACTTACTAAGCTTTTGGAAAGCTTACTCCGTGTGTGTGTTTTCTCTGTTTTATAGATCGTCAAAGCTACTGAAGGCTCGGGGACCGTCGAGGATCGTCATCACACTATTCAACTTGTTTTGGTACATTTTAGAAATGTATATAGTTAGATATGGCATGTATAGTCTAGTATTTGGTATAAGTTTGTTATATGAACTTAGCCATGAGATGTGCCTAATTATAAGTTGATATTTTGCCTTTATGGAGAAGTTATATGAATTATGTTTTGATATGGTTAGATGACATTTGATATGGTTAAGTTTTTGGATAAGTATGGATGAATTATGCTTATGTTTATATGAGCTTTAGTCTTGTAAATTTGGTATGAGAGGAATGAGATTTGTGATACGAATCGTCTCGGGTTTGAAAACGAATCGTAAATGTTGCCCGATAGTAAATTAGGTAGTTTTTCATTTAGATAACAAAAGGAGTAGTTTTATTGATAATGTCTTTGAAAAATAAAGATACGTAAGTGGTTGAGGTGGATACGAATTTGAAACAAGAAAGAACCTTTAATAAAAATTAAAGACCCGAATCTTATAAGCTTCAAATTGATGAAAGGAGTTTTGAATAAAAATCGAGACCCACTATCTAGCAAGATAGGAACCAACGGTACAGATAAATGAACGCCACACCCGAAAGGATGATAGGTTCGAAACAAGGATAGAATGACGCCAGTAGAAACTAGAAAAGTCAATTCGAACATTGAAGAATTAGGAGAGTGAATTAAACTCACCAAAAAGAAAAATATTCATTCATGGAAATTCTACCTACAAATGACAAAGGTCCACCTATTTATAGGACAAGTGGTCTTCAAGAAATTTAAATTCATGAAAGCTTGGAATTCGGCCAAGGAAAGCTCTATTTTAGCCGTCCCCACGCTTTGAATAATTTCATGAAAGTCAACTTGCATGTGCTGCTCAATTGTTTAAAATCCTTGCAAAAAAAATCCTTTCCATCATGCTCATCCTTGCCATCCCATACTAGGTGCCATCCATTTATTTTAAAAAATCAATTCATCCACTAACACACACATGCTTGATTAATTAATTGTTTCACAAATGCACACTCCTCATCTCTTATCCCACTACACGCACATCACCATTGTTTATGCTTCAATTTTATATTGCTCCATATTATTCCCTCATGTTGTTGTCGTTTGCTCCACTAGCTAGTGTCCATGGTTCTTGCATTATTTGAATTAATCCATGCTCATCTTGTAAGCTAGTGCCGCATGCTCATCTTGTAAATTCCATCATGTTGATTAAATTAAACCAAAGTCAAATGCTTGTGCCGTTCATGCCTTATCACACTTGCACATTCTTTTATTTTTAATTTCATGCATTTATTATGCTCTTGTGCTTGGTTGCCGTCCATGCATTGAATAAGATAGCTTCTTAGTTTATTCAAAAAAAGTGTCCATGCATCTCCACTATCATCCCCATTAAAATTATCCCAATGTTCTCCTTATTTGTTTATTCAAAAGTATTATCATCCATTCATCCCCTTTGTTGCCGTCCATGCACCCAATTCCCTTGCTCAAGCTTTGGTTTATTTTATTATGTCCACCCAAGCATGCTTCAAAACTCCACCCATAATATTCCATCTAAATGATCCACATAGTGCCGTCCAATGCTTCTCCAAGATGCTTCCAATCTTGCTCTAAATATTCTTTATTCATGCTCCATCTTGTGATTATCCAACATGCATCAAAACATGGAGCAATCTACAAAACGTATAAACCAACATTAGTAAAATTCAGCTGAACATAGTTGGCACAGAATTTAATCACTTTATTTAAACACTAGGTAAAACACACTAACATTCACTTCGACAAAGGACATATTAAAAACTTGTACTATCTAGATAAATTAACATGAACTAAGAAAATGCGGCAAACTAATAAATGACTGAAAATACGCATAATAAAGTGTTAAATAAACTAGCAGTCGAACTAGCTAGTATATTCAACTTCAAATAAATTGTAACAGTTCAGCATGTTCTTGGGCTCTTCTCTTTCGGTATTCCAAATTTGTGCCACCAAAGCCGACGCGGCATCTTTGAATTGTTTAGCACGTGCACGCGTAATTGGTCCATTAGGTAGCTCGATTGGATCTTGGTTGACTTTCGTCACAGTCTTTTTAGGTGAGTTCGTATCATCGGCACGCGTAATTGGTCCATTAGGTAGCTCGATTGGATCTTGGTTGACTTCCTTCACAGTCTTTTTAGGTGAGTTCGTATCATCCCCTCCCTCTTTAAGTTGATTCGTCCTCGAATCATCACCTACATCGAAAGGAGACAGATCAGAGACATTAAAACTTGCACTCACATTATACTCACCTGTTAAGTCCAGTTTATAAGAGTTGTCATTTATTCGCTCAAGGACTTGAAATGGACCATCTCCCCTCGGAAGAAGTTTGGATCGTCTTTGCGCGGGAAACCTTTCTTTGCGCATATGAACCCAAACCCAGTCCCCCGGTTCAAAGCGAATGTGCCTACGGGCTTTGTTGGCTCGTTGCTCGTACTCCTTAGTTTTTGCCTCTATGTTGTCCCTAACCTTTTGGTGCAACTGTTTAATATATTCAGCCTTGCGTTTTCCATCTACCTGCACAAGTTGATTAGAAGACAAAGGTATTAGATTAAGCGGTGTTAATGGATTAAAACCATACACAACTTCAAATGGGGAAAACTTAGTAGTAGAGTGTATAAAGAGATTGTAAGCAAACTCCACGTGTGGCAGGCAATCTTCCCATGTCCTTAAATTCTTCCGAATGATTGCTCAAAGCAATGTTGAAAGAATTCGATTTACCACTTTGGTTTGACCGTCGGTTTGCGGGTGGCAGGTGGTAGAGAATATTAACTTGGTTCCTAATCGTCCCCACAGTGTCCTCTAAAAATGGCTAAGAAATTTTGCGTCCCGGTCGGACACGATCGTCTTAGGCATGCCATGCAACCTAACCACTTTTATAAAAAAAAGATTAGCAATATTCATAGCATCATCAGTTTTATAGCAAGCTATAAAGTGAGCCATTTTAGAGAATCTATCCACAACCACAAATATCGAATCTCGTCCATTCTTACTTCTTGGCAAGCCTAGTACAAAATCCATAGAAACATCAGTCCAAGGAGTTTTAGAAATGGGTAAAGGTTTATACAAACCGTGCGGATTAGTTCGAAATTTAGCCCTTTTACAAGTAACACATCTCCCACAATATCGTTCTACATCTCATCGCATCTTAGGCCAAAAGAAGTGTTCTTGGAGGGTGGCTAAAGTTTTAGCAACTCCGAAATGTCCCATCAATCTGCCACTATGAGCTTCATCTACTAACACCTCTCGCACAGATCCTTGTGGAATGCACAATTTTCCTTCTCGAAACAGATATCCGTCATGGCGGTAGTATTTCTCGTAGGCTCCTTTTTCACATTACTTGAAAAATTCACCAAAGTCAGTATCATTCGCATATAGGTCCTTAAGAAATACAAACCCCATCAATTTAGAATCCATCACATTTAACAAGGCATACCTTCGGGATAGTGCATCAGCAACTACATTTTCCTTACCTTTTTTGTATTTAATGACATAAGGAAATGATTCGAGAAATTCTACCCACTTAGCATGTCGCTTGTTGAGTTTATGCTGCCCCCTTAAATACTTCAATGACTCATGGTCGGTATGAATCAAAAATTCTTTGGGTAGTAGGTAGTGCTGCCACGTTTCCAAGGCTCAAATTAGAACATACAATTCCTTGTCATATGTCGGGTAGTTTAAGACAGCACCGTTGAACTTCTCGCTGAAGTACGCAATGGGGCGTCCGTCTTGCATAAGTACAACGCCAATACCTAATCCTGAGGCATCACATTCTAACTCGAAAGTTATGTCAAAATTTGGTAAGGCTAATAATGGTGCTTGAGTCAAATAGTCTTTAATTTTCAAAAATGCTTTCTCTTGTTCTTCTCCCCAAAAAAAGTTAGAGTTCTTACGGATTACACCGGTTAATGGTGTGGCCAACGTGCTGAAGTTCGGTACGAACCGTTGATAAAAACTAGCCAGCCCATGAAAGCTTCGAACTTGGGAAATATTTGTCGGACGGGGCCATTCTTGGATTGCTTTAACCTTCTTTTGATCAACTTCAAGGCCTTCCGAACTGATAACAAATCCTAAAAACACAATTTTGTTAGTACAAAAATCACATTTCTGCAAATTTGCTTATAAGGTTTCCTTTCGCAGAACTTCTAGAACAGAGTTTAAATGTTTCACGTGCTCATCTAAAGTTTTACTATAGACAAGTATGTCATCAAAGTATACGACACAAAATCTACCGATGAATGATCGCAAAACGTGGTTCATGAGTCGCATAAACGTGCTTAGGGCATTTGTTAGCCCGAATGGCATAACGAGCCATTCATAGAGTCCTTGCTTCGTCTTGAAAGCAGTCTTCCACTCGTCACCCTCGCGCATACGTATTTGATGATATCCGCTTTTAAGGTCGATCTTTGAAAATAAGCTCACTCCACTCAATTCGTCGAGCATGTCATCCAATCGAGGGATAAGGTGTCGGTACTTGATCGTGACCTTGTTGATGGCTCGGCAATCTACGCACATCCTCCATGTTCCATCCTTCTTGGGAACTAACAAGACTGGCACAACATAAGGGCTTAAGCTCTCGCGTACATAGCCCTTTTCAAGAAGTTCATTCACTTGTCTTTGAAGTTCCTTCGGCTCTTCTGGATTGCTTCGGTAAGCTGGTCTATTTGGAATTGCGGCTCTCGGCACAAAGTCTATCTGATGTTCTATTCCACGAATAGGAGGCAATCCACTTGGAATCTCTTCCGGGAATATGTCTCGGAATTCCTGTAACAAAGACAAAACAGGAGAAGGTAACTTGTGATCAAAATCGTTAGTTCCAAAGAGACTTTCCTTGAACATAAGTACCAACAGTGGCTGTTTTAACAACATAGACTTCCGGATTTCTTTTTCTTTAACATAAAAACTTTCTTTTTTACTCTCGTCTTTCGTTTCCTTTTCTTTTTGTTCCCACTCTCTTTTTTTATCACTCATTTTCTTGCCCCTCTTTTTTTTCTATATTCTTTTCTTTTTCTTTCTCATTTTTTGGCTCACTTTCTTTTGATTTTTCAATTGATCCCTTCATCTTCAATTGATCGTCGTAAACTTGCTTGGGTGTTAACGGAGCTAGTGTCACGTTCCGGGCCAAGTATTTGAAAGTGTATCGATTAGTGTAGCCATCATGGATCGCTCGCTTGTCAAATTGCCAAGGTCGCCCAAGCAGTAGATGTCCCGCTTGCATCGGTACCATATCGCACAAAACCTCATCTTGATACTTTCCTATTGCAAAGGAGACCAAAACTTGTTTTGTGACCTTAAGTTCTCCCCCGTCGTTAAGCCATTGTAGTTTATACGGATGGGGATGTTTGGTGGTAGTCAATCCGAGTTTCTCCACCAATATGGTGCTGGCCACATTAGTACAGCTTCCTCCGTCAATAATGATGCAACAAATCTTCCCTTGTACTTGGCAACGCGTATGGAAGATGTTTTTGCGTTGTTGTTCATTTTCGACACCTTGTAAGCTAAGACTCTTTTCTACCACTAAGATCTCTCCATTTTCGGCTTGTTCTACTTCCTCCTCGTCTTGGGACGTCTCACTAGCATCATCTTTCCTTTCACTTTTGGATTCAATCTCGCCATTATCTTAAATAAACATAGTGTTTCAGTTTGGACATTGACTTGCAATATCGCCTCGACCCAAACATTTGAAACACTTAATGTCTCGGGATCGATTCGGGATAGCTTCCATTTTGCCCTTGCTCGTCTCATCGCTTGGCTTGTTAAACTTGGGTGCGCCACTTGCTTCTTTGGTTCGGCTCGGTATGTCCCGTTTGTTGATCACTTATCCCCATTTAGATGTTGAAGCATTATTGGGGATTGCTCTAGACGTAGATTTTCGTTTTAGCTGCTTTTCGACCTTTATTGCCATGTGAACCATATCGATGATATCGAAGTAACGGTGTAGTTCTACAACATTTGCGATATCTCGATTAAGGCCAGTGCTAAAGCGTGCCATTGTGGCTTCTTGTTCTTCATCTACATTGGCTCGGATCATGGCCACTTCCATTTCCTTGTAGTAATCCTCCACACTACGATGACCCTGAGTTAGGCTTTGCAACTTTTGATTCAATTCGCGGTGATAGTAGGTTGGTATGAATCTTTTCCGCATTAGTGACTTCATTTCCGGCCATGTAGATATTGGACGTTCACCATTCCGTCTTCGGGTCGTTCTTAATTGATCCCACCAAATAATGGCATAATCAGAAAATTCGATGGCAGCAAGTTTCACCTTCTTATTTTCTGAGTAGTTATGGCATTCGAAGATTAACTCCACCTTCTTTTCCCACTCAAGGTAGGTCTCCGGATCGAACCGCCCTTGGAAAGTAGGAATCGCCATTTTAATATTTTTCAAGTCGTCATCAGCCCATTCTCGATCTCTTCGCTCATGGACTCGTGGACCTCCTCTCCGTGCATTGTGTTCGAAAGCTAGATTGCTGTCAGCTTCACTTGGTTCGTAGATGTCGTTGTCATGTAGCCAAGGTTGTTCTTGTTCCCTTCTCAGAATTGGAGGGGTGTTTGTTCGAGGTCTCCGTTCATTTCTTTGGTCCAATCGCTCGTTGATTGATTGGAACAAACGTGTGATTTCTCGTATTACGATTTGCAAATTCGGATCTCTTCCTTCAGGATCATTCCTTCGGGATTGCAATCTTCTTCCACCTCCGGCGGCATCTGATGCTTCGTCGCTTACTATTCATCGTTCGGGGCTCCTAGACATGTTAAACAAGATTAATGAAACCTCACTACAATCCTCACTTGTTCACTCACAAGGAAATAATTATTAACACTCACACTCCTGTTTTCACTCAATTTCTGGCTTTTTCTTCAATGTAATCACTCTTGCCTTTTACCGCTCGAATTCACTCCTCTAGATTCTAGAAGGTTGCCTTCGACTCACTAGCAACTCGTAGGTCGCTTCAAGGAGTTAAAAGGGTAAAATTGTTTCGGAAAAAAAGGTAGGCTTTAAAAGGGTAGAAAGGTTGGTAGGTGGCGTCGGAAAGTAAGATTCGTTAGTAGAGGAATGAATTATGAGGAATTGAAAATCCAAATATTACGACAAAAGTTTTTTTAACTTACTCGGAAAAACTCGAAATGATCAAAACGTGCCTAATTTAATTGGCTTTGATACCAACTGATACGAATTGTCTCGGGTTTGAAAACGAATCGTAAATGTTGCCCGATCGTAAATTAGGTAGTTTTTCATTTAGATAACAAAAGGAGTAATTTTATTGATAACGTCTTTGAAAAATAAAGATAGGTAAGTGGTTGAGGTGGATACGAATTTGAAACAAGAAAGAACCTTTAATAAAAATTAAAGACCCAAATCTTATAAGCTTCAAATTGATGAAAGGAGTTTTGAATAAAAACCGAGACCCACTATCTAGCAAGATAGGGACCAACGGTACAGATAAATGAACGCCACACCCGAAAGGATGATAAGTTTGAAACAAGGATAGAATGACGCCACTAGAAACTAGATAAGTCAATTCGAACCTTGAATAATTAGGAGAGTGAATTAGACTCACCAAAAAGAAAAATATTCATTCATGAAAATTCTACCTACAAATGACAAAGGTCCACCTATTTATAGGACAAGTGGTCTTCAAGAAATTTAAATTCATGAAAGCTTGGAATTCGGCCAAGGAATGCTCTATTTTAGCCGTCCCCATGCTTTGAATAATTTCATGAAAGTCAACTTGCATGTGCTACTCAATTGTTTAAAATCCTTGAAAAAAAAAAAATCCTTTCCATCATGCTCATCCTTGCCGTCCCATACTAGGTGCCATCTATTTATTTTAAAAATCAATTCATCCACTAACACACACATGCTTGATTAATTAATTATTTCACAAATGCACACTCCTCATCTCTTATTCCCACTACACGCCTATTTTGGCATTTTTGGCATTGCAAACGGCCTATTTTGCCACACGGTTGTGACACACGGGCGTGCCTAGTGACCGCGGGATTAAGTCAGTAGCTAGCTAAGTGCACACGGCCTGGTAGCCGTGTGGTTATGTCTGATTCGACCATGACCAAAGTACACGGGCGTGCTTGGTGGTCGTGGAGTTAAGTCAGATTTGACCATGGCCAAAGTAGACGGGCGTGCTTCGTGGCCGTGGAGTTAAGTCAGACTCGACCACAGGGAAGACACACGGGGGTGTCTATCGAGCGTGGGAGGCACGCCCAGATGGGAGTGTAAGCCTTGAAACATAGAAAAGTTTTAAATTCCTGAGAATTTCTGCATGTGTTCCAGTTTTGTTTCGGCTCTGTTTAAAGCATGTTTTAGGTCCCGATGACCTACTAAAAGGACACTATGATTGTAAATGATAGTTTAATTTACGAAATTGTATGAAAAAGTTTTTGATTTGTCCGGTAACGCCTTTAACCCTAGTCCGGCGACTGATACGGGTTAGGGGTGTTACATTTGGTTGGTATCAGAGCTACGGTTTAAACAATTCTCAGACTAACGTAGTGTGTCAGAGTCTAGCTATGCATGCCACATATTTGAACTGCTATAGTGTGATGAATTCTAATGTACGAATTGTGATTTTCGTATAGTAATGGATCCCGGAGGAGCCGTAGCTGACGATGTAGAAAGTAATGCGCCTGCTCCCGCGCAAGGGACAACGCCTTCTGATTCGAGACCAGCTACAAGCGGTCAAGAGGGAGAAGCTAAACAACCTTTCTTCCAGATGATGAGTGAATGGTTCACTCAATTCGTAAGAAATAACCCAACTGTTTCGCAACCTCCGCCCCCGGTTAATCCCCCTTAGGCATCCGGTATGCATCCGAATGTAAATTTGAATCTGTTGAATAAGCCTCCAGTTGGCAAGATCTGTAAATATGGGGCTGAAGAGTTCCGGGCTACTAATGATGATGATGCTGAAAAGGCCGAGTTCTGGTTAGAAAATACTATTCTGGTATTCGACGAAATGTCTCTGATTCCGGAAGAATGCATAAAGTGTGTTGTATCTTTGCTCCGAGATGCAGCCTATCAATGGTGGAAAACTTTGATTTCTGTTGTTCCGAAAGAGCGAGTTACGTGGGATTTCTTTCAGATCGAGTTTCAGAAGAAATATATTAGTGAGAGATTCATCGATCAGAGACGAAAAGAATTTTTGGAACTTAAACAGGGCCGAATGACTGTTTCGGAGTATGAGCGAGAATTTGTAAGATTGAGTCAGTATGCCCGAGAATGTATATCATCTGAATCAATACTATGCAAAAGATTCGAAGATGGTCTTAATGAAGATATTCGCTTGTTAGTTGGGATCTTAGAAATAAAAGAGTTCGTTGTACTAGTTGATCGAGCGTGCAAAGCTGAGGCACTCGGGCAAGATAAAAGAAAAGTTGAGTCTGAAGCTAGAGATGTGAGAAAGAGATTTCAGAATAGATCATTTCAGCCTGTTTCGAGGAAATTCAGAGATGATCAAAGTCGTACAAGAGATATTGTGGGACATTCGAATAGAAATCGAGCTAGATCACAAATGAGTTTCAAAACTCCAGCAACTTCAGTGGCTAGTGTTGGAAATGTCCGGACTGAGAGACCTGAATGTAAACATTGTAGAAAAAGACATCTGGGAAGTTGTAGATTAAATGACAGAGCTTGTTTCAGATGTGTATCACTTGATCATTTTATCCGTGATTGCCCTGAGTCTGTTGAGCAAGAGACTATTCAGAATCTGAGATCTGATAATGCACCTATGAGAGGTAGACCTTCGAAGAATGTAAGAAATGTCTGTGGTAGTTAGAGAACTACGAGAGACAATGTTGCAATATCTGAAGCTAGAGTGTCTGCCAGAGCATATGTTATCCGAGCTCGTGAAGAAACTTCATCTCCAGATGTTATAACGGGTACTTTTACACTTTATGATACTTCTGTGATTACATTGAAAGACCCTGGTTCTACGCATTCGTATATATGCATGAGTTTAGTATTCAGAAAGACTTTGCCTATAAAATATACTGAGTTTGCTATAAAATTATCTAACCCCTTAGGTAAAAGTGTCCTGGTTGACAAAGTATGCAAGAACTATCCATTAGTGTTTCAAGATATCTGTTTCTCTGCTGATCTGATGCTTTTGCCATTTGATGAGTTCGATATCATTTTGGGTATGGACTGGTTGACATTACATGATGCTGTTATAAACTGTAAAAGGAAGACTATTGATTTGAGATGTCCAAATGATGAAATTGTACGGGTTGAATCTAATGATGTGAAAAGATTGCCTGCTGTGATATCTGTGTTGAAAGCTCAGAGCTATGTGAAAAAGGGATATGAGGCATATTTTGCTTATGTGATTGATTCGAAAATGTATGAAAAGAAAGTTGGATCAGTGCATATTGTCTGTGAGTTTTCTAATGTATTTCCCAAAGAATTGTCGGGTTTGCCTCCGATACGTGAAGTTGAATTTGGTATTGAGTTGTTGCCTGGTACTACACCTATTTCAATAGATCTGTATAGAATGGCACCAATAGAGTTGAAAGAGTTAAAGTCACAGTTGCAAGAATTAACTGATAGAGGATTTGCTAGACCGAGTTTTTCGCCTTAGGGTGCTCCTGTTCTATTTGTGAAAAAGAAAGATGGCACGATGAGAATGTGCATCGATTATCGTTAGTTGAATAAGATGACCATAAAGAATAAATATCCGTTGCCCAGAATTGATGATTTATTTGATCAGTTAAAAGGAGTTACTATATTTTCCAAGATAGATCTGAGATCGGGATATTATTAGTTAAGAGTGAAAGATTCAGATATTCCAAAAACTGCCTTCAGAATGAGGTACGGGCATTATGAATTTTTAGTTATGCCATTTGGATTAACCAATGCCCCTGCTGTTTTTATGGATCTGATAAACAAAATTTTCAAACCATACCTAGATTGATTTGTAGTGGTGTTTATAGATGACATATTGATTTATTCACGTAATGAAAATGAGCATGCTAAACATCTGAAAATTGTGTTGCAAACCATGAGAGAAAAGCAATTGTACGCGAAATTTAGTAAATGTGAATTTTGGTTGCACGAGGTTAGTTTTATAGGACATATTGTGTCAGCATCTAGAATTCGAGTTGATCCAAGCAAGATTTCTGCTATTCTGGATTGGAAACCTCCAAGGAATATGTTTGAAGTCCGTAGGTTTCTAGGTTTAGCTGGTTATTATCGTTGATTTGTAAAAGGATTTTCAGTGATAGCTACTCCATTGACTAGATTACTTCAGAAAGATGTTAGATTTGGATGGTCTGATAAATGTCAGAAAAGTTTTGATCAGTCGAAAATTCAGTTAACAGAAGCTCCAGTGTTAGTACAGCCAGAACCGGGTAAAGAATTTGTTATATACAGTGATGCTTCGTTAAACGGTCTGGGATGTGTTTTGATGCAGGAAGATAAAGTTGTAGCTTATGCCTCGAGACAATTGAAGCCTCATGAAAAGAACTATCTGATGCACGATCTTGAGCTAGCTGCGATTGTGTTTGCACTAAAGATTTGGCGCCATTATCTGTATGGTGAGAAATGTAACGTATTTCAAGATCATAAAAGTTTGAAATATCTGATGACTCAAAAAGATTTGAACCTGCGTCAAAGAAGATGGTTAGAGCTGTTAAAAGATTATGAACTTGTGATAGATTATCATCCAGGTAAAGCAAACGTTGTTGCTGATGCATTGAGTAGAAAATCATTGTTTGCACTACGTGCTTTGAATACCCAGTTAGATTTGTCTGATGATAGTTCTGTGATAATGAAATTAAAAGCTAAATCGTTGTTTATACAGCAGATTTGTGATGCTCAGAAATCTCATAATGAATTATTAGCAAAACGAACTTAGTGTGGTTCAAATTCTGAATCTAAATTTCAAGTTGTTGATGATTGTTTGAGATTCCAACGTCGTATCTGTGTTCTGAGAAATCTAGAGTTAATTCAGCTGATTTTGAGTGAAGCACATAACAGTTGTCTATATGTTCATCCAGGAAGCACAGAGATGTATCAAGATTTGAAACGACACTATTGGTGGTCTGGTATGAAAAGAGATATTTCTAATTATGTGTCAAAATGTTTAATCTGTCAGCAAGTTAAAGCTAAACATCAAATTCCGACTGGGTTGCTACAACCGATTCTAATCCCTAAGTGGAAATGGGATAGAGTAACGATGGATTTTGTTTCTGGTTTTCCCCTAACTCCGAGAAAGAAAGATATGATTTGGGTCGTAGTTGATTGATTAACAAAATCTGCCCATTTTGTTCCAGTAAGATCTGATTATTCACTTGACAGATTAGCCAAGCTTTATATTCTTGAGTTTGTGAAATTGCACGGGGTGCCACTATCCATTGTATCTGATAGAGATCACAGATTCACATCACGTTTTTGGAAGAAATTACAAGAAGCATTAGGCACTAAACTGCATTTCAGTACAGCCTTTCATCCGCAAACAGATGGTCAGTCCAAACGAATTATACAAATTCTTGAGGATATGTTGAGATGCTGCATTCTTAAGTTTAACTGTACGTGGGAACAATATCTACCCTTGATTGAGTTTGCGTATAACAATAGTTTTCAGTCAAGTATCAAGATGGCACCATATGAAGCCTTGTATGGACATAAATGTTGTACACCTCTGTATTGGACCGAGCTCAGTGAAAACAAGATACACGGGGTCGATTTTATAAAAGATTCAGAACAAAAAGTGAAACTGATCCGAGATTGTTTGAAAGCAGCATCTGATCGTCAGAAGTCTTATGCGGACTTGAAACGAAAAGATATAGAATTTATGAAAAGATATAGATCGGTGACAAAGTATTTCTAAAAGTATCTCCGTGGAAGAAAGTACTCCGATTTGGTCATAAAGGCAAGTTGACTCTAAGGTTCATTGGGCCGTATGAAATTATTGAACGTGTTGGGCCTGTTGCATATAGATTAAGGTTGCCCTCTGAATTAGAAAAGATTCATAATGTTTTCCATGTATCGATGCTTCGTAGATACCGATCCAATCCGTCACATGTGATTGCTTCATCTAAGATTGAAATCCGATCTGATATGACATTGAAGAGGAACCGATTCGTATCTTAGCTTGTTAAGTAAAAGAGTTGAGAAACAGGAAAATACCATTAGTGAAAGTATTATGGCATCGACACGAAATAGAAGAGGCTACGTGGGAGCCTGAATATTCATTAAGACAACAATATTCGATTTTGTTTAATGGTAAGATTTTCGAGGACTAAAATCCCTAAGGGGGAGAATTGTAACAGTCTGGTTTCTACCCTTGTCAGAATAATGGTTTCGGGACCACAAATCCGAGTCCGTATAATATTATAATATTATTTTTTGTGCCTCTGATAAGTGATTAAGCATGTGTTAAATTTTCGTAAGATAATTTATCTGCCTGTGTGTTTAATTTGACAAAAGGATTGAATTGCATTAAATGTGAAAGTTGTATGCTATATATTAAAGTGCATATATGTTGTGGCTTATTAAGGTGAAGGCCTTATGTTGTTATTAAACCAATAGTTAGTTGGTGGATGGTTAAAAGACTAATATGCCCTTAATGAATATAAGTTTCTTATGTTTAATAAAAGGTTAATTAGGTAATTAGATTAATATTATGTTTATAACAAAACAAAATATGAAATGGACATGAATGCATTCATCTTTCCACCGAAAACACAAAGAAAAGAAAGGGGTTTGAAGCTTTCTAGTATTCAGCTTTTTGCCTTCTTGATTAAGGTTTTTGATAATTTCTACGTTTTTGTAATTGTTGCTTTGTCTACTTCAAAACCCATGCTTTAATTTTGAGAATTGATGATGTTTTTGAAATGAGACTAAGATGAACTCATATGTTTTATGATGTTCAATAGTGAAATATGAAAGATATGTATTGGATGAACATGTTTTGTTCTTGAATTTTTGGTGAATTTAGCTAAATAGGGCTAAATTGAGAAAATAGCAATTTGAGGGACTAAATTGCAAATTTGATGGAAAATATGGGCTTGTATGAGATGTATGAACATTCGGCTAAGCATGGTTAAAAGATGATTTTGTGAATTTGATGTTTTGAGAAAAAAGGACTAAATTGATAAATTGTGCAAATGTGAGGGTTAATTTGCAAATAACCCTAAATGTGTGTCCTTGGATTGAATTGAATGAGTTAGTGAATAAAAGGGTTAATTCTAAATATGTATAGATCAAGAACTGAGGAAAACAGACTTAGATCGCGGGAAAGCAAAAGTAACCAAGTAGCCGTTTCAATTTCCGTTAAATCAAATCTGTGGTAAGTCATCACGCAAATAAACTTATTTGTATTGAACTGTGTATGTTTATATGACTATTGTTAACGATGAATGCTTATGATATCTGAGATAAGATCGATGTAGTGACAATGTCCGAAAAGTCCCGTACGAACCTAGGAATAGATAGGATTAGCTATGTCATGACATAAGTATCTGTTCTGTCTTATCATGTAAGACCACGTTTGGGATGTTGGCGTTGATTTGAGATTTCGTGTAAGACCACGTTTGGGACGTTGGAATGGATATAAGATTTACGTGTAAGACCATGTCTGGGACATCGACATCGTATTAATTCGTGTAAGACCTTGTCTGCCACAGTGGCATCGATATCTGAGTACATGTAAGACCTCGTCTGGGACGTTGGCATTGTACGACTATTTCGAGCTTTCCGAGTATCCTATTAGTTTCCTAACAGTTCAATGGGCAAGTCTGTGATACGAATGGCTATGTGAATTGTAAATCTGTTTCGGGTTCATTGACTTATACACTAAGTGTGTATACAAGGTATGTATCAATATGATCTTACTATGATGGATATGTATATTAGAACAATAATATGATATGTGAAAGTATGCATGAAAGAACTATGTGTTTATAAGATTTTTGAATTGAAGAATGTGGCAAAATGTGGCCAAGTACATGGACCAAAGCATACATGTGATAAATTTGCTATGAAAGTTAATTGTGCCAAAGTTCCTATATGCCTATATGCCTTTAATGTTAAGTTTATTTGTATATGACTTACTAAGCTTTTGGAAAGCTTACTCCGTGTGTGTGTTTTCTCTGTTTTATAGATTGTCAAAGCTACTGAAGGCTCGGGGACCGTCGAGGATCGTCATCGCACTACTCAACTTGTTTTGGTAGATTTTGGAAATGTATATAGTTAGATATGACATGTATAGTCTAGTATTTGGTATAAGTTTGTTATATGAACTTAGCCATGAGATGTGGCTAATTATAAGTTGATATTTTGCCTTTATGGAGAAGTTATATGGATTATGTTTTGATATGGTTAGATGACATTTGATATGGTTAAGTTTTTGGATAACTATGGATGAATTATGCTTATGTTTATATGAACTTTAGTCTTGTAAATTTGGTATGAGTGGAATGAGATTTGAATGTAGAGATGAGATGGTTATTTTGGCATGTTCAAGGTTGCTAAATGTGCATGAATTGTATTGGTATTGGCTTGTATGTTTGACTCTATATTGGGTGCCATTTTTGGCTTTGCAAATGGCCTACTTTGCCACACGGTTGAGACACACGGGCGTGCCTAGTGACCGTGGGATTAAGTCAGTAGCTAGCTAAGAGCACACGGTCATGCCTGGTAGCCGTATGGTTAAGACAGATTCGACCACGGCCAAAGTACACGGGCGTGCTTCGTGGCCGTGGTGTTAAGTCAGATTCGACCACGGCCAAAGTACACAGGCGAGCTTAGTGGCCGTGGAGTTAAGTCAGATTCGACCACAGGGAAGACATACGGGGTGTCTATCGGGCGTGGGAGGCACACGGCCTGCCCACACGGGCGTGTAAGCCTTGAAACTTAGAAAAGTTTTAAATTCCTGAGAATTTATGTATGTGTTCCGATTTTGTTCCAACTCTGTTTAAAGCATGTTTTAGGTCTCGATGGCCTACTAAAGGGATGCTATGATTGTAAATGATAGTTTAATTTACGAAATTGTATGAAAAAGTTTCCGATCTGTCCGGTAACGCCTTTGTAGTCATAGACTATTTCACGAAGTGAGTAGAGGTTGCTTCATATGCCATGTTACTAAGTCGGAAGTCAGCAGAGTCCTAAAAAAGGAAATCATTTGTAGATAAGGAATGCTTGAGAGGGTCATATCTGACAATGCATTAAACTTGAACAACAACACGATAGCGGAGGTCTGCAGTCAATTCAAAATCAGACACCACAATTCATCACCGTATTGTCCAAAAATGAATGGTCCAGTGGAAGCAGCCAATAAAAACGTTAATAAGATCGTGGGGAAAATGGCTGAAACTTATAAAGATTGGCACGAGAAGTTACCATTTGCTCTCTATGCTTATTGAACGTTTATCAGAACTTCTACCGGGGAAACGCCTTTCTCATTGGTTTATGGAATGGAGGCAGTTTTACCCATTGAAGTAGAGATACCTTCCCTTCGAGTTTTGTCAGAGCTAAAGTAGAAGAAGCTGAATAGATCCAGTCTCAATATGATCAGTTGAATTTGATTGAAGAAAATAGGCTAAAGGCTATTCGTCAAGGTCAGATGTACCAAAAATGAATGATGCGAGTTTATGACAAAAAGTTTCACCCAAGAGAATTTCACAAGGGGGGCCTGGTGTTGAAAAAGAATTTCACCCATGCAAAAAGATTTTAGAGGGAAATGGATGCCAAATTGG
Organism: Gossypium australe; assembly: GCA_005393395.2. NCBI lineage: Eukaryota > Viridiplantae > Streptophyta > Magnoliopsida > Malvales > Malvaceae > Gossypium > Gossypium australe. The sequence continues at coordinate 48,849,702 of CM016614.1, forward strand.
GAAGGACCTTATGTGCTGAAAAAGGCTTTCTCTAGAGGAGCACTGATTTTGACCGAAATGGATGGGAAAAACTAGCCCAATCAAGTAAATTCAGATTCAATCAAGAAGTACTATACTTAAAGAAGAAAAGAGGCCAAAGTGAAAACTCACAAAGGGTGCTTTGAGACCTTTTAAAAAAAACGGAGAGGCCAAGGTAAAAACCTGCAAAGGGCACTTTGAGACCAAAGCGGTTTTGAGTCGAAAACCCAAAAAGGGTGGCTCAAATTGTGATCAAAGATGGGGTATGCGGTGATCTTGATATACCTGAATTAACAAAGGATGGGTATGCAACATCTTGGGGCATCGACAAAGTACTCTAGATCTCTTAAACACATATTAAGCTTAAAATGGTCTTCAGAAAGTTCATACAGGGAAGCTCAGGCTACGATATCTGGGGCACCTATCTTTTCCACTCACTATTTTGTAATTCCAACAATGTTTGCTTTCTTTAATGAATCTATTCTTTTCAAATTTTGTTCCTGATAAATTTCAGTTTTGTCCATCATTATGATCATTTTCAAGTATTTTGCATTGAAGTAACGATTAATGGACTAATAATACTTTCACAAAAGGAGTTTTGCATATTGCTCTAGAAACTTCTAAATAGTACGAGAACTTCAAGCAGGACTATTATTTAGAACTCACCAAGCCTAAGGGTTGGAAATATTTGAGAAAGAAACTCTAAATAGAGACTATTTCTTCAGATTTTCTATCAAAAATATTGGCTGAACAAGAATACAGGATATTACGTCAATGATGCAACCTTGAAGAACAACGAGCAATGGCAACCCAGACATTAAAAAAAGGGATCATTCTCATGACATTCTACATTCGTGCAAATATCATCCATTACACATCTAGTTAGGAGCATTCGATTCATTCTGATCATTGCATCCTAATCATTATGTATAGGCATAGGTCCATAAAATCGATTCTACAGGTTATGTCCCCTAGAGGATGGTGTAGCAAGATCGGTGAATTCACAAGTCCTATACCTCTGAAGTTGTAGTATGTCGAATCAAATCTATCATGGCGAATCTTATCTCCCTGAAGTTGCAGTGGAGCAGATTGAAGCCATTAACCTTATCTCCCTGAGGTTGCAGTGGAGCAAGTTGAAGATAGAAAATCTTATTCCCCTGAAGTTGCAGTGGAACAGATTAAAGCTACGAGTTACAAGTCCTATACCTCTGAAGTTGCAGTAGGTCAAATCAAATCTATCATGGCGAATCTTATCTCCCTGAAGTTTCAGTGGAGTAGATTGAAGCCACAAATCTTATCTCCCTAAAATTGCATTGGGGCAGATTGAAGTCATAATCCTTATCTCCCTAAAGTTGCAGTGAAGCAGGATAAAAGTACACAAACCTTATCTTGCAGTGGAATAGATTAAAGCTATGAGTTACAAGTCCTATACCTCTGAAGTTGCAGTAGGTCGAATCAAATCTATCATGGTGAATCTTATCTCCCTGAAGTTGCAGTGGAGCAGATTGAAGCCACAAATCTTATCTCCCTGAAATTACATTGGGGCAAATTGAAGTCACAATCCTTATCTCCCTGAAGTTGCAGTGAAGCAGGATAAAAGTACACAAACATTATCTTCCTGAAGTTGCAGTGGAGTAGGTTGAAAATAGCGAATCTTCTCTACCTGAAGTTGCAGTGGAGCAGATTGAAGCCACCAACCTTATCTCCCTGAAGTTTCAGCAGAGCAGACTGAAGAAAGCTAATCTTATTTCCCTGGCGTCGTAGTGGAACAGATTAAAGCTACAAATTATGGTGGATCTTCTAACTGAAATTACATTGGAGCAGATCAAAGCACCAATTCCTATACCCCTGAAAATGCAGTGCTAAGGAAAGAGGCTACTTGAATGAAAGAAGCCCCAAAAAGTCAAGATTCAGTGAGATCAGGCAAAATTGGCCCCTTTAAAGTCTTTGCTCCATTCTCATTACACGATAATGAGCAAAGAGGGGCAGCTGTAGGACCCAATTTATGCCAAGGGACCATGTAACACCCCAAACCCGGCCTAGACATTACGACCGAATCTGGCATGTCACATGAAAGGAATATCTAAAAACTGTGTGTTCGTTAAAAAGTTCGTATTCTTTATATTTGTTGTGAAAAATCGAGTTTAAGTAAATTTGAATAAAAAACGGTTTATTAACATTTTAGGAAAATCCCGAATTAAACATTTAAAATAATAAGCAGTAACTAAATTAAAAGCTAAAATCAAATAAAATACCATAGGCCTTATTACATAACAGAATCCCAATATAATAAGTTCAAAATAAGGTAATGTAGTTTACAGAAGAAATAGTAACGCATGGCCCCCTCGAGTCTGCCTCGGCTCTAAGTCCTCACACTAGGGATTACCTGGAACATTTAAAAAGAGGGGGTGAGTTTACGAAAACTCTGTGTGTACACCCTCATCAGTAATAACATGCATCAAAACAATCCGGGCCGAAGCCCATTACAATAACTGTGGCAATTGGGCCTTAGCCCAAAATAGCCTCGGTTAGGCCTTAACCCATATCATATGTTACATATCATATATAAATCTGGGCCTAAGCCCATCTCAGTAATATAATCCTTATATGCAATGCATTAATGCCCATACCAGCCGAACACTCCGTCTCCTGTCCAACCGTGCACTCCTGTGGGGATTTAATCAACCCACCCATCCGAACACTCCTTATGTAACACCGGTTGCGGCATTACCTTAACGGTGCAGCATAGCTGCTCGGTGGCTAAAAAGCCTTCGGTGGATCCACAGTCGTCAAGCGACCATGCGATCCTATTTGCACTTCCCCTTTCAATATCATATCCCAAGCCCATGCAACATGTCATGACATAATAATTCGTGTATGCAGTATGACATGTATGAAAATCATATAACAAATATAACGTATGAAACGAATTACCATCATAATCAGAATAATAATATACAACATAATCAAGCTAACCAACCTCTAAGGGTATAACAGTAATTTTACCTACTAGGGGTATTTTCGTAATTTACACACCAAGGGTATTTCGGTAATCTCGCACCTGCAATGGCCTTTCCATAGGCCGAAATGTCGCCTCGAGTGACTCAACTACCATTTCCGGTCGTTACCGGACTATTGGGCCTAAAACTCGATTTCGGCCCATTCGGGCCCACACGCTCGTGTGGCCCAACTAGCACTAATCTGGCCATGTATATAAGATTCACCTAGTCTAGTTCACTATATACTACACCATCACACATTTATTCAATTGGGCCCACGGGCCCATTGGGCCCACTTTGGCCCATCGTGGGCCAAGCAGCCTCAACCCACAAGAATACTACTGATGGCCTCAACTATCGCGTCGAAGCCCCACACGTGCGCTCGCTCACTTGTGTAGCTATTAACACCGTGTGACCGGCATTTCGGCAATTTGCCGCTCTACAACTAGAGTAGAGAAGTACACACCTGATAGGAATCTGGTGCTAAACCGCGCTGCGACCACTCCTGTGCCCAAACGCCCACCAAGGTATCTTAACTCTCCTCCTGGAATGCTCTTTATATAGCTAGCTCTTCACCTTTCTTCTTTGTATCTTTCCGATGTGGGATCCCTTCGTCAGTAGAGTTTAAATTCAACTGAAACTCTTACCGTCCAATCTGCAAAATAAATACTCCATTGCTTGTCATGAGATTCGAACCCAGGCTCCCTTGCAACATAATCCACGCTGCTAACCACTTGGCCACAAACTCCTCTTGTGTCTTAAACCATGCGCAACTAAATATAAATCTATAGCCAAAATCTAAGGTCCAAGTAAAAAGAAACCCAAAATGCAAAAGCCAAGACTTGAACCTTGGACCTCTATCCTTCCTTGTGGCGTCACCCCCTTGTGTCGTATGTGGCGTCACTTTGCCACTACACCACACACTCCACTTGTGTCATTTTTCCCCACATTTTATTTTTAAAGCCTACCTACCAACTCCCAGGGTTTTTCTCGCCTAAAACCAAAATTTCCCCAAAGCCAAAGTTCGATCCCGAGACTTCATAGAAGCCCTCTAACCTTCCAAAATCACTCATCTAAAAGGTCCAACTTGCATTTAAGCCGATCTCTTGTTCTCCAAAAATTTTAAACGCTACTATTCTTAAGGCCCATTGGGCCCAATCCTAGTAGGCCCAATTTCAGGATGTTACAGACCAATAGTAAATAAGAAAAAAACAAATAGAGTCCAAAATTAACAAGTCCTTTTTACAACCAAAGACCCAAACCCAATAACAACAAACCCAAGCCCGATGGCCCAAATGCCTAACCCTATCCCAAACCACAATCAGCAAAAAACAAAAAGGAAAGACCCTAAGTGTGCCGCACCTAGGTCTGCTGCCACGTCGCCACCACGTACAGCCTCCGTACCTCTGCCCACCGCACGCCACGCACCTGTAAAAAAGGACGAACAACTACAACAAATAAAATAATGTATTTTACATTTTTCGGCTATAAAATCGAAAGAAAAAGCGTTGTATTTTTTTCTTTTTTCTCCTGCATGCGCAAAGAAATCAATACGAAATAGAGAACTTCTGAAACAGATTTAAGAGTTTAAAGGTGCCTTTTTATCTTTGTGTTCTGAAATAAAATAAATAAATATAAAAAAGGGGGCTTAACTTAATGTTTTGGCTTTCTGGTCGCTGTCGAAGGTCACCGCTGATTCTTGGACACCTCGAAACCCGTCAGATTTCCGATGAGGGTCCGAAAGGGGAGCGGTGAGACTGAAACCCATTTTTATTCTTCTTTTTTTCTCTTTTCATTTCTTTTTTTTTTGGGTTTAAAAACACCCATATCGGGTTCGAAAAGGGCTGAAAGGCCGATTTTGGGCGCTTCCGACTGTCGTCTATGGCGGAGCTATCACCGGAACCTGGCCGAATTCAAAGGGAGAAGGAGAGAATTTTTGAAAGGTGTTGAGAGGTTTTTTTTAAGAGAGGGGAAAATGAGATTTTTGTAAAATTTTTATTATTATAGCACCCTCATACGATGTCGTTTTGGGGCAAACATCAGACGCCCAAAACGACGCCGTTTAGTCATTCGACCCGATAACCCGACCCATGACCGCCTAGGTTCTGCATGTTTTTGAACTGAGGGTCTATTTGCTCCCTCAGTCCTTCCGCTTTTGAGGCTATTTTCTATTTGGTCCCTATTTTAATTTTCCTTTTTTTCGAATTTACCTCGCGAATTTTATTTCGATTTCGATTCAGTCCTCTCAGAACAGTGCGTTTCAGAAAATGGGGAATATTTTCCCATTTGGTCCTTCCTGTCTTTCACGCTTTACTATTTGGTTCTTTATCTTATTTTCACTCCCAATTTTGGCATAAAACTCTGTTTAAATTTCAAATTAGTCCTTTAGGCTTTTATCTCATTACGATTTAGGTCTTAAATTTTATTTTAGTTTCAATTCGATCCTCATTTATTTAATTTCCACCATTTTTAGATTTATTTTCTATATGTTATTTTATTTATTATTTCTTTATTTTTTTCATGTATTACCTTGTTTATTATTTTATTTATTTATCTATCGTTTTTTCTTATTTCATTTCATTACACATGGTTATTTTATTGCATTGTTACCTTATTATTATTATTTTTCTTATTTTTAATCTTATGCCTTTATTATTATCATTTTATCATCTATCATTGTTTTATTAATATTCACTCGTTTATTTCTCCCTTTTGTAAACTTTAAAAATTCTTTAGATTATTTATGTTTTTATTATCATTATTATTATGATTTATTTATTTCATTTATTGTTTAATTAGTATTAGTAGACATAATTATTACCATTATCCTTTATATTATTATCACAATTATATCATCGTTATTTTAGTACGGTATTTTTATTATGTTTTTCTTTCGTATATCGTTGTTTCATTTTTAATGCGCTATCATTTCATCAAGTTTTCCTATATTCATGTCGTGAGTCGTTTTCAAACACATTTGTCCTCTCTTATACCACACTCGAATAAATTAAATGTATACCATTTTGAATATTACGTTAACTTTTGTTCGATGCATAAAAAGAAAATTTCAAAAAAATAGGCAATGTCCCGTATCTAAAATATTCGATAAAATCGTACCCTAACTTATTGAATTTCGATTTATCTCGTCGAGTCTAAAGAATCGATTATCTTTTAAAAATCCAAGCGTATAAGTTAAATAAAAGCTTATTCTCGGGAATTCAAAAATGTTGTGTCCTAACTCACTGGATGTGACATTTTGTTATCTTGAGGTAAGGATTTCTAAAAATAAAGGCAATATTCTGTATTTGGAACTTTGAGAAATTGTGCCCTAACTTACTAGGTTCCAATTCTTCACTTGACTCAAATAACCGAATATCCTTCTTGAATTAAATGCCTGAGTTTTAAAAGTCAAAAGACAAGCTTAGTTTCAAGGATTTGAAATGTCGTATCCTAACTCACTAGACGTGACATTTTACTTCTTCAAAATAGGAGGGTCTTAGTATCCGATTTAATTTATTCAAGTTTTCTTTTAAAAAGATCGTATTTTAAAATCTTTTCAAATTTTTGACATTAAGACATTATTTAATCAATTAGGTACAAATTTTGGGCCTTACGAGGGTGCTAATCCTTCCTCGTGCGTAACCGACTCCCGAACACATTTTCTCAAATTTCGTAGGTCAAAATCATTGTTTTAATAAATCAAAATGTTTTAATGATTAATCTCAAGGTGATCCGATCACACTCAAAAAAGGATTGGTGGCGACTCCATTTTCGTTTTAAAGTCGACCTACTGTGTTTTTTCAAAAAAAAAAGGTTTCGACAATTCTTATAGTCGATCAAATGCATCAGTAGGATATCAGAGCAGAGATCGTGGAAATCAACATGTGAATCCTAAAGCTCAAGCTACTTTTGTCTCAAGCGTTGGCAGCGTGAGAAATAGCAAACCCGAGTGTTAATAGTATGGGAGACGACATTTTGGAGAATGATAGAATAAGGGTAGTAAAGCTTGCTTCAAATGTGGTTCGCCAGATCACTTTATTCGAGATTGCCCAGAGTTATCCGAGAAAGAAAATGTTCAGAATACAAGATCGAGCAACACGACTGTGAGGGCGTGAAACACCCCAAACCCGGCCCACGAGCCTCGACCAGATCTGGTATGTTCCTCAAGTAAAACCGGTTCAAATTCGTTTGTTCTTTGGAAAAACTTTGAGTGATTTTGGAGAAAAGTTGATTTGGGTTCAAATTGAAAACTTTGTAAATCTTAGATTCCGGGATTTATTAAAAACTTTGTTTTTATATTAAAAGACATGTCGATTTTGGTTTTGAAAATTTTACTTTAAATTAAGAATCAATTGAATTTAAGTGTCAAAATATTTTTCAATTATTATTAAGAAAAATTGCTTAACTTTAAATTTGATAAAAAATTCAAAACATAACAAAGCAATTAAAAATGCATGCATAAACGAGTTCATATTATGGCCTTATTACATCAAAATATACCCAAATAAATTTAAAGTACTTAAATAAGATAAAATGTCCAAATAAAGTAAATTCCTTGATGAGCATGGCCCCCACTAAGCTCCTGCCGACCCGGTCCATCACTGATCGTCACCTGAAAAATGTTCCCACAACGGGGTGAGTCAAACAGACTCAATGTGTAACCAACACTAAATCCACACAGATTCAGGCATATCAAATCACACACATACATATCATAATTTACAATTAATGATGCATTCCCGAACCCAAGCCTAGTTACCAACCGCTACACATCACCCGTACCAACCTGCACACCGTGGGGACTACTAAGTCAACCCTCCATCCGCTACACACCATCGAAGGCAGTCGCTGCAGTCGACGTGCTCATCGCCCTTATAAAATTTGTGGCATAGCCACCAGATAATTATTTTGTGTCATGAGACACCACATTCAGATAATGTGACCGAAGTCACCGTATTCATATATCGTGACAATAGTCACCACATTCACTTCCCCTTTCATAATCACCCAAATGCCCATGCCATACAAAACATGCAAATATTATGCCTTATACTTCATTCACATTCTTATAACTGCACTTATGTGCCATAACAGATATTTATCATACTCATAGTAGGAGTAGGAAAACGTACCTGAGTACTTCGTACCATCACATGGTACCTTAGCCACATTCACATTCTTATAAACACATATATCAAAATATAGCCATACATCTATTAAGAGTTAGTGTGGGGTACACATCTGATATACTTAGGGAATTTATTGAAATCCCGAAATTCCCGGTCTACGCTTTAGATCCTTAATTCCTATATTCGGTCAACACTTAGCATTTTAGGAAAAAGCCTATTCGGCCATAAAACCAAATCCTAATAGGATTGTCGAAATCAACTTCTTACCTTGCCACCGATTTAATTAAGAATCAAGTCCCAAAACTTTGTGATGCTCACCCCTTGCAATCGGCTAGCCACCAAAACTCCTAACTAGTTAGTTTTCGGCATTTGAAACGATAAGAAATAGATCTAAGTTACTAAATAAGCCTTGGCCGAATGTACATACGTACTCACCTTACGATTTGAAATCCCGAAAGCCTTGTGTACCACTGTCGACTGCCCCTATATATCCATAGTTAGATTCGGCTAATATGGTAACCCTTATGACCGAATATGCACCTTCACTTACCTTGTGATTCCAAATCCCGGAAATAGTCACTCAACCAAGGGGATGTCGGAATACCCTGCTTAACCAATGTTAGAATCGGCTTCTATACCAAAAGTATTAGAAAGTGGCCTTAGGCCGAACACTTATACCCTTACCTTGATGGATCAAATACCGAAAGAATCCTTCACTGATTCGGCCAAAGACATGAAGGAGATTAGCACTTTGATTTCGGCAAAAGAAAAAGAGATAAAACGATGATAGAAGAATCCTTACCCTTAAAATTGAATTCGATTGAACCCCTTGCTTGGACCCTTAGCAATATTCGGCTATAGGCTATGCAATGATCAACAAGTTTCGGCTTTTGATGATTGCTAAAGAGATTCGGCTTCAAAAAGGATAAAAAGAGAGGGATATGAGGCTTATAAAGAATCGGCACTAATGGAATTTGGAAGAAGTTTCGGCTAGAACACAGAGTATTTCGGCTTTTGACAAAATAAGAGAGAAAGAGAAGAGTGGCTAGAGAATTCGGCAGAGGCTTCAAAAGAGAAAAGAATAATGGCTTTACTCCCTTCCTTAGCCGAAATTATCACCTAAAGGAGCCCCCCAATCGGCCAACTCTCCTTCCCCCTATCTCACCCCTTCCTTTTCTCCTATTTTTCCTCTCTTTTATCCCTTAAAAAAATAATCTAAAATAAATCATTATTTATCTACCCCTTAGCCGAAATTAAAAGAATAATCCTCATCCCTTAGTGCCTTAATGCTGTCCAACTCCTTTACTCCTTGCAGCAGAATAAAAATTCCCTTATTGCTCCCCTTGTGGATCGAACACAAGCCCTTTCCCCCTAGCACATGGCGTCACACATTAAGGCCCTAAGTGGCGCATTGTAGCCACTTTACCAAGCCCATTTTCATGTCATATCTCCCCTATTTATTTTCTTAAGGCCTATCAGGCTTACTTCCTCTTAAAACTTAAAACTTAATATTTTCTAAGGCATTTTCCTATTATTCTAAAGTTCACAAAAATTCATAAAAACACATTCAAGCACACAATGGCATGCTATTTCACCCAATTTAGCAATAATGCATAAGCCATAATCCAGGATATTACAGTTCTACCCCCTTAAAATAATTCCGTCCTCGAAATTACCTGGCTGAAATAAGTGAGGGTATTGCTGTCACATTGCCTCTTCTGGCTCCCACGAAGCTTTTTCCGATCCATGATTTCGCCATAATACTTTGACTAGAGGAACTGACTTCCTTCGTAACACTTTCACATCTCGTTCCAAGATCTGAATCGGCTCTTCCTCGTAGGACAAGTCCGGCCTTAGTTCCACCTCTTCAATCGGAACCACATGAGATGGACCTGATCGATAACGACGTAGCATGGACACATGGAATACGTCGTGCATCTGCTTCAGCTTTGGTGGCAACTCCAGCTGATATGCCACTGGTCCAACTCGTTTCAACACCCGATAAGGTCCTATAAACCTTGGACTTAACTTCCCTTTGCTGCCAAATCTCATCACCTTCTTCCAAGGCAAAACTTTGAGAAACACTTGATCTCCCACATCAAATTCTATTTCCTTCCGCTTGAGATCCGCGTACGACTTCTGCCTATCAGATGCTTCCTTCAACCGTGCCCGAATTATCTCAACCTTTTCCTCGGATTCTGCCACAATTTCGGGACCCAGAACTCGACGTTCCCCTAATTTCGTCCAACACGTAGGTGTGCGACACTTCCGTCCATACAACGCTTCATACGGTGCCATCCGAATACTAGCTTGATAGCTGTTGTTGTACGCAAATTCTGCTAGAGGCAAATATTCTTCCCAACTTCCTCTGAAGTCTATCACACAACCTCTCAGCATATCCTCTAACACTTGGATTACTCGTTCAGACTGACCATCCGACTGTGGATGAAAAGCAGTAGTAAAATCCAACTTGGTGCCCAAAGCTTGATGTAGAGCTTTCCAAAACCGAGAAGTAAACCTTGGATCCCTATCCAAGATGATCGATACCGGCACTACATGTAACCTTACAATCTCCGATACATACAATTTTGCCAACTTCTGTAACGAATAATCAGCTCTTACTGGAATGAAATGCGCAGACTTTGTCAAACGATCCACTATCACCCATACCAAATCCTTCTTAGTAGGCGTAAGGGGAAACCCACTAACGAAGTCCATGGTGATTCGCTCCCACTTCCACTGCGGAATCATTATCGGTTGAAGCAATCCTGACGGAACTTGGTGTTCAGCCTTAACTTGCTGACACGTCAAACATTTGCCAACAAATTCTGTAACTTCCCGCTTAAGTCCAGGCCACCAAAACTGCTCTCTTAGATCTCTGTACAACTTACTACTTCCAGGATGCATAGCGTAAGGGCTACTATGCGATTCCTGAAAAATCCTCAGCCTCAACTCCTCGTTCCTCGGCATATAGACCTTACCCTTGAAACACAATACTCCCTCGCCACTAATACCATACTCTTCTAACTCTCCATTCTGCACTTGCCATAGCTTAGCACTTAGATCGTCATCATCCAACTGTCCCTCCTTCACTTCATTCAAACATGTCGGCCTAACTTGCAGCTCTGCCAGCAGACTTCCATCATCATACAAGCTCAGATGTGCAAACATCGCCCTCAGATTCGACACTACTTTAGGGCATCTGCCACTACATTCGCCTTGCCCGGATGATACTCTATTGAACAGTCATAGTCCTTCAGTAGTTCGACCCATCTTCGTTGTCTCAGGTTTAACTCCTTCTGAGTCAACAGATACTTAAGACTCTTGTGGTCTGTGTAGATTACCGACTTTTCTCCATAAAGATAGTGCCTCCACACCTTAAGAGCAAAGACCACTACTGCCAATTCCAAATCATATGTTGGGTAGTTAACCTCATGTGGCCTTAATTGCCGAGACGCATAAGCAACTACCTTCCCGTCTTGCATCAGAACACATCCCAATCCTGTATGAGAGGCGTCACAGTACACCACAAAATCCTTTCCTGCCTCAGGTTGAATCAACACTGGAGCTTCAGTCAAGACCCTCTTAAGCTTCTTAAAGCTCTCCTGTTGCTTTTCTGTCCACACGAAAGGTACTTCCTTCCTCAACAACTTTGTCAAAGGTGCGGCTATTGATGAGAATCCTTCCACGAACCTTCTGTAGTAGCCTGCCAATCCCAGGAAACTACGAACCTTAGCCACCGACTTAGGTGGTTTCCAATCTAACACCGCCTCAATTTTCTTAGGATCCACCCTTATTCCTTCTGCAGACACTACATGTCCTAAGAACGCAACTTCCTTAAGCCAAAATTCACACTTGCTGAATTTGGCATAGAGCTTAGTCTCTCTTAACACTTGCAACACAATCCGGAGATGCTCATCATGCTCCTCTTCAGACTTGGAGTACACTAGGATGTCGTCGATGAACACAACGACGAACCGATCCAAGTAGGGTTGAAAGACCCGGTTCATCATATCCATGAACGCAGCTGGGGCGTTCGTCAAACCAAACGGTATTACAATGAACTCAAAATGCCCATACCTTGTCCGAAAAGCCGTCTTATAGATATCGGCTTCCTTCACCTTAAGCTGATGATATCCAGACCTTAAGTCGATCTTTGAGAATACCGCTGCTCCCTTCAGCTGATCGAACAAGTCGTCTATCCTTGGCAAGGGATACTTGTTCTTGATAGTCAGCTTATTCAACTGCCGATAATCTATGCACATACGCATAGTTCCGTCCTTCTTCTTCACAAACAAAACTGGTGCTCCCCATAGAGACACACTGGGTCGGATAAACCCACGATCAAGTAACTCTTGAATCTGAGCCTTGAGCTCAACCAACTCCTTAGGTGCCATTCTGTACGGAGCGATTGACACAGGAGCTGTTCCCGGCAGTAGATCAATTCCAAACTCCACCTCCCTATCTGGGGGTATTCCAGGTAATTCCTCCGGAAAAACATCTTCAAAGTCCCTTACAGTTCGAACTCCACTAACACCTTCTTCCTTCTTATCCAACGCACTAACAAAGGCTAGAAATGCCTTGCCCCCTTTCCGAACCATCTTATTCGCCTTTAAAGCAGAAACTACGTTAGACAAGTAGTTTCTTCTTTCTCCTATCATAACTACTTCATCATCCTTTAGGGTCCTTAACTCCATTCGCTTAGCTGCACAATCCAGTATGGCTCGATGCTCCACTAGCTAGTCCATGCCAAGTATGAGATCGAATTCTCCGAAAGGAAGCTCCATTAAGTTAGCAGAAAATACTACACCTTGAATCTCTAAAGGTACTTTCTGAAACATCTTATTCACCACTACAGTTTGGCCTAGTAGGCTTACTACAGTCATCTCCCTATCAGAAAGTTCAGAGGCTATGTCTAGAGTTTCAACTACTCTACATGCAACATAAGAATGGGTCGAGCCCACATCAATCAAAGCAAAGTATGGCTTGCCAAAAACAAGGAACGTACCGATTATGACGTCCTGCACGTCTCCATCTTCTCTACGGCGAACTGCATATACCAAGCCTGGCTGTCTTGCCTCTGTATTACCAACACCTCTGCCAGGTGTTCCACGTCCTCTTCCAGTACCGTTTCCTCGGCCATTCGGACCACGACCTCGCTGAGCCTGCTGTCCACCTCTACCAGCCTGATTAACATTCTGAGTTACTGGTCGATTCCCATCTGGCCTCATAGGACAGTCCATAATCATATGGTCCTTTGACCTGCACTTAAAGCATCCTCTTGTCTTCTTCCAACATTCCCCTAAGTGTTTTTTCTCACACTGATCACAAGTACGATATTGCCCTCCAGTACCAGCTTGCTGACCTCGCGGCCCATCAACTCTAGGCCTCTTCTAAACATTCCCAGCTGACCCTGACGGCCCAAATCCTCTTTTCTGCTTATTCCAATTAGAGTGCTGCCTTACAGAGTCCTTAATCCCTTCCGCTACCTTAGCTTTCTCTACCAATGCAGAAAACTCCCGCTCCTGATGTGGGGCTATCAACAACCTTAGGTCATCCCTTAGTCCGTCCTCAAACCGGACACATCGCTCATGTTCTGTAGCCACTACCCCTCGAGCATACCGGTTCAACCTCAGAAATTCAGCTTCGTACTCCACCATGGACCTGTTCCCTTGAACCAGCCCCAGAAATGCCTTCCTCAGCGCATCAGTGTAACGCGTGCCGACATACTTCTTCTGATATGCCGCCTTAACATATTCCCAAGTAAGATCCTCAGCTGTGGCACCATCCCGAACTGTGAGCCACCATTGATACGCTTCATCGCGAAGCAACGCCACCATTCCTTTCACTTTCTCCTCAAGGGTCAGATCGAACTCATCCATAATTCGTTCCGTCGCTTCCAACCAATACTTAGCCGTACTGGGTGCCACACCAGATACTCCACGGAACACTTCAGCCCCATTGGCTCGGAGTCGCTCGGGTACAGATTTTCGAGCTCCCATATTTCCACCTGCTCCAGCCACCATCTCCAGAACTCGCAGCACAGCCTGTGACACAGCATCATCCCCTGTCTGATCTTGCTGCTCAGTGCCAACAGCTGGTGGTGGTGGTTGCGGTACCTCATTCTCAGATCTTTGACCCGATTTAACGGGTTCCGACACAGTCATTCTGCCTCTACCGCATCCTCGCACATTACGACCACGTCCCCTAGAGCTCATTTCTATGATCGCGCTTTAATCTGATTTAAGAAAGCTTTATGAATTAGCCTTTATTCCACTGATTATCCGCGAAGAAATTTTATGTAAAGAGTTTAGTAGTAGTTCTTTCGATCAATCAAATTTCAAGTCTTCTATCCTAATTCAAAGAAAACACATCCATTCCGTAATATCTCCCATACACATTCACTCTTCGTACATTTTTGTCTATTCCTACCCCAGGGGTATTTTCGTCATTTGTCCTACAGGGGTATTTTGATAATAAATCGGGGTCAATTTGAAAAATCTCTATAAATCAAAGGTATTTCGAAACTTAGGGTTCTTTTTGAGAACTTGTTTTCCAAATCGGTGTTGTTGCAGAAATTTTAGAAATCGGGGGTCATTTTGGTAATTTTGTAAAGCAGGGGTAATTTGGTAATTTTTTTCCAAATCAGGGTATTCTGAATTTTCGTAAAATAGGGTTTTTGGATACTTTTGCAAAGTAAGAAAATTTTATTGAAATCAAGGGTAATATGGAAATTTAGAAACCAAGGGCATTTTAGTAATTTTACCACTAGGGGTATTTTAGTAATTTTGTAAATCAAGAATATTTCAGAAAAATTTCATAGAATCGTGTTTACAAATCAAAAGGGTAATTTAAGGGTTTTAAAACTAGGGTTTTTATGGAAATACGGCTAGTCCCTTTCGGGTTTTAGTTATTGGGTTTAGCCTATGAATAAGTCCTCTTGGTTAGGGTGAACCGAAGCTACGCACCAGGTAGGATTCCAGCGAAGAGGAGGTGAGTCACTAGGACTGCTTAAGTACCAGGCTCTTCCGGATCCAATCCTAGACATGCGCACAATGGTTGCTACACCCTAACTCGGCGACTTAGCCACAGGTTTGTTTAATTAGGCATTTAAAGTCTTATGTAATTTGTTGGGGTAAACTAGTCCTAGAGTTCAAGTACTTAATATACTAATCTATGTTCCATTTCTACCCTTCTACAGGTCATAGTATAATTCACACAAGAGATAGGGGTACTTACCTGGTGGACTTCGGGTCGGAGACTTAGGTGCCATGCCAGAAAACCTACTTATTTCACAAAATTCTTTTGGGCTTACTTTGGAAACATTTTGGGCCTTAAACCCAAGGCCGAGAGTTTAAAAACTGGGCTCTGATACCAAGCTAAAATACCCCAAACCCGGCCCACGAGCCTCGACCAGATCTGGTATGTTCCTCAAGTAAAACCGGTTCAAATTCGTTTGTTCTTTGGAAAAACTTTGAGTGATTTTGGAGAAAAGTTGATTTGGGTTCAAATTGAAACTTTGTACATCTTAGATTCCGGGATTTATTAAAAACTTTGTTTTTATATTAAAAGACATGTCGATTTTGGTTTTGAAAATTTTACTTTAAATTAAGAATCAATTGAATTTAAGTGTCAAAACATTTTTCAATTATTATTAAGAAAAATTGCTTAACTTTAAATTTGATAAAAAATTCAAAACATAACAAAGCAAGTAGAAATGCATGCATAAACGAGTTCATACTATGGCCTTATTACATCAAAATATACCCAAATAAATTTAAAGTACTTAAATAAGATAAAATGTCCAAATAAAGTAAATTCCTTGATAAGCATGGCCACCACTAAGCTCCTGCCGACCCGGTCCATCACTGATCCTCACCTGAAAAATGTTCCCACAACGGGGTGAGTCAAACAGACTCAATGTGTAACCAACACTAAATCCACACAGATTCAGGCATATCAAATCACACACATACATATCATAATTTACAATTAATGATGCATTCCCGAACCCAAGCCTAGTTACCAACCGCTACACATCACCCGTACCAACCTGCACACCGTGGGGACTACTAAGTCAACCCTCCATCCGCTACACACCATCGAATGTAGTCGCTGCAGTCAACGTGCTCATCGCCCTTATAAAATTCATGGCATAGCCACCAGATAATTATTTTGTGTCATGAGACACCACATTCAGCTAATGTGACCGAAGTCACCACATTCATATATCGTGACAATAGTCACCACATTCACTTCCCCTTTCATAATCACCCAAATGCCCATGCCATACAAAACATGCAAATATTATGCCTTATACTTCATTCACATTCTTATAACTGCACTTATGTGCCATAACATATATTTATCATACTCATAGTAGGAGTAGGAAAACGTACCTGAGTACTTCATACCATCACATGGTACCTTAGCCACATTCACATTCTTATAAACACATATATCAAAATATAGCCATACATCTATTAAGAGTTAATGTGGGGTACACACCTGATATACTTAGCTAATTTATTGAAATCCTGAAATTCCCCGTCTACGCTTTAGATCCTTAATTCCTATATTCGGTCAACACTTAGCATTTTAGGAAAAAGCCTATTCAGCCATAAAACCAAATCCCAATAGGATTGTCGAAATCAACTTCTTACCTTGCCGCCGATTTAATTAAGAATCAAGTCCCAAAACTTTGTGATGCTCACCCCTTGCAATCGGATAGCCACCAAAACTCCTAACTAGTTAGTTTTCGGCATTTGAAACGATAAGAAATAGATCTAAGTTACTAAATAAGCCTTGGCCGAATGTACATATGTACTCACCTTATGATTTGAAATCCCGAAAGCCTTGTGTACCACTTTCGACTGCCCCTATATATCCATAGTTAGATTCGGCTAATATGGTAACCCTTATGACCGAATATGCACCTACACTTACCTTGTGATTCCAAATCCCGGAAATAGTCACTCAACCAAGGGGATGTCGAAATACTCTGCTTAACCAATGTTAGAATCGGCTTCTATACCAAAAGTATTAGAAAGTGGCCTTAGGCCGAACACTTATACCCTTACCTTGATGGATCAAATCCCGAAAGAATCCTTCACAGTTTCGGTCAAAGACATAAAGGAGATTAGCACTTTGATTTCGGCAAAAGAAAAAGAGATAAAACGATGATAGAAGAATCCTTACCCTTAAAATTGAATTCGATTGAACCCCTTGCTTGGACCTTTAGCAATATTCGGCTATAGGCTATGCAATGATCAACAAGTTTCGGCTTTTGATGATTGCTAAAGAGATTCGGCTTCAATAAGGATGAAAAGAGAGGGATATGAGGCTTATAAAGAATCGGCACTAATGGAATTTGGAAGAAGTTTCGGCTAGAACACAAAGTATTTCAGCTTTTGACAAAATAGGAGAGAAAGAGAAGAGTGGCTAGAGAATTCGGCAGAGGCTTCAAAAGAGAAAAGAATAATGGCTTTACTCCCTTCCTTAGCCGAAATTATCACCTAAAGGGGCCCCCCAATCGGCCAACTCTCCTTCCCCCTATCTCACCCCTTCCTTTTCTCCTATGTTTCCTTTCTTTTATCCCTTAAAAAAAATAATCTAAAATAAATCATTATTTATCTACCCCTTAGCCGAAATTAAAAGAATAATCATCATCCCTTAGTGCCTTAATGCCGTCCAACTCCTTTACTCCTTGCAGCAAAATAAAAATTCCCTTATTGCACTTCTTGTGGATCGAACATAAGCCCTTTCCCCCTAGCACATGGCGTCACACATTAAGGCCCTAAGTGGCGCATTGTAGCCACTTTACCAAGCCCATTTTCATGTCATATCTCCCCTATTTATTTTCTTAAGGCCTATCAGGCTTACTTCCTCTTAAAACTTAAAACTTAATATTTTCTAAGGCATTTTCCTATTATTCTAAAGTTCACAAACATTCATAAAAACACATTCAAGCACACAATGGCATGCTATTTCACCCAATTTAGCAATAATGCATAAGCCATAATCCAGGATATTACAGAGCGAGACCACCGAGAAATACGAGGAATGTATCCAGTGGTAGAGGTGTGATTAGGGACTTAGTTATGAGATTCGAGGCCAAAGCACCTGCTAGAGCCTACACTATTTGCGCTCGCAAAGAAGCGTCGTCCACAGATGTTATTACCAGTACATTCTCTCTTTACGATACTAATGTGATTGCTTTAATTGATCCTGGATCGACACATTCATATGTTTGTGAGAAATTAGTTTATAGTAAGAAATTGCCTCTGGAGTCTACAAAATTTGTAATTAAAGTATCAAACCTCTTAGGCAAGTATGTCCTAATTGATAAAGTATGCAAGAACTTTCCTTTAATGATTCGGAGTTACTGTTTTCTAGCTAACTTGATGCTTTTACCATTTGATGAGTTCGATGTGATTCTGGGTATGGATCGGTTAACTTTACATGATGCCGTTGTGAACTGTAGGCGAAAGATTATAGGATTGAAGTGTCAAAATAATGAAATTCTTCGGGCTGAATCTGATAAGTCAGGTGGATTGCCTCTAGCGATTTCTTCGATGTCGGCTGTAACACCCCCAGACCCGGCCCAGACGTTATGCCCGGATCTTGGAATGTCACATCAAAGGCATAATTCAAAATGATTTTGCTAAGTTCAAATTTAAGACCCAAAAACCCAAAATCCTTGAGTCTTGATAAGAAATGATAAAAGCCCATTTAATTATTTTAAGTATTTTGAAAACCATGTTTAAACATAAGAAATTTATTTAGGTTTAGTAATTAAGTAAACAGTTGAAACAACAAAGCCCAAAATCCAAAGTCAAATCGGAGTACAAGGCCTTATTACATCTAACAAAAATAAAGTAATTAAAATCATGTCTTTTGAGACAAATAAATAAAACTTCTAAGTATCTAGTAGTGTGCCCATCTCCGAGTCCTCTCCCACGTCGAGCCGTTTACTGAGGATCACCTGAAACATATAAAGGGTGTGAGTTTCGAAACTCAGTGTGTACGACCCTTGGTAATCCAATAAACATGCAAATATCACATTGGTCCTAAGCCCTATCAAATTCGGTGGTCTTGGGCCTTAGCCCACAATGACCTCATATCACATCAATATCACATGAATGCAATGCACCCATCCCGAATCCAACCCTGCACTCCATTTCCCTTCCAACCCTACACTCCTGTGGGGATATAAATATCAACCCACCCATCCCTACACTCCAAAGGTAGCACCAGCAGCAGCACTACTCAAACGTTGCAGCAAAGCTGCTCTAATAGGCTTAAAGCCACCTGTGGATCCACGGTCGTTAAGAAACTATGCGATCCTCAAATCTTCCTCCGTATCATCAAAACCCACCCAAGTACAACATGTATTTCATGAATGCAACATACACATTTTCATACATTCAGCACTTAGGTGTATTTTAGTCATTTCACTACCCAAGGGTATTTCTGTAATCTACCCTATAGTAGTATTAAGGTAATTTTGCAAAACAGGGGTATTTTGGAAATTTTGTAAATTAGGGATATTTTGATAATTCTGCAAATCAAGGGTATTCTGGTAATTTTACAAATCAGAGGTATTTTAGTAAGTTTGCAAATCTAAGGATAATTTGATAATTTTCAAACCAGGGGTATTTGGTCCCTCTCGGGTTTTAGTTATGAACTTTGACCCATTAACAAGTTCTTGCGGCTAAAGTGAACAGACACTATGCAGCAGGTAGGATTCCAGAGAAGAGGAAGTGGGCCACGAGGACCACTTAAGTACCAAGATCTCCGTAGATCCAATCTTAGACATGTATATATCCGTTGCCACATTCTAACCCAGCGACTTGTCCACGGACATGTTTAATTATTAGATTAAGTCTTATGCAGTTTAAGAGTTGTTCAGAACTAGGCCTAAAGTCCATTAAACCCTAGCATACTTGTCTACGTACCCATTAAGCCCATCAAGCCCATTTCACGTTCATATAGCCCATTAAGCTGAAATTACATCCTTATGGCCCATTAGGCCCAGATCTCATTCATATGGCCTATTAGGCCCAAAACGATTCTAGATCATGTAACATGCTTGACTAACTCAATTCATATAACCAAATCAATCAATTTCATCAAACTTAGCCTCAGGGCCCATTTAGCCACTTTCGACTTTTCTGCTTTCCGGCATTGCTGATATCATGTGTGTGTAGTGTTTGTACACACCTGGTTACTGTGACGTGCTATACTATCCTTGGTCTTGAACCTACAACCAACCAACCTTCAATCAATCACACATACTGAATCAAAATATTTACCAAAAGCCTAAGCCTTACCATATCCTTACCGTGTGCCACCGGGTTCTAATAGCCCTTCCTTAGATACTAATCACGAGTATCCCCTAGATCTGGACTCACACATACACCATCAAACTTTGAGTGACTCATAATCCACACAAGTCACCCCTATAGATCATACTCACATTTGGCCATTTACTTAAACCAAAATCGAGTTGAGTACACTTACACTTTGCTAACGATCCTTGCCACGCTTGCGATCTCTGAACCTTACCCTTGTTAATACAAGATTAACGATAATGAAAAGTTAGATAGCCCTTCGACTTTTAACAAAACACACTAATGGGTTATCTGAATACTTACCGAATCCACTTTTGATCCTGTGGCCTAGATAGCTACTGAACGAGATTCGACTTTTAACCTTGACTGATAGTAGGTAACAATCAATTTGTGATGGAGGAAAAACAACAAAGATTCAGCACTAATAGGGATTTTGGAAAGAGAAGATGATGATACTTCGGCAATAAAAGTGTTTGGCTATGAGAGAGTTCGGCAAAAAGGGATTTGGCTATAGGAGATTTTGGCAACAAGGTAAGGTATTTTCGGTTGTAGAAAAATAAGGTTTCGATAAGGAAAAGAAAAAGAATGAAAATTTGGCATTACCTAGGACCCCAGATTCGGCACACACACATTTGTATAGCCTATAGCCGAAACTTAGCCACCCCTACAGTCCAATTCGGCACCACTTCATCCACTGCTCATCTCCTAATTTTTCTCCATGATATCTCCCTTATCCTTCTTCTAAATTCTCTCTACTGATCACTTCTCCTTAGTGTCCCTCTACACGCCACTTCCAGCCTTCTAGAAGCCTAAAGTTAAACTCCAAAATAAAGCCAAGCTAGCACTCGAACCTTAGACCTCCCTGTATGCATATGCTGCCACCTCTCTCCACCTTAGTGGCGTCACATAGCCACTTCACCACAGGCTTCTTTGTGCTATTTTTCACTTATTTTTATTTAAAAGGCCTACTAACTGAAGTCACAGTTCCCTTGAGGCTAAAACCAAAATTTTTCCTATACCCTTACTTGATCCCAGGACATCTCCAACACCCCTAGACACTCCAAATTCATTAACCCTCAAAGCCCACATGCCAATTGTCATTTTCTTGCTCACTTAAAATATTTCTGAGACCTAAAGCCCAAAGCCCAATAGGCTCAATTCTACTAGGCCCAAATTCGGGGCGTTACATCGGCTTAGAGATATGTGAGAAAAGTTTGTGAAGCGTACCTAGCATACGTTTTAGATACCAAAGTGTCTGAAAATAAGATTGAATCGATGCCTGTAGTTTGTGAATATTCAGATGCATTTCCAGAAGAATTGCTTGAGTTGCCACCAGTCAGAGAGGTTGATTTTACTATTGAGTTAGTACTGGGAACTTCACCGATATTTATAGCTCCGTATAGAATGGCTCTGACATAGTTGAAAGAGTTGAAAGATCAGTTGCAAGAGTTAACAGATAGAGCTTTTGCATGACTGAGTTTTTCTCCCTGGGGTGCGCTAGTATTGTTTGTTAAGAAGATAGATGGGTCAATGAGAATGTGTTTTGATTATTGCCAGCTCAACAAAGTTACGATAAAGAACAAATATCCTTTGCCGAGAATAGATGATTTGTTTGATCAGTTGAAAGGTGAAACAATGTTTTGAAAGATTGATTTGAGATCTGGCAATTATCAATTACGAGTTAAAGACTCAATTGTGCCAAAAACTATGTTCAAAACGAGGTACGGACATTATGAATTCCTTGTTATGCCTTTTGGACTAACTAATGCTCCTGCCATTTTTATGGATTTAATGAATTATATCTTTATACTGTATTTAGATAGATTTGTTATTGTGTTCATTGACGACATTCTGATATATTCTTGAGATGAGTCTGAACATGCCGAGCATTTGAGGATTGTGTTGTAGACCTTAAGAGATAAGCAATTGTATGCTAAATTCAGTAAATGTGAGTTCTGGCTCCGAGAAGTTAGATTTTTGGGGCACATTGTTTCTGCTGAAGGTATAAGAGTTGATCCGAACAAGATTTCTGCAATTATTTAATGGAAACCACCTAGAAATGTATCCGAGGTTAGAAGCATTCTGGGATTGGCTGGTTATTATCGACGTTTGGTAAAAGGGTTTTCGATGATTGCTACACCGATGACCAGACTGCTATAGAAAGATGTAATGTTTGAATGGTCCAAAAAATGTCAACAAAGTTTCGATCAATTGAAAGCATTGTTAACTGAGGCACCAGTGTTGGTTCAACCTGAGTCGGGTAAAGAATTTGTGATTTACAGCGACGCGTCATTGAACGGTTTAGGTTGCGTGTTGATGCAAGAGGGAAAAGTGATAGCTTATGCTTCTAGATAGTTAAAGCCGCATGAAATGAACTATCCGACACATGATTTAGCGTTGGCTGCTATTGTATTTTCACTGAAAATTTGGCGTCATCATTTTTACGGTGAAAAATGCCATATCTTTACCGATCATAAAAGCTTAAAGTATATAATGACTTAAAAGGATTTGAATTTGCAACAACGGAGATGGCTCGAACTACTACAAGATTATGAGTTAGTGATTGATTATCACTCGGGGAAAGTGAATGTAGTCTTGGATGTTTTAAGTAGAAAATCGTTGTTTGCCTTGAGAGCAATGAATACACAAGTGACATTATCTGATGATGGTTCGATTTTAGCTGAGTTAAAAGCTAAACTAGTATTTATTCAGCATATTTACAAAGCTCAGAAATGTGATAGTGAATTGCAAGCTAAAAGAGTGCAATGCGAGTCGACTAGTGATTTAGAGTACCAAGTCAGATCCGATGATTGTTTGTTGTTCCGAGATAGAATCTGCATACCGAAAAATTCAGAGTTGATTCATAAAATTTTACACGAGGCACATAATGGTTGTTTATCTGTTCATCCTAGAAGTACTAAAATGTACAATAATTTAAAACAACTATATTGGTGGTCGGGTATGAAACACGAGACATTTCTGAATTTTTAACGAAATGTTTAATGTGTCAGCAAGTTAAAGTGAACATCAAATGCCATCCGGTTTGCTTCAGCCTATGATGATACCAGAGTGGAAATGGGACAGGGTTACAATGGATTTTGTATCGGGATTGCCTTTGACTCTGAAAAAGAAAGATGCTATTTTGGTTGTCGTTGATCGATTAACGAAATCAACACATTTTATTCCAGTACTTACTGACTATTCACTTGATAAATTAGCTGAATTGTATATTGTTGAGATCATTAGATTACATGGGGTTCCAGTTTCGATTATTTCGGATAGAGATCCGAGGTTTATGTTGCGGTTTTAAAAGAAATTGCAAGAAGCTCTGGGTACAAAGTTAAATTTTAGTACAACTTTTCATCCGCAAATCGACGGTCAGTCTGAGAGAGTAATTTAGATTCTCGAAGATATGCTCCGATGTTGTGTTTTAGAGTTTGAAGGCAATTGGGAGAAATATTTACCACTGGTTGAATTTGCTTATAATAACAGTTTTTTAATCGAGCATAAAGATGGCACCGTACAAAGCATTGTAGGGTCGTAAATGCCGAACTCCATTATACTGGACCGAGCTTACTGAGAAACAGATTCGCGGGATTGATTTGGTTAGAGAAATAGAAGAGAAAGTGAAAGTAATTCGCGACTGTTTGAAAACAGCTTCTGATCGACAGAAATCTTATACAGAGTTGAAACGAAAAGACATTGAATTTCAGATCGGGGATAAAGTGTTTTTGAAAGTATCTCCATGGAAGAAAATTCTTAGATTTGGTTGTAAAGGCAAATTGAGTCTGCGTTTCATGGGGTCGTACGAGATCATTGAAAGAATAGGTCCAGTGGCTTATTGACTAGCTTTACCGATTGAGTTAGAGAAAATCCAGAATGTTTTTCATGTGTCGATGTTGCGTCGATATCGATCGGATCCCTCGCATGTGATTTCTTTGTTAGAGATTGAGATTCAGCCCGATATGACATACAATGAAGAACCGATGAGAATTTTGGCTCGAGAGATCAAAGAGTTGAGAAATAAATGCATAGCTTTAGTGAAAGTATTGTGGCAATGTCACGAAGTTGAAGAGGCTACATGGGAGCCCGAGGAAACTATGAGAAAATAGTACCTTAACCTATTTACTGGTAAGATTTTTGGGGACGAAAATCCCTAAGGGGGGAAAGTTGTAACAGCCTGTTTTTGGTCAAATCGGAATAGTGGTTTCGGAACCACAAATCCAAGGTCAAAATATTTATTTTATTATTATTTTAATTTTTACAGAATGATTGAATGTTGGTGTGAAATTTTCATTGGAAAATTTTATTGTTAGACTAGTCAATTTGATAAAATTAACTAAATTGCGTAAAGTGTAAAACTTGAGTTCTAATAGCTAAAGGTCTTTAATAGCTATAGAACGTTCAAGTTAAGGCCCTTAGACCATTTTAATTGTGGGTGGACAAAGATGGACAAGCATTAAGTGATTTATATGTTTATTAGTTAAGGTTAAAAATGTAATTTATAAAATAAAAGTTAATAAAATAAAACAAAGTCAAATTTTGCTTCATCTTTATGATTATGGCCAAATTTTAGGGAGGAAGAAAACTATCTTAGGGCTTGAAACATTCTGCTACTTCAAGGTTCAATTATCAAGAAAGGAGAAATACAAACTTAGATCGGGGAAAGAACAAAGTTATGGAATATTTGACTCGATTCACTGTTTTAACAACCGAGGTAAGTTCGTATGTTATAATGTCATTTAAAATGTAGTTTATATGCTTTGATATAGCATAAATTGCGATTATGTGACTACGGACAAGTTTTGAAATGATTCGACGATAATTCGACAGTTCGAAATCTCGGTTGAACCTTAGGAATAGTTTAGGATACTAGTGACATGTCATTAGGGGATATAGTGAGTTGGCTTTGGGCCATGATATAGCACTTTGTGTGCGAGATAAACTGATTTGGCTTGGGGCAATGCATATTGGCTGATTTGGCTTTGGGCCATGATATTAGTATTTCAAATAAATTACCTTGATTTGGCTTCGGGCCATGGTATAGGTACTTATCGTGTGAGAACCTTGAGTATCCGACTTCTATTCTGAATGGATCAACGGGTAAATGAAAGTTGAGAATGTGTATGGGATTTGTACGAAATGGTACAGGTATGTACATAAACTGTTTTATCATTGAATTGAAGAAATGATGATGAAATTATATAGTCTTGTGAATGAGCATTTGAAAGGTTTGTCAGCTATTATAAGTTACATGTTGAGGTATTCAAATTATTGAATTATATTTATGTGATTGCATTAAGTTTATTTCATACAAGCTTACTAAGCTTTATAGCTTACTTTGTGTATCCTCCCGTGTTTTATAGTGATATCAAAGCTAGCTCGGATTCGAGGATCGTCGGAGATCGTTTCACACTACCACCTATCATTTGGTACCTTTGAACTTTGGTATTTTAAGTATATGGCATGTATAGGTATTTTGAGTCGTTTTGATTATAGGTTGATAGTGATTTTGGTTATTTGTAATGACTTGTAATGGTATATGTTTTGGTTTGTAAGTATGACCATGAGTGTTGGCTTAATTTAGTGGATTTGGTTATGTGCATATATGTGCATATATGGTTGATATCTTGAGTTCATAGATAGATATGTGAATGGCTTAAGTTATAAGGCTTATGGATAGTAAATGTTAAATAGTTGATATTAGATTTGAATTGAGTTTGTGAATTGATGTAAAATGATGTATGTTAGGTAAAGGTTTAACTAGTTGATTGGTATATGTATTTTGGTATGTTTTGATTGAGTAAAATTTGAGGTATAAGCATGTTGGTTGCTAGTATTGGAAATGGTATGAATTAGCCTTGATTGTGGCTAAATTAGATGTTCATTTGTACTATGGATTGGTGCCATTTTGGTTGTTTAGGTGAGCATGAGTGTAGGTGGCAAATTGACTTGGTAAATAGCCTATTTTTTTCCACACAAACGTGTGTCTCAGCCGTGTGTCAATAATGTTACACGGCCGTGTGTGACACACGATTTTGTGTTGAAATTGAAATGAAGTTAGTATGCTCCACACGGTATCACACACGGGTGTGTGATTGGCCGTGTGGTATAAGTCAGTATACCCCTAATTTGCACATGGCCTAGCACATGGGCGTGTGACTTGGCCATGTCGCATAAGTCAGTATACCCTACAGGTTTGGCATGGCCTAGCACACGGGCGTGTGTGGCCACTTTGAAGGGCACACGGGCTAGACACACGGGCGTATGTTTGGCCGTGTGACCCAAGTCAGTAAGCTCACTTGTTTGGACACGGGGTAGGACACGGGCTGGGACACGGCCATGTGCTCCCATTTCGAATGTCCACATGGCCTGTGACACGGGCGTGTCTTGTGGCCATGTAAGACACACAACCTGGTCACCACTTCCAATGCATGTTTAGGGCCACGTAGGCTCGTATTAGGGACAAATTGATTGAGATTGAATGATGATTCATGTATTGATTAATTGCATGAGAAAAGTATGTTTAGATGTGTTGTAAGTTTGGTAATGCTCTATAACCCTATTCCGGCATTGAACACGGGAGAGGGGTGTTACAGTGCAGCTGGGAATCAATACAGTGAAACTAATTTTTAGGCGCTAGAAATGAAAATGACAAGCTTGTGACCTATGTTATCAAGTCAAAGCAAACTAAGAAGCTTGAAATTAGTTTGGGCAGACTGACTTCAAGGTTCATTTTAGGCCCACCAGACATTTGAAGGGACCATTTGAGTTGACTAAAGTTGAAATCGGTTCATTCAAATCGATTTTGATCTCAAGAATCGAAATCTCCTACTTTTAAAATAATTTGTTTCTCTCCAAATTAATTTATTTAATTATTTATAAAATAACTTAAACCACCTCTTACAAGGTAAACAAAAGTGAATGAGTTGGCAAATAAAATTTTGACTATGAAGAGATAAAAGTTTGTGTTTGAAGAATTGTTGGTGATCCTTGTGATTAAGGTAATGAAAATTTTATGTTTTTAATTCATTTTATGAAAACTATATGATGAATTATTAACTAATAATTTAGTTTATTTTGTAGGTTAATTGTACAAGGTGAATAATTAGATTGTAGTAGTGGTTTATTACAATGGACAAATTCTTGAAACCTAAATTGGCGTTGTATTTGAATCGAAGTACAAAATTAGTGGGAGAATTAAACAGAATATTAATCTTG
Source organism: Gossypium australe (assembly GCA_005393395.2). Lineage (NCBI taxonomy): Eukaryota > Viridiplantae > Streptophyta > Magnoliopsida > Malvales > Malvaceae > Gossypium > Gossypium australe. The sequence goes on from CM016614.1 coordinate 48,877,422, forward strand.
ATGGATTTGAAATCGAAGATTAGTAATAAAAGAGCAACACATTGTACGAGGACAATATCTACAATCTTCTATAGATTTTTGATGTAATTAAATCCAATCATATTTAGTCAACTTTAGCTTATTGATGATGGAGATGTCGAGACAATGATAGTAGTTCATTGTAGCTCTGGAAATCATGTGGTAAAATTATATGTGAAATTGAATGATAATGAGTGAGTGAATACAGTAGCTGAAAATCCTAGTTCATCTAATCAGACTATGAATATTTCCCTCAACCCTATAGGTCAACAATATGAATTGCAAGAGTCATACGTGGAGGTGCCATCAACGTCTTAAGAGAGATTTCCCCAGTTTGATGGCTGGATTGCGATCTTAATATCACATTGGATGGTCAATATGACTCTACATGACACCCAAATGTTGGCGGTGTTCAAAATCCCACATTCAACCTTAATGAAAATGTTGTTGAGCCATATGTGGAAGATGTTCCAATTAATGCTGCATACAATGATGAAAATAATTTTTGAATTTAATGGTCCTTATGTGGACGATGCATCGAATGAAATGAATGTTCAAGAAGATGGTGGTGGAATTGCAAACTCTCGATGTATATGATTCACGAGGTCAAATAGTGAAAGGTAATAGAAATAATCCACCAATTGCTCTAGACATTTGAAAGTTGCTTTGGGCATTTCTTTACTGCAAGCCCACTGTGCAAATAGACATGACTTGAATGTATGGTAAATATACCCAGATACTGTTGATAACGATTTTGTAAGATAGGAATCGAAACATCTTGCTAACAGCATTTGCCATCATAGAAAAGGACATGGGATCGTGGGGATTTTTTCTTAGAAAATTTTGTTTGCATATAATTAAACAGCCTGGCATATGTTTGATGTCCAATCCAGGTAAAGACATACTAGAGGCAGTGAGGCAATGTGGTGGTATACAGGGTCAACCAAATGCTTATCAAATGCACTACATCCGACACATTGTCTACAATTTTATAAAAGAGTTCCATAATACTAAAAATGCGAAGAAGTTGTTAACATGGGTTCATACTCGATTATTAGATCTATAGCTAGTGTTTAGTGTTTTATCCTTACTGTTAATGATTATAAGCATAATTAGTTCCATAGGGTACAAGCTCCAAAGATCTCGATTCCATCAAAGGTTGGAGAAGTTACGAGCAAAAACAGACTTAGCTGGGAAATGGCTCGACAAAATCCCATTTGAGGCTTGGGTGCAGTCATACAATGAAGGGTGCTAATACAACCATATGAAGACCAACCCAACGGAGGCCATGAATTTAGTTATAAAAGGGACCCATTTGCCCATAAAGTTGGTGTTGAATTCGACTTATTGGAGATCTCCTAGTTGTTTGTGACCATGGGAGACAAATAAGCCACCATGATGCGTGCATGTCACATGTTCTTCGAGGAACTAAAATGATCCATGGACGCCAATTGTAGAAAATCACACTCAATGAGGGTTGAATGCTTATCCTATGAGTATGAGACTTTCCAAGTGTATGGGTTTACAAGTGATAACTCTAGAAAAGAATTATATTTCAAGCCTTTAAACTTGATTAAATGCCTGTACTTAAGTAAACATATTTGCATTTTGAGGTTATTTTTAGAGCATTGCATAATAACGCTTGGATTGTGCCTTGAAAGTCATTTTATGATACTTTTCTTGTTGCGAGAAAGAGAATTGGTTGTTGTATGCAGTAGGTGCAGACAAGATGAAGAAAAAGGAGGAAGAGAATGAAGGAAGTGAAATATTGCCATGGAAAAAGGTTAGAAGGATTGCCAACATAAATGCCATGGCAATTCCAAGATAATGCTGACATAGCACTCAGTCCTCATCATTCTCAGCTAGTTGCCCGTGTACTAAATAAATCCACCTGAAAAAGAGGGAGAAAAGTGTGTGCTGAGAGAGGGAGCCTACCCTATAAAATTGGAAAGAGAAAAAAAAAAGGAGAGGAAGATGTTTCGGAGAGGAGGAATTAGAGACGATTTAGGGATTAGTTTTCTCTCCAGAAAAATCTAGTGGAAAATTCCAGAGAAAAGGGAAGAGGGTTGCAGTTTAAGAGGAGAGCAGAGACACAAGGGAAGGGATGAGCAATCAACCTTGGGTCTTGTATGATTCAGTAGCATCGAAGTGAAAGCTGAAGTGGAAAAAGCTTCCTGCAGTTCTACCTTCATTTTGTTAGTTAATTTCTGTGATTTCTAAACTGTTGATGATGATGTTGAATGTTATTCTGATTTTTTATTTTAAATCCCAACCCATGAGCTAATCTCATTTGAGTTGGAGTTATTTGGGTGAATGTTTTATTATGTTTAATGCTCATGATTGAGATTGTCTATGTCATTGTTTCATTCGATTTTTGCTTATTTTAAATACATGCATGCAAGCTCTAGACATAGTTGATTGTGTAATGAGTTCTTAGATGTTTTTTTAATTCTAAAAAGGGTAAATATACTAGATCTTGAATTGTTTGATGCAAATGAATACTCGACAGAATATTTGTAGCACTCTAGACATAGATGTTGTGAGTTGTGCAGAGAAGAACGTTCATTGTAGTTGTTCATCCAGAGTTCTGTAGACATACAATAACTTAGTTTTTTAGCTTAAGATCTAGCTATCGAAAGAGGCAGGTTACAGTAGTGACTTTCTGAGCAGTTGATTAGACAATATTTTGCCATGGCATTATTTTGATATGAGCATTTCACCTAAATCATTCCATCCCTATTTATTCAACAATAGAATTACTCTTGCTTTTATTTATAATTTGCCACTACATTTTACTTGTTATATCAATTCTTTGTTTTTAGCATTTGATTTCACTGATTCATTATACAAACATCCTATTCAACCTGAGAGTATTTCCTGCTATTTAGTATAGTTAATATGATTATAATAACTTACTCAATTTCTAATCCCTGTGGAGACAATACTTACTAATCACTTTATTACTTGAATGACGTGTACATTTGCACAACTGCATTAGTTATTTAAATGCAACAACAAGACAACACCATGTCACCCTGCAAAATTATACGAGGTAAACCTTCCACAAAGAGGTTGCAGTTGTGAGATGTTTCAAGCACTCTAGTATCCATGCTCTCATGTGGAAGCAGTATGTGCCATTTTCTGATGTAGACTATATGCAATACAAGGAAGACTTGTACATTCTTTAACACATTTTCAATGTTTGGGAACATAAGTTCCCACTGATGAAAAATGGCACATATTGGGATATTTTCTCTCTGCCTATGTTTGAATCCAAGACTACATCACAAGTTGCATGGTCGACCACAATCAAGTCGAATTCGAATCCTAAGGGATTGAAAGAACAAAGTGATAGCACTATTGCAAGCTTTATACATGGACAAGATATTGAGTGTTATGCAATGACCGCTTCGAAGAAGGGAAATCAACCTTCTATATTGGAATTTCATTTCTCTTTGGAGAATTATCCTAAGACAACAAAAGAAAGAGAGAACATGAGAAATGTTCCTTATGCTTTGTTAATAGGAAGTCTCATGTACGCTATGTAATGCATACGCCCAGATATCTCTTTCGTAGCGGGTTTGGTAAGTTGATATGAGGCGGATCTAGGACCCAGACATTGGCAAGCAGTTAAGCATGTACACAAGTATTTACGGAGAACAAAGGATTATATGATTGCATATTTCGGAAGAGATCTTACTCCTATTAGTTATACTAATTCTAACTCTCGAACGTGTTGGGATCTGAAGAAATAAACATCGGGCTATGTTTTTGTCTTAGGTGGCGAGTCCATGGAGTGGAGAACTGTAAGAAAGAGTTGTACTGCTGACTTTAGTATGGAGGCAAAATATGTGGTTGCTTCTGAGGCTAACAAATATGAAATATGGCTTCGAAAGTTTCTTACAGATCTTGAAGTCGTTCTTGGTATGGGGAAAGTTATCACACTATATTATGATAATAGTGCTACAATAACTAATACCAAGGGGACAAGAAACCAGAAGAGGACAAAACATATTAATAGAAAGTATCATATTATAAGGGAGGTAGTTGCAGACGAAATCTTGGATGTAGTCAAGGTCGCATCTGAGGACAACCTTGCGAACTCGTTTACCAAGACTCTACTAGCTAGGAGTTTTGAGAAACACGTGGAGAGCATGGGAAAGAAGAACATGACTCATCTACTTTACTAAGGAAAGTGAGAGACTATTGGATCTAGTGCCCTAAGTGTAGTATATTCATTTGTAAACTTGTATGTTTTTTTGAATAGATTGGTTAATTAAACAAATTCATTTATTACATTAATATAGTTTGCATAATTGTCCTCATGTGGTTTTTTTCATACAAAGCAAAATAGAAGCAAATGTTGACTCACTAGTTGTCTAATGTTTAAACTAATACTAAGCGGTATTACATGGTCGGATTGTAATACTGAAAGACAACTTGTATTAGTAGATGAACCTAAACAAGTCCTTAGTCTAGTAAGAAATAAGCAAACTAATTAAAAGACTAATATGTCGTCTATTAATTCCAATTGGTGAGATGTTTTGTGTTGGGCATCGAAACAGATAACTCCTAAAAGATAGAGACATAGATATGACTAACTGGACTTAGAGTACATTAGGCTAGACCTAAATAGAATAGATCTTAAATCCATTTATGGATTTATTCACATGTGACATTCATAGTATGGCATACCTAAATCCTGAGTGGATGACAAACTATGTATGCGTGACTCGTTTACTATAATGTAAGTAAAAGCTTGAGTTCAAATAGATAAGGAACTGTGTAACACCCCAAACCCGGTCCATTAAATCCGACCGAATTTGGAATGCCACTGCGGAACACTTTCGAAAAACATTTTTACTTAAGAAATAAACCTTTTAAAATTTTGTCGAGTTTGGTAAAACATTTTCGTGACTCGTAATATTCTAAGTAAAAATCGAAGTTTGTTATAAACATATCGGATTCAAGCTTTGCTTGAGAAAATAAAACCATTTGTAATCCACCTTTAAATCATCCATCCATAATAGGGCATAATAAAGATACTTAAAAAGAGAACTGAAATACTTTAGTGGGCCTTATTACAATACACACTTAATCAAAATACGGAAAATATCAATATTTAATTCATTAACCAAAAGATTCCTTTGCATGAAAATCCACCTTTTTGCATGGCCACCTTTGTATCCTCTCCGACCCAGTCCAAACTTTACGCGCCACCTGAAAGGGGTTAATAAAAATAGAGTGAGTCATCAAGACTCAGTGCATAGTTAATACACACGTCCTCACATATGGGCTTGGCCCATATCCACACAATCCATATATATAACATACAATTATAAATATGCAATTATGAATACACCATATTATAAATATAATTACGAAAATACAATTTCAAAGTCCAATCCACAAAGTGATTCACATAACTTTCTTTTGCACATTATTTCTTAAAGTCATGGCTAAGCCACCGATCCCGTAGGGATCTCACATATCTTTCAATTTACAATCCATCAAGCACGAATGCAGCACGAGGTTCGGATTAGACCACTCACATAGTGTACACCCTTTTTCTCCAATAGTCACATCATAAATCTCATGCGTACGTATATGTACAATAGCAACATTTTGTACAAAAACAAATATGTATATTTCATACCATGGTCACATATTACTCAGAACAGTATACATCACGTGTCTTCATCTTATTTTACATTCATCAATAATCAATTTATTACCACAAATCACTGAATGATTTGTACCAAAACTACCAATCTGATTATTCGATCACTTACCTTAATATCCATACTTTTAACCTCTATTTCGGCTAACGAGCACAACTCGTACATTTACAGAAAGTAACAATGCAACACTTATAATAATTAACAAACAGGAGTACAGTGCGATAACTACGCACCTGATTTTAGCAAGATTTTGATTTATCGATTCTAATATCAACTAAAGTCTTGGAAGCTTCTTTTACTTCTATCGATTAGCCCCTAAAACACATAACCGAAATCAGTCACATTTAGCACCAAAATGACCTTAGGTTGAATTCCAAGAGTCATTACCTAGCTTCCTTCGATCCCGAAATACCACTTGTTCTCGTAGATTGGCTCTCAAAGTCATCGAATGTCCTATTAAAACGTTGTTAGAATGGGCTCACACACAACTCTATAAACAAGGGCTCTTGGCCGAATATTACACACCTTACCCATCTTTTCCAAGTCTCAAAAGATTTGCATGCCTTTGGTAGTTACCAAAACCCTTGAATAGCCGAAACCAGTAAGCTCTTTTAAAAGTTCCTTAACACAACACTTGTTTAGAGAGACCGAAAGGAAGTAGTCGAAGGCACCTTCTCTAATGCTTCAACCCTTGAGACCAAAAAGAAATGTTGATGAGGTTCTCTAGAGTTTTGGCTTATATTCTAAAAGAAAATGACTACATATTCGGCCATGCTCTCAAAGGAAGGTTGGGTGTTCGGATCTCATCTTAACCCTCCTTTAGTTCAACTCAAAACAGGCCATGCAACATGTAGGAAGAATGAAAGCAAAGTAAGGAGATTTGGCACCCTTTTCTTACACTCAAAATCGAAATAAAGGTCCTTCAAGAGTTCAACATTATGCCATTTACGAAGTAGGGAAGAGAAAAATACCCACTCCATGGTCTCTCTTCTACTTTCGGTCAAGACACAAAAAGGAATGAAATTAAAGTATGAAATTCGACTATGCTTAGCTTGGGTAGGGAAGGAAATAATATCAAAAGTTTTGACACCCTTTTTGCTATTAGAAAACCAAATAAGATAACCCCTAAATGGATTCAATCGGCTAAGCACCAAAATGAGGAAAAAGAAAGCCAAGAATTCAAGAAATTTTTGCCAAGAACAAAAGACAAGGCCGGCCATACTTCTCATGCTTCCAACGGCCATGTTTTTGCCAATCAAGGCCGGCCACACCTCTCTCCTTTTGTCATACTTGCCCATTATTAACATAAAATAAACTAATAAAACATAGTAAAAATAATCCACCCATGCCGCACATGCTTCTATCCCCAAGGCCAAGATTCATGCTTGCTTAAACTAATAAAAATTATAATAAAATAATAATACACAAGCTAACAGAATTATTCCATACTTTCAAAATAATTAAAGAAAAGCAAGCATCCCATGAAACTTTGTTCACGCATGCATGCTCCCAACAGCATGCTTCCTTCCCACGGTCAAAGCTCTCTCTTTCTTTTGTAAATTTCAAAATTCAATTTCCCATCACTTATTCCACCGTTCGTACATAATATTATAATAATATTATTATTATTATTATATATATATATATATACTATCCCGTTATTCAAAGCAAATAAAAAAAATAAATGGTTTACACCCATGCTTTTTGCAGCTTTGAACAATCAACAGCAAAATAATAAATAAATAAAAGATGGAAGTCTCATGCTTCAAAAAAAAAAAAAGAAATTAAAATAAAAGAAGAAGCAACCCCTTCTTGCTTCATGCGTGCATACTGCGCATGCTGCATGCAGCCACTCTACGTCCGCAAGAAATAGAAAAAAAAGAACACGCCACGCTACACTTCAGGGTCTCGAACCCGAGACCTGGAGAAGATATATCCACGCCCCAGCCACTCGGCCTCTTATGCATTTCATGCAATTAAACACGCTGAATTTCTTTTAAACCTTACCTTGCCAGTTCCCAGGTCTGAGCGCTAAATGAAAAAAATAAAGCGCATCATGCGCGATCTATAGGACTCGAACACGAGTCTTTCGAGCCTTAGCTCTCACACAAAGCCCTTGGCCACTCGGCCAAGTTTAATTTCATGACATATATTGCATCGCATTTTCTTTTTAGCTATAATTCACTGGCTTCCTTACTTTAAATGCTAGGAGTCAAAAATAAAAGCATCCGTACCCCCCAATGGGACTCGAACACCTGACCTTGAAGCCGAAATCATCACCTCATGCTCTTAGCCACACTACCACCGGGACTTTTATGTCCATTTATGCTTCGAAAATTCTTTTAAAACCTCCTTTAAAGCACACCATTTTTCCAAAAAACAAAACACTTATGCCGCGCCCAGTGTTGCTCGATCCCCTGACCTGCTTAGCGCCCAAGCCAAACTTTAAGTGGCACATGACGACCACTTTACCAGGGCATTTTATATGCCACAACTTTACAAAATTTTTATTTAAGGCCTTCTTCCATATTTTCCTCTTTTAACCCTAAATTTTCAAAAATTTTCAAATTACTCCTTTTTTTTTTCCTCGGGCTTTGGGAACCCCAAAAACACATCGAAACCACTCTTGAGGCCTATTAACACTCGAGTTATTTACCAAACTCGAAATTCCTATTTCGGGATATTACAAACTGAAAATGTGGGCACAGGTTCTCACCTTTGTGATGAATGACTTGATTATTATTTGATAGCAATTGACTTCCCATGAAGGAAAATGCAATGGTTACTAATAACTCTTGCAAATAGTTATATTTCAGGCCTCTAGACTTGGTTAATTGTTTGTACTTAAGTAGATGTATTTGCATTTTAGGATATTATATTAGTATTTTTAAAACATTGTATCATGAAGCTTGGATTGTGCTTAAATGTAATTATGTTACTTTTACTTATGGGTGGAAAGGATTTGTTTGTGTTTGAACGGAAGGTGTAGAATGACGACAAGAAATGAAGGAGTGAAGTTTTGTCATGGAAAAAGGTTGGATGGATTGCCAACATTAATGCCATGGAAATTCCAAGAAGACACTAAGTAAACAATCAATTCGTGCCACTCTCAGCCAACTGTACTTATACCAGAAAGATCTACTTGAAAAACATAGAGCAAAAATTGTGTGCTAATAGGGGGATTTATCCCATAAAAAAGTGATGAGAGGAGAGAGAAAAAAAGCCTTTTTCGGGGGGAAAATTATGAGGAAAAGAACGAGGGTGCCAATAGACGCTGAGAAGTAGAGTAGAACACAAGGGAGAAGAAGAAATCAGTCAACCTGGTCTCTGCAAGACATTGTGCAACTGGAGTTGAGGGCTGGATCGGCGAAAGCTTCCTCAAGTTCTTCCTTTATTTTCTTAAATTGCTTCTTTGTGAAATTAATTGTTGAAGATGTTGAATGATATTTTGAACTTTGATTTGATTAACCAGCCCATAAGTTAAATCTCATCGGGTTGGGATTACTAGATGATACTTGAATTTTCCATTAATGTTGAAGCTTAGATCTGATCTATTTTACTATTTCATTCAATTTGTTCTTTCGAGTTGCATGCATGAAGTCTCTTGACATAGATGAATGCACGGTATGCTTATAAACATAATCTAATTGTGAAAAGGTTAGGTTAGTTAGACCACAATTGATTGATACGAGTGGGTGTTCAATAGAATGCCTATAATAGTCTCTAGACATAGACCAATATTCGTATAGAGTGAAGAGTAATCAGTACTGGGTATCACATCTGAGGTCTATAGACATATATTTTCTTAGGTTAGCTATCCTAAGGTCTTGCTCTAGAAAGAAGTAGACCATTCTAAATTCATTTTGAGTAGTAAGTTGATTAAGAATTTGTTGAGGCATTATTTGTTTATAAGGGTAGATTCCATAAATTTTTTATTGTTTACATACTGTACACATCATCATTATTTTGATTACCATTGCATTTCTATCATTGCTTTTCCTTAGCATAATTCAAAAACTTCATAACAGCAACTTAACCAAGTTAATCCTATCCGATCCCTATGGAGACGATCTTACTTATCATTATATTGTATACTTGCACGATTCACATATCATTCCAGACGTGACAAGTTCTTGGGGTCGTTGCTGGGGATCGACAATTTGGTGAAATTTGATTTTGTTACTGCTTATCTAATCCTATTAGTTCTATCTAACTTAGTTGTCTTTAATTTTTCAAGGATTGCCATCAGTGTATGAGAAGAGGCGTTCCTGTTAACGAAGAATATCCTCTTGGCCCAGAGATTGAGAGAACTTTGCGAAGAAAGAGAAGAGAACTACGAGATATGGCTAGGATCGGAGATGATCCAGGTATGGAAGATCCATTGCATCCAAATGGCCAAGATGTTAATATGCCTATTCGTTGTGTGATAGATGACCGAGACAGGACTATTCATGAGTAGGTAGTACCAATTCTGGATTACTTGAACCTAAAGATAGTTAGACCAACCATTCAAGCTCAGCATTTTGAGTTGAAACCATTAATGTTTCAGATGTTGCAAACAGTAAGACAGTTCAGTGGGTTGCCTACTAAAGATCCATGATTGCATTTGAGACTTTTCCTAGAAGTTTGTGAGTCATTCAGGCAATAGAGTGGTCCTGAAGACGCCCCTTGACTTAAATTGTTTCCATATTCATTGAGAGATCATGCCAGAGCATGGTTGAATGCTTTACCGTCAGAGATGGTGGCATCTTTGAATAAACTTTTGATACGGGGCTGAAGCAGAGGAAGTGAATCAGGATCATATTCAAGTTGTGTTTGACTCAAGGAGGAAAGATTTGGATCTGATCTGAAAAGAAGAAATTAATTTAATTTAATAATAAAGAAGTTGAAAATAGTAAAAGAAGAACTTTGCCAAAGGTTTTTGCTATGGTATAATCCGTCTAATATGAATGCCAAGCTTAAAAATGACATCACATCTTTTCGGCAATCAGAGGATGAGAAGTTGTATAAAGCTTGGGAAAGATTTAAGGAATTACTTCAGAAATCTCTGATGCATGGACTCCAACACTGGACACATATGTAAATGTTTTGTAATGGGTTAAACATGCATACAAGGATGGTAGTTAATGCTTCTGATAATGGGACCTTGTTGGATAAATCCTATAATGAAGCATATAAAATTTTGGAAAGAATAGCCGACAATGATTATCAATATCCTACCACAAGAGTTGGGATTGGTAGGAGAGTTGCTGGCACTATGGAGCTCGATGCAATCACTTTGTTGAAAGCCCAGGTATCACCTCTAACTAACATGATCAAAACAATGAAGAGACCAACTACAGTTTAGGAGATGAAATCAATCAAACTATTGTGTATCTATTGTGGGTAAGATCATGTGTTTGATGAATGTCTATCAATCCCAGCCTCTATGTATTACATGAGCAATTTCAACAGTAATAATAATCTCTATTCCAACACCTACAATCCAAGGTGGAAGCAACACCCAAACTTTAGCTGAAATAATCAAGGAGTGGGAAATTCCAACAATGTTATTAGATATAATTTCACAAGTGCACCGCCTGGTTGGCAGAATGTTCAACAAAATTCAACATCATCTTTTTCATCTATTGAAACTTTTTTGAAAGAATACATGGCCAAGAATGACACCATGATCCAGAGTCAAGCTACATCCCTAAGAGCCTTGAAAAATCAAGTGGGACAGATTGTCAATGGTCTAAATTTGATACCTCTAGAAGCATTTCCAAGTGATACAAAGAATGCGAGATCACAAGGGAAGGAGCATTGCAAGGCCATAACTCTCAAAAGTGGTACTTAGCTAAATGAACTTGTTAGAGATGCCACTACTGAAGAGGAAGATTCTAGTCTCAATCGAGGACAGATCGCAAAACCATCTGAAATGGACAAACAAAAGAATGTTGCAGCAAAATCAGATCATATTGTCAAACTGAATGCCATAGTAAAACAATATCAGTAGTCTGAAGGAAGGCCACCACCACCTTTTCCTCAGCGATTCCGAAATTCCAAGCAAGATTTTCAGTTCAAGAGATTTTTGGATGTCCTAAAGTAACTCCATATCAACATATCGTTGGTGGAAGCTTTGGATAAAATGCCCAATTCCGTAAAATTCATGAAGGATATATTGTCAAAGAAGTGACAATTGGGGAAATTTGAAACTGTTGCTTTCATTGAAGGGTGCACAGCGATGCTGATGAACAAATTGCCTCCAAAGTTGAAGGACCCAGGGAGTTTTACTAACCCTTGTTCAATTGGAAATTATTATGTTGGTAAGGCATTATGTGATTTAGAAGCAAGTATAAGTTTAATCCCTATGTCTATCTTTAGGTAGCTGGGAATTGGAAAGGCAAGACCCACCATAGTCATGCTGCAGCTAATTGGTCGATCTTATGCACATCCGAAAGGTAAAGTTGAAGATGTCTACTAGTAAGAGTATATAAATTTATTTTTTCAGTCGATTTTATTATTTTAAAATGTGAGGCTGACAAAGATGTGTCGATTATTCTTGGAAGACCTTTTCTTGTTACATGTAGAATGTTAATTGATGTGCAAAAATGTGAGTTAACAATGAGGGTAAATGATCAACAAATTACTTTCAATGTCTTTGATGCTTTGAAATGTCGATGAAAATGAGGAGTGTCGCGCCATTGGGTTGATTGAAACAGTGGTGGAGGAGGAGTTTGAAAGATTTTGTCATGAAAATTCTGATGATGATGAAGATCTATATGAGCTAAGTGAAGCAGAAACCCTTGTAAAACTCGGTGAAATCATAGAGACCAAGAAATTGGTGGAAAGACTAGGGAAGAAGTTTGAATCCTTGGATTTATCAGATCGTTCTTTTAAACCTCTTAAACTTTCTATAGAGGAACCTCCCACACCGGAGTTAAAGCTTTTGTCGTTGCATCTAAAGTATGCCTACTTGGGAGACAACAACACTTTGCCAGTAGTTATATCTGTAGAATGGAAACCTGATCAAGAGGTCAAGCTGCTAGATGTTTTGAGGAGATCTGTGAAGGCGTTGGGATGGACAATTGCCGACATCAAGAGAATCAGCCCTGCTATCAGCATGCATAAGATTTTTTTTGGAAGATTGCCTTAACAATTCTATCGAACAGTAGAGAAGGTTGAAACCAATCATGAAGGAAGTTGTCAAAAAGGTGATCCTCAAGTGGCTCGATGCAAAAATTATATACCCTATTTTAGATAGTTCGTGGGTGAGCCCTGTACAATGTGTACCCAAGAAAGGAGGTGTCATAATAGTTAGAAATGATAACAATGAGTTCATATCAACTCGTACTGTCTCGAGATGGAGAGTATGCATGGACTATCGCAAGCTTAACAAGGCAACTAGGAAGGACCATTTTCCATTGTCATTCATCGATCAAATGTTGAGTAGATTGGCTGGGAAAGCCTTTTACTATTTCTTGGATGGGTATTTAGGGTATAACCAGATTGCCATAGCTTCTAGTGACCAAGAGAAGACCACTTTCACATGTCCATATAGAATTTTTGTGTTTAGACGAATGCCATTTGGGTTGTGTAATGCCCCAGCAACATTTTAGTGTTGCATGATGGCAATATTCTCGGACATAGTGGAAAACTTTCTGGAAGTTTTCATGGAGGATTTCTCTTTGTTTGGTAGTGCCTACGAGAGCTGTTTAAAGAAATTAGAATTGGTTCCTTGTCGCTGTGAAGAAACTAATCTTGTTTTAAATTGGGAAAAATGTCGCTTCTTGGTTCGTGAAGGGATTATTCTGGGACATAAAATATCACAACAAGGGATTGTAGTGGACAAAGCCAAAATTGAAGTGATAGAAAAGTTGCCGCCTCCCACCACTATAAAAGGTATCAGGAGTTTCTTAGGCCACGCGGAATTTTATGGAAGATTTATTAAGGATTCCTTGAAGATAACCAAACCTTTATATGCTTTGTTAGAGTAAAATAGACCCTTCAATTTTGATGAACCATGCTTGCGAGCATTTGAAGAATTAAAGAAGCAATTGGTGACAGCATCGATTGTAATACCACTGGAGTGGACACTGCCATTTGAACTTATGTATGACGCCAGCGAATTTGTTGTAGGTGCAGTGTTGGGGAAAAGGAAAAACAAAGTATTTCATGCTATATATTACGCAAGTAGGACCCTAACAGATGTACAACTCAACTACACCACCACTTAAGAATAGTTATTGGCTGTGGTATTCATGTTTGATAAATTCAGATCTTATTTAGTTGGTACCAATGTCACAGTTTATACAGACCACTCTACTATCAAGTACTTGGTGACCAAGAAAGATGCCAAGCCAAGGTTGATCCGGTGGATACTTTTGCTGTAGGAATTTGATCTAGAAATTAGAGATAGAAAAGGGACTCAGAATCAAGTGGCTGATCACTTGTCGAGATTGGAAGTTGGACTTGAAGATGACAATATTCAAATCATTAAGGAAGACTACCTAGACGAGAAATTCTTTGTTGCCATGGTATTACCTCGGTATGCCAATATTTTGAACTTCTTAGTTAGTGGGTTGATGCCCCCTGATCTCAATAACCAAAGAAGGAAATTTCTTCACAATGCCAGACACTATTATTGGGATGAGCCTTTCTTATTCAAACATTGTGCTGATCAAATAATTAGGATATGTGTCATTGATAACGAAATTCAAAGCATTTTGCAACATTGTCATTCAGTTCCTCACAAAGGACATTTTGAAGGCATGAGAACTGCTGCCAAAGTTCTCCAATCTACCTTTTATTGGTCGAGGATGTTCATGGATGCTCATGACTTTTACCAGGCATGTGACCATTGTCAAACGACGGGCAACCTCTCTAGGAGACATGAAATGCCACTGCAAAATATTCTGGAGATTGAGTTATTTAATGTGTGTGGACTAGACTGGGAAATTTATACATACTTGTGGCAGTTGACTACATATCAAAGTGGGTGGAAGTTGTAGCTCTCCCTACTAATGATGCCAAATCGGTGATGAAGTTCTTGCACAAGAATATCTTCACAAAATATGGTACACCTCGTGCACTTATCAGTGATGAAGGTTCTCATTTTGATTGCAAATTCATTGCTAATGCCTTGCATAGGTATGGGGTGAAACATAAGATTGCCACGACATATCATCCTTAAACAAACGACCAAGCTAAAGTTCCTAATAGAGAAATCCAGCAGATTTTGGATTGGATCACTACTAGACATAAACGATTATTAGAGTTGAATGAAATGGATGAATTCTAAGCTCAGGCATACAAGAATGCTCGACTGTATAAAGAAAAGACCAGGAGCTGGCATGACAAAAGGATTATGCCACACAATTTGAACCTGGATAGCAGGTGTTGTTATTCAACTCTAGGCTTAAAATGTTTCTGGGCAAATTAAAATCTTGCTGGTCAGGACCTTTTGAAGTAACCCACATATATCTTCATGGATCTATGGATGTTAAAGATACTAATACTGGGCTAACATTTAAAATCAATGGGCAATGCTTGGAGCATTACTAGGGTGCTCATGTGACTCGAGATAAATAGTCCATTAATCTCTGAGATGTTTAACTTTAGCATCTCGATGATTTATATTTGTTTTTTTATTTTTGCCAATTTTTATTTTCTCAGTCATTCCATTTACTTGGTTTAATAAATTTTATTTTGTACAGTAGGTATTTGCATTTTTTATGGTCATAGAGGGTTCAGGCCCTACATTGTTCTTTGGCCCATCGGTGGTCGTTTCCCAAATATATGGCCTTCCTAATATATTTTTTTATCATTATTCTTTTCCCTCTAATTTCAATCACACCACAGTCAAGACATCATTACCGCTCATCCACTCGCCCACATCACCCCATTACTTCATCGCTGTGTTATTTTTTTCCCTAATCATTTCGTCTTCTTTTACAGTTAACCTTAGTTTTATTTTTCTCCAAACTTGTATTTCTTTTACTCCTACAAGTTTTCACCCTTTTAGTCTACCAATTGCTCTACCTTCTCCTAATGGCCAGATGTTTTACTCCGCAACCATCTACTCTGCCACCATGCACTTTTTTCAACCAAACAGCATAAGATCGGTACATGCACAATATCTCCAAGCGTTTTTTTTCTTGGAAAAAAGGCTTCATTTTTTAAGACAAGCCATTTATGCGATATGATGAGTCAATTTCCTCTGTGGGAAAACATCATGGATGGCATATTTTCAGTTGCATCCAGCAGATGTTTTGACAAAGGTGGTTTGTGAGTTCTATGCTCATCTTACTTCTCCCAACAATGCTTTTATTTATGTGCAGGGAGCATCAGTGCTCTTTGATGAATATTCCATCAATGCTCAGTACAGCTTATCAGATGTTCAGGATGGTTTGAGTCAAGTTTTTCAAGACCTATGTGTCATAGGTATTAAGTGGACGGTGTCAAGATAGGACTGTTACACCATGGAGAGGGCCTCTTGGAAATCGAAATATAGGGTTTTGTACCACCTTCCTGAAAACATACCTAATTCCTTCCACTCATTACTCCACGATTTCTAAGGAGCGGATGTTACTGCTCCATTCATCATAAAAGGAAGGAAGATATACGTGGGAAAAAGCATATTCAAATAAATCCAACGGTGCACCCAGAAGAATGCAGAGAGCCTTAATTTTCTTTCTCCCATCACGGCACTGTGCCAGCATGTGAATGTCTCTGTCCAGACCAACGAAGATGTTACTCCAAACAAAGGGGCCATTACAAAGCAAATTGTTGCAGAGTTTTCAGGGAAGGATTTGCCACGACATCCACCTCTTGGTTCTGCTTCTATCTCTTCTACCCCAACTTGTGTCGCAACAACCCCCACTACCTCTAATAGTTTCTTTGAACAAAAAGGGCTCACTTCATTCGAAAAGTTACAAAGGCGGTTCACTCTATTTGATACCCAGCAATCGAGGATTGCTACAAAATTGGCACAGGCATAGGAACAAATCGTTATATTCTGGGCCTATGTGGAATGGAGAGACGGTGCGATAACGAGGTCCCTGCAAAAGAATTTCACCAAGCCTATGCCTAAGTTTCCTAACTTTCTCAAGGAACTCCATGTAGGTGAAGAGAAAGAGAAAGGTGAAGCAAAGGCCAGTGCGACAGGCCTTATCTTGTAACACCCCTAACTCGTATCCATATGCGAAATAGGGTTACGAAGTATTACCAGAAATACATAAATTTAACACATTCATAATCATTGCAAAATCCAATCAAACACATGTATAACGTCCCTTAATCGAGCCCTCGAGGCCTTAAAAACACTTTAGAAATGATTCGGGACTAAATTGGAAACATTTAAAACTTCATAGAAAAGGATGGAAAAATTCACACTGTAGGGGTCACACAGCAATGTGACCAGGCCGTGTGACTCACATGACTGAGACACACACCAGTGTCTCAGGCCGTGTGACTCACACTATTAAGACACATGTCCGTGTCTCAGGCTATTTGGGCATTCGAAGTATAGGCACATGGCCATGTCCCAGCCCATGTCTGTGCCCGTGTAATTCTCTGACTTGGGTCACACAGCCAAGCCACACGCTCGTGTGCTAACCCTTGTATGTAACAACCCATTTTCAATAAAACCGAAACAGTGGTTTCGAGACCATAAATTCGAGCCGGAAGGAAAATTTATTTTAATGTTATTGCATGGTCTGCATTATGATAGGAATGTCATATGAAAATTTTGATAAGAAAAATTTTACCGATTATGTGTTTAATTAAGGAAAGGAACAAATTGCATAAAATGCAAAAGTTGAATTCTAGTAGCTATAAGTATCAAATAGATATGGAATTTAAAACTTAAGGTCCTTATATGGTAATCAGACCATTAAATAAAAGTTAGTAGATATTTTTGATGAATTATCCATGGAAAATTAGAAAAAGGCAATGACTAAATTGGAAAGTGGAAAAACTAATGGATGATAAATAATTAAATAGAAATAATATCATTTTATATCATCTTAATCCCCAAAAATTCCATGGAAACCCTAGGAGAGAGAAAGGAAACTAATCAAGATTAATTAGGTATGCTTTCTTGTCTCGTTTTTAGTAATTTTTATATTTTTAGATCGAGATAGCTTAATCTACCTATTTTGGGGATTAATTTGAAAATATATCAAAGTATCAAAGTTTTTCCATGGATGAATATGCTAAAATATTAAAATTTATGGTAGAAAATGAAAGGTAGTTGATAGATAAACAACTTTTACAAAGTGAATTTTGATTAAAATATAATTTAGGGATTAAATTGTAAAGATGTAAAAGTTATGGAAAATTTCTGAATTTGTGAAATACATGTTCTGTAAAAGTTATATGAAAATTTTGGTTAGGCTCAAAATAAGGATTAAATTGCATGAATTTCGTTTTTCGAGCCTAGGGACGAAATCGTCATGTATGAAAAGTATAGGGGCAAAATAGTAATTTTGCCTAGGATGTCAATTGAATTAAATTGAGTATGAAATGGATTAAATTGATGTTAAATTTATTTATATAGATCCAAAAAGACTTAATATGGAGTTGGATCGAGGAAAATAAAAAGTTTCAGATTAGTAGATTTCGTGTGCGAACAAGTATCGAGGTAAGTTCGTGTAACTAAATTGTGTACATTCTTATGTTTGAATTGAATGTTGTATATGTGAATTACGAATTTGTTATATAAATGAAAATAATTATATATCCGATATACCCGAGAATTGTTAAGTCCCATTTGAATAGGTGAAATTCGATGGATACAAGTTTTCTCGAATTGGTTGTAGTCTTGCATATGTTGCAGACACATCATGGCTCGAAAGAGCATCCCGTTATTAGCCCTCTTGAGCTTCCCATTATATGGTTCAGCGAGCTTCCCGTTATAGGTCTTCTAAGTGTCCCGGTAGGTTGTGATCCTACATTTGTTGTGGACACACCTTAGCTCTTATGACCATCCCGATTAAAGGCTCTTCATGAGCTTCCAGTTAAATTGGCTCTTTATGAGCTTCTCGATAGTGCTCACTTGAACATCCCGATATTGGCTATCCAGAACTTCCTGGTATGGTTCTTTGTGAACTTCCCGATTATGGCTCTTATGAGCTTCCCGTTATATAGCTCGGATAAGCTTCCCAATAGGCTCTTTATGAGCTTCCTGAAATGGCTTTGTATGAGCTTCCCGTTACAAGGCTCGAGAGTGTGCTTCCTGATTTTGTGTACTGATTAGGTACCCCTAGAAATGAATTGATGAATTATAGTAGTGTGCACTAAACTGTACTATATGAGTGTATCCGTCGATATTTCTAATAAATTCAACGGGTAAAATTCTGACATGGCTAAACTGAATTTGAAATGATTTATCATCAAAGTGTACATGTAATATGGAAAGCATGTACAGATGAAAGATGTTAAATGATGAGCTCGTCCATGTTCTTGGTATTATATGAATTACTTGACTAACATGATTTGTGAAGTTGTGTTTTAGGTGATAAACCAAATTGTTTGGATGCATTGTTGTATGTTTATCTTAAATGTAAATATATGGTAAGTTAAATTCCTGTTATACGAACTTACTAAGCATTAAATGCTTATTAGGTTTTATTTTCTCTATTTTATAGTGCTCAGAAGCTCGTAAAGATTGGAGATCAGCCGGAGCATCATCACACTGTCCTCCAGCTTGTTTTGGTATAAATCGAAAACTTACTTTGACATAATGGCATGTATAAGCTAATTTTAACAATGATGATATGTAAATGGATGTTTATAATCTAGCCATTGGAATGGCTAGTAATGGTGTACTTTGGTATGATAATATAAAGTTATATCTTGTTTAATACATACATGTATAAGGTTTGGTTAAATTGAATTAGAATAAAATATAAATTATCACAAGAAGGTAAGTTTGATCATATGAATATGTGATACTATTTCATATATATTAATGATGTTTGCTTGATTTATATGACTTGAATTGGTTGGAAAATATAAGCAAATGTTGTTGTAGGTTGAAGGTTAAATTTGGGTGAGAAATAGGGCTAGGAAATGGCTTTATTTTGTCCACACGGGTAGACACGCGGGCGTGTGTCTTAGCCGTGTGTGCTACATGGCCCAGAACACGGGAGTGTGTCTTGGCCATGTGAAACTTGTACATAAATTGTGAAAATTAAATTGACCACACAGCCTAGCACATGGGCGTCTGGTAGACCGTGTGGCACAAGTTAAGGAGTTACACGGGTTAGGAGACAGCTTAGGACACAACCGTGTGCCTCACATTGAATGCCCACACAGCCTAAGACATTGGCATGTCACATGGTCGTGTGAGCCACACGGCCTACCCACATAGGCGTGTGATCCATGTATATTAGAATTTTTTTAATTTTTGCGAAAAATTTTCTGAGTTCCCAATATAGTCCCGATTTGATTCTAATATTTAAATTGGGCCTTGAGGGTCCATTCAAGGGGCAATATGATTAATTTTTTATATGAAAAGTAAATGACACAAATTATATGAAATTACTCTGTCAAATCCGGTAATGCTTTGTAATTTTAACACCCCAAACCCGGCCAATACATTACGACTAGATCTGGCATGTCACATGGAATGGTTGTTAAGGAGTTTCCGCGTTCGTTAAAACTTCGAGTTTTGTTGCTTGTAAAAGTTAGCATTTGCTTTTATGACTTTCAAAAGTAAGAACAACGTTGCTATTGTTACTAGTGATGTTGTTATTGCTATTATGATTTCCAAAAACTTGTTTAAAATAGATTTTAGATTCATTGAATTTTTGGAAAGGTGATATTTTGAAAACTGATTCCGATGTTTAAGAGAAACCCAAGTTTATAGGTTGTAAATTGTTCGTTAACATTTTCGAAAATAGTTGTTAACATTTTAGAAAAATCCCATATTGCACATTTAATAATGAATAATAACCGAATTAAAAACTAAAACCAAAATAAATCCCAAAGGCCTTATTACATAACATAAACCCAATTTCAAATAAAATTTAAAGTAAAGTAAAACGGAATTTACTAAAGTAACGATGCAAGGCCACCACAGAGTCCGTCTCGGCTCCAAATCCTTAGTGCTGGGGATCACCTGCAAATTAAGCAGAGGGGTGAGTTACGAGAACTCAGTGTGTAATTCCCCAATCAGATACTAAATGGGCCCGAGCCCATTCAGGTACAAATTGGGCCTTAGCCCTTACAGAAACGAACTGGGCCTTAGCCCTTTTAGCATAGTTATACAGATAATGCATGCAATGCAACCCAGCCCAACCTAGTAATCCATCCGCTACACACCACCCATACCAGCCAAAACACACATGTGGGGATTTCTACAATCAACCCTCCATCCGCTACACACCTCGATGGCATTTACGCTGGTCATCTTTGAATGTAACACCCTGGTATTAGGGGTTAGGCGTTTGGTGCTTAGCTCGGGTGTTGGCACACTCTAGGGTGTGGTTGGGTAAGTTTTAGGGGTCCGGAGAACCCTAGGTAGTAGTGGAACGTTTTGGAAAATTTTTAGTTTTAGGGGTTAAAAGGGGAGCTTGGGCAGAGGGGGCCTTAAGAGAATTTTTGGTGGAATTTTAGCACTAAGAGTAGCTTGGCAGAGTGGCAAGGAGGCGCCACTTAGAGCATGGAGAAGTGACGCCATTTGCAAGGAGAAGGGGCTCAGGTTCGATTCGCAAGAGCAGCAATTGGGGCCTTATTTTTGCGTCAAAGAGGAGAAGAGTTGGGTGGCTTTTGGAGGCTTGAAAAGTGGAGGAAGACTTGGTCTTTTTTTTTAAATTTGGCTAGGTAAAAGTTTGACTCATTCAAACTTTTTGAATGGATGGAAGGGAGGTGTTTTAGGAGATTTGGGGATTGTTTTTTTTGGGAGATTGGGGCTTGGCCGAATATTATAAATAGGGGGGGAGGTGCTTGTTTCATTCATCATTTGTTTTCTCTCCCTTGCCAAATTGTGCTTCCCATTTTCTTTGGTTGCCGAAACCCTTTTCTCCAAAGCTTATTCTTCTTTTGCTCTCAAACTTGCTGGGTTGCCAAATCCTTTGCTCTCCCTATTTCCTTTCCTTTTCACTTCAAAACCGAAAATACACCCCACATCTTTCTTTCTCTTCTCTTTGGCCGAAACCACTATTCCTTACCCCTTGATTTTATAGATAGCCGAACCTACACCTTACCTCTGAGCCAAAATCCCTTTTCTAATTAGCGTACCTTTGCCGAATATTGGAAGTATCTCTTCGGGCCTCGGTTTGCAATCGGTTAGTGAAGGCACTTTGGGGATTTGTTGTATTCAGTCAAGTTTCCGCAATCAAACTCGGTAAAAAGGTGGTAAGGATAATGTTCGGCCAAGGGCCTCAAGTGTTATGTTTCTAAGTTTTGGGCCAATTCTAATATGGTATTATCATGGGTTGGTTAAGGTGGTGTTTCGGCAGAGAGATAGTCAAGCAGCATTTCGGGATTGGATCGGTTGTATTTCTAAGGTGCGTAATCATCGCACTATTTCTGTGGTTTTGGTTGCTAACTTGTTACATGTGTATTATGTGTGGAAGCCGTTTATAATGGCATAAGTGATGAGAACTGGTGATGGTAAGACTATTTGTGATGTATTTATGTATGTATAAATATTTATATACTTATGTGATATGATGACTTAACATGTTGCATCTACATATTTGCATGAGGTGGGGCTTGATTTGATGAAGGAGGAAGAGTACACAAGTTGTACGTGGTCTAATGATAGCTCCGGCTACATTAGCGCTTGGGGATTTGCTGTGTGCTACCTCAAGGGAGGTGTTGGCTCGGTGCCCATCTCGGCGGTTGATTGCTATGTGCATCACCGTAGACAGATTACGATATTGGATCACTTGGGTTGATCGGTGGCTCATCCACGTCCTTGAGCAGTGAGCTTGCCAAGGTAAGATGTTATGGATCACAATGTGATCGGTGGATTAGCCACGGCCTTGGGCGGGGAGTCCGCTAAGGTTGGTGTACGGTTGGACAATGGGTTGGGCTGAGATGCATTCTTGCATGATTTGTTTCGATGGCTGTGTGGGTATGGGCCAAGCCCATACGGATGGAAATATGTGTTGTGGTTATGCACTGAGTCAGTGGACTCACTCTTTCATTAACCATTTCAGGTGACGCGTAGATTGGACCGGGATCGGAGAGAACACATGGTGGCCCATGCAGAAAGAAGAGTTTAAATATTCTAAGTTTATTTATATTAAGTACTAGATCTTTTAAACATTGATGTAATAAGGCCCTTTGATTTTTTTTTTTTATTTACTTTGGGAATTATTTAATTATTATTTTAAATTATGTTAGGATTATATTAAATTACTAAGTGGAAACGAATTTATTTTTGACAACTTATTTAATTAGAATTAGTCTTATATATTCATTAAAGTTTGCTTTTGGGCATTTTGATAATATTGATATGATAACAAAGTTTTACTCATAAGTTTAAATAAACACGGATTTTTTTCAAAAGGTAGCAAGTTTTACTAAATTTTTCTAAGTTAAATAGATTTTCCACCGACTTTTCCGCACTAACATAACCAGATTCGGTCGTAGTGAATGGGCCGGGTTTGGGGATGTTACATTGAAATTGTGGCAGCGCCACCGAAATATGTGGCAGAGCCACCGAAATACACTTCTCCGATCATCAATGTCCCTATCCCATGCAATATATCATGACATAATAATTCGTGTATGCTGAATAACAATTAATAGTCAATCATGTGCTCATATATCAAACATATTACTAAACCTACCACTGGGCATAATGGTCATTTACCTTTCGGGGGTATTTTGGTAATTTACCCTTTTAGGGTGTTTCAATAATTTTACACTTAACGGCCTCTCCGAAGGCCTACTGTCGCCTCGAACGACATGGGACCCTTTTTGGGTCTCTACGGAGCTATTGGGCCCAAAAATCCATTTTAGGCCCAAACGGGCCCACACGCTCGTGTGGCCCATTTCGCACGATTTCACTCTCGACTTTCCAAATTACTCCACCGTACTTACCCTGGGATAGTTGTCTAAGAATTTCGCCCATGTGGGCAGGATAGCCCATTGGGCTCGTTAAGCCTGTTTCAGCTCGGTTAGGCCCGTTTCAGCCCGATTAGGCCCGTTTCAGCCTCGGTATAACTCAGCGTCATGATTTACATCTCGATTTACCAGCACAAGCTCTTGTACGCTCGAGTGGTCATAGTTGCCAGATTTTCGGCTTTTCACCGTTACACAGAATATTGCAAACACTTATAGAAAGAGTGTAAGATTACACAAAGAGTGTGAGATTACACACCTGTTATGAATGTAGATAGAATCCTCAAGATTATGCACCTAAGAATCCATATCCTTCACCGTTAGTCTTAATCAAAATATGTCAAAACTCTAAGGTCGAAAACGAAAACACACCACACCACTTACCAAGAATAACGACACTTCTTTGCTATACTAGAATGTTGGTTACTCCATTTGGTTACTAGGCTAAGTCCCTAAACAAAATCATGAGTTAGAATCGATGTTGAAGAGGTTTCGGCTAAAGTGTAGCTAAAAGAAGCAGACTTCGAATGGAAGAAGGAAGGGGATTCGGCTATGTTGAGAAAAAGAGGAAAAAGGAGACGAAAGTTGAAGAGAAAAGATGAAAGAAAAAGAATGCACAAGTGGTCAACTTCTATAGATTCAGTTAACACTCAAATGAAAAGAAAAGATGGAGAAGAATAGTTGAGGGGTTCGGCACAAGCACAAATGAATAAGGAGACCCGAAATGCCACCTAGAAACGTCACACTAATCACAAAAAAAAAAGGATCTTAACAAATTCGGCACCCCACACAACACTCATGACCGAACATGCTTCCCAACACCTGCTCACTTTCGGCCAAACACTTCCACACACCCACTCCCACGATTTTCTCCCTCACTTCCTCCACAATTCACTCTCCATCCATCATTTGAAATCACCCAACAAGTTTGACCCATTCAAACTCCCCAAACTCCTCTCCTCCTTCTATTTTGAATTCTTTGACTCATTCAACAACCACCCCATCAGAGTCCCATGCCAACACCACCTCCTCTCCATCTTGGGCACAAAAACAAATGCCATATTTTGCAGTATGTGGGATTCGAGCCCCACTCCTCATGCTATTTCATTGACGCTGTAGCCACAAGTCACATGCTCATCTTGTGTTATCAAAACACAAACAATTATACTCAAATCCTGCTTCCACTAGTTCTCCCCCTTAAGTGCCCAAAAAACAAAATTTTACCAAGGCCCCAACACGACCCTAGGCCTCCCTAGGACCCCTAACCACGCCTATATAGCAACATATCAAGCACTACACATGCAATTACCCAAATTTTACAGACCCTCAGATTTTTGGATGTTACAGTAACCCTGTTCCGACGACAAATACGGGTTAGGGGTGTTACAGTGTAACTCTCGAAAAGAAAACTTTAAAAACCTACAGGGGACATACGGGCGTGTCGCATGGTCATGTCTCACACACAACTGAGACACACGTCCATGTCTTAGGTTATGTGGACAATAAATAAGCCAAATTCAGGTCGTTCCTTTCACCAAACTCAAGCACACATCAACAAGCCATTAACATATATAATCAATCCTTTAAACATACTTAAAACTTGCATAATAAGACCAAACCAAATACCAAATTTCATTCAACCAATATGCCATATAGGCACCTCAAATGTAAACATACAATTTACCTAAACATATACATGTACTTAACACATTTCACTCATCAACCACTTAATTCATTTTCCATCTCAAAACTCCTCATAAGTTGACCACATTTATACCATTACAAATAGTTCATATCTACCTCAAAGCATACCCTCACTTGGTCTCATTATAAACATACCAAAACATACCACTTTTGACACATACCAACCTTACAAATTTAGATTCATACCGTACCAAAATAACTTTACCATTTGAACCACTTCTCTTATGTATCAAAACCATATAAATGACACAAAACTAACCATTACAAAATGGTTCCAACATCCAACATATATGCATACCAAATTTAGGTACAAATGGTCATAATTCAACCAAACATTTTTTATTAAATCCTATATCAAAACATGCCCTCAATGATCACTTTGCAAACATCCCAACACATACCGCTTTCGCTATAAAATCATGCATCAATTTAATCATATAACACCAACCATTAAGCATCAAAGTGCCAAAAGCACACCAACCATCAAGGCATCAACATAACATAAGTTTCACAAATTCAAAGCAACATTACATGCCAATATCACACACAAGCATACCAATTTGGTCATTCAAAACATATCATCATTAAACCATTTCAACATTAGCCATCAAGTCCAAAAATGCCGAAACGTCATCAATCATAAAACCATATTTACAAGCCAAACATAGTGTCCATATCATTAAGCACAAAACACCTATACATGCCATTATAACCGCAACCAAAGCATAAAAATCTATCGATAAAATTGATGGACAGTGTGATGGATCTCCGACTAGCTTCCAACCCAATCGAGCTTCTAATAATATGTAAGGTAAACGAAAAACTACGTAAGCAATGAATGCTTAGTAAGCTCGTATAAAATTTAAGCATAATATTCCATTTCAATATTAAACTTTATAGAATAAACATAAATCTATTCCAATGTTATAAGATTCATAAATCGATATGATCATCAACTCACAAATGAGTAAGTTTATTAATGTCACATATTTATTGACCATTCATAACATAATAGGATTTCATGAGACATAACATATATATCATCAATCCATTTTATAAAATTATATATCTTTCTATTTACTTATTTTCCATTCCGTTCCCAATGCTTATCATAAGCCTAAAAAACATTATTAACTCTCGATTCAGTGTATTTATCAAAATACATCCCAACTACGTGCTTATTGTTTCATTTCCTGTTCTTACCCGTTTCGTATGCATAGTACAAGCATAGTCATAAACATCAATCATATCCACAAGCTTGGCATAAGCCCTAGCACATCAACAACACATGTTAGTTCATTTAAACATGATTCATATGAATTTGACATGGATAACCATTATACTTGAGTATGATTCAATTGGATTTATCATCCATCACAACATATCATGTTTTTCCATGTATCACCATTCCATTGAGTTTCATATAAGCATGTCTTAGATCTTATTGAACACTTACCATTTGATTTGCATACACATAAGACATAAACATAACATTAACCATAGCCACAAGTTAGTGATTAAACACATAACTTAGCAATATCATCACATGGTAAGATATGGGTACATAACATAACATTGCTTATATCATACCATTCATAAACATGAATATTCATACTTCAATCATTGGTACATCATACCTTTCCATATTTGTCGTAGTGAAGTCAATCGGAACCCTTATCGAAGCTCACACAAAGTGTGCTAAACAATGGTCGTAACTGTTCCTTTTCATATTCGATGGTTAAAACCATCCCTTTTTATTAATAGATGGTCGTCACCATCCCTTTTCATTAATCGATGGTCGTCACCATCCCTTTTCATTAATCGATGGCCGTCACCATCCCTTTTCATAGTTGATGGTTAAAACCATCCCTTTTCATTAATAGATGGTCGTCACCATCCCTTTTCATTAACCGATGGTCGTCACCATCCCTTTTCATTAATCGATGGCCGTCACCATCCCTTTTCAAGTTGATGGTTGTCACCATCCATTTTCATAATCTATAGCCGAAGCTATCTCTTTTCATAATCGATAACCGAAGCTATCCCTTTTCATATTCGATGGTCGTCGCCATCCCTTTTCATAGTTGATGGTTGCCACCATCCCTTTTCATAATCGATAGTCGAAACTATCCCTTTTCATTGGTCGTTGATTGTCGATATGCCATTGGATTTTTCTGTCGAGACATAATTTGATATTATAAAATGATAACATATAAAACATAATTTAAAATGCTATTTAAACGTATGAACTTGCTTGGCTAAATTGCAGAATTGTTTAAGTCCAGAGGCATTTTGGTAATTAAATACTTAACAATTTCAAAATCGAAGGTACAGGCTAGCTGGCCCTAGTTGTAACGATATCAAAAACATAAAAATTATTAAAAACGAACCTCAATAGCACAACCATGCAAGGATGGAAAGCTTGCCTAAACTCCATGGCTTCATCAATGGTGTTTATTCCTTCTTTTTTCGGTGAAAGAACCAAAATAAGATGATATTATCTATTTTTTCTACTTTTGTTTTTAATTTTTTAGTACTTTAAACATTAATTAATAAAATAATTCAAATAATAATTTAATAATCAACCACATTCTCGTCCATTACCACTAATTATGGCTAATTTTCCATATTAAACCATCCATTTTTTAAAATTTATACAAGTGGGTACTTAAATACTAATAATAATTAACATTTCCATTTTTTACAAATTATTCATTTTTTTAATTAATTAACTATCGAAACATTAAAATTATTCAACGAAACTTTAATACCACCTTAATGAAACTTCATAAATATTTATAAAAATATTTATGGCTTGGTTTATAGAAACGATGTCCCAATACCTCATTTTCTAAAACCACTTAACTTAGGGTCTTACCAATTGAACTTAATAAATTGTTTATATAACATAAATTATCAGATCAAAAACCTTTTTAAAATCACATTTGACTCGTAAATATTAAATAATAATATTTACAAACTTACTCGTCAGATTTGGTGGCCCCAAAACCACTCTTTTCGACACCACTAAAAAACGGGCTGTTACATTTCCCCACACACCCTGCCACTAAAAGACAATAAGCATGGGAACTTGCGGAAGAAGAAAAGATTGAATTACTAAATATTGAGACTGATAATGAGGAAGGAGTAGAAGCAACTCCAACTCCTGCACCACCAATGGATAGCACTGCTACTCTCTCACCTCCTTTAATTGAACCTATGTCTACAAAAGATTGGGAGATCAATCAGCTCATTGATGATCTCACCAAATCTGGTGATGAGGAGGAGGAAGTACTACTTAATGCGTTGAAATGGAAGCAGCGCTACAAGCATGCTGCACGAAATCCACCCACACAAATTAAAGTAACAATGAAAACTTAGCTCCAAGCATTCAAATTTTTTTATGCCATTTGTTTTTCTTTTCATTTCATGATGCATTCATTATTTTTTTCATATCATTTTCTGTATATATATATATATATATATATATTTTTTTTTTTTTTTGCATTTATGATTCTTGTTTGTTCATGCATTGAGGACAATGCATCCTTTAGGTTTAGGGGTGTTGTGCATATAGGATGCATTAGATATTTATTTAAGTAGGTTCATTTTAGTATTTTTTTTTTTCATTTTGTAATTCATTTGGTCATAACATACATAAATGCCAAAGATTGTCAAACTGTGATGAGTATATTTCTTCTTATGATGTTCGATGATGAGCTTAATTCTTCACTAAACGTAGAAAATTGTAACAGTGAATTAGGTGAGTTTAGCTTAAGATAGTTGCTTGAAAACTGATCCCTGAAAGTAGAATTTCCTAATTCCAATTACAATTAGTCTATAGTAAGTTTCTTTTAACAAACTTAGAGAGTCTTGAAGCTAAATTCAGTAAAATGACAATACTCAATAACGAATAAAATGGCAAAGTTTAAGTAAAATCAAGAGAAAAATCAAAGAAATGCCTTGAAACACTCCAACACTCCAATGCTTGAAATTGTTGAATAGGTCAGTAACATTTTGTTTGCTCCATTGTCTTGTTGATTAGAAAAGCAGGTTTAAGTAAGAGTGTGTTAAAAAAAGGAGAAGAAAGTAGTTTGAGGGCACTCCACTGTAGTAATAGGTTGAGTAGCTAAGGAGGCAGTTGTTTGCTCCATCCATCTTCTAAGTCAAAAGCCTTAGCTTCACAAGTGAGTTCCATTCAAATTGTGACATGATAGAACACTTGGCAATTTAGTGTATGCTTGATCGGCTGTTTAACATCACAGCAATAATGTGCAAGCGTACATTGTCGATGCATGTATAGTAGACATGTGACGACCCGAATTTGGGCCTAGTAGAATTGGGCCCAATGGGCCTTGTGTGTAGGAGTGTTTAAAATTTTTGAGAATAAGAGAACGGCATTATTTCAAGTTGGACTTATTAGGAAGGTGATTTTGGAAATTTACGGGGTTCTAGGAAGTTCCGGGTTCAAGTTAAGCTATAGGAAAAAATTTGTGTTTAAGCATTTAAGGAGAGAACATAAGTGGCATCAAGGCTTAAGGAAATAAATGTGTATTTTGCTAGCATAATTGAGCATATGGCAAGTAGGTTATGGCATCAAGTGGAGGGCATGGAGGGAAGGGGTTCAAATCCCATCTTGTGCAAAATTTTGATTAATTTTTTTTTTGTACTCCTATCTTAAGTGTCGGCCATGGTCCTATTTATGGTAGGGAAGACTTTTTAAATTATGGAAGGGTGGCTAAGGAATATGGTAAGGAGGAGGATAAGGGATAATGAAGGAAAAAATCAAAAGAAAAAGGCAAGAGAAGGGAACATGTTGGCCTTTTATGTGGGTGATGTTTTGGAAAGATTTTTTTTTTGTCAACATTTACCCTTTAGGCTATTGTGTCATACGGTTTTGTGGAGGGGGAAGGGAGAGCCGAATTTTTCATATAGCTTTTTGCTAGTTTAGTGCATGAGAGGTATATTTTCTTTGTTTGAACATTTTGTGTTTCTTTTCTAAACCTTTTTCTTTCTTGCCGAAACACTCTAGGCCAAAATAGTTCATTTTTTTCTTTGTTATGCCGAATGACTAAAGTCATTTTGGTACTTTCTTTTCCAATTTCTTTTCCCCCTACTTTGGCCGAAACCTCCTAATCCATTTGGTCATTTTTCTCTCTTGTTTTGTCGTAACCCTCAAACCACTTTTGCTTATTTTCTTTTGATGGCTGAATCACTCTAGCACAATTGTCCATCTTTCTCTCTTGCTTAGCCGAAACTATTAAGCTCCCTTTCTCCATCTTTTCATTTCTTTTCACAAAATTCTTCAACCTTTCTTCCTTCTTCTTTAATCCACATTTTTATAACCGAATCTTGATCATCCTCTTCTCCATCTTACAAGTTGGACTTTTCTTTCCTGATTAAATCGGGTAAGTGTTTTTATTCAAATCTTTTCATTCTTTTCTACTTAGCCGAATGAGTGTCCCTCATTATTTGGTTGTTTCATATTGTCTCTAAACCAAAATGGTGTTTTCCCACTCCCTCATATTTTGATAATATTCTATTTGTAGTATTTTAGTGGATTGGCCGAATACCATATATTAGTCGAATCATTTCTAGTCTTGCGCCCAATCAATCGAAGTGGATCTATTATTATCAATGGACTATATTGATCATTGATATTCGCTTGTTGATTCTACGGAAATAAGTGGTAAGCCGAACCCTTTTTCCTTAGACAATCATTTCATATCATTGTAATATCGTTTTGACTAAGATTTTATCCAATGGAGGCAAGTGGTACCGATTTGAAAGGGAAAGCGATTGGAGAACACAGAAGGAGTGGATTTGCGATTCCTACTCCTATGTTCAAGCGTAGAGAGGTTTCAGCGGTTCGAGATTTTTCTACTGGGTTGTGGACCATCATCCGGTGAGATTAGGCAAATCGCGGTCATTCACGATATTGAGAGTAAGTATTTTAGATCGTTGATTTAGATTTGGGTTAAGAAAAATCCCTTACGTTAGTTAATCGAGTATTATGTTGTCTTAGGTGCCGACGATCAAGACGGTTTAATCCTTATCGTAATCAGGTGTGTAATCTCACACCAAAATCCCGTAAATCTGTAATTTAGCTTCATATTAGAAATATAGATTGATGTTGCCTAAAAACTTAATATCGGTAAAATGGTATGAATCGAATGTTTTGTCTAAACATCGTAAATATTAAGATTTGTCAAAATCAAAGTTAATTTGTAAAATTTACAAAAATGCTCTTATGGGCCGAATTACGAAAATACCCTCAATAGGTCGTTTTTATCAAAATGCCTTAACGGGCCGAATTGCTTGAAAATCAGTATTAAAACTGTAAGAATTACGAAAATGCCCCTATGGGCCGATTTACTAAAATGCCCCTATGGGCCGAATTACAAAGTTCTATAATTGGCTGATTTACCGTAATAAATTATTGGATTAATGATTGTTGTTTATATATATGGATATTATGCTTTATTATGTATGTTGCATTTACATATTTTGCATGGGTTGGGAAAAATGTTGAAGAGAAGTGTAGCCTAGTGGCATTGCCACAAAAATGTTTATTATTATGTGTCATTATGATTTCGGTGGCTCTGCCACAAATTCTGATAATGGCTATGTGCCAACCTAAATATGGCTTTGTGCCATCATGAATATGGCTTTGTGCCATCGTAAATATGGCTTTGTGCCATCGTGAATCGGTGGCATGGCCACAGTAATTATATTATAAATGGCAACTTGCCTGCGAATTGGTGTGATTGGCGGGGTGGGTTGACTTGATCCCCACAGGTGTGATTGGCTGGTACGGGGGTGTGATTGGATGGATGGGTTGGGTTGCATACATTGCACAGATATATATATATATGTTCTGTTATGTAATGGGCTTCGGCCCAACATATTGCTATATGGGCTCAGGCCCAAATTATTGTTAAATGGATT
The DNA here is from genome assembly GCA_005393395.2 of Gossypium australe. Classification (NCBI taxonomy): domain Eukaryota; kingdom Viridiplantae; phylum Streptophyta; class Magnoliopsida; order Malvales; family Malvaceae; genus Gossypium; species Gossypium australe. The sequence continues at coordinate 48,909,833 of CM016614.1, forward strand.
CAAGCCCTGTGGATGACGGTAAGGGGGTTATACACTGAGTTCTAGTAACTCACCCCTTTTCCTTAACCCTTGCAGGTAATGCTCAGTGATGTGGACTTGGGCCATGGATGACTCGATGGAGGCCATACTTCAGAAATGGTGTTTATGAACTTTAGATTTCTATTTTCGTTTACTTAATTACTTTTTACTATTTTTGGTTTTTATGTTGTAATAAGGCCTCTGGAATATTTTATTTTTGCTTTATGTTTGACGTAATTATTATATTGCTTGAACTATTTTAAATGGGATTTTTTTTCTAAAAACTTAAATAAAGGTTTTCCAAAATAGATTAACAAATGGATTTCATAAACAAATTTTTACAAATATTTTAACTTGGAAATTTTCTCTCGATTTATCAATGATATTTTCAATAGTCAAGGTTTTATAAGATCACTAGTTCAAATTATCGATTTATCAATCAACCTTCAAGGTTAGTAGTATTTTATCAAATATTTCAAGTCAAACTTGTTTTCTTGATTATAACAAATCAATACCTATTTTAGTACGAATAAAAAGGATTTAACATGTTTTTCTCATGTGACATGTCAGATCCGGTCATAACGCATGGGTCGGGTTTGGGGTGTTACAAGACATATATGAATCTGTCGGATATCGATCTCATGAGGATGGTTGTATTTTGTCTATCAATGCCAGTTCAATAAATAGATAGGAATGAGATAAATTATGAGTGTAGTTGTCAAAGAAATAACATGAAAACAATAAGATAAAATATGATACTGATAAAATGGGATCCCCAACGTGAATATTCAACAGAATACTAAGTGCTCACAATGTATAAAAGGATAGGTGATTGTTAATGCATTCAATTGCAATGAATATCTTACCAAGCTTAACTTCCATATTTAATCTAAGACTTAAGCATGTACATTAGCCACACCTTACGATGATGGCAATGGAATACTATTAACAACAAGTGGATTAAATTCTTCTAATCCTCAAGCAACTTCCGTGTCATGCTTGTTAACTTGAACTATCGCTGCACCTTCTAGTGTCAGTGACCGCAATAACACTTTCATGCTAAAAACATTCAAACCCAAAGATTAAAAAATAGAAGCAAGATTGAATAAAATAAAATTTAACCCAGAAATCATGTGTACTTTCTATAATAGTCGAATTTTGGGCCTAGTTGGAACAGTGGTTTTGAGGCCACAAATTCGACGAGCAAAATCTTATTTTTATTATATTTTTATGGTCTACAATCTTACGGAAAGATTTCGTGAAAATTTCGTTCGAAAATTTCGACGTTTGGGCACTCAATTTAGTCAAAATGACTAAATTGTAAATAGTGGAAAAGTTGAGTTCCGCATGTTAGAAGTGTCCAATTTCTATAAAATTTTAAATTAGAGGACCTTAAATGGTAATTAGACCATTGGTTAAATTTTTGGACAAAAATGGAAATGAGATAAGTGAAATAGGATATTTTTAAGTTAGGCCATTTTAGTAATTTGGTAATTAAATGGACTAAAAGACAAAATAAAAGCCAAAAACCCTTGTCCATCTTCTTGCTTGGCCGAATTTAGAATGGGGAAAGCCATGGATAGGGTTTTCAAGCTTTCAAGCTCAATAGTATGTGCATCCAAGCCTCGTTTTTAATGTTTTTTACATTTTTGAGATCCCCGTAACTCGGTTTAGCTATTTCTACCATTTTGTTGAGCTAGGGTTTGTGTTTAAAAATTTACCCATGGATGACATGCATGTGTTTTGATGTCTAATGGTAGAATATGACTACTCGGTGTGTAATAAACGACTTTTACTAAATGATTTTAGATGAAATCGTATAAAAGGACTAGTTTGTAAAAAGTTGAAAAATGTATGAAAATGTGTCAATGAATGCAAATTGTGGACTGCTATAGTTACGAAAATGGTTTGGCTAGGCCTAAAATACAAGGAAGTTGAATAAAAATCATTTTACGAGCCGAGGGGCAAAAGTGTAAATATGATAAAGTTTAGGGGCAAAATGTAATTTTCCATAATATGATTTTTGGACTGAATTGAATAGTATAATAACTAAATAAGTCAAATGTGATATTTTAGATAAAGAAAAATGAGTTTCGAACTTAGAACAGGGGAAAGAAGAATGTTGGACGACTCGATCCCTTCCGCCATTTTAAGTCGAGGTAAGTTTGTGTGCAATAAATCAACATCATGTTATTATGTATTTAAATGTTTGATATTATGTGAAATGTATATTCTTTTTATGAAAATGGTTAAGGGGGTCTCGATGAAAAATATAATGAAGTTTTACTATGTCGAAGTCCCGGTTGAACCTTAGGAATAGAAATGATACCCTTTTCACAACATTAGATTAATAAGGTCCCGTGTAAGACCGTATTTGGGATATGGCCTCGACACCGAATTGAGATCCCGTGTAAGACCATATCTTGGATATGGCATCAGCATCGACATCGAATAGTGATTTCGTGTAAGACCACGTCTGGGATCTAGCTTCGATAGAAAATCGTGTAAGACCATGTCTGGGACATGCCATTGACATACGATCTCGTGTAAGACCATATCTGGGATATGGCATCGACATCAATATGAGATCCCGTATAAGGCCATATCTGGGATATGGCATCGGCACTGACATGTGATCCCATGTAAGACCATATCTGGGATATGGCATTGGCATCTTACTACGTGTATGACAATTTCTGAGTATCCTTCTATATTCCAAGTGGTTCAGCGGCGTAAAGAATTAAAGTTTATGTTAAAGATGGAAAAAGGACTAAGTGTAAATGAATGTGATTATGTGATGATTAAGTGCAGATATATGTATGTATACACTCATGAACAATGTGCTCGGTATGTGATCGAAATTTGGTAAGAACGTAAATGAGTAAGTTATACCTATGAGAATGACCTTGTGATTATAAGTCCATGCTTATGATGTATGAATATGTGGTAAATGTGATTGATGATTATGTGTGAGGCTTTTTAGGCAAAATTAAATTGAGAAATGATATGTTCAAGTCTTTGTTCTTGATGTATAGATTAAATTGGCCAATGAATGGCTTGTAAAAATTTGATAATGACTAGTTTCTGGAATGGGTCACCATGGATATACTTTGGTGTTATATGTGTGTAAATGAAAAATTAATATAAAGAAAACATGATAAAGTAAAATCAGCAATAAAATAGTTTGGACAACAGTAGTTGTATCACTTTGAGAAATCACCAAAAATGGTGGAAATTGAATTAGAGGTTGAATAAGATATGAAATTAAAGGTTATTGAGTGTATTTTCACATAAAAGAAACAGTGTAAGCAAAAGAATTTCACATTCTGAGATATTTGAATTTTTGTGAGATAGAGTTAGAATGATTTTGGAATCCCCTATTCTAATTTGGGAAATTTATTAAAAATTGTAAAAAATAATAATAATGGGATAAAATTCATATGCTTGAATTTCTTAATGAGTATATTTTCAAGAGAAACAAACTGGAACATCATTCGTTCCGTACAACGAGATAATTAATTTTTAATGAAGAGGGGTCGAAACTATTGGACAGCGGAACAGGGGATACTTTAAAGAATAAATTGTACTGATTGGCTGAACCAAAAATTCTTACTATTTTATGATAAGAATATATTTGAGTCTAGTTTCAGGAAAAATTAGCAGATCTTAATTTGGAGTTCTGTAGCTCCGGATAAAAACACAATAGTGACTGTAACTCGAGTAAATAGCTCAAGATGAACATAAATGAATTGTGAAATTTTATGCAATAATGATGGTATTATCTTTAGAGCTTATATGAGGATTGTTAAAAGCACAGAAATCAATTGTTTATTATTTACATACATACTTACTAAGCTTATTAGCTTACTGTAACACCCCAAACCCGGTCAATACGCCATGACCGAATCCGGCATACCACAGAGGAAAATGTTTTGAAGAAATTCGGGTTAACGATAAAAATTTTAATGAAAAACTCTTTGTTGTTCTATATTTGTAGAAAACAGGTGTATAATAAGTTAAAAAAAACTGATAATTTAATTTGAAATTCCATAAATAAACTTTAAAGCATAATTGTCAAACCATAGGTTAGGAAACATTTATACCATTTTAAGAAAATCCAAATTATTACTTTGAAAACCATTTGCATTTTAGTGTAGAAACTTTAATTTTGAAATCATTTAAGAAGTCGAAAACACTTAAGTTGAAATTTTACTATCAAACAATTTATATTACCCGATGGTAAGATTTTGGAAAAATCGTAGCGTTTTATAGTTTAGAAAACTTTGGGCTCAATTATTAAATCATCCATGATATTTATTAAGCCATATTTAAAACAAATCCCAAGCATATAAATAATCCAAAATCGTAATTTAAATGGCCTTGTTACAAACCCAAAATAAATATGAAACCAAATTTAAATAAGGTAAAGTACCCAAACCAAAGTTCATGTAGAACCGTATTTATTTAATGCATGGCCACCTCGAGTTCATCCGGCTCCTCATCCGCGATCTATGAGTCACCTGAAAAGATAAGGGAGAAGGTGAGTCACCACGACTCAGTGCATAAATCCTTCCCCCGGTTTATACAACATACTTACACAATTTATAACCAAGCAATGTATATATTTATAAAAATGCACCCAACCTAGCCATCCACAACACCTTTTCTACCCCGTGTGGTACCAAACCACTGGTGGTGCCAAACCACTGGTGACCCAAAGTCACGATATCCAATAATGTGACACCAAATCACTGGTGACCCAAAGTCACGAATAATCAAGTTGTGGGGCCAACCCACGTGTGATACCAAATCACTGGCGACGATCCTATATCTCAAAAGTGGGGCCAACCCACGGTGGTGCTAGACCACAGGGACGAGTCGCTATGAGGTGCCAAACCTCTGGTGTCCCAAAGACACAATATATCAACGATCCAAGTGTGGGGCCAACCCACGTGTGATACCAAATCACTAGCGACGATCCCATATCTCAAAAGTGGGGCCAACCCACGGTGGTGCTAGACCACAGGGACGAGTCGCTATGAGGTGCCAAACCTCTGGTGTCCCAAAGACACAAAATATTGTGGTACCAAACCACTGGAGGTGCCAAACCTCTGGTGTCCCAAAGACACGAATATCAAATCCTTCCCCCTCCACTCATGTTCCCAAACCAATATATATGCAGAGTATAAATCATGCCATCATACTTTGATATGATCATATAACATATAAAAATCGTAGATCATGATATTAATCAACATATATTAACATCATATCGAAACAGACTTACCCGAATCCTTGTTCATACCCATCATGGTATCATATCAAGATCTCATAATTTTCCACTTTATTAACAAGATTAGTTATTCATAAATAATATACACAAACCGAGTTATAAAGTGTGTAAGGTACACACCTTTCACCAACGCAAATACTAACTTCCGAAGATCCGATCTACCGCACTAGATCATTTTGTCCTACAATTGGCCAAAACTTAGATTATAAACAAAGGCCATTCGGCCAAACCACTAAATCCCAAAGAGTTATCACTTGAAATACCAAGTCTTACCTAAAAGCTTACCCAAAACGATTGACAAAGAAACGAGGCTTAGATTGATCGCTTCCAACGTCCCGAGGAGCCTAAAAGAAATCAGTTTCTAAGAATGATTAGAACCTTGCAACAAGTGCCCAAAATTCGGCCGTTGCCCTCAAGAGAAACAACATAGTAAGAAGAAAAAGAATAAGGAAAAACGGCCATAACACATACCTATCTTCCAAAACCGTTTGAAGAAAACCAAATGAAGTCCTACCCTTGAAGAAATTCGGCCAAGACAAAACAAAAGGATATGAGAAGTTTCGGCTATGGTTTTAGAATAAAGAAAACAATTGATATTCGGCTCGAAAGAGATGAAGAATTAATATGGCAAAGAAAAAATGAAAAGAGAAGAAGGATGATTCGGCTTTAGCAACCAATGAAAGAAAAATCAAGAGGAATGGGGAAGAAAGAGATTCGGCCAAGAAGAAAAGTAAAAGAAATGTTGTGATTTTGAACAATATTCAAAAGAAAGAAAAGAGAGAAAAAGGGATTAAGAGATTCGGCCAACACCTATTTTACCAAAGAAGAAAAGTGTACAAAATTGCACCTAAAGATCAAGGTACATTCGGCTAAAGAGAATAGCTTTGGAGAGGAAAGAAATAAAATACCAAATGGTGCACAAAAGAGAAGAATTGGTAAGGTTCAAAGGAGTTTCGGTTTTGACACAAAGCAAAGGTTGAATGCCTACCAAGCTAGCCGAAAATGACTACTAAACAAAGTGAAATTTGGCACTAACTAGCTACCAACCAAACCAAAAATTCGGCCACTCTCCCCCTAGCCACACATGTCGTCCACATACATGGACTTCCAAGTCAAATCTTTCCACACAATTCTTTCCATAACAAGACACCCTACATCATGCCTTATGTTCTCCCATTAGCCTTAAAACCATTGATTTCTTTCCCAAACTTCAAGCTTACCTTAAACTAATATTCAACTTGCCATAAAGAAAAATTTGAAAGTCCAACCTTCCATAAGTAAAGCTTGACCGTCCATTAATGCTAGGATACACAAAAATAAAGTCTTTAAAATGCTAATCATGCTACTCGAACCTCTATCCTCAAGCTACCCATTCAAACGCCATAACCACTTTGCCACTAACTCCTCATGTGCTTAATTTAACACTTAAATTAACTTAAGTGTCAAGTTCACTTAATCCACTTCATTAAATATACAATACTAAGAATTATTCTAGCTTCATAAATTTAATCAAGCCTTCACAAGACTATGCTAAACACACAAATTCATACCCAAGCCAACACAAATAATAAAAAAAAATACTCTAACTTTAGGATGTTACAATTCTACCCCCTTAGGAAAATTTCGTCCTCGAAATTACCTGCTCAAAAGAGTTGAGGATACTGCTGCCTCATCGCATCCTCCAGTTCCCACGTAGCTTCTTCCATGCCATGATTTCACCATAAAACCTTCACTAAAGGAACTGACTTCCTACGCAAAACTTTCACATCTCGATCTAGAATCTGCACAGGTTCTTCTTCTATCGTCAAATCTGGACTCACCTCTATTTCCTCTACTGCCACAATATGCGATGGATCAGAACGATAGCGTCGAAGCATGGAGACATGGAACACATCGTGAATCTGACTCAGTTCCGCTGGCAACTCAAGCTGATAGGCTACTAGTCCCACTCGTCTCAACACCTTAAACGGCCCAATGAACCTTGGGCTCAACTTGCCTTTTCTCCCAAATCTTAACACTTTCTTCCATGGTGAGACTTTCAGAAAAACGTTGTCACCCACGGCAAACTCTATATCCCTACGCTTGAGATCGGCATATGACTTCTGCCTATCCGAAGCTTCCTTCAGACGAGCCTGAATCAACTTAACCTTGTCCTCAGTCTCTGCAACCAACTTTGGTCCTAACATCTGATGCTCACCCAACTCTGTCCAGCAAGTAGGCGTGCGACACCTCCTACCATACAACGCCTCATATGGTGCCATCTTAATGCTTGCCTGATAACTATTGTTGTACGCGAACTCAGCTAATGGTAAAAACTCTTCCCAGCTGCCTCTGAAGTCCAAAACACAACCTCTCAACATATCCTCTAAAATCTGAATGACCCTTTTCGGCTGCCCGTCAGACTGTGGATGAAATGCGGTACTGAAATCCAACCGCGTACCCAAAGCCTGATGTAACGCTCTCCAAAACCTCGACGTAAATCTAGGATCTCTGTCTGAGATGATCGACACTGGCACACCGTGCAACCTCACTATCTCCGCCACATACAACTTAGCTAACCTCTGAAGCGAGTAATCCATCCTTACTGGAATGAAATGAGCTGACTTAGTCAAACGATCCACAATCACCCAAACTGAGTCCTTCTTACTAGGCGTAAGAGGTAATCCAGTGACAAAGTCCATAGTGATCCTCTCTCACTTCCACTGTGGAATCTTCACCGGCTAAAGTAATCCAAACGGCAACTGATGTTCAGCCTTGACCTGCTGACACGTCAGACATTTACCCACAAACTCAGTTATCTCCCGCTTCAGACCTGGCCACCAAAACTGCTCTCTTTTAGCTTCATAAATATACAATACTAAGAATTATTCTAGCTTCATAAATTTAATCAAGCCTTCACAAGACTATGCTAAACACACAAATTCATACCCAAGCCAACACAAATAATAAAAAAAATACTCTAACTTTAGGATGTTACACTTACTTCATTGTTTTCCGTGTTTATAATGTACTCAGGTTAGCTCGGGTTGGAAGTCGCCGGAGAACCTATAACACTATCAAGCTTACAATTTAGGTATCGATGATTTTATACTTAAGGTTATGACATGTATAGGGAACTTGGTCATGTGTATATGTTACTATGAGCTGTCCTAGAATAATGACCCATGATGTTCGGAGTTCATTGTTGTATAAGGCCATTTAATGTGACCAATAAATTGGTTATGCTATAAACTCATAAGGATGCATTCCATGGTTGAGTAAATTGTATGCTATGACTTGTTACGTGTGTGTGGTGGATGTTTTGGTAGCTTTAATAAGTCATGACATGTGTCATTCAAGTTATACTCAAGTATGGGCATGATAGGGTAGAAATTGACTTGGAAAATAGCCAACTTCTTGACCACATAGGCAGAGACACGGCCGTGTGTCTCAACCGTGTGGAGGACACAGTCTAGCACACGGGTGTGTGACTTGGTCTTGTGAGCCAAAACGAATGATGATGTTAAAAACAGAGAGTTACACGGGTGGAGGACACTGATGTGTTCTAGGCCACGCGGGCGGGTGTAACCACACGGCCTGCCCACACAGGCGTGTGACTCTCCAAAACAAGGAAATTTTCTAAATGTTCCAATAGTTTTATAAGTTTTCGGTTTGATCTCGAATCACTCCCAAAGCATGTTTTGGGCCTCGTAGGCCCAGTTTAGGGACTTGATGTTATAAGATAAAAGTTTTAAATTTTAAACAAAAATTTATGCCTTGAATTTGTTCAGTTGCAAGTGTTATTGCCCGGTAAAGCCTCGTACCCTATTCCGGCGTTGAACACGGGTAAGGGGTGTTATACTTTCTTACTAAAATGAAATAGAAAGTAATCACCAACATTTAGAAAAGAAAAATACAGGAAACAAGTGGAGAATACTATTCCTAGACAACTCGACTTGAATCTTTCTATTTCCTCTTGTATCACACTCAGGGGTCCTCATCAAGCGCTGGTCTGCATCCCTTTCGTATCGGTTCACCCGTAGGAGGGTTAAGCTGCCATAGCCGAAAGCTTCAAATGGTATGTTGAAGTAGATGATAATCCAAAAGCTCTATTTTTTTCTTTTCACATGAATATTTATATTCTTCCCAAATTGCCCAGGTGTCCTTTCATCAGAATCATGCTGCCTTTGTACGTAAAGTTGGTTATACCAGACTGCACACATTTTTTGTTCTTATCCGGACAGCTGTCAGGTGTGACGACAATTCTGGACGCAATCTGAAAATACTAATGTAGCGACATTGAGACAGAAACATGACAAAATTAAGGGTAAATAGGCTAAGATCCACTGTGTTATAAAATGCAATTTACTGAACTGAAAATGCTAAAATATGTGCTAAAGATAACTAAATGGGAACAAATTAACCAATAAGTAGGGAGAAAACATATGTTCTTTCTAGTACTACCAATGCTCCACTGAGATTATCAAGTAAAGAAACCATGTGACAAGATGAATCTCCTAGTATAAATATATGTAATTGAATTTATGCAATGGCAGATTTAAAAAGGAAATTGAGTTTAGATGAAAGATAGACTAAGTACATTAGGAGGTACTTTCTACAGTCCAAATTGTATGAGTAATTATGTAACATCCTGAATTTGGGCCTAGTAGGATTAAGCCTAATGGGCCTTGAGCGTAGTAGTGTTTAAATTTTTGGAGAATAAGAAATCGGCTTAAGTGCAAGTTGGACCTATTAGATAAGTGATTTTGGAAGGTTAGGGGGCTTCTATGAAGTCTCGGGATCAAACTTTGGCTTTGGGGAAATTTTGGTTTTAGGTGAATAAAACCCTAGGAGTTAGTAGGTAGGCTTTAAGAATAAAATATGGAGGAAAATGACACAAATGGGCTTGTGGCCCAGTGGCAAAGTGGGGCCACCTAGAGAGCAGGGAGGTAGCATCAACTGAGGAGGCCCAAACTCCAGTTGCATGAAGCCCAATTCCTTTAATTAAATTTTAGCTAATTTTCGGCACTAGGGTTTTATTCTCTCACTCTCTTCTTCAATTTCGACATTAGGGTTTCTCTATTCTCCCATTCTCTACAAAAGCCGAAATCCCTAAGCCTATTCTCTCATCTTCACTTCTATGCAAAAGCCGAAAGTCTATTATTCTTTTTTCTGTTTTCTTCTACAAAGCCGAAACCACCCAATTCTTCTCAACATCTTTCCCTTCAAAAGCCGAAACTCTGAACTTTCTTCTCATCTCCATAGCCGAATATCTCCTATTCTCTTTTGCCGATCTCTTCACTAAAAGCCGAATCTACAAAGATTTCTTCCTACTATATTCTCTTTTTGATCTTCTCAAAAGCCAAAATCTTCTAGGAGTTGCCGAATTCTCTGTACAGGTAAGTGCCGATTTCTTCTGATCTATTCTTCTTCTCTTTCAGTTTTTAGAAGACAAAGCCGAAAGGCTAATAGATTAATGGTTCGATGTTTTCTTGTTGGGTGACATTCGGAAATTGAAGTAGATCTCTTAGATCTAAAAGCCGGAAACACTAGTCCCTGAATCTCATACCACTTTTCGGGATTTCAAGCTTCTGAACAACACCTTAGGCAGATAGCAGTTGTGTCGGCTACGGATAGCATTGACTTAGAAAGTCTCGTTCTAACGGTAATTAGGTGTGTAGATCTCTAACACACTAATTAAACTGTATTATGTATGTTATGGGCTAAAAGCTGGAAAAAGGCTGAATAGTAATCTGAACTAAATATATGTTATGAGCTAAAAGCCGGAAAAAGGCTGTATAGACAGTCGGATTACCCAAAAAGGGTAGGCAAGGGATGCCAGGTACGTAATCATAGAAACTTCTCTATATGTATCGATGTATGCGATAAACTGAAATCTCTTAGGTAATACATTGCTTGATTTTGCATGAATGTATGCATGGGATGGGATGGATATGATGAAGGGAAAGAAGGTCGCATAGTGATCGGTGGCTTTGCCACATAGGTCACATAGTGATCGGTCTTTATGACAGGCAGCTCAGCTGTCGAAATGCTACGATGTATTATTAAGGTCGCATGGCGATCGGTGGCTTTGCCACATAGGTCACACAGTGATCGGTCTTTAAGACAGGCAACACAGCTGTCGATATGGTGTGTAGCGGTTGGCGGGTTGATTGTAGAAATCCCCAAGGTGTGATGGTTGGTACGGGTTGGTGTGTAGAGGATGGATTTCTAGGATGGGTTGGGCCATTCATCATTTATTACTTATCATGTAATTTTGATTGTTGCCTTTATGTATGGGCCAGGGCTCATGATGTGTTTGTGGGCCTTAGGTCGTTGTGTTCGGGATTTATACACTGAGTCTTGGTGACTCACCCTTTTATTTTTCGTACTCTTTCAGATGAGCAGTAGATCGTAGACATGGGAGCTGAGACGGACTCGAGGGGCCATCAAGTTTTTATTTCTATAGATTATTTCAGTTTTTCTTTAAGTTTTTATTTTATTATTTTAGAAATATTTAAGTAATAAGGCCCCATAGTTTATATTCACCTAAGTAGTTTTAATATTTGCAACTTATGAAATTATGTCGAAGGTTTAATTATACGAAATAATAATAATACAAGGTTTTTTTTAAAATGTCATTTATTTATTCAAATATTTTCTAATTAACTTACGATTTCCAAAACCAACAAAGCAAAAGTTTTCAATGTACAACCCGTAGCATACCAGATCTGGTCGAAACGCATGGGCCGGGTTTGGGGTGTTACAAATTATAACTTTTATTTTTAAGGTAATATTTTTTGCACTATATTTGCTAAATAAGCTTATGAAACTTAAGAAAATTTTTAGAAATAGAATATTGCTTAGAATTGAAGTACAAAATATGCTCTACATGGTTTGGCATTACTAAAGTAATTATGTTGTTGTGGCAATTCATGCATTTATGCATATTTTGCTTGAGGAAAAGTAATAACTCAGGTTTGGGGTTTGATAACTCTTGAAAAAAGGTATATTTCAAGTCTCTAGACTTGGTTAATTATTTGTACATATGTTGATGTATTTGTATTTTAAGATATTATATTATTTTTAGAACATTACATCATGAAGCTTGGATTATGCTTAAATGTTATTATGTAACTTTTACTTGTGGGTGGAAAAGATTTGTTTGTGTTTGAATGGAAAGTGTAGAATGAGGAAAAGAAATGAATGAGTGAATTTTTGTCAAGGCAAAAGGTTGGACAAATTGCCAACATTAATGCCATGGCAATTCCAAGAAGACACTAAGTCAGCACTCAATGCATGCCACTCTCAGCTAGCTGTACTTGAACTAGAAAGATATACCTGAAAAAGTGGGAGGAAATATTGTGTGTTGAGAGGGGGATCTACCCTATAAAAAGTGAGGAGAGGAGAGAGAAAAAAATCATTTTTTGGGGGAAAAGATTCTGAGGAAAAGAATGAGGGTAGCAGTAGAGGCTGACCAACAGAGCAGAACACGAGAGAGAATAAGGCAGTCAACCTGGTCTTTGCAAGACATTATGCCACCGAAGTTGAGGGCTGGATTGACGAAAGCTTCCTGAAGTTCTTCCTTTATTTTCTTAAATTTTTTTTTCTGCAACATTAATTATTGAAGATGTTGAATGATATTTTGAATTTTGATTTGATTAATCAACCCATGAGTTAAATCTCATCGGGTTGGGATTACTGGATAATACTTGAATTTTCCATTAATGTTGAAGCTTAGATCTGATTTATTTTACTGATTCATTCAATTTGTTCTTTTGAATTGCATACATGCAATCTCTAAACATAGATGAATGCATGAAATGCATGACATGCTTATAAATATAATCTAATTCTGAAAAGGTTAGGTTAGTTGGACCACAATTGATTGATACGAGTGGGTGTTCGATTGAATGACTATAGCAGTCTCTAAACATAGACCAATGTTCGTACAGAGTGAAGAGTAATCAATACTGGGAATCACATCTGAGGTCTATAGACATATATTTCCTTAGGTGAGGTATCCTAAGATCTTACTCTCGAAAAAAAGATCATTTTAAATCCATTTTGAGGAGTAAGTTGCTTAAGAATTTGCTGAGGGATTATCGGTTTATAAGGGTAGATTCCTAGTTATTCAAGCCTTTCCATTCAACAACATAGACCCTCTTACTTTTGTCTTGGTATCATTGCCATAGCATATTTTTAAATTTTTGCTTGTTTACATACTGCACACATCATCATTTTTTTTATTACCATTGCATTTATGTCATTGTTTTTCCTTAGCATAATTCACTTACTTCATAACAACAACTTAACCAAGCTAATCGTATTCGATCCCTATGGAATCGGTCTTACTTATTATCATATTACTTGATTTATAGCAGTCCAATTTAGACCCTAGTTGGAACAGTGGTTTCGGGACCACAAATTCGAGTCAGTAAAATATTTTAATATTATTTTCTATGTCTACAGTATATGTTTAAGTATGTGTTACAGTTCTATGAGTTAATTTGTCTGTTTGTGTGTTTAATTTGATAAAAGGATTAAATCACATAAAAGGTAAAAGTGACATTCTATTTGAATAAGTGTTGAATTGCTAATGTTCTTAAAGATAGTGGATGGCTAAGGACGGTTATGCCCTTAATGTGTATTTGTTTTAAATGTTTATTAAAAGGTTAAATAGGTAATTTGATAAAACAAATGATATTACACAAAACCAATTGAAAAAGTCATGTTCATCTTTTGTTTTATGACCGAAAATAAGAAAAAGAAGAAGGGTTTAAGTTCTTTTCACATTCGTCACATACTTGGGCTTCATTAAGATAAGTTTTTACTTCGGTTTTTGATAATTTCTATGTTTCTGTAATCGTTGATTCGTATACTACAAAACCCATGTTTTAATTTTGAGAATTGATGATGTTTTTGAGATGAGCCTTTGATGAACTCATGTGTTTTATGATGTTTGATGGTGAATTATGAAAGATATATGTTTGATTAACATAGTTTGTCTTTGAGTTTTTAGTGATTTTGGGTATTTTGGATTAAATTGAGAAAATGAAATTTTGAGGGACTAAATTGTGAAATAAATGAAATGTATGAATTGATATGATCATAATATGTATTCGGCCAAGCATGATTGTAAGCAAATTTGGTGTATTTTGTGATTTTGTGAAATAAGGACTAAAATGTAAAATTGTGAAAATGTGAGGGTTAATTTGCAAATTGCCCTAAATGTGTGTTTTTGGATTGAATTGAATGAGTTGATGAATAAATATAATAAATTTGAATATGTATAGATCAAGAACCGAAGAAAACGGACATAGATTGTGGGAAATCGAAAGTAATCGAGTAGCCGTATCAATTTCTGTTAAACCGAACTCGAGGTAAGTCGATATACAAATAAATGTATTTGAATTGACTTATTTGTGCATATATGAAATTTGACTTACTATGAATAGTGCTCAAGATGGAATGTATGTGAAATCTGATGACATATTGACAAGTTATAAATGTCTGAGAAGTCCCGTATGAACCTAGGAATAGATAGGATTAACTATGCCATGACATAGGTGTCTGTTATGTGATATCATGTAAGACCACGTCTAGGACGTTGGCATTAATTCGAGATTTCGTGTAAGACCACATCTGAGACGTTGACATTGATATGAGGTTTACGTGTAAGACCATGTCCGGGACATTGGCATCCTATTGATTCGTGTAAGACCCTGTCTGGGACAGTGGCATCGATATCCGAGTACATGTAAGACCTCGTCTAGGACATTGGCATTGTACGACTATTCCGAGCATTCTAAGTATCCTATTAGATTCCAAACAGTTCAACGGGCAAGTCTGAGAAATGAATGAATATGTGAATTGTACTTCTGTTTCAGGTACGCTGAAATATAAGCTTTGTATAAGCATAAAAAGGTGAGTATGTATGTGCACTAATGCGAGTGAGCAAATGAGATACTTGAGATGTGATGTATTGGTAAGCAATGGTAAACTAAGTCAGCCAATGAGTTTATTTATGTGCTTGAATTGAAGATATGTTAATGAATTCAAATAGCTATGCTTATGAATGATTTATGTTAAGTTTATTTGTATATGGCTTACTAAGCTTTTGAAAAGCTTACTTTGTGTGTAATTATTCTGTTTTATAGATCGTCAAAGCTACTGAAGGCTCGGGGACCGTCGAGAATCATCATCACACTACTCAAACTTGTTTTGGTACATTTGAAAAGTGTATATAGCTAAATATGGCATGTATAGGCTAGTCTTTTTGGTATATGTTTGAGATATAAAATTAGCTATGTGATGTGGCTAGTAATATGTTGGTATTATGCATTTGTGAATATGGTATATGATGTTGGTTTTGGTATGATCTCATGTCTATGAAATGGTCAAGTTTATGTTAAGCATATGGATGAAATTTGAGTATGTATGTTTGGGCTATAAAATAGTTATGGGATGGCAATTTGTGATTGAATTATGCTTGGTTATACATATGTTTTGGTATACAAGTTGGCATGATTAGAAATGAGATTGAATGAGATGATATATTGTTCATTTGACATGGTTTTGGTTGCCAATTGTGTATGGAATAATGCTTGTTTGAGATTGTAGGAATGACCCAAGTGTGGGTGGCATTTTGGCCTTGAAAATTGCCTATATTTGCCCACATGGTTGACCACACGGGCATGTGGCTCGACCGTGTCCCTCGTGGTTGAAATTCAAAGTAAGTCAGGATCGACCACGGGCTGGACACACGGGCGTGTCACTGGCCGTGTGGTGAAGTCAGTGGCGACCACAGGTGAGGCACACGGGCGTGTCCATGGCCGTGTGGACAAGTCAGTATGTTTGCCCTGTTTTGACACGGCTTAGACACATGGGCGTGTTGAGGCCGTGGGAGGCACACGATCTGCCCACACGGGCGTGTGACCTCTGTAACTTTAAAAAAGTTTTAAATTTTTGAGAAATTCTATATGTGTTCGGTTTAGTCCCGACCCTATTCTAAAGCATGATTAAGGTCTCGTTGACCTATAAAAGGGATACTTTGATTGCGTTTGATGAACTGTATTATTAAATGTCTGTAAAAGTTTTTTGATCTATTCGGTAATGCCTTTAACTCAATACCGGCGATGGTTATGACTTAGGGGGGTTACATGATTCGACGTGTATACTTGCACAATTTGCATATCATTTCACACACAACAGTTACCATGAGATAAAATAGGATCATATTGGGAGGACATATATTATCCAGAAGAGATTAATGATATCTTATGAGGGTAACACACTTATGCCGAGGTCATTGGACGAGCATTAACTGAGTTGCTTTCATAATGGTATGACATTAGAGAAGGCTCAGTCATGATACTTGTAATATCCCGGGTTAGGGGTTATTTTGTTGCTGCATGATATTGCATGTGTTTGGTGTGCTGTGTTGTTACTTCGGTGTTTTAGGGGCTTAATTGTAGCCTAGGTGTATGCCTGAGTGAATGGGAAAATTTTGGTTTTTGGGTGTTAAGTCAGGGGAGCTGTTGGAGCTGGAGTATAAGAGTTTTCTTTGGTGTTTTATTGCACAAAAAGTGGGTTAGCAAAGTGGCAGGTGGGACGCCACTAAGGCCTTGTGTGTGTGGCGTCATGTGCAGGAGGGGAAGGTCTAGTGTTTGAGCTGCAAAGATCTCATATTTTGGCTTCATTTTGGACGGTATGGAGGAAGAAGTAGAGAGCAAATCGAATTCCTCCTATGACTTGGTCTTCACATTCAAATGGAAGGTGGAGAGGGTTTGTAGGAGGGAGACTTGGTCTACACATTTGAATGTGTGGATGTGAGTGAATGGGGGGGATTTGGCCGAATGTTGGGGGAGTGGTAGAGTGTATGGCCGGTTTTGGGAAGTGGGGAGGTGTGTGCCGAAATGCATTTTTCATTTTTGGCATTTTTCTTAGGCAATTTCGGTCATGGGTGGTGGCAAACAAAGTTTCTCTTTTTCTTTGTTTTGGTCATTGTAGCGGAAATTTCTAAAGGGTGTTCTTCTCATTTTCTCCATTTCTTGGTAACCGAATATCCTCCTCTCCAGTTCCTTTTCTTTGTGACATTTGTGTAAACCGAATGGTATTTTCTCTACTCTATAATTCTTTCTTTGGCTTGGAAATCTTGATAACCGAAACTAGTATTCCCTCTCTTCATACCTCATTTGTCTTCTCTTTTGAAACACTAAAGCCGAAATTTACCTTACCCAAACTGAAATCTCCATTCATCCCTTCTATTTCTTTTCTTCTCTAAACCGAATTTTCCCTTCTTTTTGTTGAAGCTTTGGCCGAATATCAACCCCTCCCTTCTTCATCTTTTCTTGCGTTATCTTTTGTGGGTAAGGCCGAATCTCCATTCCCTCCTAGTGTAGTCTTGGCCGAATAACAGCAAAGGGTTGGAGTCTTGCTTCAATCGGTTGGAATTTGGGTAAGTGATTGGCCGAATGGCCATCTCCTTTCTCTCCTTATACTTTGTCGATGTTGGTCGATTAAGAGCCGAATATGGCAACCATTGATGGGTGTTATTCTTCTTTGTTAAATCGATTTCTTGTTAGGACATTCAGGAGTTTGAAGCAATCAAGTGGAGCCTTTCTCTTTGTTAACCGATTGGTAAGTGCAGAGTAAGTGGTGGTTGGTTTATTATTGATAGATTATCTTTTGGTTTTGGTGTAAGCCTAAGGACGCAAAGTATTAATTGTTCTCTCGTTATGGTATAGCCGGTGGTTGGTAAGAGAACCACTATTGGTTCGAGGTTGGTTGGAATCAAACCAACAGCAAGGTAAGGGTGATTCGACAAACCCTTTTGGATTAAATGGTAGGGGCCGAATGTTGTAAATGCCTAACCCCATGTTTGGCCGATTGTAGGAGTTAGTACTCGAGGGACTTAGATCGTTTCGTTGGGATTCTAGACTCGTTTTTATCAGGTGTGTATACTAACACACTTATATTTAGTAATATGATTGATAATCTGGGAGATGATTAATGAAACAGTGATGATTGATATGATACCCACATGGGTATGATTCTGGACTCGGGTAAGTCAGTATTATTATTATGAGTTTAATGATGATCTATATGTTACCATGACTGTGGATATATGTGACATGGGATATGAGATTTGACATATTAGCATGATATGCATGATTACATGAGTATGGTATGTTGATGGGTGATACGAGTGGAGGGAGCAGTGATATTTTGTGCTGACGAGCACCAGTGTTTTGGTAACACAACTTTGTGACTTTGGGTCACCAGAGGTTTGGCACCTCTAGAGGTTTGGTACCTCAGCGTCTCGTCCCTGTGGTTAACACCACCGTGGGTTGGCCCCACTTGTGAGATACGGGATTGACGCCAGTGATTTGGTATCACACGATGGGTTGGCCCCATCACCGGATTTGTGACTACGGTCACCAGTGCTTTGGTAGCACATTGTGTCTTTGGGACACCAGAGGTTTGGCACCTCATTGCGACTTGTCCCTGTGGTTTGACCACCGTGGGTTGGCCCCACTTGAGATATGGGATCGTCTGCTAGTGATTTGGTATCACACGATGGGTTGGCCCCATCATTGGATTTGTGACTTCGGTCACCAGTGCTTTGGTAGCACAATAGTGTCTTTGGGACACCAGTGGTTTGGTACCACATTGACGGATATTGTGTCTTTGGGACACCAGTGTTTTGGTAACACATTGTGACTATATGTCACCAGTGGTTTGGCACCACCAGTGGTTTGGTACCACACGGGGTAGAAAAGGCGATATGGATGGTTAGGATCGGGTTGCATTAATTATGTTGCTATGTATGATGTGTGTTAGCATGTTGTTTTCTCGGGAGCGGGATTTACACACTGAGTCACTCGACTCACCCTCTCCTTTAACATTTCAGGTGACTCGTAGGCGCGGACATGGAGCCGGGATGGACTCGGGGTGCACATGCCATGCTTTAATAAAAGTTTTGCTCAGACTATTGCATTTGGGTACTTTAGCTTATTTACTTTTATTTGGGTTTTAATTTGGATTTGTAAATGGCCTTTTGATTTATGTTTTATGATGTTGATATTTTAAACTAATTCTAATATGCCTTAACAAAATAAGTTGGTATGAATTTTACTAAAACCTGGAAAGATAATGATTTCAAAATCATAACGCAATGTGTTTTTACACTATACCATCGGGTATCACACTAAGTCTGTATGTTAAACAAATACAAATGGTTTTCAATTCAAACTTGTATTTCTCCTAAGTCTAAAATGTTTTAAGTAACATTAAGAAACTGTTGAGGTTTTAAATGGTTTAAACTCGTTTTAACTACATATTTTGGTTAAGTTTTCAAAATCTCCGGGTTTCAAATACACCAACCATTTTTCAAACAAGTCTACTCAAATTTGTTTCAAATACACTGTGTTTTCACTCAGCTTTTAAACGGAAAATTTAACCTCTCACAAACGATTTCCCCGTAGCATACCAGATTCGGACGTGGTGTCTTGTCCAGGTTTGGGGTGTTACAATTGTGGTATCAGAGCTAGGTTCAAAGGCTCGGCTGTGGGCCTGAGGCCCAAAATGTTTTCAAAAAGTTGTCTTAAGTGTTTTGGGTTTAAATATATGGTTTGAAAGGCATGGCACCGAGTCTCCGGCACCAGTTCGCCCAGGTAAGTACCCCGGACTATTCTTTGTGAATTGATTGGATGTGATATGATTTGATGACTAGCAATAGTATACTACTTTAGAGATTGAAACTGATAGGATTCTGTGAACTCGCGAGAACAAATCCTCTTTAATACTCATAAGACTTGCTTTTAAACAAGTGGAATAAACACTGATTCATAAAATTCTTTAATCAGATACGTAGAAAGATTAGTCATGAGCACTCGAGGTGGACGTGGTCGTAATACTCGTGGTAGAGGTAGGGGTAGAATGACGGTTTCTGAGCCCGTAGGATCTGGGCAGGGTCCAAAAAATGAGATACCGGTTCCGCCACCAGCTGGAGGTGGTGAGTTCCAAGATCAGACCGGGGACGACGCAGTGTCACAGGCGATGCTGCGAGTGTTGGAAAGAGTAGCTGGTGTAGGTGGTGGTGCAGGAGTTAGGAAATCTGTTCCTGAGCGACTCCGGGCTAATGGGGCCGAATTCTTCCGAGGAGTTTCTGGTGTTGCTCCTAGCACTGCGGAATACTGGCTGGAGGCAACTGAGCGGATCATGGATGATCTGGACTTGACGGCTGAAGAGAAGCTGAAGGGCATCGTATCGCTTCTACGGGATGAGTCATATCAGTGGTGGCTCACGGTTCGGGATAGTGTGGCCGCAGAGGATCTGACATGGGATTATTTTAGGGCTGCATATCAAAAGAAGTACATCGGAGCTAGTTACATCGACTCCCAGCGAAAGGCATTTCTGAGGCTTGTTCAGGGGAGTAAATCTGTTCCTGAGTACGAGGCTGAGTTCCTGAAGCTGAGTAGGTATGCCAGGGGCATTGTAGCCACTGAGCATGAGAGGTGTGTTCGCTTCGAGGATGGTTTGCGAGACGAGTTGAGACTGCTGATTGCTCCTCAGCAGGAGCGCGAGTTTGCTGTCTTAGTTGAGAAGGCTAAGGTAGCCGAGGGTATTAAGGAGTCAGTGAGGCAGGGTATGGACAGGAGTAGGCTTAAGAGGAGCTTTGGGTCTTCTGGATCGTCGGGTAATCCGCAGAAGAGGGCTAGACCGAGTGGGCCGAATCAGCCTGCTAGGTTTGTTGCTGCTAGGCAGGGACCACCGCAGTGTAATCAGTGTGGGAAATCTCATTGGGGTGGTTGTTGGACTGGTGGAAAAGGTTGCTTCGAGTGTGGTTCTCTGGAGCACCGTGTGAGGGACTGTCCGCGTAGGATGGCCAGGATTCAGTCTGAGAGTCAGGGTCGTAATCAGTTCAGAGGTAATGGACCGCCACCGCAGAGGGGCCGTGGTAATGGCAGAGGTGGTAATGGTTCTGGTCGGGGCCGTGGAGCACCGGGCAGAGGTGCAGGTAGTTCTGAGGCTAGGCAGCCTGGTTTAGTGTATGTTACGAGGCGCCGAGAGGAGGGCGACGCACCGGACGTCATAACCGGTACGTTTTTGATTTTTGGTTCTCCTTATACTGCTTTAATTGATGTGGGTTCTACGCACTCTTATGTTGCCAGTAGTATAGTAGAGACCATGGACTTAAACTCGGAGATATCTTCTAGGCAGATGACTGTGATTAGTCCGTTAGGTCACTCTGTAGTAGTAGATAAACTGTTTAGAGAGGTACCCCTAGAACTCCAAGGGGTAGTGTTTGCTGCTGATCTGATGGAACTGCCGTTTGGGGAGTTCGATCTAATTCTTGGGATGGATTGGCTGGTTAAGTACCAGGCGAAGTTGGATTGCGCGGCCAAGCGCATGGTTCTTAAGACGGTTGAGGGTGATGAGGTGGCTATGATAGGTAATAGGAGGGATTACTTATCAAATGTGGTATCTGCTTTGAAAGCGGAGAAGATGGTCAGGAAGGGCTGCGAAGCGTATGTGGTTCATGTGTATGCCTTGGAGGCTAAAGAGTCTGCTGTTGAGAAGGTTCGTACTGTTAAGGAATTTGCTGATGTGTTTCCTGAGGAACTTCCGGGTTTGCCGCCAGATCGAGAGGTAGAGTTCGGGATTGATCTGTTACCCGGGACCGCGCCAGTGTCTATTGTCCGTATAGGATGGCACCAAAGGAATTGGTGGAGCTTAAGGCTCAGATCCAGGAGTTATTGGATAGGGGTTTTATCAGGCCGAGTGTTTCGCCGTGGGGTGCGCCGGTTCTTTTTGTCAAGAAGAAAGATGGTACGATGCGGATGTGCATCGACTACCGCCAGTTGAACAAGCTGACGATTAAAAACAAGTATCCGTTGCCACGGATAGATGACTTGTTTGATCAGCTGAAGGGTGCTGCGGTATTTTCGAAAATCGACTTGAGGTCTGGGTATCACCAGTTAAGGTTTAAGGAGGCTGATATCCATAAAACAGCGTTTCGGACTCGGTATGGGCACTACGAATTCCTGGTAATGCCATTCGGGTTGACTAACGCACCGACAGCGTTTATGGATATGATGAATAGGGTGTTTCAGCAGTATCTGGATCAGTTCGTTGTGGTTTTCATAGACGACATCTTAGTGTACTCAAGGACAGAGGAAGAGCATGATGCGCATTTGAGGGTGGTGCTGCAGATTCTGAGGGAAAAGCAACTCTATGCTAAGTTTAGTAAGTGCGAGTTCTGGCTTAGAGAAGTGACGTTCTTGGGTCATGTAGTGTCGGCTGAGGGGATTCGGGTAGATCCTCGTAAGATTGAGGCAGTTTTGGGTTGGAAGCCGCCTAGGTCAGTGGCTGAGATTCGTAGTTTTCTGGGTTTAGCCAGATACTACCGAAGGTTTGTTGAGAGGTTGTGTTCTGGATTTCAGGGGTAGTTGGGAGGAGTTTCTACCATTAGCTGAGTTTGCCTACAACAACAGTTACCAAGCGAGCATCAAGATGGCACCATATGAGGCGTTGTATGGTAGGAAGTGTCGCTCACCTACGTGTTGGACGGAGTTATGTGAACGCCAGTTGTTGGGACCCGAGTTGGTAGCTGAGACTGAGGACAAGGTTAAGTTGATTCAGTCTCGTTTGAAGGAAGCTTCGGACCGGCAAAAGTCTTATGCCGATCTTAAGCGAAGAGATATAGAGTTTGCTGTTGGGGATAAGGTTTTTCTGAAGGTCTCGCCGTGGAAAAAGGTGTTGAGGTTCGGAAGGAAAGGTAAGCTAAGTCCGAGGTTCATTGGGCCGTATAAGGTATTGAGGCGAGTGGGACCAGTGGCGTATCAGCTGGAGTTGCCAGCAGAGCTTAGTCAGATCCATGACGTATTTCACGTTTCGATGCTTCGGCGTTATCGTTCAGATCCGTCACATGTGGTAGCAGTGGAAGAGATCGAGGTAAATCCAGACTTGACTATGGAAGAAGAACCGGTGCAGATTCTTGATCGGGATGTGAAGGTTCTGCGTAGGAAGTCTGTGCCTTTGGTTAAGGTACTTTGGCGGAATCATGGCGTGGAAGAAGCCACGTGGGAACCCGAGGATATGATGAGACAGCAATACCCGCAACTCTTTTGACCAGGTAATTTCGAGGTCGAAATTATTTTTAAGGGGGTAGAACTGTAATATCCCGGGTTAGGGGTTATTTTGTTGCTGCATGATATTGCATGTGTTTGGTGTGCTGTGTTGTTACTTCGGTGTTTTAGGGGCTTAATTGTAGCCTAGGTGTATGCCTGAGTGAATGGGAAAATTTTGGTTTTTGGGTGTTAAGTCAGGGGAGCTGTTGGAGCTGGGGTATAAGAGTTTTCTTTGGTGTTTTATTGCACAAAAAGTGGGTTAGCAAAGTGGCAGGTGGGACGCCACTAAGGCCTTGTGTGTGTGGCGTCATGTGCAGGAGGGGAAGGTCTAGTGTTTGAGCTGCAAAGATCTCATATTTTGGCTTCATTTTGGACGGTATGGAGGAAGAAGTAGAGAGCAAATCGAATTCCTCCTATGACTTGGTCTTCACATTCAAATGGAAGGTGGAGAGGGTTTGTAGGAGGGAGACTTGGTCTACACATTTGAATGTGTGGATGTGAGTGAATGGGGGGGGATTTGGCCGAATGTTGGGGGAGTGGTGGAGTGTATGGCCGGTTTTGGGAAGTGGGGAGGTGTGTGCCGAAATGCATTTTTCATTTTTGGCATTTTTCTTAGGCAATTTCGGTCATGGATGATGGCAAACAAAGTTTCTCTTTTTCTTTGTTTTGGTCATTGTAGCGGAAATTTCTAAAGGGTGTTCTTCTCGTTTTCTCCATTTCCTTGAAACCGAAAGTCTAGGGAGTTAGTGGTCGAATCTTGCTTTGCTTTTCTCTCAACTTTCTTGGTAACCGAATATCCTCCTCTCCAGTTCCTTTTCTTTGTGACATTTGTGTAAACCAAATGGTATTTTCTCTACTCCATAATTCTTTCTTTGGCTTGGAAATCTTGATAACCGAAACTAGTATTCCCTCTCTTCATACCTCATTTGTCTTCTCTTTTGAAACACTAAAGCCGAAATTTACTTTACCCAAACCAAAATCTCCATTCATCCCTTCTATTTCTTTTCTTCTCTAAACCGAATTTTCCCTTCTTTTTGTTGAAGCTTTGGCCGAATATCAACCCCTCCCTTCTTCATCTTTTCTTGCGTTATCTTTTGTGGGTAAGGCCGAATCTCCATTCCCTCCTAGTGTAGTCTTGGCCGAATAACAGCA
The DNA here is from genome assembly GCA_005393395.2 of Gossypium australe. Lineage (NCBI taxonomy): Eukaryota > Viridiplantae > Streptophyta > Magnoliopsida > Malvales > Malvaceae > Gossypium > Gossypium australe. Next base: position 48,934,412 of record CM016614.1, read on the forward strand.
AAGGGTTGGAGTCTTGCTTCAATCTGTTGGAATTTGGGTAAGTGATTGGCCGAATGGCCATCTCCTTTCTCTCCTTATACTTTGTCGATGTTGGTCGATTAAGAGCCGAATATGGCAACCATTGATGGGTGTTATTCTTCTTTGTTAAACCGATTTCTTGTTAGGACATTCAGGAGTTTGAAGCAATCAAGTGGAGCCTTTCTCTTTGTTAACCGATTGGTAAGTGCAGAGTAAGTGGTGGTTGGTTTATTATTGATAGATTATCTTTTGGTTTTGGTGTAAGCCTAAGGACGCAAAGTATTAATTGTTCTCTCGTTATGGTATAGCCGGTGGTTGGTAAGAGAACCACTATTGGTTCGAGGTTGGTTGGAATCAAACCAACAGCAAGGTAAGGGTGATTCGACAAACCCTTTTGGATTAAATGGTAGGGGCCGAATGTTGTAAATGCCTAACCCCATGTTTGGCCGATTGTAGGAGTTAGTACTCGAGGGACTTAGATTGTTTCGTTGGGATTCTAGACTCGTTTTTATCAGGTGTGTATACTAACACACTTATATTTAGTAATATGATTGATAATCTGGGAGATGATTAATGAAACAGTGATGATTGATATGATACCCACATGGGTATGATTCTGGACTCGGGTAAGTCAGTATTATTATTATGAGTTTAATGATGATCTATATGTTACCATGACTGTGGATATATGTGACATGGGATATGAGATTTGACATATTAGCATGATATGCATGATCGTATGATATGCATGATTACATGAGTATGGTATGTTGATGGGTGATACGAGTGGAGGGAGCAGTGATATTTTGTGCTGACGAGCACCAGTGTTTTGGTAACACAACTTTGTGACTTTGGGTCACCAGAGGTTTGGCACCTCCAGAGGTTTGGTACCTCAGCGTCTCGTCCCTGTGGTTAACACCACCGTGGGTTGGCCCCACTTGTGAGATACGGGATTGACGCCAGTGATTTGGTATCACACGATGGGTTGGCCCCATCACCGGATTTGTGACTACGGTCACCAGTGCTTTGGTAGCACATTGTGTCTTTGGGACACCAGAGGTTTGGCACCTCATTGCGACTTGTCCCTGTGGTTTGACCACCGTGGGTTGGCCCCACTTGAGATATGGGATCGTCTGCTAGTGATTTGGTATCACACGATGGGTTGGCCCCATCATTGGATTTGTGACTTCGGTCACCAGTGCTTTGGTAGCACAATAGTGTCTTTGGGACACCAGTGGTTTGGTACCACATTGACGGATATTGTGTCTTTGGGACACCAGTGTTTTGGTAACACATTGTGACTATATGTCACCAGTGGTTTGGCACCACCAGTGGTTTGGTACCACACGGGGTAGAAAAGGCGATATGGATGGTTAGGATCGGGTTGCATTAATTATGTTGCTATGTATGATGTGTGTTAGCATGTTGTTTTCTCGGGAGCGGGATTTACACACTGAGTCACTCGACTCACCCTCTCCTTTAACATTTCAGGTGACTCGTAGGCGCGGACATGGAGCCGGGATGGACTTGGGGTGCACATGCCATGCTTTAATAAAAGTTTTGCTCAGACTATTGCATTTGGGTACTTTAGCTTATTTACTTTTATTTGGGTTTTAATTTGGATTTGTAAATGGCCTTTTGATTTATGTTTTATGATGTTGATATTTTAAACTAATTCTAATATGCCTTAACAAAATAAGTTGGTATGAATTTTACTAAAACCTTGAAAGATAATGATTTCAAAATCATAACGCAATGTGTTTTTACACTATACCATCGGGTATCACACTAAGTCTGTATGTTAAACAAATACAAATGGTTTTCAATTCAAACTTGTATTTCTCCTAAGTCTAAAATGTTTTAAGTAACATTAAGAAACTGTTGAGGTTTTAAATGGTTTAAACTCGTTTTAACTACATATTTTGGTTAAGTTTTCAAAATCTCCGGGTTTCAAATACACCAACCGTTTTTCAAACAAGTCTACTCAAATTTGTTTCAAATACACTTTGTTTTCACTCAGCTTTTAAACGGAAAATTTAACCTCTCACAAACGATTTCCCCGTAGCATACCAGATTCGGACGTGGTGTCTTGTCCAGGTTTGGGGTGTTACAATACTATAGTGGAATGACTTCGTGACTAAATGAGTTTAAAATTAATAGGAAAAAAGCTAAAACTTAGTTATAAATCATTTGAGCTCTGATCATATATGTCCAATCAGTCCCCTTGCTAGCTTGTTGAAACCAAATATTGATTGCAAGTTTAATACAATAAACAAAAAATGGATAGAAATGGTGAAAATGGATAAATGAGAACATTTGGAAATGATTATGGTTTCTCCAAAACAAAAATGAAAATGGAGAAATGGAATCATTTGGAAATAAATTAGCTTTTTCTACAAAATGAAAATGAAAATGACCTAGAAATGAATTTATATTTTTTGAATTAAATGAAGTTCAAAAATGGAAATAAATCATTTGGTCATAGTAAACCCATTGAATGTAGAAATATTAAATATATTTTATTATAGATTCTTTTACGGCAAAGACATCATGATTTTAACAGAATTAGAATTGGGTTGAGAAGATTATTTAACTATTTATTTGGTATGTTTATTTTTGGAAATAGAAAAACAAATATCGGTTTAGATCGAATTATAAATTACTAGTTAAAATTCTAGGAAGTACATGTAATTGGACCCAATATGAGATAGACCCAAAAGCCCCACATGTTAAAGGGGGGACGACAAACCCTAGTATTATTAACTAGGGTTGTTGTCACCTATACTTCTAGTTAGACTAAGACTTCATTTTTCTAGTTAAAATAAACTTTTACAATCCAACAGGGGCTTCACTTCTTCTTATAAATAGATGACACTGATAGGCTGATCGTCAATTTCAGAGTTTTAAATTTAGAACCTGGAAACTAACTCTGACAACGATTTGAGGCAAGCGCACCTATCAAACAGTAGTATAGTTAAGGCAAGACCGGAATGTCGAACCCAAAGGAACCAAAAGTACTAATACTAACTCTCTTTCTATTATCTAGCCTAAAATAAGTGAAGTTGTTATTTAATCTAAATTTAACTAACTACTAAGCTAAAGACGCAAAGACAAAAATAATGAATTTGGGAAATACTATTGGAAAAAATCAGTTGATTAAGAAGATACCCTTAGGAAGAATCCACCTAGACTTCACTTGCTATCTAACACTGAACCAGACGATTTATTCACTTGACTTGATCCGTAAGATTCCCTAAGTTATATTAAACCCTCTCTCGAGGCGAATAATGTCTAACCCTAGGTTGATTAATTGAAATCTCTTAATAATTAAAACCCCTAGAATCGCATTAACTCGATCTATGGACTCCCATATTAGGTTTCACCCTAATCCGGCAAAATCTCGTCACCCTATCTCTAGGCGTGCGATCAACTCCGCTTAATTATGCTAGGTCTACTCTTAAGCAGGGACTTTTGCTCCTCCACCTAAGCGCATCCCACTTGAATCAATATCCCAGAAATATCAACACAAGAATTAAGAACACATAATTAAGAACAAGTCAAATATTTATCATATAGTTTAGAAAATGATAACAAGATCTGTCTTAGGTTTCATCCCCTTCGGGTATTTGAAGGGTTTATTTCATAACAATAAAAGAAAACATCTCAAAATAAAAGATAAAACGAAACATAAGAAATCCCTAAAACCCCCTGAAGGAATTGAAGGAGAGATCCGCTGTCTTGAGTATAATTCCGACTTCTTGAGATGAATCAACTGGCTATCTTCGAGTGTTTCCCACAAATCTGACCTTTTCAACTTGGCTCCTTGGCCTAGCTAACCACCCTCTTTTAGGTAATACTTAGGGGGTTTATATAGGCTTTCGAAATAGGTTTCTTTGCCCTTAAGTATCCTTTTCCGAGTGAAACTCTTCTTTCCAGTGACAGGGACACGGCCATGGCACACGCCCATGTAAGTCGTGGCCAGGCCATGTTTGAGCCTGTTGAATGAGGCACGACCGTGTGGATTTGGGCCAGGCCGTGTGGATTTCGTGATATGGTCCATTTACTCTGTTTTGGGCCCGTTTTTCGTTCTTTCCGTCCTTGGGTGCTCTCCTGAGTATAAAACATGAAAAGAAAGGATTAAGAGCACCTTTTTACATAAATCAAGGGATAAATCATCCAAAAGTATGCTAAATGTGGGATTAAAATATGTTACTTTTCCGGTTTATCATAGGCCAAAAAACACAACTTTCAGATATTGTTACTCTACCCGAAAATAGAGAGAGTTTTATTCTCTAAATATTGAATCTATTTTATGGAATAACAATTCTGATGGTTTCTATTGAGAAGAAATTTTTTGTTTTCACACAAAGACAAGGGAAACTATTTTTGGTTCCCTGTTTGATTTGAATTATTTAAGCTTATATTCGAAGTAGTTCATGATACAGAATAGTGGAGTAGGTCATTCGGTTGAAATCTAGGAACGACAAGGATTTGTCTATGTAACTCCCTTTACCCGTATCCTATGCCGGAATTGGGTACTAGGCATTACTAGACTTAACAATACATTCTACCAAATCCCGAGCCACAAAATTTCACTTCTAATTTAAACTTTAAAAAACACATGCATAGACAAGCATTATAACTCCATGACCAATATGAGCCACAACTCGTGGCCAAATATAGATTAATCCTCATTACCTTTATGAAGCAATACATTTGGTCAAATTAATTAACACATATACAAAATGACTTAGTCAAGCTCCTATACATGCCATAACTTAAATCATTTATAAATAAAGATACCCATAGGTAGCTTGATAGTGTGAAGTGATCTCCGGCGACCTCTAGCCCGAGCTTGTTTAATAGGACTCTGTAACATGGGAAAGAAAATTGGGTAAGCTTATAAAACTTAGTAAGTTCACATGTAAAACTAATAAGCATTGGCAATGAATTTAGCTTACTACTAAGCTGTCATAACTTGCATAAATAATGCTAAGTTCTTACTTTCCCAACTTACTCATTTGTAGCCTTACAAAAGCCTCAACATGACAAATCCTCGCAACAAGTTCTCAAATTGATACAATCATTAAATCACATGCTTATACCTTATTACTCATGTTCACATTAATCTGTCTACTTGAATCGCTGTCACTAAGTTATTTATTTCTTAAGCTACAGAGCTCTGAATTACAAACTACTAATTTTCCCTGAAACTAGACTCACATATCTTCATACCAAAAAATCTCTAGAATTTTTGGTCTTTCCAATTAGTACAGTTTATTCATTAAAATTTCCCCTATTTCACTGCTTGACTATTCTGACCTCTCTTCACTTCGAATCAATTTTCTCCTCGTACAGAATTCAGATGACCTTTTTGTTTAGTTTATTTGAAACTAGAATCATTCGGGATTTCAAGCATATAAATTATATCCCATAATTAGTTTTTTAAAATATTTGATGATTTTTCTAATTCAGAACAGGGGATCACGTAATCATTCTGAACTAGTCTCACAAAAATTCAAATATCTCAGAATATAGAATTCCTTTTCTTGCTCTGTTTCTTTTATATGAAAATAGACTCATCAAGATTTAATTCTATATCTAATTCAACTTCTAATTAAATTTTCACTATTTTTGGTGATTTTTCGAAGTCACCCCTCTGCTGTTGATTAAACTATTTTATCTCAAATTTCATCTTTTTCAATAAAATTTCCACATTTTCACATCAGATTTCACTTAATAAATTCATCTCTCTCAATGAACACTTTGGAATATAACAAATAATCGGTGGTTTTAGCATATAGCTCCACCTTTCTAAATTAAATATACATCCGTGGTATATCCACTTAGCACCAAGTAACATGTAATCGTGGCATATCCACTTAGCACCAAGTAACATGTATAATCGTGGCATATCCACTTAGCGCCACATAAATAAATCAATATGTGTTACCGTGGTATATCCACTTAACACCACGTAACATGTATAACCATGCCATATCCACTTAGTGCCACGTAAATAAATCAACATGTGTTACCGTGGTATATCCAGTTAGCACCACGTAACATGTATAATCGTGACATATCCACTTAGCGCCACATTTTTTTTTCTAATCCGAAGATTCATCCGAGATTTCCTCATTTAATTCCATTTCATCATCCACAAATTACAATTTTTATCAATCAACCATATGATATTGCTTCTCATTTCATATAATATAATAAAATATCAAACATAAATGAAAATAATGCATTATTTACATATCACTTAGATTCTTGCACTCACTTGCACACATTATTACTTGCCTTTTCATTTTACAATTTTATCACTTTACCAGGAACACTTGTACATACGTGCCACTATGAATGTAGCCAAAACTACCACTGATTTGTAGCCGAAGCTACCATTGATTTGTAGCCGAAGCTACCACTTTTCACTTGTTCACTTGGTAGTACTTGTTGAAATACTTGCAACTAGTTAATTATGATTCATACAATAAATAAATAATTTAACATACACATAATAATGTATTATCTACATACAAACTTACATAATTACATTCTCAATCTCATCACATCATCAATTTAACTTATCCTTCCCAAATTATTCTATTCAATACTTTCTTGATATTACACAAAGCCATCTTCCTAATTTGGTCTTACATGTAAACTTATACCAATTCTCATTAAAATGTCGAGTCATTATCGAACATTATAATTATATTGGAAAATCAATACTAAAGTATTCATAACTAAAATTTCAATTTAACATTCAAACTTGCGTCATTAAAAGCTTATTAAACATATGAACTTATCTCGATACCAAAATGGTCATTTTACCAACTTTCCCGATTTTCAATTTTCCTCCCGTTCTAGGTCCAAATCTCATTTTTTGGGGTCTAAAACATCACATTTCACTTATTTAATTAATGTACTACTCAAAACAGTCCCTAACTCAAACTTTGGCAAAATTACAATTTTGCCCCTAATCTTTTGCATAATTATGATTTTTCCCCTAGGTTCGAAAATTAAAATCCATCCCTTATTTTTATGTTTTATAACATTTTGATCATTTTTCCCTTCTATGAAAACATCAAATTCTTACTCTAACATGCACTTATGTACATTAGGTATTTTTGTCGATTATGTCATTGATCGCTGTAAAATCAGAGTTTTAAATATTTATAAAAGAATGATCAAACCTGGAGACTAACTCTGACAACGATATTAAGGCAAGTGTACCTATTGAACAGTAGTATAGCTAGGCAAGACCGGTATCGAACCCAAAGGAACTAAAAGTATCAATACTCACTTTCTTTTTATTATTTAGTCTTAAAATTAGAGTGAAGATTACTTTTAAACTAAATTGACGACAGCTAAACTAAAGACACAAAGACAAGAAGACGAATTAGAAAATAACTTTTAGGAAAAACTCAGTTGATTTTGATGATACCCTCGGGAAGAATCCACCTAGACTTCTCGTATTATCTAACCCTAAATTATATGATCTCTTTTACTTAGCTTGATCCGTGAGACTCCCTAACCTATATTAAACCTTCTCTCGAAGCGAATAACGTCTAACCCTAGGTTAATTAGTGGAACTCTCGTTCGCTTATAATAACCCCCTAGGATAGTATTAAATCGATCAATGGACTCCCATATTAGGTTTCACCCTAATCCGGCAAAATCTCGTAACCCTATCTCTAGGTGTTCGATCAACTCCGCTTAATTATGTTGGATCTTCTCTTAAGCAGGGTCTATTCCTCCTCCACCTAAGCACATTCAATTTGGATTAAGCAACATAATTAAGAACAAACTAAGCAATTTATCATATAACTTAAAAATCAAATAACAAAATCCATCTAGGTTTCATCCCCTTCAGGTATCTGAGGGGTTTAGTTCATAACAAATAAACAAACCATCGCAAGAGAAAAGATAAAACAAAACATAAGAAAAATCCTAAAACCCCCAAAAGGAATCGAAGGAGAATTCCGCCGTCTTGAGTATAATTTTAGCTTCTTGTGATGGATCAACTGGCTATCCTTATGTTATTCCCAAGCTCTGACCTTCTCGGCTTGGATCCTTGGCCTTGCTTTCGCTCCCCCTCAATTGGTGATACTTGAGACTTATTTATAGGCTCTTGGAACGCGATTCTTTCTCCCTAAGTATCCTTTTTTGACTAAAATTGCTCTTTCCAGCGTCAGAGGCACGGCCATGTCACACGCCCGTGTGAATCGAGACCTGACCATGTTCAGATTTCTCTTGAGGCACGGCTGTGTGTGACAGGGTTGAGGCCGTGCTCTAGGTGCTCGTTGAGGCACGACCGTGTGGACTTTGGTTCAGGCCGTGTCGAATTCGTTCAAAGGCCCATTTACTTCGTTTTAGGCCCGTTTTGTGTTCTTTTTATCCTCGGGTGCTTTCCTGGGTATAAGACATGAAAAGAAAGGATTAAGAGCACCTTTTTATATAAAACAAGGGATAAATCATCCAAAAGCATATTAAATGTGGGATAAAAATATGTTACTTTTACGGTTTATCAAATACCCCCACATTTAAGCTTTTGCTTGTCCTCAAGCAAAATTCTCAATTTACAATTAAAATGAACTTTCCATGATCTGCAATTCTTATCAACAATGTCTTATCCTAATTCATAGAAAATTCATGCATGGATGATTTGATTCAAAGCGTCCTAAAGATTCAAACGATATAAGTCATAATTTTGTACCTTGAAATCATAGGTGTCTTCCCTTTTTTAAATAACTACCTATCTAATTCAAACTTGACAAGGATTGATATCCTCACTTAGGATTCACTCAAATCACTCTAAAGTGTTTAAGGTTCAAAAAAAGATCGCTCATAAGTCAAACCTTAAAGTTAATCCCATAGGCTTGCCTGAAAATCAAATCTCCACCACTATAATATGAGATGACAAACAGATCAAAAGGTCTTTAACAGGGTTGTAACGGGGCTAGGGTTAAAGGTGTGGATAAAGGCTGAATTAGAAGGTTAGAATCGAGATTGACTTGAGAAGTTACCTAATTAGAAAAAATGCACTTAATCTTAAATACTAATACAACAAGCTTTTTCCTTGAGGATTGGATTTTGAACATGCAAGCTCTCTTAATCGTAGGACTAATAATGAATATACTTCTCTTTTTTTTAAGAACAAACTAATATAATTGAAATAAACAATTGATACAACTGAAATATAAAACATAGTTAGGAAACTTGTTTATCATCAAATCTCGACAAAAAGGTAGTTAAAAGAATTGGTGATAACAAATACAAAGGGTTTTTGGTTAAAATTAGTAAGTGAGTCAATAAAAAGGGTTGTTAGGCTCAACGGGGTTCACTAGGGGTTAATTATAAAGGTAGGCTTTTTAGTGGGATTAGTGGGTTAAAACCTAGGTGCCTTTATCATCTCGGTATATCAAATCATAACTGTGGTCTTGACATGTATAATCAAGGCAAGTTCTAGAATAACAGTTCATAGTTGACACACTCATAATCAAAAAATGAGCATGAAAAAGAATGTATGCTCTATAAGGTTCAAATACTCACAAAAAGTATGGGTATTTTGACATCATCCTTATAAATTTTAAATTTCAAGGTAGCAGTTAAATTTAGGTCAACAACCTAGCAAAAATTTCTAATTCATGAGAAATAGACTTATCATGCTTGATTCTCTAGTATTCTTTGAATTAAACATCAATGTATAATTAACTATGACTTATTCGAAAACGTGTCAATAATTATCACACATCATTAGAAATTTCATCTTAATTAGTAATATGACAATTTTGCATAAAAACAAGACTAAATCAAGGATTTGAGAATAATGACCGAAGTTTGGCAATTTTGTTCCATTTTTAACCTCAGGGATTTGAGAATAATGCATAAAGTTAGGTATTTTTACCCCCCACACTTAAGATGTACATTGTCCTCAATGTACAAAGATAGATAATGCATTTAATTTCAAAATCAAAAAGAAGAGGGGGATAGGATACTCCCTTTATGGTGTGGACTATTTCCTTGGAGGAGGGCTGGGGTCGTGGAGGTTATGGTGGAGGGGGTGGCAATTACGGCGAAGGCATCGGTATGATGGTGGTGGTGGTTCCCGAGCTCTGCGCTAGATGAAAAAATTGGGGAACTCATGCAGGATTAGCCAGGGGTTTTTGAAACTTAATATAAATAAACTAAAGATGAAATTAAAGAAAAGCAAGCTAAAGTGAAGGAGACTAAGAAGAAAACTGAAAGGAAAAGAAAATACTAATGGACTATGGAGTCCTTATTAAGGGATGGTTCGCAAGGTGGGAATCAATGCTAAGATTGGGGATGTGGTGGTGGTGGTGAGAGTGTGAGGTTGTCGTGGTGGTCGGCGTGATTCCCTAGCAGCCTGGCAAACCTGACATTAAGAAAGTAAAAGAAAATTAAACGAAAATAGCAGTAGAGAAAATTAGATGGGGAAAATAAAGGAGAAGAGTAGGAAATTGAAACAAGAAAGAAAGAAAAGATAAAAACTAATTGGTCTCAAAGACCCTTGGCTTGTTGTTGAGACGAAGCTGCCGGCATGAACTCATGTTGATCATTCTTTGTTGAGGAGTCTATGCGTAGCTTCTTCCGCTTCTTCGGCATGGTGTTGATTTGATCAATGATCTAGTGTCTTGAAAGGTCTGAGACTGGAAAGAGTGAAAAGGAGAGGAAGAATTAGATGGAGGGAAGGAGAAAAGGTAAGGGGTTTAAATAGGATTTCAAATTCTGGGCTCCCCCACGGCCGTGGTCATAGGGTGTGTCGATTTGCACGGCCACCTCACACGGCCATGTTGTAGGTGGTCTTGTCACCCTTGTGGCCGTGCTTGGTCCTTTCATGCCTGTGCTTGTGAAATCTTTCCTTTTGGCATGGTCATTCTGCACGGGCGTGTTCTCCCCATGTCTGTTAAGTCAGTAGCTTCACACGGTTGCTAGCACGGGCGTGTTGTGGCCGTGGTGTGTAAGTCAGTAGCTTCACACGGTTTCGGGCACGGGCCTGCCTTATCTATCGGTGCCCGTGTGTAGAAGTTGTTGGATCCGTGACGTTGGGGAGGGTGGTTGGGCTGACAGCACGGCCTGTGTCCTGTCAGTGTGGTAGTTTAGGTGGTCCACACGGCTACAGACACGGCCGTGTGGGCTGGAAAACCTGCATATTTGTGTTAGTTGAAAAAGGAAAAAGAGAAGAAAAAGGAAAGGATAGATAAAAACAAAGGAAAAATAAGGTTAGTGCTCGGGTTGCCTCCCGAGAAGCACTCGTTTATAGTCTTAAGCTAGACTTCCTCGTGTTTTGAAAATTTTAGTGAGGTTTAAAAGTTTGAATATCTTCCCTCGTACTTACTGTTTTATTCTCTTGGCAAGGTTGAAGTCGAGAAGTGTTTACTTTATAAGTGTCGAATTTTGGATTGCTTACCTCGACTATTCCGTTTGGAAAGATATCATGTACCTTGAGAAGGATTTCTCCCTTTTCCTTCAGGTCTGTTGTGGGGATGTGAGACTTGGTTTTATCTAACAGATCCTGGTTTCCTATTTTAAAGTGATTTGATGTCCTCACGAGCTCTTCTAGTAGTTCCTCTGGTTTTTCTTTGTATGATGTCGGTTCTTCCTCATGTAATTCTACTTTGTCGATACGAGTTGGCTCAGGGTTTAGTCCTTGTGTTGTTTCCTATGATGAAGACTGAATAATATGGTTATCTATTGAAGTGGCTTTCTTACCTTCATCGACTGTTGTCCTGGCCGAGCCGAGGGCTTGAAGATTGATCGATTCATCTCTTACACGAAGTATGAGCTCACCTGTAGCAACATCAATTTTAGTCCTGGCAGTTGCTAGGAATGGTCTTCCTAGAATTAATGGGATTGAGTTATCCTTATCCATGTCTAAGACAACAAATTCTACTGGGAAAACAAATTTATCGATTTTGACGAGAACATCTTCGATAATGCCCCTAGGAATTCTAACAGTTTTATCAGCTAGTTGTATACTCATCCTCGTTTGTTTGGGCTTCCCTAGACCTAGTCGTTTAAATAGTAAGTACGGCATGACGTTTATACTTGCCCCTAGATCAGCTAACGCATTATCAATATGTAGGCTACCAATTAAACATGGAATTGTAAAACTCCCAGGATCTTTTAGTTTCTGTGGTAGTCTATTTTGTAGCATCGCCGAGCATGTAACATCTTGAAAAGGGCCTATGCATTCTCGGTTTAATTGTACGAAATGACATGTCTTATGTGTTATGAATATATTTTGAACATTTTTGGAAACCTGGAAATGTATGGAAATGTTAAGTTTAAAAGAGGAAAGTGAACATTTTTGGAAACTAAGAAACGTAAGGAAATGATTTGGAAATGATTCAAAAGAGGAAAGTGAACATTTCTGGAAACTTGGAAATGTAAGGAAATGATAGGTTCAAGGAGGCAAAAGAAAATTTTTGGAAACTTGGAAATGTAAGAAAATGTCAAGTTTTAAAGTTTAAAAAGAGGAAACTAAGGCAGGGTGGCCTTAAGAAAATTAATAGGAAGGATTTGACACATAAACAGGGTTGGAAAAGTGGCTTGAAGATATCACTTAGGGCCTCTGGAATGGCGCCACATACAAGGGTATTGGGCCTTGGTTCGAGTCACTTGGGAAGCAAATAAAAGAAATTTTATTTTTGCTTCCAGAAGCAGAGAGGTGGACGGCATTGAGGCTCCTAAAAGAGGAGTTTTATTCTCTTTAAAATTCGGCTAAATGATGGATAAATAAGGGATTTATTTATCATTATTTTCAAAAGATAATGGTTGGATAAAATTCTTTTATTTTGTGATAATTAAAAGGATAAAGCTATCAAATAGAAGAGTGGTGGCCAAGTAAAGGATTCTGAGTAGTAATTTCGGCTATAAAAGGAAAAAAATAGGGCTACTCATAAATTTTTTTTCCTCCTCTTCTCTCTGCCGAATTTCTTAGTCCTTTCCTCTCTTTTCTTCTCTTTTATTTTGTCAAACCGAATATACCAATAATCTCTAGTGAGATCGATTTCTTTTAAGCCACAAAAGTCGAATCTTTGTGACTCCAAGCAAGGGTGCAGTCGACTGTGGTATTAAGGTAAGAACAATGGATTTTGTTGTTCAATTTCTTTTTATCGAGATCTAGGAACTGATCCTCTTGTTGTCTCTTGGCCGAATGTTAAAGGAGGAACTTCAGGATTTTTGATAGTTGTCGACTTCAAGAGAAGGGATCAATTTCGGGATTTAAGATTTGAAAGGTAAGCACATTGGTATATTCGGCCAAGGCCTATTTTGGATATCTAGATCTAATTCTTACTTTGTTTAAAAGCCGAAACTAACCTACGATGTGATTTAACGTTTGGTCGAATACAAGAAGGAGTACAACAAGGTTTTCGGGATTTGAATAATAGGGAAATCGGCAGCAATGTAAGTTTAAGTATACTAATCCTACTAGGATTTGGATTTATGGCCAAATGGATTTTTATTAAAGCAGTAAGTGATTAATCAAATGTAGGGATTAAGGATCTAAGCATTAGATCAAGCTTTTTGGGATCTCAAGGAATTTACTAAGCGAATCAGGTGTGTACCCCACACTAATTTTTAATATGTTTTATGGCTATGTATGATTAAATATATATATATGTGATATTAAGAATATGAAAGTGGCTAAGGTGCCATGTTATGGTACTAAGTACTAAGGTATGTTTCCTACTCCTACTAGGAATATGAAAAAATGTTATTTGTAACATGAGAATATGATAAGAATGTGAACTCTGGCATATTAATGCATATTATAAAATGGGGCATATTGGTTATTGAAAGGGGAAGTGAATGTGGTGACCTAAGACCACGAACGCGGTGACCTAAGACCGCGGTATCTGAATGTGGTGACCTAAGACCACAGTAATCTGAATGCGGTGACCTAAGACCGCGATATCTGAATGTGGTGACCTAAGAACACGAACTATGAGGGCGATTGCCTTCGATGGAGTGTAGCGGATGGAGGGTCGACTTAGTAGTCCCCACGGTGTACAGGTTGGTACGGGGGAGTGTAGCGGATGGCTAATTAGGTTTGGGTTTGGGAATGCATCATTAAATGTATTCTATGATTTGAATGTGTATCATATGTATGCCTGATGATATTATGACTTAGTGTTGTGTACACATTGAGTCTGTTGACTCACCCCGTTGTGGGAACATGTTTCAGGTGATGAACAGTAATGGACCGGGACAGCAGAACTTGTGGTGGCCATGCTCAACATGAAGTTTTTATTTTATTTTTTTTATGGGCTATTAATTTTAAAGTACTTGGATTTATTGGATTTGTTTTGATGTAATAAGGCCACTGTTGAACTATTTTATTGTTATTTATGTTGCAAATTTTATTAAGTTAAAGTTTAAGAAAATTATTTTTAAAATATACTCCATATGTTTTTACCACTATGGGTTATTAAAAAGGGGTTTTCTAATATAATAATCGAATGGGTTTTCAACACAAGCCCAACCCAAACAATTTCTTTTAAAATTTCGTACAAGATTTTCTTAAGTAACAAAAGGATTTGAACCGATTTACTTGAGGAACATACCAAATCTGGTCAAAGCTCGTGGGCTGGGTTTGGGGTGTTTCAGTTTGGTATCAGAGCCCAGTTTTAAACTCTCGGCCTGGGGTTTAAGGCCCAAAACGTTTTCAAATCGAGCCCATATGAGTTTTTATGAAAATATTTTTGGAAAATAGGCAGGTTTTATGGCATGGCACCTAAGTCTCCGACCCGCAGTCCACCAGGTAAGTACCCCTAACTGTTTGTGTGATTATGTGATTTATGTTATGAATTATGGAAGGGTAGAAAAGGAATGGAACGTAGAATAGTATGATAGGAACTTGAACTCTAGGACTAGTCTACTCAAACACAAATACATAAGACTTAAGGACCATTAAACAAACCTATGGCTAAGTCACTGAGTTAGGGTGTGGTAACCCCTGTGAGCATGTCTAGGATTGGATCCGGAAGAGCCTGGTATTTAAGCAGTCCTAGTGACTCACCTCCTCTTCGCAGGAATCCTACCTGGTGCGTAGCTTCGGTTCACCCTAACCAAGAGGACTCAGTGGGTGTAGCAACCTCTGTGCGCATGTCTAGGAATGGTTTCAGTGGGAGCTTGGTACTTAAGCAGTCCGCGTGACTCACCTCCTCTCCATTTGAATCCTACCTGGTGCGTAGCTTTGGTTCACCCTGACCAAGTGGACTCGGTCATAGGCTAAATACAATAACTAAAACCCGAAAGGGAACTAGCCGTGTTTTTATGGAAACCCTAGTTTTAAAACTCTTAAAATCATTTTTCTTTAATTTGTGAAAACTATCTCTATAAAAAAAATCGAAAAATTTCTGAAATCTCAATAATACCCCTAGTGGTAAAATTACAAAAATGCCCTTGGTCTATAAAATGTCCAACTACCCAACAGTTTTACCAAAAATTTCATTATTTTATAACAAGTTCAAAAACCCTAATTTGCAAAATATCAAAATACCTTGATTTTGGAAAATTACAAAATTGCCCCTAACTTACAAAATTACCAAATGACCCTGATTTCAAAATTTTGTGCAACATTATCGTTTTGGAAAGTACAATTCTCAAAAAGAACTCTTAAAGTTTTGCAAAATTTGGAAATACCCCGGAAATATTAAACTTTACAAATTTACCCTGGTTTATTACCAAAATACCCCCGAGGTCCAAAATTATCGAAATACCCCCGGATTTCAAAATTTTCCAAAATACCCCGGGAATTTAAAAAAATTCCAAATACTTTTTGACAAAACCACCAAGGAACTTTTTCTTTTAAAAAAAATACGAAAATACCCCTGTAGGACAAATTACGAAAATACCCCTGGGTAGTGGAGAAACAACAACAATGAAAACTACAACGTTTCTCTGAATGAACGAAAGTTCATAATTGTTTGATGGATGTATGAATGAATGAAAAAACTGTGTGCATGTATGAATACGAAAGAACCACTCCTAAAATTCTTCTCATAAAACTTCTTCGCGGGTAATCAAGTGAGACAAGGACTAATTCATAAAACTTCTTAATCAGATCACGACGTTAGAAATGAGCTCTAGGGGACGCGGTCGTTGTGGACGCGGTAGAGGAAGAATGACTGTGTCGGAACCCGTTAGATCGGGGCAAGGGTCCGATAATGAGGTACCACCGCCACCACCACCCCCAGCTGTTGGTGTTGAGCAGCAGGCTCAGAAGGGGGATGATGCTGTGTCGCAGGCTGTGCTGCGAGTTTTGGAAATGGTGGCTGGCGCAGGTGGAAATATGGGAGCTCAGAAATCTGTACCCGAGCGACTCCGAGCCAATGGGGCTGAAATGTTTAGAGGAGTATCTGGTGTGGTACCCAGTACGGCTGAATATTGGTTAGAAGTAACTGAGCGAATTATGGATGAGCTCGATCTGACCCCTGAGGAGAAGTTGAAGGGAATGGTGGCACTGCTACGGGATGAAGTGTATCAGTGGTGGTTAACTATTCGGGATGGTGCCACAGCTGAGGATCTGACCTGGGAGTATGTTAAGGAAGCGTATCAAAAGAAGTATGTTGGAACCAGGTACACGGATGAGCAAAGGAAAGCATTTCTGGGGCTGGTTCAAGGGAACAAGTCCGTTCCGGAATATGAGGTTGAATTTCTGAGGTTGAGCCGGTATGCTCGAGGAGTAGTGGCAACTGAGCATGAGCGCTGTGTCCATTTTGAGGACGGACTGATGGATGATCTGAGATTGTTGATAGCACCGCATCAGGAGCGGGAATTTTCTGCATTAGTGGAAAAGGCTAAAGTGGCTGAAGGAATCAAGGATTCTACAAAGTAGAGTATGGATCGGAATAGGCCCAAAAGAAGTTTTGGATCGTCTGGAAATGTTCATAAGAGGCCTAGAGTTGATGGGCCGCGAGGGCAGCAAGTTGGTTCAGGAGAGCGGTATCGTCCTTGTGATGTGTGTGGAAAGAAGCACTTAGGAGAGTGCTGGAAGAAAACAGGAGGATGTTTTAGGTGTGGGTCCAAGGACCATGTGATCAAGGATTGTCCTAAGCAATCAGATGAAAGTCGACCAGTAGCTCAGAATGTTAGTCAGGCTGGTAGAGGAGGACAGCAGCCTCAACGAGGTCGTGGTTCGAGTAACCGAGGTAATGGTGCTGGCAGAGGACGTGGAACGCAGGGCAGAGGTGCTGCTAATGCTGAGGTAAGGCAACCGGGTTTGGTTTATGCGGTTCACCGGAGGGAGGAAGGAGACGCGCTGGATGTTATAACCGGTACGTTCTTTATTTTTGGCAAGCCCTATTTTGCTCTAATTGATGTGGGCTCGACCCATTCGTATGTTGCATGTAGTGTAGTGGAAACACTAGGCCTAGACTCTGAACTTGCTGATAGACAGATGACTGTAGTAAGCCCATTACGCCAAACTGTAGTGGTGGATAAGATCTTTTGGAATGTACCCCTAGAGATTCAGGGAGTGAACTTTCGGGCTGATCTAATGGAACTACCCTTTGGGGAGTTTGAACTCATACTTGGAATGGACTGGCTAGTAGAGCACTGAGCCGTATTGGATTGTTCGGCTAAACGAATGGAACTAAGGACCCCGGAGGATGAAGTAGTGGTAATGATCGGAGAAAGAAGAAACTACATGTCTAACGTAGTTTCGGCGTTGAAGGCTGAGAAAATGGTTAGGAAAGGGTGCAAGGCGTTCTTAGCCTTCGTAAGTGCGTTGGGTGGAAAGGAAGAAGGTGTTAGTGGAGTTAGAACGGTAAAGGACTTTGAAGATGTATTTCCGGAGGAATTACCAGGAATACCCCTAGATAGGGAGGTGGAATTTGGAATAGACCTGCTGCCGGGAACAGCTCCTGTGTCAATTGCCCCGTATCGAATGGCACCAAAGGAGTTGGTTGAGCTCAAGGCTCAAATCCAAGAATTGTTGGATCGTGGGTTCATTCGACCCAGTGTGTCTCCATGGGGAGCACCGGTCCAGTTTGTGAGGAAGAAGGATGGAACTATGCGTATGTGCATAGATTACCGTCAGTTGAATACGCTGACCATCAAGAACAAGTATCCTTTGCCAAGGATCGAAGACTTGTTCGATCAGCTGAAGGGAGCCGCAGTATTCTCGAAGATAGGCTTAAGGTCGGGATATCATCAATTGAAGGTGAAGGAGGCAGATATCCATAAGACAGCTTTTAGGACAAGATACGGCCATTTTGAGTTTGTGGTAATGCCGTTTGGGTTGACGAACGCTCCAGCTGCGTTCATGGATATGATGAACCGAGTTTTTCAACCCTACTTGGATAGGTTGGTCGTGGTGTTCATCGACGATATTTTGGTGTACTCTAATTCTGAAGAGGAGCATGATGAGCATCTCCGAGTTGTGCTGCAAGTGTTAAGGGGGAAGAAGCTCTATGGCAAATTCAGCAAGTGTGAATTTTGGCTTAAGGAGGTGGCATTCTTAGGGCATGTGGTATCCGCAGAGGGAATAAGAGTGGACCCTAGGAAGATCGAAGCAGTGTTGGATTGGAAACCGCCTAGGTCCGTGGCTGAGATCCGAAGTTTCTTAGGTTTGGCAGGCTATTACAGAAGGTTGGTTAAAGGGTTCTCGTCAATAGCCGCGCCTTTGACAAAGTTGCTAATGAAGGAAGTACCCTTTGAATGGACGGATAAGCAACAGGAGAGCTTTGAAAAGCTTAAGAAAGTGTTGACGGAAGCTCCAGTGTTAACTCAGCCAGAGGCAGGGAAGGATTTTGTGGTGTACTGTGGCGCCTCTCATACGGGATTAGGATGTGTCTTAATGCAAGATGGAAAAGTAGTCGCATATGCGTCTCGACAGTTAAGGCCGCATGAGGTTAACTACCCGACTCATGACTTGGAATTGGCGGCAGTGGTTTTTGCTCTTAAGGTTTGGAGGCACTACCTTTATGGAGAAAGGTCGATAATCTACACCGACCACAAGAGCCTTAAATATCTGTTGACTCAGAAGGAGTTGAACTTGAGGCAACGGAGGTGGGTGGAGTTATTGAAGGATTATGATTGCTCGATAGAGTACCACCCGGGCAAGGCAAATGTGGTAGCTGATGCCCTAAGTCGGAAGGTTGTGTCGGATCTGAGGGCTATGTTCGCACACTTGAGTTTGTATAATGATGGAAGCCTGTTGGCAGAGTTGCAAGTCAAGCCCAAATGGCTGAGTGAGGTGAAAGAGGGACAGTTGGCTGATAAGGACCTAAGTGCTAAGTTACAGCAAGTATAGAACGGAGAGTTAAAGGATTATGGCTTTAATGATGAAGGAGTATTGTGCTACAAAGGAAAGGTCTATATGCCGAAGAACGGAGAGTTAAGACAAAGGATTCTTCGGGAAGCGCATAGTAGCCCTTATGCTATGCACCCCGGAGGCATTAAGATGTACAGAGACCTAAGGGAACAGTTTTGGTGGCCTGATCTTAAACGGGAAGTTACTGAACTCGTGGGAAAATGTCTGACGTGTCAGCAAGTTAAGGCTGAACACCAAGTTCCATCGGGATTACTTCAGCCAATCGAGATTCCACAGTGGAAGTGGGAAAGAATTACCATGGACTGCGTTAGTGGGCTTCCCCTTACGCCCACTAAGAAGGACTCAGTATGGGTAATAGTGGACCGTTTGACCAAGTCCGCACACTTCATCCCAGTAAGAGTTGATTATTCTCTTCAGAAGTTGGCCAAATTATATGTAGCGGAAATTGTGAGGTTACATGGAGTACCGGTATCGATCATCTCCGATAGAAACCCAAGGTTTACGTCTCGGTTTTAGAAGGCACTTCATCGAGCTTTAGGCACTAAGATGGACTTCACTACGGCCTTTCATCCACAATCAGACGGGCAGTCTGAACGGGTTATACAAGTGTTGGAGGATATGTTGAGAGGCTGTGTGATGGATTTCCGAGGAAGTTGGGAAGATTATTTGCCTTTAGCTGAGTTTGCCTACAACAACAGCTATCAGGCTAGTATTCGGATGGCACCATATGAAGCATTGTATGGTCGGAAATGTCGAACTCCTACTTGTTGGACTGAGTTAGGAGAACGTCGAGTTTTGGGTCCAGAGTTAGTGGCAGAAACTGAAGAGAAGGTGGAGATAATCAGGGCACGGTTAAAGGAAGCCTCCGATAGGCAGAAGTCGTACGCAGATCTAAAACGAAGAGAGATAGAGTTTGAAGTAGGAGACCAAGTGTTTCTGAAAGTCTCGCCTTGGAAGAAGGTAATGAGGTTTGGTCGCAAAGGGAAGTTAAGCCCAAGGTTTATAGGGCCCTATCGAGTACTGAAGCGAGTTGGGCCAGTGGCTTACCAATTGGAGTTGCCACCAGAGTTGCAGCAGATGCACGACGTATTCCATGTATCCATGCTACGTCGCTACCGATCGGATCCGTCTCATGTGGTACCAGTTGAAGAAGTGGAGCTAAGGCCCGACTTATCGTACGAGGAAGAGCCGATTCAGATATTGGAACGTGATGTGAAAGTGCTACGGAGGAAGACAGTTCCTTTAGTCAAAGTGTTATGGCGCAATCATGGATCGGAGGAAGCTTCGTGGGAACCAGAAGAGACAATGCGACAGCAATACCCTCAATTATTTTAGCTAGGAAATTTTGAGGACGAAATTATTTTAAGGGGGTAGAACTGTAACATCCTAAAAAGGGCCTATGCATTCTCGGTTTAATTGTACGAAATGACATGTCTTATGTGTTATGAATATATTTTGAACATTTTTGGAAACCTGGAAATGTATGGAAACGTTAAGTTTAAAAGAGGAAAGTGAACATTTTTGGAAACTAAGAAATGTAAGGAAATGATTTGGAAATGATTCAAAAGAGGAAAGTGAACATTTCTGGAAACTTGGAAATGTAAGGAAATGATAGGTTCAAGGAGGCAAACGAAAATTTTTGGAAACTTGGAAATGTAAGGAAATGTCAAGTTTTAAAGTTTAAAAAGAGGAAACTAAGGCAGGGTGGCCTTAAGAAAATTAATAGGAAGGATTTGACACATAAACAGGCTTGGAAAAGTGGCCTGAAGATATCACTTAGGGCCTCCGGAAATGGCGCCACATAAAAGGGTATTGGGCCTAGGTTCGAGTCACTTGGGAAGCAAATAAAAGAAATTTTATTTTTGCTTCCAGAAGCAGAGAGGTGGACGGCATTGAGGCTCCTAAAAGAGGAGTTTTATTCTCTTTAAAATTCGGCTAAATGATGGATAAATAAGGGATTTATTTATCATTATTTTCAAGAGATAATGGTTGGATAAAATTCTTTTATTTTGTGATAATTAAAACGATAAAGCTATCAAATAGAAGAGTGGTGGCCAAGTAAAGGATTCTGAGTAGTAATTTCGGCTATAAAAGGAAAAAAATAGGGCTACTCATCAATTTTTTTTCCTCCTCTTCCCTCTGCTGAATTTCTTAGTCCTCTCCTCTCTTTTCTTCTCTTTTATTTTGTCAAACTGAATATACCAATAATCTCTAGTGAGATCGATTTCTTTTAAGCCTCAAAAGCCGAATCTTTGTGACACCAAGCAAGGGTGCAGTCGACTGTGGTATTAAGGTAAGAACAATGGATTTTGTTGTTCAATTTCTTTTTATCGAGATCTAGGAACTGATCCTCTTGTTGTCTCTTGGCCGAATATTAAAGGAGGAACTTCGGGATTTTTGATAGTTGTCGACTTCAAGAGAAGGGATCAATTTCGGGATTTAAGATTTGAAAGGAAAGCACATAGGTATATTCGGCCAAGGCCTATTTTGGATATCTAGATCTAATTCTTACTTTGTTTAAAAGCCGAAACTAACCTATGATGTGATTTAATGTTTGGCCGAATACAAGAAGGAGTTCAACAAGGTTTTTGGGATTTGAATAATAGGGAAATCGGCAGCAAGGTAAGTTTAAGTATACTAATCCTACTAGGATTTGGATTTATGGCCAAATGGCTTTTTATTAAAGTAGTAAGTGATTAATCAAATGTAGGGATTAAGGATCTAAGCATTAGATCAAGCTTTTTGGGATCTCAAGGAATTCGCTAAGCGAATCAGGTGTGTACCCCACACTAATTTTTAATATGTTTTATGGCTATGTATGATTAAATATATATATATGTGATATTAAGAATATGAAAGTGGCTAAGGTACCATGTTATGGTACTAAGTACTAAGGTACGTTTTCTACTCCTACTAGGAATATGAAAAAATGTTATTTGTAACATGAGAATATGATAAGAATGTGAACTCTGGCATATTAATGCATATTATAAAATGGGGCATATTGGTTATTGAAAGGGGAAGTGAATGTGGTGACCTAAGACCACGAACGCGGTGACCTAAGACCGCAGTATCTAAATGTGGTGACCTAAGACCACAGTAATCTGAATGCGGTGACCTAAGACCGTGATATCTGAATGTGGTGACCTAAGAACACAAACTATGAGGGCGATTGCCTTCGATGGAGTGTAGCGGATGGAGGGTCGACTTAGTAGTCCCCACAGTGTAGAGGTTGGTACGGGGGAGTGTAGCGGATGGCTAATTAGGTTTGGGTTTGGGAATGCATCATTAAATGTATTCTATGATTTGAATGTGTATCATATGTATGCCTGATTATATTATGACTTAATGTTGTGTACACATTGAGTCTGTTGACTCACCCCGTTGTGGGAACATGTTTCAGGTGATGAACAGTAATGGACCGGGACGGCAGAACTTGTGGTGGCCATGCTCAACATGAAGTTTTTATATTATTTTTTTATGGGCTATTAATTTTAAAGTACTTGGATTTATTGGATTTGTTTTGATGTAATAAGGCCACTGTTGAACTATTTTATTGTTATTTATGTTGCAAATTTTATTAAGTTAAAGTTTAAGAAAATTATTTTTAAAATATACTCCATATGTTTTTACCACTATGGGTTATTAAAAAGGGGTTTTCTAATATAAAAATCGAATGGGTTTTCAACATAAGCCCAACCCAAACAATTTCTTTTAAAATTTCGCACAAGATTTTCTTAAGTAACAAAAGGATTTGAACCGATTTACTTGAGGAACATACCAAATCTGGTCAAAGCTCATGGGCCGGGTTTGGGGTGTTTCAGAGCATGTTGTGTTTAGTTCCACATGGTGCTCTTCATCTATTTTGCGTTTGTTGGTCAAGAGCTGTCTTAAAAATTTTCTTGAATCTGGCATCTGAAAAAGAGCTTCAAGAAGAGGTACGTTAATATTTCTTTAAAAGTTTAAGAAACTTACCGAATTGTTCCTCTGAATCATCTCTTTTTAAGGCTTCAGGGTAAGGTATGCGAGGTTGGTATTCTTTAATTACCGGTTTTGGCTTCTCTTGTGGTACCTCTGCTTTACCTTCGTCTATCTTCTTTTCTAGTATGGAATTTGGCTCAGCCCATTCATTACTGTCCCGAGCTGTAATTGCTTGAATTTGCTCCTTAGGATTGACCTCAGTGTTACTTGGTAGACGTCCTTGCTGTCGTTCTGACATTAGTTTTGCGAGTTGTTCGACTGCATTAGTCACTTCCTTGACTGATTTGGCAATTTCATTGAGTCGTCTCTCATTGTTTTTGACTGATCTATCTGTTTCTTGAAGATGGTCCTCGAAGGTTGGTTTCTTTTCTTGTGGATATGGCTGATTTCGGAAGTTCTGAGGAGGTTGTTGCCTTTGATTTCCTTGGATTCCTTGTCCTCCCCATGAAAAATTTGGGTGGTTCCTCCAACCTGGATTCTAAGTGTTACTATAAGGATTATTATTAGATCAGAAATTATTACCTATATAGTTCATCTGTTCATCTTCTGCTCCTGGTTGGTAGGGTGGGTACTCAGGATTCGCCACAGTTCCACTGGCATCGCACTGCATGAATGGATGTACATGTGATGAACACAAATTATCAAGCTTTTTATTCATCATCTCTAGCTGTGTTGATAGCATGGTCATGGCGTCGATGTTGAAAACTTCTGCCGATATTTTCGGTTTGGTCCCTGAAGCTTGCCACTGATAATTGTTTAATGACATCTCCTCAATGAACTCGTAGGCTGCTTTTGGAGTTTTGTTGTTCAATGTTCCACCGGCGGCTGAGTCTATAAGTTGTCTCGTTGAGGGGTTTACACCGTTGTAAAAGGTTTGGACTTGTAGCCACAAGGGTAGACCATGGTGTGGGCACCTTCTCAAGAGATCTTTGAATCTCTCCCATGTGTCGTAGAGCGTCTCTACATCCATCTGCACAAAAGAAGAGATATCATTCCTTAATTTGGTTGTTTTGGCCGGTGGGAAATATTTCATCAAAAACTTTTCGGTCATCTGATCCCATGTAGTGATTGATCCTTGTTGTAATGAGTTTAACCATTGTTTTGCTTTGTTTCTTAATGAAAAAGGGAATAACCGAAGACGTATGGCATCATCAAAAACGCCATTTATTTTGAAGGTATCACAGAACTCTAAAAAGTTAGCTATATGCGTGTTTGGATCTTCGTCCTGCAAACCATCAAATTGAACAAACAATTGAATCATTTGTATTGTGTTAGGCTTTAATTCAAAATTGTTAGCAGATATAGCAGGCCTAACAATACTAGATTCTACTCCTGTTAAATGCGGTTTCGCATAATCGAACATTGTGCGTGGAGCATTGTTGTCACCCATATCACGTGGTGGTGGGTTGTTTTCGTCCATCCCTTCAGTAGGATTGGATCTATCTTCTTCCTCTCTTTCCGTATAATCTAGGGCTCGCCTGGTTTCTCGACGATTCCTACGAGCGATAGCTTCGATTTCGTTGTCGAATATCAAAGGTCCCTTCGGGTTCCTTCTAGTCATAAACTAGAGGTACCTATTGGAAGAGAGAAAGTTTCAGTAAACAAAAATAACAATGAAGAGAAAAATAAATTGCGAAAAAATAAAAATTAGGATTAAAGTAATAAAAATAGAGTTTTTTTAATACTCACTTTCTTTTTTATTATTTAGTCTTAAAATTAGAGTGAAGATTACTTTTAAACTAAATTGGTGACAGCAAAACTAAAGAGACAAAGACAAGAAGACGAATTAGAAAATAACTTTTAGGAAAAACTCAGTTGATTTTGATGATACCCTCAGGAAGAATCCACCTAGACTTCTCTTATTATCTAACCCTAAATTATATGATCTCTTTTACTTAGCTTGATCCATGAGACTCCCTAACCTATATTAAACTTTCTCTCGAAGCGAATAACGTCTAACCCTAGGTTAATTAGTGGAACTCTCGTTCACTTATAATAACCCCCTAGGATAGCAGTAAATCGATCAATGGACTCCTATATTAGGTTTCACCCTAATCCAGAAAAATCTCGTAACCCTATCTCTAGGCGTTCAATCAACTCCGCTTAATTATGTTAGATCTTCTCTTAGGCAGGGTCTATTCCTCCTCCACCTAAGCACATTCGATTTGGATTAAGCAACATACTTAAGAACAAACTAAGTAATTTATCATATAACTTAAAAATCAAATAACAAAATCCATCTAGGTTTCATCCTCTTCAGGTATCTGAGGGGTTTAGTTCATTACGAATAAACAAACCATCGCAAGAGAAAAGATAAAACAAAACATAAGAAAAATCCTAAAACCCCCTGAAGGAATCGAAGGAAAATTCCGCCGTCTTGAGTATAATTTCGGCTTCTTGTGATGGATCAACTGGCTATCCTTGTGTTATTCCCAAACTCTGACCTTCTCGGCTTGGATCCTTCGCCTTGCTTTCGCTCCCCCTCAACTGGTGATACTTTGGACTTATTTATAGGCTCTTGGAACGCGATTCTTTCTCCCTAAGTATCCTTTTTCGACTAAAATTGCTCTTTCCAGCGTCAGAGGCACGGCCATGTCACACGCCCGTGTGAATCGAAACCTGACCGTGTTCAGATTTCTCTTGAGGCACGGCCATGTGTGATGGGGTTGAGGTCGTGCTCTAGGTGCTCGTTGAGGCACGGCCGTGTGGACTTTGGGTCAGGCCGTGTCGAATTCGTTCAAGGGCCCATTTACTTCATTTTTGGCTCGTTTTGTGTTCTTTTTATCCTCGGGTGCTTTCCTGGGTATAAGACATGAAAAGAAAGGATTAAGAGCACCTTTTTATATAAAAAAAGGGATAAATAATCCAAAAGCATATTAAATGTGGGATAAAATATGTTACTTTTACAGTTTATCAGTCATTTTACTCGTTTTCACTTAAAATCGCTGAGTAAAAGTTGTTTAACATAATTCGAAGCTTCTTACTCTGCCATAAAACATCAAAATAAACACATTTCACCTATGGGTAATTTTCCAAATATGAACCCTAGGTTAAATTATTGCTCAAATAAGCTAAATCAAGTTACCGAGACTCCAAAAACGTAAAGAATATGAAAAACAAGGCTAAAATGGACTTACCATGAAGCTTGGAAAGCTTGGAAACCCTATCCATGGCTTCCCACATGTTAAATTCGGCCTAAGCTTGAAGATGGACAAATTTGGCATTTAAATTTTATTTTTAATTCATTTAATTCACTAAATTACCAAAATGCCCCTTAAAAAAATCGTTTGAAACATACCCATACATGTCCATTTTTGTCCACCAACTTAACCAATGGTCTAATTATCATTTAAGGACCTCCAATTTAAAATTTCATAATAATTGGACACCTCTAACATGTAGAACTCAACTTTTGCACTTTTTACAATTTAGTCCTTTTGACTAAATTGAGTGCCCAAATGTCAAAATTTTCGAATGTTGAAATCATTCCCTAAAATTGTAGACCATAAAAATATAAATAAAATAAATTTCTCAACATTGGATTTGTGGTCCCGAAACCACTGTTCCGACTAAACCCAAAATCGGGATGTTACAACTGTCCTCCCTTTAGAGATTTTCGTCCCCGAAAATCTCACCAGTTAATGGATTTAGGTCTAATTTCACAAGTCACTTTCACCTTCTCATATAGTCTCGGCATCTTCAACATCCATAAACACAAATGTGAATTCGGATAAGGGTTTATTGATATAAATATCACAAACCGGCTTAGTTTTGAAATTTTTTTATTTTTCGCTATACAAGAAAACTATTTTAAAACTGGATTTTTCTAACACGATAACCCTCTACAGGACATTCGCTATAAGGCGTAAAAGCGTCTCATCCACCTAACCTTCATATCTGGGTCTTACATTTCTGGTCGTATGTCTTACACTAGGTTGATTATAATCAGGTGCGTGACATTCATATTCGTCTCCTCTTTCAACTCGAGGAGCTCTCAACTTTTTTTCATCACATATCTCTCTTTCTGATTCATTGGACATCTTTTAACTATATCAAAACAAATAATAACAAATTTATCATCCAAACTCAACTCAAAATTGAAACAAATTATGGCATGTACCTCTAGACTTAATCAGAGGGCCATATTCAATCCAAGAATCAACTAAACTCTAGATCTGATACCACTAAACGTAATATCTTACACCAAATTGATCGTTGGTTCCAAATTGATGATGTCACATTATGTTGTCAAAGCAACTCAGGCTAACTTAATTTATATTCATGAATTTAGTTTCCTAATAATTATTCATATCAGATTAATCATCTATCATAATCACACACATACATTCATAATGTAAAAGATTCTAGTTCATCAAGTTATGGGGTTATACAAGGTCAAATCCAAAGTTAGGACTCGGATCTAAACTCAATTATCAAATTTTTAATGTTATGTCTCAAGAAAGGGAACTTCATGTCTTGAGACAGGACTCGTTTTATTTTAGAAGATTTTAATTCAATGTTAGAATGCCTCAAGACATTGGAATACATTTCTCGAGACAAAGGCCATCATGTCCTTAGACTTGATCTTGAGACATGCCTCCCTTGTATCCTTATTTTACCTTCGATGTCTGGATGTCTCGAGACAAAGGGTACTTGTTGTGAGGCTTAGAATAAGGCAAAACTAATTTAGTTTTGATGTTTTCTTGTCTCGAGATAATGACACTTGTTCTCGAGGAAAAATTGATTTAAAAGAATTCACAGCAACAAGATATAAATAGAGAAAATGAGCATTTCAACGAAATATGAAACTAACGATTCAAGCTCAATCTTTTTTTTCACTATTTTTTTAATTTTTTTCTCATTTTCTAATAGTTTTTATTTATTTTTTTGTTCATCAGCAACTTAAATAATAAAACTAGTTAAGCAACTAACCATATCAAATCTCGACAAAAAGGGAGTCAATAAAAATGATAATTTTAGAACATAGATATGGGTTAAGGGTTAACATTAACGGGTCGAAAAAAGAATGTGTTAGGATAGACGGGGTTTACTAAGGGTTAATTTAACATGTAAATTGTTTAAAGGCTAGGTGGGTTAAGTCCTAAGTGCCTCTATCATCTCAGTCTATCAAATCAATAATGTGGCTTTGACATGTATAATCGAAGCAAGTTCTAGAATAACAAATCAAGTTGGCATACTCACAACCAAAAATAAAATGAGCACGAAGTAAAATATATGCTCTATAGGCTCAAAAGCTCACAAAAAATTGAGGTTTTGATGTCCAACTTGTAAATTTAAAATTTCAAAAAAATTCTTTAGTTCAGGGAGATAACCTAAAACAATAATTTCTACAAAACAGCTTATTATGCTTAACTCTCTCACGTCTTAAAGTATAAAGCAACCAATTCACAAAAATACACAAATAAATCCCAAAATAGAATCAATGAAAACTCCAAATTAAAAGAAATTACTTCAATGGTAGCTGTGAGAATATTACTTAAAAACAAACAATTCAGGATTGTATCACATAAAAAAATATAAACAACCTCCCCACCCTTGAGATGTACATTATTCTCAATGTATAAACAACTATAAACAAAATAATCATAATATCAAAAGGGAGGGAGAACTGAAACTGCCCTGGATATGGATGAATTCACCGGAATAGGGAAAATCGAAATCATAGGCAATTCTAAATGAAGTACATTTTTCCAAGCAAACTAATAAGAAAATAGACAAAAAAATAAGATAAAGAAATAACAAACTAGAAAAAAGAATAGAGAAAATAATAAAAATAATAGTGCATAATAAATTAAAAAAAAAGAGTCTAAAAAATATAAAAACAGCTAACAAAACACAACCAAAACAAAAATAAAATAAAAGTACAACTGAAAATAAAAATAAATAAAGAAAAAAATTAAATCAGGTTAGTGATTGGCGTCATGCGAGGTTTCTAGATCGCAGGCATATGATCAAGATGAGAGATATGAAAATGCTGACAATTATGATGCAAATACGCCTCAATGCTATCGAACCGATCAAAGCGTCGCTGCTCAAAGTGGTCAAACCACTCGAAGTGATCCTCAAGTGTAATAGTAGAAGCAGTCGTAGGGTGACTCGGAGGTAGTGGGGAACGAAGTGGGTTCGAAAAATCCTCGTGCTCATCTTGAGGATCCAAATGAGACAATGTAACACCCCAAACCCAGTCAAAATGTTACGACCGAATCTGGATTGTTACAGAGGAAGTAGTTTTGAAAATTTTGGTAAAACATCGTGATTTGAGAAGTTATCTTGTTTGGTGAATCCATGTTAAGGGCCTAAAAAAATTGTTTGCTTATACAAACCTTACCATTTTCTCCTTAAGTTAATTAGGTGTTAAAAACGGGCTTATATCATCAAAACCGAACTTAGAAAAATATTTTTAAAAAAACGATAGTCGAAATGAATATTGAGGTGCGTGATTTTTGGTAAGTTTATTGTAATGTTAAGTAAAACCCCAAGTTTTAATTATTTATGGCTTATTATTCATTCATTTAAAATTTGGAAAACCTCTATTTATGCTTTTAAGAAAACCCTGTTTTTCAATAATTCATATCATGTATAAAATCAACATATAAACAAAATCCCCAAGATAAAAATAAAGTTAAAGCGGCCTTATTACAGATTAAAATCCCGAAATAGAAATAAATTTAAAATAAAGTTTGAGTTTACTAGAGAAATCGCAACGCATGGCCACCTCGAGTCCGTCTCGGCCCAAAACCTGCCATCTACTGATTACCAGCAAAATTAGCAAAGGGGTGAGTCATCGAGACTCAGTGTGTAAATCCTCGTCTAACGCAATCTGGGCCTTAGCCCACACAATACGACACATGTCACATGTATGCAATGCAACCCAACCCAGTTTAGCTCTCCATCCATACACCCGTGGCATTATGCCACTATGGTTCATGACCACCGTGGTCCTAGACCACTCGTGACAAAGTCACTATAATATGTAATCGTGGGGCCAACCCACTGTGGTCTTAGACCACCGTGACGATCTCTGATAAATTACGCATACGTGGGGGCAACCCACTGTGGTACTTGACCACCGAGACAAGTCATTAATTAAAACATTTGTGGTTTCAACCACCGTGGTACTTAGACCACTCGTGACAGTAGTCACTCGTGATAGTAGTCACTGATTCTCCCTCCTCCTTTCAATCAATCCCGAGCCCATGCTCTTGACTTCGTGCACAATATGTATGCAACCAATATCACAATGTATAACAGATAATATTTCATACATGCATAACATTGAAAATACTTATATGCATATTATCGAGAATATCAATATCGAAGAACTTACCCGGTGTCTCCAACCATACCCATAAGGGTATTCTGCCTATCACATCAGTCATTTCGGCTTTCAGCCGTTATAATTAATAACACAACAACAAAGAAGACGTGTGAGAAATACACACCTGATAACACGTAACACTAGGCTTTCTACGTCGACGCTTTCGCTAGCAGGGACGACGGCTATTTGCCTATCCTAAGCAAACGTTGGCTCTCTGCCACAGCCTGGGGGAAAGTCCCGAACTGCCGACACAGCACGTCTCTTAAACTTGGGAGTAGAGACTACGGTTCCACCCCCTTCCTTAGATTGACCGGTACTTGTATCCATGAAGAGAACCTTGATCAGTTACTCAAAAGAAATGTTGATTGTCTAATCGAAAGACTTGATTTAGGCAGAGTAAAACGAATATAAACTAGCCAAAATGAACAAAAGAAGAACCCCTTACCTTAACTTCTAATGAATAACACCAGAGGATTCGGCTTGCACTTCCGGCCACCCCTTAACAACTTACAAGTTAGAAAATGGTATCCCCAAAGTAAAGAAGAAACGACCTTACGGCCAAAACGGAACATGAAGGAGGGCCTTCCCCTCATTCGGTCATAACCACTTACCAAAGAACTTCCGAAGACCAAGGTCAAAAGATGAACGCTCGGTAGCAAAGGGTGATTTGATTCGGCCCTTAATCCAAAATGAAACAAAAAAGAGTTTAGACAACCCACAATTGCAAATGGCTTAACCAAAATAATAGAACATAACAAAAAAACACCCCTCATTCAGCCAAAGAGAAAGATTTAACATGGCTAGAAGAGAAAAGAAGATCCAACAAGAAATGAAAACTCACCGAGTCGACAGTTGTCCAGAGAAGAGAACGATGGAACAAGAAGTATTCGGCACTTGACTAAAGAAGAAGGTAAAAGTTTGAAGAAGAGGAAGAAAGGTAATGGTAGTTTCGGCTAGGTGCGGCAAGGGACAAATGAATCAAGAAATGGAATGATTTGTCCAAACGCGCCAGGCACAACAAGTGAAGGAAACAAATGGGAAAAAGAGAAAAAGAACGAGAGAGCACAAGGAGAGGATTGAAGTTTCGGTTTCCACAAGTTGAAAGACCAATGCCCAAATTGCAAAGAAAGAACTAGATACTTCTAGAGAATTTCGACACAATGAGAAATGGGGAAAAAACAAATAAGAAAAAGGAACTCAAGAAGACTTGCAAAAATCGGCACACATACACCCCTAATGACCGAAAATGCACAAATGGTGCCTAAGACCTTTTGCACTTTCGGCACAGTCACCTATTATCACCACTAACTGAAACTCCCCCTTCAAGTTACCCGTATTCGGCCATCACCTCCACCAACATCCATTCCCACGTTCTTCTCCTACTTTCACTCCCCTTCATTCATTTGAATCAGTTTGACCGATTAAAACTCCACCACCTTCTCATGGCCACCCATTCAAACACTTTGACTCCTTCAACACCCATCCTTGAAGAGCCCTTGCTGAATCCACCACTCTAGCTCCTTAGGCGCAAAAATAAAGCTCTAAAGTGAGGCTTGTGAGATTCGAACCTCCTCCCTGCTGCTACACCCTTGTGACGCCACTTCCCTGCACTCTAAGTGGTGTCTTCTTGCCACTTTACCACCTCCCTTCTTGTGTTAACAAAACACAATTAATTACCCTTAAGGCCTGCCTCAGCTAGCTCTCCCCTAAAGTGTCTAAAAACAAAATTTTTACCAAGGCTCAAGCTTAACCCCGAGCCTTCCCGGGACTCCCAAACACACCAAATTAACAAAGAAAACATGCCAACACACAGCAACATACAATAATGCAGAGTCCCTAATTCCAAGATGTTATAGCCAATGTGTATTAGCTGGGACCCAATCCATGCTAGCACTCGATCATGCTTAAACTAAATGAGGGCGTCTGCTTCGGAGTATCCAATAGTTGACAAATGAGGACGTCTGCTCTGAAGTATCCAGTAGTTCAAAATATCTCGCTTGGTGAGTCACATAATTGCCCAAACAAATAGGACCCTTCCTACTACGGTCAAAATAATGGAAAAAAGATAAGACGATGAAATATGCAAGATTGATGGGGTGTCACATCGCCATGCTCCAAAGAAAATAGGCATCATATGTACCAACGACCTCGATACGCTCCCTCGTACCGGTCGAGGTGTGTCCAAAATGGCATGGATGTATTGCAGTGGCGGAGGTAGAGAAGTTGCCTTCGACTGACTTGGGTTATACGGTGCCCCTATCATGCCGATCTCCGATCTAATAGAGTGAAGGTGAGTGGTGGATGTGGCAAGATAATGTGGAGAATGTTGGGATACTCATGAACTCCTCATAATAGAGACCAAGGGTGGCTCCAAAGTCAGGGACGCTCAGATAGTGTGTAACACTCTCGAGTTTAAACGATATCGTACGTGGCTCATCCCATCGTCACATCGTATGTTGAAGGAAGAATGTAGAACAAAACTCCATTGTGATTTTTGGATAAGTCGACTCAACAATGGATAAGAACTGATCCTATGGAGCTGTGTCAATGAGGGCCCGAACCTGATCAACTAAGTTAATCGCCTGTAGTGCCTCTAAGTCTATGAAATGACCCTAACCCAGAGGTCGCTCCTTCAGATGTTGATATTGGTCCTCGTGTGGACCTGAGAAAGATTGGTGACACGGATGTCTCGCGTCTGGGGTGGAACCGAGGTCCAAGTCGCCCTCAATGTCTTCCACTTTTTCGTAGGGGGACAATAACCTTAGATTTACCTCTCGTGTTTGTCATTATGTACCTGAATGAACAATAAAAACCACATATATCAGCAGACCATAAAAATCAGCAGCATCAATAACTAATTAAGCAGATAGAAAAATTGGCATATTAAATAACATAAATTAGGACGCAATTTATCTCATGACGACACCAAATCACTTAACTACTATACCTAAAATCTACTCCTAAGACGAAAGGGAAAACAAATACTAAGCAGAATAAACATAGAAACTACTATAATAATAGCACAACTACAACTAATAAAATAAGAATAAACCTATACTAATGAGAAAAATAATAAACCTATACTAATGATAATAATCAACAATACACAAGAATAGTAGTAAAAAAAAACCAATACTAATAATAATCATAATAAGAATACACTAACAAGATAAAATAAACTAAATATAAAATAATAATAATAAAATAACAGGAAAAAGAAAGGGACCAATCGAGGTTTAGGTTGGACGACGGCAGCGCATGTGGCGGTGGTAATGGAATGGGGAGGGGGTTGATGGTGGTGGTGCACAGGTGTATATTCGGGGCTGAGGTCAATTAAAGTGTGAGTCGTGGTGGTAGATCGGGGGAGAAAATAATGGTATTGAAAGTGGGGAGGGAAGGTGATGTTCACAGTGGAAAAAGAATAAGGTGTTTGACACGGCCTCAAACGGTGCGAAAAATGGAGGGTGAATGCACCGAGGTACGCGTGGGCTTTTGTGCGGGGGGTAGGGAATAGAAAGGTGGTGGTATGCGTGGAAGCTGATGAAAGGGAGGAACAACTACACAGAGGAGAAATTCAAGTTGAAATCATCGGGGAAAGGAGAATCGGTGAAGGGGATTTGGTTTATGGTTGAGCAGCGTGACAGAGAAAATTTTGGAAGCCCTAAAATTAATAGAAGACAAGATTGTGTATTGGCCCGTGTTGGGCCACACGGCCTTCTATCTCAACATGTGGATGCTCGTAGCTCGTGTGCAAATTGAAATCTAAAAAAATTAAGCTCCAGGGCTCACATGGCCTAGGACGGGCCTGTGTGTCCAAGTCGTGTGCCACACACAGCCGTGTTGGCAAGCCTTGTGGATCATCTTAGCCCGTGTGATACTTCGAAAAAAATAAAAATACACCCAGTATCCACACAGCCGTGTGTGATGATCCTTCACTTCTCCTACGCCCGTGTGCGAGGCCGTGTGTACCACATGGTCTACCACACGCTCGTGTGACAGGTCGTGTGTCTCACACGGCCATGTCGCCAAATTGTGTAACTCTTTATTGTCATGTGTGTCGAAAGAAAATTGAAAAATTAACTCCAGGATGCAAAAGGCTTAGGACACGCCCATGTGTCCAGGCCATGTGGACCACCCCGGACCGTGTGGCTCCTTTTTTTTAATTTTTTTATTTGATTTTCTTTTTCTTTTTGATTTTTTTTAATACATACTAAACATGTAACAAAATTAAGAGAAATAAAAATTTAAACACTCGGGTTGCCTCTCGAGGAGTGCTTATTTAAAGTCTAAGCTTGACTTGTCCTTTCACGGTTAGGGTTAATTTGAATTTTGGAGTTGGGGCTCCTCTCTCTCGTTATTAATATCACCACCAAGATAAGATTTGAGTCGATGACAAATTTACCTTGAATGTGTAGTATTGAGGATGTGTTACCTCTATTGTACCCTTCCCATAAAAAAGTTTGTTTTAAGATGTTCTTATGGGTGTTTTATACGTACTCCTATAACCCATAAAGCATCATTTAATTTTAATGCCCAGTCCTTCCTATTTGTCTCTACGATCTTTTCTAGGATGCATTTCAATTCTCGATTTGACACTTCAACTAGATCATTAGTTTGAAGGTGATATAGGGTAGTTGTTCTATGATGTACACCATATTTTTTAAGGATCTTATCAAATTGAGCATTACAAAAATGTGTACCCCTACCGCTAATG
Source organism: Gossypium australe (assembly GCA_005393395.2). Taxonomy (NCBI): domain Eukaryota; kingdom Viridiplantae; phylum Streptophyta; class Magnoliopsida; order Malvales; family Malvaceae; genus Gossypium; species Gossypium australe. The sequence continues at coordinate 48,969,779 of CM016614.1, forward strand.
ATTGCTCTAGGTGTTCCAAAATGAGAGAAAAGTTTCTTAGGAAATCTGACTACCACCCTAGCATCATTAGTTGGTAAAGCTTGAGCTTCAACTCATTTCTACACATAATCTACTGCTATCAGTATGTATTTATTACAATAAGAACTAGGAAATGGTCCCATGAAATCAATACCCCAAATGTGAAAAATTTCACAAGAAAGCATGTAAGTTTGAGGCATTGCATTATGTTTGGAATATTACTTTCCCTTTGGCATCTATCACAAGAAGAAACATACCTGTTAGCATTTTTCACAATGTGGGCCAATAAAAAACTGATTCGAAAACTTTATATGTTGTTCAAATCCTACTATAATCTCCTTTTGTCGATCCTGAATGACAATGCTCCAAAATTTTATTCACTTCTAGCACCATAACACACCTTCGAATTACTTGACCTGCACATACACAAAAAAGATAAAGATCCTCCAAAATAGTTTTTCTAGTTAGCAAGGAATTGCTTCTTTTGATGATGAGTTAAACATTTTGGTAAAGCGTTAGAAACCAAGTAATTCGCAATATCTACAAACCAAGGGCCTTCAGAATCAATTATTGCAAAGAGTCATTCTTCAAGGAACGAGCCATTTATTACATCTTCATTAAGCTTCTTAATATGTGGATTCTTGAGCTTTGAGAGGTGGTCTGCTGCAAGATTTTCAGCTCATTTCTTGTCTCTAATCTCCAAATCAAATTCCAGAAGCAATAAAATCTACCTGATAAGTTGAGGTTTTGCATCTGGTTTAGTAAGAAGGAAAATACAGGTGAAGTGGTTAGTATACACAATAACTTTAGACAATATTAAATAAGGTCTAAATTTATCAAATGTAAAAGCCAAATCTGGCAATTCTGTTTTTTATAGTTGTGTAAGTCTCTTGTGCATCTGTTAAAGTCTTGCTAGCATAATAGATCAGTTGGAAGTGCTTATCTCTTCGGTGTCGAAAGACTGCACCTACTGCAAAATCACTTGCATCACACATTAGTTCAAAGGGTAAATTCCAATCAGGTGCAACCATAATCGGGGCATTAATTAAATTTTCCTTAAAAACATTAAATGTCTCTAAACATTCTTGATTGAAATTAAATGACACATCTTTTTCAAGCAAAATAGTTAAAAGCTTCGCTATTTTTGGAAAAATCTTTAATAAATCTCCTATAAAACCCAACATGTCCTAGAAAACTTCTGATAGCCTTAACTGAATTAAGGGGAGGTAATTTGTCTATGGTTTCAATTTTTGCTTTATCAACCTCGATCCGCTTACTAGAAATTTTATGGCCTAAAAAAATTCCTTCCTTAACCATGAAGTGACAGTTTTCCCAATTAAGCACAAGGTTCATTTCCTCACAACTCATTAAAACTCGTTTTAAATTTTTAAGGCATAAATGGAAAGAATTACTAAATACCGAGAAGTCATCCATAAATACCTCTATAATGTCTTCCACGAGTTCATCAAAGATGGCTAGCATGCAACGTTGAAAAGTGGCAAGGACATTACATAATCCAAAAGGGATTCTTCGGTAAGTAAACGTACTATATGGACATGTAAATGTCATCTTTTCTTGATCCTCGGGAGCTATTGGGATTTGAAAGTAGCCAAAAAGTCCATCCAAGAAGCAATAACACATGTGACCAGACAATCTCTCCAACAATTGATCCACAAACGGCAAAGCAAAATGGTTTTTCCTTGTAACATCGTTCAACTTACTATAGTCAATACAAACACTCCATCCCATGATTATTCTTGTTGGAATCAACTCGTTTTTCTCATTAGCCACAACAGTCATGCCTCATTTCTTAGGAACAATTTGCACAGGACTCACCCAAGTACTATTAGATATAGGATAAATAACTCCAGCATCTAGAAGTTTAATTACCTTAGCCTTGACAACTTCCTTTATGTTAGGATTTAACCTCCTTTGAGCTTGAACACATGGCTTATACTCGTTTTCTATTTAGATCTTGTGGGTGCAAAAAGAATGATTGATCCCTCTAATATAAAAAATTTTCCAAGCTATAGCTCTTTTGTGTTCCTTCAGCACTTGCAATAACTCATCCTTCTCACCCAGCTTTAAGTCTGAAGCAATAATCATTGGCAGTGTAGAATTATTTCCAAAGAATGCATACTCCAAATGATTCAGTAATTGCTTTAACTCCAACTTAGGAGGTTCTTCAATAGAGATTTTCAACTTCAATTCCTTACTTGTCTTAATGGCCTCAAAACCTTTGTCTCAGTGAAGATTCATTCGCATCCAGATCAGTCTTCATTTCAGTAATCACAGAATTATCTCCATCGACTTCCTCACATTGAACAATACACGGTTCCAATGTGTCCTTATGAACAATTTCCTTTAATGAATCTTGAATAGCATGATCAATAGAATCAATAAAATAAAAGGAATCATCTTGCTCACTAGAAAATCACTTGGCATCATATATTTGAAAAACGATCTTATCGTCACCTACCTTTAGCACAAGTTTACCATTACCCACATCAATAATAGCTCTCAAAGTAGCTAAAAAGGGTCGACCTAAAATTAAAAGCACCTCAATATCCTCATCCATGTCAAGTATAAAAAAATTAATAGAGAATATGAATTTAGCTACTTTCAAAAGTACATCTTCAATAATGCATCTAGGATATTTAACAGATCTGTCAGCTAATTGAATACTAATTGTAACAGTCCAGTTTATAGCCTAGTCGAAACAGTGGTTTCGGGACCACAAATTCGAGTCTTTATGATATTTTAATATTATTTTTCGTGCCTATGATATATGATTAAGCATGTGCTAAAGTTTTGTAAGTTAATTTGTCCGTTTGTGCATTTAATTTGATGAAAAGGATTGAATTGCATTGAAATGCATGTTTACATGTTTTATGAAAGGAAGCTCATTTGTTATGTTTTTATAAATGTTAGGGATTTAAGTGGTAATATAGCCACTATTATAGTAAGTGGACGGAAAAGGTCATAAATGACCTTGTAATTATGTGATATGTATATTATTATTAAAGGTTATTTTTGTACATTAATAATTATGTTATAATAGTAAAACAAAACATGAAATGTTTATCATCATTTTTTCCACCGAATATTGAAAGAAAGAAAAAGAAGAAATGTTGAGCTAGGTTTCGGCACTCATTAAGCAAAATTCAGGTATGAGTTGAATATGATTTTTGATGATTTATATGTTTTTGAGATTGTTGTTTAGTCTACTATCAAGCCCATGTTGTAATTTGAAGAATTGATGATATTTGTGAGTTGTTCCATTGATTAAATGGTAAGCTTTATGATGAGTTTAGTTGTTAAATGAAAGATATATGTTAGATGAACATATTTTGTTCTTGAAACTTTGATGAATTTAGCTAAATATGGCTACTTTGAGAAAAATGATAATTTGAGGGAATAAATTGTGAATTTGATGGAAAATATGGGCTTGTATGATATACCTAAGCATTCAGCTAAGCATGAGTATATGATGATTTTGTGTATTTGATGTTTTGAGAAAAATGTACTAAATTGATAAATGTGCAAATGTGAGGGCTAATTTGTAAATTGCCCTGAATATGTGTATTTGGATTGAATTGGATGAGTTAGTGAATAAAAGGGTTAAATTTTAATATGTATAGATCAAGAACCGAAGAAATCGGACTTAGATCGCGGGAAAGCGAAAGTAACCAAGTAGCTGTTTCCGTTTCAATTAAATCGAATCCGAGGTAAGTCAATATACAAATAAATGTATTTGTATTGAATTATGAATGTTTATATGACAATTGATAATGATGAATGCATATGTGATATGGAATATATGAAATCAAAGATAAGACAGAGACACTGCTAACATCCGAAAAGCCCCGTACGAACCTAGGAATATATAGGATTAGCTATGTCATGACATAGGTGTCTGTTCTGTTTTATCATGTAAGACCACGTATGGGATGGTAGCATTGATTTGAGATTTTGTGTAAGACCACGTCTGGGACGTTGGCATCGATATGAGCTTTACGTGTAAGACCATGTCTAGGACATAGGCGTCATATTAATTCGTAATAGACCCTGTCGAGGACAGTGGCATCGATATTTGATTACATGTAAGACCACGTCTAGTATGTTGGCATTGTACGACTATCCTGAGTATTCTGTATATCCTATTAGATTCTGAACGATTCAACGGGCAATTCCGAGCTATGAACGATTACGTGAATGTTTATCCGTTTCAGGTATGCTTGATAAGTACACAAGGTGTGTATGAAAGGTAAGTATCTATATGAACTTGCTAAAATGAATACGTGCAATGAAATGATGAGATGATATGTGAAATTATGCTTAAATGAGCTATGTGCATATAAGGTATTTGAGTTGAGAATGTGGTAAGTTATGGCTAAGCAAATGAGCTAAAGAAAGTATGAGATGAATTTGTTATGAGAACCATTATGGTCATTGTATCAATACAGATTTATGCATTTTATGTTAAGTTTATTTGTATTTGGCTTGCTAAGCTTTGAAAGCTTACTCAGTTTGTGTGTTTTCTCTATTTTATAGATCGTCAAAGCTACTGAAGGCTCGGGACCATCGAGGATCGTCATCACACTACCCAATCTAATTTTGGTATCTTTTAGAAATGTATATGGCTAAATATGGCATGTATAGGCTAATCATTTTGGTTATGTTTGAAGTGTATATTTTAGCCATGTGAATTGGCTAGATAAGTATTTGTAATATGCATGAGTTAATGTGTTATATGATGCATGATTGGGCATGGCTAGATAGCTTATGAAATGGTTAAAGTTTTGGTAATCATATGAATGCATAATGAGTATGTTTGATTGATCAAAGAAGTAGTTATGAAAGGTAAAGATAGATGAATCATGCTTAATTGCATGTGTGTCTAGTTGTATAATTTGGCATGGCTGAAGTTGCAATTGTAGGTGAAGATTTGATCATTACTTTGATGTGTCTTGGTTGCAAATTATGCATGAAATGATTTGGTAATTTGCTTGTAGGGATTGACCCTTGTGTGGGTGGCATTTTTGGCCTTGCAAGTGGCCTATTTTGCCTACACGGTCGTGGCACATGGGCATGCCTAGTGACCGTGGGATTAAGTCAATATTGAGCTAAGTGTGAACGGCCCAGGCACACGGGCGTGCCTAGTGGCTGTGTTAATAAGTCAGTATATGGCCTAAGAGCCCACGGCCATGGTACACAGTCGTGTGAAAAAGTCAGTATACATGCCCTGAATTGGCACGGCCAGGACACATGGTTGTGTCTAGTAGCAATGGGAGGAACACGATCTGCCCACATGGACGTGTGGCCTTCATAACTTAGAAAAGTTTTAAATTTTCTGAGAATTTTTGTATGTTTTCGATTTAGTCCCGGCCCTACTCTAGAGCATGATTAAGGTCTTGTTGATCTATTTAAGGGACACTATAATTGTTATTAATGAACGAATGTTGAAATGTCTATAAAAGCTTTGAATCTGTCCGGTAACTCCTTTAACCCTAATCCGACGACGGACACGGGTTAGGGGTGTTACACTCATCCTAATGGGTTTTGGTTCCCCAAAACCAAGTTGCTAGAACCCTTTATAAGGGATTAAATTTATACTAGTACCCAAATCAGCCAATGCTTTTTCACTGTTTAAAGTACCAATAAAATAAATGATAGTACAACTTTCTGGATCTATCATCTTAGTGGGCAGTTTATTTTAGATAATGACTGAACACTCCTCATTGAGTTCCACAATAGATAGCTCTTCTAACTTCCTTTTATTTGTTAATAACTCCTTTAAACATTTTGCATATATGGGCATTTGTGAAAGAGCTTCAACAAAAGGGAAATTAATATGTAATTGTTTAAAAAGTTCAAGAAATTTACCAAATTTTTCATCCATGCGATCTTTCTTCAATTTTTTTGGATATGAGATCGATGGTTTGTATTCCTTAAGCAATGATGTTTGAATTTTTTCATTTTTTTCCACCCCATGTTTTTTTCATTAGTTTCTTGTTTTAGCTTCCTTTCAGGTTCACACAACACCATCCTATTCCTCAGTGTAACTGCCTCCACAGGCTCTTTTGGGTTCGATTTAGTGTTAATTAGTATTCTACCTTGTTGTCTTTCCAAAACCAGTTTAGCAAGCTATCCAATCTGATTTTCGCGTCCATGAATTGATGCTTGCTAATTGATAAACCAGAATATATACATATTTTAATCCCACATTTAGCATATTTTTGGATAATTTATTCCTTGAATTGTGGAATTTGGTGCTCCTAATCCTTTAATTTCATGTTTTATACTTAGGAAAGCACCGGAGGATGAAAAGAATAAGAAACGGGCCAAAAATGGAGTAAATGGGCCAAAATACGAAATCGACATGTCTGGGCCTGAGCCACACGGCCGTGCCTCTTTAACAGACCCGACCACAGCATGGATACTACTTACACAGGCGTGTGCCACGGGCGTGTCCCTAACGTGACCTATTTTAATTCTATTCGGAATAAGGTACTTAGAGGCAAAGAAAGCCATTCCAAAAGCCTATACAAACACCCTAGAGGCAAACCTTCAAGGGAGCGTCCAGTTAGGCCGAAGAGCCAAGTCAGAGAGGCCAGAATTGTGGGATTTACTCGAAGAAAGACAGTTGATTCATCTTAAGAAACTGAAATCATACTCAAGAAGGAGGATCTTCCCTTCAATTTCCTTCAGGGGGTTTTAGGGTTTTTCTTATGTTTTGTTTTATATTTTCTTCTGAGATGTATTCTTTTATTATTATGAACTAAACCCTCAAATACCTGAGGGGGATGAAACCTAAGACGAATCATGTTTTTGTTTTCTGAACTATATGATAAATACTTGGTTTGTTCTTAATTATGTGTTCTTAATTCTTGCTTTGATATTTCAGGATATTGATTCAAGTATTGATGTGCTTAGGTAGAGGAGGAATAGACCCTGTCTAAGAGTAGATCTAGCATAATTAAGCGGAGTTGATTGTAACCCTAGAGATAGCATGATGAAAATCTACTGGATTAGGGTCAAACCTAATATAGGAGTCCATAGATCGAGTTAATGCAATCCCAGGGGTTTTAATTAGAAAGAGATTTCAATTAATCAACCTAGGGTTAGACGTTAGTAGCCTCGAGAGAGGTATTAATATAAATTAGGGAATCCTACGGATCAAGTCAAGTGAATAAATCGTTTGGTTTAGAGTTAGATAACAAGTGAAGTCTAGGTGGATTCTTCCTCAGGTATTGTCTTAATCAATTGGTTTTTCCCACAAGTATTTTCCAATTCATTATCTACGTCTTAGCATCTTTAGCTTAATAGTTAGTTAATTTTAGATTAAACAACAATTCCTTTAATTCTTAGGCTAAATAATAAAAAGAAAGTTAGTATTAGTACTTTTGGTTCCTTTGGATTCGACAATCCGGTCTTGCCACTTAGCTATACTTCTGTTCGATAGGTGCACTTGCCTCAATCGTTGACATAGTTAGTTTTTAGACTTGATCATTCATTATATAAATTTTTAAGACTCTGACACACGATCAAGTTTTTGGCGCCGTTGCCAGGGAACTAAAATATTAAGAACGCTCAATTTTTATTACTTTAGCCATATTTTATTTTTGCAATTAAATTTTATTTTTTTACTTTTCTAAATTTTCTTCTTTTCTTCTGGCAAGTATTCTAGTTTATGACTAGAAGAAACCTGACAGGACCTTTACTCTACGATAGTGAAATTGAAAGCACAGTTCACAGAAACCGAAGAGAAATAAGGAGAAGTCTACAATACATACAAGAGTAAGAAGACAAAATTAATACCACTAAAGAGATGGCTGAGAATAATCCGCTACCTCCAGAGGTGGCTGAAAATCATACTCCTCGAACTATGTATGATTATGCTAAAACTAATTTAACAAGAACTGAGTCAAGTATTATTAGACCTGCTATTGCTGCAAATAATTTTGAACTGAAACCTAACACAATTCAGATGATACAACAATTTGTTCAGTTTGATTGTTTGCAGGATAAAGATCCAAACAATCACTTGGCAAATTTCCTAGAATTTTGCGATACTTTCAAAATAAATGGCGTTTCTGATGATGCCATCGGTCTTCGGTTATTTCCCTTTTCTTTAAGGAATAAAGCTAAACAGTGGTTGAATTCTCTTCCACGAGGGTTGATCACTACAAGGGAACAAATGACTAAAAAATTCTTATTACAATATTTTCCGCCGGTCAAAACGGCCAAGTTGAGGAATGATGTCTCTTCTTTTATGCAGATGGATTTAGAAACACTTTACGATGCATGGGAAAGATACAAAGATCTATTGAGAAGGTGCCCACACCATAGATTACCCTTGTGGCTATAGGTCCAAACTTTTTACAACGGTGTGAGCCCCTCAACTAGACAATTGATTGATTGATTCAGCCACCGGCGGAACCCTGAATAACAAAACTCCTGAAGCGGCCTATGAGTTTATAGAGGAGATGTCACTGAATAACTATCAGTGGCAAGTCAAGGACAAGGCCAACGAAAGCAGCCAGTGTTTTCAACCTCGACGCAGTAACCATGCTATCAAATCAGGTAGAGATGTTAAATAAAAAGATTGATGGTTTGTGTTCTTCGCAAGTACATCTGGTAATGCAGTGCGAAACAAGTGGAGGTGTGGCGAATTCTGAGTACCCACCCTACGGACATGGCATGAAAAGTGAACAAGTGAACTATATGGGTAACAATGTTAGATCTCAAAATAACCCTTATAGTAATACTTATAATCCAGGTTGGAGGAACCACCCCAATTTTTCAAGGGGTGGTCAAGGAAATCAGAGACAACAACCCCCTCCAAACTTCCAACAACAACCCTACCCACAGGAAAAAAAGCTGAACCTTGAAGAGATGCTGACAAAATTCATCGTGGTGTCAAAAACTCATTTTCAAAACACTGAGACAACACTTAAAAATCAACAAGCATCGATTCAAGGGATCGAGAACCAATTAGGGCAACTTGCCAAGATCATATCCGAACGACCACAAGGCAGCTTGCCAAGCAACACTGAAACTAACCCAAAGCAGCAACTTCAAGCCATAATAGCTCAGGATAGTATAGGGTTAGATGAACCCAAATTAAGCCAAGAAAATTTGGTAGAAGAAGGTAAGGTCGAGGTAAGTCACGAGAAGCCAAAACCGGTAATTAAAGAGTACCAACCTCGTATACCTTATCTGATGCGATGAAGAAGGACAACATAGACGAACAATTCGGTAAATTTCTTAAACTTGTAAAGAAATTAAATATTAACTTACTATTTCTTGAAGCTCTTTCGCAGATTCCAAATTCAAGGAAATTTTTAAAAGATCTTTTAACAAACAAACGGAAGTTAGATGAAGATTTGCATGTGGAATTAAATGCAGTGTGCTCAGCAATATTGCAAAAAAAACTACCACGAAAATTAAAAGATCTAGGGAGTTTTATAATTCCATGCTTAATTGGTAGTTTATCTGTTGGTAATGCTTTAAGTGATTTAGGGGCAAGCATCAATGTCACGCCTTATAAAATGTTTAAACAACTAGGTCTAGGGAAACCCAAACAAACTAGGATGAGCATTCAATTAGCTGATAAAACTATTAGAATTCCTAGGGGTATAATTGAAGATGTACTTGTGAAAATTGATAAATTCATATTCCCAATAGACTTTGTCGTTTTAGACATGGATGAGGACAATAGTATCCCCTTAATTTTAGGAAGACCCTTTTTAGCAACTGCTAGAACTAAAATTGATGTTGGTACAGGAGAACTCATACTCTGTGTAGGTGACGAAACAATCAGTCTTCAGGCTCTTGACTTGTCTAGGACATCAAGTAATCAAGGTGAGAAAATTAATTTTATTAATGACCATTCGATTAAACCTTCTTTTCAGGAAGCACCACAGAACTACACAACTGAGCCAGATCCTATACCTCATGACAACAAAGAAGTAATTCATGAGGAACGAAGGCTTCAGATCGATGCACTAGACGAGTGGAAGACACATTTCAAGGAGAAACTAGGAACACACGAAGCGAAACCGAGGGAACCCCTAGACGAGCTTATAGGAACAGTAAATCACTTCAAAATTGGAGATCAGGTAAATGCCACTCAACTCGAAACATATAGTGATCATAGAACTAATGGCATAGGAGAGGAGTTTCAACTCCTCAAACCACCATGAATACGCGAATGAGAGGTAAGTCTAGCTTAAGACTTTAAACGAGCACTTCTCGGGAGGCAACCCGAGCACTAACCCTACTAATTAGTTTAGTTTTATTTCTTTTCATATTTCGGTGCAGGTTTCCATACCCACACAGCCTTGCACACGGCCGTGGCCGTGGCCGTGTGGACACCACGGGTAGGCACACAGGCGTGGACCGTATCTCTATTTAATTATTTACTTTTATTTTTATTTTTATTTCCTTTATTATTTTCTTCTTATTCTTCATTCCATTTAGATTTAGCTTAGGATACAATAAAATCAGGTCGGCTACTTCGAAGAGTCAATTTCAAACGATTCGAGGCGCTCCCCCACCTCTGCCTAGCCCTATCCGGTTTCTTTTCATTTGACTTCATCCAAAATTTAGGAAGTTTCACTTCTCTCCCTATCTTTTGATTTTCTCACTATATTGTCATCTATCTTTGTACATTGAGGACAATGTACATCTTAAGTGTGGGGGGGTTAACTGTAGAATCAGTTGAAAAGCCCTGAATTATGTCTTGTTCTTAAGTAATTTTCTCATATTACTAATTGGAATAAAACTTCTATTGACTTATGATTTGCATCGATATGTTTTGGATTAAGTCATAGGTAATTGTACATTGATAATTTAAACTTTAAGATATTAGAGAGTCAAGCATGATAAGTCTATTTTCAGAAGTAAAAATTTGCTAGGTTGTTTTCCTAAATTTAAACATTACTTTGAAGTTCGAAATTTGCAAGGTTGACATTAAAACCCATAATTTTTGTAAGATTTTGAGCCCTTTAGAGCATACATTTTTCGTGCTCACTTTATTGATTATGAGTGTGTCAATATTAATCTGTTATTCTAGAACTTGCTTCAATTATACATGTCGAGACCACACCTTTGATTTGATATACTGAGATGATAAAGGCACCTAGGTTTTAACCCACTCACTCCACTAAAAGCCTACCTTCATAATTAACCCCTAGTGAACCTCTTTGAGCCTAACAAACCGTTTATTGATTCACCCTAATTATTAACCCAAGACCTATTCTTTTTGATTCACTAAGAATTTTTCACTATTCTTTTGACTCCCTTTTTGTTGAGACTTGATTTGTTCAGTTACCTAACTATGTTATGCATTTCAGTTGTAAATTTTTTCTTACAGTTGTTCTGATTTATTCTTAAAAAAAAGGTTGGAAAATATATTCATCATCAGTTCTATGTTCTATGAGCTTAAACAGTTAAATTCACATCTTTAGAAGAAGCTCATGTTATTACTGTAATTATTTATTATTAGTTCATTATTTTTCTAGTTAGGTGAATTGTCAATTCAATCTCAATTTTAACCCTCTAATTCAGCCTTTATCCACACCTTTAACCCAGGCCCCGTTACAACCCTTTTAAAGACCTTTTGATTTGTGTATCATCTCATATTATAGTGGTGGAGATTTGATTTTCATGCAAGCCTATGGGATTAACTTTTCATGTTTGACTTATGAGTGCTTATCTTGAACCTTAAACACTTTGAGTGATTTGAGTGAATCCTTAGCGAGGATGTCAATCCTTGTTGGTTTTGAATCAAAGGTAATTATTTAGATAACGGGAAACACCTATGTTTTCGGGCTACAAAAATTTGTGACTTAGATTGTTTGAATCTTTAGGACTCTTTGAGTTAAATTATCCATGTATAAATTATCTATGAATTATGATGAGATGCTGTTGATGAGAATTATGAATCAAGGGAAATTTAATTTTAATTGTGAGATGAGAACTTTGCTTGAGGACAAACAAATGGTTAAGTGTGGGGGTATTTGATAAACAGGAATATATACATATTTTAATCCCACATTTAGCATACTTTTGGATAATTTATTCCTTGAATTGTAGAATTTGGTGCTCCTAATCCTTTAATTTCATGTTTTATACTTAGGAAAGCACCGGAGGATGAAAAGAACGAGAAACGGGCGAAAAATAGAGTAAATGAGCCAAAATACGAAATCGACATGGTCTGGGCCTGAGCCACATGGCCGTGCCTCTTTAACAGACCCGACCACGGCCTGGATACGACTTACACGGGCGTGTGCCACGAGCGTGTCCCTGATGTGACATGTTTTAATTCTATTCAGAATAGGGTATTTAGAGGCAAAGAAAGTCATTCCAAAAGCCTATATAAACACCCTAGAGGCCAACCTTCAAGGGAGCGCCCAGTTAGGCCGGAGAGCCAAGCCAGAGAAGCCAGAATTGTGGGATTTACTCAAAGAAAGCCAGTTGATTCATCTCAAGAAGCCGAAATCATACTCAAGACGGAGGATCTTCCCTTCAATTTCCTTCAGGGGGTTTTAGGGTTTTCTTTTGTTTTGTTTTATATTTTCTTCTGAGACGTATTCTTTTATTATTATGAACTAAACCCTCAAATACCTGAGGGGGATGAGACCTAAGACGGATCTTGTTATTGTTTTCTGAACTATATGATAAATACTTGATTTTTTCTTAATTATGTGTTCTTAATTCTTACTTTGATGTTTCAGGATATTGATTCAAGTATTGATGTGCTTAGGCAGAGGAGGAATAGACCCTGTCTAAGAGTAGATCTAGCATAACTAAGCGGAGTTGATCGCAACCCTAGAGATAGGATGATGAAAATCTGTCGGATTAAGGTCAAACCTAATATGAGAGTCCATAGATCGAGTTAATGCAATCCTAGGCGTTTTAATTAGAAAAAGATTTCAATTAATCAACCTAGGGTTAGACGTTATAGCCTCAAGAGAGGTATTAATATAAATTAGGGAATCCTACGGATCAAGTCAAGTGAATAAATCATCTGGTTCAGAGTTAGATAACAAGTGAAGTCTAGGTGGATTCTTCCTCAGGTATTGTCTTAATCAATTGGTTTTTCCCACAAGTATTTTCCCAATTCATTCTCTGTGTCCTAGCATCTTTAGCTTAATAGTTAGTTAATTTTAGATTAAACAACAATTCATTTAATTCTTAGGCTAAATAATAAAAAGAAAGTTAGTATTAGTACTTTTGGTTCCTTTGGGTTCGACAATTCGGTCTTGCCACTTAGCTATACTACTGTTCGATAGGTGCACTTGCCTCAATCGTTGTCACAGTTAGTTTTTAGGCTCGATCATTCTTTATATAAATTTTTAAGACTCTGACACACGATCACTAATTTTTCAAAGCTATGATAGTGTTCTGAAATTGAGTTTATGACACCGAAATAAATTTAGCTAACATCTTCTCAAGGTTCGGTTTCTTTTCTTGCTGATAAGGTTGCTGAAAACCTGGAGGGAGTTGTAACCTTTGATTCACTTGACCACCCCAAGAAAAATTTGGATGATTCCTCAAATTTTGATTATAACTGTTGCTATAAGGGTTATTTTGAGGTCTTGAATTATTACACATAAAGTTGAATTGCTCATGCTCCATGTTAGACTTCAAGGGTGAATGTTCCGAATTAATCATCCCCACTCCATTTGCATCACGTTGCATCACCAGATTCACCTATTTAGGAAAAATTAAACCATCAATTTTTTTCCCAAGAGCCTCAACCTGTTTTGCCAACATAGAAACTGCATCAATATAAAAAATTCTAGTTGCCTTAGTAGGTTTTACTCTTATAACTTGCCACTGATAATTATTTAGTGTCGTCTCTTCAATAAACTCTTGAGCTGCCTCAGGTGTTTTGTTATTCAATGTAACACTAACTGCTGCATCAATCATCTATCTAGTTGAGGGGTTCAAACCATTGTAAAAGGTTTGAACTTGGAGCCACAAAGGTAATCCATGACAAGGACACCTTCTCAACAAATCCTTAAATCTCTTTCATGTATCATAAAGAGTCTCAATATCAAATTGAACAAAAAAAGACATATCATTCCTCAACTTAGTTGTTTTAGCTAGTGGAAAATATTAAACCAAGAATTAAGCGCACATAATTGAGAACAAGATCTAAGCATTTATTGCGTAAAATAAAAATCAAATGACATAATTCATCATAGGGTCACCTTCCTTAAGTATTTAGAAAATTAGTTCATGCTAGCAAATAAAAATTCCCAAAGATAGTATATCCATAAGAAACAAATAAACTCATAATAATCTCCAAAGAAACCAATAGGGAATCTTCAATCTTGATGGAAATATCTCTTCAGAATCAACTGTAATTGTGTTTTTGGAGCTGTTTTCTTGAATATTCTATGACAGCTCTGTAACACCCCTTACCCGTATTCTATGCCGGAACAAGGTACGAGGCATTACCTAACTTAATAACATGCATACAAACATTTTCGAGTTATGAAATTTCGTTCAAATTTAAAAATTTTCAAACTTCATCTTGAAGTCCCTAATATGGGCCTACGAGGCCCAAAACATACTTTAGAAATGGTTCGGTACTAAACCAGGCAATTTAGAAAACTTTGGAAAATTTCACTGAAAATAGGGGCACACGCCCGTGTGGCAAGTGACACATCCTTGTGGGCAGACCGTGTGATAACACACGACCATGCCCCTAGCCGTGTGGATTTATTTTTCAATTCGAACCTACAAGGGTTTTCACATGGCCTGGCACACGCCCGTGTCCATGGCCCGTGTCCCTCACACGGCCATGACACGCTTGTGTCTCCGCCCGTGTGTTAAAACCTTGACAATCTGTTTCTGACGTCAGCATCATTTAAGGGTTACACGGCCAAGGCACAAGCCCATGTCCTAGGCCGTGTGGCAAATTTAATTTCACATTTAAGGTGCAGACTTCACACAGCCAGGGTACATGCCCACGTATTATGACCGTGTCATCCACACGGTCGAGACACATGGTCGTGCCTCAGCCCGTGTGGTTACAACTGGGCATTTTGTTTTACCAAATTAAGGTGCAGGGGACACACGGCTGGACTACACGCCCATGGGGCAGATCGTGTGTCACACACGGCCTAGACACACGCCCGTGTGTCTACCCGTGTAGACAAAAACAAGGCTATTTACTAAGCCCTTTTGCCACCCTTACTTGCACCAACATAAGCCACAACAAGTAACACCAATCTACACATAAACATCTAACCAAATCAGCCACAACCAAGACATACACACATCAAGACCACTACACTCCATTCACATGCAAAACTTATCACATACTTTATCAATCCAATCCACACATAAACATCTGACCAAATCAGCCACAACCAAGACATAGACACATCAAGACCACTACACTCCATTCACATGCAAAACGTATCACATACTTTATCAATCCAATCATGCGACTTACTCATTCATGCATTAACACACCATATATTTCACCATGCAAATTGCATATTCATGAAAAACATCATTAGTTACATATATCCATAACAAGTATTAGCCATCATCCATGGCCTTATACAAAATGAATCAATCTTCAAGACAAGCCAACACATTTGGCCAAAACAATATGACACTTGACAAAAGACCAAGTCCCTATACATGTCATACTCAAAATGATAAATCTAACTATACCAAATGTTCAGATTGATAATGTGATCGAGCCTCCGATGTCCTTTGATCCCCGAGCTAGCTTGACGATACTATAAGAAAATGGAAAAGAGAGGGAGTAAGCATAAAGGTTAGTAAGTTGCATGTGAATAAGTAACAACATCAACCATGCATCTTTAAACACATAGCATATTATAAATTAGCACAACATTCTTGATTTAGCAATGGTAGATTTACTACATATTTATACATCACGAGTATAAGCCAAGGATTACCAGATCGTCCCGAAATCAATCTTCATAGATAGAACTTACTCAATTTCATCCTTACCATTAAGGCATAATAACTAAGCTCATATCTCATGAGTTTCAAGTAGGAACCTGTACCACTCACAACATGATTATATCATTTCATATCTTCATCATAAGGTTTAAATAACCCGTGGAACCATTTGGAATACTAAAGGATATCCGATAAGCCTCACACAAGAGGGTAAAATGCTGATGCCATGTCCCAGACATGGTCTTACAGTGGCTCACATGTCGAGGCCGATGCCATGTCCCAGACATGGTCTTACACTAGCTCTCGTATCAATGTCGATGCCATGTCCCAGACATGGTCTTACACTGGCTCTCATAAAGTGGTCGATGCCATGTCCCAAATATGGTCTTACACTAGCACACATATCAATGTCGATGCCATGTTCTAGACATGGTTTTACACTGGCTCTCATAATATGGTTGATGCCATGTCCCAGACATGGTCTTACACAAGCACACATATCACCCAAATGTCATGGCATGGATGTCCCATCTATTCCTAAGGTTTAACCAAGAGTTTTTTCTACATCAATTCTCATCATGCATATTCAAAACAATAATAAAACACTTTATGCCATATTAATTGTTCAGTACATAATAACAATAAAGTTGTGTTATTTACGTACAACTTACCTCGGTATACAAAATATGGGCGACCAGTTCGATTTAGTCCAATAGCTTGGTTTTCCCTCGGTGTAGGTCTGAATTTCATTTTTCTTGATCTATAATGACAAATTCACTTATTTAATCACTACATTAATCAAGACAATCTATAATTCACACTTGGGAAAATTTACCATTTTGCCCCTAAACTTTCACATAATTACGATTTTCCCTAGGCTCGTAAAACGATTTTAATCAAATTTCCTCCTTTAACAAGCCTAGCTGAACCTTTATTACTCTTATAGAAACTCACAAATCTAATTATTTCACACATTTACTACCCATTTTATAACTTTTACAAAAATGTCCTTTTAGGTGCTTTCATGAAAACCCCTTTCACAAAAGTTGTCTGTTTAACAACCAAGATTCATTTTCTTCCATAAAATTTTAGCAAACAACATGAATACTCACATGGTAAAACCCTAGACTCTCAACCATTTTGCAAAATAGTCCCCTCATTAGCTAGATTAAGCTATAGGGGTTCCAAAAACACAAAAATTAATAAAAACAACCACCAAAATCACTTACTTGCAAGAGAAAATCTTGGCTGAAATTTGAGCTCTAAAACCCCCTTTTTTGCTAAGAATTTCAGGGGTGAAGAGAAAGAATGAAAACGATGAAGCTTTCTTTTTTATTTTATGATTATTTTATCAATTAAGTCACCAAAAATCTACCTAACCTTTGACCAATTTCATGAATTAAAAATTTATGTCCAATCACCACTTTTATTGGTCTATTTACTCAATAAGGACCTCTACTTTAGTGTCCCATACCTATTTAACATCTTTAGCTTGTAGAACAAAGCTTTCGTACTTTATACGATTTAGTCCTTTTTCGAAATTAAGCAAGTAATCACTAAAATTAATTCACCAAAATTTTCAAACACTTATATCATGCTATAACACATAAAATAATATTAAAAATAATTTCTCCAACCTCAAATTAGTGGTTCTGAAACCACTGTTCCGATTAGCCCTAAAATCGAGCTGTTATAGGCTCTCTCCTATCTTCTTATTTTTGTCACATATAGGTCTTAGAATGCCCGAAAAAACCTAAAAATCACCTTTTTTTTCATTTTTCGGAGTGCAATTCGTGATATTGACACGATCTGCCACATGGCTGTGTGGCTCACGCGGTCATGTGGAATGATCCATCCCATATGGCTATTATAACTCACTCCGATTTTCACTTGTTTTCCGCTCCTTTTGCTCCCAAATGCTCTCTTAAGTATACAAACATGAATTTAAAGGAAAAGGAGCATGAAATTCACCATTAAGATCGAATATCACCCAAAAACAAATTAATTAGAATGAGATTAAAACATGTTATTTTTAGCACTTGTCAATGTGACATTATCATAGATCTAGTGTTGTTTGTCAGTATTGCAACAGCTTTAACCCATTTTGAGACATAATCCACTACTAACAATATGTATTGGTTTTCGAACGTGTTTGGAAAGGGTCTTACGAAATCTAGGCCCCATACATCAAAGAATTTGACTTCCAACACTCCTATCTGTGACATTTTTTCATGTTTAGAAATATTATTCATTCTTTGACATTGATCACATTTTTGTGTAAACTCGTAAGCATGTTGAATCATTGTTAGCCAGTAAAATCCTGATTGCAGGACCTTCTATGTTGTTCTGTTACCTCTGAAATGACCACCACAGGGTGAAGTATGACATCTAATCAAAATATCTTCCACTTCCTCTTTTGCCACACATCGTTAAATTATTTGATCTGTACATTGTTGGAAAGCATAAAAGGCTCTTCTTAAATGTAATATCGTGCATCATGCATAATTCTATCTTCTACTGTCCCGAAGCATTTGCAGGAGAAACTCCTTGAATCAAGTAGTTGCCTATATCTGCATACCAAGGCATCTACTGCTTTGCAGTCATTATTTGATGGTGTTCAACCCAGTGTAGATGCCCATCTATAAATTTCTTATTGATCACTTGATTTCTTCATTTCTTCGCATCTACTTCCAGTCTAGATGGATGAATTGTGACTTGATTTTTAGTACCTTTTCGGTCCATGGTCCAAAGATTGAACTCTTGGAGAAAAAATACCCATCTCATTAAACTGGCTTTAGTTTCTTTCTTCTTCAAGACATATTTCAAGGTTGAACGGTCAGTATAAACATACGCTCTGTTCACCATCAGATAAGGCCTAAATTTTTCACATGCAAATATTATCGCTAACATCTCTTTCTCAGTGGTAGTATAAGCACATTGTGTTGAGTTCAACATTTTACTGGCGTAATGAATTTTATTCATTTTCTATCCCAATACTGCCCCAACAGCATAATCACTCGCATTGCACATGATCACAAAATGTTCTTCCCAATCCGGGCTCATTATGATCGAAGCCATCGCTAATTTCTTTTTCATCACCTCAAAGGATTATGCACATGCTTCATCAAATACAAATAGAGTGTCTTTTTGAAGTTGGTTCAACGATTTTGCAATTTGGGCAAAGTCCTTAATAAATCACCAGTAGAATCCCGCGTGTAGGAGAAAGTTTCTAATTCTGTGAACCAAAGTTGAAGGTGGTAATTTTTTGATTACCTCAATTTTAGCCCTATCCACTTCCAACCCTTTCTTAGAAATACAGTGTCCCCGAACAATCCTCTCGTTTACCATGAAATGACATTTCTCCCAATTAAGAACCAAATTTGTGTCTTTACACCTTTCCAAAACCCGTACTAGATTAGTCAAGCATCCAATAAAGGAATCTCCGTATATAGAATATTCATCCATGAAGACATCCAATTTTTCTTCTATCATATCCATGAAGCTCGATATCATACACGCATAAAGGCAAAAGGCGCATTACATAAACCGAATGGCATCATCTGGAACACATAAGTTTTAAATGGGTAAGGAAACGTAGTTTTCTCTTGATTGTTAGGATGGATTCAAATTTGATGGTATTCAAAATAACCATCAATGAAGCAATAATATTCCTTCCCTACCAGTCTATCAAACATTGGGTCAATGAAGGGTAGCGAGAAGTGATCTTTCCATGTTACATCATTAAGTTTTCTATAGTCGATGAATACATTTCATCCTTTCATTGTTTGAGTTGGAATGAATTTGTTCTTCTCATTAGCAACCATCGTCAAACCATCCTGTTTAGGGACACATTGTGTTAAGATTAATCCATTCACTATCCGTAACACCCAGTTTTGGCGAGTTCTGAGTTTGGCGAGTAAACTGAAAGTAATCTGAATGGCATAGTGTTATCCGCCCAATTGATACTTTTGGCATATAGATCGGGCACATAATAAATGATAGAATATTGAAATAATTAATCTCAGCATGTGTTGGGTCTTTAAGAAGAAGAGATTGGTAAGAGTATTGAGGATTTTTGGGTATCTTGGGTTGTCGCCAAAGGTATTTTGCGCCAATTTTGATTAGTTACGGTGCTAATTACATTTTAACAAGGTGGTTAGGAATAAAATGAAGGGATGAAGTAAAACTATATAAAAATGTTGGATTCTCATATGCATTTCTTTACAGCTGCAAACTATTTACAAGGTAGTTTGAAAAGATTGTGACACGTGTCAAGTTCCACTATGAGAAAATGGGTTTTATATATATACACATATTGATTTGGGTTCGAAGATAAGAGGTTTTTCTTCTTTCTTCCATTCAAAAAGCCATGGTTGAGTTTTCATTAGAGCTGAGAATAGATCTCTTTTTTTAAGCTGAAACTAAGGGTTTGAGTTCATGAATAGGGTTGTTTCATATCCTGAGTAAGTATTATAGTCTTGCATGTTGACTTCTAAAAGAGTAAGTCTGTTTTATGTGTGTGAACAATAAGATGAAGAAGTAAGGTTTTGCATGGAGGTTATCTAAGATTCAGATGATGTTAAAAGTTACTTGAATGAGTTTTAATAGTGTTCTTATGTTTTATAAGCAGTGGTTGTTGCGGTTTCTTTTTGGATGTTGAACTTGGAGTTCAAGCTGCTAACCGTGGTTGTCAGGTAAGTCTCTATGCTGACTCTTGCATGTGTACTATTCATACAAAAAGATCTATAGGATACTAACCGAAATATGAAATGAAGTCATGAAACGTATGGTATGTTATGGATATGGATATATGAGTAATTGCCAAAGGATATCTTTGAATGCATGATTGTTTGCGAGAGTAGTATGTATATAAGATATTGAAATTGATAGGTTCAAGTATATGATGAATGGTGTATAAATAATGTGATGTTGAAGTATGGTTATGTATTTCTGCTTGGAATGTAATAGTAAATGCATGAAATGTAACACCCCAAACCCAACCTAGAAGTTAGGCCCAAATCTAGCGTGTCACATTGAAGAGTTTTTTGAAAACCATGATTTCATTAGAAACCATTCTTAAAGAATTTAAAACTTTCTGCCATGCAAAACCTCAGATTTCGTATGCTTATCTTCAAAATGTAGTTTATTAAAAGTCATTCTCTTGAAAAATCATTATTACTTTCAAAACCTTGTTTGTTGCGGAAGTTTGATTCAAACATTTACGAATACATGATATTTTGAAAACAGTGGTTATAGTTTTAAAAACTCGTGTTTAATAGATCAGCAATTTGTAATTTAAAGAAATACCAAATAAAAGTTAAAAAGAAAAACCCAATGACCTTATTACAAAAATTATTAACCCAATAATTTAAAATAACTAAATTAAACTATCTTTAAACCATATCCGACATGTGGCCACCTCCGAGTCCTCCGCAACTCCAAATCCTCTAAGGCTGGGGATTACCTGTACAGTTAAAAATAGGGTGAGTTTACGAAAACTCAGTGTGTAATCCCCTATTACGGTCACAGTCTGGGCCCGAGCCCATACGATATCAGTTTGGGCCTAAGCCCTATTCGGTAACAGTCTGGGCCTAAGCCCTATTCGGTAACAATCTAGGCCTAAGCCCCAAAATCATATCAATGCAATGAACATGTACCCAACCCATACCAACGAAACTCTCCACTCGTACCAACCAATCTCTCCATGTGGGGACCATGTCAACCCACCCAGCCAACACACCAAGCTTAGCACCGGTTGCAGCACTAAGTCAACTGAACGGCTCGATGCCGTAGACAGAATGGCTAAAAGCCATAAATATCGCAGCATCGCTGCCGGTTAACAGAACGGCTAAAAGCCATAATTATCACAGAAAGGCTGAAAGCCTTGTATAGAACGGCAATCAGCCGTACACTTCCTCCGTAACTTTGTCCCAACCTCATGCAATATGTCGTGTATGTCATGCTCAATCATTACACGTGTATGCAAAATGGTCATGCTTAGTAACAGTCATTTCAACACATATTAAAAACATATCAGTCTCACGACCATAGTCAAATCAGTAAAACATAGTCATGCGATCACAGTCAAATCAGTCAAATCATAACACAAGTCAGTCATTTACCCACAAGGGCAAAACAGTCATCTCACCCTCTAAGGGTATTTCGATAATCCTACCCTACAGGGGTATTTCGGTAATTCTACATTACAGGGGTAATTTAGCAATTCTACCATGTAGGGGTATTTCGATAATTTTACAAATCGAGGGTATTTCGGTAATTTTACAAATCGAGGGTATTTTGATAATTTTACAAATCAGGGGTATTTTGATAATTTTACAATCCGAGGGTATTTTAGTAATTTCACAAATTAGGGGTATTTCGGTAATTTTGTAATCTGATGATATTTCAATAATTTTACAAATCGAGGGTATTTCGGTATTTTCACAAATCAAGGGTATTTCGGTAATTTCACAAACTAAGGGTATTTTGATAATTTTGCAATACGAGGGTATTTCTGTAATTTTGTAATTGGAGGGTATTTCGATAATTTCACAAACTTGGAGTATTATGGTAATTTTGCAAACTCGGGGTATTCTAGTAATTTTGCAAATCGAGGGAATTTTGGTAATTTCCTAAACCGGGGGTATTTCGATAATTTTACAGACCAGGGGTATTTCTGTAACTTTCCAAATCAGAGGTATTTTAGTAATTTTGTAAACCAAGAGTATTTTAGTAATTTTGTAAACCAAGGGTATTTCAGTAATTTTGTCAACCCCTCAAAAGGTCTACAGTCGCCTCGAGCGACTCAAGTATTCCAAAAAGAGATAATGATGCGAATAGGCCTAAGGCCCATTCTCGGCCCAAGTGGGCCCACACGCTCGTGTGGCCCATTTAGTCCAAATCTAGCCACAGATATGAGATTCACATAGTCCAGTCTAACATTTACTACACAATCATACAACTTATCCGATTGGGCCCACGGGCCCATGAGCCCTACATGGCCCCTTTTGGCCCATCGTGGCCCAAACAGCCTAAACCCACAAGAACACTCATGATGGCCTCAACTATCACGTCGAAGCTCCCACACGTGCGCTCGTACGCTCGTGTGGCTACCATCACCATGCGACTAGCATTTTGGCATTTGCCGCTCTATAGCTAGAGTAGTGCGAGATACACACCTGATAGGAATCTGAAGCTAATCCGCGCTCCGAACACTCCTATGCCCAAATGCCAACCAAGGTATGCTTACTCTCCTCTCATAGATTGTTCTATTTAAAACCAGCTTATTTCTCACTCACATGTTAGCTTCCCGATGTGGGATCCCTCCTTCAGCAGAGTTTAAATCCAACAGAAACACCTGTCGCCCCAACTTAGCAAAATAAATATCCCTTTTTGTTTGCAATGGGATTCGAACCCTTGCCCTCTCCTATGCTCCAGACGCTACATGCCACCACAACACAAGCTCTTTTTGTGTCTTAAAACATGCGCAACTAAATATAAGTCTATGGACCAAAGTCTAAGTTCATTTAAAAGGAAAACAAAAAGAATTGCAAGCGCTAAGACTTCAACCTTGGACCCCTTGCTTCCTCTATGGCGTCACTTCCTTGTCTCCCATGTGGCGCCATTTGCCACTAGACCACAACTCCTTTTGTGTTATTTTTCTCCATATTTTATTCTTAAAGCCTACTTACTAACTCCTAGGGTTTTATTCACCTAAAATCAAAATTTTCCTAAAGCCCAAGTTTGAACACGGGACTTCATAGAAGCCCCCTAACCTTCCAAAATCACTCACCTAGTAGGTCCAACTTACATTAGTGCCATTCTCTTATTCTCAAAAATTTTAAACTCTCCCAAGCCTAAGGCCCAATAGGCCCAATTCTACTAGGCCCAAGTTCAGGGTGTTACATGAAAGGTCTACAAAATGAGTCTTAGATGTTAGTGCATGAAGAGTCTGTAAAGTGGGTCTATGTCTATTCTCTATGAAGTTGTCAAAAGGTGTCTGCTGGGACTTTAAACACGAACTCTAAAATGAAAATTCCATGTCCATGGCTCTCTCCAAAAGAAACTAAAGGATGGTTATTACCTATGGGTTTCATATATGTCCCAGGACGATGATGGGCAAACCTCACATAATATGAGTTTAGGCAAATCCATATCATAAACACGCCATGAAAGAAAAGTCTTTGTAACTAAACATGAAAGAAAAGCCTTTGAGGCTAATTATAAAAGGATCGCCTTAGTGGCATCCTCTATCTGATAATTAGTATGATGTATTCTACTAAGTCTATGTGGCATTAATTGTTAGAAATATCTAGTAAGCCATGAATCTAAACTTCTATCTCGATGGTAAAATATGAGTAAGTTCTAGTAGTTTTGTAACAATTATAACTAAGACAAGGTATTGGTATACACTGGAATAAGAGTTGAATAAAATCTTAAGGGTTCTCAATGAAAATGAGATGTTTATTTGTATGATAACAAAGGTGTCTGTTATGATGATCTGTAAGTATGAAAAGTAAGGGGTATCGTATCTTCTTCAAAATTTATTCTTATTCTAAGTCAATGCTAATTTGAAATATAAGATCCTGATATTGCATGATATGAAGTTCATCTGAATGTTATTCACAGTGAATTATCCATATGGGTATATGAACAGAACTAAATCAGGGTATGTCTGCATGAGAATTAATAGTATGAAAAACTATATAGGTATCTTCCAAATGTATGTATCTACCCAATACAATGTCAGTAAGAAATTATTTAAAAGAATAGCAGGAGTTTAGTTATGGGTTATTGGAGGTGGATTCTAAGGGTAGATTCTGTTACGAAAGTTTTATAGGGCAAGAGAATAGTGTAATAATGAGAAGGGTCCTCTAGTTATTAAGTATGAAAGATTAATTATAATCGAGAAACGATAATTGGCTTGTATGAGAATGATAAAATCGTATGACACCAACTGCAGTAAATGATGCAAATTAAAAGTTGACTCATGGAAAGTCCTAGAATAATACAAGGACTCCATCAAGGTATGATTAATGAGCTCACTAAGTACTTTTGTACTTACACGGTTATTATTTCTTTTCAAGAGGCTTCACCTGGAGGGACAACACCAGGAGTACACCAAGCTGGTGGCGGATTGGGATATTATGTATATAGAGGATTTGTGGCGCGGTCTTGAAAATTTTCTTTTAAATCTGTCTTGAATAAATTTCTAACTTGTAGAGATTTGTATCACATGTGTTGTAATAATTTGTTTAACATATATTTCATTTTTAAAATTTTAAAATGTTAAGCTTTTCTTTTGGACTTCAAATGATAGATTTAAAATAAATGAGAAATTGCAAATTGTTTTGTCAAATGTTTTGCATCATCTAGTAACACCCAAGATCCAGAATTGTGATTTGATTTGAGGGCATTACACTATCAGGAATCACATTACACTATCAGGAATCGCATAAACTATGTCAGCATCCAACCATTTCAGCAATGCTTTTTTCACCACATCCTTCATAATAAGATGGAGCTGCCTCTGAGCGTCCACTATCAGTTTCTCACCTTCTTTCACCTGAATTTTGTGTAAAAAAAAGTGTTAGGCTTATTCCCTTTATGTCAATAATTGTCCAACCAATTTCCTTCTTATACTTCTTCAACACATTTAACAAGGCCAATTCTCATTCTGTAAACAACTGAGCTCCAATAATTATCGACAATGTGTTGTTTTCTCCCGAGTATCCATATTATAAATTCTCAGGTAGTGGTTTCAGTTCCAAAGTTGAAGGCTTGACTATAGACTAAATCATTTTTTCGGATTCATCTTCTAAGCCTAACGGTACTTTGCAGTGTCTCCACTAATTCAATCGATACACTCGTTCTTGCTCACTGTCAACATCTTCCTCACCTTGCTTGGTATCTATTGCTTCATCATCATTGGATATTGCACTCTCAATTTTGACTAATTTCTACCCTTTGCGCCTTGTAATATCTTCCTCTGAAGCTCCCTTCAATTGTTCACTTGTACCCATATGCCTCTCACTTAATTCATTCGTAGTATCAGTCGAATTAACGTCCTCATTAATTTTACTTTCCCACTGAAAGTAAAGAAAATAATTTTTGGTTCTGTATTTGATTCAAATTCATACTACTCCACACTCGAAATAGTTTGTAGTATGAGAATAGCGAGGAAGGTTGTTCGATTGAAAGCTGGGAATGAAAAGGGTCCATTAATCGCCTCCAAATGTACGAACATTTAGAGTAAAAATTGTGCAAATAATATATATATATAATTAAGTGTGGCATTTGCAAGCAAACAGATCAAATTGTAATATAGTTTTATGTTTCAATGAAACACTGGGAAGCATTTTGAGGATGGTACCTAAGGGAGGATGGATTAAATCTAAAAATTTCGTCTACAATATCAAGTCTAAACAGTAATCACTAAAAATCATATTATAGAAATTAAGACCAAATATTAAGGTCATAAAATAAAAACTAAACTACTAAAACGAAGTTGACAAATGAAAAACTCTCAAATAGCAAGAAGAAGATTAATTCGTTGCAATGGTTGCAATTGACTTCAAAATTTGGATATTATTAGTGAATTAGTTATTAAATAATCAATATTACCTCTCAGCCTCAATCAATTAATTATCTACCAGTATGTGCTTATCTCTCAACCTCACTTTCGTGATCGAGATAAATTACAATTTACTCGAAAAATTTATCTCTTGACCTCGTTGAACTACACATAAAGTTATACCAAGTAATACTTATGAGAAACCCTTATCCTTCCATTAATCACTCCCACATCCGCTAATTAATCTCCCTAAAAGACTTTGTTAAACTCACTTTATTTGATAAATTATTTTGATATAACAAACAAAAATGTTTTTGAATAAAATTTATTTTTGAACAAAGAAATTATTAAGTTCAAAGCATAAAAATCATTTCAAAACTTCTAAACATCTTAGAAAATGTTTTGAACACTTTGAAATCTCGACAAGTTTCAAAAAATCATTCTCAAACTCTTGAACTTAATTAAAACAATTTTAAATCAATTGAAAAATTGCTCCATACAAGAAGTATCGATATTTCCAAAAAGTATTGATACCCATATTATTTCTATCGATGCCATTCTTTTTATCGATACCTAAGTTGCTATCTGACTTGAGTAAAAATTTGAACAAAAGCAATAATTATCAATACTTTAAAAATTATATATCGATACCTATTGAATTTTAATGATACCATATTTTATATCGACACCAATTTTGTATTTGACTTGATGAGCTTTTCAAACCTTCACAAAAAGTATCGATGCCCATTCAAAAATATCAATACCTTTTATCAGGTATCGATAAATCATCCTTGGTATCATTGGAAACTAACTTTAACGATCAGTGAATCAAGCATTAAATGCTACTAGTACCGATACTCGTAGAAAAAGTATTGATAGTTTTTGTTGCAGGTGAATTTAATGATTTGGTATTTTCATCACCAACAGTTATATTTATTTTCTCAACAACCACAACAGTTGGAAATGAATTAGAGGGTATAAATACCATCTTCTAAAGGTCCTATAACAATAAGAAAGAATATTCAATATTAAAATACCAATTAAACAACCTTTGTGCCAAAACATTTCCATAATTGTCTTTCATACACTTGTGAGCTTCATTGCTACTTTATTAGATCTTTTTCTTGTAATTGAGCTTAATTTTCAAACACTTTGATCTTATAAGGATTATTTCTTTATTTGCTTCTTTGTATCTCTTTGAGAGGGTTTGAATCTTAAGGTTTGGGTAGAAACCTTAAGGGAGTTTGTAAGGTTAAACCTTGTCCTCAAAGATTATCAAATTAGTGAATTTGGGAAAATCAATAGTAGTGGAAAGCTAAGGTAGTTGAGTAAGTAATCAGGGTTGAATCACTCTAAATCTTGTGTCAAATTTTTCTATCTTTTCCCTCTAACATCCATAAAAGTTTTAAAAGCCAATCACCGCTTTGGCGATTCCGGTTTGATTATTTGAGTTAACAGACTTAGTCACTTTCTGTAACACCCCAAACCCGGCCCATTCACTGCGACCGAATTTGAAATGCCACTGCGGAACACGTTCGAAAATATTCTTACTTAAGAGTAAAAACCGTTAAAAATTTGTTTCCTTTAATAAAACATTTTCGTGACTTAAAATATTCTAAGTAAGAATTTAAAGTTTGTTATAAAAATACCGGATTCCAGCTTTATTATACATACTTAAGAAAATAAAATCATTTGCAATCAACATTTAAATTGTCCATCCATAATAGAACATAATAATAAAGATGCTTAATAAAAATACTTAAGTACTTTAATGGGCCTTATTACAACAAACACTTAATCCAAAATACTGAAACTATAAATACTTAATTAATTAAAATATCTTCTGCATGGGCCACCTCGTATCCACTCCAACCCGGTCCGATCATCATATCACCTGCGATGTTTAATAAAATATTGGGTGAGTCACACGGACCCAGTGTGTAATTAATCCACTGAATTCCACCCACATGTTAACCACATATTAACCCATAAATCAGATAATAATTACCATATTCACATATTATTACGTTCTGGGCTTGGCCCATATTCAAATCTCTTATCGAGTAACAAGGTAATTATCCACATAATTTCCACATACTGGGCTTAGCCCATTTCTTATTCAAATCCACACTCGCATACTGGGCTTGGCCCATTTTCACATATGTTCACATACAAAATCATGCAATTATGAAGCCCAACCCAGCCTAGGGTCCATCCTCTACACACCCCCGTATCCAGCCTACCACACACCAGGGGATTATCAAATCGCCCTCTCCTTTTCACTCCAAAAAGGCAATCAATGCAGTCCACGTGCAGTTAAGCACAAAAATCCACAACGCGACCTCAGTCAGCGCCAATCCACGATGTAGCCGTAGCTAACACCAAAACCACGATGGGACACATAGTCACTCATCAACCACGATATGGCACATGGCTGATATCAACCACGATGAGGCACAGAGCTACTCATCAAGCTACGCGAACTTAATCGCAATTAATCCACAACGTGACCTCAGTCAACGTCAATCCACGATGTAGCTCAAGGCTAACATCAAACCACGTACTCGAAGTACACCTGTACCTTCTTTCATATCCCAACCCATGCACATGCAACATGTAATAGTGACATAATAATAAATGCATGCATATGTTATTAAGGCAGACAATCACAATTCCACAAGCATAGTCACATTCACATCGGCACTTTCACATTCTTATCAACAGATAATACTAACCTGAATATCGATATACCCCTTTAAGGGTATCCATCTCGTAACTTTTACTGCACTTGTTAGTACACAATCAATACATACAGATAATAGCAAAAACCCGGAAAACGGTGGGTTAATCACACACCTGATTACTCGTA
This sequence comes from Gossypium australe, assembly GCA_005393395.2. Lineage (NCBI taxonomy): Eukaryota > Viridiplantae > Streptophyta > Magnoliopsida > Malvales > Malvaceae > Gossypium > Gossypium australe. The sequence continues at coordinate 48,999,202 of CM016614.1, forward strand.
GTGTTACGCCCTCAATCCCGATACTATCACTAAGCGACACTACGGCTATCTGCCTACTTTGCTGTTTGGACGCTGGCCCACACCCCGGCGGCCAATCTCGCACTGCAGAGACTGCTCTCCTTTTAAACTTTGGGATAGAGGCTACCCTTTTACCTTCTTGACTAACACTTGTGTCCATCGTAGAACACTTATTCAGAAACATTCGATCAATCGATAACATCATAATCTAAATAATACGAATCTTAACTATACTTACCAAAGATAATGAATCCGAATCCCGAACTTGTCCTACTTCTGTCAATTTGCCTTTAAAACCAAAGTTAGAAATCGGTCACATACTCGCGTACTCATAATATGGCCTATGGCCGAAACTACATAGGCTTACCTTGAGGAATCGAAACCCGAGAGATCTCCCTTAATGCACCTTAACGTTACACATACAAAAGAAACACAAAGTTATGCCACTATACACATTCGGCCAACCTTAGAAATCAAGGCCTACCCTTGATTTCGGTATACCAAAAGAATAAGAACCCAAATCGATTGCTAAGGGTGAATACACTTACCACTGCACACGTTGCTTATCACGTATGAACAACTTCCCGAATCACCCTCCTAGGTTCGGCCACAACCAAGAAATAGAGTGATATCTCCAACTTTCGGCTTTTGTCAAAGAGAAAATAAGGTGCAAATTTGGCAAAGTAACTTAAAGGAAGAAAAATAAAGAGATGAATGCTTCACTAAAAGGAATTTCGGAACACAAAATTTAGGCATACCTCCAACGTCGAAAATACCACCCTAGGAAGTCCTATATTCGACCAAAGCACCACAAGAGGAAGAGAAGGGAAATTTCGACAAGGTGTAGTGACTAATAGATTCGGCTAACAACAATATAAGAAAACAATGCAAGTAACATGTGCTAGCCGAAATACTCCCTAGCTCCTTCCAAAACCGAAGCTCAAGCCTTAGGTCTCTCTCCTTTTTCGGCTAAGAACAAATTGGTAAGAAGAGAAAAACAAAACAAAGAATTTCGGCACCCTCTTGCTCTACTCAAAACCGATTGTGGAGGCCCCTAAGGAGTCCTACATTCGGCCATGCACAAATTGGAGGGAAGGAAAATGAATTTCGGCCATGCTTTTACTATACTCAAGGCCGGCCATGCTCCTATTTCTTTTTGTGATAATTTCTATCACCAAAAACAATAAAACATTGTTTAATGATGTTCCCATTCTCTAACCCATCACTTAATTTCCTTCCATCAATAAATAAAAATAAAACCCCATACTTTCCAACAGCTTTTGAAAGCTAAAAAAATGACTTGTTGCATCTATAAGGGAGCCTTGTGCAGGCCACTAAGCTTCTCACGCCGGTCATAAAAAAAAAAAGAAATACCCATGCTGCTGCTCATGGGTTTCGAACCCCAGACCAGCTGGAGACTCCTCACGCCTCCAGCCACTTTGCCACTGCTCCTTTCGTGACATAAACCCATCACACTTTCTTTTAAGCTCTCCCTCGCTAGCTTCCCCTTCGCCTAAACGCCAGGAGCCAAAAATAAATCATCCTTCCCTGCTGCCCACGTTGCTCGAACATGGGACCTGAGGGAGCAGCTGCACTAACGCCCGCAACCACTCGGCCAAGGCGTTCATTTGTGACACAACTCGCCACAAATTTATTTAAAGCCTCTTTATCTTTAACGCCATCTTGCAAAAATAAAACACGCTTATGCCGCGCCCAAGACTCGAACTCCAGACCTGTTATGGCGTTATTTCCAGGCCTTAAGTGACGCAAGGAAGCCACTTTACCAAGGCCTGTTATATGCCAAACACGCCAGAAAACTTCCTTTAAGGCCTCCTCAGCCTAATTTCTTCTTTTTTACCCTTAAAATCCAAAAATTTTCCAAAGCTTCCCTTTTTGTTCTAGAGTTTTAAGAACCCCTAAAACACATCCAGACCACTCTTAGAGCCTACTAACTCATAAATTATGCACGAACGCATAACCCCTAATCTAGGATGTTACACTTTCAATAACCATCTTCCTTAAAATTAAATTAATCATGCAAGAACACAAATTAAATTAAAAAAGAGAAACATAGAAATAGTTTCATTTGAGAATCTTAATGTGGTTGGATCCACGAAATCCTTTAACAACTGTCAAGATATCATCCTTTGCAAGAGAAACGTAAAGGAAAATTATGAATATACTTAATAATGAAGACTTGGACTCAAATCGAATCTAATTCAAAGAACAAGAAAAAAATTGTTTTTAAAAGAAAATAAAACCTAGATTAAAATCCTAAATCTACTAACTAAACCCTAAAAATGGCTTGGCAAAAGCTCTTCACGCTTAACCTATGTTTAACTATATATAGGCAAAGTTAGTTGCTCAATTAGGTCAAATACAAGCCTTAATCACGCTAAATATGGGTTGTACAGACGAAAACACCCTTAATGAATTTTTGCCCTCCATCAGACTTGTGTCACAACACAGGCTAGTGCATGTCGGGACACACAACTTCAAATATGACTTCTTGAATTGGCACCGTTGTGTTATGACCCTAGAAGTTTGTGATGCAACTCGGATGTCGTTCTTGATACATTTGGGCCAAAAAATAGGTGTCCTGCACACTCAATAAAAGCATTAAAACTACCTTAAGGCCATTATTGGCCCAATGGGTCAACTAACTCAAAATATGGCGTAAAAATGCTGATTTCGCAATAATTGAACTCTAAACTAAGAAAATCAAATATGTAATATGTAACAGACCGAATTTGACCCTAATCGGAACGGTGGTTTCGGGACCACGAATCCGAGTACGAGAAATATTTTAATATTATATTTTGTGTTTTTTATATATGAATTAATGTGTGTGAAAGTCTCGTAGAAAAATTTTATCGTTTGTGTGTTTAATTTAGAAAAAGGACTTAATCGCGTAAAAGGTAAAAGTAGCAAACTATAGTGAAAAGTGCCTATTTGATGATGGCTTTTTAAAGTGGGGTATTAAAAGAGTAAATAGTCCAATTTTAGATGTAGTGGGCGGCATATGTCTAATCTACCCTTAAGTTATATGTTATGAAATTTTATGTTATAAGGTTAAATAAGTAATTATTTTTAATAACATAATATCTGTTAAAATAACATAAAAAAATAAGCCATCATCTTCATGCTCTCTCATGGCCGAATGTAGCTAAGAAAAAGGGGTTGAAGAAGCTTGGAATTTTCGGCAACTATTTGGTTCAATTGGGTAAGAATTTTAGCTCGGTTTTTGTTGATTTTTACGTTTTTTAGATCGTTGCTTAGAGTATTAGCTGACCCATGTTGAAATTTTGAATCTAAGAATGTGTGATATTCCGCCATTGATGTATTCATGTAGGTTGTGATGTTTGATGATTTTTGAATTAAAGATATGTTAAAGATTAATATGTTTTGTCTTTGAATTTTTGGTAAATTTGAGTATTTGGGCTAAATTGCAAAAATAAATTTTTAGAGGGGCCTTTTGCGAAATAAATGAAAGAAATGGACTTGTATAGTCCCTATACATATTCGGCCCCTAAGTAGTATTGAGAAATTTTGTGTATTTTGTGTTTTATGCAAATGGGATTAAATTGTAAAAATGTGAAATAGTAGGGGTAAAATGGTAAATTGCCTATTTATGTGCTTAGGGACTAAATTGAGATGAAATGTACTTGAATGAGCTAAATTTTAATGTGTTTAGATCAAGAACAAAGAAAAACGGATTTGGATCGGGAAAGACAAAGGTCATCGAATAGCCGGTTTACGCGGTCCGTCGACAGTCGAGGTAAGTCCTTAAGCAAGTATATGCCAAAGAATTATTTATGAACATAGTATATGATGAAGTTTGGAAATTTAAAGTATAAATATACATGTTGGCCGAATGTGGAGTATGAGTTTGTAGTGAATTTAATTTGGTTAATGTAATGTGAATATGTATGTTTGGATTAATAGGTGAAAGTAAAATGAAGAATATGAGATGGTTGATATTTTAATACTAAGTAATGTGTATCGAAGGTTGAATGTGTTCATATTCGGGCTTCGTGCCTAGCAGGTTTAGTGCCGGTGACATATTCGGGCTTCATGCCTAGCAGGCTTAGTGCCGGTGACATATTCGGGCTTCGTGCCTAGCAGGCTTAGTACCGGTGACATATTCGGGCTTTTATGCCTAGCAGGCTTAATGCCGGTGATACTTTTAAACGAAGAAACCATAAATTGCTCGAGGTGTAACATAGTTAATGTATCGAGTTAAAGACTCAGGTAAGCATAAGTCCCTTTTGAATTCATCAGAAGTAAGGTAAGTTGTGTTTAATATTACTTGAGTTGAAATAATATGATAAGAACGGTGTTATGTGAAATTGAGCTTATAATCGATGTGTATGAATATTATATGACAGAATTTTTAGTGTGATAATGTAGTTGATATGAATGTTGTATTTATATGATTTTTAAACATGTGATTCAAGTAATATATGCACCTTGTACTTTGATGAGATGTAGGTTGGTGGTAATGAAGTACAATTATTTGAGTTAATATACTACTAGTATTCGGTCTTGTATCAATTGCATATTGAAATATTCATATCCAATGTCCTAGAATTATTGATTAAAAATGTTCAAGTGCTCGATTGTTGTATTATCTATTGCTTAAAACTTACTAAGCTAATGAGCTTACTCTGTATATGTTTGTATCTCTGTTTTATAGATCGTTGATTCAGCTACTGGCTCAGGGGATCATTAAGAAAGTCGACCACACTATCACTCTCTTTGGTATATATATGTTTACTTTTCGAATCAAAGGCATGTATAGGCTGAATTATGACTTGAATTAATGATGTTCAGTTTTGTAAATGTATATATATATGGCCTTGCGAATAAGGCTATTACTTTTGGTTAAGCATCATTTGTATGTTTGATATAATGGTTTGTTTTAATATTTGGTATAAGAGGTGTGCATATTATGCTTGGAAGTTTAATGTGGTTATATAGAAATAATCATTTATATGTATTATATATATATATATATATATATATATATGTATAAGTATGCATATTATGTCGTATGAATTTTTCTACTTAAATTATTATGTGGTTGGTTATAATTCAGAGATGATCATGAAAATGTGTATACTTATGTTTTGGATTGATCATTGGAGTTTTAAATTGAGGACCGAATATATGGTCAATGGATAGGTTATATTTATATATTTTGGACTAGTCACATATCATACTTGTTTGGTAGGTTATTCAATAATCTTTGTGTTCATTAATTAATAAGGTAGGATGAATTGATAATTATGGTTTGACATGGCTTTTGTTTTAGGGACATTGCGCATATTATGATAGCATGATGTGTATGTTTGGTTATGCTATAATGTTCGAATGTCACATATGTGAATGAAAAGCTAATAGAGTATCACGGACCTATTTGTTTTAATATGCATATTTGTAGAAGGTATAAAATGATATGTTGATATTCGACTAACGAAATAGATATATATATATATATGTTTAATATATGAAATTTGGTGTTGTTATGTGGAAGCTTGATTCGAAACCTGTATAGATTATGAGTTATGATGTATTGCATTATGAAACATGGTTGTTTGTAATGTAAGTCTTGATCATCATTTGATGATATGGAAAATTTAAATATGCGTACTGGGTTTATTCCATATATGACTGTGCTAAACTGTGTCTAGTTCGGTAACGCCTCATAACCCTAATTCGGCGACGGGTATGGGTTAAGGGGTGTTACATTTTATTGATATCAGAGCTACGGTTTAGTCAATTCTAGGACTACCGTAGTGCGTAAGAGTCTAGCTATACATGCCTTTGAATTGTATATATGATAGTGTGGTGACTTCTGACAATTTCAATTGTATTTTATATAGTAAATGGATCCCGATCCTGATAGAGCCGTAGCTGATGATGTGGAGAGCGTTGCGCCTGGTCTCGCACGTAGATCAGCGCCATTAGACTCTCGACCAGTTTCGGGTAGCCATGAGGGGGAGGCTAAACAAGCCTTTTATCAGATGATGAACGAATGGTTTACCCAGTTTATTCAGACTAATCCGGCTATACAACATCCTCCACCCCCGAATAATCTAACTCTGGTACCTTCAGCACCCCCGATGATAGATCCGATGAGATCTAGCAGGCCTCCCGTTGATAAAATCAGGAAATATGAGGCCAAGGAATTCAAGGCCAATGATGATGATGACGCAGAGCGAGTCGAGATGTGGCTTGATAACACTATTCGGGTACTCGATGAGCTATCTTGTACTCCAGAAGAATGCCTAAAGTGTGCTATATCTCTACTTCGGGACACTGCCTATCACTGGTGGAACACACTGGTATCAGTGGTTCCGAAAGAAAAATTAACTTGGGACTTCTTCCAAATTGAGTTCCGTAAGAAATATATCAGTCAGAGATTCATCGATCAGAAACGAAAAGAATTTCTGGAATTAAAATAGGGTCGCATGACTGTGACGGAATATGAGTGGAAGTTTGTCAGATTGAGCCGTTACGCTCGAGAGTGTATATCTTCTGAAGCCATTATGTGTAAAAGATTAGAAGACGGCCCGAATGAAGACATAAAGTTACTTGTTGGCATTCTTGAAATCAAAGAGTTCGTGACATTAGTCGAGCGAGCTTGTAAAGCCGAAGAGCTTGGAAAGGAGAAAAGAAAAGCTGAAGTAGAAGCTAGAGACACTCGAAAAAGATCATCGAGTAAAATTTTCCATTCCGTGCATAAGAAGTTCAGAGATGACCTCAGTCGACGTAAAGCCACTTCAGACTTGCCTAGACGTGATCGACCTCCAATGAGTTCCCGAGCCACTTTGATAGCTAGTGTTGGTAATGTTCCACAGAATCGGGCCGAGTGTAAACATTGTGGGGAATGGCATCCTGAGAGTTGTAGAGTTCGCAATCGGTCCTGCTTTAAGTGTGGATCGTCGAACCATTTTATTCGAGAGTGCCCGATGTTAGCTGAGCAAAATGCGACCCAGAACACTAGACCGAGCAGTGCGCCAGCACGGGGTAGACCACTCAGACATTCAGGCAATGTAGGTGGCAGTCAGAGAGGGACGAAGGACACCGTAATACGATCAGAGGCTAGAGCTCCAGCTAGAGCTTATGCTACACGAGCCAGAGAGGATGCTTCTTCCCCCGATGTCATTACCGGTACTTTCACCCTTTATGATACTACTGTGACTGCATTGATTGACCCTGGTTCGACTCATTCATATGTGTGTGAAACTCTAGTATTCAGTAAGACTCTGCCAGTTGAGTCTACTGAGTTTGTGATTCGTGTGTCCAACCCTTTGGGTAGATGTGTACTTGTTAATAAAGTGTGTAGAGGTTGCCCGTTGATGATTCGATATTTTTGCTTCCCAGCCAATTTAATGTTGTTGCCTTTTGATGAGTTCGATATAATTTTGGGAATGGACTGGTTAACTTCGCATGATGCAGTGGTGAATTGCAAAAGAAAGCTTATTGATTTGAGATGTCAGAACGGTGAGATTATCAGAGTTGAATCTAGTGATTTAAGTGGGTTACCTACAGTAATATCCTGGATGTTAGCCCGGAAGTATGTGAGAAAAGGGTGTGAAGCTTATTTGGCCTATGTACTGGATAATAAAGTGTCTGAAAAATAGATTGAATCTGTACCGGTTGTGTGTGAATACCCAGATGTGTTTCCTGAAGAATTACTGGGTTTACCACCAGTACGAGGGATTGAGTTTGGCATTGAATTAGTACCGGGGACGACTCTGATCTCGATAGCTCCGTATCGGATGGCACCTACTGAGTTAAAAGAGTTGAAAGCACAGTTGCAAGAGTTAACTGATAGGGGCTTTGCACGACCGAGTTTCTCTCCTTGGGGTGCACCAGTTCTTTTTGTGAAAAAGAAAGATGGAACGATGCGAATGTGTATTGATTATCGGCAACTGAATAAAGTAACTATAAAGAATAAGTACCCACTACCTCGGATTGATGATTTGTTTGATCAGTTGAAAGGGGCTTTAGTATTTTCGAAGATAGATTTGAGATCGGGTTATTATCAGTTGCGAGTCAGAGATACAGATGTGCCAAAGACTGCATTCCGGACGAGGTACGGACATTTTGAGTTTCTGGTTATGCCTTTTGGACTCACTAATGCACCTACTATTTTTATGGATCTAATGAATCGGGTCTTCAGACACTTTTTGGATTGGTTTGTAGTAGTGTTTATTGATGATATACTGATCTACTCCAAAGATAAAACCGAGCATGCCGAGCATTTGAGATTAGTGCTACAAACTTTGCGAGATCAATAGCTGTATGCAAAGTTTAGTAAATGTGAGTTCTGGATGAATGAAGTCAGCTTCTTGGGTCATGTTGTTTCAGCATCAGGTATTCGGGTGGATCCAAACAAAATAGCGGCTATACTCGATTGGAAACCACCAAAGAATGTTTCCGAGATTCGAAGCTTCCTAGGCCTTGCGGGATACTACAGATGGTTTGTAAAAGGTTTTTCTGTGATAGCTACACCTTTGACAAAGCTACTACAGAAAGATGTCAAGTTTGAGTGGTCGGAAAAGTGTCAGAAAAGGTTTCGAGCAGCTGAAAGCCCTTTTGACCGAAGCTCCAGTGTTAGCTCAGCCTGAATCGGGTAAAGAATTTGTCATTTTTAGTGATGCTTCTTTGAATGGGTTGGGTTGCGTTTTGATGCATGAAGGAAAAGTTATAGCCTACGCTTCGAGACAATTGAAGTCGCACGAAAGAAATTATCCGACTCACGATCTGGAATTAGCAGCCATTGTTTTTGCATTGAAAATTTGGCGTCATTACTTATTCGGTGAGAAATGTCATGTTTATTCGGATCATAAAAGTCTAAAGTATTTGATGACTCAGAAAGATCTGAACTTGAGACAACGCAGATGGTTAGAACTGTTGAAAGACTATGAGTTGGTGATTGGCTACCATCCGGGGAAAGCTAACATTGTTGCAGATGCGTTAAGTCGAAAATCATTGTTTGCTCTTCGTGCGATGAATGCACAGATGGTTATGTCTGGTGATGGTTCGACCATAGCCGAGTTACAAGCAAGACCGATGTTTATTCAGCAAATTTGTGATGCACAGAAAGTTGACAAGGATTTGATTGCTAGGCGAATTCAGTGTGAAAAAGATGTGGAATCAGAGTTTCAAATTGATGCAAATGACTGTTTGAACTTTAAAAGCCGAATGTGTGTTCCGAAGAACTCGGATTTGATTTAGATGATTCTGAGTGAGGCTCATAGTGGTCGATTATCGATACATCCGGGTAGCACGAAAATGTATAATGATTTGAAACAGTTCTATTAGTGGCCTGGCATGAAACGGGATATATCTGAATTTGTTTCAAAGTGCTTAATCTGTCAGCAAGTAAAAGCCGAGCATCAAGTGCCTTCTGGGTTGCTTCAACCGATCATGATACCTGAATGGAAATGGGATAGAATCACTATGGATTTTGTATCTGGTTTGCCTATGACACCGAGCAAGAAAGATGCAGTCTGGGTTATAGTAGATAGACTGACCAAATCGGCTCATTTTGTACCGGTTCGTACGGACTATTCACTCGATAAACTTGCTGAGTTGTATATATCTCAAATTGTGAGATTACATGGTGTGCCGAGTTCTATTATCTCAGACAGATACCCGAGATTCACATCGCGATTGAGGAAGAAGTTGCAGGATGCTTTAGGTACTAAACTTTATTTTAGCACCGCCTTTCACCCGCAGACAGATGGTCAGTCTGAGCGAACCATTCAAACACTCGAGGACATGTTGAGATGTTGCGTTCTCGAGTTTGAAGGTACGTGGGAAAAGTACTTACCTTTGATTGAATTTGCTTATAATAACAGTTTTCAATCAAGTATCAAAATGGCACCCTATGAAGCTCTATATGGCCGCAAGTGTCGTACGCCATTGTACTGGACCGAGCTCAGTGAGAATAAGATACAAGGGGTTGATTTGATTAAAGAGACTAAACAGAAAGTGGGTATAATCAAATATAGTTTGAAAGCTGCATCAGATCGTCAAAAATCTTACGCTGATTTGAAACGTAAAGATATAGAATTTCAAGTCAGAGATCGGGTATTCTTGAAAGTATCTCCGTGGAAAAAAGTACTTCGTTTTGGTCGGAAAGGGCAAACTGAGTCCGAGATTTATCAGACTGTATGAAATCATCGAATGTATTGGGCCTGTTGCTTATATATTGAAGTTACCCTCTGAATTAGAAAAGATACACGCTATATTTCACGTTTCGATGCTTCGTAGATACAGATCAGATCCGTCACATGTGATTGCTCCATCTGAGATTGAAATCCGACCCGATATGACGTATGAGGAAGAACCGATCCGTATTTTAGCTCGGGAAATGAAAGAGTTAAGAAACAAAAGAATTCCATTAGTGAAGGTACTATGGAATCGGCACGGAGTTGAAGAGGCTACGTGGGAGCCTGAGGATTCAATGAGGCAACAATATCTGACGTTGTTTAACGGTAAGATTTTCGGGGACGAAAATCCTTAAGGGAGGAAGAGTTGTAACAGACCGAATTTGACCCTAATCGGAACGGTGGTTTCGGGACCACGAATCCGAGTACGAGAAATATTTTAATATTATATTTTGTGTTTTTTATATGAATTAATGTGTGTGAAAGTCTCGTAGAAAAATTTTATCGTTTGTGTGTTTAATTTAGAAAAAGGACTTAATCGCGTAAAAGGTAAAAGTAGCAAACTATAGTGAAAAGTGCCTATTAATGATGGCTTTTTAAAGTGGGGTATTAAAAGAGTAAATAGTCCAATTTTAGATGTAGTGGGCGGCATATGTCTAATCTACCCTTAAGTTATATGTTATGAAATTTTATGTTATAAGGTTAAATAAGTAATTATTTTTAATAACATAATATCTGTTAAAATAACATAAAAAATAAGCCATCATCTTCATGCTCTCTCATGGCCGAATGTAGCTAAGAAAAAGGGGTTGAAGAAGCTTGGAATTTTCGGCAACTATTTGGTTCAATTGGGTAAGAATTTTAGCTCGGTTTTTGTTGATTTTTACGTTTTTTAGATCGTTGCTTAGAGTATTAGCTGACCCATGTTGAAATTTTGAATCTAAGAATGTGTGATATTCCGCCATTGATGTATTCATGTAGGTTGTGATGTTTGATGATTTTTGAATTAAAGATATGTTAAAGATTAATATGTTTTGTCTTTGAATTTTTGGTAAATTTGAGTATTTGGGCTAAATTGCAAAAATAAATTTTTAGAGGGGCCTTTTGCGAAATAAATGAAAGAAATGGACTTGTATAGTCCCTATACATATTCGGCCCCTAAGTAGTATTGAGAAATTTTGTGTATTTTGTGTTTTATGCAAATGGGATTAAATTGTAAAAATGTGAATAGTAGGGGTAAAATGGTAAATTGCCTATTTATGTGCTTAGGGACTAAATTGAGATGAAATGTACTTGAATGAGCTAAATTTTAATGTGTTTAGATCAAGAACAAAGAAAAACGGATTTGGATCGGGAAAGACAAAGGTCATCGAATAGCCGGTTTACGCGGTCCGTCGACAGTCGAGGTAAGTCCTTAAGCAAGTATATGCCAAAGAATTATTTATGAACATAGTATATGATGAAGTTTGGAAATTTAAAGTATAAATATACATGTTGGCCGAATGTGGAGTATGAGTTTGTAGTGAATTTAATTTGGTTAATGTAATGTGAATATGTATGTTTGGATTAATAGGTGAAAGTAAAATGAAGAATATGAGATGGTTGATATTTTAATACTAAGTAATGTGTATCGAAGGTTGAATGTGTTCATATTCGAGCTTCGTGCCTACCAGGCTTAGTGCCGGTGACATATTCGGGCTTCATACCTAGCAGGCTTAGTCCGGTGACATATTCGGGCTTCGTGCCTAGCAGGCTTAGTGCCGGTGACATATTCGGGCTTTTATGCCTAGCAGGCTTAATGCCGGTGATACTTTTAAACGAAGAAACCATAAATTGCTCGAGGTGTAACATAGTTAATGTATCGAGTTAAAGACTCAGGTAAGCATAAGTCCCTTTTGATTCATCAGAAGTAAGGTAAGTTGTGTTTAATATTACTTGAGTTGAAATGATATGATAAGAACGGTGTTATGTGAAATTGAGCTTATAATCGATGTGTATGAATATTATATGACAGAATTCTTAGTGTGATAATGTAGTTGATATGAATGTTGTATTTATATGATTTTTAAACATGTGATTCAAGTAATATATGCACCTTGTACTTTGATGAGATGTAGGTTGATGGTAATGAAGTACAATTATTTGAGTTAATATACTACTAGTATTCGGTCTTGTATCAATTGCATATTGAAATATTCATATCCAATGTCCTAGAATTATCGATTAAAAATGTTCAAGTGCTCGATTGTTGTATTATCTATTGCTTAAAACTTACTAAGCTAATGAGCTTACTCTGTATATGTTTGTATCTCTGTTTTATAGATCGTTGATTCAGCTACTGGCTTAGGGGATCATCAAGAAAGTCGACCACACTATCACTCTCTTTGGTAAATATATGTTTACTTTTCGAATCAAAGGCATGTATAGGCTGAATTATGACTTGAATGAATGATGTTCAGTTTTGTAAATGTATATATATATGGCCTTGCGAATAAGGCTATTACTTTTGGTTAAGCATCATTTGTATGTTTGATATAATGGTTTGTTTTAATCTTTGGTATAAGAGGTGTGCATATTATGCTTGGAAGTTTAATGTGGTTATATAGAAATAATCATTTATATGTATTATATATATATATATATATATATATATATATGTATAAGTATGCATATTATGTCGTATGAATTTTTCTACTTAAATTATTATGTGGTTGGTTATAATTCAGAGATGATCATGAAAATGTGTATACTTATGTTTTGGATTGATCATTGGAGTTTTAAATTGAGGACCGAATATATGGTCAATGGATTGGTTATATTTATATATTTTGGACTAGTCATATATCATACGTGTTTGGTAGGTTATTCAATAATCTTTGTGTTCATTAATTAATAAGGTAGGATGAATTGATAATTATGGTTTGACATGGCTTTTGTTTTAGGGACATTGCGCATATTATGATAGCATGATGTGTATGTTTGGTTATGCTATAATGTTCGAATGTCACATATGTGAATGAAAAGCTAATAGAGTATCACGGAACTATTTGTTTTAATATGCATATTTGTAGAAGGTATAAAATGATATGTTGATATTCGACTAATGAAATAGATGTATTTATGTAACACTCCAAACCCGGTCCAAACATTACGACCGAATTTGGTATGCCACAGAGAAAAACTTTTTGAAAATCCCTTTAAGCCGATTAAAATTTTTGATAAAAGATATTGCCTTGTTTTTAAAACGGTTGAGGTGTATGAAGAAATCATCACTTAGTGTTGTTTAAAAATATATTAAATCAGGTTGTTACAGATTCAAGTGTACCCGATGGCACAATAAAACATTTTACGTATTAATTTTAGAAAACATGTATACCCATTTTAATATCATGAAGTAGTTTAAGAAAATTATCAAAACATGTAAAATATTCCGAGTGCAATATTAGGAGGCCTTATTACAACTTAAATAAAATAAACCCATAATAAAATAAGAAAGTTCAAAATCCACCTAGTCCATATTTTCATTTCATGGCCACCTCGAGTCCATCCGGCTCCTTATCCGCAGCTACGAATCACCTGAAAATGTTAAAGGAAAAAGGTGAGTCATCAAGACCCAATGTGTAACCCTTTTTCCCGGTTTAATGTAACATCATACACAATCATAATTAATTTAATATGCACAAATGTAAAATGCACCCAACCTAGCCATCCGAACACCTTTCTATACCCCGTGTGGTACCAAACCACTGGTGGTGCCAAACCACTGGTGACATATAGTCACGAAATCCGTCATATTATGGTGCAAAACCACTGGTGACCTGAAGTCACAAATCAAATGATGGGGCCAACCCATCGTGTGATACCAAATCACTGGCGTCAATCCCGTATCTCAAAGTGGGGCCAACCCACGGTGGTGCTAAGCCACAGGGACGAGACGCTATGAGGTGCCAAACCTCTGGAGGTGCCAAACCTCTAGTGACCGTAGTCACAATGTGGTACCAAACCACTGGTGTCCGTCGACACGAATATCACTGCCCCCTCCTCTCATCAACCCACATCAATCAATTATATAACAGAGTTTATGCCAACATATATATATATTTAAATCACATATATCAAATATGCCATGCTTCCCAAAAGCATCAATAGAAAACTCATACTGTCAGGAACTTACCTGAATCATCGCTTATACCGTTATGGTATTAAATCCAAAGCTACATGAACCAGATTTAGCATACACAAATATTTAGCACAGTTTATTAATCATAAAGTGTGTATACATACACACCTGAAATTAACGAAAGCCTTAAATCCCGAAGAACCAAATCGGCTACCCACAATATCCTTGCCCTATATTCGGCCAAACACAAGATTAGTGCCATGGCCTATTCGGCCAAACCAAAAATTAATTGCAAAGGGTTCCTTGTGAACCCGAAACCTTACCCAAATGCCTTTGAATACTAGCCACCACACTCCAAGCGCTTTTGCTTCCCTAAATCGGCAATCACATGTTAATAGCCTTCGGCTTAAACAAATACTAAAGAGATTAAACTACTAACACATTCTTACCACCACTTACCAACCAATCAATCAAAGGTGACGGCTTCACTAGATTGCTTCCAACACTTCGAAGGCCCTACAACAAAACCGATTCCAAATCAGTCGATTCACACTTGCAATCCAATATCGAAATCGGCTCTTACCCCTTTAGAAGTCGACAAGAACAAGAGAACCAAAGAAAAGGCATTCGGCCTTGGACACTCACCTTAGAGTCGATTGGAGGAAAAAGTAGAAGAGGCACCCTTGCTAAAATATTCGGCCAAGGCTACACAAAATAGGAGAAGAGAGTTTCGGCACACCCAAAGGAGTATATTCGGCTAATAAAGAAAATATTGAGAAGAAAGGGAAATAGGGGCTTCGGTTTTGAGAAGAAAAGAAAAGAAATAGATGGAAGATGATGGTGTAGGAGATTCGGCCAAAGTCTAGAAAAAGAAAGAATGGTTTTTGGTTTTGATAAAGGTTGAAAAGAGAGTGAAAAAGAATTGATCAAAAGAAGAAAAAGAGGAATGGGAGAAATGAGATTCGGTCAACACTAATTTTTACCAAAGAAGAAAATGCACAAAATACAAAATGTAGTTTGGTTCAAAAGGACAAATGAAAGAAAGAAAGTGGTATTTATTTCAAACAAAATGAAGCTAACATCAAAAGAAATTTTGCACCAAAAGTACCCTAGACATTCGGCCAAAGGTGAGAGTTTTGGAGAGGGAAAACAAAATGTAAAAAGATGTTCAAAAGAAGGAATTGGCCAACTATTTACCCCCCAAACCACCTAACAACAATCGGCCATCCCCTTTCCCACACATGCCGTCCACATTCAACCACTAAAGGCCTAGGAAAACTTTCCAAAACATCCACCACCCTTCATGCCTTTGTCCCCTCATCATACCATAAACTCAAGATTCTTATCCCCAATATCAAGCTTTCCTTAAACATATATTCAACTTACCAAAATAAATAGTCCAACCTATCATAAATAAGTTTGACCGTCCATCAATGCTAGATCACAAAAATAAACCTTCAAAATGCTAAACATGCTACTCGAACCTCTAACCTCAAGCCACCTTTCAAGCTCCTTAACCAACTTGCCACTTACTCCTCTTATGCTTTAATTAACACTTAAATTAACTTAAGTGCTAAGCTCACTTAATCCACTTCATTAAATAAACCATACTAAAAATTATTCTACTAAACCGAGCCTACTCAAGACCCCTAATTAAGTCTTATAACACCACGAATAATATCGCAGCAATTCAATCACAAAAAAAATAATTCAATCACAAATAACCCCTATTTTAGGATGTTACAGTTCTACCCCCTTAAAAATAATTTCGACCTCGAAATTACCTGATCAAAAGAGATGGGGGTATTGCTGACGCATCACATCCTCGGGTTCCCACGTCGCTTCCTCCGTACCATGGTTTTGCCATAGCACTTTCACCAAGGGTACTGACTTCCTACGTAAAACCTTGACATCACGATCTAAGATCTGAACTGGCTCCTCCTCGAAAGATAGGTCTGAGTTAACCTCAATCTCTGCCACTGGCAAGACGTGTGATGGATCGGACCGATACCGTCTAAGCATCAACACATGGAAGACATCATGAATCTGACTCAACTCTGCCGGCAGCTCGAGCTGATAAGCTACCGGTCCCACTCGCTTTAACACTGTATATGGCCCGATGAACCTTGGGCTTAGCTTCCATTTTCTTCCAAATCGCAACACCTTCTTCCAAGGCGACACCTTCAGAAAGACTTTATCTCCTACCTCGTATTCCATTTCCTTGCGCTTGAGATCGGCATAAGACTTTTTCCTATCTGATGCCTCCTTGAGACGAGTCCGGATTAACTTAACTTTATCTTCAGTTTCCACTACCAATTCTGGACCCAAGACATGTCGCTCCTTTAGTTCCGTCCAACACGTAGGAGTACGGCACTTCCGTCCATACAGTGCCTCGAATGGTGCCATCTGAATGCTCGCTTGATAACTATTGTTATAAGCGAACTCTGCCAATGGTAGATACTCTTCCCAACTACCACTGAAATCCAGAATGCATCCTCTGAGCATATCCTCTAAAATCTGTATCACTCTTTCCGATTGTCCGTCAGTTTGCGGGTGAAAAGCTGTGCTGAAGTCCAATCTCGTTCCCAAGGCTTGATGTAAGGCTCTCCAAAACCTTGATGTAAACCTCGGATCCCTATTCGATATAATTGATACTGGCACACCATGCAATCTTACTATCTCGGCTATATATAACTTTGCTAGCTTCTGAAGCGAATAATCCACCCTTACAGGTATGAAATGCGCTGTCTTAGTTAGTCGATCCACAATTACGCAAACCGAGTTCTTCTTACTAGGCGTGAGGGGTAATCCACTGACAAAATCCATCGTGATCCTCTCCCATTTCCACTGAGGAATCTTCACCGGTTGGAGTAACCCTGATGGCAATTGATGTTCAGCTTTCACTTGCTGACACGTCAGACACTTACCCACGAATTCAGTTACCTCACGCTTCAACCCAGGCCACCAAAACTGTTTCCGCAAATCTCCATACATCTTGCTACCTCCCGGATGCATAGCGTATGGGCTGCTATGTGCATCTTGGAGAATCTTCCGCCTCAATTCCACATCTTTCGGCATACAAGCTCGCCCTTGAAAACATAGCACTCCCTCACCAGACAAACTGTACCCTTCCAAACCACCGTCTTGAACTTGCAACCTCCTCGCATTCAAACTGTCATCCACAATTTGCTTTTCCTTAATCTCCTCAATCCAAGTTGGCTTAACTTGCAGTTCTGCCAAAAGACTTCCATCGTCGTATAGACTGAGGTGAGCAAACATCGCTCTTAAGTCTGTCACGACTTTTCGGCTCAAGGCGTCAGCCACTACGTTAGCCTTACCCAGATGGTACTCAATCGAATAATCGTAGTCCTTTAACAATTCAATCCACCGACGCTGCCTCAAATTCAAATCTTTCTGAGTCAAGAGATACCTCAGACTTTTATGATCTGTATAGACTATCGACTTCTCCCCGTACAGGTAATGCCGCCATATTTTCAAAGCGAAGACTACTGCCGCTAACTCCAAGTCGTGAGTTGGATAGTTAACCTCATGCGGTCTTAGCTGACGGGACGCATAGGCCACTACCTTCCCTTCCTGCATCAATACACATCCCAAACCAGTATGGGACGCATCACAATAAACTGTAAACAACTTTCCTGCCTCAGGCTGTACTAGAACCGGAGCTTCCGTCAGAATCTTCCTTAGCTTGTCAAAACTTTCTTGTTGCTTCTCTGACCATACAAATGGAACTCCCTTCCTTAACAACTTAGTCAACGGCGCTGTAATTAAAGAGAATCCTTCCACAAATCTTCGATAGTAACCTGCCAGCCCCAGAAAACTTCGAATTTCTGCCACTGACCTAGGCGGTTTCCAGTCCAACACCGCTTCCACCTTGCGAGGATCTACTCTAATCCCTTCCGCTGACACTACGTGACCTAAGAAAGCCACCTCTCTAAGCCAAAATTCGCACTTACTGAATTTGGCATATAACTGCTTCTCCCTTAATACTTGTAGAACTATACGCAAATGCATGTCATGCTCCTTCTCCATCTTTGAGTAAACCAATATGTCGTCTATAAACACCACGACAAACTGATCCAGGTACTGCTGAAACACTCTATTCATTAAGTCCATGAATGCTGCCGGTGCATTAGTCAACCCAAAAGGCATCACCAAAAACTCGTAATGCCCATACCTTGTTCGGAATGCCGTCTTGTGCACATCCACCTCCTTCACCTTGAGTTGATGATATCCCGACCTAAGATCTATCTTCGAGAATACCGATGCACCCTTCAGTTGGTCAAACAAGTCATCAATCCGAGGCAACGGATACCTGTTCTTGATCGTTAACTTGTTCAATTGGCGGTAGTCGATACACATCCGCATTGAACCGTCCTTCTTCTTGACAAACAACACAGGTGCTCCCCACGGAGATATACTTGGTCGAATAAACCCTCGATCCAACAGCTCCTGAATTTGAGCCTTCAGCTCCACCAATTCCTTTGGTGCCATTCGATAAGGTGCTATAGACACAGGTGCCATCCCGGGTAACAAGTCTATACCAAATTCAACTTCCCGATCTGGAGGCAGACCCGGAAGTTCTTCTGGAAACACATCAGCGAACTCCCCCACAGTTCGAACCTTCTCAATTGCTGACTCCTTAGCCTCCAAGGCACAAATTCGAACTAAAAACGCTTCGCAACCTTTCTTGACCATCTTCTCAGCCTTCAAAGCAGACACTACATTGGATAGGTAATCTCTTCTATTACCTATCATGACCACTTCATCACCTTCAACCATCTTAAGAACCATGCGCTTAGCAGCACAATCCAACCTTGCCTGATACTTAACCAACCAGTCCATTCCAAGGATCAAATCGAACTCCCCAAACGTCAGTTCCATCAGATCAGCCACAAACACGACCCCTTGGAGTTCTAGGGGTACATCTCTATATAGCTTGTTAACAACTACAGAGTGTCCTAGAGGGCTAATTACAGTCATCTCCCTAGAAGCAGTCTCGAAGTCTAAGTTCATAGTCTCTACCACACTACTATCAACGTATGAATGCGTCGAACCCACATCAATTAATGCAACATATGGAAGACCAAAAATTAGGAACGTACCGGTAATGATGTCCGGTGCGTCACCTTCCTCTCGACGCCTTACCGCATAGACTAAACCAGGCTGCCTTGCTTCTGTGCTGCCTGTACCTCTACCCGAAATTCCGCGACCTCGATTAGATCCATTTCCTCCTCTACCATTACCACGACCCCTCTATGGTGGTCCTACTTTCCTAGCCTGAGCACGGTTCTGACCCTCTGATTGATTCTTGGTTGACTTCCGAGGACAATCCCTTACACGGTGATCCAAAGACCCACATTCAAAGCAACCCTTCTCACCGGTCCAACAACCTCCCCAATGTGATTTTCCACAGCGATTACACTGAGTCGGTCTCTGATTAGCAGCCATTGGCCTTCCCGCCCGATTCAGCCCAATCTGCCTAACCCTTTTCTGAACATTACCACCTGACCCAGACGACCCAAAGCCTCTTTTCTGCTTGTTCTTATCATAGCTCTGTCTCACGGACTCCTTGACCCCTTCGGCTACCTTAGCCTTTTCCACCAAGACAGCAAACTCACGCTCCTGCTGCGTAGCAATCAGCAACCTTAACTCATCCCTAAGTCCGTCTTCAAAGCGGACACAACGATCATGCTCCGTTGACACAATACCCTGATCATAGCGGCTCAGCCTCAAGAATTCCGCTTCATACTCCGACACAGACTTATTTCCTTGTACCAACCCCAGAAAAGTTTTCCTCTGTGCATCAATGTAGCTAGCGCCCACATACTTCTTCTGATAAGCAGTTTTGAAATACTCCCAAGTAAGATCGTCTGCTGTAGCACCATCTCGAACCGTGAGCCACCATCGATATGACTCATCCTTGAGAAGCGACACTGCTCCTTTCAGTTTCTCCTCATTCGTCAGATCTATTTCATCCATGATTCTTTCAGTCGATTCTAGCCAATACTCAGCCGTATTGGGCGCTACACCGGACACACCTCGGAAAAATTCAGCTCCGTTAGCTCGAAGTCTCTCAGGTACCGACTTCCGAGCTCCTCCACCTCCACCCATTCTAGCTACCCTTTCCAGCACCCGCAGCATCGCTTGTGACACTGCGTCATCACCCGTCTGATCCTGCTCCTCAGCTCCAAAAGTTGGGGGTGGTGGTGGCGGTGGTACCTCATTCTCAGATCCCTGACCCGACCTGACAGGTTCTGACACGGTCATCCTACCCCTTCCGCGTCCACGACGGCCACGTCCTCTAAAGCTCATTCTAACTATCGCGCTTTAATCTGATTAGGAAATTTTATGAATTAGTACATGTTTCACTTGGTTATCCGCGAAGAAATTTTATGAAAAGAATTTAATAGAGATTCTTTCGATCAATCAAAGTTTTAAGTTTTCTATCCTAGTTTACACAGAAAAGTACATCCATTCCCTATACCTTTCATACCTATGCACTCTTCGGGCATTTCTGTCCGTTTCTATCCCAGGGGTATTTTCGTCATTTTCCTACAGGGTATTTTCGTAATAAACCGAAGAAATTTTGAAAACTTTAATAAATCAAAACATTTTGTAATTTCTAAAACTGAGGAGTATTTTCGAGAAATTCTAAATTTAAAGGTATAGCGAAATTTCAAAAACTAGGGGTATTTTGGTAATTTTGTCAATCGGGGTAATTTTGTAAATTTCCAAAGTTAGGGTGTTATTTTGAAATACAAAATTTTCGCGTACTTATGCAAAATAAAAGTTTTAATCAAAATCGAGGTAATACGGTAATTTTAGAAACCAAGGGCATTTTCGAAATTTTGCCACTAGGGCATTTTGGAAATTTTGATAAGCTGAAAATATTTTGAAACTTTTCCAGAAATAAATTTTTACTACTATTTAAAGGAGTGTCGTAATGATTCTTAAAACTTAGAGCTTTCATAAAACAGGGTTAATCCCTTGCGGGTTTTATTTAACGTGTTTAGCCTATGACCGAGTCCTCTTGGTTAGGGTGAACCGAAGCTACACACCAGGTAGGAATCCCGCGAAGAGGAGGTGAGTCACGAGGACTACTTAAATACCAAGCTCTTCCAGATCCAATCCTAGACATGCACACCAAGGTTACCACACCCTAACTCGACGACTTGGTCACAGATTGGTTTTAATTAGGCCATTAAAATCTTATGAGTTTTGTTGGGGTGAACTAGTCCTAAAGTTCAACACCTATCACACTAACTACGTTCCCTACCTACCCTTCTACATTAATAATCCATACAAAAAGTTAGAGGTACTTACCTGGGCGGATTGGTGCCGGAGACTCGGTGCCATGCTTATTCAAAACCAAAATATTTCAAATAGGCCTACCAAAAACATTTTTTTGGGCCTTGGGCCCCCACAGCCGAGCTTTGAACTGGGCTCTGATACCAATTTGTAACACCCCAAACCCGGTCCAAACATTACGACCGAATTTGGTATGCCACAGAGAAAAACATTTTGAAAATCCCTTTAAGCCGATTAAAATTTTTGATAAAAGATATTGCCTTGTTTTTAAAACGGTTGAGGTGTATGAAGAAATCATCACTTAGTGTTGTTTAAAAATATATTAAATCAGGTTGTTACAGATTCAAGTGTACCGATGGCACAATAAAACATTTTACGTATTAATTTTAGAAAACATGTATACCCATTTTAATATCATGAAGTAGTTTAAGCAAATTATCAAAACATGTAAAATATTCCAAGTGCAATATTAGGAGGCCGTATTACAACTTAAATAAAATAAACCCATAATAAAATAAAAAAGTTCAAAATCCACCTAGTCCATATTTTCATTTCATGGCCACCTCGAGTCCATCCGGCTCCTTATCCGCAGCTACGAATCACCTGAAAATGTTAAAGGAAAAAGGTGAGTCATCAAGACCCAATGTGTAACCCTTTTTCCCGGTTTAAAATGTAACATCATACACAATCATAATTAATTTAATATGCACAAATGTAAAATGCACCCAACCTAGCCATCCGAACACCTTTCTCTACCCCGTGTGGTACCAAACCACTGGTGGTGCCAAACCACTGGTGACATATAGTCACGAAATCCGTCATATTGTGGTGCCAAACCACTGGTGACCTGAAGTCACAAATCAAATGATGGGGCCAACCCATCGTGTGATACCAAATCACTGGCGTCAATCCCGTATCTCAAAGTGGGGCCAACCCACGGTGGTGCTAAGCCACAGGGACGAGACGCTATGAGGTGCCAAACCTCTGGAGGTGCCAAACCTCTAGTGACCGTAGTCACAATGTGGTACCAAACCACTGGTGTCCGTCGACACGAATATCACTGCCCCCTCCTCTTATCAACCCACATCAATCAATTATATAACAGAGTTTATGCCAACATATATATATATTTAAATCACATATATCAAATATGCCATGCTTCCCAAAAGCATCAATAGAAAACTCATACTGTCAGGAACTTACCTGAATCATTGCTTATACCGTTATGGTATTAAATCCAAAGCTACATGAACCAGATTTAGTATACACAAATATTTAGCACAGTTTATTAATCATAAAGTGTGTATACATACACACCTGAAATTAACGAAAGCCTTAAATCCTGAAGAACCAAATCGGCTACCCACAATATCCTTGCCCTATATTCGGCCAAACACAAGATTAGTGCCATGGCCTATTCGGCCAAACCAAAAATTAATTGCAAAGGGTTCCTTGTGAACCCGAAACCTTACCCAAATGCCTTTGAATACTAGCCACCACACTCCAAGCGCTTTTGCGTCCCTAAATCGGCAATCACATGTTGATAGCCTTCGGCTTAAAAAAATACTAAAGAGATTAAACTACTAACACATTCTTACCACCACTTACCAACCAATCAATCAAAGGTGACGGCTTCACTAGATTGCTTCCAACACTTCGAAGGCCCTACAACAAAACTGATTCCAAATCAGTCGATTCACACTTGCAATCCAATACCGAAATCGGCTCTTACCCCTTTAGAAGTCGACAAGAACAAGAGAACCAAAGAAAAGGCATTCGGCCTTGGACACTCACCTTAGAGTCGATTGGAGGAAAAAGTAGAAGAGGCACCCTTGCTAAAATATTCGGCCAAGGCTACACAAAATAGGAGAAGAGAGTTTCGGCACACCCAAAGGAGTATATTCGGCTAATAAAGAAAATATTGAGAAGAAAGGGAAATAGGGGCTTCGGTTTTGAGAAGAAAAGAAAAGAAATAGATGGAAGATGATGGTGTAGGAGATTCGGCCAAAGTCTAGAAAAAGAAAGAATGGTTTTTGGTTTTGATAAAGGTTGAAAAGAGAGTGAAAAATAATTGATCAAAAGAAGAAAAAGAGGAATGGGAGAAATGAGATTCGGTCAACACTAATTTTTACCAAAGAAGAAAATGCACAAAATACAAAATGTAGTTTGGTTCAAAAGGACAAATGAAAGAAAGAAAGTGGTATTTATTTCAAACAAAATGAAGCTAACATCAAAAGAAATTTTGCACCAAAAGTACCCTAGACATTCGGCCAAAGGTGAGAGTTTTTGGAGAGGGAAAACAAAATGTAAAAAGATGTTCAAAAGAAGGAATTGGCCAACTATTTACCCCCCAAACCACCTAACAACAATCGGCCATCCCCCTTTCCCACACATGCCGTCCATATTCAACCACTAAAGGCCTAGGAAAACTTTCCAAAACATCCACCACCCTTCATGCCTTTGTCCCCTCATCATACCATAAACTCAAGATTCTTATCCCCAATATCAAGCTTTCCTTAAACATATATTCAACTTACCAAAATAAATAGTCCAACCTATCATAAATAAGTTTGACCGTCCATCAATGCTAGATCACAAAAATAAACCTTCAAAATGCTAAACATGCTACTCGAACCTCTAACCTCAAGCCACCTTTCAAGCTCCTTAACCAACTTGCCACTTACTCCTCTTATGCTTTAATTAACACTTAAATTAACTTAAGTGCTAAGCTCACTTAATCCACTTCATTAAATAAACCATACTAAAAATTATTCTACTAAACCGAGCCTACTCAAGACCCCTAATTAAGTCTTATAACACCACGAATAATATCACAGCAATTCAATCACAAAAAAAAAATAATTCAATCACAAATAACCCCTATTTTAGGATGTTACAATTTATATATGTTTAATATATGAAATTTGGTGTTGTTATGTGGAAGCTTGATTCGAAACTTGTATAGATTATGAGTTATGATGTATTGCATTATGAAACATGGTTGTTTGTAATGTAAGTCTTGATCATCATTTGTTGATATGGAAAATTTAAATATGCGTATTGGGTTTATTCCATATATGACTGTGCTAAACTGTGTCTAGTTCGGTAACGCCTCATAACCCTAATTGGCGACGGGTAAGGGTTAAGGGGTGTTACATAATAAAAGATGCTAAAATGGATAGAAAACAAGCTCGTTAAGTGCCGAAAAGTACCTAAACTGCCACTATAATTTATGTCAGGTCATTTGTCTAGCCAAAAACGAAGGTGCGACTTTGGAAAAAGTTTGTTACTATAAATATCACAAACCAACTCAGTTTTCAAAATTTTAGTTTTTCACCATACAAAAAAATTTGTTTTCAAACCGATTTTTTTCCAATAAGGTACGACTAAATCGAGCTAAATAGTAATAACTAACACACTAAGCTAAGTCGAAACAACTACTAACGGTGGTACGACTAATCATTAATTAAAGATGTGGATTTACTTCTAAAGGACTAAATTGCATAAATACTAAAAGTAATAGATTAACAACCAAGAATGACAAGAAGGAGGTTGATTAATATCCATGGTTTTAATTAACCTAGAATTAGGTATTTTTTCAATTAACTATTAATAGACCTAATTAATACCTTTCGATCTATAATTAAATAAACTAATCAACTTAGTCCACTTATCTTTCGATCTAATAGATCTAAACAGGACTAGATCGAATAAGTTTTAACTAGGATACCCTTTCGGTCTCATCTACCTAAATTACTACCTAGAGTCATCAATTCTAGGTTTCAAGCACATTCGATTTAATTAATCCATTGTTAAACCCTAACTCTGGTTAATCAAGTAACCAATCTCCCTATGGATTTAGTTAGTACCCATTGTAGATGCAATTAATCTAATCAAATTGTAAAATATTGAAATAATGAAAAATAATAAACAAAGGTTAAGAGATGCTCAGAAATCTGACGACTTTGAAGTTTGAGATCACTTGAGCGTAAGGGGAGTTATTTCTTGTTCATATAAAGAGTTATGAAAAAGACTTGGTTTGGATGTTACTTTATCCTTATCATGCAACATATATGCTACATATTTTGGTGTATGTTGTTTCTATGCATATGAGGAGAAGGAGTTATGCAATTTAGACACTTTTTTTGTCAAAATGTCAAGGGGGATATTATTGGGAAAGTTGTTGCTACTTATTTCATGTCCTGTTATAACACAACTATTTCTCTACTAGGGCCATCGAATTGGGAATTGAATAGGTTTTGTTTGTGCTTATATCGGTCCACTTGATTGTGGCATATTTGGCAAAACAAGTAGCATGGATCAACTGGGGTTTTAAAACTCCCAATTGAATTGCTTGAGTTGATTTGATAAACATGAAAGTCTTATTATCTCTTGGTGATTAAAGTGTTATTTTTTAGGGATAAATATCTTATTTTCTCAAAGAAGTTTTTCAAGGACTTATAAGTTGAATAAAGGAGGATATTTTATTGTTCTCTAAGCCTATAAATAGGCATCATTCTCCTTTGGGGATGTATCAATTAAAGTTTGAGCATCTTATTCTTTATCAACTTGCTTATTTCTTGTATTGGGTACTGGTTTTGTTGGCTATAGTGTTTGTGACACTTCATCAAATTTTTGTCTTGGTACTATCATATGGTAAAGGATCATTAGTTCTCTATTGGGGTTGCATGTAGTCACGTGTTTAAGGAGTTGTGAGCTTTAGTCGATAGGGAAGGAAGTGTATTGTTGAAGTGTTTGGTGGCTGAATAAAAGATTTATCCTGAGCGAAGCTCTGCAGGCGTAAGACCGTTTTGTTTGACAAAGACCGTTTTGTTTGACCTGTATAAACAAATATCACTTATGTTGATTCTTTTTCTTTCCTTATCTTTCATTCATTGTCTTTCTAACTGCTGTTACAATGAACATTAATCAAAGTTGATTTGTTCTATATGCAGACTAATTATTTCTCAATTTTGAGGGTTATGATAATATTTCGAGAGATATTTGGTTTAAGGGATATAAAATTATTTCTGATAATAGGATTATTGAAATGTAACATTATGTAACAAATTACTAGAAAGATCTCAGTACCACATCTAATTCATTTGATTATAATGTAATATTTTGTTATTTGATTAATGAAATGTAAGATTACTTAAAGCTAAATTTTATTAAATTGTCCTTGTTGAATTTACTTCTTTTCTATTGTTTACTACACAAAAGTTGAGTCTTAAATTATTATATTTTAATCATAAACAAATGAATGAATTAATTTCATATCTCCTTTTTCAAGTAAATAAATTAAATTTAAAGAAAAAAACAACTATGTAGGGCTTCTCTAAGTATTATTATAAAATTACATTCAGGACAGAATATAATAAGTTAAATGTTATTTTTCTCGACTTATATTAAAGATTAGAAAATTTAATTTATTAGTTATTACTATTGTGTTTTAGTTTAAATAAATGAAGGTAAATTCCTCAAAATCTAACATAAACAAAATAATGTAAGAGTGCTTAAAGAAAATAATATTGAGATTACTGTTGTATGACTAATCTTGACACGATTTATTATAGGATAAATATATTTATTACGAATCGTAATACTACTATTATGGTTCCCACTTCTCATTTCATATTCTCATTCGTTCTTTTTCCTCTATTTAGTTCTGTTCAAATCATTGTTGTGAAATTTCAAAGTAACAGTGAATATTATTTTTATGATAACACATCTCTCCAATAAACAAGGAAAGAAGTTCATATGCAAACATTTAAAAAAAAAAAAACTGTTTTATTAATTTTTTTGGGACACAAACCCTAGGTTCCTAGCCATATCTCATTTATACAATTTAAAAATTAAAATAGTTTTACATACTTTTATAATTATTTATATGATTAATATTTTAATGATGTAATTGTAGAATTTATTAATATAATTTTATTTGTCATGCATATAAATTTTTAAATCGATTTGATATCTCTATCATATAGATCTAAAACACTTTATATGTTAATATATATTCAACTATCGAAATTGTTTTACATAAAATAAATATTTAAAAATTTTAAATTTACATAAAATTTAACAAACATGATCTACATAAATAGATCATGAAATATATATACATAAAAATTAATTATATAAATAATTACGAAAATATGTAAAACTAATTTAATTTTGCTATCCCTCCCAAATATATATATATATATATATATGAAAATTATCCCATTCATATAAACAAAAATAATTACACATATGCACATGTATATTTCTTCACTATTCTTTTGTGGTATCGGGTAATTCTAACCAAAAAAATGATAAATTTATTAAAGTTCGGCTGAATTATTAAAAATATCCTTTAACTAATTTACTTTTGTTAAATAAATTTTTAACGTTGAGAATAATAAATTTTAAATTTGATTTCTATTTATTTAACCTAAATAGGTATTATAATTTTTTTCTTCTTAATTTAATCTTTATTTCAAATGAAATACTAATTAATGTTAAGAATTAAGTATAAATTAAATATTAAAAGATTATTTCGATACAAATTTAAAAAAGTAAGAGCATATTTGGACATAAAATTAAGAACTTATTTGGATAGAATATAAATTATTTAATAAAAATATAAAAGCTTATCTAATAAAATAACGAAATTCAAGTCCTTAGTAATTTAGCCATAAAGTTATTGGAAAGGAAAACCCATACCTAATATCCACATATTTTCATCCACCAACCATAATTGATTTGATATAATATATATATATATATATATATATATATATATATATAGATTGGTTTCCAATTATTGAATCAGTGCAAGGATCCATTATGTTGTTCAACTTCAGATGCAGGCTCATCATCATCTTCTTCCAAGTCATCAGTGGCATAAACTTGATGTCCATCCCCAAAAGCTTTAATGTGATCTTTCAAAGATCTTTTATGCTTGAAATCTGAGCCACAAATGCAATACCAAAGCTTCCCACAGTTCTTCTCATGAGTTCTCCAATCCCCTCTTACAGCAAAGGCCTTCCCACATTTCCTGCACATAAATGGCTTGATCCCATGCTTCCTCTTGTAATGTGTTTGCAATGTTCTGAAATCTTTCAGTGGTTTTGGCCTTGGATGGTCTATGTTGTTCCTACAACCTGGTGCACAGCAATAGCATGGCAGCCTTAGCATTGCTGTTGGCTGAGTTCCTCTTAGTGATTCTGGCCCTTTCCTATATTGAGATCCATGCGCCCACATATGCATCTACAATCATATTATAGGTTAAATTTATTGATTAATTAAGAAAAACTCAATTATTATGTTAGCGCAAAGAATGGTAAATAATATTAGGTTACAGGAAAGCGTAAAATTATAATGGAGGTCTCTATACTAGAAGTTAGATTGCATTTTGCTCTCTTAACACAAAAAATGGGCAATTAGTCTTTGTACATTAGTTTAAAGAACAAATCAATCATTCAGTTAAAATTTTCATCCATTTTTTAATATTAAAAAATAATCCTTATACATCAGCATAAGGTACACGTCGCATGCCACCTGTCATTCAGGGGCGAAGCCAGAACAATATTTTAGGGGGGCCGGATGAAATTTTAATTTTTTATAGTTTATATATTTATAATTTGTAAAGGACTAAATCGAATCTTTATAATTTTAGGGGGGCTAAAGTGTAATTTTACCTTTACTAATTTAAAATTTTTAAAAAATTTCAAGGGCCTAAATCAAAATTTTACATTTTAGGGGGGGCGGGGCCCATGCCAGCCCCCCTGGCTACGCCCCTGGTGTCATTGTTTTATTATTCCGTCAGTCACATTAATTTTTAACCGTACAAATGGATGAAATTTTCAACAATAAAAATTAATTTGCTCTTTGATTTAGTGTACAATGCTTAATTTATCCATTTTTTTAGTAAATGAAACAAAATACAATTTGAATTTTAATACAATGGCTTCCACAAAATTTTTACTCATAAACAATACCCCAAATGTAGAAGGAAAATATTAAATGAAAAGCTCGATTTTGAATACAAGTAGAATGGTTAACAAATAAGGGAAATCATATGGTGATAAACTAAGAGAGGTTGAAGAGAGTAAAGAGTATAACAAAAATATTAGAGGATCATAATTTTAACTCATAATTTAACAAATGTGGAATAACAAAATTTTAACAAATTTAAACCCCAATTCTTATTTGGATGTCTTTGGAAATGTGAACTTGTTTTCCTCTTTTTCCTATTCCTCTTTTTCCTAAATAAAATTGAGTAACATTCTTCATCCTCTAACACAATTGTTGAAAACACAAACTTCAAAGTACCCCGAAGGCATAAAGAAGAAAAGAAAGTACTGATCTTAGGCTCAGTTTATATGAAAACGAGTTTCAAAGGCAAATAATCTAAGAAACAATGAAAAACCTACTTAATTGCGATACCTGCATGTTGTTGTATCGATTGAAAGTTTTGCAGCAAACGGGACAAGAGAATTGTGAAGGACCAATTAGAATTTGAGAAGGGGTAGGGATCCAATACTGTCGTTTGTTGAGTCTATTAATTGGATATTCATCATCTTGTTCAGTCATCTCTGAAGAAGCTGATAGAACTGAAGCTAACTCTGAAGCACTAGGGCTTGGTAACCCTATATGAAGTGCAACAGTAACAGTTTCATCATCTTCTTCACCATGTACATCCATGGCAGTGCATGAGTGTTGCTCTTGATCTTGATCTTGATCTTGGTATACACCGTCTTCGTCTTTGTAATGCCTTGTTGGACTCAAGCTTAACAATGGTAAGGCTTCTCTAACAGGTGGGGAAGGAGGGGGTGATGAATCGGTGGTTCGATAATGGAGAAAAGGGTTAATATTGGTGGTTCCGTTTTTATGGGAGTTTTGGGGATGGGGATTAGGCTTTTGTAGAGGATGAATTGGAGATGGATAATGTTGATCAAGAGGGTTGAACTTGAACCAGCCTGAGAAGAAATTAGAGTAATGGTTGTCAGCCATGGATGAGGAAAACAAGGTCTTTTATTTGAAGAGATGGAAATAAGGAACAGTTTGGGGGTAGATTGATTTGTTTTTATAGATAGAAACAAAGTGTTCAAAATAACTAAAGGGTATTATTTGGTGGAAGAAAAGGGTTATTATATAGTAAATAAAATATACATATTTTTAGGTTTTAAAACAAATATTCCTATTTATATTATTATTTAAATTTTTGATTGAGTTGGTGTCACTAATTTAATTAAAAAAATAATGAAAATATTATTGTATAAAATAAATTATATTATTTGATGATACTTTAGTCTTTTAATCTTTTTTGAAAAATTAATATAAAATTTACATTTTAAAACTCGTGCTATTTGTATTACTAAAATCGTAATTTTATCACGCAATCAAAATTTTATTTTAATTTATTTTATATGTTATAATTTTATTGTACATACTTCATTACCTCCCTCAATTGTATATTTATACTTGCTATAATTTAAGTAGCTCCTGACTGAGTTGATGCCACGAGTCAACCAGACACCAACTTGGTTAGAAAAAACTACGAAGATGTCTTTTCATAATTAAAATAAGTTACACTATTAGAAAGTATTTTAATCTTTTATTTTTTGAAAAAAAGTAAAAAAATTATATGTACTAGTATTTAAACTTATGCTATTTACATTAATAAAATTTTAATTTTATCACACAATCAAAGTTTTATTTTAAATTATTTTATGCATTTTAATTTTGTTATGCATATTTTGTTTTCCTAATAATTTGTATATATTAATGAAGTTGTTGATTGAGTTGGTACCATAGGTTAACTCGACATCAATTAAAGATTGATGACAACACTAAAATAAACAATTGTAGTGCATGTAGTATTCTTAATCCGAAGTATTTACATGTTTAATTTTTTTTTTACTCACATTTAATCTATTTCTTTCAATTTTATATTGTACATATTTCTTGTATTATTCTTAATTAGTTTCAAACCATACATTTCATTATTTATTATATATTATTTTTAAACACAACTCTATATTCTAAGTACGTAGTTTTCACATGCATACATGTACAATAGAATTTTTAGTAAAAGGAATGTCCCTTTATGAGACTCATCCATGTTTTGTTTTTTTAGCATAGATTAAAGGAATCACTACAGCAAAACAGACTTTTAGCGGCGTTTTTAGTGGCGTTTTAAAAAAAAACGCCACAAATATTATACATTAGAACGCCGCAAAAAAATGAGCAATAGCGGCGTTTATTTCCAAAACGCCGCTAAAAGGATATATAGCGGCGTTTATTCGTAAAACGCAGCTAAAAGTCTAAGCATTAGCGGCGCTTTTGGAAAAACGCCGCTAAAAATCTGAGCATTAGCGGCGTTTTTGGAAAAACGCCGCTAAAAGTCTGAGCATTAGCGGCGCTTTTTTAAAAATGCCGCTAAAAGTCTAAGCATTAGCAACGCTTTTGGACAAACGCTGCTAAAAGTCTGAGCATTAGCGGCGCTTTTGGAAAAACGCCACTAAAAGTCTGAGCATTAGCAGCGCTTTTAGAAAAACGCCGCTAAAAGTCTGAGCATTAGCGGCGCTTTTGGAAAAACGCCGCTAAAAGTCTGAGTATTAGCGGCGCTTTTAGAAAAACGCCGCTAAAAGTCTGAGCATTAGCGGCGCTTTTAGAAAAACGCCGCTAAAGACTTGAGCATTAGCGTCGCTTTTTCACAAACGCCGCTAAAAGTTTTTCATATTTTTTTTCTTATTCTTGCTTTGAATTATATTTTATTTTGATACATTCACTTATAAGCAATGAGAAAGTTTCATTTTAGTTACTTAATTATGAAAAGTTACAAATTGCTAACTAAACTACTTAGAAGTTTTCATTTAAGTTACAAATTAAGCTATTAAAATTAATTTAGGGTTTAATGTTTAGTATGTTAATTTTATGGTTTAGGGTTTATTATTTTGGTTATGGGTTTAGTGTTTTAAAGTTTGTTGTTTGGGTTTATTGTATAGTGTTTAATATATTAGTGTTTACCGGTATTAATGTTTAAGTGTTAGTGGTTAGGGGTTAAGGTTTATGGTTAGGGGTTTAGGGGTTAGGGTTTATGGTTTATGGGTTTAGGGTTAGGTGTTTGGGGAAAATGATTAACGTGTTAGGTTTTTGAGTTTAGGGTTTATGGCTTAAGTTTAGGATTCTAGGGTTTAGGGTTTAGGGTGTTAGCTATATAACCAAAAATCTCGAAACCGAAATCCCTCATGAGGGATTTATGGTTAATGTGTTAGCTATTAAAATATATGTTTTGTACTACACTAACACTGGCCACATGAATTCCCAAAAAGTTGGTCTCGGATTATGGTTTAAGGTTTGCAGTTTAGAGTTTAGGGTTCGAGTTTTATGATTTAAAATTTATGATTTGGGGTTTTGAGTTTGAGTTTTAGGCTTTGGTGTTTGTGGTTTAGGGTATAATATTTAAGGTATAAGGTTTATGATTTAGGGATTAATCTTGGATTTTTTAGAATATAAATCAAAATAAGATAAATGTAAATTATTATTTTAAAAAAATATATATCAAAATGGGTTAAATCCCAAAAGCATACATGAACAATGGTTTAGTGTGCAATTGTATACATGAACTTTAATTTGATCTAAATCTTATAAAATATTAACACAATTATTGATGTAATTAACATCATTTTTTATTTATATATTGCATACATAAAAATTTATATTTGTTCAATATAAAAATATATTGATGTATTTATATTTTAAAATAATGTGTATGATTAAATCAAAATTAAAGTTTCAACTATACATTTAAACCACAATTAGAATTTCACATCTAGAATTACACATTAAACCAAAATTTATATATAATTCTGAGATGTATTTATATCAAAATTTAGGTGTATACATATAATTAAATACCATTTATATAAAAATCTAAACAACTAACGCAGACCATACTTAAAAGAATAATGTTGATGTAAAAAAAAGAAAAAAGAAAAAAAGAAAATCCTAAAAGAGTTGAAAATGGTAATTAAATTTTTAAGATTTAATAATATAAAATTAAAAACTTAAAAACTTAAAAATTTAATATTTAATATTTTAATTAAAAAGTTCAATGCTCAAAATATAATAAAAATAAAAATTCAAAAAAATGATAATCTCAACACAAAAATTTTGAAAGAAAAAATATAAAAAAAATATAAGTTAAAAAATAAAAATAATAAAATTATGTAATAGTGGCATTTTTTATAGAAAGCGCCGCAAAAAAATAAGTTATACCGGCGTTTTATTTAAAAACGCCACAAAATTTCATATACAAGACCTAGTTTTTTCTCTTCTAAAATTAAGTTCACTATCCTGATTCTTATTTCCCCAAACCCTAAATTTCCTAAGTCCCCAAAATTTACTAAGTCTCCGGAGGCTCTCGATCGTGAGCGTTATCTTGATACCTTGGACCCTACCTTTTATTCTTGTTTTCATACTACTCATGTTGCTGGACAAGCTGTTGTTGAAGCTCTTCAATCTGATAAGTTCAATGGCTATTCACCCACTGTTGGTCTTCCCCAAACCAGAAGGTTCAAAAATTTCCCATCTTTTGTTAATTATTTTCTTTGCTTAATGCCTGGATTTCTTCAATTTTAGTATGAATATCTTCAGCTCCATCAAAATCTGCTTCTTCTTTCTTGTTTTTTTTAATGTTTCATTCAGTTTTGAAAGTTATCTGCAATCCTGTTGATGCTTCATATTTCAGTTGACAAGCTTTTATGGTCAAAGAAGGTTTTTCTTTTAATAATCTAATAAGGTTTTTCTTTTAATAATCTAATAATTGATTTTAAATTTTCATGGTTACTCAAAATAATTTATTTCTTTTAGTTCGTCAAATCCTACAATTGATGAAGTTGAGGACTTGGAAATTATCGATTTGTTTTCTTAAGTTTTGGCTTTGTTTTGTCTTCTTTTGCTCTCATGGCTTAAGGTAACATGGTGGTTCATTAAATCTAGATTTAATTTCTACATTTAAAAATCTAAGTGACCCAAAGTAGAAATCTGGGGTTTCTGCAATCCTAAGTTCTTTGTTTTAAACTTTTATAGTAAAAAACAAATTACGGTAGATAGAGTGTAAAAACGCCAAATAAATTGAAGGTAAAGTCAGTTTATGTTCCTGGAAAAGATACAGTATTTCTTTTGTACTAAATTTGGTAACTGTTGGAATGGATCCTATGACTTTTTATTGTAGTTTTAGTTGATTTGCTATGTTAGTCACGTTGCTCCCTATGTATCTTATGCCCATGATTTAATTTCCTTGGAGCACTATTGACATTCTTTATGGTAAGATATTTTCTTTCTTGGTTTTGCCAGAAAAGTTTAGTTTTTTTTTTTTTTAAAGCTGATCCCTATTTTTTGTTTGGTTTCTGGTACTGTAGTAATCTGTCAGGTTTAAATCTTGATGGGGAAATCTCAACAGCTATTGGAAAGCTCAAGGACCTTGTTGCAATGTACTGTTTATTTTTCATTGCCTTTTCTCTTTGAAATCCAATCTTTGTTCTATAATATGAGAAATTTGATATAAACTGTAAGTATATTAGTTGCTCTTATGCATGAAATTTGATTGAGACTGATAAAGGTTGTGCCTTTTTTTATTATCAGTGACCTTAGAGGAAATCGTTTGTCTGGTCAAATACTGGACGAGATTGGTGAATGTTCATCATTGAAAAGCCTGTAAGTAGTTTACTAGAAAAGAGCTCAATTGAAGTTTAGTTAAGTATCTTGTAAGTTAAACTGAACATTGTTTTGTTGGAGTTATTAGGGACCTGTCTTTTAATGAGTTATATGGAGACATACCATTTTCGATATCGAAATTGAAGCAACTGGAATTCCTGTAAGTTAATTCGAAGCATTTCTCACAATATATCGCGTCACTGCTAATTCTCGGTTTGCTCAGTTCTTCTAATTTGAAACTTTTAAATGACTGTTCAGAGTTCTGAAAAACAATCAGTTAATTGGACCGATACCTTCAACATTGTCGCAGATTCCAAACTTCAAAGTTTTGAAGATGAATTCAGCATCACATCTACCTTTGTTTTCCATTTTACTCGTCATGCTCGGACTTACCATCTTACAAAGCACTAATATCACAGGTATGTATGAATGTACTTCTCATTCGACTTTTATGCTTCCCCTCCCCTCCCGTCTCGAATTTGATTTTATTTTATTTTTACTCGTAACGTACAACACTTGATTGCCTGAGCTGCAAGTTTAATAACTTCCTCCTGATTTTGGGTGTTTATTGCAACACAAGTGATTATATCCTATTTCAATCTGTTACAAAAGCCTCTCTAAGGTCCTATTTGAAATTCTGCTTGCTTGGATCCTTTGCTTGTCTTGTCACTGTTTAGATACCGCTTTTTCATGCCATCAGCCGCAGCAGTAGGTTATTGTGGAAGTTCTGGCCTGCATTATGGTTTCTGACTTGAAATTTCTCTGTTTTCCATATTCCCCATGTCAACCGTTGCCAATCATCCCAACCATTCTTTCCGGCTTCAGTCCACCTCTTTGATCCAGTTATATAGGCTTAAGTATTAATGATTATTTAAATATTCAAGACTAACAAAGAAAGGTTGATTGCTGCTCTTTTTTTTTTTTTGGTTTTGAATTAAATCCATTTTCCGGTTTTACAGGTGCTCATTCATCAACGTTAACTATTGTAAACAATTGCAACTATACAGTTTGGCCAACGGTAGTGCCTAATCCTCAATCTACACAAGTTTCCCCTTCAGGTTTCATTCTTCAACCAGGCGAATCAACATCTATTTCTGTTCCACCATCTTGGTCAGGTAATTAAAAGATAATTTGAATACGACAGCTTGTAATGTATTAAGTATACCAAAAAAATGCATCTCATTGATTAGTTAATAAAGGTAAATTTAGTTTTATTTATATTTTTATGTCAATTCAAATATTACTAAGTTCAGGGTTTGGACCGAGACTTTAAATTTTTAAGATTTCAATTTTAGTCTTTATCAGTACTTCATTTTTTTGTACAATTATTATTTATACTCATGTTATTTCTGGAAAAAAGTGAACATCCAACTAATAGACCACAACTTTGAGGTTCATTAGTACTTCATTTTTAATTATGTGGTATCATATGATTCATTGATAATGTCGGGGTGTAGATAAAGAGGCAAGTATTGGCCTTCACCCTCCCAAAAATAGTAAATGTGCCTTTTAGTCCTTTTGAAATTTATGAAATTATAAGTTAATATGTAATATTGCACTTCAACTCTTCAAAAAGTTAGAATTCATCTCAATAATTTTATATGACATTGTCTTTATATGACATTGATATGATAATTTTTATTCCCTTTTCTTTGTTATGTGCTCTGTGCTTTCATCTGGTTTGTTGAATGATGAAGTGAATTTTTCTTATTTCTTCATAAACTAATTATGCTTTCTGACTTTCATTTGTCTACATTAGTCTTTGTTGTCGCATTGGAAAAGGTAGAACGAAGCTCAGGGTCACTAATAGGAAGCAGTATAGCTTCTATCCAGAAGAGTGCGGCTCTTAAGGTTATATGTGGGATTTTATAAATTGTATATTTTAAGTAAAAACTCATTAGTAGTGCAAATGGTAAAACTGCCATCCTAATTGCTGCCTCTTACTCTTTTTTAAATGTTTTATGTTTAGGTTTTCCTTTTCTTCGGTATGGTTCTATTTGTTGATAAACGACTGTAGAAGAGTGTTCTCTTGATAAGGTAGTGAATCTCTCAGCTTTAAATCCTCTGTTCTATTTAATAAACTTTTGCATGTGTGAACATTGATGCCTAATATGAGTCTTGTGAAGGTTAATAAAGTTTTATTTGCTTGATCTTATTAATTTGGTATTATTGGAATTTGTCAAATATACTCTGTTATGGAATGCAATTTTAAAAATGTGCATATCTCTATATTTACTTGATAATATAATTATAAATAGTACTTCTTAAATCATAGATCAACATACGCTACACTAATTTCTCCAATATAGCTCATCTGATGTGGAATTTTAAATACAAATGGGAAAAATCTTATCTGTGATTGCAGACTCTGGAGATTGAGGGAGACCTTCCCGACAAAGTGAACTTCTATGGAGTATTGTATAATTATTTTAGCATAGGTATGGAATCA
Source organism: Gossypium australe (assembly GCA_005393395.2). Classification (NCBI taxonomy): domain Eukaryota; kingdom Viridiplantae; phylum Streptophyta; class Magnoliopsida; order Malvales; family Malvaceae; genus Gossypium; species Gossypium australe. Next base: position 49,037,015 of record CM016614.1, read on the forward strand.
AGGTTCTTCAACTAGAAACTGCAGCTGGTGCAACAATTAGGGTATAAAATTGTACCAGTTATGGTTATGATGTATTAAAATGTAAAAAGATTTGTCTAACCATGTGTTTTCCTTATGTGATGATTAAGTTCTTTGATCATGCTATTGGTATTAATGTACCTCGATCGTTATTCCTTATGTCTTGTTCATGAATTTTTATTTTAATATTTATTGTTCATGAATTTTTATTTTAATACGTTTTCAAATTAAATTATACATTTCTAAATAGGATTTTGGGCGTTTTTATAATATTTTATTTTTTTTATTTTTTTATTTTTCATGACTTTTTAGCGGCGTTTTTGGGAAAAGCGTCGCTAAAAGTATAATATTTTATTTTTTTATTTTCATGACTTTTAGCGGCGTTTGTGCGAAAAACGCCGCTAAAAGACATGATTTTTAGCGGTGTTTGTGGGAAAAGCGCCGCTAAAAGTCATGCTTTTAGCGGCGTTTGTTGGACACGCGCCGCTAAAAGTCATGCTTTTAGCGGCGTTTGTTGGACAAGCGCCGCTAAAAGTCATGGTTTTTAGCGGCGTTTGCGAGAAAAGCGCCGTTAAAAGTCATGGCTTTTAGCGGCGTTTGTGGGAAAAGCGCCGCTACAAGTCATACTTTTAGCGGCGTTTGTGGGAAAAGCACCGCTAAAAGTCATGGCTTTTAGCGGCGTTTTTTTCTCATAAACGCCACTAAATTTTGCGGCGCCTGTTTTAGCGGCGTTTTTGTGGCGCTTCTAAAAGCGCCGCAAAGACTATTAGTGGCGCTTAAAAACGCCGCTAAAGGCCTAAAAAACGCCGCTAAAAGTCCAAATTGCTGTATTGAATAATATTTGATACATTACCAATGGACTTTTTAGATTCAATAAACAAAGCCAGGGGTTAACAAATGTCTTATAGGGTTATAGTAAATTATTAAAAATATATATTTAAAAATAGAGACACATGAAAATTTTTTAAGGCCGGTTGTGGAATAAAAAAAATATATCAAATACAAACCCTAGGTTCAATTACAATTTTAATCCCTCTATTTTATAGATTATATATATAAATATCAAAATCAATTTTAATCTTTATACTACACTCAACTTTAAGATTTAATTTTTATAGTTTAATTTTTGATATAATTTGGTACTTCAACGTTTATAATGTCATTAGTTAGTTTAAATACCTTATTCTAATTAAAATATTCATGTGAATTTAAGAATTGTTAACCGCAAGTGTTTTATTCGTTTTACGATCTAAGCATAGTCCTATTCGGGTCAATGGTGATATTAAGATAATGTCTTCCCAACAATATCGACTCTAAGATTCAAGCTTGATCCAAATGTTAGGGAAAGCAGATTTATTTTACTTTTTTCAACTACTTGTTTGTTTTAATTTCATAATTTACCCTAATATAATTAACCCAACACGCATGAGTCGAAAATCACACTAGTTTAAAATTAAAATAAAGAAAACCAAGAAATTTTGGGGTAACTTCCATGGCTAATCGTTATAGATAAAATTAACCATAATTCTTCAAGTCTTTAAAATTAACTTAAAAGTAAATCAAGAATTTTTCGGTAACTTGTATAAAATTAGTCATAATTCCTCTCCAATCTTTAAATAATAAGATAAATATACTTGAATTTATGTCCTCTTATATTGACAATAATATCCACATCGTCCGATAAAACTTAGATGACACTTGCATTGGAAGTGTTATAATATAAGCAGATGAGCAAATTAATCAATTTATTGTAACTTGATTACATGGGTGAAAAAAACTTATCCCAACTTTATAATTATTTTATATTGAGTGAAATATATTTTATTTTAAAAAATATATTTGAAAACGATAATTTTTTAAAATATTTAATAAAGTATTTTTTTATGTAAAATTAGTAAATGAAGATTATTTTAGCTGTAGTTTTTATTACAACTTAAAAGTTAGAAATATCTCTAATAATCTTCTATCATAATAATTTTGATCTGAGCTTTTCTTAGTCTATATTGTTAATTAACTTTGTGATTGAGTTGGTAATATAAATTAATTTAATATTAATTTAATTAAAGAAAGTATTAAAAATTAAAATTAATAAATATTATTATATGTTTTTTTTTTAATTTTCATACCTTTACATAAAATTTGTAAAAAAGTAGTTTCAACTAAGAAAAATTATAAACACAATAGGATTTGAATCTAAGATTGATTAAAGGTTTTTTTATAAGTTACTACTGTATCTATAGTTCAATTGTTAAATAAATATTTTATAGCTATATTTTTAATATTGAATTTTTTTCATCTACATGATAACATTTTGATAATAATTTAATATGTGGAATGATTTTGGTAAAAATATAGACTTGAAAAATGAGTTTAAGCAAAAAAATAAGACCCGTTTAGAAAATGGGCCAAGCCTAGGGTAAGGCTTTTTGGCCCGAGCACGACCCAATATGCAAAAAACTACTTTTTTTTTACTATTTTATTGCTATTTTTTTATTGTTTTGTTGTTATTTTGTTGTTTTTTTTTCACTATTTTGCTACAATTTATTATTATGTTGTTATTATTTTGTTGTTATTGTATAACTCTTGTTTTATTGTTAATTTTGTTACTATTTTAGAAGCATTTGCATGTTAAGTTGTACCTATCTTAGTGTTATTTAAGTATACGCATTTTTTAATTTATTTTCAATTTTTTGAGAAATATTTATTTTAATGTTTTTAGTATTTTTGATGTATTATATTTTTTAAAAAAGTATATAAAAATTTAATATAGGCAGGCCGAGTCGGGCCCGAATTTTAGCATTTTTATCCGAGCTAAGCTTGAGCAAAATTTTAGCCTCATTTTTTGGGTCAGGCTCATGGGCCTAAAATTTTTGCTAGGCCCGGCCTGGCCCTGCCCATGAGCACCTCTATGTTAAATAAAGCTTTCCTAGTATGATAACATTTTAACATGCTATAGCAAAATGACAATAGGAGTTGTTCAGTAATTTGAATGCATTTAATATTTTTATTTAAATTTACTTACCTATTTAAATTTCTTTTTACTCATAATTTAAGCTATTTTATTTTATTTTAATTTCATATGTTATAATTAGTTTCAAACTATAAATTTCATTATTTTTATGATATTATTATTAAATGCACACCAATTGTAATATCCTGAAATTGGGGTTGCGAGTTTGGAGCATAACCCTAGTGTTAGTAGGCTTTAAGATTGGTTTGGGTGTGTTTTAGGGGTTCTTAAAGCTCAAGGATAAAAAGGGAGTGTTTTGGAAATTTTTGAAAATTGTGGGTTAAAGGTGGAAATTGGGTGAAGGAGGCCTTAAGTAAAATTTTTGGAAGGTTTTGGACATGAAAGTCCAGGTGGTAAAGTGGCTTGGGGCGCTACTTTAAGGGCCTTGGAGGCCTACGCAAGAAGGGAAGAGGTTCGAGTTGCAAGGGAAGCAAAAAGGGAGAAATTATGTTTTTGCATTAATGAGGCGCGCGGCTAAGGAGGCTTTAAATGAAAATCAGGGTGGTTCCTGTCACAAATGGAGGTCTTGGCCGAGTGGCTAGGACGCTAGCAGCAAGAGAGAGAGCTTCGCGAGGACTCACGTTCGAGTCGCGCTGGAAGCGCAGGGTGAGTTTTTATTTCGAGTAAAAGGGAAGCTAACGGAAAAAGGGGTTAAAAGGAAGTCGCGATGCTTTTATGTCATGAAATTCAAAGTGGCCGAGTGGTTAAGGACTTTGCTTGAGAGCTGCGACTAGGAGGACTCGTGTTCGAGTCCTGGGGGTCGCGCTTCAGGCGTTCTATTTTGCTTTTAGCGCTAAAGCATAAAGAGCCAGTGAAGTAAGGTTTAAAAGAATTTCGATGCGTTTATTGGCATGAAACGCGCAATGGTCGAGTGGCAGAAGGTGAGGAGAAGCTCCCTCAGGTCTCGGGTTCGAGACTTTGGAGGCATACCTGGGGGTTTGTTTTCCTTTTGGTCCGGCGTGAGAGGCTGGACTGCATGGGGCATGCACGCGTGAGTAATGCTCATGGGGTGCTTGTTATTTTGTTTGTTTTGGGAAGTATGGAGCTTCAATCTTTTATTTTATTGTTGTTTTATTATTTTTACTTGTTTTCAAAAGCTGCATGAGTATGGGAGTTTTATTATTATTATTATTATTTTTTTAGTATGGATTACATTTGTTTGTTTGCTTATTTTATTTGTTGGAAAAAGGATTTGAATATGGGTAAAGGTTAAACAATGTTTTATTGTTTTTAGTGTTGGAATTTTTCAAGAGAAGTGTTGGGTAGCATGGCCGAATGGAGCTCCTTAGGATCTTGTTGGTCGGCCTTGGGTGTAGCATAGGGAGCTTGGCCGAAATTTTTGTTTTACCTTTCATTTTCCTTCCAAATTCTTCTTGGCCGAAACTCCTTGTTCTGTTTGTCTTGCCATTTTGCCTTGGCCGAATTAGGGAGCCTCCAAAGGCTGGTATTTTTGGCTTAAGTATGGTGCTAGTATGTGCTAAATGTCCTCTTTCAAAACCTTTCTTCTTCATCCTTGTGTTTTGCCAAATTGCACTTTAGTTTTCAATTGACAAAAGCCGAAAGTTAGACCCCCTTTATGCATTTTTTTCTTCTTCTATCACATCTTCTCCTTTCTTTTACTTTGATTAAATCAAGCCTCTCTTAAAGTCGCCATTGCCGAATATTTCTTCTACGATTGAGGAACCATAGCCGAATCTCAATTTATGGTGCTATTAACTACGTGTTTGTGATCTCTTCAGTCGTTTTGGTAAGTAAGTTCGCTCCTAGAAATCGGTTTGGTTTTCTTTCCATTAAAGTGCCAAAATCAAAGGTTAAACCTTGATTTCTAAAGAGGGCCGAATGTGCATTAAGTTCTTATAAGTGCTCTTTTTGGTGTGGCAAGTGTTAGGGCTTTAAAAAGGAGTCTTCAGGGTTCGACTATTCAAGGAAATGGTAAGTGTAATATTCGGCCAAGGGCTTTGTTCATAGACTTGTGTATTAACCGATTCTAACAATATTTTAGTAGGATTTTCGATAACTTCGGGAGCAAATCAACAGGAACAAGTGGTGTTTCGGGATCGAAATAAGCTAGGTAAATGACTCAAGGTATTCGGCCTAAGGCCATATTATTGGTACTAAGTGTGACCGATTTTGGTTATGTGTTCTAGGGGCAAAACAATAGAAGTAGCAGAAGCTTTCGGGATTTTAGACTTTGTTAGAATCGATAGATCAGAATCTCGCTATAGTCAGGTGCGTAGTTATCGCACTGTTCTTTTGCTTGTTATATGTACTGTATGTATGATTTTATGTAAAGGTATAAGTTGTGCATGTTAGCCGAAATTAGGGTTAAGATGGTAGATACCCAAGGTGGGTGATCGAATAATCATGTTAGTGGTTTTGGTACTAATCTTTCAGTGATTTGCGGTAATGAATGACTATTGATGAATGTATAAAAATGTGATGACGTGTGATGTATAAGTGTTTTGAGTAATATGTTACCATGATACATATATATATATGCATGGGATTTGGGATGTGAATATTTGAGGAAAGGATGTACGTTATGTGTGTGATCTAGTGTTAGCCTAGTGCTACATTAGCGCTTAATGTTTAGCTATGTGCTTCCTCAAGGGAGGTGTTGGCTAAGTGCCCATCTCGGCGGTTGATAGCTGTGTGCATCACCGTGGACTGATTGATATGTGGAATCCCTATGGGATCGGTGGCTTGGCCACGGCCTTGAGCAGTAAGTCTGCCAAGGTAAGATACGTGGATCACTATGTGGGTTAAACTTCATAATTACATATTCATAATTGCATATTCATATTCGTATATTCATGTTTATGGACTGTGTGGATATGGGCTAAGCCCATATGTGGAGACATGTGTATTAACTATGCACTGAGTCTTGGTGACTCACCCAATTTTTCTAAACCTTTCAGGTGATCGTGATTTTGGACCGGGTCGGAGTGGATACAAAAGTGGCCACGCGGAAGCGGATTCTCATGCGAAAAGAATATTTTGATTAATTGAGTATCTACATTTTCATTATTCTGATTAAGTGTTTAATGTAAAAAGGCCCATTAAAGTATTTAAGTACCTTTATTAAGCATCTTTATTATTATGCTCTATTATGGGTGGATAGTTTAAATATCGATTGCAAAAGATTTTATTTTCTCAAGTAAAGCTTGAATCCGATATTTTTATAACAAACTTCAATTTTTACTTAGAATATTACAAGTCACGAAAATGTTTTATTAAAGGACACAAATTTTCCACGATTTTTACTATTAAGTAAGAATATTTTTTGAAAGTGTTCCGCAGTGGCATTCCAAATTCGGTCGGCGTGAATGGGCCGGGTTTGGGGTGTTACATTTTGGTATCAGAGCACGGTTCAAAACTCGGCTTTGAGGTTTTGGGCCTGAAAGCAGTTTTCGAAAGTGGGCTTTTCAAAATGTGGACTTTTATTTTAGGCTTGTTCTGGCATGGCACCTGTACCTCCGACCCGAAGTCCACCTGGTAAGTACCTCTGACTAGTGAGGTATGTTGAATATGTGAACTGTATGGGCATAATTGGGCTTGTAGATTAGAAAATTAGGGCTATCGAACTCTAAGACTAGTCTACTCCAAAACAAGTGCATAAGACTTAAGGACTGAAATGACCATAGAGGTGTAGTGAATGAATGTGTCCCTGCTTATGAACGTGTATGTGACTCTCTGAATTAGAATAGCGAACTTGAATTGAACCTATGTGTGATCGAAAGAACCACTTCTAAATACTTTATTCCATAAAATTGTTCGCGAATAATCAGTGGAACAAATTTCTAATGCATAAAACTTTCTAAGTCAGATTGCGCGATAAGAGATGAGTTCTAGATGACGTGGTCGAGGCAAAATGGCCGTATCGGAACCCGTTAGATCGGGTCAAGGGCCTGATAATGAGGTACCACCTCCACCACCAGCCTTTGGTAATGAGCAGCAAGATCAGACGAGGGATAATGCTGTATCGCAGGCGGTGCTGCAAGTTTTAGAGATGGTGGCTGGAGAGGGAGGAAATATGAGAGCTCGGAAATTTGTTCTCGAGCGACTTTGAACCAATGGAGCGGAGTTGTTCCGTGATGCATCAGGCGTGGCACCCAGTACGGTTGAATATTGGTTGGAAGCAACCGAGTGAATTATGGATGAGCTCGATCTGAGCCCTGAGAAAAAGTGAAAGGAATGGTGGTGCTACTTCGCGACGAGGTGTATCAATGGTGGCTCACGGTTCGGGATAGTGTCACAGCTGAGGACCTCACTTGGGAGTATGTCAAGACGGCATACCAGAAGAAATATGCCGATACTTATTACATTGATGCTCAGAGGAATGTGTTTTTGGGACTGGTTCAACGCAACAAGTCCATGGCGAAATACGAGGCTGAATTCCTAAGGTTAAGCCAATATGCTCGAAGAGTAATGGCTACGGAACATGAACGATGTGTCCGGTTTAAGGACGGATTAAGGGACGACCTGAGACTGTTGATAGCTCCTCAACAGGAATGGGAGTTCGCTGTGTTAGTTGAAAAAGCTAAGGTAGCTGAAGGATTAAGGACTCAATAAGATAAAACAGAGATAAGGATAGGAACCGGTATAGGAGAAATTTTGGATTGTCTAAATTATCTGAGGGTCTCCGGAAGAGACCGAGGGTTGAAAGTTTTGCTCATGTGACTAAGCCAGCTATAAGAAATCAGGACCGTCTGTGTGCTCAGTGTGGAAGGTATCATGTCGGCGAATGTTGGAGCCGAAATTGAGAATGTTTTAGGTGTAAGTCTATGAGCAGTTGAATGTCGTGAATACATGTTGAATTGTGGAATCCTAGTTATAAATATAGTGAAAGCCGAATGTGGATAGACATTCTATCATGAAATGTTATTGAATTTTTAATTGAATTGATAAGTACAAGTGATATGAATTATATATGGTTTATAATTTTGGTCAGCTTGTAATGTGATTCAGATGGTGATAATATTGTATTTCAGGCTTTGATGCCTAGCAGGCCTTGTGCCGGTGAATTGTATTTCAGGCTTTGATGCCTAGCAGGCTTAATGCCGGTGTGTATTTCAGGCTTTGATGCCTAGCAGGCTTAATGCCGGTGTATATTTCAGGCTTTGATGCCTAGCAGGCTTAATGCCGGTGTGTATTTCAGGCTTTGATGCCTAGCAGGCTTAATGCCGGTGTGTATTTCAGGCTTCGATGCCTAGCAGGCTTAATGCCGGTGATGTGTTATAATAGAGAATTCATGAATCACTTACAAGATGGAACATGTTTATTACCATAAGCTAAATGCTCGGGTAAGTACAAGTCTTTCATATTTGCAAGAAATAAGGTAAGTTGGTATATTCCTATTTGAATTAAGTAAGCTGTGATATAGTTGAAGCTTCGGTAAGACTTCAAAAATATGTGCAATTGATCTTACCATTGATGTGTATGATTTATCTATAATGGAATTGAAGCTTGAATATGCTTATGGAGAAGTGGCCATATGGGAAAATGCCAAATGTGAAAGAAGTTAGATATGTTTGCATAAGTGTATAATTGGGTATACGTGATTGATATATGGTGAATTGAAACGTACGGATGTTCGTTAATAAGTAATTTCGAGGACGAAATTATTTTTAAGGGGGGTAGAATTGTAATATCCTGAAATAGGGGTTGCGAGTTTGGAGCATAACCCTAGTGTTAGTAGGCCTTAAGATTGGTTTGGGTGTGTTTTAGGGGTTCTTAAAGCTCGAGGATAAAAAGGGAGTGTTTTGGAAATTTTTGAAAATTGTGGGTTAAAGGTGGAAATTGGGTGAAGGAGGCCTTAAGTAAAATTTTTGGAAGGTTTTGGACATGAAAGTCCAGGTGGTAAAGTGGCTTGGGGCGCTACTTTAAAGGCCTTGGAGGCCTACGCAAGAAGGGAAGAGGTTCGAGTTGCAAGGGAAGCAAAAAGGGAGAAATTATGTTTTTGCATTAATGAGGCGCGCGGCTAAGGAGGCTTTAAATGAAAATCAGGGTGGTTCCTGTCACAAATGGAGGTCTTGGCCAAGTGGCTAGGACGCTAGCAGCAAGAGAGAGAGCTTCGCGAGGACTCACGTTCGAGTCGCGCTGGAAGCGCAGGGTGAGTTTTTATTTTGAGTAAAAGGGAAGCTAACGGAAAAAGGGGTTAAAAGGAAGTCGCGATGCTTTTATGTCATGAAATTCAAAGTGGCCAAGTGGTTAAGGACTTTGCTTGAGAGCTGCGACTAGGAGGACTCGTGTTCGAGTCCTGGGGGTCGCGCTTCAGGCGTTCTATTTTGCTTTTAGCGCTAAAGCATAAAGAGCCAGTGAAGTAAGGTTTAAAAGAATTTCGATGCGTTTATTGGCATGAAACGCGCAATGGTCGAGTGACAGAAGGTGAGGAGAAGCTCCCTCAGGTCTCGGGTTCGAGACTTTGGAGGCACACCTGGGGGTTTGTTTTCCTTTTGGTCCGGCGTGAGAGGCTGGACTGCATGGGGCATGCACGCGTGAGTAATGCTCATGGGGTGCTTGTTATTTTGTTTGTTTTGGAAGTATGGAGCTTCAATCTTTTATTTTATTGTTGTTTTATTATTTTTGCTTGTTTTCAAAAGCTGCATGAGTATGGGAATTTTATTATTATTATTATTATTATTTTAGTATGGATTACATTTGTTTGTTTGCTTATTTTATTTGTTGGAAAAAGGATTTGAATATGGGTAAAGGCTAAACAATGTTTTATTGTTTTTGGTGTTGGAATTTTTCAAGAGAAGTGTTGGGTAGCATGGCCGAATGGAGCTCCTTAGGATCTTGTTGGTCGGCCTTGGGTGTAGCATAGGGAGCTTGGCCGAAATTCTTGTTTTGCCTTTCATTTTCCTTCCAAATTCTTCTTGGCCGAAACTCCTTGTTCTGTTTGTCTTGCCATTTTGCCTTGGCCGAATTAGGGAGCCTCCAAAGGCTGGTATTTTTGGCTTAAGTATGGTGCTAGTATGTGCTAAATGTCCTCTTTCAAAACCTTTCTTCTTCATCCTTGTGTTTTGCCAAATTGTACTTTAGTTTTCAATTGATAAAAGCCGAAAGTTAGACCCCCTTTATGCATTTTTTTCTTCTTCTATCACATCTTCTCCTTTCTTTTACTTTGATTAAATCAAGCCTCTCTTAAAGTCGCCATTGCCGAATATTTCTTCTACGATTGAGGAACCATAGCCGAATCTCAATTTATGGTGCTATTGACTACGTGTTTGTGATCTCTTCAGTCGTTTTGGTAAGTAAGTTCACTCCTAGAAATCGGTTTGGTTTTCTTTCCATTAAAGTGCCAAAATCAAAGGTTAAACCTTGATTTCTAAAAAGGGCCGAATGTGCATTAAGTTCTTATAAGTGCTCTTTTTGGTGTGGCAAGTGTTAGGGCTTTAAAAAGGAGTCTTCAGGGTTCGACTATTCAAGGAAATGGTAAGTGTAATATTCGGCCAAGGGCTTTGTTCATAGACTTGTGTATTAACCGATTCTAACAATATTTTAGTAGGATTTTCGATAACTTCGGGAGCAAATCAACAGGAACAAGTGGTGTTTCGGGATCGAAATAAGCTAGGTAAATGACTCAAGGTATTCGGCCTAAGGCCATATTATTGGTACTAAGTGTGACCGATTTTGGTTATGTGTTCTAGGGGCAAAACGATAGAAGTAGCAGAAGCTTTCGGGATTTTAGACTTTGTTAGAATCGATAGATCAGAATCTCGCTATAGTCAGGTGCGTAGTTATCGCACTGTTCTTTTGCTTGTTATATGTACTGTATGTATGATTTTATGTAAAGGTATAAGTTGTGCATGTTAGCCGAAATTAGGGTTAAGATGGTAGATACCCAAGGTGAGTGATCGAATAATCAGGTTAGTGGTTTTGGTACTAATCTTTCAGTGATTTGCGGTAATGAATGACTATTGATGAATGTATAAAAATGTGATGACGTGTGATGTATAAGTGTTTTGAGTAATATGTTACCATGATACATATATATATATGCATGGGATTTGGGATGTGAATATTTGAGGAAAGGATGTACGTTATGTGTGTGATCTAGTGTTAGCCTAGTGCTACATTAGCGCTTGATGTTTAGCTATGTGCTTCCTCAAGGGAGGTGTTGGCTAAGTGCCCATCTCGGCGGTTGATAGCTGTGTGCATCACCGTGGACTGATTGATATGTGGAATCCCTATGGGATCGGTGGCTTGGCCACGGCCTTGAGCAGTAAGTCTGCCAAGGTAAGATACGTGGATCACTATGTGGGTTAAGCTTCATAATTACATATTCATAATTGCATATTCATATTCGTATATTCATGTTTATGGACTGTGTGAATATGGGCTAAGCCCATATGTGGAGACATGTGTATTAACTATGCACTGAGTCTTGGTGACTCACCCAATTTTTCTAAACCTTTCAGGTGATCGTGATTTTGGACCGGGTCGGAGTGGATACAAAAGTGGCCATGCGGAAGCGGATTCTCATGCGAAAAGAATATTTTGATTAATTGAGTATCTACATTTTCATTATTCTATTTAAGTGTTTAATGTAAAAAGGCCCATTAAAGTATTTAAGTACCTTTATTAAGCATCTTTATTATTATGCTCTATTATGGGTGGATAGTTTAAATATCGATTGCAAATGATTTTATTTTCTCAAGTAAAGCTTGAATCCGATATTTTTATAACAAACTTCAATTTTTACTTAGAATATTACAAGTCACGAAAATGTTTTATTAAAGGACACAAATTTTCCACGATTTTTACTATTAAGTAAGAATATTTTTTGAAAGTGTTCCGCAGTGGCATTCCAAATTCGGTCGGCGTGAATGGGCCGGGTTTGGGGTGTTACACCAATAATCTAAGTATATGATTTCCACAGACATACACGTGTGATAGAATTACTAATCCACTTAATTGAGATGGTGTCTTTAATTTGTTACAAAAAACTTAGGGTGGGTTTGGATGGGCGATGGGGTGTTGTAACACCCCAAACTCGACCTAGGCGTTATGGTCAGATCTAGACGTGTCACCGTAGATTGTCTAAAACTCCAGAATTTGTATGTTTAGAAAGAAAACATCGTAAACTCTTATTACTCAAGAACCCAGTTTATTTGAAAATATATCTTACTTAATTGTTTTAGTGAAAACGTTGTTTATTTATGTTTTTCAAATACGTATAACCTTACAGCGGAAATTCTTAGAAAGTTAAATTTTTGAAAACATAGTTTGTTGATTTGAAATCCATTATTTTGCAGAAAAATGAACATTGTTGATAAAACGTTTAAGCGGTATTATGCAAAAAAAGAAATTAAAGTCCAAAACCCAAAATAACAAAAAATGTCCAGACAGTTCAAAATTTCTAAAACTCTCAAACCCAAATTTAAATAAATTAAATTTACAAAAATATGGATATAACTGAGCTCCCGTCGCACTGACCCTCCTAAGCTTAAAGGTTACCTGAAAGTGACAGACAAATAGGAAGTGGTTTTTCATAACTCAGTGTGTAACTTTAAACAAAACAGAATTACAAATTTAATTTCAAATTTATTACGTAGCAGAGCAGATACAGAATGCATATCTTATACAGAATCAAAATCAAATGCAAATTTACAATCCTACCCCCATCCGCTACACACCATCTCCGACGATCCCTACATACCATATAGAGTATTAAATACTCATCCAACCCTACACACCACTTAGTGTCGGTATGACACTTTTGAGAATATTTACAGCAGAGCTGCCAGTATATTAAGTGATTTATTGCTGTTTATTACACTGCCCACACTTCCTCCATATATCAAACCCCACCCCAAATGAAAATGCAATACTAACAGATAACAGATATATTTATGAAGTACATGTTCAAAATAACAGATACAAATCATACATAACATTTTTTTAGATAATACATCACATGTTACGAATTTTACTTACGACCGACCAAAATTCATGTTTTATACCTTAATTACAACATACAAACCCTACGGTAGGCTTACATTCGATCCAAACTATACTTACGTCCCTAGGAAAAAATTTAAAATTTTGGGCTCACACGCTTGTAGGGCTGACATGGCCTAAATGGCCAGCCTGTATGGCCCACACGGCCTAGCACACAGCCCAAATAGACCAGATCATGTGTCTCACACGGTCTAGCACATGGTTGTGTGGCGTCGACTATGCAATTTTTTAGCTTTCGTCGTTCGCAATTTTTCGTGTTTTTCGTTACATACCTTGTTCGATTTTGTCGCAAAAATACCCACAAAGCTTCCGAAACCTAAACACATCAATTAAAAGCACTATTTGAGACGATTTTCTAACCCAATTCACAACAAATGATAAAACTAACTTCAACATACTATCATAGAATTTCGACATTAAAACTCAAATCAACTTCTCACCTTCAAGAAAATAGTAGTCCACCAACAATTCTAAATCGTCGGTGGATTAGTCATCTCTCCAACATCACCTAAAAAAACAGTCGGTTAAACTTATCCAACGTTTTCAACACACAAACTAAGGAAAATAACAATAAGAATGAACCCACTTACAACACGAGAAAGGTTCAAGAGCACTTACACAAACAACTGACAAAAAAAGAAAAACCATACACGTCGAAAACGAAACGAATAGCAAGAATGAGTGGAAGCAACGTCGTAAATAGGGAGGATGAACAAAAGAAAAATAAAGAAATTCCAATGAGTAAGGCTGGAAGAGTAACGACAACGTGAAAATTTGAGAAATAAAGGCATAAACGTGGGGAAAAAAAATAGGAGCAGGTTTCTTGAAAATCAATTAAAATAATAATAATCAAAAAATAAAATAAAATAAAATAACTAACAAACAAAACCATTGAACATGGGGATATGGTTTTAGGAAAAAGAAATTAAACTATTAATTTAATAATTAAAACTTATTTATTTTCAAAAGAATTCAAATTTTATTCCACTATGTGATAGCACCAAAGTTGACATCAAATTAAATTTTCATAATGCTTGCATAAAGGATCAAACACACAACTACAGGGTAAGTTTAGATTTTACCATTAAACTAGCAAACTTATTATGACACAAATTGAACGGAAATAATATTTAAGTCCAACAAACAAAGATAGTCCTAGGAACAAAAATAATTGAATTTTCCAAAAAAATAATTTGAACCCAAGACCTCCATCACACAAACAAAGCACTTAACCACTGAACCAAATAATAATCAATAACAAAATTTAACAAATTAGAAACTTAAATTTTTTGGGTGTTACAGGTGCGATGCGATGCAGTTAGCTTACTTTTTGCCTCACGCTACAGTATTTAATCTCACCACCACCGCTATTTTTACACTAACCACAGTTAATTGCACTACCCATCCAAACCCACCCTTAGTCACGCTCTTTATACTATACACTAGATTATGGCACACCTACAATGAGGATGAAAAAATTTATGTAACAAATATATTTGTTAAAAGTTTATGTAAAAAACAAATAAGGCGTTAGTTGATATGGTAAAGTTAAATGTTTAAAGTTCATCGTTATGGGTTCAAATCTCATTATATTTGAGTGTTTATTGATTTTATATAAAAAGACAATAATACCCTCATAATAATATAGCATATAAATATTATAGTATTTTCTTAATTAAATTGGTATCGAGTTTATTTGTGATACTAACTCAATCCATGGCTTAAATATAAGTATCAATATAGATGTCTATAAAAATATATTTATGTAACAAATATATTTATAAAAAAATGACATAAAAAAACAAATGAGGTTTCGGTCGAAAAAGTAAAACAAAGATCTTTAAAACCATTGTGTCTTAAGTTCAAATATTCCAATTATATATGTATTCTTTAGTTTTTGTAAAATATGTAAAAACATAAAAATACCCTCAAAGTAATATAATTTACTTTGTGAAATAATAGCATTTTAGTCATTGTCTAATTGAGTTGGTACTCAATTGGTTCGTGGCACCAACTCAGTCAAGTGCTTAATATATAGTACAAATATTTATAAAAATATATTTTTGTAGCAAATATATTATGAAAATTTTATATAAAAGTAATCATTTTTAGAACTATTATGTCTTAGGAGGATGGTGCTAGGGATGGCTGGCAGGGCCCTAACCCCTTAAAATGTGAAATCTCACTTTTGGCCCTTTAAATTTTATCAAAATTTACGTTAATACATGGTAAAACTATACATATATATATATATATATATATATAATAAAAATGTAACAAGACAAAAATACACTCAAAGTAATATAAATTACTTTATAAAATAATGATATTTTAGTCATTACCTAACTTTATAAAATATTTGCTAGTTTTATTTTTCATTTTCATTTTTAAAAAGTAATTTTCATTTTCATTTTTAAAAAAATGAAAAACACGTTTGGTGAGTAAAAATAATTTTTTTTTAATAATGAAAATATCAAAACATGTTTACTAACTATTTTTCTCTAAAAAAAATAAAATAAAGAAATACATTTATATCGACCTCCTTATGCGATAAGGTGTTTCGTGTACTACACTCTTGGCGAGACTAGAAAAAACCTCACTCTTTGTTTTCGTTGGCATCATTAATGTGTGAGAAAGCTCTAAAGAAAGTCCTGACTTGAGAGTCCTATTTTTTTGAAGTATCTTTTCGAGAAGCTAGGATTATCAAGAACGAGATATTCGCATTAGCCGAAGGAGGAGATAATAAGGGATTCGCCGCAACAAGCACCGTTTAGACTGATTTAGTGAAGTATGCCATCTTTTGCAAAAGCATCGAACCAGGGACTAGATTTAATATTAGAAAATCTAATGAAGAAAATAATATTATTGCGTTTATATGAGTTTGAACCATTGTCAATTCATTTAAAGTTAAAAAATTTTGTTATCATTTTCATTTTTACTAAGCATTTTTAGTGAAAATAATGAAAATAACTTTTTTATTGTTTTTTAATTCACATATTTTTCATTTTTATTTTTCAAAAAATATTTTTAAAAATTCAACCAAACACGTTTTCTTCGATATTTTCTATTTTATAAGAAAATAAAAATAAAAATAATTGTTGTTACCTAAAATCAAACGCATCCTTAATCCTTCGACATTTAACATTAAAGAAAAAAAGTAAAAGTATTAATGTAACAGTCTGTTTTCAGTGAAATTGGAACAGTAGTTTCAGGACTACAAATTCAAAGTCAAAAAATTTATTTTATCATTATTTTATTTCTTACAGCATGATAGTAGTATCGTATAGAAATTTCGTGAAGAAATTTTACCATTTACATGCTCAATTTGATAAAAAGGACTAAATCGCGTAATGTGCAAAAGTTGAGTTCTAGTAGCTAAAGGTATTAGATAGTTATAAAACCTTAAAGTATGAGTCCTTATATGGCAATTAGACCATTTTTGTTGATAGTGGAATATGATGGCTTGGTATTTTTGAAATTAGTAATATTTTACAAGGTTATAAAAATAAAATAGTAAATATTGATAAAACTAATCAAATAAAACAAAACCATCATCTTTTATTATTCACCTTCAACCGAATGTTAGGGTTGGGAAGCCATTTTTGGAGCTTTTAATTTCGGCAACTTCTCCTTGCTTGATTGGTATGTATTTTTGTCTCGTTTTTAATGATTTCTATGTTTTCGGGATTATTGTAGCTTAATCTAGCTATCCTGGGGGACTAATTTGTGAAACTGTTAAACTATTAAGGTTTTTCCATTGATGAATATGCATGAGTTTTGATTGGTTATGGAAGAAAATGGATAGTTGTTGTTAGATAAACAACTTTTGTTAAGTGATTTTTTATGAGAATGTCAATTAGGGGTTAAATTGAAAAATAGAAAATTTTACATGGTGAAATTGTGAAATAAATGAAATATAGGGTTTTCTAGGGACCTATTTAATATTCAGCTATAGTGAGTTGTGGTGAAATTTCATAAATTTCTACTTTTATGAGCTAGGGACTAAATTGCAAGAAATTAAAAGTATAGGGGAAAATGGTAATTTTTCCAAAATATGGTTTTGGATTAAATTAAATAAAATACATATTGAATTAAGTTAAATTTATCTGTATAGATCAAGACAGATCTCATATGGCTTTAGATCGAAGTAAAGAGAAAGTCTTAGATTAAACGCCTCCGTATCTACGTATACTCCTCGAGGTAAGTTCATGTAATTAAATTGTGTATATATGCTTTTGAGTGAAATATACTTGTGTTGCAAATTGCTATACGTATATACCAGTTGCATATCCAACGACGTACGACTATTACCGAGCCCCGTTTGAACATTAGGAATTTGTAGGATACAAATGACATGTCATTAGGGTTTACATGATTCGGGTACTGGTCCTGAATGTCCTATCGATGGTTGAGTTCCAGCATGTGTTGCGGATACTCC
Source organism: Gossypium australe (assembly GCA_005393395.2). NCBI lineage: Eukaryota > Viridiplantae > Streptophyta > Magnoliopsida > Malvales > Malvaceae > Gossypium > Gossypium australe. Next base: position 49,054,447 of record CM016614.1, read on the forward strand.
ACAGCTCGTGTGAGCAGCATCGTGTAGCTACGTTCTAACCCACAACTTGTGTGAGCAGGCCTATTTTCACAGCTCGTGTGAGCATACTGATTCACAACTCGTGTGAGCATACATGTACATGATTTGACGAATTACAGTTATATGAGTTAGCACACTATGTGTAAGTTATCCCAGGTATCCAACGGTATTCTAATAGTTCAATGGACATTATTCTGATACGAAATGGTAAGGGTTCATTACAGACTATTACAAGGATACATATGAAATATATGGAAATATTGTTACATGGTATATGGAAAATTGAATTGGATGACACATGTATATTAAACTTAATCAATTGTTGTGCTCATCCATGATTATTGGATGACACATGGCTAACATGGTTGGTGTATATGTGCTTAAGCATTTGGTCAAGTTATGTTGGGATGTGTTATGTTTATCTTACCTATTTTGTGATTAAATGATAAGTTATGTTTTAAGTTATACGAACTTACTAAGCTTAAATGCTTACTTTGTGTTATTTTCTGTGTTTTATAGTGAATTGGAAGCTCTTTCGGGTTGGAAGCTTGTCGGAGCTATATCACACTATCCATCGGCTCTTTTGGTGCTTTCAATTGTTTAATTTTGGTTATAATAGCATGTATAGGTATTTTGGCTAATGTTCGCCATGTATTTTGAAGTTGAAATGGTCATCTGGTTTGGCTTAAGTTATGGTATTTTGGTGGTATAATAGATATAGATTTGGCATGAAAATATTAGCCTTAAAATGGCTGATGCTTGGCTTGTTATGTTTGAAAGATGGATGATGGAATGAAAATTCAAATATGCATATGGTGTCATTATGAAGCATGTGAATGTGGTGATTTGGTGCATTAGTTATAAGTGAATTATACGATTACATGGTGATAATTCTTGAATGACATATTTAGTACCTTTTGGTATGTTTTTTATAGGTAAAATAAATGGTACAATATAGTATAAAATTTGTTAAGCCTTAATTGATCATTTGATTAATTTGTGTTTATATTGGTACATGTTTTGATGTTGTCATTTGAGGTGTCTTTGGGCATATTGGTTGTATGATATTATACCATATGTATATAGCTTGATTATGCATGATTTTGGTGCCTTGTTATGGCTTGTATATATGTAAAATTTCGGGTGTAGGTACATGCCAAGATGGGTGAGAAAAATGGCTTGTAAAATGGTCTATTTTCGTCTACACGGGTAGAGACATGGGCGTGTGTCTCAGCCGTGTGTGACACACGGCCAGGCGACATGGCCATGTGTCCCCCATAGTTTTCAAAGGGTTACAAGTTAGGCTGTTACACGGCTTGGCACACGGACGTGTGGCTTGGCCGTGTAACCCAAGTCAGTGAGTTACACAGGCATGGACACGGGCTGGGACACGGTCGTGTGTCCCTACTTCGAAAGCCCACACGGCCTGTCACACGGCTTGGCCACACGGCCTGTCACACGGCTTGGCCACATGGCCGTGTGACCCCCTGTAGTGTTGAAAATTTTCAATGTTTTTTGAAAAATTCTCTAAGTTTTTTATTTAGTCCCAACTTATTTATAATGCGTATTTAGGGCCTCGAGGGCTCATGTAAGGGACAATATGTATGTTTTGACTTGGTTTTAATATGTTTATTGATATGATATGAAATGTTTATAAATATGTGTTCATATGATTTGAAAACTTTAGTAATGCTCCGTAATCCTGTTTCGGCGACATATATGGGTTAGGGGTGTTACAATTAAATAATAGTATTTTTGAATATTAAGAATGTTGATTTATTGTTTAAAAATGATAAAAACATATCAAAATTCAACATTTTTAAGACACGATAAAAATTTAATTTCTCTACTTTTTTCCATATCACTTTAAAATACAAGTAAACAATTTTTTACATTGAAGCGGTTTACAAAATAGTCTTGTGGGAGGGGTTTACAAAATTTTGGTAAAACTCTTAGCTAGTTGTGGATAATTGGTGATATGGTATGCGATACACAATTTTTGTTCCTACAAAAGCCTCGTTAATGTTTTTAATAAAAAATAAAAATAGAAATATAGATATAAAAAATTTGTATTCTAGCTTACTGAATATTATAGCTCGATTAGCATTGAATTCTTGTTAGTGTAAGAGAAATTGGGTTCAAGCATGTTAAAGTGCATTAACCTGTGTTTTTGCACGGCAATGTATGCTTCTTAGCACGCGTTTGGTTACTTTTTCCTTCTTTCTTCCAATAGATCTTATGGTAGTTTTTTCTTGTCTGTTTGGGTGTCTGGTGGCGGGGGTTTGTGACTCTGTTTGGTTATGGATAGTGGCCTTGCGGATCTGCGCATTTCGAAAGTGGAAGATGATGTTATCAAGATTGTAGGTGTTTCAACTGATCTTAAACCTCTATATGACCTTTGTTTAGTAGGGTGTTTTGTACGGCGAGTGTGGTATATTTTCCCACTATACGAAATACTCTAGCTAACCTTTGGCACCTTTTGGGGGTATCCAAATTTTTTATCTTGGTGATAAGTGGTTCCTTTTTCGATTCTTCCATTGCATCGACATTGACCGTGTTGCGAACAAAGCCCCATGGACGTTTAACAATTATCTTCATGTGTTTCATCATCTCCAGGTGAACGAAGATCCTCTACTTGTGCCACTTGTTTATTTTTCTTTTTGGATGCAGGTTCATAACTTGCCTCCAAGGCTGTTTTTAGATACTGTTGCACGACAATTGGGGAACTTTGTGGGCTAGTTTGCAGATTATGATGCAAAACAGGTTAGCGGTAGTTTTCTTCCATACTCATGTGAAAATTGACATTCAAGTGTAGAAAGAAAAATCAACTCTTTCCTTGTAATTCTATTTATGTCCGATTCCGTTATAAAAAAATTAACATTTTTTTGCTTCTTGTATGGTTGCTTGGGGCCTGGAGATAGTTTTTTTCCAATTAGGTTAACAAAGGACATTTCTGACTCTGATATAGGGTGGGATCTGACACTTAAGGTTGTGGGACGGAGGGCAAAAGTTGTGGATAGTGTTTGGTTATGGAAAGGGTTTGAGGGTGGTCATTTGGGCGATGCTCCCTCTAATAGTGCTCCGAGTGATGGTATACAGCCTCACCTAGTGGCAAAGTCAACTAGAATGCTTCATCCTGTTTTGGGTTTTCGGCTTAAAGGGGTTGCTTTGGGATTTCAAGAAATTTTTATGGGTGGTGTGGATGGGATTCCAATGGTTCGTGACACTTAAGATATTCCACTGATGGGGATTGATGGTAAGAAATGACAGTGAGTAGTTGGTTCCTCTAGGCATGTTTCTGAATGTTTGGATCCTGCAGGGGTTTGTCAGAAGAGTTTAACGGCGACCGCCAAGGGGCAAGTCGACTAACAACCATGAAACTTCTATGTTAGAATGTCCATAGGTTGGGGGTTGTGTGATGAGTTCGACATTTACTGAAGTTACATAATCCCCAGTTTGTCTTCTTCAAGGAGACTAAGTTGGATTGAGTTCGTATGGAATCTGTTAGTCGGCGGTGTGGTTTTCTTTATGGTATAAAGGTAGCAGCTAATGGTATGAAGGGCAGTCTAAGTTTGGGCTTGCGTTGGGATGTGCAAGTTGTTTTGCGAAGCTTTTATCGGTTTCATATAGATGTGGATGTAACGAACAGTGCTAGATAGGGTACTTGGCAATTCACGGGGTTTGATGGCTCTCCGGATGTGCAATTTAGGCCTACTGCGTGGAATATTTTACGATATTTGGGTCATGATCAGAGCCTTCCCTGGTTGGTTTGTGGCAATTTAAATGAAATTCTTTATTAGTATGAGAAGCAGAGGGGTGGCTTGCAGGATAAAATGTATATGAAAGTGTTCTACAATGTCTTGCTCGAGTATCATTTGGATGATTTGGGGTTTGAAGGCTCGTGGTTTACTTGGGAAAGAGGCAACTTCGTAGACAATAATATATGCGACCGTCTTAATAGGGGGTCGCAAAATCTGCTTTGTGGGATCATTTTTCGACCTTTTCCTTAAAGCATTTATCTTACTCAATTTCTGATCATTACCTTTTGTTGATTGCTATATAGTGTACCCTACGACAACAGGTGCGAACTTTTCGGTTTAAAGCTTGGTGGGTGTTGAAGGATTCTTGTGAACCGGAAATTCGTCAACTTTGGGTGGCTAGTGTGGGCTATATCCCGTAACACTTGGCCACACTTTGTCATGGGTTAAAGGGTGGGCTGCTAATTTACAAAGTCGTTTGAGTGGTCGTTTACGGAGATTGGGCAATCGGATCCGAAATCTTGACATGGGAGATAGGGATGATGAGAACTTGATGGAGCTTTTAAACACCAAATTGGAGATGAATTTGGAAGTTGATAAAATAGAGTTGTTTTGAGAATAGCGAGCACGAGCAAATTAGGTAAAGTTTGGGGATAGAAATACGAGATTCCTTCACAGATTTGCTAGTCAACATTGGCTGGTTTACCGAGTGCATTGTCTTATCCAAAATGATGGAAGTCTGGCTCATTAAGAAAGGAATCTGTTTGCTATTTCCACTGATTATTTTCAAGACTTGTTTACTTCCTTAAGGCAAAGGGACTCATGACATATTCTGGAGGCGGTTCATCCCTGTATTATAGAGGACATGGCCCCTACCAAGGCGTCGGGTCTGGATGGGCTTCCCGCTCTATTTTATCAAAAGTATTAACATTTGTGGGATACGGTGTTGGTGAGTATTGTCTTGACATTTTGGACTGTGGTTTGGCCATGATTAACATTAATAAGACGCATATAGTGCTCATTCCTAAAGTCACAGATCCTACCTAGATGCAACAATTTCGTCTTATTAGTTACCCTTTCAATAATTAACCTTTTAATTAACAAAAACATGTCCTTAATTGTCCACCACCAATCTATATGGTTTAATTACCATTTAAGCCTGTTAATTTACCTTTTCATAGCTATTTGACTCATTTAACCAATAGAAATCAACTTGTGCAGCTTTTAAAATTCAGTTCTTTTCATTTAATTAATTATTTAAAAGTTATCTTGACCAAATTTTAATATGACCCTAATAACACTCTGTAAATATTTAATAAGATATTTACGAACTTAAAAACGATATCCCGATACCTCATTTTTTAAAACCACTTGACTTTAGATATATTCTACTTGAACTTAATTATTCGTTCAAATAACATAAATTATCAAATCAAAATTTATTTTAATGCTATATTTGACTCGTAAATATTAAATAATAATATTTACAAATTTATTCGTCAAATTTATAACTCTGAAATTATTGTTTTCGACGGCACTAAAAAATTAACTGTTACACGTTGTGGGTGGTGGAAAGCAATGGTTGGTCATTGCTAGGCGATGACCGGGAGAATAGGACGGATTCTATCGATTTGGCCTAGCTGGAACTTGGGTTTGGGGATGGGAACCATGGATCTGAAGGGGCTACTGTTGTTTCTGTTGGGTTTCGGGTTGGGGTTTGTTTCTACACGATTCTGGATTTGGTGGTAGTCTGTTAGTTTCGCTCGGGCAGATGAAAAAATTTTGGAGTTTTGACATACTGCTGGTTGTTTTTGGGGACGCTTCATCTTTTGTTTGATTTGCCAGCTGGTTTTGTGTGGAACAGCTCTTTGGTTTTTCCGCTTGTTTTTTATGTTGATTGTTGCTTGGGGGTTGTCTCTGTGCTAGGCTTCTTTTGGTTTTTTATTTTATTTCGTTCTGGTTTTGTTTGGTTTGTTTGATGGTTTCGGTCCTGTTTCTTGGACTTTGTTTCTTGAACTTTGTTTGTTTTTAATGTTAGCACAGCTTTGCTAAAAATATATTTAAGTAAATATTTTAAGTATTATATAAAAAAATTATATAAGAATATCATATAATTTGAAAGAATTTAATTATCTTATTCATACAAAAATAGTTATTTACTAATTAAACATGTCAACTATATAAAACTTGATTCCATTTAAAATTCGTAACTATAATAATTTATATTTAATTAATTGAAGGCTAAGTTTATACACTATCAATGAATTCATAATGTCACCTACAAATAAATTTAACTAACTCTTAAATAATTTAATTACTTATATTTGTTTTTAAGGAATTTCTGTTGAAACAAGGGCAGCAACTCAATATGCAATGTGCATGTAATTTACATAAAATTAAAAGTGAACAACAAAAACAAGAAGAAGAAACCGAAACTTAAGTGAAGAAAACTTGAAGGAGCAAAGCTTAATAGCTTGAAAACTTAATGAACTTTCATTGATAAGAAATTATATATATAGATACAATAGTTGGTTAAGAAAATGACATCTTAACAACTCCACCATTACACATTTATCTTAACAACTCCACCATTACATAATTATCTTAACAACTCCACCATTACACATTTATCTTAACAACTCCACCATTACATAATTATCTTAACAACTCCACCATTATACAATTATCTTAACAACTCCATGCTAAGATGCTGCCTTTGTTGCTACTAGTTCTTTGTTGAATAACAGGCCAACTCTTGACACTCCTCCTTGGTCTGTATGCAACAAACACCAATGTTGCTTCTCAAATGCTCAAACCTCAATGTACCAAGCGGTTTGGTTAGAATGTCAGCCAATTGGTCTTGTGAACTGCAGTGCACGAGACTGACTTCCTTGGATTGTTCAGCCTCTCGAACAAAATGCAATTTAATCTTAAAATGCTTAGTTTTCCCATGGAAAACCGGATTCTTGGCAATGGCAACTGCTGACTGGTTGTCAACAAGAATTTCAGTAGGTTCAAGTTGCTCCTCATTGAGATCTTTTAGCAACTTTCTAAGCCAAATGGCTTGGTTCACTGCTGCTGCTGCTGCAATATACTCAGCTTCAGCTGTCGACTGGCCAACAGTTGATTGCTTCTTCGAGCACCAACAAAACATACTCGAACCAAGGCTAAAGAAGTAGCCTGGGGTACTTTTCATGTCTTCAGAAGATCCAGCCCAGTCACTATCCGAGAAACCAACCAATTTAAACTCATTTTCTCTCTTGAACTTGACTCCATAGCTCAATGTCCCCTTGATGTATCGAAGCACTCTCTTGGCAGCTTTAAAATGCATTATATTGCAACAATGCATAAATCTTGAAAGCAAACTAACAGCATGCATTAGATCTGGTCTAGTTGCTGTCAGATAAAGTAAGTAGCCAACCAATCTTCTGTACTCCCTTTCATCAACTCTTTCATAGTCACCAATGCTTGTTAGCTTCTCTCCTTGAGCCATAGGAGTGCTCACTGGCTTGCAATTCTCCATGCTGAATCTGTTAAGTATTTTCAAAGCAAATGCATGTTGGCTAATGAAAATACTTTGATTGGCTTGATTTACTTCCATGCCAAGAAAGTAAGTCATGACTCCCAAGTCAGTCATGTCAAACACATGTTGCATTTGTGTTTTGAACTCATCAATCAAGTCTTCCTTGCTTCCAGTCACCAGTAAGTCATCCATATAAATAGAGACAATCAACAGAGTCTCTTTGTTGGACTTTTTCACATAAAGTGTTGGCTCACTCAAGCTCTTTTCAAATCCGAGCTTAGACAGGTGGGAGTCAATCCTGTCATACCAGGCTCGAGGAGCCTACTTCAGGCCATAAAGTGCCTTCCTCAGCCTGTACACTTTTTCTTCATTTCCTAGAACCTTGAAACCATTAGGTTGCTCGATGTAGATCTCCTCCTTAAGGTAGCCATTCAAGAAGGCTGACTTGACATCCAGCTGGTGAATCTTCCACTGTTTTTGAGCAGCCAAAGCAAACAACAATTTGATGGTATCCAATCTTGCCACAGGAGCAAAAGTCTCCATGAAATCGATGTCATACTGCTGACTGTACCCTTTTACTACAAGCCTGGCCTTGTGCTTGTTCAATGAACCATCAGCATTGAATTTGGCTCGAAACACCCACTTGACACTAATGACTTTCTTCTGGACAGGTCTGTCTACCAAATCCCAGGTTTGATTCTTGTGAATCATGTCAAGCTCAGCTTCCATAGCTTTCTTCCATTGCTTGTCTTTGACAGCTTCTTCAAAGCTTGAAGGTTCCACTATGGCCACATTACATCTCTGGTAGATGTCAGCAATGGTTCTGGTGCCCCTTACAGGTAGATCATCCACATTCGCATTGCTAGGCTCCTGTTCAGCCAGTTCTAAACTGCCATTAATTGAGTCTTCATCAAGCTGTATTGCATTTGAACCATCCCAGTTCCAGGTCCTTGCTTCATCAAACTTGACATCCCTACTAACCACAATTCTTTTGGTTGATGGATCATAAAGCCTATAGCCCTTATTGTTGCTGCTGTAGCCCACAAATATAGCTAGAGCAGACCTCTTCTCGAGCTTGGTCCTTCTTTCAGCGGGTATATGCACATAGCCTACACATCCAAACACTCTCAAGTAGGAGACTAATGGCTTCTGTCCATGCCAGGCCTCAAATGGAGTCTTATCCTTCATAGCATGTGTTGGAAGTCTGTTGAGCAAGTACACTGAGGTGTTGACAGCCTCAGCCCAAAAGGTGCTTGGCAACTTGCTTTCAAACATCAAACATCTGGCCATGTCCATTACAGTTCTGTTCTTCCTTTCACACACTCCATTTTGTTGAGGAGTGTACACAGTGGTTAATTGGTGATGGATCCCAGTCTGTTCACACAACTTCTGAAACCTTTCAGATAAGTACTCAGCCTCATTATCAGTCCTCAATGCCTTGATCTTGCAATTTGACTGATTTTCTGCCTGAGCCTTGAATTTGGTGAAGGCCTCAAACACATCAGACTTCTGCTTCAGGAAATAGACCCAACAGAATCTGGTTAAGTCATCAATAAACAGTACAAAATACTTACAGCCGTTGAGTGAAGGGGTCTTCATTGGACCACAGATGTCAGAATGCACCAGCTCAAGCCTCTCTCGAGCTCTCTGTGCCTTGTTGACTGGAAAGGGCAACCTGGCTTGTTTTCCAAGTTGGCAAGCCTCACAAACAGCACTTGTTGACTCTACCTTGGTCATGTCTTCAACTAAATTCTGTCTGTGCATCAAATTAAGTGATCTAAAGTTGGCATGGCCTAATCTTTTATGCCATAGATCAGCACTGTCAGCTAGGCTTGTGTAAGCCTTGTTTTCAAGCTGACTTACATCAAACATGAAGCATTTGTATGTCATAGGAATTGTGACAATTTCCTGGGCATAACAATCTTGAATGATGCATGAATCATTTTTGAAGACTAATGAATAACCCTTCTGGACCAACTGACCAACACTTAACAGGTTTTGATCTATATCAGGCACATAAAGCACATCTGTGATTAGCTTGTCACCTGAGCCTGAGTTGATCAGCACATCTCCTCTGCCCTTGGCTTCAATTAAGCTTCCATTGCCTATCTTGATCTTTGAAGTGAAGCTCTTGTCAAGCTGCTTGAATAAAGTCTCATCAGCTGACATGTGATGTGAGCAGCCACTATCCACTAGCCAACTACACTTGGCTTTGCTTTTGGTTGCAAAGCTTGAAGCAGTGAAAACACGCTCCTCCTGAGCTGGAAAGTCTTCAGCAGTCTTGGCTTGAGCTTGTTGTTCAGTTTGTGGCTTGTCCTTATTTCTACAAACCTTTTCATGATGACCAAACTTCTTGCAACTTTTGCACTGAATGTCTGGCCTATTCCAACAGTTCTTCTCTAGTCGGTTAGTCTTCTTGCAATATTTGCAAGGTGGAAGCATCCTTCTATCTGCTTGATTCCTGGATCTTTCCTTTCTGTCAGCCCAAGGTTTCTTTGGTCTCTGACTTGAACTCGAGCCATCATTGGCTTTTGCTTGGAAAGCTCCTTCAGGATGCTCTTCCTGTCTAGTGGCCCTTCTTTGCTCGAGTGCATAGAGGGAGTTCACCAACTCAGACAGGGTGATGGTTGTGAGGTCCCTTGAGTCTTCCAATGAGGAAATCTTTGACTCAAACCTCTCAGGGAGAGTGGTAATGACCTTCTCCACAACTCTACTGTCAGTAAAATCTTCACCTAGGAGCCTTATGTTATTCACTATTGCCATTATTCTATCAGAGTACTGCTTGATGGTCTCTGATTCCTTCATCTTCAAGTTCTCAAACTCCCTTCTAAGGTTGACCACCTGTTGCTGCCTTGTCTTGTCCGAGCCCATGAACTCTTCCTTCAGCCTTTCCCATGCTTGTTTAGGTGAATCACATGCCATGATTCGAGTGAAAATGACATCTGACACTCCATTCTGTAGGCAGGCCATAGCCTTATGCTTCTTGGCTCGATCCTCACTATGCTGCCTGATTTGAGCAATAGTGGGATTGGCTCTCAATGGAGGTGGCTCAGTATCTCTCTCAATTGCACTCCACAAGTCTTGTGCCAGGAGATGAGTCTTCATCTTCACAGACCAGATGTGATAATTCTCACCAGTAAACACAGGTGGTGGAGGTGGTGTATAGCTTATTTTTCAGCAACAATGTAATGGATCAACAACAAGGAGGTTTCTTTCTTCTTAAATTTTGTTTCCACCGAAAAACATCAACAAGTAAGGTCCTCAAAGAAGATGGCTCTGATTACCAATTGTTGAAACAAGGGCAGCAACTCAATATGCAATGTGCATGTAATTTACATAAAATTAAAAGTGAACAACAAAAACAAGAAGAAGAAACCGAAACTTAAGTGAAGAAAACTTGAAGGAGCAAAGCTTAATAGCTTGAAAACTTAATGAACTTTCATTGATAAGAAATTATATATAGATACAATAGTTGGTTAAGAAAATGACATCTTAACAACTCCACCATTACACATTTATCTTAACAACTCCACCATTACATAATTATCTTAACAACTCCACCATTACACATTTATCTTAACAACTCCACCATTACATAATTATCTTAACAACTCCACCATTATACAATTATCTTAACAACTCCATGCTAAGATGCTGCCTTTGTTGCTACTAGTTCTTTGTTGAATAACAGGCCAACTCTTGACACTCCTCCTTGGTCTGTATGCAACAAACACCAATGTTGCTTCTCAAATGCTCAAACCTCAATGTACCAAGCGGTTTGGTTAGAATGTCAGCCAATTGGTCTTGTGAACTGCAGTGCACGAGACTGACTTCCTTGGATTGTTCAGCCTCTCGAACAAAATGCAATTTAATCTTAAAATGCTTAGTTTTCCCATGGAAAACCGGATTCTTGGCAATGGCAACTGCTGACTGGTTGTCAACAAGAATTTCAGTAGGTTCAAGTTGCTCCTCATTGAGATCTTTTAGCAACTTTCTAAGCCAAATGGCTTGGTTCACTGCTGCTGCTGCTGCAATATACTCAGCTTCAGCTGTCGACTGGCCAACAGTTGATTGCTTCTTCGAGCACCAACAAAACATACTCGAACCAAGGCTAAAGAAGTAGCCTGGGGTACTTTTCATGTCTTCAGAAGATCCAGCCCAGTCACTATCCGAGAAACCAACCAATTTAAACTCATTTTCTCTCTTGAACTTGACTCCATAGCTCAATGTCCCCTTGATGTATCGAAGCACTCTCTTGGCAGCTTTAAAATGCATTATATTGCAACAATGCATAAATCTTGAAAGCAAACTAACAGCATGCATTAGATCTGGTCTAGTTGCTGTCAGATAAAGTAAGTAGCCAACCAATCTTCTGTACTCCCTTTCATCAACTCTTTCATAGTCACCAATGCTTGTTAGCTTCTCTCCTTGAGCCATAGGAGTGCTCACTGGCTTGCAATTCTCCATGCTGAATCTGTTAAGTATTTTCAAAGCAAATGCATGTTGGCTAATGAAAATACTTTGATTGGCTTGATTTACTTCCATGCCAAGAAAGTAAGTCATGACTCCCAAGTCAGTCATGTCAAACACATGTTGCATTTGTGTTTTGAACTCATCAATCAAGTCTTCCTTGCTTCCAGTCACCAGTAAGTCATCCATATAAATAGAGACAATCAACAGAGTCTCTTTGTTGGACTTTTTCACATAAAGTGTTGGCTCACTCAAGCTCTTTTCAAATCCGAGCTTAGACAGGTGGGAGTCAATCCTGTCATACCAGGCTCGAGGAGCCTACTTCAGGCCATAAAGTGCCTTCCTCAGCCTGTACACTTTTTCTTCATTTCCTAGAACCTTGAAACCATTAGGTTGCTCGATGTAGATCTCCTCCTTAAGGTAGCCATTCAAGAAGGCTGACTTGACATCCAGCTGGTGAATCTTCCACTGTTTTTGAGCAGCCAAAGCAAACAACAATTTGATGGTATCCAATCTTGCCACAGGAGCAAAAGTCTCCATGAAATCGATGTCATACTGCTGACTGTACCCTTTTACTACAAGCCTGGCCTTGTGCTTGTTCAATGAACCATCAGCATTGAATTTGGCTCGAAACACCCACTTGACACTAATGACTTTCTTCTGGACAGGTCTGTCTACCAAATCCCAGGTTTGATTCTTGTGAATCATGTCAAGCTCAGCTTCCATAGCTTTCTTCCATTGCTTGTCTTTGACAGCTTCTTCAAAGCTTGAAGGTTCCACTATGGCCACATTACATCTCTGGTAGATGTCAGCAATGGTTCTGGTGCCCCTTACAGGTAGATCATCCACATTCGCATTGCTAGGCTCCTGTTCAGCCAGTTCTAAACTGCCATTAATTGAGTCTTCATCAAGCTGTATTGCATTTGAACCATCCCAGTTCCAGGTCCTTGCTTCATCAAACTTGACATCCCTACTAACCACAATTCTTTTGGTTGATGGATCATAAAGCCTATAGCCCTTATTGTTGCTGCTGTAGCCCACAAATATAGCTAGAGCAGACCTCTTCTCGAGCTTGGTCCTTCTTTCAGCGGGTATATGCACATAGCCTACACATCCAAACACTCTCAAGTAGGAGACTAATGGCTTCTGTCCATGCCAGGCCTCAAATGGAGTCTTATCCTTCATAGCATGTGTTGGAAGTCTGTTGAGCAAGTACACTGAGGTGTTGACAGCCTCAGCCCAAAAGGTGCTTGGCAACTTGCTTTCAAACATCAAACATCTGGCCATGTCCATTACAGTTCTGTTCTTCCTTTCACACACTCCATTTTGTTGAGGAGTGTACACAGTGGTTAATTGGTGATGGATCCCAGTCTGTTCACACAACTTCTGAAACCTTTCAGATAAGTACTCAGCCTCATTATCAGTCCTCAATGCCTTGATCTTGCAATTTGACTGATTTTCTGCCTGAGCCTTGAATTTGGTGAAGGCCTCAAACACATCAGACTTCTGCTTCAGGAAATAGACCCAACAGAATCTGGTTAAGTCATCAATAAACAGTACAAAATACTTACAGCCGTTGAGTGAAGGGGTCTTCATTGGACCACAGATGTCAGAATGCACCAGCTCAAGCCTCTCTCGAGCTCTCTGTGCCTTGTTGACTGGAAAGGGCAACCTGGCTTGTTTTCCAAGTTGGCAAGCCTCACAAACAGCACTTGTTGACTCTACCTTGGTCATGTCTTCAACTAAATTCTGTCTGTGCATCAAATTAAGTGATCTAAAGTTGGCATGGCCTAATCTTTTATGCCATAGATCAGCACTGTCAGCTAGGCTTGTGTAAGCCTTGTTTTCAAGCTGACTTACATCAAACATGAAGCATTTGTATGTCATAGGAATTGTGACAATTTCCTGGGCATAACAATCTTGAATGATGCATGAATCATTTTTGAAGACTAATGAATAACCCTTCTGGACCAACTGACCAACACTTAACAGGTTTTGATCTATATCAGGCACATAAAGCACATCTGTGATTAGCTTGTCACCTGAGCCTGAGTTGATCAGCACATCTCCTCTGCCCTTGGCTTCAATTAAGCTTCCATTGCCTATCTTGATCTTTGAAGTGAAGCTCTTGTCAAGCTGCTTGAATAAAGTCTCATCAGCTGACATGTGATGTGAGCAGCCACTATCCACTAGCCAACTACACTTGGCTTTGCTTTTGGTTGCAAAGCTTGAAGCAGTGAAAACACGCTCCTCCTGAGCTGGAAAGTCTTCAGCAGTCTTGGCTTGAGCTTGTTGTTCAGTTTGTGGCTTGTCCTTATTTCTACAAACCTTTTCATGATGACCAAACTTCTTGCAACTTTTGCACTGAATGTCTGGCCTATTCCAACAGTTCTTCTCTAGTCGGTTAGTCTTCTTGCAATATTTGCAAGGTGGAAGCATCCTTCTATCTGCTTGATTCCTGGATCTTTCCTTTCTGTCAGCCCAAGGTTTCTTTGGTCTCTGACTTGAACTCGAGCCATCATTGGCTTTTGCTTGGAAAGCTCCTTCAGGATGCTCTTCCTGTCTAGTGGCCCTTCTTTGCTCGAGTGCATAGAGGGAGTTCACCAACTCAGACAGGGTGATGGTTGTGAGGTCCCTTGAGTCTTCCAATGAGGAAATCTTTGACTCAAACCTCTCAGGGAGAGTGGTAATGACCTTCTCCACAACTCTACTGTCAGTAAAATCTTCACCTAGGAGCCTTATGTTATTCACTATTGCCATTATTCTATCAGAGTACTGCTTGATGGTCTCTGATTCCTTCATCTTCAAGTTCTCAAACTCCCTTCTAAGGTTGACCACCTGTTGCTGCCTTGTCTTGTCCGAGCCCATGAACTCTTCCTTCAGCCTTTCCCATGCTTGTTTAGGTGAATCACATGCCATGATTCGAGTGAAAATGACATCTGACACTCCATTCTGTAGGCAGGCCATAGCCTTATGCTTCTTGGCTCGATCCTCACTATGCTGCCTGATTTGAGCAATAGTGGGATTGGCTCTCAATGGAGGTGGCTCAGTATCTCTCTCAATTGCACTCCACAAGTCTTGTGCCAGGAGATGAGTCTTCATCTTCACAGACCAGATGTGATAATTCTCACCAGTAAACACAGGTGGTGGAGGTGGTGTATAGCTTATTTTTCAGCAACAATGTAATGGATCAACAACAAGGAGGTTTCTTTCTTCTTAAATTTTGTTTCCACCGAAAAACATCAACAAGTAAGGTCCTCAAAGAAGATGGCTCTGATTACCAATTGTTGAAACAAGGGCAGCAACTCAATATGCAATGTGCATGTAATTTACATAAAATTAAAAGTGAACAACAAAAACAAGAAGAAGAAACCGAAACTTAAGTGAAGAAAACTTGAAGGAGCAAAGCTTAATAGCTTGAAAACTTAATGAACTTTCATTGATAAGAAATTATATATATAGATACAATAGTTGGTTAAGAAAATGACATCTTAACAACTCCACCATTACACATTTATCTTAACAACTCCACCATTACATAATTATCTTAACAACTCCACCATTACACATTTATCTTAACAACTCCACCATTACATAATTATCTTAACAACTCCACCATTATACAATTATCTTAACAACTCCATGCTAAGATGCTGCCTTTGTTGCTACTAGTTCTTTGTTGAATAACAGGCCAACTCTTGACAATTTCTAACGAGGTGTTTGTGTGTGATATGTTGTAGTGTATTGATTTATACACGAACAGTGTATCAAATTTTAACCCCACATAGTAATGAAATTTACAAAATGGATTAAGCCAAAAGTGACTTCCGTAGACGATTAGGACTCTGGGGATCGTTCTTGGGCGGCTTGCGGGGAGCAACCTTGGCGGCAGGGTTTGAGCACTCTGATTGGGTGAAGAGAACCAATATCTGCATGAGGATGGTAACAACGGCCAAACCAAATGCCGACAATGCAATGCCCTTCCATGATGATAAAAGTGAAGACCATTGAAGAAATTTAAGGATCCCATAAGCCACAATACATGCCCAAGACGTGATAACCTGACCAAGAATAATATTTTACAAACAAGACAATACCACAACCGAGGTGTTATCGACACATTTGTGTTCATATGCTATTTTGATTTAGTTTGAAAAAGAAAAACTCGAATTTTGTTCAGTTAGCTTGAGTCGTTTGCAGGGATGGCAATGAGCAAGGTAAATATTGAAAAAGATTCGGCCCATATAGGGTTAGATTGGGTCAAAATCCGATGGGTTCGGGTTATTTAACCATTTGTAGTTGTTCAAGGTGTTGAGTGAGCCAGCTTCAAGTATAATAATGCTCTACTCAAGTATTTTGCCAGATTAATCAAGCGATTTTATTTTTATTTTCTAAAAGGAAATTGAAATGAAGATTGGTTAATTTGGCATTGAAAGAATCTTACCAAAAGAGAATTGATCGGCCGTCGACCCATATCCTGAGATGGTTGATCACTGAAAGTGTCCTCAGCTATATGTTTGTCAAACAACTTGTCCTATATGAGGGTGAAAAAGAACTCTTAAGTAGGAAATAATGCATGAACTACATCAAGCACTATGGTAATCATTTATAGATTACATTATCTAAGGTTTATAGTAATCCTTCTTTTCATTTTGAAGCATATAATTATTTACAACATGAATAGAAGACGACCAAGACAACATTCACTACAGAAAAATGTACATATAAAGGAATATTGTCTCGGTGTTTCCTAGTGGAACACCACTAGGTTCCGTATGTTGCAGCATTTACCACCCAAACACTCCTAAAAGTACAATCATTAGAGGTGTTTGCAAGGGAAAAAAAAAAGACACTAAATGCCTTTTTAATTATGCAAATTTTTATTTTTATTTTGCGTGAACGTAGATACTGCCATTTATAGATTAGAATGTTGTGTTTCACAATACAATTGGTAGCATTTTAATAAAATCAACGCCAATTCAGCATACAGTGGCGTTATTGCAGTAATGTCTCTAAATTATTTCATAAAAATTTAACGATGTAACATTTTTATTTTTAAATTATGACATTTAGCGGCATTTTCTTGGTAAACACTGCAAAATCTTGATAATTTGACAATGTTTTATTGGAAAAGCCACCAAAATCATGACAATTAGGGGTGTTTTTAACTAAGGAACGCTGCTCAATGTCGTGATTTTAGTAGTGGTTGCAACAATAAATGCCGCTGAATGAAGATATGCATGACATTTTTCGATGATTTTTGCGGTGCCCGCCAGCAAATACCAAGATAAATGCCACTAGGTTAGTCGTTTTACATTACAGATGCCGCTAAAGGTAGCATCATAACTTCTGCCCTTTCTTGTGGCATTTTTCCGTACTGCTGCAATACTTTTAGCAGCATTTCCGTAAAAATCCAAAATAAACTGTTCAGTCGTAATGGTACTCACCTTCTCCACAAATATATCTTTACACCACTGCGCAACAGCCTCGTCCGTTTCTGGCAGTTGCTTCATGAGACGCCGCTTAACGTGTATATACACCTGCAAGCAAGTGGTGAAAATATCTTAATAATTTAAATAAACCTGCTAGAACTGCAACCCATTCGATTATCGAATAGGATATTTAAGATCAATGACAATCATAGTTGTAGGTTTAATCATCACAACTTCAGAATAACGTTTACATGTCAACAGCAGAAGAATGAAAAGCAAAAACCTTTCCACCATGACCTAAAGACTATATTCTCAGTGAGTTCTTCAATACTTAAAACCAACCTAGCAACTAGGCCAATTCGGTGGCCGTAAAACTAACCACTAGTAGTTATCTAATTTATGAAAAGCCAAAGACCAACAAACTTGTTGGCCTTCGCTCCTAGGATTCTAAAAGATCTGACCATAGAGATATTTGGAAGCAAATTATGCCTTTATACTCCGAATAAATTTCAGAATCATGCAGAATTTAGAAGCAAAATCCTCAATGAGACCAGTGGGAAATTCTCCAAGGACATATCAATAGAAAACAAAGAGAAAGCAACGTTTGGTCTTAAATTAATACATGTTGCATTACAGAGTTAGCTTGGAATCTGACTTACCACTGAAGATTGCCCATTGAAAAGTCTAAGCAATGTAGGTGAAGGTGAGGTTTTCGGAATAGCCACTGTAATATCATAAATAGCTGGGACAAACAAACGCAAATTACTTACAGCTGTAACAAATCCCTGAAGCAGCACAAATAATGATGATATTTCAGGCATATGTGAGGGATAACTGATGTGTCTCTGGTAATGCTGGCTAAGTATTGAACCACTGTACCGAAGCAGCAAGGGACTTGCATTGGCCAGAAAGTTTTGGCCGGATACAACAAAATCCTTTAAGGTAAAGTTGAAATATTATTGATACATGGAAAGAGTGTTATCAATAAGGTACGTAGAAAAAGATGGCATGGAATTGAAGATAAAACAGAATCAGACCTTAGTACGAGGAACTAAAACGTTTCTAGGTATAGGCAATCCTTGTGAGACCGCATATTCTTGAGCTGCTAGAAGCCTTGCTTCAGTAAAGCGAGTCCCTTCTACAAAAAGTGCCAACCAGAAAGGCCGTGGGAAGTTCTTCAAACGGTTAAGGCCTGTCTGCAAATATAATTACACAAGATTTTAACTGAGATAGGCAATGTGGTCTAAAATAAAGTAAATACAGCAACACTTATGGTCATCTATATGTGTATACAATCTAATGAGCAAACTTCTACCTTCAAACTGTTTTCGTCTTTTGACTCAGTTTTGTTCCAAAAATAGATACTCAGAAAACCACACTTTCACATCCCAAAAACTGGGTTAAGAGAATCGAGTAAGTAAGTCGGGAGTAAGTGAACTGTAAATCGTAATTAGATTAAATAATTAAATAATCAAGAATTAATTAAATAAAATATTAAAATAATTAGAATTAATAATTTTAGGTTAAGAAATTAAAATTTGGTGTCCAGGAACTAATTTGGTCAAAACGGATTTTAAAAACGAGGCTTGATTTGAAAATAATTTTGAAATTGATTTTAATTGAAAAATAAGGACCTATTTAAAAAAAAAAAGAAAGTAGAGGTGGTTAAATGGGCAATGGCCCAATTTTTAAAAAAAGGTTGCCTATTTAATAACCCCAGGTCTCCTTCCCTCCCATTTTTCAGCTTCTTCAAAAATTTGTTAAACACCAAATCAGAACTTTTCTCCCAAAATTAGTTCATCCTTTTTTATTCCTAAACTCTCTAAACACAAAATCTCTTTTCCATTTTGAAGAAAACTCATGTTTTCATCCTTAAAATCCTTAAGAGATCTTCACATGTTTTAGCTCGAATTAGCACCATAGCCCGTCAATTTTACAAAATTGAGATGAGATTCTAACTTTTTATGATTAAACTAAGTGAGTTGTTATTTCAGTTCGATATTTAAATGATTTAATTAAGATCTCAATATATCACTTGATTTTAAGTTGATTTTTTGCTTGAAAATGGTAGATCTTGTATTTTTCGGCTAAACTTTCATTTTAAAGTGATTTATAACTAATTTTGATCTAATTAAAAGGTATTTGATCTTAATTTAACAAATTCTTAATGAATTTAAGTAAACTGAATGTTTTCCCCTTTTTAAAAGATCACATAAGCTTGATATTTCCAGAAAAATTAAATCGATGAAATTCGGTAAAATTGATGGTTTAGATATGTAATTAGATGATATTTAGGATGTATGAAGTTGAGATCTAAGCTTAGAAGTGAGATTTGAGTGGTTAAACACCTATCACGGTAAAACTAGTTAAATTTTTGATATAGAGGTTAATACGCTTTGATCTATGATTTTGGAATGATTTAATTGTGTTTGTTATTGTTAGTAATGTCTTTGTAATGTGTTTGATGTGTATGAAAAATGTCAATTCATTTGGGAGCCTCCACAACCAATGACAAAGGCAAATAAAAGCTTACTTGAGCATGGTAATTGAAGCAATGGTTGCTAAGATGAGTGGTCTGATATATCGCATTTAAACTCCAGTATGCAGGCAAAGGTAACATATGCAAACCCCTCCTTAATTAATATATGACCCTTGATTTCTCTTGGTGCAAACTGGAAACACGAAAATATACACATTTTTTATGCCATTTTTAACTCAAATTCATGCAAATTCGTAGTAATTCTTGTCGAAAAATATATAATAATTATAAAATAATTAAATTGTACTTAAATTATTAACATGTTTAATTTTAATTAATTTTATAATAAATTTTGATTAATTTTGATCATTTTCGACAGATTTGCACAAAAGACAAAAATTGGCTCAATAGACATTGCTAGAAGCGCAAAACCGAGAAGCGATTTTTGAAGCATCAAGGCGAATTAATTTTTAAGCTGAAGATGATCCAAATTATGAATATTAGTTCATAATATAATTAATTTTAATTTTAATCCATTTTATTTTGAGTTAAATAATTATTATTAATTAATTATGAAAAGAGGCTCAATTGAGCTAAACCGAGAAAATCAATCCAACCGAGCACTAGGCTGCCCAAACTGTCCCACATGTTGACCCAATCAGCTTGTTTTGATGATTATTTTGCTTGCAAAATAGCCCTTTAAGACTCCTTGAATTTGCATTCAAACCCCTCCACTTATCATGCCTTCCTAGATTTGCCCCTACCTTAAAATAGCAAGTTTGAAACCTTCAAACTTGCCACATGTGTGACTGGCCATGGGCGGACTCTATGGCTACTGATTTTTTCTATTTTTAGCAGCCTACTTAGCATATAAATACCTCCCTTGGCTTCTCATTTCAAATAGATCTCAAACTCATTCATTTCTTCACTTCTCTCTCACTTTTGTCTCACTTTTCTCTCTTCATTCCCTTCCATTGTTCTTCATTTTCTTCCCATTCCTTTGTCGATTTCACCTCTTGAAAAAGAGTCATTTGACCACCATCTGGAGCAACATTCAAGTGTTCGTGGAAGCCTCGGTTCAACAAGAACAAGCGGAGAAGGAGGAGCGGAGCAAACTAGTTAAGCCTTGGAGAAACACCGGATTTGATTCTTGTTCCTTATCCTTTTAATTTTATTGTTGTTGTTATGAACATGTCTATAAATATTTGTGGTGTTGATATGTTTATATTAATTAATATAGCTTAAGTTTAATTCGTGTTAGGTTGATTGCATTTTGTCCACTTAATTTATTAAAATTGTGTTTGTGTTGTTATAGGTCTCGATAAGATGTTTGATTAAGTAAAACCATGACTAAGTTATTCTTGTATTACAATTATGAGGTAACTAATGAATTAATTATTTAAACGGATTGAAATTGTAATTAATTGACAGGATACTTAATCAATGCATGTTTAATCATCTAAGGTAGCTGAGAGTTAAATTAGCAACGGTATCTAATGAATTTAAAAAAGAGGGGAAGATAATCTTGGGCTGTTGATTTTTATCCTAGAAAAAAGAATTTAAAAAGAGGAGAAGATAAACATGGGTTGTTGGATTTACCCTAGAGAAAAAGCCTATAAAAAGCCAAAGGAGGAAACCCAAAAAGACGAACAAAAAAAATGGAAAGAGATCCTTAGGCATCAATAAAGGTTCGGTTGTGCAAAAGAAAGGAAGTCAAATGCAATCCTTCTTAGCCATCACAAGACACTTTGCTGCCGAAGTGTGGACTGGGCAAGCGAAAGCTATTTCCCGAAGTTCTTCCGTTATTTCCATTAGTGTTCCTTTGAAAGATTGAATTAAAGTAGTTGAACACAATGTTGGATAATATTTTGGTTTGGAATTTTATTTCCCAGCCCATGAGCTAAATCTCATAGGGTTGAGATTACTTTCGATGAATGGATGCAGTATACCTCTAATTTACTTTACTGTTTCATTTGATTTTTCTTATTTCTTAATTGAAATGAAAACGATCTCTAGACATAGAAGACTGTTCCCATACTTATAAATTGATTCTAATTCCGAAAGGGTTGGATTGGTTGGATTAAATTTAAATGAAATGAACAAGTATTTGATAGACACTTATAGTCGACTCTAGACATAGAGTCACGGTCATACAGAAGGAACCCATGCAAGATATCTAAAAAGCCTATAGACACGGGCAAGGTAATTTAAAGTTTTGCTTTGCGAGAGGAAGGCCATTTTAGAACTCTTCTGTGCAGTAAAGTAGATACGATTTTGCCAAGGCATTATTGACAGTAATGGTCGATTCTAGGTAATCCCGACCTTCTAAATCAACATCACTTTATCCTTATTCTTTGTCGTAGTATCTTTGCCACAACATATTTAGTTGTTTATTTCTTTGTTTACATTCTATTCAAATAATCACTCTCATTATTGCTCTCACTTTTGCCATAGCATTTCCAATTATTCATCAATTCCATCTATCGCATACATCATCATACCTTTGAATTATCACTGCATACTTACCTTAGTTTACCATAGCATTAATCGCATTTTATTATAATAACTTGACCACTTTGGTGCCTCAATCCGATTCTCGTGGGAACGATACTCACTCATCACTTTATTACTTGATTGGACGTGTATACTTGCACAAATCACATATCATTTCACACACGACAATAAGACTTAAATGTTAAATGTGCGTGTTTTAGAAAACAATTGAATGTTTAGTATGCATAAATGTAAAATTGGACAAATTACGTAAACTGATAATTGCTTGTAACTAATTGAATGATAACTTAAAAAAATTGAGTGTAAGGTTCTAATCAATCTTCTAAAACAAAACTTTTATATATAAATCTACAATACTATTGGTTAACTTTGTGAAATTGAAATTTTCCCAACATATTACTATATATTGCATTTTAAATCTAGTTATATATTTTTAAGCGAAATAGTTTTTCAAGTCCCTACAAATATAGCCCTTTTAAAAAGACCCTACTGTGTGCATATATGTTTAACTAAAGTTTTTGAGGTAATTGTTCGTTAAATATTAAGTTGTGAATTAATCTTGTTGTTGATTGTTTATCAGAGTAGTGTAATGAAAGCATGATATTAGGTTTTTATAAAATATTTCATGATTAATTGTGTGGTATGATTGGTCGCTTAGTGTGTTTTGTGGTGGTTTAAATGAAGAATCACTTCAGTGGCCAATGTGACGTTCGAAATTTGGGTCAGATCGTCCAGGTCGGATTTGGGGCGCCACACATATCGACCAGCCATCATATATGAATTAATTCTTCAAAAACATGCAAAAGTAAAACGATATTTTCTTCTTTTTATAAAGAAACTTACGAAAATAAAAGGCAACATTCAAAAGCATACAGAAAAAGTAAAACAGAGATATATGCCCAGATGCCTAAAATGAACACTAATTGTCACTACCAACACTATTTTTGTTATTTTTTTGAAAGAAAAAATAGCATTTAATTTATTCGCTGCCCATTTATTTAACTCATAAGTTACCTACCAAGCTATCTTATCTCACACATTTTCGTGCATGAACATGTATACCGTGGCACGTGCTATGTAAGAAATCACCGTGTAAGTGGCATCAACAGCTATTACCATTCAAACTTGAAGACAAAGAATTGGTAATCAACAAAATCTCAATATTTACAGTTGAAACTTCAAATGAATAAAGAATAACACATACCGGAAGGAGTTTTACTGAATTCTTCATAACAGCTAATACACTGCCAAGACAACCTGATCGCTCTCAAAAGCGAATTTAATTCTCTTAGCCACAGAGTGTTTTAAGAGAAAAAGGACATGCAGTTAGAATGCCAAACAACAAAATCCCGCGTAGTTCTTTTTCAATTTTATGCTTCTTTCAACTAAAGTGTATGTAAAGGAATCCGAGTTGGAATATGGATTAAATACGGACATAAGCCAAAACCCATCCAGCTAACCAAACGATATCACTTCTATGATTGGATATGAGGAGGGCATGTTCCTTACCTGAAAAAAGTTTTAATATCATGTGGCATGTAAATCATTCAAACGTTTATGATTGAACAATACACATTATCTATGTAACTGTTGGAGATCAATCTGATTAAGAAACGAATAAATAAAAATAGCGGAAGAAATTGAAAAATTAAACATACAAATTTAATGTAAAAAAACTCTTTAAAGAGGATAAAACATTACGGGTAAAAATGATTTTATAATAAGGTAAAAGAACGAATAGTACAAAAAATGGGGATGGTTTTTAATGGTGTATTTTCTAAGAGACTATTTATAGACTAAATTCGTAGGTCAAATAAATTATGCTAATAAATATTAAATATATTATACTAATAAATACTAAATCTTTCTTTTAGAAAGAAAATATATTTTATTTAACTTAACTTGCAAATAATCTCTTATTTGACTGAAATATGAGACATACTCAATAGTAACTCTAATTCCGACAACTAAGTTCCTATCTATGGAGATCGATGTTAGTATTACCCATTAAATTGAAGCTTTCATTATCCACGAACATTTTAATCTGCAAACAAAATGTCTCATAGATAAAATCCATGGTGTCAGTTCTTTTCCCACATTAACAAATGTTGACTCACTAAGGGCCAATAATTAACACCTAACTCGTATAACATCTATCGGTGATCGAAAAGATATGAAGCTTCACAGCAATACTTCAACTCATATTTGCATAATTATCAACATGATTTGACAATGAACAAAATGGAAGTATAAAGCATTTAGCCATTTTATCATCAAATTTGTCTTCAAAAATTCAAAGCATGCGAGTTAAACAAGGGAAATGACCTTAACTCCAGCCCACCAATCAACAAGCCATATAATTTCCAGCAACAATAACTCTAAAGCCACCGTATTGATCGTTCTATAAGTGTTCTTGGACAGTGGCCAAATCAGAACAAAGCTAATTGCCTGAAAAACAAATGAAAAATTAAATTTGTCTAACACCGTAAATTCTAATTGCCATATAAACAAGAGCAGCATGAAAATGGACCCTTGAATCCCATTTTTACCAAAGTTTATTGGCTCAGAGATAAAACAGATTCGAAACCCAGATGTAAATGCAAGCGCATTAATCATCTCAGCTCAAAAAATTAGAAATATAGAAAGCCATTTTTATCAGAATTGTGAAAGAATAAAAGTAAATTCCTTGAGAAGTTAAAATAAAACTACAATTCTATCAATAATATAAAAGCCAAAAAAGGGAACCTGAAAGAGATTAATAACGAGGCCGGAGATGAAGAAGAGAAGACTCAATGGGACGATGACAGCTGCTGCCGCAATCGCCATTGACACCCACAACCACTTGACTCCTCAAGATTCGTAGAAAAAAAGGGCAGTGTTGGTGCTGAGATTTTCAATTTACTTTTATATTGTGAGAATTTATTCGAATGAGATTGTTTTTATGTCTCTATGAAGAAAAATGTTTAATCCAGTTCTGAAATCATATCAAGAGATCAAATAATAGAAAATGGCAGTGAATAAAAGGAAACGAAGAAAAAAAAACTTTAAAAGCAGCTTCCCTGTTTCAAGGAGAAAATTTTATATATTAATAGGAAGTTGACGACCCCTTTTTCCCTTTTGTTTTTGTTTGAGAGTTAAAAAAGAAAACATAAAAAAAAACACATATATAAAAAACCCTTAACAAAATGTAAAAAATTAATTAAATCCCTATATTAAATTCGTACCCAATTAAGCCTTTGACGTTAACGAAAATAATCAATTAAGTCCTTCTGTTAAAGGTTTCCATTATTGACCACATTGATCATTAAATAAATTAACTGACTAATCAGATACTGAAAAATGATAGCTTCTCTTTAATCTAATATTTTACTCATAAAAAATATTAAAATTAATATAAACATATAAAAAATTAAAAAACTTAATAAATTATATTTTTTATAAAATTAATATAACATATTTAAAATTTTATAAAAATGTATTAGAATTATTAAATAATCATAAATATTTATAAAAGATTATAAAAAATAATAAAAATTTAAAATTGATATAAACTTATACAAATTATTAAAAAAATCATAAAACTTTGAATTGTATCGGATCAGTTGGTTGGACCAGTTAGACCAAAATCGACAAGGGTATTAATCCGAAGAAAGATGTTAGACTAGTTGACTTGGGAACTGGACAGTTGAATCAATTTTTTTTATTTTTAATATATTTTATCAAATCAAAATTTCATTATCCAACTATTAGCATATGCCAAAATGAACAATTCTGACCAATGTTTTTAGAACCGGACTGGTGGTTAAATTTATCATGCCACTACTTGCTAGTTCAACTGGTCCATCCAATTCAATTAAACAAAACATTAAAAAATAAAAAAAAATTGGCTCACCCACCTGATTCTCAGGCCAACCAATCCAAAATCTTTCTCCAAACCGATACCCTTGCCAATTTTGGTCTAACATGTCTAATCGAATTATTTAATCCAGTTAAAGTTTTTATGATTTTTTTATAGTCTTTATAAATTTATATCAATTTTAATATTTTTAATATTTTAATGATTTTATAGAAATTTAAGATGCTTTTATAAAATTTTAAATATGTTTTATTATTTTATTATTTTTATAGTTTATTAGAGTATATTAGATATTTTACTTTTTATAATATTTATAATTGTTTTAATTGTTTTAATTTTTTTATAATTTCTTTTTCTAATTTTATGATTTTTTAACCACTTTTATTGGGAAATATTATATTAAACCTAAAGATGCTATGTGCCACCATCTGATTGGTTTATTAATTTATTTTAACGGTCAACGAGATCAACAATGAAAATTATTAATAGAGAAGCTTAATTGATTATTTTAATTAACAGTAAAAGCTTAATTTATTAGTTTTTGCAATTTCTTAAAGGTTATTTTTGAAATAAAAAAAAATTCTTAAATTGCATATCATAAATCACAATGGAAGGAGGATGATATCCAATTAGAAATGTATATGATTTTCGAAACCCCCAATATCACTAAATTATTATTAGATTTATGTTTTAATCACTTAACTTAAGATTACAAAATAATTATTGAACTATTTGAAAGTTTCCATTTAAGTCATTAAATTATTTGAATTTTTTTTAAATATTGGGATGTTAGGGTTTTCTTAAAAAAATGTTCGACTAGTGAGTTCCAAGTAACGATTCGATGATCAATATGGTAGATCATTACTCATCAATGAGTAGAAGAACATATCTTAGATCCAAGTCAATCTAACAATCAATGTCAAAGATTGAAGAAGAAAATTGTTTGGATATTGACTTGCAATTTTGTGATGTTCGAAATTGTTTCATGAAAAAAAAACTGACTATAGAAGAAGGGGAAGGAGAGTTTTCAATTGATGAAAGCGATATAAATAGAGGTGACCATATAGCAACGATTTTTATAGCCTAGTGACTTAAATAAAAACTTTCAATAATTCAATGACCATTTTTATAAATTTTTGAAATTGAGTGGCCAAAACTAGAACTTAGTAATAATTTAATGACCTGTAGTTTATCCAAAAATAAAAAATGTTTATGGATTGCACTAGATCCACAATCGTTTGGACCAATAGTTAAATTATGTAAGTTGAACCGAAAAACTAAAGAATTTCCCAAAACTGATAAAAATTTTGAAAAGACAAGTTAAAAATCAATAAATTCGAGATTTTTTTTAATGAATAAAGGGTCTAATAACTCCTTGAACATTTTGAACATTTAAAAAATAAATTAAGCTCTCAAATGTTAAAATTTTATTAATTAAATCCTTGGATCAACAATTTCTATAGTTGTGTCGACATAGTCATAACAATTGGTAACTCAACAACCGTGAAGCAAGAAAATTCGAAAATAAATATTTAAAAATTTAAGTTCAAAATGAACTTTGATAATTAGATATCTAGATTCATTTGAATTTAGAAAATTATATGTCCAAGTTCATTTAAATTTAAACATCTATATGTCTAGATTAATTCTAAATATACTTTTTAAAATTTTAAATTTTTAAAAACATAAAAAATTAAAAATTTGTAAAAAATTTTAAAAATTTGAGAAATAAAAATTCAATTTTTTTTTTAAAAAAATTCAAGTCCAAAATGAATCTAGGCAAATAAACATTATTGACTGCATATCGATTAGTCCAGATTTATTCTAAATACTATTTTTTAAATTATTACAACTTTTAAAATCTTATAAAAATTATTTAAAAAATTAAGAAAGTGTGGTTCTTACTTTTCTTGCTATCTCACAAAAAGTAAATCTCATTTCTTTTATAACTTTTATAAGTTTTTGAAGTTTTTGCTTCTAGTTTTTTTTTATCTAATTTGATAGTTGTGGTATTGATGTTTGATATAATTTTAGGGTTTCTTATAATTTGTAACACTTCTCACTCGGTCCGATCGTCAGACCCAAGCTATAGGATGCTACAGTAGTTAATGGAATAGTTCATATACAATTCTAACTTTAATCATTCAAATAAACAATCAAAACAATTCATATTCCATGCATAATATGATTTTCATTTAAACTTGAGTCTCAATCGAGCTTACGAAAGCTCTAAAGTTGACCAGAGTACAAACAATGACCATATTGAAAACTTTTCAAAAAGTAATGCAAATTTTCAAAGTTAAGGTCACACGACCGTGTGCCTACACCATGTTACAAACAGTGATCATATGGGAATAGAGTCACAATCTAACAGTCCGGTTTAGACCCTAGTCAAAACTTTAGTTTCGGGACCACAAATTCGAGTTAGAATAATATTTTAATATTAATTTCTATGCCTACTATATGTGAATTAGCATGTGTGAAGTTTCTGTGAATTAATTTGTCTGTTTGTATGTTTAATTTGATAAAAGGACTAAATCGTATAAAAGGTAAAAGTGACCTTCTATTTGTATAAGTGCTGAATTGCTAATGTTCTTATTATG
Source organism: Gossypium australe (assembly GCA_005393395.2). Taxonomy (NCBI): domain Eukaryota; kingdom Viridiplantae; phylum Streptophyta; class Magnoliopsida; order Malvales; family Malvaceae; genus Gossypium; species Gossypium australe. The sequence goes on from CM016614.1 coordinate 49,083,100, forward strand.
TGAAGTCCTTAAAGGGGTAATAAGCCATTATTGAAGATGGTGGATGGCCATGGACGGTTATGCCCTTAAATGAATAAGTTTAATATGTTGTGATAAAAGGTTAATTTTGTAAATGAATTAATTATGTTAATTCATAATAAAACAAAAGAAAAATTGATAGTGGAAATGTTCATCCTCCTCCACCAATTTGAGAAAGAAAAAAAAGGGTTTTAGCTCTTCAAATATCTGGCTATTAAAGTCTTTGATTCAAGGTTAGTTTTTGTTCGGTTTTTGATAATTTCTACGTTTTTGCAATCGTTGCTTCGTATACTTTAAAACCCATGTCTCAATTTTGTGAATTGATGATGTTTTTGAAATGTGCCATTGATGAACTCATGTGTTTTGTGATGTTTGATGGTGTAAAATGAAAGATATGTGTTTGATTATCATAGTTTATCTTTGGAGTTTTGTTGAATTTGAGTATTTTAGATTAAATTGAGAAAATGAAAATTTGAAGGACTAAATTGTGAAATAAAAGAAATGTGTGGACTTGAATGAGCATGGGTAACATTCGGCTAAGCATGTGTGACATGAAATTTGGTGTATTTTGTGATTTTATGAAATAGGGACTAAAATGTCCAAATGTGAAAATGTGAGGGCTAATTTGTAAATTACCCTAAATATGTGTATTTGGATTGAACTGGATGAATTACTGAATAAAAAGGTTAAATTTGAATATGTATAGATCAAGAACCGAAGAAAACGGACTTAGATTGGGGGAAGTCGAAAGTAATCAAGTAGCCATATTCGTTTCCGTTAAACCGAACTTGAGGTAAGTCTATATACAAATAAATGCATTTGTATTGAATTATGTATGTTCATATGATTATTTATAATGATGAATGAATATGAGATGTTGTGTACATGAATTTCGAGATAGAATTGACATAGTAATAACGTCCGAAAAGTCCCGTACGAACGTAAGAATAGATAGGATTGCATATGTTATGACATAGGCATCCGATATGTGATATCATGTAAGACCACGTCTGGGACGTTGGCATCAATATGAGATTTATGTGTAAGACCATGTCTGAGACATTGGCATCATATTTGAATCGTGTAAGACCCTGCCTAGGACAGTGGTATCGATATCTTAGTACATGTAAGACCTCGTTTGGGACGTTGGCATTGTACGACTATTCCGAGCATTCTGAGTATCCTATTAGATTTCGAACAGTTCAACAGGAAAATCTAAGATGTGAATGGCTACGTGAAATGTATAATAACTCAGGTATGTTTGAAGAGTACACCATATATATGTACAAAAATGTAAGTTATATATATGAATTCACTAGGATGAATATGTGTATTGAAATGATAAGTTGATATGTATTATACATGCTTGAGTGAGTTATGAGCACATGTGAGATACGAGTTGTGGAATATGAGTAAGTAAAGGCTAAATAATGAGCCAAGGATGATATTGTGAATTTGCAAATGAGAAATATAAATGTCATTGCATTTATGTGGCTATATGTATTTCATACTAAGTTTATTTATATATGGCTTACTAAGCTTTTAGAATGCTTACTCTATGTGTGTTTACTCTGTTTTATAGTTCGTCAAAGCTACGAAAGGCTCGAGAATCGTCAAGGATCATCACCACACTATCAAACTCAACTTTGGTACCTTTGAATGTGTATATAACTAAATATGGTATGTATAGGCTGTATATAACTAAATATGGCATGTATAGGCTAGTTATTTGGTATATGTTTGAGATGTAATTAGCCATGTAATTTGGCTAGATAAATGTTGGTATTAAGCATGAGTGAATATGGTATATGATGCATGTTTTGATATGGCTTGATGGAAATGAAATGGCCTCATGAATGATAAGTTTATAGATGGATTGATGCCATAGTGATATAGTGAAGGTGTGGATGAATTATGCTTGGATTTACATGTGAATTGATTGTGCAAATTGGCATGTTTAGAAATGAGATTGAATGGGAGAATATGATGATCATTTGGTGTGTTTTTGGTTGCCAATTGTATTGAGAAATATGCTTGCTTATGCTTGTAGGAATGACCCAAGTATGGGTGCATTTTGGCCTTGAAAATGGCCTATAAGTGTCAACACGGTTGACCACATGGGCGTGTGGCTCTACTGTGTCCCTCGTGGTTGAAATTCAAAACAAGTCAGGATTGACAACAGGCTAGACACATGGGTGTGTGACTGGCCGTGTGGTGAAAGGCACACGGGAGTGTCCATGGCCGTGTGGACAAGTCAGTATGTATGCCCTGTTTTGACACGGCTTAGAAACACGGGCGAATCTGAAGGCCGTGGGAGGCACATGGCCTACCCACACGGGCCTGTGACCTCTGCAACGTTGAAAAAGTTTTAAATTTCTGAGAATTTCTATATGTGTTCGGCTTAGTCCTGGCCCTATTCTAAAGCATGTTTGAGGTCTCGTGGACCTACTTAAGGGACACTTTGATGTGATTGACCTAGCTATGATATGAGATGTCTGTAAAAGTTTTCGATCTATCCGATAACGCCTTTAACTCTATACCGGTGATGGTTACGGGTTAGGGGTGTTACTTTTGATTGGTATTAGAGCTACGGTTTAGCCGATTCTCAGACTAACGTAGCGTGTGAGAGTCTAGCTATACATGCCATATATCTGAACTGTGATAGTGTGATGAATCCTGACATGTAAAATGTGATTTTTGTATTCCCGAAAGAGCCGTAGCTGACGATGTAGAAAGCAATGCGCCTGCTCCGGCTCAAGGGACAGCGCCATCTGATTCGAGATCGGCTACGAGCGGTCAAGAGGGAGAAGCTAAACAAGCTTTCTTCCAGATGATGAATGAATGGTTCACTCAATTTGTGAGAAACAATCTGACTGTTTCAAAACCTCCGCCCCCGGTTAATCCCCCTTAGACTTCAGTAGTGCCTCCGGTTATTAATCTGAAGGTAGCGCGCTTGCCAGAGCGTATGCTATCCGAGCTCGTGAGGAAGCTTCATCTCCTGATGTTATAACTGGTACATTTACTCTTTATGATACTTTTGTGATTGCATTGATAGACCCTGGTTCTACTCACTCATATGTATGCATGAACTTAGTATCCAGTAAGACTTTACCTGTAGAGTCTACTGAGTTTGTTTTAAAAGTATCGAACCCCTTAGGTAAAAGTGTCCTGGTTGACAAAGTATGCAAGAACTGTCCGTTGATGTTTCGAAATATCTATTTCTCTACTGATTTGATGCTGCTACCTTTTGATGAATTTGATATAATTTTAGGTATGGATTGGTTGACATTCCATGATGCGGTTGTGAATTGCAAAAAAAAGACCATTGATTGGAGATGTCAGAATGATGAAATAGTTCGGATTGTGTCTAGTGAATTGAACGGGTTGCTTGATTTGATATCAATAATGAAAGCTCAGAATTATATGAAAAAGGGTTATGAAGCTTATTTTGCTTATATGATTGACTCAAAAGTATCTGAAAGAAAGTTGAATCAGTGTCTGTTGTTTGTGAATTCCCTGATGTATTCCCTGAAGAACTATCGAGATTACCTTCAATACGTGAAGTCGAATTTGGTATTGATTTGTTGCCTGGTACGACACCTATTTCGATAGCTCCGTATAGAATGTCACCAACAGAATTGAAAGAGTTAAAGTACAGTTGCAAGAGTTGACTGACAGAGGGTTTGCAAGACCGAGTTTCTCTCCTTGGAGTGCTCCCGTTCTGTTTGTGAAAAAGAAATATGGTACGATGAGAATGTGTATAGATTATCGTCAGTTGAATAAAGTGACTATAAAGAACAAATATCCGTTGCCCAAGATTGACGATTTGTTTGATCAACTAAAAAGAGCCACCGTATTTTCAAAGATAGATCTGAGATCAGGTTACTACCAGTTGAGAGTAAAAGATTCATACATTCCGAAAACTGCTTTTAGAATGAAGTACGGGCATTATGAGTTTTTAGTTATGCCTTTCGGACTAACAAATGCTCCTGCTATTTTTATGGATCTAATGAACAAAATTTTCAGACTGTACCTAGATTGATTTGTTGTTGTATTCATTGACGACATTTTGATCTTTTCGCGTAATGAAAATGAGCATGTTGAACATCTGAGAATCGTGTTGCAAACTCTACAAGAAAAGCAATTGTATGCGAAATTCAGCAAATGTGAATTCTGGTTACGTGAAGTTGGTTTTCTGGGACATATTGTATCGGCCTCCGGAATACGAGTTGATCCGAGTAAAATTTCTGCTATTCTGGAATGGAAACCTCCGAAGAATGTGTCTGAAGTTTGCAGTTTTCTGGGACTTGCTAGTTATTATCGAAGATTTGTAAAAGGCTTCTCGATGATAGCTACTCTGTTGACTAAATTGCTTCGGAAAGATGTGAGATTTGAATGGTCCGATAAATGCCAGAAAAGCTTTGATCAGTTGAAAGCCCTTTTAACTGAAGCTCCAGTGTTGGTATAGCCAGAATCGGGCAAAGAGTTCGTGATTTACAATGATGCTTCATTGAGTGGTCTGGGTTGCGTCCTGATGCAGGAAGCCAAAGTAATAGCTTATGCCTCGAGACAACTAAAGCTTTATGAAAAGAGCTATCTGACACATGATCTTGAGCTAGCTGCGATTGTGTTCGCATTAAAGATTTGGCGTCATTATCTGTTCGGTGAGAAATGTCACGTATTTTCAGATCATAAAAGTCTGAAATATTTTATGACCCAGAAAGATTTGAATCTGCGACAGAGAAGATGGTTAGAGCTGTTGAAAGACTACGAGTTTGTAATTTATTATCACCCGGGTAAGGCAAATGTTGTTGCCGATGCATTGAGTCGAAAGTCAATGTTTGCATTGTGTGCTATGAATGTTCATTTAGACTTGTCTGATGATAGTTCGATTTTAGCTGAATTGAAAGCAAAACCGTTGTTTTTACAACAAATTTGTGATGCTCAGAAATTTGATAATGAAATGTTAGCGAAACGAGCTCAATATGATTCGAATTCTGATTCTGAATTTCGAGTTGATGATGATGATTGCCTGAAATTTCGAGATCGTATCTGTGTTCTAAGAAATTCTGAGTTATTACAGTTAATTTTGAGTGAAGCTCATAATAGTCGCCTATCTGTTCATCCGGGAAGCATTAAAATGTACCATAATCTGAAGCAACACTATTGGTGGTCTGGTATGAAAAGAGATATTTCTGATTTTGTCTCGAAATGTTTAGTCTGTCAGCAAGTTAAAACTGAACATCAGGTTCCGTCTGGTCTGCTACAACCAATTCTGATTCCTGAGTGGAGGTGGGATAGAGTTACGATGGACTTTGTTTCTGGATTACCTCTAACTCCGAGAAAGAAAGATGCTATTTGGGTTGTAGTTGATCGATTGACGAAATCTGCTCATTTTATTCTGGTACGATCTGATTACTCACTTGATACATTAGCCGAGCTTTATATTTCTGATATTGTGAGATTACATGGGGTGCCATTGTCCATTGTATCAGACAGATATCCGAGGTTTACATCACGGTTTTGAAGAAACTACAAGAAGCTTTGGGTACAAAATTGCATTTCAATACCGCTTTTCATCCGCAAACGGATGGTCAGTCTAAATGTATCATTCAGATTCTTGAGGATATGTTGAGATGTTGCATCCTTGACTTTGACGGTACGTGGGATCAGTACCTGCCACTGATTGAATTTGTGTATAATAACAGTTTTCAGTCGAGCATCAAAATGGCACCTTATGAAGCTTTGTACAGACGCAAATGTCGAACACCTCTGTATTGGGCAGAACTCAGTGAAAATAAGATACACGGGGTTGATTTGATAAAAGACACTGAACAGAAAGTGAAAGTAATCCGTGACAGTTTGAAAGTAGCGTCTGATCGTCAAAAGTCCTATGCAGATTTGAAACGAAAAGATAGAGTTTGAAATCGGCGATAAAATGTTTTTAAAAGTATCTCCGTGGAAGAAAGTACTTAGATTCGGACATAAAGGCAAGTTGAGTCTGAGGTTCATCGGCCCGTATGAGATCATCGAACGTATTGGACGTGTTGCGTATATATTGTTGTTGCCATTAGAGCTAGAAAAGATTCATAATGTATTTCACGTGTCAATGCTTCGTCGATACAGATCTGATCCATCACATGTGATTACTTCATCTGAGATTGAAATCCGATATGATATGACCTACGAAAAAGAACCAATCCGTATATTAGCTCGTGAAATAAAAGAGTTGAGAAACAAGAAAATTCCATTAGTGAAAGTGTTATAGCATTGACACGGAGTGGAAGAGGCTACGTGGGAGCCTGAAGATTCAATGGAACAGTAATATCTGAATCTGTTTAACGGTAAGATTTTTGGGGACGAAAATCCCTAAGGGGGAGAATTGTAATAGTCCGATTTAGACCCTCGTCGGAACAGTACACATACACCATCAAACTTCGAGTGACTCATAATCCACACAAGTCACCTCTATAGATCATACTCATATTCGGCCATTTACTTAAACCGTAATCGAGTTGAGTACACTTACAATTTGCTAACGATCCTTACCATACTTGCGATCTCTGAACCTTACCCTTGTTAATACAAGATTAACGACAATGAGAAGTTAGATAGCCCTTCGGCTTTTAACAAAACACACTAAGGGGTTAACTGAATACTTACCGAATCCACTTTTGATCCTGCGACCTAGATAGCTACTGAACGAGGTTTGACTTTTAACCTTGGTTGGTAGTAGATAACAATCAATTTGTGATGGAGGAAAACAACAAAGATTCGGCACTAATAGGGATTTCAGCAAGAGAAGATGATGATACTTCGGCAATAAAAGAGTTAGGCTATGAGAGAATTCGACAAAAAGGGATTCGGCTATAGGAGATTTCAGCAACAAGGCAAGGTATTTTCGGTTGTGGAAAAATAAGGTTTCAACAAGGAAAAGAAAAAGAATGGAAAATTCGGCATTACTTAGGACCCCATATTTGACACACACACATTTATATAGCCTATAGCCGAAAGTTAGCCACCCCTAAAGTCCAATTCGGCACCACTTCATCCACTGCTCATTTCCTAATTTTTCTCCATGATATCTCTCTTACCCTTCTCCTAAATTCTCTCTACTGATCACTTCTCCTTAGATTCCCTCTACACGCCACTTCCAGCCTTCTAGAAGCCTAAAATTAAACTCTAAAATAAATTTAAGCTAGCACTCAAACATCAGACCTCCCTGCATGCATATGTCGCCACCTCTCTACACCCTAGTGGCGTCACTTAGCCACTTTACCACAGGCTTCTTTGTGCCATTTTCCACTTATTTTTATTTAAAAGCCCACTACTCACAACCCTATTTCCTTAATTAATTAAATTAAGAATCCTCCACCACAAAACTCGAACCCAGAGCTTCTCCAACACACCTAGACACTCTAAATTCATTAAACCTTTAAAGCCATCATGTCCTTTGTTATTTTCTTGCTCACTTAAAAAATTATGAGACCCAAAACCCAATAGGCCCAATTCTTCTAGGCCTAAATTCGGGGTGTTACAATTCTACCCCCTTAAAGAAATTTCTTCCTCAAAATTTCCAACTAACTACTAAACGCACTGCTCAAGTCACACCACTATGCTTTCGCTGCGCACTCTGATTTAATAACACATAAACATTGCACACATACAGTTTCTATACCCAAAACTATCGCATCCACACAAAACATACCCGACTTAATGGCGATTGAACAATCCCGAGCCTTATGCTCCTCAGACCCGTATCTGAAACACGCTCCTGACTTCCTCCAGCATTCACCCGGATGACGCCTTCTGCAATATTCGCAAGCTGGAAAGTTTGGATGTACCTTAGCATGCTTTACAGAACGAGACTGTGGCCCTAGAGAACTGTGATCTCTTTTTTTCTTACAGTCCACGCACCTAACCCGAAGTGTTTTACCAATTTCTTTAACCTCCTCCAATACCTCCCTAACTAGCTGAGTCAGCACATCAGCCCTAACACTTCCACGGCCTCTGCCGCGACCCCTTCCACTTTTTCTAGCGCTCATTGCTGATTCTTGTATTATCTGAATTAGGAATTTTTATGAATTTAGTTCATAGTTTCACTGTTTAAAGCACATGTCTTTTGCAAGTAACAATTTAAAAGTTGGTTCGCAGTCGTAAATCCACTACAGGCTTAAGTTTCCTACGGGCTTTAGTCTCTAAGAACCTATTATTTAAAGTGGCCCAATATCTAGATATAGTTCAGCAATTTAAACAAATGTAAGCACAGAAAATTTACTTGGCTCGACGTCGAGGGCTCGGTGAACTACACTCCAAAAACCCTGCAAAAGCTTTTTAATCTACTTGTTTTAAAAACCCAAAATCTAAGGCCCATTTCATAGCCCGAGCTTTGCAACTGGGCTCTGATACCATTAAATGTAACACCCGCAGACTCGACCCAGACGTTATGGCCGAATCTGATGATGTCACATCAAAGAAATAATTCAAAACGACTTCGCTTATTTAAAACTTAAGTTTAGAGCTTAGAAACCCAAAATCCATGCAACTTGTTAAGTAATGATAAAATCCCATGTTTTTAGGTATTTCGAAAACTATGTTTAAACTTAAGAAAATTTATTTAATTTTAACAATTAAGTAAACAGTTGAACAAGGATAACAAAACACAAAATCTAGAGTCAAATCGGAGTACAAGGCTTTATTAGAAACAACGAAAATAAAGTAATTAAAATCATGTCTTTTGAAACAAATAAACAAAACTCCTAAGTATCTTGTAGTGTGGCCATCTCCGAATCCTCTCCTACGTCGAGCCATCTACTGAGGATCACTTGAAACATTTAATAAAAAGGATGTGAGTTTCGAAACTCAGTGTGTACGACCCTTGGTAATCCAATCAACATGCAAATATCATATTGGGCCTAAGCCCTATCAAATTCGGTGGTCTTGGGCCTTAGCCCACAATGACCTCATATCATATCAGTATCACATGAATGCAATGCACCCATCCCAAATCCAACCCTGCACTCCATTTCCCTTCCAACCCTACACTCTTGTGGGGATATAAATATCAGCCCACCCATCCCTACACTCCAAAGGTAGCACCAGCAGTGGCACTACTCAAACATTGTAGCAAAGCTGCTATAATGGGCTTAAAGCCACCGGTGGATCCACGGTCATCAAGTGACTATGCGATCCTCAAATCTTCCTCCGTATCATCAAAACCCACCCAAGTGCAACATATACTTCATGAATGCAACATACACATTTTCACACATTCGGCGCTTAGGGGTATTTTAGTCATTTCACTACCCAAGGGTATTTCCATAAATCTACCCTACATGGTATTTAAGTAATTTTGCAAAACAGGGGTATTTTAGAAATTTTGCAAATCTAAGAATATTTTGGTAATTTTACAAATCAGGGTATTTTGTTCCCTCTCGGGTTTTAATTAAGAACTTTGGCCCATTAACAAGTCCTTGTGGCTAAAGTGAACAGACACTATGCACCAGGTAGGATCTAAGAGAAGAGGAGGTGGGTCGCTAGGACCGCTTAAGTACCAAGCTCTCCCTAGGTCCAATCCTAGACATGCATATGTCCATTGCCACACTCTAACCCAACGACTTGTCTCCGGACATGTTGATTATTAAATTAAGTCTTATGCGGTTTAAGAGTTGTTCAGAACTAGGCCTAAAGTCCATCAAACCCTAGCATACTTGTCTACGTCCCCATCAAGCCCATCAAGCCCATTTCACGTTCATATAGCCCATTAAGCCCAAATCACATCTTTATGGCCCATTAGTCCTAGCTCTCATTCATATGGCCTATTAGGCCCAAAACAATTCCAGATCATGTAACATGCATGGCTAACTCAATTTATATAACCAAATCAATCAATTTCATCAAACTTAGCCTCAGGGCCCACCGGGCCTATTTAGCCACTTTAGGCTTTTCGGCATTGCCGATATTGTGTGTGTGTAGTGTTTGTACACACCTGGTTACTGCAACGTGCTATACTATCCTTAGCCTTGAACCTACAACCAACCAACCTTCAATCAATCACCCATACTTAATCAAAACATTTACCAAAAGTTGAAGCCTTACCGTAACCTTACCGTGTGCCACCAGGTTCTAATAGCCCTTCCTTAGCTACTAATCACGAGTATCCCCTAGATCTGCACTCACACATACACCATCAAACTTTAAGTGACTCATAATCCACACAAGTCACCCCTATAGATCATACTCACATTCGGCCATTTACTTAAACCGTAATCGAGTTGAGTACACTTACACTTTGCTAACGATCCTTACCATGCTTGTAATCTCTGAACCTTACCCTTGTTAATACAAGATTAATGACAATGAGAAATTAGATAGCCCTTCGGCTTTTAACAAAACACACTAAGGGGTTAACTGAATACTTACCGAATCCACTTTTGATCCTACGGCCTAGATAGCTACTAAACGAGATTCAGCTTTTAACCTTGACTGATAGTAGATAACAATCGATTTGTGATAGAGGAAAACAACAAAGATTCGGCACTAATAGGGATTTCAGTAAGAGAAGATGATGATACTCTAGCAATAAAAGAGTTTGGCTATGAGAGAATTCGGCAAAAAGGGATCCGGCTATAGGAGATTTCGGCAACAAGGCAAGGGATTTCCGGTTGTGAAAAAATAAGGTTTTGGCAAGGAAAAAAAAAGAATGGAAAATTTGGTATTACCTAGGACTCCAGATTCTGCGCACACACATTTATATAGCCTATAGCCGAAACTTAGCCACTCTTAAAGTCCAATTCGGCACCACTTCCTCCACTTCTCATCTCCTAATTTTTCTCCATGATATCTCCCTTATCCTTCTCCTAAATTCTCTCTACTGAACACTTCTCCTTAGAGTCCCTCTACACGCCACTTCCAGCCTTCTAGAAGCCTAAATTTAAACTCCAAAATAAATCTAAGCTAGCACTCGAACCTCAGACCTCTTTGCATGCATATGTCGCCACCTCTCTACACCCCAGTGGCATCACTTAGCCACTTCACCACAGGCTTCTTTGTGCCATTTTTCACTTATTTTAATTTAAAAGCCCACTACTCACAACCCTGATTCCTTAATTAATTAAATCAAGAATCCTCCACCACAAAACTCGAAGCCAGAGCTTCTCCAACATACCTAGACACTCCAAATTCATTAAACCTTTAAAGCTGTCATGTCATTTGTCATTTTCTTGCTCACTTAAAAATTTTATGAGACCCAAAGCCCAATAGGCCCAATTCTTCTAGGCCCAAATTCGGGGGGTTACATGATGTGATTCTGGGTATAGGCTGGTTGACTATGCATGATGCAGTTGTGAATTGTAGACGAAAGATTATCGAATTGAAATGTCAGAACGGTGAAATTCTTCGGATTGAGTCTGATGATTCGAGTGAATTACCTACTGTGATATCGTCTATATTAGCTCAGAAATGTATGAAAAAGGGCTATGATACATATCTTACATGTGTACTGGATACAAAGGTGTTTAAATCAAAGATTGAATTTGTACCTGTTGTTTGTGAGTTTTCAGATGTATTTCTAGTAGAATTACCGGGTTTGCCATCAATCAGAAAGGTTGAATTTGGTATTGAATTAGTACCAAAAACAATGCCGATATCGATAGCTCCGTACAGAATGGCTCCAACAGAATTAAAAGAGTTGAAAGCTCAGTTGCAAGAATTGACAGACAAAGGTTTTACACGTCTGAGTTATTCGCCCTGGGGTGCACCGGTATTATTTGTAAAAAAGAAAGATGGTACGATGAGAATGTGTATCAATTACAGGGAGCTGAATAAAGTGACTATAAAGAACAAATATCCTCTACCATGGATTGATGATTTATTTGATCAGTTGAAAGGGGCTACAGTATTTTCAAAGATTGATTTGAGATGGGTTATTATCAGTTGCAAGTTAAAGAGTCGAATATGCCGAAAACCGGGTTCAGAACGAGGTACAGACATTATGAATTCCTTGTTATGCCTTTCGGATTAACGAATGCTCCTGCAGTTTTTATGGACTTGATGAACCAGATATTCAGACCGTATTTAGACATATTCATTGACGACATTCTGATCTATTCGCGAGATGAATCTAAACATACTGAGCACTTGAGAATTGTGTTACAAACTCTATGTGATAAGCAATTCTTTGCAAAGTACAGTAAATGTGACTTTTGGCACCGAGAGGTTAGATTTCTAGGGCATATCGTTTCAGCTGAAGGCATTAGAGTTGACCCGAGTAAGATTTCTGCTATTGTTGACTAGAAACCTTCGAGAAATGTGTCTGAAGTCTGTAGTTTTTGGCTTAGTGGTCTATTACCGAAGGTTCGTGAAAGGATTTTTGACGATTGCGACACTGATGACACGACTGTTTCTGAAAGATGTGAAATTCGAATGGTCAGAAAAATGTCAGCAGAGTTTTGAACAGTTGAAAGTACTGTTAAGTGAAGCACCAGTTCTGGTTTAACCTAAATCGGGGAAAGAGTTTGTGATTTATAGTGACTCGTCATTAAACGGTTTGGGATGTGTTCTGATGCAAGAAGTAATAGTTATAGCTTATGCTTCCTGACAATTGAAACCACATAAAAAGAACTATTCGACGTATGACTTAGAGTTGGCTGCAATTGTATTCACATTGAAAATTTGGCGACACTACTTATACGGTGAAAAATGCCACATTTATATTGATCAAGAAGCTTAAAATATCTGATGCCACAGAAATATTTGAATCTGCGACAACAAAGATGGCTTGAGTTATTGAAAGATTATGAATTTGTGATTGATTATCACCCGAGAAAAGCTAATGTTGTTGCTGATGCCCTAAGATGAAAATCTTTGTTTGCATTACGAGTAATGAATACCCAGTTGATGATTTGTGATGACGGGTCTATTTTAGCTGAATTAAAAGCTAAACCGGTATTTATTCAACAAATCTGTGAGGCTCAAAAAGATGACCGTGAATTGCAAATTAAACAAATTCAATGTGAGACTATCCCTAATTCAGAGTTCCAGATTGGAGCCGATGATTGTTTAAGGTTCTGAAATAGAATTTGCATACCGAGAAATTCAGAACTCATTCAGAAAATTTTGCACAAAGCGCACAATAGCTGTTTATCTGTTCATCCGGAGAGTACCAAAATGTACAACAATTTGAAACAGTTTTATTGGTGGCAAGGCATGAAACGAGCTATCTCAGAGTTTGTTTCTAATTGTTTGATTTGTTAGCAAATCAAAGCTGAACATTAAGTACCATCAGGTTTACTGCAGCTTGTGATGACTCCCGAGTGGAAATGGGATAGAGTTACAATGGATTTTGTGTCGGGATTACCTCTAACTTCGAAAAAGAAAGATGCTATATGGGTTATCGTTGGTCGGTTAACGAAATCTGCTCATTTCATATCGGTACATACAGATTACTCACTTGATAGACTAGTTGAATTATACATTTCTGAGATTGTTCGATTGCACCGGGTGCCATTATCTATTATTTCTGATAGATATCCGAGATTTACGTCGTGATTTTAGAAGAAACTGCAAGAAGCTCTGGGAACACGGTTAAATTTCAGTACTGCTTTTCATCCTCAGACTGACGGTCAGACCGAGAGAGTTATTCAGATTCTCGAAGACATGTTGAGATGTTGTATTTTAGAGTTTGAGGGCGGTTGGGAAAAATACTTACCGTTGATTGAGTTCGCGTATAACAACAGTTTTCAGATTAGTATAAAGATGGCACCGTACAAAGCTTTATATGGTCGCAAATGTCGAACTCCGTTATACTGGACTGAACTAAGTGAGAAAAAGATTCACGGGGTTGAGTTGATCAGAGAAATTGAAGAAAAAGTAAAAATTATTCACGACAGTTTAAAATAAGCTTCATATCGACAAAAATCATACTCAGATTTGAAACGTAAAGAAAATGAGTTTCAAATCGGGGACCGAGTGTTTCTAAAGTTATCACTATGGAAAAAGGTTCTTTGATTCAGCCGTAAAGGAAAGCTGAGTTCGCAATTTATCGGACCGTATGAGATCGTTGAAAGAATAAGGCCTGTAGCGTATCGACTAGCTTTACCGTTAGAACTTGAAAGGATTCGTAATGTCTTTCCGGTAGATGTTGAGATACAGACTGATTTGACGTATAGTGAAGAACCAATCATGATTTTAGCTCATGAAATCAAAGAATTGAGAAATAAACGCATAGCCTTAGTGAAGGTTCTTTGGTATAAACACGGGATTGAAGAAGCTACGTGGGAACCCGAGGAAGCTAGGAGAAAATAGTACCCTAACCTTTTCACTGGTAAGATTTTCGAGGTCGAAAATCCTTAAGGGGAAAGAGTTGTAACAGCCCGTTTTTAGTCAAATCAGAACAGTGGTTTTGGGACCATAAATCTGAAGTTAAAATATTTATTTTATTATTATTTTAATGTTTACAGCATGATAACATGTTTGTGTGAAAATTTCGTGATGAAATTTTATCGTATGATTGGTCAATTTGATAAAAAGGACTAAATCGCATAAAGTGAGAAAGTTATGTTCTATTAGCTAAAAGTGTTTAATAACTATAGAACCTTAAATTTAAGGTCCTTAAGTGGTAATTGGACCATTTATATGATAGTGGACATTTATGAGAATTGTATTTTTGAAATTTGTGTGATTAATTAAGGTTATATTAGTACATTAGTATTTTAACTTAAAATAAATAAAACAAAAACAAAAACATTACCTATTATCATCTTCTTCACCGAATTTAGGCAACAAGGAAGCTATTTTCTCTTTTATATTTAGCCAAGACATTTAAGCTCAATTAGGTATGGTTTTTGTCTCGTTTTTAATGATTTCTACGTTTTTGAGATCGTTGCAGCTAGTACTAGATAGCCCAGGGACTATTTTGTAAAACTGTTAAAGATTTTGAATGATTCCATTGATGAATAAGCATGTGTTTTGACGTTTCTTGATAGATTTTGAATGATTGTTGATAGACACACAAGTTTTGTAAAGTGATTTTTAGAGAAAATGCATAATAGGTATTAAATTGAGAAATGTGTAAATTGTGTGGTAGAAATATGAAATAAATGAAAAATATGGGCTGAAATGTGTATTAGGGAAATTCGACTAGGATGCGAGTGGATTAAATTGCATCAATTTGTGATTTTGTGTAATAATGACTAAATTGTAAAATATGTGAAAGTTTAGGGGAAAATATATAAAATAGCCCTGATGTATATTTTGGATTGAATTGAATAAATAGTTGATAAAATGAGTTAATTTTGAATATATTTAGATCAAGAAAAATAGAATTTGGACCTGGATCGAGGGAAGAATAAGTGTCGGATTAGTTGATCCGCGTTATCATTTTTACATCCGAGGTAAGTTCGTATGTTAATAAGCATTATTATAATTGAGATTTAATGCTTTATGTTGAATTGTTGATGAATACAATTGTACAAAAACATTCAACAAAGCTTTGGTTGTGTATCAGCACTTAGTGTGCGAGATCGAAATAGCTTCAATTATGTATAGCACTTGGTGTGTAATTTGAGATAGCTCCGGCTACGTATGGCACTTAGTGTGTGAGATCTAGATAGCTTCGGCTATGTATGGCACTTAGTGTGCGAGATTAAAATAGTTTCGGTTATGTAATGGCACTTTGTGTGCGAGATATCGAGTATTCAGCAGTATTTCGAACAAGTATGGGTTCGTTATGAATTTGTACAGGTTTGTACATGTAACGTATGAGATTCAAATAGAAGAACTTATGAATTTGCATATAAGCATATGATTAATGGTAAATAGTTTAAGTTGTTTATTTATGTAATATGATTTGTTGATTTTAATCCATATGAGCTTACTTAGCTTTATACCTTACTTTGTGTATTTTTTCTTGTTTTATACTGAATTCAAAGCTAGCTCAGATTCGGGGATTGTCAGACACATCGTCACACTATCCAACCTTTACTTCGGTACTTTTGAACTTAAGGTTTGATCATATGGCATGTATAGGGACTTTGAGTCGTGTTAGTTATGTTTTGGTAATGACTTTGGCCAAATGAATTGGTTTGTAAAAGTTTATATTTTGTGTTGTAAATGTAGCCATGGGAGTTGGCTTAATTTGGTGAATTTTTGGTTATGTGCATATATGTGAAGATATGGTTGATATTAGATGTGAATTATGTTTGTGAATTTGTTTAATATAATGTATGTTTAGTAATGGTATAGTTAGTTGAATTGGTATGTTTTGATGGAGTAAGGTTTGAGGTTATAAGCATGTTGAATGTTGGCATTGAAAATGGTATGGATTAGTCTTGATTGTGGCTGAATTGAATGTTATTTATGCTATGGTTTGGTGTCAATTGTGTAGGTGAAATTGTGTACCAAATGGGGTGGAAAAATGGCTTGGTAAATAGCCTATTTTTGTCCACACGGGCAGAGACACGGGCGTGTGTCTCAGCTATGTGTGACACATGATCATATTACATGACCGTGTGTCCCCTGGTGTTGAAATTAAAATGAAGTCAGTATGCTCTACACGGTCTCACACACGGGCGTGTGATCGGTCGTGTGGCACAAGTCAGTATACCCCCTAATTGGCACATGGCCTAGCACACGGGCGTGTGACTTGGCCGTGTTGCATAAGTTAGTATATCCTATAGGTTTGACACGGTGTAACACACGGCCTGGCACATGGGCGTGTGTGGCCACTTCGAAGGGCACATGGGCTAGACACACGGGCGTGTGGTTGGCCGTGTGACCCAAGTCAGTAACCTCACTTGTTTGGACACGGGGAAGGACACGGGCTGAGACACGACCATGTGCTCCCATTTTAAATGTTCACACGATCTGTGACATGGGTGTGTGTGGTGGCCGTGTGAGATACACGGCCTGGCCACACGGGCGTGTGTCCCCTATTTTGAGAAAAATTTTCTAAGTGTGGAAAAGTTTCCCGAGTTATCAGTTTAGTTCCGAACCACTTCCAAAGCATGTTTAAGGCCTCGTAGACTCTTAATAGGGACAAACTGATTGAGATTGAATGATGAATGATTGAATTGAGCTAATGTGTGTTAAATAGTTGTTTAATTGTTTCGTAAGTCTGGTAATGTTCTGTAACCCTATTCTGGCGTTGAATACGAGTGAGGAGTGTTACCCTAATAGTGTAATTGGACCCTCCTTAAATGACCTAATAATAGAAATGATATGAAATTCTCTGGATTTTGGTAAATTGCAATTAATTCCTAATTAATTGATGATTTATTAATTAATCAATTTTCTTGTATGATCGAAAATGGTGATTTCGAGGCTACAATTTTGATGTTCAGACCGTAAATATTAATTATTTAATATTTACAGAGTTATTAATTTCGTGTTAAAATTTGGTTAAAAAAATTTTATCGTTTAGATAGTTAATTAAATAAAAAGGACTGAAACGTAAAAATTGTAAAAGTGGAGTTCTATTGATTACAGGCATCAAATAATAATGGAAAGGTAAGGCAAGACCCTTAAATGGTAAATATACCATTAAGGGATAGTGGACGGTATTAGGTTTATAAATGTTGAAAATTTTGAATAATTAGTAAGGGCAAAATAATAAATTAGTAATTAAATGAAATATAATAAGAAAACAAGTTAAAAATCAAGTAAAAACTTATTATCTTCTTTGTATTGTGAACTGAAAACCCTAGGAAGACATGGGAGAAGTTCGATTGGCTTTGATCCTTGTATTAGGTAAGTAAACCTCGCTTGTTTTTAGTAAGGTTTATGTTTTTGAGCTCGTATCAGTTTAATCTAATTCGGGATTAATTCGTAAAACCGTCAAATGTTTTAGATTATGCCATTGATGAAATTGAGTTATTCTTGAAATTTTATAGTAGAATATTAAGCTTGGTTGCTAGATAGGACTATTTTGTAAAGTAATTTTAGGTAGTTTTACTGTTTAAGAACTAAATTGTTAAAGTGATAAAATTACAGGGACTTGTAGTGTAATAATAGAAATTATGGGCTGTAGAGAGGCCTTATATAGTTTGGCTAAACTTGATTTTATTTGAAATTGGTTAAATTTCATGTTTTAGGCTTAGGGACTAAATTGTATAAAAGTAAACTGTTAGGGGTAATTTTGTAAAAATATAAAAAGGACTTAATTGTATAAAATGAATTAATTTTGCTGTTAGAATTTGTAACACCCCTAACCCGTATCTGTTGCCAGAATAGGGTTATGAGGTATTACCAATCAATACACATCATTTAACATACAATACTCATACATTTATGCATTCATACTCAAATACCATTCAACAAAATCACATTGTCCCTTATAAGAGCCTACAAGGCCTTAAACATTCTTTAGAAGTGGTTCGGGACTAAACCGATAAATACGAAATTTTTGGAAAACTTAGAAATTTTTCATCCATACAGGGGTCACACGCCCGTGTGAATAGGCTGTGTGCCTCACACGGCTCCAGACACGTCCATGTCTCAAGCCATGTGGAAACACGGCATACAGACTGACTTGGGTCACACGGCCGACCACACGCTCGTGTGTCTAACCTGTGTGCCCTTCGAAATGCCGCACAAGCCCGTCTGCCAGGCCGTGTACTAGGCCGTGCCAAACCTGTAGGGTATACTGACTTATGCAACATGGCCATGTCACACGCCCGTGTGATAGGCCGTGTGCCATTTAGGGGGTATACTGACTTGTTCCACACAGCCAATCACACAGCCGTGTATGAGACCGTGTGGAGCATACTGACTTCAATTCAATTTCAACACCAGGGGACACACGACCGTGTAACATGACCGTGTGTCACACACGGCTGAGACACATGCCCGTGTGGACAAAAATAGGCCATTTGCAGGGCCAATTTGCCACCCCAACTTCAATGTACCTACACAAGGCCAAATGGTACCATTTCATCATACAGTAGGCCGCCAAAATCATCAACCAAATGCACCATTCATACCATTATAATTTCATCTATTCAAAATCTCAAATCACTATCATTTACTTAGCTCAATACATGCCAAAACAATATCAAGATAACATTTGCATATTTCCATTTCATCTACTACTTGCCAAAACATACAATAATTGAATACCTATACACAACCAAACATTATACCAAGTTAAGCCAAATCACATGGCTTTAACTTATACCACAAAATGTACCAAAATTACTATCTCAAGTAACCATAACTAGCATATTTAAAACTAGCCTATACATGCCATATTTACATATATCCACAAAGTTAAAGGTACCAATCGGCAACTGGATAGTGTGATGCGTAACTCCGACTTTATCCAAATCGAGCGAGCTATCGAACCTCTATAATACACAGAAAAGAAACAGAGTAAGCTTTATAGCTTAGTAAGCCCGTATAATTCAGAATTAAACTTACCAATTTTACATAATCAAGACAATAAATAAGGTAAACTCAATTAAATTTCCAAATGCCTAAAACAAGCATTCATCAACAAGTTAGTTACATAAATACATGTAATCATCCATTTTCTCAATCTAAATATTCAATACATTGCATCATATCAAATTCATATATATATCAAATACATCATTTGTAACATTTCACTCTCAATCATATAAATAGTAATTTATCTGTATAAACAGTATGTTATCATATCATAAGATTTATGCCCGTTGAACTCATTAGAACATCAAAGGATACTCGGGTGGTATACATCAGTAATCCATCAATTCATTATCATTTTCGCTCTTTCGAGCTATGATCAGTATGCTCCTCCTGAGCTGATGGATAGTAAGCTCTATTGAGCTAAAACAGTAAGCTTTGATGAGCTGAAAATAGTAAGCTCTTACGAGCTGATATATCAGTAAGCTCATATAAGCTGCGGTGAGTCTGGAACAAATGCAGGAGCTCGACCAAAACAGTTAACCCTAATGACATGTCACTCGTATCCTACAAATTCATACGGTTCAAATGGGGCTCGGTAATCATCAGTCTATATCAATTAAGCATTCGTATTCCAAGTATATCAATTACTAAATTATATACATACATTTCAAATAAATACAAGTATTTAAAAGTTCGATTCTAATTATACGAACTTACCCCGTATCGCTCAGATAGCAAATATCAGCTATTCATCCACTTTTCTTTTTCCCTGATCTAATTTCGATCTCGGCTTATCTTGATCTATATAATATCAAAATTAACTCATTCAATATTCATTCCATTCAATTTAGCCCAAAAATCACCTTATGGCAAAATTACACTTTTGCCCTTACTATTTTAACATTTTTACAATTTAGTCCTTAGCTCGTAAAAATGCAAATTCATAAAATTGGACCCTTAACTATGCTAGCCAAATTTTAATGGAGTGCCTAGCATCCCATATCTTTTGTCTAATCACACTTTTACCCACATAATTTTACAATTTCACGATTTAATCCCTTTTTGATATTTTTGTCAAAAATCACTTTACAAAACTAGTTTAACTATCAACAATTATTCAAAATCCATCATCAACCATCAAATTAATCAAACAATCAACAATGGCAACATGATAATTCTTTAACAATTTCAAAATCTAAGGTACAAGCTAGCTAGAATACAAAGCAACGATCTCAAAAACGTAGAAATCATTAAAAATCGAGTAAAAATGGACTTACATTTTAAGCATGAAATGGCCGAACCCTAAATGCTCTCCTATGGCTTCTTTCTCTCTTAATTTCGGTGAAGATGGACTAAAAATGATTATATGCATGTTTTTGTTTCATTTAATTTATCATTAATTATAAATTTCCAAAATTAACCTTAGTATAAAACTATTATAATCACTTAATGGTTGTCCATAATGGTCCACTCACCTTAATAATGGCCCATTTAACACTTAAGGACCTCCACATTAATATTCATAGTCATTTAGTGCATTTAACAATTAGATTTCAACTTTTACACTTTACGCAATTTAGTGCTTTTTACCGAATTAAACATTCAAACAATAAAATTTCTTTACGAAACTTTCACACAATAATTCTATCATGTTGTAAACTTTAATAAAAGAATAAAATAAATATTTTGACCTTAGATTTGTGGTCCCGAAACTACTATTCTGATTTGACTCAAAAATGGGCTGTTACAGAATTAGTGAATTGAATGGAATTATTATTTTAGATCCTATACGAGTGGAAAATTGAGGAAAAGAGGAAATTACCAAATAGCTCATGTACTTTATCGTTGCTGCGGTTTAGACTGTTAAGTTCATTCGGTTTAATTTTAGTATATTTTTAAATGTATTATTGGAACTTAATTGCATAATAATGGATTATATTGATGTGTGCAATTGGAAATGGAAATAATGAATTGAAATAACATTGGTCACTGATTGAGATACTATGAGTCGCTACGGTAAATCAATCTTGTAAGTTCATACATTTATTTATGCTTCTAATAATCATTGTACTCTTTCTTAATATACTATTATTGAATGTTATTGTAATACCCCTAACCGGTATCCGTCGCCAGAACAGGGTTACAGAGTATTATCAAAGTTTACAGAGTAATTTCATATAATTCATGTCATTTACTTTTCATATCTGAAAATAATCATATTGTCCCTTGAATGGACCCTTGAGGCCCAATTAAATAATAGAATCAAGTCGGGACTGAATCGTGAACTCAAATTTTTATTCCCAAAATTCGAAAATTTTTCTTATATACAAGGGTCACACGCCCGTGTGGGTAGGCCGTGTGACTCACATGGCCATGTGGCATGCCCATGTCTCAGGCTGTGTGGGCATTCGATGTGAGGCACACGGCCGTGTCCTAGTCTGTGTTCTTACCTGTGTAACTCCCAGACTTGTGCCACACGGCCTGCCACAATTCCGTGTGCTAGGCCATGTAGTCAATTTAATTTTCACAAATTAGGTGCAGGTTTCACACGGCCAAGACACACGTCCATGTTCTGGGCCGTGTAGCACACATGGCTAAGACACACGCCCGTGTCTCTGCCCGTGTGCCCAATTCTGAGCATTTTGTTTCTCAAACTTAAGATGCATTGGACACACGGCCAAACCACATGCCCATGTACTAGGCCGTGTGTCACACACAATCAAGACACACGCCCGCGTGTCTACCCATGTGGACAAAATAAGGCCATTTCCTAGCCCTATTTCTGACCAAAATTTAACCTTCAACCTACAACAGCATTTGCATATAGTTGCCAACCAATTCAAGTCATATAAATCAAGCAAACATCAATAACATATATGAAATAACATCACATATATTCATATGATCAAACTTACCTTTTAATAATGACTTTTATTATACCCTAATCATTCTAACCAACCACATACATATATGTTAAATATGATATATATAACTTCATAATATACCAAATTAAACATCACTAGCCATACAAATGGATGGATTACAAACATCCATTTGCAAGCCATCATTGGGCCAAGTTAACCTATACATGCCATTATGTCAAAATAAATTTTCTATTTATAGTAAAACAAGCTGGAGGATAGTGTTGTAACGCCCAAAAAATATAGGGTCTTTAATTTTGCATGTTTTGACACAAATACCTGTGTGCTTCTGTGGTGGAGTGATTTGGGTGTATTTGGGAGTGTTTGAGAAGCCTGGGTTCAAGTCTTGGCTTTTGCAAAATTTTTAGTTTTCTTCGTAAGTGAATCTGGACACTGGCACATAGGTCTTATTAAATATTAATGCTTGTTTTATGACATAGAAAGAGCCTGTGGTGTAATGGCAAGGTGGTGTGTTGTGTAACTGTGAGGTCTGAGGTTCAAGTCCTGGGTTGCACATTGGAGTAGTTATTTTGCTGCTTGAGCTGTGTAGGTAGTAGAGTTGGACTGAAACACAGTAAATGTGGTGTTAGAATTGGTTATGGAAAGATTTAATGAGGGATAAGGGGAGAGATTTTAGGAGAAAATCAAGAAATTTGGGTAAGAGGAGGTGTTGTGCCATTTGGGGGAACTTGTGCCTTGAGATTTCGGCTGAGGGGAGGGTTGTGGGTCATTTCGTCATTTGAGTTAGCCTCTGCCGAATTTGGTAGGCTTTTTGACACTTTTTCTCTAAACACTTTTGCATTTGTTTTCTTTCTTCTACCCTGCCGAATCTCCTTTCCTTCCCTCCATTCTCTGGCTTTTGGTTCATTTGCCTTTTTTCTGTCGGTCAATAGGTGAATTTTGTGAGCAATCCTTCCTCTCTTTTCTTCCTTTTCCTCTCTTCCTCAAGCTGTCCCCTCTTTGGCTGAATATACCATCTCGGGATCATTTGTGCTCTCGCCTCTCTTTCTCTTTTCCTAAAGAAATAGCCAAATCCTTATAACATTTTGGTAAGCCGAATATTTCATCTTCTTTTTCCCTCTCTTTTGTTTCTCTGCTTGTTCAATAGTGACTGAATATCTATCTTGTCTTGTTACCTTTTGGAGGTTAGTCTCTGACAAGTGGTGGAGCATCGCCTGCCTTACTTCTCTGCACATCTTTGCCTTCTGCTTCAAATACCTTTTGGCTGAATACTATGGGGTAAGTAGATTGTTTTGTAGTATTGGCCGAATACCCAATCTACTCTAACTGTTTGGACTATGGGCATCAATTCAAGCCTTGTATTACACAAGTATGGCTAATGAAATTTGTCTTATGCACAATAAATCGAGAAAAAGGGTGTGATCGTTTCCAACCAGCGATCTAAGAGTAGAAATCGCGTAACTTTTGGTCAAGGTAAGTGGTGACATCGATTTGGGGCTTTAGTGTTAATGATCTAAAGGATGAGAGACTGATTGTGTTGGGTTGATTATAGGCTGATCGTGCGTGGGGTAATCTATTCGTTGCACAAACAGGTGTGTAGTCACACCTTTCTTTACTGTGAATCAGCAAAAGTCGAAAAGCCGAAACTTCGGCATATGTGGCCCCACTAGCTTGCGATCGCTCGAGAGGTGAACTGAGCCTACAAATCGTGGACGATAGACTGTAGAGGCCACCACGAGTGTTCTCGTGCTCTTGGGCCGATATGGGCCTCGTTTGGCTAAAATGGGCCGTGTGGGCCCACTGGGCTCGTGGGCCCCACACGGACAAAATCCTCGATGATTGGCAAATACTGGACTGGACTATGTAGTTCACATAGCCGTGACTGAATTTAGGCTACATGGGCCACACGAGCATGTGGGCCTACTTGGGCCGAATATTGGGCCTTGGGCCATTTACATCGTTATGATCATTTAGGTTATCTGTGCCGCTCGAGGCAACTGTAGACCTTCGGAAAGGTTGTTATCTGCACTGAAATACCCCTAAAGAGTAAAATGATTGAAATACCCCTAAAGATTAAAATGACTGAAATGCCCCTAAAGAGTAAAATGACTGAAATACTCCCATAGGATAAATTGACCGTTATACCCCTAAGGGTATATTGACTGATGTGTTCATGATTTGTATATAATTGTTACTGAGTATGACATTCCGCATATACGTATGATTTATGACATGACAAACTGCATGGGGGATACTGTTATGGAGGAAGTATACTATACTGGTGGCTCTGCCACATACACTATTACTGGCAGCTTTGCTACGTTACTGTTACTGGAAGCTCTGCTGCATTATTATTACTGGCAGCTATGCTGCGATATTGGTGTGCTGGCTGGGTAGGTCGATTTTAACCCTAGATGGTACGGGTGGTGTGTTGGCTAGATTGGGGTGGGTTGCATATTTGCACCGTACTGATACTGTATTGGGCTTAGGCCCACACTGTTACTGTAATGGGCTAAGGCCCATACTGCACTGTTACTAAATATAGCTTAAGTCTAGACTGTTACTGCATATTTTTACTGACTAACTAATAGGGGATTACACACTGAGTTTTCGTAAACTCACCCCTTTCTTTTTAAACTATACAGGTAATCCCCAGCCTTAGACGATTTGGTGCTGCAAGGGACTCGGAGGTGGCCACATGATTGCTGATATTCTTTTTTAGACTTAGTTATTTAATTTCAATTTTCATTTTAGGCTATTGATTATGTAATAAGGCCATTGGTGGGTTTAATTTTTAATTGGGCTTGATTTCTTGTTTTAAACTGCCAAACGTATACAAAAGAGGTTTTCAAAACAACAACGGTTTTTAAGAAAAGCACGCATTTTAAACTTCAAGGTTTTAATTAGAGAAGCTTTCGCAGTTTTATTCAGTTTAAAGAAATCAACATTAATAAATATGGCAATCATTTTAATAAGCTGGTTTCAGATTGTAATAACTTCATTTGCTGAATTTTCTCAAGCAATAAAAACTAAATGGGTGTTAACCTAAATACGAAGTATTATCAACAAGTCCAAATTTCGAAAATCACTTCAATGTGACAGTCAGATTCGATTGTAATGTCTAGGTCGGGTTTGGGGTGTTACAAGTGTGATGATACTTCGACCAATTTCCAACCTCTACGAGCTTCTGAGCACTATAAAGCAGAGAAAAGAAAATATAGTAAGCATTTAATGCTTAGTAAGTTCGTATAACAGGAATTTAACTTACCATATATTTTCATTTAAGATAAGCATACAATAATGCATCCAAACAATTTGGCTTATAGCCTAAAACACAACTTCACCAAATCATGTTAGTTAAGTAATTCACATAATACTAAGAACATAGATGAGCTCATCATTTAATGTCTTTCCTATTCATATGCTTTCCATAATATTATTTTATATTACATGTACACTTTGATAACAAATCATTTCAAATTCAGTTTAGCCATGTCAGAACTTTACCTGTTGAATTTATTAGAAATATCGATGGATACGTTCATATAGTACACTTTAGTGTACACTACTATAATTCGTCAATTAATTTTCAGGGGTACCCAAATTGGGCACATAATCGGGAAGCACACTCTCGAGCCTTGTAACAGGAAGCTCACAAAGAGCCATTTCAGGAAACTCATAAAGAGTCTATCAGGAAAGCTTATCCGGGCTATATAGTGGGAAGCTCGAGAGTCATAATCGGGAAGTTCACAAAGAACCTTGTCGGGAAGTTCACAAAGAACCATATCTGGAAGCTTCGGATAGACAATATCGGGAAGTTCAAGCGAGCACTATCAGGAAGCTTAAAAAGAGCCAATTTAACGGGAAGCTCAAGAAGAGCCTTTAATCGGGATGCTCATAAGAGCTAAGGTATGTCCACAACGGGAAGCTCGCTAAACCATATAACGGGAAGATTGAGGGGGCTAATAGCAGGATGCTCTTATGAGCTATAGTGTGTTCGCAACATATGCAAGACCATGACCAATTCGGGAAACTTGTATCCATCGATTTTTATTTATTCAAACGGGACTTAACAATTCTCGGGCATATAAGATATATATTTATTTTCATTTATATAACAGATTCATAATTCACATATACAATATTCAATTCAAACATAAGAATGTACACAATTTAGTTACACGAACTTACCTCGATACTTGTTCGTACACGAAATCTACTAATCCGAAACTTTTTGTTTTCCTCAATCCAACTCAGTATTAGGTCTTTCAGTATCTATATAAATAAATTTAACATCAATTTAATCCATTTCGTACTCAATTTAATTCAATTCACATCCTAGGCAAAATTATTATTTTGCCCCTATACTTTTCACAAATGACAATTTCGTCTCTAGGCTCGAAAATTGAAATTCATGAAATTTAATCCTTATTCCAAGCCAAATCGAAATTTTCATATAACTTTTACAGCACATGTATTTCACAAAATTCAAAATTTTTCCATAACTTTTATATCTTTACAATTTAATCCTCAAATCATATTTTCATCAAAATTCTCTTTGTAAAAGTTGTTTATCTATCAACAACCTTTCATTTTCTACCATAAATTTCAAAATTTTCAGTATATTCATCCATGAAAAAACTTTGATACTTTGATAACTTTTCAAATTAATCCCCAAAATAGATAGATTAAACTATCCCGATCTCAAAAATATAAAAATTACTAAAAACGGGACAATAAAACATACCTAATTAAGCTTGATTAGTTTCCCTTATCTCTCCTAGGGTTTCCATGGAATTTTTGGGGATGAAGATGATATAAAATGATATTATTTCTATTTAATTATTTATCATTCATTAATATTTTTTCACTTTCCAATTTAGTCCTTGCCTTTTTCTAATTTTCCATGGATGATTCATCAAAAACATCTACTAACTTTTCTTTAATGGTCTAATTACCATATAAGGACCTCAATTTTGAATTCCATAGCTATTTGATACTTATAGTTACTAGAATTCAACTTTTGCATTTTATGCAATTTGGTCCTTTCCCTAATTAAACACATAATCGATAAAATTTTCTTATCTGAATTTTCATATGACATTCCTATCATAATGCATACCTTGAAATAATATTAAAATAAATGTTCTTTCCGGCTCAGATTTGTGGTCCCGAAACCATTGTTTCGATTTCACTGAAAATGGGTTGTTACAAATATATTATATACTGAATGAGATCAGCGAGTGTTACCCACTGATATACTGATTGGTGCTTGGACGAGCGATACTTACTGAATCTACTAAAATGTGTGCATTTTCAAGGAATACCTTTTGAATCTACAGAAACCTATGGGCTTCCGAATGATACCTATTGAATCTACTGAAGCGTATGTGCTTCAGAACCATGCCTACTAAATCTATTGAAATGTATGCGCTCTCAAGCCATACCTACTTAATCTCTTGAAAAGAATGCTCTATCGAGGAAAAGAATCTATTGATATACTGAACAAATCTCAAGGAAGGTTATCCACTGATATACTGAAAAAGCTTAGTCAAGTTAAATCTACTGATATACTGAGTAAAGCTTAAACGAGCATTATTCACAGAATATATTGAACTACGATATTGATTGTTAATTATTGATAAAAGGTTGTGTTTTATGGAATTTCAACATTTAATTTTAATTGATTACTATATTTAATTGGAAAGGCTTATCAATATATACAAACAAACTTACTAAGCTTTATTCAAGCTTATCTGTATTTGTCTAATTTTGTACATTATGTTTTGAAGGCTTAGAAGATCAGATCAACATAAGAAAGCACACTATTCAAGAGATCTTTGGTAGACTTTATTTCAGTTTCGTATATATGGTAGGTGCTATGACCTTTTTGTATGTATGATGTCGAATCCTAGTTTGAGCAAGTTTACTTTAAGTTTGTGTTATGTGTTGTGACAAATGAAATTATGCATGTTTCATCTAAGTTTAAGTTTTAAGCATGCTGGTAGAAAACATTGACAATATGTGAGATTATAGTTTGAAATGAATTGATGTTTGATGTGTAACTATATCTTGTATATGCAACCTTGAAGATGAAATGTTATGAAATAATTTGTGGTGTCAATGAGGGCACATTGGTTTGATATATAGGTTGAATCCATTGACATGTTTTGAATGTGTTTGAAAATAGTTTTTAGCCTATGGAAGTGTGTATTTGAATGTGTTTAAGCTCGTAAGCAAATGGGTGAAAATTTAGCTTGGAATTGGTCATTTTTGGGCTTACATGGCCAGAGACACGGGCTGTCACATTATCGAGTGAAGCACATGGCAACCCGCATGGGCGTGTGCCCAGAACATGTTTAAAAATAGTATTGGTGCAGTTCTCACGCGGGCAGACACACGGCCTGTGACACGACCATGTGAAGGTATTTCAAATGTTACATGGGTTGGCACACTGCCTGTGACACGACTGTATGATCCAAATCAAAGAGTTACAAGGTCCATACACACGGGCGTGTAGGTTAACCACACGGCTATGTTTGGAGCCACATGGCTGTGTGACCCCTAACTTGAAAATTTTTTATTTTTTCTTGAAAGTTTTGATTTGTTCCAATTTGGTCCCTGAATGTTCGTAACTTATTTTTAGAGCTTCAAAAGCTCGATTTAAGACCCGAAACTGAATGATCTCTTTCTTATTGAATATTACTTGTATTTATAGAATTGAATTGATTATTGAATGTAAATCGTATTAATTGTTCCAACTTGACTGGTAATATCTGGTATCATATTCCGGTAACGGAAACGGGATATGGGTTTTATATTTAGTTGTATCAGAGCTACGATTTAGTCGGTTCCCAGACTAAATGTAATGTGTTTAAGGAGTAGAAAGTACATGCCATATAAACTTGTGATAGTGTGATATTGATTGATCCGATCTAACCCATGTTTCATTGTAGATTTTAATGATGTCATTTGATTCTGAACGTGATTAAACTAATGAAGTTAGCATCAACATTCTAACTACTGATTATGGTGCAAGTCATAGTATACCGGTTCTACAACTGTCTAAAAATGAGGGTAATAATATTTTATTATAGATTTAATAAATACTACTAGAATCTGATCATATTAACCTTGAGGAGGTAAAAGGTAAAGGTAATATTTTGACTTTTAAACGGGAAGTAAGTTATAGTTTATTGGTTTAAAATGGCTGATAGTGAAGACAAAATGTCTTTTAATTTAATGAGACAATGGCTTACAAAACTAGTGCGAGTTAACTTATCGATTTTACAACTTTTACCCCATGATATGTTCCTTATGGTATCCTGAAGTCCTCAACAGACTAAAATAGTTGACGGGTTACGATTAATTAATTCGAAGGTATGGTACTGAAGAATCCAGTGGTAAAAAAGGCAATGATTCGACTAAGACTGGGTACTGGGTTGAAAATATATTCAGGGAATTTAGAGGATATGACTTGTTTCCTTAATGATTACCTCAGATATATCATGTCTTTGATAGACAGTAAGGTTTATAATTGATGGTCAACATTAACATAGGTTGTACTGAGAGACGAGATCAACTGGGATTCCTTTAGAGTTGAATTTAGAAAGAGAAATATTATCAAATGTCATCTGGACAGGAATTTGTACAGGTTAATAAAGACAATTGAGGAAAATTGTGTTTGTGAATAGTGTTAAACAATATCTATGTCTTAAAAAGGCAAATGCCCTGGACAGAGTAATAACACTAGAGTTAAATGAAGAGGGACCGAAGACACATTTGCTATATCTGAAGCTACTACGCCTGACATTATTTTTAGTACGTTCTATCTCTTTGATATTAATTATTGTACATGGACTGAGTGGTGCTGGATCAACTTACTTATATATTGGACTGTATTAGTAACGTATAAAGATTTATTTATTGAGTTAACTAAGTTTGATATTCGAGTCATAATCTGATGGGTTAGAGTGTAATGGTTATTTTTTATGTTGAAACTATCTATTGAAAATCTATGAATGTGACTTCCTGTTGATCTGATGTTATTACCATTTCATGAATTTGACATTATTCTGGGCATTGATTGGCTAAAGGTTATATGATACTGTAGTAGACTGTAAACCAAAATGAATTGATTTGAGATGTCAGACTGGTGAAATGATTATAGTGAGTCTTGTAAATCAGATAGTACAACCAAAGCTATTTCAGTTATCTCTATACAGAAAATGAGTTGGACGATTGTAAAATATTTCTGGTATATTTTATACCTATATACTTGATGCTTAAGAAATAGGATTGATAAACCGTAATATGTACATATTTTAATCCCACATTTGGCATACTTTTGGATGATTTATCCCCTAAATTGTGGAATTTGATGCTCCTAATCCTTTAATTTCATGTTTTATACTTAGGAGAGGACCGGAGGATGAAAAGAACGAGAAACGGGCAAAAAACGAAGAAAATGGGCCAAAGTACGAAATTCACACGGCCTGGAGTTCTCCACACGACCGTGCCTCTTTAGCAGACCCGAACACGGCTTGGGCTCGATTCACATGGGCGTGTCCCTGACGTGACCTGTTTTAATTCTAATTAGAAAAGGACACTTAGAGGCAAAAAAAGACATTTCAAAAGCCTATATAAACACCCTAGAGGGCAACCTAAAGGGGGAGTTCAAGGAGGCCGAGGAGCCAAGCCAGATAGGGTCAAATTGTGGGATTTACTCGAAGACAGCCAGTTGATCCATCTCAAGAAGCCGGAATCATACTCAAGACGGAAGATCTTCTCTTCAATTTCCTTCAAGGGGTTTTAGGGTTTTTCTTATGTTTTGTTTTATACTTTCTTCTGAGATGTATTCTTTTATAAACATGAACTAAACCCCTCAAATACCTGAGGGGGATGAAACCTAAGACAGATTTTGTTATTGTTTTCTGAACTATATGATAAATACTTGATTTGTTCTTAATTATGTGTTCTTAATTCTTTCTTTGATATTTTAGGATATTGATTCAAGTATTGATGTGCTTAGGCAGTGGAGCAAAAGTCCCTGTTTAAGAGTAGATCTAGCATAATTAAGCGGAGTTGATCGCACTCCTAGAGATAGGACGACAAAAATCTACTGGATTAGGGTCAAACCTAATATGGAAGTCCATAGATCGAGTTAATGCAACACTAGGGGTTTTAATTAGAAAGAGATTTCAATTAATCAACCTAGGGTTAGACGTTAGTAGTCTCGAGAGAGGTATTAATATAAATTAGGGAATCCTACAGATCAAGTCAAGTGAATAAATTGCCTGGTTCAGAGTTAAATAACAAGTGAAGTCTAGGTGGATTCTTTCTCGTGTATTTTCTTAATCAATTGGTTTTCCAAAAGTATTTACCCAATTCATTCTCTGTGTCTTAGCATCTTTAGCTTAGTAATTAGTTAGTTTTAGATTAAACAACAATTCCCTTAATTCTTAGGCTAAATAATAGAAAGATAGTAATTACTAGTACTCTTGGTCTTTGAGGATACGATATTTCCAGTCTTGCCATAGCTATACTACCAAACAATAGGTGCGCTTGCCTTATTCGTTGTCATAGTTAGTTTAGACACGATCAAGGATCAAAGATTTATCATGTACTGATTGCAAGAGGATTCTTGATCTATTTCCTGAAGAAATTCTGGGATTTTTGTTTGAATATGAAAATTGAATAAATTCAGGACAAATAATAGATATATTTTATCTCATGTAGACAATCTGTTTGATTAGTTAAAAAGGTATAATGGTATTATTGAAGATAAATATAGATGTAGTTATTATTAGTTGCAAATTAAAAATTGTGGTATATTGAAACTTTTTTCAAGTTTGATGTGACCATATGAATTCTGATAATGTTGCTTGGACTAAACAATGTCTTTGTTAATCTATGAAATTAATGAATTGGGTTTTTCAGTCACATCTAGATATATATATATATATATATATATATATATATATAGTCATAGCTATATTAATTGATGATATTCTGACCTATTCTAAAATAGAACCCGAGCATGCTCAACATTGAAAATTTTATTATAGATTTTAACTGAGAAACAAATTATGTGAAAGTTAGTAAATGTGAGTTCTGGTCCAGCGAGGTTTGTTTTCATGGTTATGTAAATTTGACAAATAGGATTCGTATAGATCCGAGTAAACTCTTTTCCATTGTTATTTAGGAACTCTAAAAATGTCTCTAAAAGTTATGACCAGCCGAAAGTCTTATTGATGGAAATTTTGTACTAATCTAACCTGAATCCGAAAAGCAATATATTGATTATAGTAATGGTTTTGTATTAGCTGAATTGAAAAGTAGACTGCTTCCTTTACAAAGAATTAAAAAATTGCATGATGGTGACTTGAAGACTGATACCTAAGTGAGAGTAAAGCTAGAGTGATTCGTTTACATGAGTTACAGTGGATAATGATAGTATGAAGTATTATCGTAATGATTGTGTGTTTTCGAATAACTTGGAGATAAACGAAACATTTTATCTAAGGCTCGCAATAGCAGTTATTCTATTCTTTCGGATAAAAACTGAACATCAATTCCTATTAGAATTATTATAGCCTGTCATGATTTCTGAGTGGAAATGGGAACGAGTCACAAGGGATTTTGTATCTGGAATTTCTATATCACCGAGAAAGAAGTATTTAATCTGGGTCATGGTCGATAGATTGTCAAAGTTAGCTCATTTACTCTAGTCAGAACTGATTATTCGTTTAAGAAGGAGCCGAGTCATATGTGTCAGATTTTGTCAGATTTCATGAAGTGATAATGTTTATTATTTCTAACACTGATCCAAAATTTACTTGTAACACCCCAAACCCGGCCCAAACACCACGACCAGATCTGGCATGTCACTAAGAAGATTTAGTAGAACCTGTCGCATTTTTGGAAAACATTTATCGAGTTTAAATATTTATACCGGAAAACTTAATGGTTTGATAATTTATAAAAGTTATACATTTTATATGTTGCCTTTAAGAATTAAAAACCGAGATTTAGTACATGCCTTAGTTTATAATTTTCGTCGAAATTAAGTGTCCAATAATTGTAAAAAAAAACCCAAAAGAAAGCCCAAAGTATAAGGCTAGTGGCCCATGGCCTTATTACAATAAAATATAAAACCCACTAATTAAAAAAAATGTTAAAAATAAATAAACTAAGTAAAGTCTTCTGCTGAATCAAAATAATCTCTCGCATGGCCACCTTGCACTCCTCTCCAGCCCGGTCCGATACACTAGGTGCTACCTGAAAGATGTTAAATAATAGGGTGAATCACGAGGTTCAGTGTGCAACCCTCGTGCACCATCAGATTGGGCCTTAGCCCCACAGAACAGATAACAGAGCATAATACATCAGAAAATATGCAAAGCCCAACCCAATCCTAGGTTTCCATTCGCTACACACCACCCTTACTTGCCAGTCACACCATTGGGGATTTCTACAATCAACCCACACCGCTACACACCATCGATGGCAGTAATGCTACAGTTAGCTGCTCATCGTCAGATCATGGCAGTAGCCACTACAACAGATCATGGAAAAAAGCCACTACAACAGAACACTTCCCCTTTCATCAATCACCCAACCCCATGCAATCACTAAAACCAGCATACATGTTTATCATATCAAACCAACAGAACCATTAACTTTAGAATGACGGAGATCACTAACCTGGTGATTCACCTTTACCCTCCTCGGGTTTTTCAACATCCATGCCGGTATTTCGGCATTTAACAGAATATAACAAATTTATAAACATATACTAACAGGCAATCCAAATGGTGTGAGGATGTTACACACCTAATAACACATAGTACTACCCTCTATGTCGATACCCTCACTAATCAGATCTACTGCCCTTTGTCTACAACTTTGCTCAAAAGCCGGAAGAATGCGAAGATAAGGCTTCTCCTATATTTTATAGGTTTAAATTAACAGATCTCCTTACCTTGAAATCCCGAAAGTAATACGATCCAAGTGCTACTGAACTCTGGCTTAGAAATCTAAACGATTGAATCCCCTTCAAATCCTGGAATACCGCAAATGAAAGAAAACACCCGATTAGTTAACCATATGGCTATTCGGCTAAGATCTCTAAAAGCCAGAAAAAGATTGAAATCTCGCGAATCGACACTTACCTTTAGTTTTCTTCAATATTCGGCACAAGCAGACACCACAAAAGGAATTCAGCAATCACAAGAGATGAGATCTAGGGATTTCGGCTTTTAAAGAAATCCCGGAAAAGATGAACAAGAGAAACACTGATGCGTTTTCGGCTTTTAGAAGAACAAAGAATTGAAAAGATGGGCAAGGAAGTAGGTAGAGAGATTCGGCCACAGAGTTTGAAAGAGAAGAAAAGGTAAATGGTAGGGGTTTCTGTTTCTGACAGGAAAACGAAAAAGAAGAAGAAAAGATGATTCTAGTTTACCGAAAAAGAAAGAAAACTTGAGGCTATTTTCAGAGAACACAATGAAAAATTCGGCACACCCCCTTGCCTATACTAAATCGATTTTTCCCCCTCTCCTGTGTTTGATTTTCAGCCAACTCTGCAACCAAGAGATCACTCTTATCATTCTATCCCTTACCCTTATCAAAACACCTATCCAAGAGAGGCTTAATTATCTCCAACTCTTCCCTCCTTTATCAGCTTTAATTATCCACATATTAAAACAATAAAACTCCTATAATTTAGCCTTGTGGCTGTCCCCCTAGCTCTCCTTGGGCTGCCGAAATTGGCCATATTCCTTGGGCTCCAAGCGGCCACACTGAGGCCCCCTTCCTTTGCCTATTGACGCCACTTATAGCTCCCTCCTACTGTGCCTCTTGTTCCTGGGCCACAAGCCCATTATGCCTATTACACTCTCAATACTTTATTTAAACCCAATAGTCTCTAAACAAACTATTTAGCCAAGACCACAGCCCATTCCTGAGCCCAATTTGCCCCTCTAAACCTCAAATTAACATTTTAAGCACACATCACATAAAATGCACAGGCCCAATAATTCGGGATGTTACATTACTTTTAGATTTTGAGTAAACTTTGTAGGGCTTTGAACACTAAACTTAATTTTAGTACATGATTTTAACCGTAGGCAGATGGGCAATTAGAGTGGTAATATGGGTTCTAGAAGACATGTTACGATGGTACATATTTATGTTAAGGATAATTGGGAAATGTAGAACCCCGTTATACTGGTTGAATTGAGTAAAAACTAAATAGTGAGACAGACCTTAGTAGTGAAACTGAAGATAAAGTTCATGTTATTCGAGATGGTTATTGGATTGTTGTCTTTCATATTCGGATGAACCAGTGACGATTTCAGTTCGTAAGGCGAATTTCAAAATAAACAGGTACTGTTAGGTAAAAATTTCGAGTACGAAATTTCCTAAGGGGGAAGAGTTGTAATAGCTCGTTTTTAGTGGTGTCAAAAATAGTGATTTCGGGACTAAAAATCTGTCAAGTAAGCTCGTATAATTAGTATTTAAATTATACAAGTCAATAGTAATTTTTATATTGAATTTTGATTTGATTTTAAACAATTGAATTAAAAGTTAGTATAAGTGATTTGGTTCAAAAGTCAAGTGGTTATTGAAAACGAGGTATTAAGACCTCGTTTATGTAATATAAAGCCGTAAACATTTTTATTAAATATTTACAGAATTGTATTATATGTAAATGGAAGTTGGGTCCGATAATTTTGATGATTTATTGCTTAATTGAGGTAAAATGATTAAATTGTAAAAGAGGTAAAAGTTAATTGGTATAGATTTAAAGTAGTAAAAGAATCAAAATGGTAATTAAACCATGGTCAAAAAGTCCAAGCAGTGGTGGATGTTAATCATTCCAACCACTAACTTTTGGGTTATTTATTTATTAGTCATATTTAGTTTAAGGCTAAATTGTAAATAAGTTTGTTTAATTTGAATTTAATATAATTGAAGGACTAATGGTGTAATTGGACCCTCCTTAAATGACCTAATAATAGAAATGATATGAAATTCTCAAGATTTTGATAAATTGCAATTAATTCCTAATTAATTGATGATTTACTAATTAATTTGTTTTCCTGTATGATCGAAAATGGTGGTTTCAGGGTCACAATTTTGATGTGTCAGACTGTAAATATTAAATATTAAATATTTACAGGATTATAAATTTTGTGTTAAAATTTGGTTGTGAAATTTTGTCGTTTAAATAGTTAATTAAGTGAAAAGGACTAAAACGTAAAAATTGTAAAAGTGGAGTTCTATTGATTAAAGGCATCAAATGATAATGGAAAGTTAAGGCAAGGCCCTTAAATGGTAAATATAACATTAAAAGGGATAGTGGACGGTATTAGGCTTATAAATGTTGAAAATTTTTAATAAGTAGTAAGGTCAAAATGGTAAATCAATAATTAAATAAAATATAATAAGAAAACAAGTTAAAAATCAAGTAAAAACTTATTATCTTCTTTGTAACACCCCAAACCTGGCCTAGACGTTACGACCGAATCTGATGTGTCACATTGAAGTGATTTCCGAAATTTGGACTTGTTGATAAAAATCCATATTTAAGTTAAAACACATTTAGTTTTTATTGCTTGAGAACATTCAACAATTTAAGTTATTACAAACTGAAACCAGCTTATCAAAACGATTGCCATATTTATTATCGATGATTTCTTAAACTGAATAAAACTGCGGAAGCTTCTCTAACTAAAACCTTGAAGTTCAAAATGCGTGTTTTTCTTGAAAAATAGTTGTGATTTTGAAAACTCTTTTGTGTCCGTTTGGCAGTTTAAAACAAGAAATCAAAGCCCAATTAAAAATTAAATCCAGCAATGGCCTTATTACATAATCAATAACCCAATATGAAAATTAAAATTAAATAACTAAGTCTAAAGCAAAACATTAGCGATCATGTGGCCACCTCCGAGTCCCTCGCGGCTTCAAATCGTCTAAGGCTAGGGATTAACTGTCGGTTTAAAAGAAAGGGTGAGTTTACGAAAACTCAGTGTGTAATCCCCTATCAGTCAGTCAATAGCAGTGCAGTGTGGGCCTTAGCCCATTACAGTGACAGTGTGGGCCTAAGCCCAATACAGTATCAGTACGGTGCAAATATGCAACCCACCCCAATCTAGCCAACACACCACCCGTACCAACCAACACACAATGTGGGGATAAAATCGACCCACCCAGCCAGCACACCAATATCGCAGCATAGCTGCCAATAATAATAACGCAGCAGAGCTGCCAGTAACAGTATATGTGGCAACACCACCAATAACAGTGAATGTGGCAGAGCCACTAGTACAGTACTTCCTCCATATCGGAATCCCAACCCTATGCAGTATGTCATGTCATAAATAGTTCATGTATGCAAAGTGTCCTACTCAGTACAGTCTTACAAATAATCATACACTCATCAGTCAACCTACCTCTAAGGGTAAAATGGTCATTTCCATCTAGCAGGGGTATAATAGTAATTTTACCTTTTATGGGTATTGTGGTCACATTACTTATTTTAGGGTCTCAGTGCAAATAATGACCTCTTCGAAGGTCTACAGTCGCTTCGAGTGGCACAGACAATTTAAAAGGCCATAACGGTGTAAATGGGCCCAAGGCCCATTATTCGGCCCAAGTGGGCCCACACACTCGTGTGGCCCGTTTAGCCCAAATTCAGTCACGGCTATGCGAACTATATAGCTTAGTCCAGTATTTGCCACTTATCGTGGATTTATTCTGTGTGGGGCCCATAAGCCCATTAGGTCCATACGGCCCATTTCAACCAAACGAGGCCCATATCGACCCAGGAGCACGAGAACGCTCGTGGTCGCCTCTACAGTCTATCGCCCACGATTTTTAGAGACTAACATCTACAGGGTTTCGAAATAACAAGACAAGATTTATGATTTTCCGTCTATATTGGAAAAGAAGAGAAACAAAAGAGAGTGGAAAAAGGAGGTGTAGGATTCGACTTACCACAGTGTTATGAACAGAAGAAGAGATCGTCGCCCACTACCAAATCGACTGGCACAGTAGAGAAAGAAAAAGAGAGTCGACCACTCAACCAAAGAGGAAAGGAGAACAGTTGAGAAAAAGGTGAAGCAGAACTAAGGGAGAAGAATGAATTCGGCTAAAAGGAAAAAATAGCAGAGGAAAAATGAATCCAAAAGGTACCGAGAGGCACTTGACTTACCAGGAATCGACCAAGTGACTTACGATGCCAAGACACAAAAGGACAATCCGACCAGGGAGAAATATAAAGAAGAAAATAAAATGCCAAAAGAAAGAAGCCGAACAAGGACTATACCCAAAAGACATCTCTGCTAAAAAGCTGAGTAGCTAGACACCCAATTCTGCACAACTCTCTTCTCACTCAAACTCCTTGATTCTCTCCCCTTATCCCTCATTGAATCTCTCCATGACTAGTTCAAACACCATTCAAATCTATTCAAACTCCCCTTAGTTGTGTTTCAGTCCAACTCTACTTCCTACACAGCTCAAACAGCAAAATAAATACCCATTGCGCAACCTAGGACTTGAACCTCAAACCTCACAGTTGCCCAACACGCCACATAGCCACTATGCCACAAAATCTTTTTGTGTCATAAACAAGCACTATTATTTATAAAGCCTATATGCCAATGTCCAGATTCATTTGAGAGAAGAACTAAAAATTTTGCAAAAGCCAAGACTTGAATCCATGCTTCTTAAACACTCCCATACACACCCAAATCACTTAGCCATTAAAGCAAACAAGCAATTGTTGTCAGAAAATGAAAAATTAACCCTTAAAAGAAATTTCGGCCTCGAAATTTACCTGGTCAGAATAGGTGAGGGTATTGCCGACGCATTGCCTCCTCAGGTTCCCACGTGGCTTCTTCTGAACTGTGATTACACCAAAGCACTTTGACTAGTGGAATAGATTTCCTCCTCAGTACTTTAACCTCACTGTCCAATATCTGCACCGGCTCCTCCTCGAAGGTCAGATCTGGCCTAACCTCGATCTCCTCGACTGGTACTATGTAACACCCCATACCCGTGCCCGTCACCGGATTAGGGTTATGAGGCATTAGCAAACTCAACTCAATTCCGAAATAGTCCTTCAATTGAATTCAAGCACATGCAATGCGATCATTACTATATTATATAACATTACAACCTATTAAATAAATAAATAAAAATAAAATAAAATAGAAATGTACAACGAGTTTTATTACCAGTACATAATACATACAAATGTCTGAATCACATAACTTAAACATTCATGACATATAAATATACATTTAAACCATATCTCAACTTATGTCAAATTATATCATATATCGGATATCAATCAAAACTAATATAACTTAAGCTGAGTTTCATTCATATTACTATAAGACATATGTATATTAAATCAATTGAACCATTATACCATTTAATAATCAATTTCATACACAAACATATTAATATTACATCTTGGCCGAATACACTGTTTCACCTTTCATTTGGATTTGTAACAAACCAACCAAGAGACATATTCATTTCTTACCATTTATAATCGGATCTACATAGTCAACTATCACTTATATATGTCTCGTTATAAAAGCATACATATCACATAGTCAAATTCACTTAAACATAGCATCATTTATTCTTACTAAACACATCAAGCATATGCTATTTACCATAAGGCCGAAACACATGTCTTAACTCAAATATCATTAGTAAAGTGTATTAAGCAAGTAACACATAAATTCACCTTAATCGCAATCATGCACGCATCATATAAACAAAAACCAAGACCAAGTTTACTTAAACCATCACCTAACATATATATATATATATATACCAAATGAGCACCTTTCTACCTATGATATAAACCATGACCAAATCTAAAACATCCATTAACATTATGAACAAGCTATGAAATCAAAACATAGAAATGAAACTTAACCAAAAGAAGTAGCCATTTTCACAAGGCTACATTTATACACAAGACCAAAAGTCATTAATCTTAACCTTAGTCTAACCTATACATGCCTTCGATTCAAAACTAAGATTAAGTACCAAAAGGGGGTGATAGTGTGGTTGACTTTTCCGACGATCCTCAGATGCCCGTAGCTTAATGGAAATCTATAAAACAGAACAAAGAGCACACACGAAATAAGCTAACTAGCTTAGTAAATCTTAAGCAATTTAAAGAAAATAATTCAACTTGACACCTAAACTTTCCAAGTCAAATACTTGATATTACATCGAACTTTAACAAATCACACATATGGTGTCACATTATCAAACTTCAATATCATCTTTAACTTGACATTTCTCATTATCCTACCTTTAACATGTAGTTCATTTAATCAACTCAAGTTCAAATGATAAATATCCATATGAGCTTCTTAACAAACAATCGAATATACATACATAATCATATACCACATTATCGTCCAACATCACACACATATACATATATATATATATACATTTATAATTGAACGAATATAATATATACTCGATTAAACACTCACAGGTACTTACCCGTACAGCTCTGTAATTTAATTCATACGAATAAGCTTAAGTTTATCCTTTTTGCCAATATAACTCCACCAGTTTATATGCATAAGCTCGTATTTAGAAATCACCGGCATTTAGCCTGCTAGGCAATAAGCCCGAAACTCTTCACTGGCACAAGGTCTGCTAGGCTCAAAGCCTGATACATTTCACCGGCACTAGGCCTGCTAGGCATTTAGCCCGATACTTTCCACCGGCACAAGGCCAGCTAGGCATTTAGCCCGATACTTTCCACCGGCACAAGGCCTGCTAGGCATTTAGCCCGATACTTTCCACCGGCACAAGGCCTGCTAGGCATTTAGCCCGATACTTTCCACCGGCACAAGGCCTGCTAGGCTCAAAGCCCGAATATCAACGCATTTAACATTTCAATACACAATGCTTAATAATGAAATCACAACATCTTATATTCTTTATACTACTTTCACTTATTGAACCGAACTTACCTATTCACATTGCATTAAACAAAATAGTTTCACTTCAATACCATACACTCATATTCGGCTATATCATGTATTTATGCTTTAAATTTCCAAAATTCATCATTCACTAAGTTCATAAATAAATTCATTGACATTAGAACGCTTAGGGACTTACCTCGGCTGTCGATAGACCGTGCAAATCGGCTATTCGAGAACCTTTGTCTTTCCCCGATCCAAATCCGTTTTTCTTGGTTCTTGATCTAAACACATTAAAATTCAGCTCATTCAAGTACATTTCATTTCAATTTAGTCCCAAAACACATAAATGGGCAAATTACCGTTTTACCCCCACTATTTCACAAATTTTGAAATTTAGTCCTATTTGCATAAAACTCAAAATACACAAAATTTCCCTAATTAACTCAAGGGCCGAATATCCAATAGGGCTATACCAGTCCATATTTTCCATTTATTTTGCAAATAAGTCCCTACTAATTTTTATTTTTACAAATTAGCCCTAAATACTAAATTTCACCAAAATTCCTAATACAAAACTTGTAAATCTTTAACATATAATTAATCTAAAACCATCAAATATCAAAACCACTTAAACATGTTAATGGCCGAATCCTATATACATACAAATTTCAAAAATTCAAGCATGGGTCAGGTAATATACGAAGCAACAATCACAAAAACGTAAAAATTATCAAAAACCAAAAACCAACCATACCTTAATCAAGCTTTCTAATTGCCGAAATTTAAAGCTTTCCCTACCCCTTTTATTTAGCTAAGAATTGGCCATGAGAAGTGAAGATGATAGTGGCATTTTTTTATGTTTTATTTAACATATAATAACATTATTTGTAATTTACTAATATAACCTTATTATAATTATTAAACTAACATATATATACCATAAGGTTAGTGTGGTCCATTGCCGTCCACTACCATGGTTTATGGGCTAATTGCCCCTTTAGGACATCCACTTAAAAAGCCACAATCAAATTGATACATTTTACTTTAGCATGCAACTTTTACGCTTTACGCGGTTAAGTCCTTTTAATCGAATTAAGCACTTAAACGATAAGATTTTCATACGAAAATTTCACACACATCAATTCATATATGAAAAACTCAAAATATAATATTAAAATATTTCTCGGACTCAGATTCGTGGTCCCGAAACCACCGTTCCGATTAGGATCAAAATCGGTCTGTTACATACTATATGTGTGGGATAAGAGCGATAACGCCTCAGCATGGAGACATGGAACACATCGTGAATCAGGTCTAATTCTGGAGGCAACTCAAGTTGATAGACGACTGGTCCCACACGCTTCAGTACACAGTAAGGCCTAATGAACCTTGGGCTAAGCTTACCCTTCCGTCCAAATCTCAGAATTTTCTTCCATGGTGAGACCTTAAGGAAGACATAATCCCCCACAGAGTACTCAATTTCTCGGTGTTTAAGATTTGTGTAAGACTTTTGCCTATCAGACGCTTCCTTCAACCGGTTTCGAATAAGTTTTACCTTTTCTTCTGTATCAGAAACTAACTCTGGCCCTAAAACTCGCTGCTCGCCCACCTTAGTCCAATAGGTAGGAGTACGACACCTACGACCATACAACGCCTCGTCCGGTGCCAGTTGAATACTGGGCTGATAGCTATTATTATACGTGAACTCTGCTAGCAGTAAGTAGTCTTCCCAGCTGCCTCCAGTATCTGAATCACCCTCTCTGACTGACCATCTGTCAAAGGATGAAAAGCAGTACTGAAGTCCAACCTGGTACCCAAAGCCTCATGTAACTTCTTCCAGAACCGAGATGTGAATCTAGGATCTCTGTCAGATATTATAGAAACTGGTACCTCATGCATTCTCACAATCTCAGCCACATATAACTTTGCCAGCTTTT
Organism: Gossypium australe; assembly: GCA_005393395.2. Classification (NCBI taxonomy): domain Eukaryota; kingdom Viridiplantae; phylum Streptophyta; class Magnoliopsida; order Malvales; family Malvaceae; genus Gossypium; species Gossypium australe. The sequence continues at coordinate 49,126,297 of CM016614.1, forward strand.
GCAACGAGTAATCAGTGTAGACTGGTATAAAATGGGTAGATTTAGTCAATCAATCTACAATAACCCATACCGAATCCTTCTTAGTAGGCATTAAGGGCAGCCCACTCACAAAATCCATGGTTACCCTCTCCTACTTCCAAAGTGGAATTTTAACTGGCTGTAGTAACCCTGAAGGTAGCTGATGCTCAGCCTTAACTTGCTGGCACGTCAAGCGCTTACTCACAAATTCAGTATCTTCGCATTTCAGTCCTGGCCACCAATATAGCTCACGAAGATCTCGGTATAACTTATTTCCGCCAGGATGCATAGCATATGGACCACTATGCGCCTCTCGCAGTATAGACTGCCTCAGCTCAGAATCCCTCTGTACACAGACTCTCCCACGGAAACATAGTACTCCCTCACCATTCAACCCAAAATTTATAGTCTCTCCATTCTCAACTTGCCGGAGATGAGGAACCAGTGACTCATCCAACAACTGTTTCCTCTAAATTTGCTCAGTCCACGTCGGTATCACTTGAAGCTCAGCCAAAAAGCTACTATCATCATACAAGATGAGACGAGAAAACATTGCTCTCAAATCAGATACAGCCCTACGACTCAGTGCATCAGCTACCACGTTAGCCTTACCAGGGTGATACTCAATCGAGCAGTCATAATCCTTAAGTAGCTCTATCCATCTTTGCTACCTAAGATTCAGCTTCTTCTGAGTAAGGAGGTACTTGAGGCTCTTGTGATTTGTGTAGATAATATACTTCTCAACGTATAAATAGTGCCTCCAAATTTTCAGTGCGAATACCACCGCGGCTAACTCCAGGTCATGTGTAGGGTAATTTGCCTCGTGAGGCTTAAGCAACCACCTTACCCTCCTATATCAGCACACAACCCAAACCAATGTGTGATGCATCACTGTAGACCATAAATTCCTTCCCAGACTCTGGTTGTATTAACACAGGGGCCTCAGTTAGAACTTTCTTCAGTTTCTCAAAACTCTCTTGCTGCTTATCAGTCCAATTGAACGGTACCCCTTTACGCAATCACAGAAAACCCCTCTACAAAACATCTGTAATACCCTGTCAGACCCAAAAAGCTTTGAATCTCAGATACGGCCTTAGGTGGTTTCCAATCCAGCACGGCTTCAATTTTTTGAGGATCATCCCTAATCCCCTCGGCAGATACCACGTGACCCAGAAATGTCACTTCTTGCGGCTAGAACTTACACTTGCTGAACTTAGCGTACAATTATTTCTCCCTCAAAATCTGTAGAAAAATTCAGAGATGTGCATCATGTTCATCCTCGATTCTCGAATACACCAAGATGTCGTCTATAAATACCACCACGAACCGATCCAGGTAGGGCTGGAATACTCAGTTCATCAAGTCCATGAAAGCAGCTGGTGCATTCGTCAGCCCAAACGGCATCACTAGGAACTTGTAATGACCATAACGAGTCCTAAATGAAGTCTTATACACATCAGCCTCTTTAGCTCTCAGCTAATGGTACCTAGAACAGAGATCTATTTTAGCAAAAATTGACGCTCCTTGCAGCTGATCAAATAGATCATCAATCCTTGGCAAGGGATACTTATTTTTGATAGCCAGTTTATTCAACTACCGATAATCGATGCACATGCGCATGGATCCATCCTTCTTCTTCACAAACAACACTGGTGCTCCCCATGGAGACACAACCGGTCGAATGAATCCTCGGTCCAACAGTTCTTGAATTTGAGCTTTTAACTCAACCAGTTCCTTCGGTGCCATCCTATAAGGGACGATGGACACTGGAGTTGTTCTAGGCAGGAGCTCAATACCAAATTCCACTTCGCGGTTCGGAGGCAACCCAAGGAGCTCATTAGGAAATACATCAAGAAAATCCTTAACTATTCTGATATATCCAACAGAAGGACCCTCAGAATCAGATACACCAATATAGGCTAGAAACGCCTCACAACCCTTGCGAACCAGTTTTTTGGCCCTTAATGTAGAGATCACATTAGACAAAAAGACCCTTTGCTCCCCAATCACAGCCACCTCCTCATCCTCTGTAGTCTTCAACACCATACGCTTAGCAGCACAAACCAAACTTTCACGGTGTTTTACCAGCCAATCCATCCCCAAGATTAGGTCGAATTCACCAAACAGTAGCTCCATCAAAACCGCTGGAATAACTTATTTACCCTAACCGACTGTCCTAGTGGACTTATCACAGTCATCTCACTAACAGTATTTTCAAATAGAGTGCCCAATGTCCCAGACACATTGCATGCAACATACGAATGTGTAGACCCGATATCAATTAAAGTAGTGTATGGTACATTATAAATTAGGAATGTACCGTTTATGACGTTTGGAGTGTCACCATCCTCTCAATGACAAACAACATAAACCAGAGCTGGCTGCCTCGCCTCAGTATTACTAGTACCTCTGCTTGGTGCTCCACGACCTCGTCCCATACTGTTTCCACCTCTGGCCTGCCCACGACCTCTCGGTGGCTGCTGACCACCTCTCACTGGCTGAACATGACCCTGTCCTACAACTTGCATCTGAACAGGCCTCTGAGGACAATTCTTAACCTGATGATCCATGGACCCGCATCTGAAGTACGCCCCAATCCTCTTCTAGCACTCACCCTAGTGAGATCTCCCACAATCAATGCAAGGCTGCAGTCTAGCAACAGCAACAGGAACTCCAGCGCGAACTGGCCCATCAAACCTGGCCTTCTTTATAGGCTTTCCAGAAGAACTTAAAGGCCCAGAATCCCTCTTATTTCTGCTCATATCTTTCTCACGGTTATGGAGCTCAGAGCGCTTCACATCCTCAGCAATTTTTGCCTTTTCTACAAGGGCAGCAAAGTCTCGCTCCCTCTATGGAGCTATCAATACTCGTAACTCATCTCGAAGGCCATCCTCAAAATGCACACAACGTTCATACTCAGTTGCTACTATCCCACGAACATATCGAACTCAACCGCAAGAACTCTGCCTCATATTCTGCCACTATTTTATTCCCCTAGGTCAGGCTCAGAAATTCCCTTCTTCGGGTGTCCACATAACTTGTGCCTACATACTTCCCTTGAAAGGCCGCTTTAAAGAAATCCCATGTCAACCGGTCAGCCTGCGTACCCTCTCTCACGGTGAGCCACCACTGGTATGCCTCATCCCGCAGTAAGGACACTGCTCCTTTTAACTTTTGTTCCGCAGTACAGTCGAGGTCGTCCATTATTCTTTTAGTGGCCTCCAGCCAGTATTCTACCACATTTTGGGCTACTCCAGAAATACCCCTGAAAATTTCGCTCCATTAGACCGGACTAGCTCTGAAATGGACCCTCGGCCCCCTGCACCAGCATTAGATCCAGCAACCCTCTCTAAAATACGAAGCATAGCTTGGGACAGGGCATCATCCCCAGCAGCTCGATCGTAAGGCCCCGTCTCAGTCATTGGTAACGTTGGTATTTCCCTAGCAGGCATGTGGCCCGATGCCGAAGACCTAGCCCGAGCACTTCCCCGGCCTCACCGCGGCCCCGCGTACCCTTTCCGTGAGTACCTTTTGTACTCATTTCAATGTACGCTTTATCTGTTTTAAAAGTCTTATGTATCAGATTATAATTTCTTTAATTAATAACAAATGTGTTATGAAAGACAGTCATTAGGGGTTTATTATCATAGATCGAGGTCTCCCTACATTTTTCAGTCTTCTACTGTCTCAGTTTTCTCTATATAGAGTTTCACAGTATAGTCCTACTATCCATAGTAGTTTCTCAGTATAACGTCTCAGTCTATAACAGTAAAAAGTATTAGAGGACTTATAGATTTGGTGCCAGAGACTTGGTGTGCCACACTTGTGAATCTTTCAAAACGTTTCCAATCTTTAAAATCCGTTTTCAGAAAAACTTTTTGAAAAACCCATTCCAAAGCTGAGTTTTGCAACTTGACTCTGATACCACTAAATGTAACACCCCAAACCCGGCCTAGACGTTACGACCGAATCTGACGTGTCACATCGAAGTGATTTTCAAAATCTGGACTTGTTGACAAAAATCCGTATTTAAGTTAAAACCCATTTAGTTTTTATTGCTTGAGAACATTCAGCAATTTAAGTTATTACAAACTGAAGCTAGCTTATCAAAACGATTGCCACATTTATTACCGTTGATTTATTAAATTGAATAAAACCACAGAAGCTTCTCTAACTAAAAACCTTGAATTTCAAAATGCGTGTTTTTCTTGAAAAATAGTTGTGATTTTGAAAACTCTTTTGTGTCCGTTTGGAAGTTTAAAACAAGAAATCAAAGCCCAATTAAAAATTAAACCCACCAATGCCCTTATTACATAATCAATAACCCAACATGCAAATTAAAATTAAATAACTAAGTCTAAAGCAGAACATCAGCGATCATCAGGCCACCTCCGAGTCCCTCGCGGCTCCAAATCGTCTAAGGCTGGGGATTACCTGAACAGTTAAAAAGAAAGGGCGAGTTTACGAAAACTCAGTGTGTAATCTCCTATCAGTCAGTCAGTAACAGTGTAGTGTGGGCATTAGCCCATTACAGTGACAGTGTGGGCCTAAGCCGAATACAGTATCATTATGGTACAAATATGCAACCCACCCCAATCCAGCCAACACACCACCCGTACCAACCAACACACCATGTGGGGATAAAATCCACCCACCCAACCAGCACACCAATATTGCAGCATAGCTGCCAGTAATAATAACGCAGTAGAGCTGCCAATAACAGTATATGTGGCAATGCCACTAGTAACAGTGAATGTGGCAGAGCCACCAGTACAGTACTTCCTCCATATCAGAATCCCAACCCCATGCAGTATGTCATGTCATAAATGGTTCGTGTATGCAAAGTGTCCTACTCAGTACAGTCTTACAAATAATCATACACTCATCAGTCAACCTACCTCTAAAGGTAAAATGGTCATTTCCATCTAGTAGGGGTATAATAGTAATTTTACCTTTTCGCGATATTTTGGTCACTTTACTTATTTTAGGGTCTCGATGCAAATAACAACCTCTCCGAAGGTCTATAGTTGCTTCGAGTGACACAGATAATTTAAAAGGTCATAACGGTGTAAATGGGCCTAAGGCCCATTATTCGGCCCAAGTGGGCCCACACACTCGTGTGGCCCGTTTAGCCCAAATTCAGTCATGGCTATACCAACTATATAGCATAGTCCAGTATTTGCCAGTTATCATGTATTTATTCCGTGTGGGGTCGACAAGCCTATTGGGCCCACACGGCCCATTTCAGCCAATTGAGGCCCATATCGGCCTAAGAGCACGAGAACGCTCATGGTGGCCTCTACAGTCTATCGCCCACGATTTGTGGGCTCGATTTACCTCATGAGCGATCGCACACTCGTGAAGCCTCCAATGCTGAAGTTTTGGCTTTTCGGGTTTCGGCTTTCGGTTGTCGGCTTCCGCCGATTCACAGTAGAGAGGGGTGTGACTACACACCTGTTTGCGCAACGAACAGATTATCCCACACGCAATCAACCTACAATCATCCCAACACAATCAAACTCTCCTCCTTTAGAACATTAATACTAAAGCCCAAAATCGATATCACCACTTACCTTGACCGAAAGTTATGCAATTATTACTCTTAGATCGCTGGTTGAAACAATCACACCCTTCTTCTCGATTTACTATGCATATGACGAATTTCATTAGCAATAATCGTTTAATACAAGGCTTGAGTTGATGCCCAACATCCAAAGAATTAGAGTTAGAGCAGATTGGGTATTCGGTCAACACTACAAAACAAGTGTACTCACCCCACAGTATTCGGCCAAAGAGGTATTCGAAGAAGAAAGCAGAGATGTGCAGAGAAACAAGGCAGTCAACGCTCCACCGATTGTCAGAAACTATATCCACAGGGTTTCGAAATAACAAGACAAGATTTATGACATTCAGTCTATATTGGAAAAGCAGAGAAACAAAAGAGAGTGGAAAAAGGAGATCTAGGATTTGGCTTACCACAGTGTTATGAACAGAAGAAGAGATCGTCGCCCACTACCAAACCGACTGGTACATCAGAGAAAGAAAAAGAGAGTCGGCCACTCAGTCAAAGAGGAAAGGAGAACAGTTGAGAAAAAATGTTAAGGAGATATAAGGGAGAAGAATGAATTCTGCTAAAAGGAAAAAATAGCAGAGGGAAAAGGAATCCAAAAGGTACTGAGAGGCACTTAACTTACCAAGAATCGACCAAGTGACTTACGATGCGAAGACACAAAAGGACAATTCGACTAGGGAGAAACAAAAAGAAGAAAACAAAATGCCAAAAGAAAGAAGTCGAACAAGGACTATACCCAAAGAACATATCTGCCGAAAATCTAAGTAGCTAGACACCCAATTCGGCACAACTCTCTTCTCACTCAAACTCCTTGATTCTCTCCCCTTATCCCTCATTGAATCTCTCCATGACCAGTTCAAACACCATTCAAATCTATTCAAACTCCCCTTAGCTGTGTTTCAGTCCAACTCTACTTCCTACACAGCTCAAGCAGCAAAATAAATACCCATTGCGCAACCCAGGACTTGAACCTCAGACCTCACAGTTGCATAACATGCTAACTTGCCACTAGGCCACGAACTCTTTTTCTGTCATAAACAAGCACTATTATTTATAAAGTCTATATGCCAATGTCCAGATTCATTTAAAAGTAAAACTAAAATTTTTGCAAAAGCCAGGACTTGAACCCAGGCTTCTCAAACACTCCCATACACACCCAAATCACTTAGCCATTAACGCAAACAAGCAATTTGTGTCAGAACATGCAATATTAAAGACCCTATATTTTTGGGCGTTACATTCTCCATATTTTGAACCGAAAACCCTAGGAAGACAGGGGAGAAGTTTGGCTAGCTTTGATTCTTGTATTGTGTATGCGAACCTCGCCTATTTTTAGTAATTTTTATGCTTTTGAGCTCGTATTAGCTTTATCTAACTAACTCAGAGATTAATTCGTAAAATTGTCAAATCATTTAGATTATTCCATTGATGAAATTGAGTTATTCTTGATGTTTTATAGTTGAATGTTAAGCTTGGTTGCTAGATAGGACTATTTTGGACAATAATTTTTGGTAATTTTACTGTTTAAGAACTAAATCGTTAAAGTGATAAAATTATAGAGACTTGTTATGTTATAACAGAAATTATGGCTGTAAAGAGGGCTTATATAGTTCGGCTTAACTTGATTTTATTTGAAATTGGTTAAATTGCATGTTTTGGGATTAGGGACTAAATTGTATAAAAGAAAAATGTTGGGGGCAGTTTTGTAAAAATGTGAAAAGGACTTAGTTGCATAAAATGAATTAATTTTGCTGTTAGAATTAGTGAATTGAATGGAACTATTATTTTAGATCCTATACGAGTGGAAAACCGAGGAAAATAGGAAATTACCAAATAGCCCATGTACTTTGTCGTTGTTGCAGTTTAGTCTGGTAAGTTCGTGCGATTTAATTTTAGAACATTTTTAAATGTATTATAGGAAATTAATTGCATAATAATGGATTATATCGATGTGTGTAATTGTAAATGGAAATAATGAATTGAAACAAAATTGATCACTAATTGAAATATTATGAGTCATTACGGTAAATGAATCTTGTAAGTTCATACATTTATTTACGCTTCTAATAATCCTTGTACTCTGTTAATATACTGTTATTGAATGTTATATTATATACAAAATGAGATCAGTGAGCGATACCTATTGAATCTACTGAAACGTATGCGCTTCCGAGCCATTCCTACTGAAACGTATGCACTTTCAAGCCATAGCTATTGAATCTACTAAAACGTATGCACTCTCAAGCCATACCTACTGCATCTATTAAAAAGAATGCTCTATCGAGTAAAAGAATCTACTGATATATTGAATAAATCTCAAGGAATGTTATTCATTGATATACTAAAGTAGATCAGTCAAGCGGAATCTACTGATATACTGAGTAAAGCTCAAACGAGCATTATTCACTGAATATACTGAAATACGGTGCTGATTGTTAATTATTGATAAAGGTTGTGTTTTATGGAATTTCAACATTTAATTTTAATTGATTACTATGTTTAGTTGGAAAGGTTTATCAATATATACAAACGAGCTTACTAAGCTTTATTCAAGTTTACCTATATTTGTCTCATTTTGTAGATTACTTTTTGAAGGTTTAGAAGATCAGATCAACAAAATAAATCACACTATCTAGGAGATCTTTGGTAGACTTTGTTCTAGTTTCGTATATATGGCATGTACTAGGACCTCTTTGTATGTATGATGTTGAATCCTAGTTCAAGCAAGTTTACTTAAGTTTGTGTTATATGTTGTGACAAAAGAAATTACGCATGTTTCATCTAAGTTTAAGTGTTAAGCATGATGGTAGAAAACATTGACAATATGTGAGATTATAGTTTGAAATGAATTGATATTTGATGTATAACTATATCTTGTATATTCAACCTTGAAGATGAAATGTAATGAAATGATTTGTGGTGTCAATGAGGGCATATTGGTTTGATATATAGGTTGAATCCATTGACATGTTTTGAATGTGTTTGAAGATAGTTTTTAGCCAATGGAAGTGTGTATTTGAATGTAACACTCCTCACCCATATTCAAGCCGGAATAGGGTTACTGAGCATTACCGAACATATTATACAATTACACTTACAATTCACATGCATTTTCAATGTTCCAAATAATCATCATTCAAAAACATAGATATCATCCCTAGTATAAGCCTACGAGGCCTAAAGCATGCATTCGGGGTGGTTCGAAACTAAACTTATAACTTAGGAAACTTTTGGAACACTTAGAAAATTTTTCAAAAATACAGGGGACACACTTGTGTGGCCCGGCCGTGTGTCTTACACTGCCAAAGACACGCCTGTTTCATAGGCTGTGTGGACATTCGAAATGAAATCACATGGCTGAGTCCCAGCCTGTAACACCCCAAACCCGGTCAACACGCCACGACCGAATCTGGCATGTCACAGGGGAAAACGTTTTGAAGAAAAACGAGTTACCGATTAAATTTTGTGGGAAAAACTCTTTGTTACTATGTGCTTGTAGAAAACAGGTGCATGATTAGTTAAAAACTGATAGTTTACTTTGAAATCCCGGAAATAAATTTTAAAACTTAGTTGCATTTTAAAAGAACCCAAATGGAAAATTTGAAAACCGTTTCTATTTGAATTTGGAATCCTAAGTTTGGAAACCGTTTGAGTTGTCGAAAACAATTAAGTTGTTAAATATTATCAAATGATTTATATTACTCGATGGTAAAGTTTTGAAAACCATTGCGTTTTGTAGTTTAGAAAACTTTGCGCTCATATTATTAAATTAACCATGTAGTTTATTTAGCCATGTTTAAAACAAGTCCAAAGCATATAAATAATCCAAAAACATAATTTGAAAGGCCTTATTACAAATCCAAATAAAGATGAAAAACCGAATTTAAATAAAAAACGTATCCAAACCGGAGTCCGTGTAAAATCGAATTTTTATTACATGGCCTTCTCGAGTCCATCTGGCTCCTCGTCCGCTCTCTACGAATCACCTGCAAAGGTAAGGGAGAAGGTGAGTCACCAAGACTCAGTGCATAAATCCTTCCCCCGGTTGATGCAACATACTTACACAATTTATAACAAAGCAATATATATAATGCACCCAAACCTAGCCATCCATAACTCCTTTTCTACCCCGTGTGGTACCAAACCACTAGTGGTGCCAAACCACTGGTGACCCAAAGTCACGAATAATCAAGTTGTGGGGCCAACCCACGTTGTGATACCAAATTACTGGCGACAATCCCGTTATATCAAATGTGGGGCCAACCCACTGTGGTGCGAAGCCACTGGGACGAGTCGCTATGAGGTGCCAAACCTCTGGTGTCCCAAAGACACAAAATAACTGTGGTACCAAACCACTGGAGGTGCCAAACCTCTGGTGTCCCAAAGACACGGATATCAAATCTTCCCCCCCTCATATCACCCAAACCAATGTATTACGAGTGTAAATCATGCCATCATGCTTTGATATGAACATATAACAAATTTATATCGTAGATCATGATATTAAACAACATATAGCAACATCATATTGAAACGGACTTACCCGAATCCTTGCTCATACCCATCAAGGTATCATATCAAGATCTCACAATTTTCGGCTTTAATAACATTATTAGTTTATTTATATAAATATATTGCCGAGTTATAAAGTGTGTAAGGTACACACCTGTCACTAGCGAAATCACTAAATCCCGAAGACCCGATCTACCGCACTAGATCTCCTTGTCCTACATTCGGCCAATACTTAGATTAATAACATAGACCATTCGGCCATACCACTATATCCTAAAAGGTGAAATAATGTATAACTAACACAATCCTTACCCTTGACTTACCAAAATCGATTGTCAGAGAATTGAGGCTTAGATCGATTGCTTCCAAAGTCCCGAAGAGCCTAGAAGAAATCGGTTCCTATGAATAGTTAGAACCTTGCTAACAAAAGCCCAAAAATTCGGCCTTAGCCCTCAAGAAAAACGACAGAGAAAAGAGAAAAGGAATACAGAAATTCGGCCAAGACACTTACCTATCTTCAAAACCAATTAGAAAAGAACCCAAAGAGCATCTACCCTTGTTGATATTCGGCCAAGACAAATCAAAAAGGGAATGGGAAGTTTCGGCTATGGTTTTGAAAGAAGAAAACAAATGATATGTGGCTAAAAAGAAATGAAGTACGAGAGTGGCAAAGAAAAATAAAAATGAGAGAGAGAGAATTCAGCTTTAGCAAACAATGGAAGAAAAACCAAGAGAGATGGGGAAGAAGAAAGTTTGGCCAAAAAGAAAGTAAAAGAAGAGATGTAGGTTTTTAACAAATATGAAAAGAAAGGAAAAGAAAGATGGGAACAAAAGAGGTTCTTTTCGGCTACAAAGAAATAAAAGATGAGAGGGAGGTTCCAAAGGAGATTCGGCCAAATGCCTGAGGAAAAATCAACAAACACCTATGGAAATTCGGCTTTTGATTCACTTTGGTGCACTAGAGAGAAATCGGCAAAACTCAAAGGGTTTTCGGTTATGACACAAAACAAAGAATGAAGGCCTTCCAAGTTAGCCGAAAATGACCACCTAACCAAAGGAAATTTTGGCACCAACTAGCTACCAACAAAACAAAATTCGGTCACTCCCCCCTAGGCCCCAAAATCGTCCAAATACATGGACTAATGGCCATAGAAGAGTTTCCAAAACAACACTCCATATTTCAAGCCTTTTGTCTCCTTATCATACCATAATTCCTTGATACCATACCATAAATAAGTACTTGCCTTATTCCTTAGTCTACTAACCATAAAAGACAATAGTCCAACCTTACCTTAATTAGAGTTTGACCAACACATGCCATATTAAAGCAAAAAAAAATAAAAGTCACCTTAAGTCCATCCATGGGATTCGAACCTAAGCCCCCTTTCAATGCTTGTGGCGTCACCTTCAAGGCCCTAAGTGGTGCGTCCTTGCCACTTTACCTAGCCAATTCTTGTGTCTTAATCTCCACATTAATTCCCTTAAGGCCTAGCTCCCTTAGCTCCTTTTAACTAACACTCAAAACAAAAATTTTCCTACAGCTCGAGCCTACCCTTGGCTTATTCTTAAGCCCTAGAACATCTCACTTAACAACACGACAATCCGAACTCATGCAAAACAATACAATCACAAATAACCCCTAATTCAGGATATTACAATTCTACCCTCCTTAAAGAAATTTCGTCCTCGAAATTTGCAACCAATTAACAGTCGTACATCCTAACTTACAACAATACGCCCACGCTGCGCACTCTGATCTTAATAAAATTAATGTACTTTCTATGAACAGTCTCAAAGTTCACACTCAAAGTTCTAGATACTTCACTAGCAATACAGGAATGAGTTGACCCTATATCTAACCAGGCAATAAAGGGTATTCCGGAAATAAGGAACGTACCCGTTATCACATCTGGCACATCTTCCTCCTCACGACACCTGACTGCATAAACCAACCCTGGCTGTCTCGGATCTACACCCTCAGCACCTCTGCCTGATGCTCCACGACCTCGGCCAGAACCATTACCTCCTCTACCGTTACCACGACCCCTCTGCGGTGGCGGTCCCTCATTTCTGATCTGAGCATGACCCTGACCCTCAGACTGATTCCTGGCTAGTTTACGTGGACAGTCCCTCACACGATGATCCAGCGAGCCACATTCAAAGCATCCTTTGCCAACGGTCCAACATTTGCCCCAATGAGATTTTCCACATTGATTACACTGTGTTGGTCCCTGATTAGCAGCAACAGGCCTCCCCGATTGATTCGGCCCACCATGCCTAGCCCTCTTCTGAGAATCTTCAGCCGACACAGATGATCCAAAACTTCTCTTATGTATATTCCTGTCATGATTCTGCCTCACAGATTCCTTTATCCCTTCGGCTATTTTAGCCTTTTTCTACCAGAACAGCAAACTCACGCTCCTGCTGTGAAGCAATCAACAATGTAGCTAGACCCAACATATTTCTTCTGGTACGCTGCCTTAAAATAGTCCCAAGTGAGATCCTCAACTGCAGAACTATCCCGCATCGTGAGCCACCACTGGTACGACTCATCCCGAAGAAGCGACACAATCCCTTTCAGCTTGTCCTCAACATTCAAATCCAAGTCATTCATGATTCGCTCCGTCGCCTCTAACCAATACTCAGCCGTATTGGGAGCTACACCAGAAACACTGTAACACCCCAAACCCGGCCCATTCGCTATGACCGAATTTGAACTGCCACTACGGAAAACGTTTGAAAAACTTTTGACTTAGAGTTAAAAAAAATAAAAATTTTGTTGTCTTTACTAAAACATTGTGTAATTAAAGTTCCAAATAAAATTAAGTTGTTTAAAATAAAACATTTTCAAATAATAATTTAATCGACAATTTAACTTAAAACATAATAAAAATCCTTAAATACTTAAAATGGCCCTTATTACAATAATTAAATACTTAAAATACTGAAACATAAATTGTATAAAGAAAATCCTCTTTTGCATGGGCCACCTCGTTTCCACTCCAACCCGGTCCGAGCATCACCTGAAAAGATATCCCACGAGGGGTGAGTCAACAGACTCAATGTGTAACAATACACTAAAAGTCCAATCGATCATAGCAATAAAGCCCATAATATAGCAAATAATAATTTATCAATTCACATGTACATATAAAATGAAATGCAATCCCGAACCCAACTTAGATATCCATCCGCTACATACCACCCGTACCTACCAATAACACCGTGGGGATTACTAAATCGACCCTCCATCCGCTACACACCATCGAAGGCAGTTGCTGCAGTCAACATACACATCGCCCTTATAATCGTGGCATAGCCATCGGATAATTGTGACAGAGTCACCGGATTCATAGTATCGTGACCGAAGTCACCGGATTCATAATATCGTGACCGAAGTCACCGGATAATGTGGTAAAACCACCGAAACACTTCCCCTTTAAATATTACCCATATGCCCATGCAATAACATATCATTTCATAATCATGCCATATATCTCATAATCATATCGGAATCGGACACATTTCATATTATACATATAGCATTATTATTGATGCAAATATCATGTCTTGTTCATTATCCCCAACTCATAATCAAATATCGAATATGTTTCATATTAAAATCATACATAGTACGAAGGAATAACGTACCTCAATTCATCGTACCATTGAATGGTACCCAAAGCCATAATCATTTATATTTCTTTATAAACACATCTATATTAATAAAGCTATTAATCAATTAGAAATTTAGTATATGTTACACACCTTGCAAACACAAAGAGCGATAGAACTTTAGGATTTCTGACTCTTGCCTACACGTCGACAGAACCTACATATCACTATGTTAGAAATCGGTTTTCACTAAAACGATATGGCCTTTGGCCGAATATCATTATCCCTTACCTTGGATTATCCAAAACTCAAACGATCTCTCCCTAAACGTTGACTACGAGAAAACCCCGAAAATCTTCCTTCAAAGGTTTAGCCACGGAGAAATAAGCGAATTAGATGCCTAAAATCGATTAATCCAAAGAAAATAAAGAAGAAGCCATTGATAGAAAAGCCTTACCCGAACACGATGATTGATTAACTCTTATTTGAACTATAAAGAAATTCGGCCTTAACAACTTAAAAGAAAAAGAATGATGATTTCAGCTTTAACAAAAGAAAGAAAAGAAAGAAAAATGATGAAAAGATATAGGATAGTTTCGGCTATGAGAGGGAAAGAGAAGGGAGAAATAGAATGAAAAAGAAAAAGAAAATGAGAGAGAATGCTTTTGGTGAAAGATGGGTTCGGCACTAGAGAGGAAGAAAAGGAATGGTAAAATGTCCTCAAAAGTGACAATATTTTGGTTCCAAAAGAAAATAAAACTTTGAGAGGAAAAGAAGAAATAAAAGTACCTATTTGGTCAAATGCAAAGGCCAAACAAAGCAAAGTTTTTGCCAAATGCCAATAGACAAATTCGGCTAAGAGAAAAAAAATATTAGACAAAGGAAAAATGCACAAATTGACAACTTTTTGGTCAACTAAAACCTCCCTAATCCCATACCAAAATTCGGCCAACACAATAGCCTACACAATCCCCCTTTTTCCTCCTTAATTCTTCCCTATCAACCCCATAATTTCCATCACAATTAAACCACCCCCGTAGCCCCTTATGCCGTCTAGGTTCATGGTCAAATGACCATGGAAAAGCTTCCAAAACATCACCCACTCTTCAAGCCTTTTGTCCCCTAAACCTTCCTTAACAACTTGATTCCTTACCATAGCTACTAACTTGCCTTTTTCCTTTGGTCTACTATCCAAAAATAAAAGAAGAGTCCATCTATTTAGGATAAGGTTTGACCGACACTTAATGTAAGGTGCATAAAAATAAAGTCTTCAAAATGCTCATCATGCTACTCGAACCTCTATCCTCAAGCTACCCATTCAAATGCCATAACCACTTTGCCACTAACTTCTCATGTGCTAAATTTAACACTTAAATTAACTTAAGTGTCAAGTTCACCTAATCCACTTTACTAAATATACAATACTAAGAATTATTCTAGCTTCATAACTAAATCCAAACCTTCACAAAACTATACTAAGCCCACAATAAAAATTATACCCGAGCTAACACAAGTAACAAAATGATATTCATAAATTTTCCTAAAACCCAAGGCCCAATCCTACTAGGCCCAATTTCGGGATGTTACAAACACCTCGAAATACCTCAGCTCCATTGGCTCGGAGTCGCTCAGGTACAGATTTCCGAGCTCTCGCGCCTCCACCTACTCCAGCTACCCTCTCAAGAACTCGCAGCATCGCCTGAGACACTGCGTCATCCCCCATTTGATCCTGAAACTCACCACCTACAGCTGGTGGTGGTGCTGGTATCTCATTTTCCGACCCCTGACCAGACCTCACTGGCTCAGACACAGCCATCCTACCCCGACCGCGTCCACGAGTAATACGACCCCGACCTCGAGTACTCATATCTAAAGTCTCGACTTATCTGATTTAAAATTTTTATGCATTAGTCATTATTCCACTGAAACACCCCAAACCCGGCCCACGAGCCTTGACCAGATTTGGTATGTTCCTTAAGAAAAACCGGTTCAAATTCGTTTGTTCTTTGGAAACTTTAAGTGATTTTGGGAGAAAACTCGAATTGGGTTGAGCTCAAGTTGAAAACCAATTTATTCTTTTGAAGTCAGGGTTTTATTAAAACTTTACTTTTAATATTAAAAGACATGCCGATTTTTGTTTTAAGGTTTTTACCTTTGAATTGAAAACATTTGAATTTAGATGTCATAATATTTGAAGGTTTATTTTAAGAAAAATTACTTGACTTTAGATTTGATAAAATTTGTATCGTACTAAAATAAATAACATGCATGCATAAAATAGTTCATACTATGTCCTTATTACATCAAAAACAAACCCAAATAAATTTAAAGTGCTTAAATAAAATAAAATGTCCAAATAAAATAATTTCCTTGCTGAGCATGGCCACCACTAAGCTTCTGCCAACCCGGTCCATCACTGATCATCACCTGAAAAATGTTCCCACAACGGGGTGAGTCCAACAGATTCAATGTGTACATCCAACACTAAGGCCCAACAGTTTATGGCATACAAAATCATACAAATATTCAAACATAGATAATGATGCAATTCCCAATCCCAAGCCTAGTTACCATCCGCTACACATCACCCGTACCAACCTGCACACCGTGGGGACTATTAAGTCAACCCTCCATCCGCTACACACCATCGAAGGCAGTCGCTGCAGTCGACTTGCTCATCGCCTTTATAAAATTCGTGGCATAGCCACCAGATAATTATTTTGTGTCATGAGACACCACATTCAGATAATGTGACCGAAGTCACCACATTCAGATAATGTGACCGAAGTCACCACATTCATATATTGTGACAATAGTCACCACATTCAGTTCCCCTTTCATAATCACCCAAATGCCCATGTCATATATATCATGCAATATAATGTCTTATTTCACATTCTTATAGTTTCACATATGTGGCATAACAGATCAAATTATAATCCTAGTAGGAGTAGGAAAACGTACCTGAGTACTTTGTACCATAGCATGGTACTTAGCCATATTTTCCACATTCTTATTAACATATAATAAATTAAAGCCGTAATCTACTAAGATTTAGTGTGGGGTACACACCTGGTATACTTAATGAAGTTACTGAAATCCCGAAACCTCGATCTAACGTCCTAGATCCTTAGTTCCTATATTCGGCCAACCTTGAATATGTTAGCAAAGAGCCATTCGGCTAAAGAATCAAATCTCGAAGGATTGTCATAACCCGAAAACTTACCTTGTTACCGATTTGGTTACTAACCAAATCCCGAAAGTTCGTGATACTCCCCCTAGCAATCGGCCAAACTCTAGATCACCTAAATGATTAGTTTCGGCTTTTTAAACAAATAAGGAATAGATCCAAGTCATTAAGTAGGCCTTGGCCGAGTGTTCATCTGAATCTTACCTTGTGATCTAAATCCCGGAAAATGCTACCTGATTTGAGGTTGTCGAAATCCCTACCTATCAATTGTTAGAATCGGCTTCAATACATAGAAACTATGAAGATGGCCCTTGGCTGAATATCAAATATGACTTACCTTAGATCTTAAAAGTCCCGAAAGATCCCTTCTTGAAGTCGACAACACCTAAATCCTGAAACCTCCCTTCCATATTTCGGCCAAGATCAATAATAAGGATTAGTCCCTAAATTTCGATAAGTCTAAAAGAGAAAAAACTGAGAATCGAATGACAGTGATCCTTACCCTAATTACTGAAACCAACAGTATTCCTTCTTGGCACTACTTGAGAGATTCGGCTATAGGCTAAGTGTGATCAACAAGTTTCGGCTTTTGAAACTATAAAAAAATCGGCTAATGGTTACCTTGAGGATTCCGCTTGATTTAATTTGTAAAAGAAGAAGAGTAGGTTGTTGATGAAGGTTCGGCTTTTGGAGAATCAAAAAGGAAAAGAGAATGATTGGCAGAGAGAATTCGGCAGAGGGAAGAAAGAAAAGAATGGAGAATGGCTTTACTCTTCCTTGGCCGAAAATACTATCAAAAGAACCCCCTATTCAGCCGACACTATCAACTCCCTTGTTGATCTCCTATTTTTCCTCTCTTTTATCCCTTAGAAATAATCTGAAATAAATCATTATTTATCCATCACTTAGCTGAAATTATAAAAAGAAATTAATCCAACCTTAAACTCATCCCTTTTAATTCTTTAGTGCCGTCCACTACCTCCACCTCCCCTTGACGCAACATGCAAAATAAAATCCCTTATTTTGCTTCCTTGGTGATTCAAACCTTGGCCCATTTGTACATGCCTGTGGCGTCACTTGCATGGGCTTTAAGTGGTGCCTTGCAACCACTTAACCAAGCCTATTTGTGTGTCATATTTCACCTATAATTTCTTTTAAGGCCACCTTGCTTCAGTTCCCTCTTTAAACTTAAAACTCAATATTTTCTAAGGCATTTCCCCTACATTTCAAGGTTCACAATATTCATAGATCACATTCAGAACATTCATAAACATGCTATTTCACACAATTTAGCAATAATGCATAAGCCATAATCCAGGATATTACATCCACTTTCTTTCAAGCACAGTTTTATGAAAAGTTTTAATAAAAGGTTGTTTCGCGAGTCCATAGAGTCCTATAAATTTCAGTCTCTAAGGTAGTCCACTAACACTAGTCATTCAAAGTTTATAACATCCAAGAATCACAACCAAAGGCTAAGGGTACTTACCTGGGCGAATTGGTGCCGGAGACTCGGTACCATGCCTTTCAAACCATATAATTCAAACAAAACATTTAAAAATCATACTTTAAAACATTTTAGGCTTTGGGCCCATAGCCGAGCCTTTGAACTTGGCTCTGATACCAATTTGTAACACCCCAAACCCGGTCAACACGCCACGACCGAATCTGGCATGTCACAGGGGAAAACATTTTGAAGAAAAACGAGTTACCGATTAAATTTTGTGGGAAAAACTCTTTGTTACTATGTGCTTGTAGAAAACAGGTGCATGATTAGTTAAAAACTGATAGTTTACTTTGAAATCCCAGAAATAAATTTTAAAACTTAGTTGCATTTTAAAAGAACCCAAATGGAAAATTTGAAAACCGTTTCTATTTGAATTTGGAATCCTAAGTTTGGAAACCGTTTGAGTTGTCGAAAACAATTAAGTTGTTAAATATTATCAAATGATTTATATTACCCGATGGTAAAGTTTTGAAAACCATTATGTTTTGTAGTTTAGAAAACTTTGCGCTCATATTATTAAATTAACCATGTAGTTTATTTAGCCATGCTTAAAACAAGTCCAAAGCATATAAATAATCCAAAAACATAATTTGAAAGGCCTTATTACAAATCCAAATATAGATGAAAAACCAAATTTAAATAAAAAAAGTACCCAAACCAGAGTCCGTGTAAAATCGAATTTTTATTACATGGCCTTCTCGAGTCCATCCGGCTCCTCGTCCGCTCTCTACGAATCACCTGTAAAGGTAAGGGAGAAGGTGAGTCACCAAGACTCAGTGCATAAATCCTTCCCCCGGTTGATGCAACATACTTACACAATTTATAACCAAGCAATATATATAATGCACCCAAACCTAGCCATCCATAACTCCTTTTCTACCCCGTGTGGTACCAAACCACTGGTGGTGCCAAACCACTGGTGACCCAAAGTCACGATATCCAATAATGTGGTGCCAAACCACTGGTGACCCAAAGTCACGAATAATCAAGTTGTGGGGCTAACCCACGTTGTGATACCAAATCACTGGCGACAATCCCGTTATATCAAATGTGGGGCCAACCCACTGTGGTGCGAAGCCACTGGGACAAGTCGCTATGAGGTGCCAAACCTCTGGTGTCCCAAAGACACAAAATAACTGTGGTACCAAACCACTGGAGGTGCCAAACCTCTGGTGTCCCAAAGACACAGATATCAAATCTTCCCCCTCCTCTCATATCACCCAAACCAATGTATTACGAGTGTAAATCATGCCATCATGCTTTGATATGAACATATAACAAATATATATCGTAGATCATGATATTAAACAACATATAGCAACATCATATCGAAACGGACTTACCCGAATCCTTGCTCATACCCATCAAGGTATCATATCAAGATCTCACAGTTTTCGGCTTTAATAACATGATTAGTTTATTTATATAAATATATTACCGAGTTATAAAGTGTGTAAGGTACACACCTGTCACTAGCGAAATCACTAAATCCCGAAGACCCGATCTACCGCACTAGATCTCCTTGTCCTACATTCGGCCAATACTTAGATTAATAACATAGACCATTCGGCCATACCACTAAATCCCAAAGGGTGAAATAACGTATAACTAACACAATCCTTACCCTTGACTTACCAAAATCGATTGTCAGAGAATTGAGGCTTAGATCGATTGCTTCCAAAGTCCCGAAGAGCCTAGAAGAAATCGGTTCCTATGAATAGTTAGAACCTTGCTAACAAAAGCCCAAAAATTCGGCGTTAGCCCTCAAGAAAAACGACAGAGAAAAGAGAAAAGGAATACGGAAATTCGGCCAAGACACTTACCTATCTTCAAAACCAATTAGAAAAGAACCCAAAGAGCATCTACCCTTGTTGATATTCGGCCAAGACAAGTCAAAAAGGGAATGGGAAGTTTCGGCTATGGTTTTGAAAGAAGAAAACAAATGATATGTGGCTAAAAAGAAATGAAGTGCGAGAGTGGCAAAGAAAAATAAAAATGAGAGAGAGAGAATTCGGCTTTAGCAAACAATGGAAGAAAAACCAAGAGAGATGGGGAAGAAGAAAGTTTGGCCAAAAAGAAAGTAAAAGAAGAGATGTAGGTTTTTAACAAATACGAAAAGAAAGGAAAAGAAAGATGGGAACAAAAGAGGTTCTTTTCGGCTACAAAGAAATAAAAAATGAGAGGGAGGTTCCAAAGGAGATTCGGCCAAATGCCTAAGAGGAAAAATCAACAAACACCTATGGACATTCGGCTTTTGATTCACTTTGGTGCACTAGAGAGAAATCGGCAAAACTCAAAGGGTTTTCGGTTATGACACAAAACAAAGAATGAAGGCCTTCCAAGTTAGCCGAAAATGACCACCTAACCAAAGGAAATTTCGGCGCCAACTAGCTACCAACAAAAAAAAATTCGGTCACTCCCCCCAGGCCCCAAAACCGTCCAAATACATGGACTAATGGCCATAGAAGAGTTTCCAAAACAACACTCCATATTACAAGCCTTTTGTCTCCTTATCATACCATAATTCCTTGATACCATACCATAAATAAGTACTTGCCTTATTCCTTAGTCTACTAACCATAAAAGACAATAGTCCAACCTTACCTTAATTAGAGTTTGACCAACACATGCCATATTAAAGCAAAAAATAAGTCACCTTAAGTCCATCCATGGGATTCGATCCTAAGCCCCCTTTCAATGCTTGTGGCATCACCTTCAAGGCTCTAAGTGGTGCCTCCTTGCCATTTTACCTAGCCAATTCTTGTGTCTTAATCTCCACATTAATTCCCTTAAGGCCTAGCTCCCTTAGCTCCTTTTAACTGACACTCAAAACAAAAATTTTCCTACAGCTCGAGCCTACCCTTGGCTTATTCCTAAGCCCTAGAACATCTCACTTAACAACACAACAATCCGAACTCATGCAAAACAATACAATCACAAATAACCCCTAATTCAGGATATTACACAGCCCGTCTCTGACCCCGTGTAACTCTTTGACTTAGGTCACACGGCCAATACACATGCCATGTGGCTAGCCCGTGTGCCCAAAAAATGGCCACACACGCCCGTGTGCCAGGTTGTGTACTAGGTCGTGCCAAACCTGTAGGGTATATTGACTTATGCCACACGACCATGACCCACACCCGTGTGCTGGGCCGTGTGGGGCATACTGACTTGATTTCAAATTCAACACCAGAGGACTCAAGGCCGTGTAACCTGACCGTGTGTCACACACGGCTAAGACACACGCCCGTGTCTCTGCCCGTGTGGACAAAAATAGGTTATTTACCAAGCCACTTTGCCACCCAATTTACATGTACTTACACCAAACTCAAATGGCACAAAACATAGCATAATATAGGCATTCAATCAACCTCAACCAAGCATATTTCATACCATTTCCAACACAAACTAATACAAGATATATAATCTCACATTTCCATCCATTTTATACCCATTTCTGTTTCTCAAATCATCAATATGGTCATTTTTCTAAACATGCATTATTTGCCTAGATTCACTAGCTTACCAATAATCAAAACTCCACCATTTGATATCCATATTACCTATTTTCAACTAGCAATATATATCTATCATCAATCCCATAACACAAGCTATATGCCCTTTATATTTACAACCAAAATAACCAAAATAAGCTAACTCCCATGGCTAAATACAAAACCAAAATATTAACTTTTATAAGCCATTACAATTGGCTAAATTCATAGTTAACACATATGTACCAAAATAACCAAACTCTTATACATGCCATATACTTAAAACACTTAAGTGCAAAAGTACTAAAGTGATAGTAGGATAGTGTGATGAAGTCTCCAACAATCTCGAATCTTAGCTAGCTTTGATTTCACTATAAAACATGGAAAATAAACAAAGTAAGCTATAAAGCTTCGTAAGCTCGTATGAAGATAATAAGCAAAACCCACCATTTAATTTATCATTCAAAACATGCATATAACATACCACAAATTAATTAACCACAATGTTAACATGTATTAAATCATCTACATAACCATGAGTTCACTTCTTTCATAAGTTCGATGCATATA
Organism: Gossypium australe; assembly: GCA_005393395.2. Lineage (NCBI taxonomy): Eukaryota > Viridiplantae > Streptophyta > Magnoliopsida > Malvales > Malvaceae > Gossypium > Gossypium australe. The sequence goes on from CM016614.1 coordinate 49,148,778, forward strand.
CAGTTTCCGTACATACTTGTTTTGATACGTATCTATTCTCACCATATTATATCTTCGATATACTAGTTGAACCATTTAGAATAATTCAGGATACTCGGGAATCTCGCACCCTAAGTGCCGCAATATATATATAGCCGAAGCTATCTTAATAAATCTTGCACTGAAGTGCCAATACATAGTCGAAGCTATCTCAATATCATATCGCAATAATGCTCACTCTCGAGCTATCAACGAGTCTGCTCACACAAGTTGACGGTCATGACGTAACTACACGGTGCTGCTCACACAAGCTAACGAGAATCCCCAACACATGCTGGATAACTCAGCCACCGGTAGGACGTACGGACCAACACCCAAAATAATAATAACCCCTAATGACATGTCATTCGTATCCTAATCTATTTCTAAGGTTCAACCAGGATTTCCAATGCTGAATCTTCATCGAATAAGTCTGCAATGTCGTATTCACAATTTATGTAATATTAAAGCATTTAAAACACAAATATAAAAATACTTATTTAATACGAACTTACCTCAAATGTAAAAATGGCAAAACGAGTCAATTAATCCAAAACTTTGTTCTTTCCTCGATCTAAGTCCGTATTTCGCATTTCTTGATCTAAATAAAATCAAAATTAACTTATTTAATAATCTCTTTATTCAATTTAGTCCAAATTATTCATTAAGGTAATTTTACAGATTTGCCCCTGATATTTCACATTTTTACAATTTAGTCCTTATTTCAAAAAATCACAAATTCATACAATTCAACCAAAACCCATGCTAGCCGAATTTCAATTAGGTCCCTAGCAACCGATATTTTTTCCTTTATTTCACAATTTAACCCCAAAAATTACACATTTCACAATTTAATCCCTAATCGAACATTTCACTAAAAATCACTTAACAAATGTTGTTTATCTAACAACAACCATGCATTTTATACCATTAAACATCAAAACACATATAAATTCATCAATGGAAAAAACCCTAAACCTTTAACAGTTTTGCAAAATAGTCCCTGGGCTAGCTAGATTAAGCTGCAACGATCTCAAAAACATAGAGATCATCAAAAACCGAATCAAAATACTTACCATGCATAGAGAACTATGGCCGAACCTTCAAAGACCTGACAATGTTGCTTCCTTAGCTAAATTTTGTTTGAATATGGTGAAGAAAGATGATATCCATGTTTTGTTTTGTTTTATTTAATTTATCTTTATTTACCGATTTACTTTAATAACCTTAATGAACATTACAAATTGCAAAATTACCATGCCACTATCATCCACTATCTCAAAAATGGGTTAATTACCACATAAGGACCTCCACTATTTAATTTCATAGCCATTTAATACTTCTAGCTATTAGAATATCACTTTTACATTTTATACAATTTAGTCCTTTTTATCAAATTAAACATTCAAAAGATAAAATTATTTAACGATTTTTTCACACAATCACATATTCATGCAATAAACCTTAAAATAATAATAAAATAATTATTTTGACCTCAAATTTGTGGTCCCAAAACCACTGTTCCAATTTGACTAAAAACGGGTTGTTACATTGAATGTGTTTAAGCTCCTAAGCAAATGGGTGAAAATCTAGCTTGGAATTGGTCATTTTTTGGCTCACACGGCCTGAGACACGGGCTGTCACATGGCCGTGTGAAGCACATAGGCAACCCACACAGGTGTGTGCCCAGAACGTGTTTTAAAACAATATAGGTGTAGTTATCACACGGGTAAACACAAGGCTTACGACACTACCATGTGAGGGTATTTCGAATGTTACACGGGTTGGTAGATGGCCTGCGACATGGTCGTGTGATCCAAATCAAAGAGTTACACGGTCCATACAGACGGTCGTGTGAGGTCACACACGGGCATGTGAGGTCACACACGGGCGTGTAGGTTAACCATATGACCATGTTTGGAGCCACATGGTCTGGACTCTTTTCACAGGCCTGGACACAAAGGCCATGTGACCTCTGACTTGAAAATTTTTATTTTTTTCTTGAAATTTCTGATTTGTTCCGGTTTGGTCCCTAAATGTTCGTAACTTATTTTTAGAGCTTTGAAAGCTAGATTTAGGGCCCAAAATTGAATGATGTCTTTCTTATTTAATATTACTTGTAATTATGGAATTGAATTGATTATTGAATATAAATCGTATTAACTATTCCAACTTGATTGGTAATATCTGGTATCATATTCCGTTAACGAAAACAAGATATGGGTGTTACACTTAGTGATCAAATCAACAGTACCACACGAGCGTGTGGCCAGCCCATGTAACAAAATAAAATCGTGTTTACCTAAAACTTCCCAATTAATAAAAAGCACAAGATTGTGTCACTTGCCCGTGTGTGACACACGGTCGTGTTTTAGACCATGTATGCAATTAGATACCTTTTTATACAAGTTACAAAACCAAAATTTCAACTAGGCAAAACCAAAATTTCAACTAGGTCATGAGTATGCAATTAATCATTCCTAAAATATGTCTCAAAATGCACAAATTCATGCCAAAATATAACATTCCTATATCTAACCAATATGCCTCAAGGCACATCAATCGCATAAAATCCAAAGTGAAACATCTCAATTCATCTAAACATTTATATCGGAACATTCATTCCATTAGTCACCATGCACACATCGATGCCCATCCAATTCTATTTCCACTAACTAGATATTAAACCATTCACAAGCACAAACACTTATCAAGACTTGTAAACATTATTGGATCTAGTACCCTAAGTGTAATATTTTCATCTAAGTACACTTGTAATTTTTTTCAAATAGGTTTGTTAATAAAATTATTCTTAAATTACATTAATATCTTTTATATTATTTTTCTCAAATGGTTTTTGCACGCAAAGTAAAATGGAAGCAAATGTTACTTATTGGTTGTCTAATGTTTAACTAATACTAAGCGATATTACGTGGTCAAATCTTAATACGAAAAGACATCTTGTATTAGTAGGAAATCCTAAACATGTCGTTAGTATAACTGGGAATGGGCAAACTGATTGAAAATGTAACACCCCTCACCCGTATTCAACCCCAGAATAGGGTTACAGAGCATTATCGGACTTACAACACTTTCAAACATACATTCCATTTTTCAATTCAAATACAATTCAATCATAATTAATCTTAGTGTCCCTTAAACGAGCCTATGAGGCCTTAAACATGCAATGGGAGTGGCTCGGGACTAAACTTATAACTCGAAATTTTTTTCTACAAAACAAGGGACACACGCCCGTGTGGCCAGGCCGTGTGTCTCACACAGCCACCAAACACGCCCGTGTCACAGGCCGTGTGGACATTCGAAATGGGAGCACATGGCCTTGTCCCAGCCCGTGTCCTACCCCATGTCCAAACAAGTGAGGTTACTAACTTGGGTCACATGGCCAACCACACGCCCGTGTGTTAGCACGTGTGCCCTTTGAAGTGGCCACACACGCCCGTGTGCCAGGCCATATGCTAGGCCGTGTCAAACCTGTAGGGTATATTGACTTATGCAACACGGTCAAGTCACACGCCTGTGTGCCAATTAGGGGGTATACTGACTTGTGCCACACGATCGATCACACACCTGTGTGTGAGACCACGTGGAGCATACTGATTTCACTTCAATTTCAACATCAGGGGACACATGATCGTGCAACATGACCGTGTGTCACACACAGCTGAGACACACGCCCATGTCTCTGCCCATGTGGACAAAAATAGGCTATTTACCAAGCCAATTTGCAACCCAAATTTGCATATACCTACATAACCAAAATGGCACCAATTCAAAGCATAAATAAAATCCAATTTAGCCACGATTAAGGCTAATTCATACCATATCCTATACCAATAATTAACATGCTTATAACTCATGTTTTTCTCAATCAAACATACCAAAACATATGCACCAATCAACTAGTTAAACCTTTACCAATCATACATTGTTTTGTACCATTTCACAAGCATGTTACCAATTCCTCAAATCATCAACTTACCATTCATGGTACTTATTATCAACAATCATTTTAACCAACTAAATAAGCACAAGACATAAGCATATATATATATATATATGTACATGATTCAAACATACCAAATATACCAAAATTAAGCCATCACCCATGGCTATATATACAAACCAAAATATAAGCATTTACAAGCCAATTCATTTGGCCAAAGTCATTCCCAAAATATAACTAACATGACTCAAAGTCCCTATACATGAAATATGACCCAAAACATAGTTTCAGAAGTACCAAAGTGACAGTTGGATAGTGTGACGATGTCTCTAACGATCCCTGAATCTGAGCTAGCTTTGAATTCACTATAAAACACGCGAAAAATAAACAAAGTAAGCTTTATAGCTTAGTAAGCTCGTATGAATTAAACTCAACAAATCATATTACATAAATCAACAACTTGAACTATTTAACATGTAATTCATGGTAACAACAAGCTTTCCATATACTTAGTCAAATACTTATATCCAAATTCATAACTTCTTCTAATTGAAGTTTATACTTTCCAGGTACATACCTGTACAAACTCGTAACCAACTCATACTTGTTCGAAATACTACTAAATACTCGATATCTTGCACACTAAGTGCCATTACATAGCCAAAACTATTTCAATCTAGCACACCAAGTGACATACATAGCCGAAGCTATCTCAAATTGCACACCATGTGCCATACATAGCCGAAGCTATCTCGATCTCACACAGTAAGTGCTATATATAGCTGAATCATCGTCAAACATAACTTTAATCTGGTATACACAATTTATACAATATCAAAGCATTTAAAGCATAATTGTAACAATGCTTATTATATACGAACTTACCTCGGATGTAAAAATAATAACGCGGATCAACTAATTTGACACCTTGTTCTTCTATTGATCTAGGTCCAAATTCCATTTTTCTTGATCAATTGAACTACTAAGCTTGGCTGAACATATCCATGCCTTCTTTAGGTTAGAATCGGTTGGAGGAAGATGATAACATCAAAATATGGCTTTTTTATTATTATAATTAACTATATTTACCAAATACCAAAAATAACCTTATTACTAATTCAATATTTCAATTATGCCAAGCCATTATCATCCACTATCCAATTAGTGCTCTAATTACTACTTAAGGACCTCAATTTTAAGGTTCTATAGCTATTAGGAACCTTTAGCTATTAGAGCTTAACTTTTATGCTTTACGCGATTTAATCCTTTTTATCAAATTGACCAATCAAACAATAAAATTTCTTTATGAAATTTTCATACAATCACTCAATCATATTGTAAACATTAAAATAATAATAAAATAAGTATCTTGACATCGGATTTGTGGTCCCAAAACCACTGTTTCGATTTGACCAAAAATAGGCTATTACAACTCTCCTCCCATTAGGGATTTTCATCCCCAAAAATCTTACCAGTGAATAGGTTAGGGTACTATTTTTTCATAGCTTCCTCGAGCTCCCACATAGCCTCCTCAACACCGTGTCATTGCCAAAGTACTTTCACTAAAGCTACTCATTTTTTCTCAACACTTTGATCTCTCGAGCCAAAATTCTGATCGGTTCTTCATTGTACGTCATATCGGGCTGAATCTCAATCTCTGACGGAGAAATCACATGTGAGGGATCCAATCTTTATCGACGTAACATTGACACATGAAAAACATTATGGATTTTCTCTAACTCAATCGGTAAAGATAGCCGTTATGCCACTGGCCCTATTCATTCAATATAATATACTTTAAACTCTTATGATCAATAAAGATGTGGCATTTTTCACTGTACAAATGATGATGCCAAATTTTCAATGCAAAAACTATAGCAGCCAATTCTAAATCATGCGTCGGATAATTATTTTCATGTGGTTTCAACTATTTGGAGGCATAAGCTACAACTTTTCCCTCTTGCATCAATACACAACCCAAACCGTTCAATGATGCGTCGCTGTATATCACAAATTCTTTACCCGATTCAGGTTGAACCAACACTGGTGCCTTAGTTAACAATGCTTTCAATTGATCGAAACTTTGTTGACATTCTCGGACCATTCAAACTTGACATCTTTCTGTAGCAATCTGGTCATCGGTGTAGCTATCGTTGAGAACCCTTTAACGAAACGTCGATAGTAGCCTGCTAATCACAGAAAGCTTCTCAGCTTGGATACATTCCTAGGTGGTTTCCAGTCAATAACTACGGAAATCTTGCTCGGATCAACTCAAATGCCATATGCTAAAACTATATGTCCCAAAAATCCAACTTTCCGGAGCCAAAACTCACATTTGCTGAATTTAGCATACAGTTGCTTAACTCTCAAGGTTTGCAACACAATCCTCAAATGCTCAGCATTCTCAAACTCATTTCGTGAATAGATCGGAATGTCGTCAATGAACACAACAAAAAATCTGTCTAGATACGGTCTAAAAATCCAATTCATCAAATCCATAAAAATGGCAGGAGCATTAGTTAGTCAAAAAGGCATAACAAGGAATTCATAATGTCCGTACCTTATTCTGAATGTAGTTTTCGGCACATCTGAGTCTTTAACTCGCAACTGATAATAACCAGATCTCAAATCAATATTTGAAGAAACTGTTGCACCTTTCAACTGTTCAAACAAATCATCTATTCTCGAAAACGGATACTTATTCTTTATCGTAACTTTGTTGAGCTGACGATAATCAATACACATTCTCATGGACCCGTCTTTCTTCTTAACAAACAATACTGGCACACCCCAGGGCGAAAAACTCGGTGGTGCAAAACCCCTATTTGTTAACTCTTGCAACTGAGCTTTCAACACTTTCAACTCTATTGGATCCATTCTATACGGAGCTATAGATATCGATGAAGTTTCCAGTATTAGTTTAATAGCAAACTCAACTTCTCTGACCGGTGGTAACCCCTGCAATTCTTCTGGAAATACATCCGGCTATTCACAAACTATAGGCACTGATTCAATCTTCTTTCCAGACACTGTGGTATCTAAAACATATGCTAAGTACGCTTCACAACCTTTTCTCATATATCTCTGAGCCGACATCGATGAAATCACTATTGGCAACCTATTCGACTTATCAGATTCAATCCGAAGAATTTCATTATTCTAGCACTTCAATTCAATAACCTTTCGTGTACAATTCACAACAGCATCATGCAGAGTCAACCAATCCATTCCCAGAATTACATCGAACTCATCAAATGGCAAAAGCATCAAATTAACTGGAAAATAGTAACCCCAAGTCATTAAAGGAAAGTTCTTGCATACTTTATCAACTAGAACAAACTTGCCTAAGGGGTTCAATACTTTAATCAAAAACTTAGTAGACTCGACAGGCAAACTCTTATTAGACACCAAATTTATAAATATATACGAATGAGTCGATCCAAGATCAATCAATGCAATAACATTAGTGTCGTAAAGAGAAAGTGTACTGGTAATGACATCTGGTGATGACGCATCTTCGCGAGCGCGAATAACGTAAGCTCTAGCAGGTACTCTGGCCTCAGATCTCACTGTAGAATCTCTCGTTGTACCATGATTACCACTTGCATTTCCCGCATTTCTTGGCGGCCTCCCTCGAGTAGCTGTATTACTCAATCTTACATTCTGAGACTTATCTTTTTCATTTAGCTTAGGATAATCTCTGATAAAATGATCTCGTGAACGACAACTGTAACAAGCTCTATTATTATATTACACCCAGCAATCTTCAAAATGCCGTCTTCCATACTCTTGACACTAGGTTTTAGCGTCTTTTACATTGCCGACTAGATACTGATGTGGCTTGAGCTTTAGGGCTAGTGTACTGCTTTTCACGATCTCTATTGGAATATCCCACTGAAGTGATCGATCAGTTAAAAAATATTTTGATTTCTTCGACGCAGAATGGTAAGGTTTACACATCGATCTTTTTCTCGAATCTCTTGCCTCTGAATTAGTCTTTCTCTTTTCTCGATTAAAGTCTTCGGCTTTGCAAGCCCGATCGTCTAGCACAACAGACTCTTTCAAATCTAATTTCTCGACCAGAAGTTTAATATCTTCGTTCAACCTATCAACAAATTGCTTGCACATAATCTCTTCGGTAGAAACATACTCCCAAGCATACTTGCTCAACCGTACAAATTCTCTCTCGTACTCGGTTACGGTCATGTAGCCTTGCTTCAGTTCTAAAAACTCTTTATGCTTTTGATCTAGAAACCGTTGACTATTGTATTTCTTTCGAAACTCGGTCTGATAGAATTCCCAGGTGACTCTCTCCCTCGGTACCACCGATATAATGTATTCCACCACTGATACGCGGCATCTCTTATAAGTGATATAGCACATTTTAGACATTCAGCCGGTGTGCAAGAAAGCTCATCAAACACTCGAATCGTATTTTCAAGCCAAAAATTAGCTCTCTCAGGATCATCATCAACATTAGCTCTGAACTCTTCAGTCCTGTGTTTATGAATCTTATCAACTAGAGGCTTATTCAATCTTAAAAGCTCGACTTCTTGAGAAGCTATGGGTACAGGCTGAGGATTAGGGGGTGGAGGTTGTTGAGCAGCCGGGTTAGTTTGGATATACTGTGTGAACCATTCGTTCATCATTTGGAAGAAGGCTTCTTTAGCCTCTCCTCCCTGACTGCCCGTTACAGGTCTAGAATCAGACAGCACTGTCCCTTGCGCTGGAGCAGGAGCATTACCCTCAACCTCATCAGCTATAGCCCGATTGGGATCCATTTTCTATATGAAAACACATTTTTAAATGTCAAGAGTCATCACACTATCACAGTTTATATATGGCATGTATAGCTAGACTCACACACACGCTACGTTAGTCCTAGAATCGACTAAACCTGTAGGGCATACTAACTTATGCATTACGGCCAAGTCACACGCCCGTGTGCTAGGTCGTGTGCCAATTAGGGGGTATACTGACTTGTGCCACACAGCCGATCACACGCCCGTGTGTAAGACCCTGTGGAGCACACTGACTTCACTTCAATTTCAACACTAGGGGACACACGACCGTGCAACATGACCGTGTGTAACACCCGGATGAGACACACACCCGTGTCTCTGCCCATGTGGACAAAAATAGGCTATTTACCAAGCCAATTTGCAACCCAAATTTGCATATACCTACACAACCAAAATGGCACCAATTCAAAGCATAAATAAACATCCAATTTAGCCACGATTAAGGCTAATTCATACCATATCCTATCCCAATTATTAACATGCTTATAACTCATGCTTTTCTCAGTCAAACATACCAAACCATATACACCAATCAACTAGTTAAACCTTTACCAATCATACATTGTTTTGTACCATTTCGCAAGCATGTTACCATTTTCTCAAATCATCAACAAACCATTCATGGTACTTATTATCAACAATCATTTTAACCAACTAAATAAGCACAAGACATAAGCATATATATATATATATATATATATATATATATGTACATGATTCAAACATACCAAATATACCAAAATTAAGCCATCACCTGTAACACCCCAAACCTGACCTAGACGTTATGGCCGGATCTAGCATGTCACATCAAAAGGGCGTCTAAAAGCTATGGGTTCGTTAAAAACTTTGTTTCCTTTTTGAAACTCTGAATTTCGTTGTTTGTAAAACAAGATTTGCTCAAAGTGTACTTTTGTAAAGATGTTATCATTATCTTCGAAGAAAACTTGTTTATTACAGAAATTTGACTTAATAAATTGCAAAAACATGATATTTTGAAAATGGTTGTTATTGTTTTAAAGTAAAAACCAGTGTTTAATCATTTTAACAATTCATAACTAGCAAAATTACCAAATGAAAGTTTAAAAGAAAAAAATCCAATGGCCTTATTACACAAAATATTAACCCCAAAATAATAACATAAAATAAATTAAAACTGAATTTACTAAGTTTCATAAGAAGCAAATCCGACGTATGGCCACCCCCGAGTCCTCCGCAGCTCCAAATCCTTTGACGCTAGGGATTACCTGCACGGTTAAAAGAAAGGGGGTGAGTTACGAGAACTCAGTGTGTAATCCCCTATAACAGTCACTATCTGGGCCTGAGCCCTTACGGTATCGGTCTGGGCCTAAGCCTTATTCGGTAACAAGCTGGGCCTAAGCCCCAAAATCATGCTAATGCACTTAAAAATGTAGCCCAACCCAATCAACCATCACACCACCCGTACCAACCAATCGCACCATGTGGGGATCATGTCAACCCACCCCGCCAAACGCACCAATATTGCAGTCAAGCTGCTAATCACGGTATATGTGGCTGAGCCACTAAAATGGTATGTGGCATAGCCACTAAAACGGTATGTGGCAGAGCCACTAAAACAACACTTCCTCCAATTATTAAACCCAATCCATGCAACATGATATGAATGCAGTGTAATACATTTATAAACATATATATAACAGAAATCACATACACGATATTTAACCACAATCAAGGTATAACGGTAATTTTCACCCCCTTGAGGGTATTTCGATAATTTCACCCATCGAGGGTATTTCGGTAATTCACCCACTAAGGGTATTTCGGTAATTTACCCACTGAGGGTATTTCTGTAATTTACCCACTGAGGGTATTTCGGTAATCCTACCCTACATGGGTAATTTAGTATATCAAGGTATTCTAAACAGAGATAACGATGCGATTGGGCCTAGGGCCCATTCTCAGCCCAAATGGGCCCACACGCTCGTGTGGCCCATTTAGCCCAAATCTAGCCACAGATATGAGATTCACCTAGACAAGTTCAATATCTACTACATAATCATACATTTTATTCATAATGGCCCACGGGCCCATTGGGCCCACTTGGCCCAAGGCAGCCTAGACTCATGAGGGCCTCAACTATCGCATCGAAGCTCCCACACGTGTGCTCACGCGCTCGTGTGGCTACCATCGTCATGTGAGCGGTGTTTCGGCATTTTTCGCTCTACAGCTAGAGTAGGGCGAAATACACACATGATAGCAATCTGGAGTTGATCCGCGCTTTGAACACTCCTATGCCCAAACGTCAACCCAGGTATGCTTACTCCCCACATAGATTGCTCTATTTAAATCCAGCTTCTCACCTTCCCTCTTGCTAGCTTCCCGATGTGGGATCCCTCCTTCAGCAGAGTTTAATTCCAAAACAAACTCTGGTCGTCCCAACTTAGCAAAACAAATATCCCTTTTTTCTTGCGATGGGATTCGAACTCAGGCTCCCTTGTAACTTAATCCACGCCACTAGCCACTGGACCACAAGCTCCTCTTGTGTCTAAAATCATGCGCAACTAAATATAAGTCTATGGGCCAAAGTGTAAGTTCACTTAAAAATAAATCAAAATGAAATGCAAGCGCCAAGACTTGAACCTTGGACCCCTTGCTTCCTTGTGTGGCGTCATTCCCTTGTCTCCTATGTGGCGCCATTTGCCACTAGACCACAATTCCTTTTGTGCCATTTTCTCCACATTTTATTCTTAAAGCCTGCTTACTAACTCCCAGGGTTTTATTCACCTAAAACAAAAAATTTCCTAAAGCCCAAGTTTGATCCCGGGACTTCATAAAAGCCCCCTAACCTTCCAAAATCACATACCTAATAGGTCCAACTTGCATTAGTGCAGTTCTCTTGTTCTGAAAAATTTTAAACGATCCTCTGGTCAAGGCCCAATAAGCCCAATTCTACTAGGCCAGAATTCGGGTCGTTACATCACCCATGGCTATATATACAAACCAAAATATAAGCATTTACAAGCCAATTCGTTTGGCCAAAGTCATTCCCAAAATATAACTAACATGACTCAAAGTCCATATACATGCCATATGACCCAAAACATAGTTTCAAAAATACCAAACTGACAGTTGGATAGTGTGATGATGTCTCTGACGATCCCTAAATTTGAGCTAGCTTTGAATTCACTATAAATCATAGGAAAAATAAACAATGTAAGCTTTATAGCTTAGTAAGCTTGTATGAATTAAACTCAACAAATCATATTACATAAATCAACAACTTTAACTATTTAACATGTAATTCATGGTAACAACAAGCTTTCCATATACTTAGTCAAATACTTATATGCAAATTCATAACTTCTTCTAATTGAAGTTTATACTTTCCATATACATACCTATACAAACTCGTAACCAACTCATACTTGTTCGAAATACTGCTGAATACTCGATATCTTACACACTAAGTCCATTACATAGCCGAAGCTATCTAGATCTCGCACACTAAGTGCCATACGTAGCCGAAGCTATCTCAAATCGCACACCAAGTGCCACACATAGTCGAAGCTATCTCGATCTCGCACACTAAGTGCTATATATAGCCGAATCATTGTGAAACATAACTTTAATATCGTATACACAATTTATACAATATCAAAGCATTTAAAGCATAATTGTAACAAAGCTTATTACACTCAAACTTACCTCGAATAAAAAAACGATAACGCGGATCAACTAATCGACACCTAGTTCTTCCCTCGATCTAGGTCTGAATTCCATTTTTCTTGATCAATTGAACTACTAAGCTTGGCCGAACTTATCCATGGCTTCTCTAGGTTAGAATCGATTGGAGAAAGATGATAACATTAAAACATGGCTTTTGTTTTTATTATAATTAACTATATTTACCAAATACCAAAAATAACCTTATTACTAATTCAATATTTCAATTATGCCAAGCCATTATCATCCACTATCCAATTAATGGTCTAGTTACTACTTAAGGACCTCAATCTTAAGGTTCTATAGCTATTAGGCACCTTTAGGTATTAGAACTCAACTTTTACGCTTTACGCGATTTAGTCCTTTATATCAAATTCAGTAATCAAATGATAAAATTTCTTAACGAAATTTTCATACAATCACTCAATCATGTTGTAAACATTAAAATAATAATAAAACAAGTATTTTGACATCGAATCTGTGGTCCCAATGTAACACCCCATACCCGAGTCCGAGGCTAAGATCGGATACAAGACATTACTATGCTTGAACTTGCTTAAACTTGTATTTACGGCCTATAAAATTTCGTTCCGAATTAAAAACTTCTCTTTCCTAAACAACTCAAACATTTCATAGGCCTACGAGGCCTTAAACACATATCTATAAACTTTCAGAATTCAATCGAAAACTTTTCCTTAAAACAGGGGCCACACGCCTATGTGGCTTGGGACACGCTCGTGTACCCCTAAGACACGCCCATGTCTTCCAACCGTGGTCGACACTAACTATATTCACACGGCCTTGACATGCCCGTGGACTTAGACCGTGGTCGACACTAAATATATTCACACGGCTTGGGGCACACGCCCATGTTCTGACCTTGTGTCACACACGGCCTAAAAAAAGGGCCGTGGGATTAGCCCGTAGTCTAATCTAACTGAAAGTACTAAGGTGCAGGGGACGCACGGCCTAGACACACGCCCGTGTGTCTATCCGTGTGGGCACTTGAAGGCTATTTACCAATCAATTGCCACCCTGAAATCAAGATCAATCCAACAACTGAAATTACTACATCTTTCATGAACAGTACTACATGCTTCATTGATATCGATAAACATATATACTTAGTCAATCTTGGCCAATCACTTAGCCACATACAAAAGAATAATAAACTTGATAGCCCATACTTTTGCCCTTTTTAAGACATATTCTTAAAATGAAATGTTCCTATAAATGCCATACTTAATATAAACATCTTGGCTATACCAAAATAGCGATTGATAGTGTGCTTCGAGCTCCGATGACGATGATCCACGAGATTAGCTTGGCGGGACTACATGGAAAGAAAGAATAAAAGACGTAAGCATTTAGCTTAGTAAGTTTGCATATAATTCACATAACATCATACTTGATTAACATAAACCATTTGGCATAAACAATGGCATCATAATTTTAGCTATTTAAGCTTACTTACTCTTACTATTCTTACATATCTCATGATACTTACTAGTCTCATGCTCTTGAGGTAAACAAGGTACCTGTATCACTTGATCACATAGATCAGCATACTTTACTATAATAATCATAATCTCTAATTCATCATTCATAACATGAATAATACTCATTTCCAACTTGATAATAGCTTTACTTACTTAATTTTCTTGCTATCTCATTTAAGCTTTACTCATTTAAGATTTACTCATTTGCCCGATGAATTTCTATGAATAACCAAGGATACTAAATCTCATCCCACATATAACTCTATACCAAAGCCGTATCCTAGATATGGTCTTACATGGGATCTCTCATCTTGGTATCGATGCTATGTCTTGACATGGACTTAGTCAAAGTCTTCCTTGTGTGTTCCCTTAGGAACTTACCATTGCCATGTCTTGACATGGTCTTATTTGGTATCTTTACTCATGAACTGGTCAATGTCGAGCCTTGGCTTGGACTTACTTGAAATCTTCCTTATTACTCACCAATACCATGCCTTGGCTTGGACTTAATTGGGATCTCTATCTCATGATAGCTTTTCAATGCCAAGACTTGTCTGGGACTTACATGACATCTTTGCTTGGAGACTCACCAATGCCATGCCTTGGCTTAGGCTTACATGGGTCTTCATCTCATAATAACTCTTCAATGCCAAGACTTGTCTTGGACTTACATGATAACTTTGCCTTATTGCCGATGCCATGCCTTGGCTTGGTCTTATACGGACTTTCTTATCTCATGTGGTAGATCGAGTATCCTAAGTAATTCAACTTCAATTGGGACATTCTCATGCTTAATCTCATTGATTTCTTGATTTAACATAGCATTAAGCATTTCTAAGGTAATAATGTACATTATACTAAGCAATTCAATGATAGTAATCATAAAACTTAGAAATCATATAAACTTACCTCGATATACAGAATGTATGTAGATATGCAATTTAGTCCTCGACTTTGTTCTTGCCTCGGTTTCGATCTGGGCTTTGTTTTTCTTGATTAGCAAGCTTGAAAAATTGAAGAACCCTAGCTATGGATTCTTTCAAATTTTTAGCACTTGAGGAAGAAGATGAGAATGATTTTTGTCATCTTTTTCCTATTTTAATCATTTAATAGATAAATGACCAAAATGCCATTCTTATTAAACTTTTACAAATTTCTAACTCATGTCCAATTTTGTCCAAAAGTTATAATTAGGGAAAATTGCTATTTTAGGATTTCTAATTAATATTCTAAAGCTATTTAATACAAAAAGCTTCTAGAAACTCATATTTTGCAACTTTTGTAATTTAGTCCTAATGGACCTTTTAATGGAAATTTCCATAAAATTTCTGCATGAAACTTTCATATGATCATGCAAACATCTCAAATACGTTAAAAACTCATTTTACTAACTCAGATTTGTGGTCTCGCACCACTATTCCGGCTAGGCCCTAAATCGAGCAATTACAATTCTCCCCCCTTAGGGATTTTCGTTCTCGAAAATCTTACCAGCAAATAGGTTTGGGTACCGGTTTCTCATGCTCTCTTCTGGTTCCCATGTAGCTTCTTCTATTCCATGTCTTTGCCATAATACTTTCACTAGGGCAATACTTTTATTCCTTAGTTGCTTGACTTCCCGAGCTAAAATCTTCACTGGTTCTTCACATAAGTCATATCGGGATGAATCTCTATCTCTGACGGGGTAATTACATGTGAGGGATCTGATCGGCAGCGTCTCAACATAGACACGTGAAACACATCATGTATCTTTTCTAACTCAGATGGCAAAGCCAATCGGTAAGCTACCGGCCTAACACTCTCAGTAATATCATATGGTCCAATGAAATGTGGGCTCAACTTCCTTTCCAGCCAAATCCTAGAACTTTTCTCCATGGTGACACTTTCAAGAAAACTTTGTCCCCGACTTGGTACTCTATCTCTTTTCTTCTTAAATCCGTGTAGGATTTCTGTCTGTCTGCTGTAGCTTTTAGACACTCTCGTATCACTTTCATTTTATCTTCAGCTTCTCTAACCAAATCAACTCCGTGGATTTGATTTTCTTTGAGTTTAGTCCAAAATAAAGGCGTTCTACACTTACGCCCATATAGAGCCTCATAAGGCGCCATCTTTAAGCTCGACTGAAAGCTATTATTGTAGGCAAATTCTATCAATGGGAGAAACTTTTCCCAACTACCTTGGAATTCAAGAATACAACACCCAAGCATATCTTCAAGTACTTGTATTAACCTCTCCGATTGTCCATCGGTTTGAGGATGAAAAGCTGTACTAAAGCTAAACATTGTACCCAGGGCCTCTTGTAACTTCTTCCAAAATCTGGACGTGAAACTCAAATCTCTATCAGATATGATTGACAACGGAACTCCGTGAAGTCTTACTATTTCAGAAACATACAAGCTTGCCAGCTTGTCGAGTGAGTAATCCACTTTTACAGGTATAAAATGGGCTGGCTTCGTGAGTCTATCAACCACAACCCATACAATATCTTTCTTGCTCGGAGACAATGGCAAACCCGTTACAAAATCCATGGTAATACGATCCCATTTCCACTCGGGAACCAAAATGGGTTGAAGCAAACCCGAAGGCACTTGGTGTTTAGCCTTTACTTGTTGGCAAATCAAGCATTTGGAAACAAACTCTGAAATATCTTTCTTCATTTCGGCCAGCAATACTGTTGCTTCAAGTCATTATACATCTTGGTACCACCCGAATGTACAGATAAACATCCGTTATGTGCCTCGTGCAAAATTCTCTGAATAAGCTCTTACTTTCTCGGTACACAAACTCTATCTTTAAACATCAAACATCCATCAGAATTAATCCAAAAGTCAGATTCAACATCTGACTCGTATTGGGCTCTCTTGGCTTGCAATTCGCTATTTTCTTTCTGAGCCTCAAAGATCTCTTGGAGGAATACTAGTCTAGCTCTCAACTCAGATAAAATAGAACTATCACTGAATAAAGTCATTCGTGAATTCCTTGCCCTTAATGCAAATAGGGACTTTCTGCTTAAAGCATCGGCGACCACATTCGCCTTTTTTGGATGATAGTCAATGATCAACTCATAGTCTTTTATTAACTCTAACCATCTCCGTTGCCTTAATTTCAACTCTTTTTGCATCATCAAGTACTTCAAACTTTTGAGATCGGTGAAAATTTGGCATCTTTCACCATATAGATGGTGTCTCCATATCTTCAATGTGAAGACTATTGCAACCAACTCTAGATCGTGTGTCGGATAGTTCTTCTCATGAGGCTTCAACTGTCTTGAGGCATAAGCAATCACTTTGCCCTCTTGCATAAGCACACAGCCTAACCCATTTAAGGATGCATCGCTGTAAATTACGAATTCTTTCCCCGTCTCAGGTTGTACTAAAACTGGACTTCTGTCAACAATGCTTTCAGTTTCTTGAAACTTTGTTGGCATCTTTCTGTCCACTCAAACTTCACATTTTTTGTAACAACTTAGTCATTAGGGTTGCAATCAGGGAAAACCCCTTGACAAATCGTCTGTAATAGCCGGCTAGGCCTAGGAAACTTCTAATCTCAGAGATGTTCATTCGTGGTTTCCAATCCATTATAGCCAAAATCTTACTTGGGTCTTCTCGGAATCCTTCTCCCGAGATAATATGTCCCAGAAATCCTACTTCCTTAAGCCAAAATTCACTTTTACTGAACTTGGCATACAACTGATTTTCTCGTAGAATTTGTAAAATTGTCCGTAGGTGCTTAGTATGCTCAGTCTCATCTTGAGAATAAATCAATGTGTCGTCAATAAAAACGACTACAAACTTGTCGAGATATGGCCTAAAGATGCGGTTCATTAGTTCCATGAATACTACAGGAGCATTGGTCAACCTAAAGGGCATGACTAAAAACTCATAATGCCCATATCTTGTTCGAAAAGCGATCTTGGAAACATCTGAATCCTTTACTCTCAACTGAGAGTACCCCGATCTCAAGTCTATTTTGGAGAACACAGTGGCTCATTTCAATTGATCGAACAAATCATCGATTCTAGGCAATGGGTACTTGTTCTTCACTGTCACTTTATTAAGCTGACGGTAATCTATGCACAATCTCATGGTGCCATCTTTCTTTTTCACAAATAAAACTAGAGCACCCCATGGAGAACAACTTGATCTTGCAAAGCCTTTATCTGTTAACTCTTGCAATTGTAGCTTCAATTCTTTCAACTCCGTTGGAGCTATTCTGTAAGGAGTAATAGATATGGGTACAATACCTGGAGTTAGCTCAATACTGAACTCAACTTCTCTAACTGGTGGTAGTCCTGGTAATTCCTCAGGAAAACATCCAAGTACTCACATACTATTGGTACTGACTCAATCTTTAGCTCTGTTTCTCTAGTATTCATCACAAAGGCAAGATATGCCTCATACCTTTTTCTTATGTATCTCTGTGCTGTCATATGAGAAATTACTACTGGCTATCTACTTTGTTCATCTGATTCTACATGGAGAAAGTCCCCATTCTCACATCTCATATCAAGGTATTTCTTCCCACAATTAACTATTACATCATGGGTGGTCAACCAGTCCATACCAAGAATGATGTCAAACTCATCAAATGGCAGCAACATAAGGTTTGCCTTAAAACAATGACCTTTAATCATTAATGGACAATCTTTACAAACTTCATCAACTAACACACTCTTGCCTAAAGGATTAGACACCTTAATCGTAAATTCTGTAGACTCTATAGGCATACTCATATTGGATACTAGTTTCATGCAAATGTAAGAGTGTGTGGATCCGGGAACTATTAAAGTAATAACTTTGATATCATAAAGAGAAAAGGTACCCGTAATAACATCAGGAGAAGATGCCTCTTCGCGAGTGCGAATGGCATCAGTCCTTGTAGGAGCCCTACCCTCGGGTCTCACGGCCTGCTCTCTAGGGTTACCTCTTCCACTTGCCGCACTTCCCGGGTTCTTCTGAGGTCTTCCTCTGATCATACTCCCTGATCTCGGGTTCTGAGTTCTCTCTACTTTTGTCAATCCTTTATGTAGTGGTCTTGGGAACCACATCTAAAACATGCATTTTCATGTGCTCGACATTCTCCCAAATGACGTCTGCCACACTGTGGGCATTAGGGTCTATCCGATCGGATGTTCCCCACACTAGCAACTGAAGTCATCTGTGCCTTATTTCCCAAATACTGCTTACCCTTGTCCTTCCTTGAAAACCCAGTGGAAGTAGCCGACCGGGTGGAGAAATCTCTTGACTTCTTGGATGAAGATTGGAATGACTTATTCCATTGTCTCTTTCTAGAGTCATGAGACTCCATTTCAGATTTTCTCTTCTCCTTTACTAGCTCTTTGGCTTTACAAGCCCTCTCTACTAGCACAACGAATTCCTTTAGTTCTAAGACAGCAACAAACAATTTGATGTCATCATTTAGTCCATCTTCGAATCTTTTACTCATGATAGCCTCAGTGGACACGCATTCTCGAGCGTATTTGCTGAGTCGTACAAATTCACGCTCATAATTAGTCACAGACATCTTGCCTTGCTTCAGTTCTAGAAATTCCTTCCTCTTCTGGTCCACAAACCTTTGACTGATATACTTTTTCTTGAACTCTTCTTGAAAGAATTCCCAAGTAATCTTCTCTCTTGGTACTACAGATACCAAGATGTTCTACCATTGATAGGCAGAATCTCTTAAAAGAGAAATTACACACTTCATGCATTCTTCAGATGTGCACGACAACTCATTAAATACCCTGATGGTATTTTCTAACCAGAAGTCGGCCTTCTCTGGATCGTCATCTCTTTTAGCCCGGAATTCTTCTACCCCATGTTTCCTGATCCTATCAACTGAAGTTTTGTCTCCTCTTACCACCTCTACTACTTGAGGGGCTACAGGAATAGATTATGGAATAGGCGGGGGTGGAGGGGGTTGTGCATTCGGGTTCGTACGAACGAACTTTGTATACCATGTGTTCATCATATGGAGGAAGGCTTCTCTAGCCTCTTCTCCTCCTCCTTGACTCACCGTAGTGGGTCTATTCTCATTCTCGTTCGACACCGTCCCTTCAGCGGGAGCCGACGCGTTACTTTCTATGTCATCCGCCACAGCTCTTTTGGGATCCATTTACTATATGTATAAACATAATTTAAGTCATCAGGAGTCGTCACACTATCATTATAAAAACATTCTTACGTATGGCATGTATAGCTAGACTCGTGCTCGTGCTACGTTAGTCCTAGAACCAACTAAACCTGGCTCTGATACCACTAAATGTAACACCCCATACCCGAGTCCGAGGCTAAGACTAGATACGAGACATTACTATGCTTGAACTTGCTTAAACTTGTATTTACGACCTATAAAATTTCGTTCTGAATTAAAAACTTCTCTTTCTTAAACAACTCAAACATTTCATAGGCCTATGAGGCCTTAAACACATATCTGGAAACTTTCGGAATTCAATCGAAAACTTTTCCTTAAAACAGGGGTCACACGCCCATGTGGCTTGGGACACGCTCGTGCACCCCTAAGACACGCCCATGTCTTCCAACAGTGGTCGACACTGACTATATTCACACGACCTTGACACTCCCGTGGACTTAGACCGTGGTCGACACTGACTATATTCACACGGCCTGGGGCACACGCCCATGTTCTGACCGTGTGTCACACACGGCCTAAACAAACGGCAGTGGGATTAGCCCGTAGTCTAATCTAACTTAAAGTACTAAGGTGCAGGGGATGCACGGCCTAGACACACGCCCGTGTGTCTATCCATGTGGGCACTTGAAGGCTATTTACCAATCAATTGCCACCTTGAAATCAAGATCAATCCAATAACTGAAATTACTACATCTTTCATGAGCAGTACTACATGCTTCATTGATATCGATAAACATACATACTTAGTCAATCTTGGCCAATCACTTAGCCATATACAAAAGAATAATAAACTTGATAGCCCATACTTTTGCCCTTTTTAAGTCATATTCTCAAAATGAAATGTTCCTATAAATGCCATACTTAATATAAACATCTTGGCTATACCAAAATAGCGATTAATAGTGTGCTTCGAGCTCCGATGAAGATGATCCACGAGATTAGCTTTGCGGGACTACATGGAAAGAAAGAATAAAAGACGTAAGCATTTAGCTTAGTAAGTTTGCATATAATTCACATAACATCATACTTGTTTAACATAAACCATTTGGCATAAACAATGGCATCATAATTTCAGCTATTTAAGCTTACTTACTCTTACTATTCTTACATATCTCATGATACTTACTAGTCTCATGCTCTTGAGGTAAACAAGGTACCTGTATCACTTGATCACATAGATCAGCATACTTTACTATAATAATCATAATCTCTAATTCATCATTTATAACATGAATAATACTCATTTCCAACTTGATAATAGCTTTACTTACTTAATTTTCTTGCTATCTCATTTAAGCTTTACTCATTTAAGATTTACTCATTTGCCCGATGAATTTCTATGAATAACCAAGGATACTAAATCTCATCCCACATATAACTCGATGCCAAAGCCATATCCTAGATATGGTCTTACATGGGATCTCTCATCTTGGTATCGATGCCATGTCTTGACATGGACTTAGTCAAAGTCTTCCTTGTGTGTTCCCTTAGGAACTTACCATTGCCATGTCTTGACATGGTCTTATTTGGTATCTTTACTCATGAATTGGTCAATGTCGAGCCTTAGCTTGGACTTCCTTGAAATCTTCCTTATTACTCACCAATACCATGCCTTGGCTTGGACTTAATTGGGATCTCTATCTCATGATAGCTTTTCAATGCCAAGACTTGTCTGGGACTTACATGACATCTTTGCTTGGAGACTCACCAATGCCATGCCATGGCTTGGGCTTACATAGGTCTTCATCTCATAATAACTCGTCAATGCCAAGACTTGTCTTGGACTTACATGATAACTTTGCTTGATTGCCGATGCCATGCCTTGGCTTGGTCTTATACGGACTTTCTTATCTCATGTGGTAGATCGAGTATCCTAAGTAGTTCAACTTCAATCGAGACTTTCTTATGCTTAATCTCATTGATTTCTTGATTTAACATAGCATTAAGCATTTCTAAGGTAATAATGTACATTATACTAAGCAATTCAATGATAGTAATCATAAAGCTTAGAAATCATATAAACTTACCTCGATATACAGAATGTATGTAGATATGCAATTTAGTCCTCGACTTTATTCTTGCCTCGGTTTCGATCCGGGCTTCATTTTTCTTGATTAACAAGCTTGAAAAATTGAAGAACCCTAGCTATGGCTTCCTTCAAATTTTCGGCACTTGAGGAAGAAGATGAGAATGATTTTTGTCATCTTTTTCCTATTTCAATCATTTAATAGATAAATGACCAAAATGCCCTTCTCAGTAAACTTTTACAAATTTCTAACTCATGTCCAATTTTGTCCAAAAATTATAATTTGGGTAAATTGCTATTAAAGAACTTCTAATAAATATTCTAAAGCTATTTAATAAAAAAAGCTTCTAGAAACTCATATTTTGCAACTTTTGCAATTTAGTCCTAATGGACCCTTTAATGGAAATTTCCATAAAATTTCTGCATGAAACTTTTATATCATCATGAAAACATCTCAAATACCTTAAAAACTCATTTTACTAACTCGGATTTGTGGTCTCGCACCACTATTTTGGCTAGGCCCTAAATTGGGCTGTTACACCCAAAACTACTGTTTCGATTTCACCAAAAACGGGCTGTTACAGAAAGACTAATATGTCATCTATCGAGTCCAATTGGGGAGATGTCTTATCTTTGGCATCAGAGAAGAAATATTTAGACTTAGATATGTAACCCCCCAAACCCGGCCTAAACGTTACGAAAGGATCTGGTATGTCACATGGAAAGATGGTTTTAATGAACTTTTGAAAATGAAAGTAACTTCGCGATGTGTTAGCATTTTGAAAATCAAAATCAGCTTTAAGGCTTCCTTGCAAAAATTTTTACGAGTAATCTTAACAATCGAAAACAGGTTTGTATTACGAAAGCTGAAATTGGGGAATTTCATAAACGGGACGCTTGAAAACAACATTTGCAGTTTTAAGAAAATTTCTGAGTTAATTAGTTATTCGCTTGTCATCTTTTGTTAACACTTTGAAAAGAAAATGTCTGTTTATACTTTTATTTTAGAAAAGCTCCACATTTGACATCTCATAAAATATGTAATAACAGCATAAAGTCAAAACCCAAATTAAAGTTACGGAGGCCTTATTACATAACGAAATCCCAAATTAAAATGAGTTTAAATAAAGAAACAAATTTACATAAGAAGTAATGCATGGCCACCTCGAAGTCCACCCCGACTCCAAATCTTCGAATTAGGGGTTACCTGCAAAAAGCAGAGGGGTGAGTCACCGAGACTCAGTGTGTAATTCCCCTTGCGAAAGCAATTTGGGCCTGAGCCCTATCAACATGGCATATCAAAGAGTGTAAGCAATGCAACCCAGCCCAACCTAGTTTTCCAACCTCTACATCTCCTGAACCAGTCGAACACCTGTGCCACCAAGCCACTGTGGTACCAAACCACTGTGACAGAGTCACTGATAAATGTATAGGTGGGGCCAACCCATTGTGATACCAAACCACTGCGACAGTCACTGATAAATATATGTGGGGCCAACCCACTGCGGTACCAAACCACTGTGACAATCACTAATAAATATATATATGTGGTGCCAAACCACTGTGGTACCAAACCACTGTAACATAGTCACTGATAAAAATATGTGGGGCCAACCCACTATGGTACCAAACCACTGTGACGGTCACTGAATCACACTTCTCCTTTCAATCATATCCTAAAGCCCATGTACATATTATCATACCGAGATAAATATAGTCACACTTCCAATGTACAGCAAATAATCACATCATACATATAATTAGCTTATGCTTATTCAAAAAACAAAGTCATACAGGTACTTACCTGGTACCTCCATCCTTACCCACAAGGGTATCTCGACTCTCTGTACAGTCGTTTCGGCTTTCAGTCAACACAGTTATTAACGCAAAATACTAGAGAAAAGTGTGAGTATTACACACCTGATTACGCGAAGAACTACACTATCTATATCGTCGACACTCTCACTAGCAGGAATAACAGCGATTTGCTTATCGCAAGCTGATGTCAGCTCTCTACCACAACCCGGCAAAAAATCTCGAACCGCCGACACAGCACGTCGTTTAAACTTAGGAGCAGGGACTACGAGTCCACTCCCCTCCTTAGTTTGACTGGCACTTGCATCCATGAAGAGACTTGATCAGTACTTAGAGTGAATCGTTGATTGTCTATTAATAGAATTTGATTAAGGCAAACTAAAAACGAAAGGGATGTAATAGCCAAGAAACTGAAAAGATAGCTCCTTACCTTAAGAACCCGAATGGAATGGTAAGATTCGGCAATCAACAGACCTTCAGGCCCCGGACTACAAAGCGTTCAGCTGGGTTTCCCGAAGTAAACGTTCCAAAACGAGAGAAGAAAAGGAGGGATTAGCCGAAATCTAAACATTAAAAGAGATAGCCACTTTGGCTAAGAACAACCCAAGACAGAAAGAGAAATAAAGTGATGAATAGAATCGCCCTTACCTTGCGTTTACAAATGAGTCAACTGAGAAAGAGAGATTCTGCTAACTTCGCTTAAGCCACTACAAGATGAAATCACAAGGAAAAGAACAAGGGGAATGGAGTTTCGGTTAGAGATGAAATGAAACAACCAAATGATAAGGGTTAATCATTCGGCCATGGAGAAAAGAAGATGAGAGGAAGGGAAGGAACCTACTTACCAGATTCGACCAAGGAAGATGGTGCTCAATCACATAGAGCGGAGAAAACGGATTCGGCTTATGGTAAATGGAAGAGAAAACAAATGGTACGGGAACGAAGGAAGTGACTAGAGGAAAAGAGGGGTGTAAGGAGGTTTCGGCTAATACCAAAGAAGAGATAAAGAAAAGTGAATAGGAGAGTCCCTTAATGGTTATGATTTCGGTAAGAAGAGAGAAAAAGAAAAAAATGCTCAAAATGGCAAAAAGAGAAGAAACTCCTCACGCACAAAACTTTCAAATACCACTTAAGAGTTTTGGCACCTACTCACCCTACCAATACCGAATGCACTATTCACCCAAAAGACCCCGCTTGACCGAAATTTTCCCCCATGTGCTTCCCCAAAATTGGCCACTACTCCCTCTCACCTCAATCCCATAATTTGCTCCTTGCTTTTCTCCTCAAACTCCTCTCCAACACTCATACAAATTCATTTGACTGAGTCTTCAACTTCTCCTTCAGAGTCCAAGCTGAACTCTACCACCTTCACTTGCTTAGCACAAAATAAATTAAATAAGTTGCAGCAGGTGGGATTCGAACTCCTCCCCCTTTGCTCCTACAAGTGACGCCACTCCACCTTGCCACTAGCTCCTCTTGTGCTAGCAATTTACCAATATTTCCTCTTTATGTCCTGACGCCACCTACCTTCTCCCCCTTAAGTGCTCAAACACTAAAATTTTACTAGGGCCCAACTTGACCCCAGGCCTTCTTAGGCCTCCCAAACATCCTTAGATAACACACAGAACCAACATAACATGAAATTGCACAAATTTACAGACCCCTAGATTTTAGGATGTTACAATTCTACCCCCTTAAAAAAATTTCAGCCTCAAAATTTTACCTGGTTAAAAGAGATGAGGATATTGCTGTCGCATTGCGTCCTCTGGCTCCCACGTGGCTTCCTCTGACCCGTGATTATGCCATAATACTTTGACCAATGGAATAGACTTCATTCTCAACACTTTGATCTCTCGATCTAAGATCTGCACTGGTTCTTCTTCAAAAGACAGATCAGATCTTACTTCAATTTCTTCCACCGGCACAATATGAGATGGATCCGAACGATAGTGCCTCAACATCAAGACATGGAATACATCTTGTGTCTGCCTCAATTCCGAAAGTAACTCAAGTTGATAAGCCACTGGTTCCACACGTTTCAACACTCGATAAGGCCCAATGAATCTGGGGCTTAACATGCCTTTCTATCCAAATCTTAGAACTTTCTTCTAAGGTGAAAATTATAAGAACACCAGATCACCCACGAAGAACTTTATTTCCTTGCGCTTCAGGTCCGCATACGATTTCTGCCTGTCGAAAGCTTCCTTCAACCGAGCTCGAATCAACTTAACCTTTTCCTTCGTCTCTAAAACCAATTTCAGACCCAACAACTGTCGCTCACCTAACTCTGTCCAGCAGGTAGGAGTACGACACCTACGACCATAAACGCTTCGTAGGGTGCCATCTGAATGCTGGATTGATAGCTATTGTTGTACACAAATTCTGCCAATGGTAGAAAATCTTCCCAACTACCTCTGAAGTCAATCACACAGCCCCTTCTAGAATCTGAATTACCCTTTCCGACTGGCCATCAATCTATGGATGAAACACCGTGCTGAAATCCAGTCTTGTACCCAACGCTTGATGTAACGCCTTCCAGAAATGCGATGTAAACCTAGGGTCCCTGTCTGATATGATAGACACTGGTACCCCATGTAACCTCACAACTACATACAGCTTAATTAAATAGCTTAACTAACTTCTGCAACGAATAGTCGACACGAACGAGTATAAAGTGGGCAGACTTTGTCAACCGATCAACAATCACCCACACCGAGTCTTTCCTAGTAGGCGTAAGAGGTAGCCCGCTAACGAAATCCATCGTTATTCTCTCCCACTTCCAAAGTAGAATCTTCACCGACTGTAGCAACCCCAAAGGCAACTAATGCTCTGCCTTCACCTGTTGACACGTTAAACACTTACTCACAAACTCGGTAACCTCTTGCTTAAGACCTGGCCACCAAAACTGTTCACGCAAATCTCGATACATCTTACTCCCACCGGGATGCATAGCGTATAGGCTACTATGCGCCTCCCGTAGTGTCTCAACTCGGAATAATTCGGCATACAAACCTTTCCACGAAAGCATAATACTCCATCACTGTTCAGACCAAAATCTTCTATCTCCTCACCTTCCACTTGCTGAAGTCGAGAACTTAACAATTCATCCGACAACTGCTTATCCTTGATCTGACTTACCCATGAAGGCTTCACTTATAGCTCGGCTAACAAACTTCCATCTTCATACATTGCCCCCAACTCCGATATCACCTTACGGCTCAACGCATCCGCCACCACATTGGCTTTACCCGGGTGATACTCAATCGAGCAGTCATAGTCTTTTAATAATTCAATCCACCTCCGCTACCTTAAATTCAACTCCTTCTGGGTAAGGAGATATTTCAGGCTCTTATGATCGGTGTAGATAATTGACTTTTCCCCATACAAGTAGTGTCTCTAAATCTTCAAGGCGAACACTACCGCAGCTAACTCCAGATCATGAGTGGGATAATTCACTTCATGTGGTCTTAATTTCTGAGACGCATACGCTATTACCTTTCCTTCTTGCATCAACACACATCCTAACCCTGTGTGCGATGCATCACAATTGACGACAAACTCCTTCCCAGCCTCAGCCTGAATCAACACTGGTGCCTCAGTCAAGATCCTCTTTAGCTGCTCAAAGCTTTCCTGCTGCTTATCAGTCCAAACAAACGATATCCCTTTCCGTAATAGCTTGGTTAATGGTGCAGCAATCAACAAGAATCCCTGAACGAACCTTTTGTAATACCTAACTAACCCAAGAAAACTTTGAATTTCTACTACAGACTTCGGTGGTTTCCACTCCAACACAGCTTCAATCTTTCGGGGATCAACCCTAATTCCCTCAGCAGACACAACATGTCCCAGAAAGGTAACTTCCCTCAACCAAAATTCACACTTGCTGAATTTGGCATACAGTTGCTTCTCCCTTAAAATCTGCAGAACTATCCGAAGATGCGAATCATGCTCCTCTTCAATTTTTGAATATACCAAGATATCATCTATGAATACTACGACAAATCGATACAGGTAGGGTTGGAATACCCCATTCATCATATCCATAAACACAGCTGGTGCATTCGTCAACCCAAACGGCATCACTAAGAACTCGTAATTACCATAATGAGTTCGAAAGGCAGCCTTATGATCATCCGCCTCCTTGACCTTAAGCTGATGATAACCTGGCCTCAAGTCTATTTTTCGAGAAGACCGAAGTGCCTCACAGTTGATCGAACCGATCGTCAATCCTAGGCAACGGGTATTTGTTCTTAATCGTCATCTTGTTCAATTGTCTGTAGTCAATGCACATCCGCATCGGCCCATCCTTTTTCTTAACAAATAACACCGATGCTCCCTACGGAGACACACTTGTTCGGATAAAACCACGGTCCAACAACTCCTGAATCTGAGCTTTAAGTTCTACCAGTTCCTTCAACGCCATTCTATACAGGGCAATGGACACCGGAGCTATTCCTGGAAGTAAATCAATGCCGAACTCCACCTCGCGATCTAGAGGTAACCCTGAAAGCTCTTCTGGAAACACGTCCATGAACTCTTTCACCATTCTAACATCCTTTATAGACAATTCTTTGGCCTCCAAAGCACTGATGAAAGCTAAAAATGCCTCACACCCTTTTCGCACCATCCTTTCAGCCTTTAATGCCGACACCACATTGGACAGGTAATCCTTTCTTTCACCAATCACCAGCACCTCCTTATCCTCGAGAGTCTTCAATACCATGCGCTTAGCAGCACAATCCAAGTTTGCTCAATACTTAACTAACCAGTCCATGCCTAAAATCAAGTCGAACTCGTCGAATGGCAATTCCATCAAATCAGCCGGGAAAACAATCCCTTGTACTTCTAAAGGCACATTCCTAAAATGTTTGTTCACCTTTACAGATTGTCCTAAAGGGCTAATCACCGTCATTTCCCTAGAAGCAATCTCAGATTATATACTCAAAGTCTCAGACACATTACTAGCAACATACGAATGTGTAGACCCGATATCTATCACAGCTGTAAAGGGCACACCAAAAATAAAGAATGTACCGGTTATGACGTCCGGTGCATCGTCGTCTTCTCGTCGTCTAGCTGCATAGACCAATCCAGGCTGTCTTGCATCTGTGTTATCGGCACCCCTGCCCGGTGCTCCACAACCTCGACCAAAACCATTTCCTCTTCTGGCCGGTCCACGACCTCTCGGCGGTTGCTGACCACCTCTTTCGGCCTGTGCATAACCCTGACCTATTGACCGAGCCCTGTCTGGCTCTTGTGGATAGTCCCTTATCCGATGATCCGTAGATCCACACCTGAAGCATCCTCTATTACCTACCCAACACTCCCCCGAATGGAATTTCCCACATCTAGCACACTGTTGAGACCGACCAATAGCAACAGGCTTCGCAACGCAACTCGGTCCATCAAACCTAGGCTGATTTTGGAAACCCCGAGCAGATCTTGACGACCCAAAGTTCCTCTTATTCCTACCCCTATCCTTATCCCGATTCTGCCTCTCGGATCGCTTTACCTCTTCAGCTATCTCTGCTTTCTCAACCAAAACAGAAAACCCTCTTTCCCGTTGCAGAGCTATCAATACCCGTAACTCATCCCTCAGACCATCCTCAAATCGAACACAGTGCTCATAATCAGTTGCGACGATACCCCGAGCATAGCGACTTAAACGCAGAAACTCTGCCGCATACTCAGCTACCGACTTATTCCCCTGGACCAAGTTCAGAAATGCCTTCCTCTGAGCGTCCACATAACTCACCCCAACATACTTTCTCTGGAACGCTGTCTTAAAGAAGTCCCAGGTAATACGGTCTGCTGATGTACCATCCTTTACCGTGAGCCACCGTTGGTATGCCTCATCTCGAAGGAGGGAAACTACTCCTTTCAACTTTTCTTCTATGGTGCAATCAAAGTCTTCCATGATTCGTTCGACCGCTTCCAGCCAGTATTCCACTACGTTAGGAGCCACACCAGAAATACCCCTGAATATCTTGGCCCCATTTGCTCAAAGTCGATCAGGAATAGATTTCCGAGCTACTGATCCTGTGCTAGCTCCAGCAACCTGCTCCAGAACACGCAGCATAACTTAGGACAAGCATCATCCCCTCCAGACCGGTCCTGAGATCCCGCTTCCGCTACTGGTGATGCTGGCACTTCACCTTCCGGCCCATGTCCCGATTTCGAGGGTCCAGCCTCAATGCCCCAGCCTCTACCACGGCCGCGCATACCACGTCCACGTCCTCTAGCGCTCATGACTATGGTAACGACTTAATCTGATTGAAATTTTATGAATTAGCATATCTTCCGCTGTTTATTACCGGATAGTCTTATGGAAATAGAATTTAGAAGTAGTTTTTCGCAAAACATATATACCTAAAGGTCTCAATCTCTAAAGTTGAATTTCTTAGCACTAACAACCATAGCACAATATAACCTTTTCATACAAATCAACCAATAGTCAGAAGACTTACCGTACGGATTTGGTGCCGAAGACTCGGGTGCCATGCTTCCAGAAAACATGTATTTTTTTTTCTAAACCATATTCCAAATCAACTTTGAAAATATTTTTTGAACCCATTCCACAGCTGAGTTTTGCCACCTAGGCTCTGATACCACAATTGTAACACCCCAAACCCGGCCTAAACGTTACGAACGGATCTGGTATGTCACATGGAAAGATGGTTTTAATGAACTTTTGAAAATGAAAGTAACTTCGCGATGTGTTAGCATTTTGAAAATCAAATTCGGCTTTAAGGCTTCATTGTAAAAATTTTTAGGAGTAATCTTAACAATCGAAAACAGGTTTGTATTACGAAATTCAAAATTACGGAATTTCATAAACGTGACGTTTGAAAACAACATTTGCAATTTTAAGAAAATTTCTAAGTTAATTAGTTATTCGCATGTCATCCTTTGTTAACACTTTGAAAAGAAAATGTCTGCTTATATTTTTATTTTAGAAAAGCTCCACATTTGACATCTCATGAAATATGTAATAACAGCATAAATTCAAAACCCAAATTAAAGTTACGGAGGCCTTTTATCAAAACCCAAATTAAGAATGGGATTGAAATATGTTACTTTTATAGCTTATCAAATATCCCTACACTTAAGCATTTGCTTGTCCTCAAGAAAAATCTTGAACTCACATTTAAATTAATATTTCTCAACTTGTAATTCCCATCAATAATGTCTCAAAATGATTCACAAATAATCATGCATTGGTAATTCAACTAAAAGAGCATTAAAGATCCAAACAATCCAATTGAAAAATTTCTAAAGCACAAAAACATAGGTATTTTCCTTTATCTAAGTAATTACCTTTAATTCAAAATTGACAAGAATCGACATACTCACTAAAGATTCACTCAAATCACTCAAAGTTTTTGAGGTTCTAGAATAAGCACTCAATAGTCAAACAAGAAAGGTCATTACCATAGGCTTGCATGAAAATCAAATCTCCATCACTACAAAATGATATGACACACAAATCAAAAGGTCTTTAAGAGGTTGTATTGGGGCTTAGGTTAAGGGTGTGGAAAAAGGACAGAAAAGTTGGTTATAATTGAGATCAAATTGATAAATTACCAAACTAGAAAAAAGAACAATAAACAAATGCTGAATTAAAAATAAGTGCATAAATAATGAACTATTCAAGAATAAGAACGAGCTTCTTCTCAAAATATGAGTTTAACTGTTCAAGTCAATCCACATAGAAATAAATAACAATAAATATTTTTTTCGATTTTTTTTATCTAGAACAATCAGAAATAATTCAAAAAATCAAAAAGAAGAGCATAGTTAAGCAACTAACCAAATCAAATCTCGACAAAAAGGGAGTCAATAAAATGGGAAAATGTCTCAATGAATAAAAAAAAGAGTTATGGGTTAACATTAATGGGTAAATCAAGAACTGGTGTGTTAGGCTCAACGGGTTCACTAAAGGTTAATTATGAAGGTAGGCTTTTATGGGAAAAGTGGGTTAAAACCTAAGTGCCTTTATCATCTCAATATATCAAATCAAAGGTGTGGTCTTGACATGTGTAATCAAAGAAAGTTCTAGAATAACAAATCAAATTAACTCACTCATAGCCAATAATAAAATGAGCAAGAAAAATGTATGCTCTAAAGGCTTAAAACCTCACAAAAAATTATGGTTTTGATGTCAAACTTGCAAATCTCAAACTTTAAGATAAAATTTCAATTTAGAAAAACAACTTAAGATTTTAAATTTCTAAAAAATAACTTATCATGCTTGATTCTCTCATGTCTTAAAGTTTAAATCAACCAATGCACAAATACTACAAATTAATCCAAAGCACATCAACAAAAATCCCAATTCGACAAAAAATCATTCTGAAGGAAGTATGAGAAATTACTTAAATACAAGACATAATTCAGAGATTTTCTAATAATTATATAAATAACCTCCCCACACTTAAGATGTACATTGTTCTCAATGTACAAACAGATATAATCACGGTATAAGCAGAATATCATAAGGGAGGGAGAAAACTGAAACTGCCCTAAATATTGGATGAAATCGCCAGAATGGTGAAAAACGGAATTGTAGGCAAATCTAAATGTAGTGCATGATTCTGAGCAAACTAATAAGAAAATAAACAAAAATAGTAAAGAAGATTAAAAGGTTACTAACTCAATTAGAAACAGCACAAAATAAAAGTATAGTTCAAAAGATAATAAATGAAAAAGGTCTAAGAAAATAAAAATAAAACAACTAAAAACAAAAACAAACATAAACATAAAAAATTAAAAATTAAAAATAAAATGAAAACGAAAAAAATAAAATCAATGATCCTCATCGTCAGAGGCATCGGTATCGTGAGTCGCCTATGCTGAAGAGGAGATATGGAGGTGTTGATAGATCTGTTGCAATGCCGTGTCAATACTGTCGAACCTTTGAAAGCAATGCTGCTTGAAGCACATGAATCACTTGGAGAGGTCAGCTAAGGTAGCAGCAGATGTAGCATGACGGTGACTCGAAGGTGGATGATAAGGTGGATCCTCGTGATGGAAGGAGACATCATCAGTGAAGTCCTCGAGCTCATCTTTATATGGCTCATGCTCAATAATCCCTGCGATGACATCTAGCCTACTAGTGTAAGTGAGGAGGACTACTCCAGTGTGTCGAGGAGACTGAGGTGATGTGCGAGTCGAGTCACATAAAGGCCTAAACAAATTGGACCCTTCCTGCTGCGCTCTGTCTAATGGTGAAAGGCGAGAGCAATAAAGTAGGCTAAATCGAAAATAAGCCCATAGCCATGCTCACAAAAAAAAAAAAGCATTGATGGTACTGATGACTCCGGTGCTCTCTCTCACGGTGTGGGCCAAGATGTCATGAATATATCTCAAAGCCAGAGGAAGAGAAGTCGCCTTTGATCGATTTGGGTCATAAGGTGTCGTGCTCGCCGCAAAATCTACCCAACAAACAGATGGCGAGTGGTGGATGTGCCGGTATAATTGAAGGAAGCTCTAGGCACTCATGAACTCGGCAGTGTAAAGTTCATATGCAGCTCTGAACTCTAGACACTCATATGTCATGTGGTACCATCAAGTTTGAAAGTGATAGTGCTCGATTCATCATGGGTCATTATCACCTATTGAAGGAGAAATGTCAAACAAAACTCCAAAGTCAACTCCATGTATGTGGGCTCGATGATAGAGAAAAACTGATCCTAAAGAGCTGTGGCAATAATGGCGTGCACCCTATCTGCTAACTGGACCTGCTCTAAAGCAGCCCAAGCAATACAGCGACTTAAGCCGAGTGGCCTTAGTCGAAGAAGCTGATATACGTCTTCCTAGAGACCCTGTGAAAAGTGAAGGTATAGATGGCAGGCCTTGGTCGAAGCGCCCGAAGAAGAAGTCACGCCAGGGGTCTTTCGCTTTTTTGAAACGGGGACTGCGACCTTAGATTTGTTGCGTGTGTTTGTCATTATGTCCCTGCAAGAAAAATGACCAAAAACAATTTTAGTATTCAATTATGATTTTTGTAGGAATCAACATAATGGATTAGTTCAAATATTAACAAAACGAAAGTTGAATCCAACAAAATCCATAAGATCGAACATGGGTGAAATACTTGAATCCAAGAGATACAAAAAATAAGCATTAAGAATAAAAAAACAAAAATAATAATAATAAACAGATAATACGAATAAAAATAATAAAAGAAAAAAATAGAAATGGAAACAGAACAGAAATAAACATGAACAAAATGAGAAAAAAGTAATAATAAGATAAAAAAAATAATATAAGCATTGAACTAAATGTAGCAGGAATAAAAGGAATAAAACAATAATAAAGCAACTAAGAATAAAAGTAATAAATAAAATAAGTAGAATAGTAAAATAAATAAATTAATAAATAAAATAAAGAAAATAATAAAATGATAAAATAATAAAGAATTAAAAATAGGGGAAATAGGGAGGACCGATGGTGAGACGATGGCAGAAGGTTCGCTCGGCGGTCGATAGGCGTGGTGGTTCAACGCGAAAAGAGAGATCAATGAAAGGGGAAGACGGTGCGGTGGTTTGCGGTTTGAAGGAGGGGAAAGGAACTATGGTTTGGGGTTGAGGATGTTGCGGCTCGAAGATGGGTGAGGGTGGATTTGGACGGTGGCTAGGTAAAGGGGGTTAGGGTTGACAAAGGGGAAAGGGTGTGGGCTGGAGGGGAAAGATGAAGAAGAAAAAGGAGAGGGGCAGAGGGGGTTGCGCGGTGGTGCGGGGTTGAAAAGATGGGATTAGGTGGGGTGGTTCGGGTGCAACTGAGGAAGGAAGGGAAAGGAAAACGACAACGGCGACGGGGTACGAATGATAGGGGTAGCCGAAGTTGCAAGGGAGAAGTTGATGGTGGCTAGGGTAGGAGAGAAAGGAAGGAGGAAAAAAAAGTAAAAACAAAAAAGGGGAATTAGGTTTTAAAAGAAGACACGGTTGTGTTTAGGCCTGTGTTGAGCCACACACCGGTGTGGGGTTTTCCCAGCCCAGTGTTCACACGGCCTCGAACACGCCAATGTGTCCAGGCTTTGTGTGATCTTCTTTGCTTCTCCCACGCTCGTGTAAGAGGTCGTGTGGGTCACATGACCACCCACATACCCATGTGGTCCGGCTGTGTCTTGAACACGATTGTGTCTTTTTCCCGTGTAAATCTCTGAATTGAAATAAAATTGAAACAAGTTAGCTCCATGACTCACACGGCCGTGTGGACTATTTTAGGCCATGTAACCTTTGAATTTTACAAAAATTAAGTCCTAGGACTCACACGGCCAAAGGACACGCCTTTGTGTCCAGGCCGTCTGGGTTAAAAACATTTGTTTTATTTAAGATTTTAAATTAGCATGCAATGGAATTATAAGAATTAGCAAAAGTTAAACACTCGGGTTGCCTCCTGAGAAGCACTTATTTAAAGTCTAAGCTCGACTTACGTTGTGTACGCACGATTACTGTGGTTCGCGAAGCCGAGGCTCCTCTTTCTCGCTATCAATTATTCTACCAAGATAAGGTCTAATTCGAGTATTGTTTACCTTAAATGAGCGAAATTCAGAATGAGTTACCTCAACTGTATTGTAGGGGAAGACGTTCAGTACCAAAAATAGGTTTGATCTGTTTGACTCGAGCTCCGAAGGGGAGATTCATGGATCCATTTGTTCTAGTAGTACTTTGTCTCCACTTTAAATTGGTTTGTTCTCATCACGTGCTCATCATGGCACTGCTTTGGCTTTTCATTGTGCTTTCTTAATTTCTCCTTGAAATTTGTTCACAAAGCGAAGGCTCCTCTTTCTCGCTATCAATTATTCTACCAAGATAATGTCTAATTCGAGTATTGTTTATGTTAAATGTACCGAATTCAGAATGATTTACCTCAATTGTATCGTAGGGGAAGACGTTTAGTACCGTAAATAGTTTGATTTGTTTGACTCGAGCTCTGAATGGGAGATTTGT
Organism: Gossypium australe; assembly: GCA_005393395.2. Classification (NCBI taxonomy): domain Eukaryota; kingdom Viridiplantae; phylum Streptophyta; class Magnoliopsida; order Malvales; family Malvaceae; genus Gossypium; species Gossypium australe. The sequence continues at coordinate 49,184,708 of CM016614.1, forward strand.
GGATCCATTTTTTCCAGTAGTACTTTTTCTCTAACCTTAAATTGGTTTGTTCTCATCATGCTCATCATGTCGTTGCTTTGGCTCTTCATTGTGCTTTCTTAGTTTCTCCTTGACATGTGTCCGCCATTCATCTAGTTCATCGATTTGTAACACTTGCTCTTCATAAGTCGTTTTATTTCTGTCACATTGACTGGAACATGGCTCTATTATGTTTTTTCAAAGGGTTACCTGTAAAAAAGGTTGAGCCACATGGTCACTAATATTAATAGAATATTTAAAATCATCTCGATCACTAGATGTTCTAATAGAATCATGAGTTTGGGGAGTAATTCCTTGTAACGCCTCGAATTTGGGCCTAGTAGAATTGGGCATATTGGGCTTTGGGCTTTGGGTCTCAAAAAATTTTTAAGTGAGTGAGAAAATGACAATTGCCATGTGGGCTTTGAGGGCTAATGAATTTGGAGTGTCTAGGAGTGTTGGAGATGTCCTGGGATCAAGTAAGGGTATAGGAAAAATTTTGGTTTACGCCCCAAAAATCCCGAAACTCTAAATTTCTGTGCATTGAGGTTGGTATGTATGAGTAGCACTTAAAATATTAATTTTAAGCTATTATCGGGATTATTCGAAGTCTTAGAGATAGGGAAGACCATAGAGAAAAAATTATTTTTCTTACTTTAGTGGACCCTAATCTCAGGCATTAGGCTTTTTAATCCGATTAAGAGAAAATAGGACACAAATGGGCTTGTGGTCCAGTGGCAAGTGGCGTCACTTGGGGAGCTATAAGGTGGCGTGTTGTCAACAGAGGAGGTCCAAGGTTCGAGCATTAGGAGTGGTAGTTTTGTAGTGTTTTATTTTGCATAGGTGGATGGCCAGAGTTGGGTTGAATATGAACTCTTGCATTAGAGTGTTTGAGTGGTAAGGGAAACTGATAATGGAGGGAAATTCGGATAAGGCTAAGGTGTTATCAGGGAGAAAAGTTAGGAGCTGAGAAGTGTGAAGAGTTGGTGTCGTTTTGGGAAGTGGAGAGTGTATAAATTCAGCTTAGGAGGGTAGATGAGTGTCGTTTTTGGGTCTTTTAGGGGGTATTACGAATTTTCATTGTGGCTTTCAGCATTTGGGGAGTTTTGCAAATAGGTCAGTCTTTCTTTTCTTTACTGAATTCCTTTGAAAGGTTCCTTGGGTTTCCATTACTTTTTTTTTCTCCCCCTCATTCTATTTCTCCCATTGTCGAATTCTTCCATTCCCGAAAAACCATCATTCTTTTTTGCCGAAATCCCTATTGGTGTTGCATTCTTCTTCTTTCTCTGAAAGTCGAGTACTCCCTTATAATCGAATAGCCCTATCTTTTTGCCGATTCCTTGTTATTTTTCCTCCATCACAAATCGGTTGTTGTTATCTACTCTTAATCAAGTTTTAAAAGCCGGATCTCGTTCAGTAGCTATCTAGGCCGCAGGATCGAAAGGGGATTTGGTAAGTATTCGGTTAGCCTCTCTTGTACGTTTTACTAAAAGCCGAGAGGCTATCTAACTATCCTGTCATTAAACTCTGTGATAACAAGGATAAGGTTCAAAGATCGCAAGCGTGGTAGGATCGTTAGCAAGGTAAGTGTACTCAACTCGATTGGGGTTTAAGTGAATGGTCGAATGTGTGTATGATCTATAGGGGTGACTTGTGTGTACTATGAGTCACTCGGATTTTGATAGTGTATGTGTGAGTACAGATCTAGGGGATACTACTGATTAGTAGCTAAGGAAGGGCTATTAGAACCCGGTGGCTCACGGTAAGGCTACGTTAAGGTTTCGGCTTTTTTGTAAATGTTTTGATTTAGCGATTGATTGAAGGTTGGTTGGTTGTAGGATCAAGGCTAAGGATAGAATAGTGCGTCACAGTAACTAGGTGTGTACAAACACTATACACACACGAAATTGGCAATGCCGAAAAGCCGAAAAGCTGAAAGTGGCTAAATGGGCCCGGTGGGCCCTGAGGCTAAGTTTGATGAAATTGTTTGGTTTGGTCATACGAATTGAGTTAGTCATGCATGTTACATGTTTTGGAATTGTTTTGGGCCTAAAAGGCCGTATGGATGAGATTTGGGCCTAATGGGCCATAAGGATGTGATTTGGGCATAATATGCTATATGAACATGAAATGGGCTTGATGGGCTTTATGGGGACATAGAAAAGTATGCTAGGGTTTAATGGACTTTAGGCTTAGTATTGAACAACTTTTAAACTGCATAAGACATTATAATAATTAAACATTGTCCGTGAACAAGTCGCTAGGTTAGAGTGTGGTAACGGGAATGTGCATGTCTAGGATTGGATCTAGGGAGAGCTTGGTACTTAAGCGGTCCTAGTGGCCCACCTCCTCTTTTTTGGAAACCTACCTGGTGCATAATGTCTATTCACTTTAGCCGCAAGGACTTGTTAATGAGCCAAAGTTCATAACTAAAACATGAGAGGGACCAAATACCCCTGATTTACAAAATTACCTAAATACCCCTATTTGTAAAATTACTAAAATACCTCTGATTTTAAAATGCCCAAAATACCCTTAGATTTGCAAAATCACTAAAATAGCCTGAATTGTGAAATTACCAGAATACCCTTGAGTTGCAGAATTACCAAAACATCCCTGATTTACAACATCTCCAAAATACCTCTGTTTTTCAACATTACCTGAATACCCCTATAGAGTAGATTTACGAAAATACCCTTGGGTTGTGAAATGACAAAAATACCCCTATATGATGAATATGAGTTTTGTGGATGTTACCCATGTGCATGTTGCAATCATACGATATTCTGTTTAGAATGCATATGGGTGGGAATTATGGTACGGAGGAAGATTTGAGGACCACATAGTCGCTTGGCGACCGTGGATCTACCGGTGGCTTTAAGCCCATTATATAATTAGTAGCTTGGCTGCAACGTTGAGTAGTGCCGTTGTGAGTGCTACCTTTGGTGTGTAGAGGATGGGTGGGTCGATTTAGAAATCCCCACAGGTGTGTAGGGTTGGAAGGGAAATGGTGTGTAGCAGATGGATTTTTGGGGAGGGTTTTGCATTACCTTGTTTTGCATATGATATAATATGATATGACGTCATTGTGGGCTAAGGCCAAGACCACCAATTTTGATAGGGCTTAGGCCCAATGTGAATATTTGTATATTTATTTGATTGCCAAAGGTTGTACACACTAAGTTTCAAAACTCACACCCTTTATTTAATGTTTCAGATTGTCCTCAGTAAATGGCTCGACGTGGGAGAGGACTCGGAGATGGCCACACTACAAGATGTTTAAACTTTTATTTACTTGTTTCAAAAGACATAGTTTTAATTACTTCTTTTTGTTGGATGTAATAAGGCCTTGTACTCCGATTTGACTTTAGGTTTTGGGATGCTGTTTTCAACTGTTTACTTAAATTTTAAACCTAAGTAAATTTCGTATGTTTAAACTTGGTTTCTGAAATACTTAAAATAATAAAATGGGCTTTTATCATTACTTAACAAGACTCAAGGATGAAAGGGCTTTTGGGCCTTAAATTTTAACTTAGCAAAATCGTTTTGAATTATGCCTTTGATGTGACATTCTCGAATTGGGCCTTAACGTCTGGGCCGAGTCGGGGGTGTTACATTCCTACACGAAGTACAAGTTCACCTGTACCAACATCAATTATGGTTTTAGCAGTTGTTAAAACGGGTCGCCCTAAAATTAAAGGTACCTCACTACCCTCATCTATGTCCAACACAACAAAGTCAACAGGGAATATGAATTTGTCAATTTTTACAAGCACATCCTCAATAACACCCCTAGGATATCTAATGGTTCTATCAGCTGATTGAATACTCATCCTAGTTTGTTTGGGTTTCCCAATACCAGGTTGTTTAAACATTTTATAGGGCATGATATTAATACTAGCCCCTAAATCAGCCAAATCATTCTCAATATTTAAACTACCAATTGAACAAGGAACAGTAAAACTCTTGGATCTTTCAGTTTGTAGGGTAGTTTATTTTGTAAGATAACCGAGCAAACTGTATTGAGCTTCACAGTCGACGAATCATCTAACCTTCATTTGTTTGTCAACATCTCTTTTAAAAATTTGACATAATTTGGCATCTATGAAAAAGTTTCAACAAATGGTAAGTTAATATGTAATTCCTTTAAGAGTTTGAGAAATTTACCAAATTGTTCATTTGTGTGGTCTCTCTTCGTCGCATTAGGATATGGCACTCGAGGTGTATATTCCTTCACAGCTGGCTTTTGCTCTTTCTGGCTTACCTCAACCTTGTCGTTATTCACCACAATTTCTTGCCTCGGTTCTTGTTTAGATTCAACTAACCCTTCTTCATCTCGATCAGTAATTGCATGAAGTTCCTACCTTGGATTAGTTTTAGTTGCTAGGCAAACTACCTTGTTGTCGTTCTGAAATTAACTTAGCAAGCTGACCTGTTTGGTTCTCAAGCCCTTGAATCAATTCTTGTTGATTTTTAAGTGTTGTTTCAGTGTTTTAAGTGCGCTTTTTCTCTTGCTGGTAAGGTTGTTGTTAGAAGCTTGAAGGGGCTTGTGCTCTTTGATTTCCTTGACTACCCGAAGAGAAATTGGGATGGTTCGTCCAACCGGTATTATATTTGTTACTATAAGGGTTATTTTGAGGCCTAAAATTATTACCCATATAATTGATTTGTTCGTTCTCTGTGCTAGGAGAAAAGGGTAAACATTCTGGGTTATTTATTCCATCTCCATTTGCATCACATTGCATCACCAAATGTACCTGCGTAGAAACATATAAACCATCAATTTTCTTATTTAAAAGTTCTACCTAATTTGATAACATTGTGACTGCATCTAAATTAAAGACACTGGCTGCTTTCATCGGCTTTGTCCTTATGACTTGCCACTGATGATTGTTTAGTGCTATCTTATCAATAAATTTATAAGCTGCTTCAGGTGTCTTATTGATTAAAGTTCACCGACTGCTGCATCAATCAATTGCCTTGTTGAAGGATTGAAACCGTTGTAGAAGGTTTGAACTTGTAACCATAACAGTAACCCATGGTGAGGACACCGTCTCAATAAATCCTTGTACCTCTCCCATGCATCATATAAAGTCTCTAAATCGATCTACACAAAGAAAGAGATGTCGTTCCTCAACTAGCTATCTTAGCTAGTGGGAAGCACTTTAGTAGAAATTTCTTGGTCTTTTGAGCCCATGTTGTAATAGCCTGTTTTCAATGAAATCGGAACAGTAGTTTCGGGACCACAAATCCCAGACAGAAAGAAAATTTTATTTTAATAATATTGCATGGTCTGCATTGTGATAGGAAAGACGTATGAAAATTTTGATAAGAAAATTTTACCAATTTCATGTTTAATTATAGAAAGGACCAAATTGCATAAAATGCAAAAGTTGAGTTCTAGTAACTATAAGTATCGAATATCTATGGAATTCAAAACTTGAGGTCCTTATATGGTAATTAGACCATTAAATGGAGTTAGTTGATATTTATGATGTATCATCCATGAAAAATTAGAAAAAGAAAAGGACTAAATTGGAATTTGGAATAAATAAAGATGATAATAGCTTAATATCATCTTATTTCATCATCTTCCCCAAATTTTCTATGGAAACCATAGGAAAGAGAGAAATCAAGCAAGCTTAATTAGGTAAGTAATCATGTCTTGTTTTTAGTAATTTTTATATTTTTGTGATCGGAATAACCTAATCTATCTATTCTGGGGATCAATTTGAAAAGATATTAAAGTATTGAAAATTTTCCATGGATGAATATGCTAAAAATTTGAAATTTACGGTAGAAAATGAAAGGTTGTTGATAGATAAACAACTTTTGTAAAGTTAATTTTCATGAAATTGTGATTTAGGGACTAAATTTTAAAGATGTAAAATTCATGGAAAATTTTTTATTTTTATGAAATATATGTGCTGTAAATGTTATATGTAAAAATCAGTTAGGCTTGGAATAATGATTAAATTGCATGAATTTCATTTTCCAAGACTAGGGATGACATCGTCATTTATAAAAAGAATAAGGGCAAAATTATAATTTTGCCTAGGATGTGAATTGAATTAAATTGAATATGGAATGAATTAAATTGATGTTAAATCCATTTATATAGATCCAGATAACTCAAATACGAAGTTAGATCGAGGAAAAGAAAAAGTGTTGGATTAGTAGATTTCTGTACACGAACAAGTGACGGGTAAGTTCGTGTAACTAAATTGTGTATTTATATGTTTTAAATTGAATAAAGTGTATGTGAATTGTATCATTGTTATGAATATGAAATAAACCTTATATCTGACAAAGGTCGATACATGATAAGTCCCGTTTTAAAGAATGGAATTCGATGGATACATGATTTCCCGATTATAAGCCCTCTCGAGCTTCCCGTTACATGGTTCTTGCAAGCATTTTGATCGGTAGTGATCCTGCATGTGTTGCAGACTACCGCAGCTGTAACATCCCGAATTAGGGCCTAGTCGGAACAGTGGTTTTGAGATCACAAATCCGACGAGGAAAATTTTTTTTATTATATTTTTATGGTCTACGATTTCACGGAAATATTTCGTGAAAATTTCGTTCGAAAATTTCGACGTTTGGGCACTCAATTTAGTCAAGAGGACTAAATTGTAAAAAGTGCAAAAGTTGAGTTCTATATATTAAAGGTGTCAAATTGCTATGAGTTTTAAATTGGAGGTCCTTAAAGGTAATTAGACCATTGGATAACTTGATTGACAAAAATGGGCATGAATAGGACAAAATTGAAAGAAAAGCCTTAAGGGTATTTTAGTCATTTAGTGTTTTAATGAATAAAAAAAGACAAAATACAAGAAAAAAATCTGCTCATCTTCTTCAAGTTGCTGCCGAAAATTTCATGACTCCATGGCTAAGGGTTTCAAGCTTTTCAAGCTTCATAGTAAGTGTTTCTAAGCCCCGTTTTTAATGTTCATCATATTTTTGAAATCCAGATAACTTAGTTTAGCTATTTCTATCATTATTTTGAGCTAGAGTTTAATTTTAAAAATTGACCCATGTTGAACAATTGTGTATTTGGATGAATTTTGGTAGATTATGCATGTTTTTGAGTAGACGAACGATTTTTACTAAGTAATTTTCGGTGAAAATGAGTAAAACGAGCTAATTGGTAAAAGTTGTTATTGCTCATAACAATGTGTTATAGTAAGAATTTGAAGTTGCTATAGAAGGAAAAAATGTTCAGCATGTCATAAAACATAAGGAAAAGGAATAAAGTTTAATTTTTGAACCTAGGGGCAAAATCGTAATTATACAAAAGTTTAGGGGCAAAATTGTAATTTTTCTAGAGTTTGAGTTAGGGATTGTTTTGAGTAGTAAATTAATTAAATAAGTGAAATGTGATGTTTTAGACCCCGAAAAATGAGATTTGGAGCTAGAACTGGAGGAAAATCGAAAATCAGGAAAGTTGGTAAAATGGTGGTTACGGCATTCGAGGTAAGTTGGTGTGTTAATAATAATGCAATATTGTCGTAATGTACATTTGAAACCTAAATTGTGGTATTAAATTGATTTTTCTAAATTACATGTTTAGTATATTATGTTGGTGAATTGATTTAATAATATGTTTATGATAAAAGGTGACATAGGTGACATGGAAAATGGGTTGAAATGTTGTGCTTAAAGGTGTTTTCTATGACTATGGTTATTATGTAAAATGGAAAGTTTATATGTAAATAATGCATTTATTTTACTTGCTCAATAATTATTTTGCTAGATATTACGGAAATCATTGGGTGATAACTACAATATGAAAATGTATGGAATGAGAAATTCTCGATTGAACCTTCGAAAAATCGAGAGATATGGACAATATGTAGCTAGGTCACACGAGTGATAAGGGAACTTCACTGTGTGCACAAGAAAGCTACGAGATGGCAAAATTTGATATGTAGCTAAGCCACATGGATGATAAGGGACTTTCACCATGTGTGCAAGAAAGCTACGGGATAATAATTTCATATGTAACTAGGTCACATGTGTAATACTGTGTGTATACCATGTGTACAAGAAAGTTACGGGTTATGAGTAGCTAGGTCACATGAGTGGTTCCTAGTGTTGGACACCATGTAGACAAGAGAGCTACGAGATGGAATGGCTAGGTCACATGGCTGATAAGGGACCTTCACCATGTGTACAAGAAAGCCGAATTATGTGTAGGTGGAGCTATGTGCTAAAACCACCGAGTATCGGGCGTTTTCGGAAGGGGTTCAACAAGATAATTTACTAATGATGATTGGTGCGATCATGTTATGAATAAGTGCAAGTGTGAATGTGCCCAATCGAGAAATGTGGAAAATGTACTTATGAACAATATGCTCGATATGTAATCGGAAATTGGAAAGATTGGTATAGGCAAGTGATGAACACAACTAAAGTGAGAGAGAGCAAAAATTTTACAATAGAATTGCTTTGGACAGTAGCAGTGATGTGAATTTGAAAAATCACCAAAAATAGTAGAAATTGAATTATAAGTTGTTGAGATATTGATTTAAAGCTTATTGAGTCTATTTTTATATAAAAGAAACATAGCAAACAAATGATTTGTATATTTTGAGATATTTGAATTTTTGTGAGATTGGTTCAAAATGATTATGTGATCCCTAGTTCTGCCTTGGAAAAAATCATTAAAAATTGTATAAAAATAATTGTGGGATTTAATTTATATGCCTAAAATCCTGAATGAGTCTATTTTCAAATGAACCAAATAAAAAGGTCATAAGAACTTTGTACGAGGAGAAAATTGATTTGTAGTGAAGAGAGGTCAGAATAGTCGAATAGTACAACAAGGGAATATTTAATGAATAACCTGTATTGATTGGCTAAACCAAAAACTCTATACATTTTATGTTAAGAAGATGAGTGAGTCTAGTTTCATGGAAAATTTACGGATCTTAATTTGGAGTTTTGTAGCTCCAGATATAAATAATTTAATGACTGTGACTCAAGAAAACAGCTTAACTGGAATTTGAATAAATAGGAAGAATATGAAAATAACATGTTATCACATTGCTTATTATTTTCATGCGAGCTTACTAAGTGTAAAGCTTACTCCCTCCTTTCCATTTCTTTTAGTTTTGTCAGGTCAGCTCAGGGTTGGAGATCGTCGGAGGCAGTATCACACTATCGGGCCATTATCCTTGGAGTATTGGCATGTGTATGTTAAATGTTTTCAAGTAAGTGGCATGTATAGGGACTTAATTTTTCTATGATGGATGTTGTTGTGATTAGCCAAATGTATTGGCATATAGTGATTTGTTGATTATAGCCATGAGATGTGGCATATAATGATTTTGGCTTATAAACCTATTTGTCCATGGTATGTGTTAATGTCTTGTTATGTGGTATAAGTGATTAAATAAATGATAATGTCAAATGCATTTCTTTGAAAAGTTTTAAATTTTGGGCGAAATTTGGTAACTCGGTTTTGTATGATTGTGAATGTTGAAGTACGGTAACGCCTCGAACCCTGTTCTAGAGTTAGACACGGGTGAGGGCTGTTACAACAGCTCTTTGTGAGTGTCCTGTTATATGATCAATTGTGATCCTGCATATATTGCAGACACAAACGCAACTCTTTTTGAGCGTCCTGATATAGGTTCTTTGTGAGCTTCCTAACATGGCTCACTTGAACATCATGTTATATGGCTTAAGAGAGTGCTTCCTGATTATGTGCCCTAATTGGGTGCCTTTGAATATGAGTTGATGGTTTATAGTTTTGTACGCTTTGAGTGTACTACATTGTGTCCATCAATATTTCAAATAAATTCAATGGGAATAGTTTTGGCATGGTTGAATTGAACTTAAGATGATTGATTATGGAAATGCACTTGTTATATGGAAAAATGATATGAAAAGCACATGTTGTGAAAGTTATTACATGATGAGCCCATCTTTGATTTTTGTTGTTTACATGGTATAAATGACTAACAAGTTTCTTGAGATCATATGTGTTTAGGCAAATGGCCACAATGACTTGGATGCATCTTTGTATATTTATTTTGAATGTATGTGATTGGTAAGATAAATTCTTGTTATACGAACTTACTAAGCATTTGAAATGCTTACTCGATTTTCTTTTCTCTGTTTTATAGTGCTCGAAAGCTTGTAAAGGTTGGAATCGGTCGGAGCATCATCACACTATCATTCAACAAGTTTTGGTATAAACAGCAAACTTATTTTAGTATAATGGCATGTATAGGCTAACTTGGCCAATGTTGGCATGTAAATGGTTGTTTGTAATCTAACCATTAGAATGGCTAGGTTAATATATGTGTGCTTGGTATGGTTAGATTGAATTATGGTAAACATATATGTCTTTCTAAAGGTAAGTTTGAATACATGTGATGATATATCAATTATAATGTTAATGTTGGTTTGATTTTAACATCTTGAATTAGTTGGTATATGTATGCAGGTATTAATGTAGGTACAAGGCAAAATTTGGGTGAGAAATAAGGCTTGAAAATGGTCTTATTTTGCCCACATGGGTAGGCACACGGGCATGTGGTTTGGCCGTGTGTCCCATGCATCTTAATAATTGAGAAAGAAAATGCTCATAATTTGTTACACCGGCAGAGACACGGGCGTGTGTCTCACCCGTGTGAAACACACGGCCCAATACACGGGCGTGTGTCTTGGCCGTGTGAATCCTGCACCTAATTTTCGAGAAATTAAATAGTCCACACGGCCTAGCACACGGGAGTGTGGCTGGCTGTGTGAACCAAGTCAGTAGCTACCCTAATTTCAACACGGGCTGGGACATGGCCGTGTGCCTCACATCAAATGCCCACACGGCCTAAGACACGAGCGTGTCACCTGGCCGTGTTTGTCACACAGCCTGACCACACAGGCATGTGTCCCCTGCACCTAAGAAAAATTTTGAAATTTCGTGAAAAATTCTCTAAGTTCCCGATTTAGTCCCATCTTGTTTCTAATGTATAAATAGGACCTCAATGATCCATTTAAGTGACAACATGATTGATTATGATTTGTTTTGGATATGAATAGTAAAAGACATGAATTAATTGTATTTATTCTATAAACTCTAGTAATGCTATGTAAACCTGTTCCGGCAACGGATATAGGTTAGGGGTGTTACATTTATTGGTATCAGAGTTACGGTTTAGCCGATTCTCACACTAACGTAGTAAGTACGAGTTTAGCTATAAATGCCATTATATAATTTGTGATAGTGTGATATCTCCTAACCATTTTATTGGTATCAAAGCTGAATCCGAAGAAGCTAAGAGCAATGTTCCAACTCCAGTTCAAAGAGCTGCATCTAGTAGTAGTAGTAGAAGGCCCGAATCTGAGAGTCAAGGTGAGGAGGCAAAAGAAGCCTTCTTTCAAATGATGAATGAGTGGTTTTTAAGAACAAATCCTGCTATACAACAACCTCCCCCTTGTAACACCCCCACACCCGGCCCAGACGTTATGGCCGAATCCGGTGATGTCACATCAAAGGGATAATTCCAAAACGACTTTGTTTAGTTAAGTTTAGGTTCAGTAGGAAATTTGCATAGTTAAGACTTAAGTTTAAGATTTAGAAACCCAAAATCCTTGCAACTTGTTAAGTTATGATGAAGGCCCATGTTTTAAGAAAACGTCCATATGTTATAGTTATTTCGAAAACCATGTTAATCTTTAGAAATTTATTTAAGTTCAATAATTAGGCAGTTGAAATAATAATAAAACCCAAACGTAAAGTCAAATTGGAGATACAAGGCCTTATTACATCCCAATGAAAATAAAGTAATTAAAATAAAGTCATTCCAAACTAATTAAAAACATCTAAGTAGCTTGCAGTGTGGCCACCACCGAGTCCTATTCCACGTCGAGCCGTCTACTGAGAGTCACCTGAAACATTAAATAAAAGGGTGTGAGTTTCGAAACTCAGTGTGTATGAGCCTTGGTAATCCAACCAACATGCAATTATCACATTGGGCCTAAGCCCTATCAAAATCGGTGGTCTTGGGCTTTAGCCCACAATGACCTCATATCACATCAGTATCACATGAATGCAATGCTCCCATCCCAAATCTAACCCTGCACTCCATTTCCCTTCCAACCCTACACTCCTGTGGGGATATAAATATCAAGCCACCCATCCCTACACTCCAAAGGTAGCACCAATAGCGGCACTACTCAAACGTTGCAGCAAGGCTGCTAAGCATATAATGGGCTTAAAGCCACCGGTGGATCCACGGTTGTCAAGCGACTATGCAATCCTCACATATCTTCCTCCGTATCATCAAACCCACCCAAGTGCAACATATATCTCATGAATGCAACATACGCATTTTCACATATTAAGCACCTAGGGGTATTTTAGTCATTTCACTACCCAGGGGTATTTTTGTAAATCTACCCTACAGGGGTATGTTTGTAATTCTACCCTACAGGGGTATTTTCATAATTTCTTTCATCTCGGGTTTTAGTTATGAACTTTAATCCATCAACAAGTCCTTGCGGCTAAAGTGAACAGACATTATGCACCATGTAGGATCCCGAAAAAGAGGAAGTGGGTCACTAGGACCGCTTAAGTACCAAGCTCTCCCTAGATCCGATCCTAGACATGCATATGCCCATTGCCACACTCTAACCTAGCAACCTGTCCATAGACATTTTTGATTATTAAATTAAGTTTTATGCTATTTAAGAATTTATCAGAACTAGGCCTAGAGTCCATTAAAACCCTAGCATGCATTTCTAAAATCCCATAAGGCCCACTAAGCCTAATCATGTCCATATAGCCCATTAAGCCCAATCATGTTTATGTAGCCCATTAGGCCCAATCATAATCAAATCATACAACCATCCATATCAATCCATCATTCAATTTCACATATCAACTCTTGCCGATTTGGCCCCGTTTGGCTTGGTCGGCCAAATAGTGGCCTGAGACTATGAGATTGCTCTCTTGGCCCCGGTAATCGTATCGGTGTTCGCACACGAATGTTCAAACACTCGTGTGGTTGCCGACACCAACCTTTTTGCTTTTCGGTATTCCAATTTTTCAGGATTTCAATTTTTTTTGATTTGTCATGTGTAAAGTCTATGTACACATCTTGTTAATGCGACGTGCTAGACTATCTCCAGCCTTGAACCTACAACCAATACCGAAGCCTTACCATAACCTTACCGTGTGCCACTAGTTCTAGTAGCCCTTCCTTAGCTACTATTCACGAATATCCCCTATATCTGCACCGACACATGTACTATAAAAAATCAAGTGACTCATATTCCACACAAGTCACCTCTATAAGCCACACTTACATTCGGCCACTTACTAATCCACAATTGAGACGAGTACACTTACCACTTGCTAGAGATCCTTACCACGCTTGCGATCTTTAAACCCTACCCTTGCTAATACAAGGTTAACGACAAGAAAGAGTTAGATAGCCCTCCGACTTTTACCAAAACACACTAAAGGAGGTTGACTAAGTACTTACTGAATCCAACCTTTGATCCTGCAGCCTAGATAGCTACTGAACGAGATTCGACTTTTAAAACTTGATTAAGAGTAGATAACAGCAACCAATTTGTGATGGAGGAACAACAACAAGGAATCGAAAAAATGATAGGGCTATTCGATTATAAGGGAGTATTTGACTTTCAGAGAAAGAAGAAAAACGCAACACCAATAGGGATTTCGGCAAAAAGGAATGATGGTTTTTCAGCAGTGGAAGAATTCGACAATGAAAGAAACAGAATGAAGGGGAGAAAAGAAAAGTAATGGAAAACGAAAAACCCAAGGAAATTTTCAAAGGAATTCGGCACCCCCATTTTATAGCCAAAAGCTGAAACTACCTTCCCCCAAAGTCCCATTCGGCACCAACTCTTCACACTTCTCAGCTCCTAACTTTTCTCCCTGATAACTCCTCAATCTCATCCTAAATTTCCTCCACAACCATCTCACAAGACCAATTCAAACTCTCTAATGCAAGAGTTCAAATCCAACACAAACTCTAGCTGTCCAATCTACAAAATAAACACTCCAATAAAATACCATGCCACTATTCAAACCTTGGACTCTCTTGCCTGCTAATGACGCCACCTCCCTACTCCCTAAGTGGCGCCACTTTGCCACTACACCACAAGCTCTTTTATGTCATTTTTCTTCTTCATTTAATTAAAAAGGCCTACTAACTGAAGTCACAGTTCCCTTGGGTCTTAAACCAAAATTTTTCCTATACCCTTACTTGATCCCAGGACATCTCCAACATCCCTAGACACTCCAAATTCATTAACCCTCAAAGCCCACATGCCAATTTTCATTTTCTCGCTCACATAAGAATTTTCTAAGACCCAAAGCCCAATAGGCCCAATTCTACTATGCCCAAATTCGGGGTGTTGCACCCCTCCTTCTCAATCGGTTCCAGAGATGCCATAGGTTGCCGAACCTGTTAGAACTGGTAAGCCTCCGGTAGATAAAATTCGTAAATATGGGGTAGATGAATTTAGAGCGATAGCTGATGATGATTTGGAAAGGGTTGAATTTTTGCTAAACAATACAATTAGGGTTCTGGAGGAATTATCTTGTACACCTAAAGAATGTTTTAAATGTGTTGTATCTCTGCTAAAGGACTCAGCCTACCAGTGATGGAATACCTTGATTTTTGTTGTATCGATGGAAAAAATTACATGGGAATTTTTCCAAACAGAATTCAAAAAAAAGTACACTAGCTAGAGATTTCTTGATCAGAAAAATAAAGAATTTTTAGAGCTAAAAAAGGGGAATATGACTGTATCTAAATATGAGCGGGAATTTGTTCAGTTAAACAAATATGATAGAGAATATATCCTGACTGAAGTTGCTATGTGTAAATGGTTTGAAGAGGGATTAAATGAAGATATGAAGTTGTTAGTTGGAATCGTGGAACAAAAAGAATTTGTTGTACTGGCTGACCGAGCACCTAAAGCTGAAGAATTAAATAAAGAAAAGAAGGAAACGGAGATGGATGCCTGAACTTTAAGTAAAAGATTTATAGGCAAGCTACAATCATCAGCTTTAAAGAAATCAAAGAAATGTCATGATCGTTCTGTCCCATCTGTGGGGTATTCTGGAAAAGACCAAGGCTCTCAACGCTCTAATCCGAGATCTCTGGCCCCATCGATATTAAGTGCTGGAAGTGTCGGTAATCCTAAAGCTAGATGTAAACATTGTAATAAATTTCATTTTGGAAAGTGTCGTATGATAAGCGAAGCCTGTTATAGATGTAGTTCTTTCGACCACTATCTTAAAGATTGTCTAGAAAGGCTTGAAAAAGATACTGTTCAGACTTCGAAGTCAAGTAACCTCAACTCAAGAGGTAGACCACCCTGTTACCCTGGCAATGCCAGTGGTCCGAGGTGCTACAAAATATTCAACAGTTAAATCTGAAGCACGAGCACCGGCGAGAACATATGCTATACATGCACGAGAGGATGCTTCTGCACTTGATGTTATTACTGGTACATTTTCTCTTCTAGATACTGATATTACTGCTGTAATTGATCCCAGTTCAACACATTCATACATATGCACGAATTTAGTGTCAGTTAAAAATTTACCTATTGAGTTCACTGAATTTGCGGTTAAAGTTTCAAATCCCCTGGGCCAGTATGTGATGGTGGATAAAGTTTGTAAAAATTGCCCGTTAATGGTATGGGGCTATTGTTTCTCAACTGATTTAATGTTGTTGCCATTTGATGAATTTAATGTAATTCTGGGTATAGACTAGTTAACTCAGCATGATACAGTGGTATATTGTAAACATAAGTACATTGTGTTAAAATGTCAAAATGGTGAATTACTTCGTATTGAATTTGATAAACTGGACGGGTTGTCCAATGTAATCTTAGCTATATCAGCACATAAATATGTCAAAAAAGGGTATGATGCTTATCTTGGATATGTGTTGGGCAGTAAAGTGTCTGAATCGAAGATTAAGTCAGTACCAGTTGTTTGTAAATTTCCTGATGTGGTTCCGAAAGAATTACTTAGTTTACCACATGTTAGAGAGGTATAATTTTCTATGGATCTTGTTCCAGGGACAACACCAATATCTATAGTACCTTACAGAATGGTCCCTACAAAGTTAAAAGAGTTGAAAGCACTGTTGCAAGAACTGACTGACAGAGGCTTTGCTTGACCCAGCTTTTCACTTTGGGGTGCACCGATTTTACTTATTAAAAAGAAAGATGGATCGTTGAGGTTATGTATTGATTACAGACATCTCAATAAAGTTACAATAAAGAACAAGTATCCATTGCCTCGTATTGATGATTTGTTTGACCAGTTAAAAGGTGCCAATGTATTTTCAAAGATTGATCTCCGTTCTGGCTATTATTAGTTACGAATGAAAGACTCATATGTATCGAAGACAGTCTTCAGAACTAGGTCAGGCACTATGAGTTTCTTGTGATGCTGGTCGGCTTGACTAATCCACCTACAGTATTTATGGATTTAATGAACAGAATTTTCAAACCGTATTTGGAAAGATTTGTGGTGGTATTTATTGATGATATCCTGGTATATTCTCGAGATGAAAATGAGCATGTTGATCATTTGAGAATTGTGTTACAAGCTGTACGTGAAAAACAACTATATGCCAAATTCAATAAATGTGAATTTTTGCTTCGGGAAGTTGGTTTTCTTAGACATATAGTATCTGCCGAAGGCATCAAAGTTGACCCGAATAAAATATTAACAATTGTTAATTAGAAGCCATCGAAAAATGTGTCTGAAATTAGAAGTTTTCTGGGATTAGTCGGTTACTATCAGAGATTTGTACAAGATTTATCGATAATAGCCTCTCCGATGATCCGTTTGTTACAGAAGGATGTTAAATTTGAATGGACTGATAAATGCTAGCAGAGTTTTGTCAGGTTGAAAGCCTTGTTGACTGAAGCACCCATGTTAGTTCAGCCTAAATCGGGTAAGGAATTTGTAATTTATAGTGACGCGTCATTGAATGGTTTAGGCTGTATCTTTATGCAAGAAGGTAAAGTAATAGCCTATGCTTCTAGACAACTAAAACCACATGAAAAGAATTACCCGATACATGATTTAGAGTTGGCAACTATAGTGTTTGCATTGAAAATTTGGTGACATTACTTGTTTAGTGAAAAATGTTATATATTTACTGATCATAAAAGTTTAAAGTACTTGATGTCACAAAAGGATTTGAATCTGAGACAGCGCTGGTGGCTTGAACTGTTAAAAGATTATGATATGGTTATTGATTATCATATAAGAAAAGCCAATGTGGTTGCAGATGCTCTGAGCAAAAAATTGGTGTTTTCCTTGCGAGCAATCAATATTTGGTTGTCTTTGTCTAATGATGGTTCAGTCATAGCTGAGTTAAAAGTGCAATCGACATTTCTATAGCAGATCTATGAAGGTCAAAAAAATGATGATGAATTACTAGCTAAACGGGTGCAGTATGCAGAATTTTAGATTGGGTCCGATGGTTGTCTGTTATTCAAAGATAGAATATACGTTCTGAAGAATTTGAAACTGGTACAGGAGATTTTAAATGAAGCTCATAATGGTAATATGTCTGTTCATCTAGGAAGTAACAAAATGTACCATGATTTGAAAAAGATGTACTGGTGGTCGGGAATGAAACATGACATTTCTGAATTTGTATCTAAATGCTTAATATGCCAGCAAGAAAAAGCTAAACACGAGGTACCTTTGGGATTATTACAGTCAGTTACGATACAGGAATGGAAATGGGAAAGAGCTACTATGGACTTTGTATAGGGTTACCCCTATCTTAGAAAAAGAAAGATTCCATTTGGGTAATCGTTGATCGATTAACAAAATCTGCACACTTTATTCTGGTACGTATAGATTTCTCCCTTGATAGATTGGCTTAGTTATTTGTTTATGAGATTGTTAGACTACATGGGGTACCAGTCTCCATTATTTATGATAGAGATCCCCGGTTTACATCTCGATTGTGGAATAAGTTGCAAGAAGCTCTGGGTACACATTACATTTTAGCACCGTTTTCCATCCTCAGACTGATGGACAATCTGAACGTGTGATACAGATTTAGAAGATATGCTTCGATGTTGTGTGTTGGAATTTGAAGGTAATTGGGAAAAATACCTGCCTTTAATTGAATTTGCATACAATAATAGTTATCAGTCTAGCATTAAAATGGCTCCGTATGAGGCTCTGTATGGTCGTAAATGTAGAACTGCGTTGTACTGGATGGAACTTAGTGAGAAAGAGACACATGGAGTTGATTTGATTCGTGAAACTGAAGAAAAGGTAAAAGTGATTCGGGATAGTTTAAAAGCGGCCTCTGATCGTCAGAAGTCTTATGCCAATCTTAAACGAAAAGAAATAGAATTTCAAGTCGTGATCGTCAGAAGTCTTATGCCGATCTTAAACGAAAAGAAATAGAATTTCAAGTCAAAGACAAGCTATTCACTAAAGTATCACCTTGGAAGAAAGTTATTCGGTTTGACTGTTAAGGAAAACTGAGTCCACGGTTCGTTGGACCATATGAAATTATTGAAAGAATTGGATTAGTTGCATATCGATTGATATTACCACCAGAGCTTGACAGAATTCATAATTTTTTTCATGTGTCTATGTTGAGACGGTATCGGTCAGATCCTTCACATGTTATTTCTCCGACAGAAGTTGAGATTCAGTCTGATATGACTTACAGCGAAGAACAGATTAAAATCTTGGCACGAGAAACAAAAGAATTAAGAAATAAAAAGGTAGCTCTAGTGAAAGCTCTTTGGCAACGACATGGGATTAAAGAAGCTACCTGGGAACCAGAGGAACAATGAGAAAGCAATATTTGAAACTCTTTACTGGTAAGATTTTCAAGGACGAAAATTTTTAACGGGGGAGAGTTGTAACAACCCGTTTTCAGTGAAATCAGAACAATGGTTTCGGGACCAAAAATCTGAGATAAAAATAAAATTTATTTTAAAAATATTGCATGGTTTGCATTATGATAGGAAAGACGTATGAAAATTTTGATAAGAAAATTTGACCGATTTCATGTTTAACTATAAAAAGGACCAAATTGCATAAAATGCAAAAGTTGAGTTCTAGTAGCTATAAGTATCAAATAGCTATGGAATTCAAAACTTGAGGTCCTTATATAGTAATTAGACCATTAAATGGAGTCAGTAGATATTTATGATGAATCATCCATGGAAAATTAGAAAAAGAAAATGACTAAATTGGAATTTGGAATAAATAAAGATGATAATACCTTAATATCATATTATTTCATCTGTAACACCCCATACCCGAGTTCCACGCCGGAACCACGCCCGAGGTATTACCAAACTGACACCCCAAGATCCCCACTTAGGCTTGACGTGACTACACTCCTACATCACCCCGACAGCCTTATTCTCGACTTACAAGGCTTTACTCATACTCAAGAAGGCTCTCGAGACCATATCGAAACTTTTTCGATTCCTAAAAATTTTCTCTTTTCTATACAGGGATCACACGCCCGTGTATCATGTAACACACCCGTGGGTTTGTACCCACGCCCATGTCCTCAGCCCGTGCTTAAAACTCCAGCATTCTGTTTAACACCACGTTAGGACACACGCCCATGTGAAATGGGACACGCCCGTGTACCCTCACAACATGCCCGTGTCTTCAAACCGTAGGGGGTTACTGACTATATTCACACGGCCTTAACATGCCCATGTGGATATTCCGTGGTCTATCCTAACTTAAAATGCTAACATGCAGGGGACACACGGCCAAGTCACACGCCCGTGGGCTGACCGTGTGTCACATATGGTCTAGACACACGCCCGTGTGCCTACCCATGTGGACAAGAACAAGGTTGTTTGCCAAACTTCTAGCACCCCTATATCGTTACACTACATGAGTCCATTCAACATACTAATAAACATCTCATAATTCAACATATACTCTCATTGATAACTTTGAAATTTCTTAAATGGTAAAATATGCCAACATTCTTGGCAATTTACAAAATTAATATCTTAGTAAGAGCCAATACACCTTTGGCCAAAATAAAAAAATAATGTATCTAGTTTAGCCCCTAAACATGCCATACACAAAATCACTAAGTCTATTTATACCGAAGTCAGTAGATAGTGTGGACGGTCTCCTGGTTATCGGCGTATCCTAGCTCAGCTCTTAATCTCTATAAAACAAGGGGAAAAAAAGGGGAGCAAGCTTTAAGCTTAGTAAGTTTACATGAAACAATAAAATTCTATAACACTTGTTCTACAACTTTCTTAGCTTTATAAAACAGGCATGAAACAACTACAATTAGGATCATGCTTACTCATTTCATCCGTTCACACATTCCAACAATATCACTAGCATATTGCATACATTCATTAACAGGTTCCCCTGCACTTAACATCACAATGTTACAATATACAACATCCCACAATCTCTTAATCAATTACTTAGAGTCAATTTACTTATGGTTCCGCACTTAGCCCGCCATTAATATTTATTAGGGTGGTAACGCACTTAGCCCACCAAAAGATTTAGTTACGGTGGTATCGCACATAGCCCACCAAATGATAAGTGAACGATGGTATCGCACAAAGCCCATCGTAATTAAGCAATAAGGTGGCATCGCACTTAGCCCACCATTAAGATAAATAAACAATGGTATCGCACAAAGCCAATCGTAATTAAACAATAAGGTGGTATCGCACTTAGCCCACCATTAACTGTTGTCTTTACATATTTATACGACTATTTCTTCATTCAAACAATAATTATTCAATGACTACCACGTTCAATCCATTTGAATCACATATGTTCTCAATCAAGTCATAAACCAATTAGCATCACAATGTATATAAGTAAATTCGATTGCAAAACGTGTCAACTAGCGATTTACTCAACCACCTTGCCTTTTCCACGATCAAGGTTGATTCCGCGCTCTTCTTGATCTAGAACAATGGAATTTATTCGTTTAGATCATTCTATGATCATAATACATCAAATTCTACATTTAGGCAAAAATGACCATTTTGCCCTTATATTTTGGCAAAATTACAATTTTGCCCCTTGGCTCGTAAATCATGTTTCAACACATTTTCTCATTAATCAAGCCTAGCTAAACATTTATTACCCTATAACTACTCACAATTCTAACAATTTCATGCATTTATGACACAATCTCAATCTTTGCATTTAAGTCCTACTTAGGTTTTATCAAAAAAAAAAAAAGTCCTACTTAGGTGTTGTCATGCAATCACCCTTCACAAAAGTTGTTTCACAACTCCCCAACATTCATTTTCTTCCATAAAAACTCAGCTAACCACATAAACACTCTCATGGTAAGTCCCTTGACTTTCAACCATATCACAAATTAGTCCCCTTATTAGCTAGCTTAAGCTTTGGGGGTTCTAAAAGTACAAAAATTATCAAGAATAACCATTAAGAACACTTACTAGTGAGGAGAATAAGTTGCTGAAATTTCAAGCTCCCAAGGCTCTTCTTTTAGTGTAAAAATCGATGGAAGAAGGAGGATGAAAAAGATGATAGCCTTCCTTTTGTTTTATTTTATCATATTTTATTCACCTAGTCACCAACTTTTACCAAAAATTTAATGCCCTTGTCCCCTATCCTCAATGCCCGGTCAACACACATTAAATGGCCCAATTGCACTTTAAAATCCTCCAATTTACATTCTATAGATATTATGTAACAGCCCAAACCCGGCCCAAAACACTACGACCGGATCTCGCATGTCACTAAGAAAAGTTTAGGAATATTCACGAGTTTGAAAAGTACCCTAAGTCATTATTAAATCTCCAGTTTCGTGGCTCAGTTGAAAACCCGTTGTTTTTTTACTTAAAAATTTAGTTAACCGAACCCCACGATTAGGTGACATTTGTAACTCTTACCGATTATTCGGTTATTAGGATATTATCAAAATCCCCTTTTATAAGAAACGTTGTTTGACATGTTGTAAGAAAACTTCGGTTTGTATTTGATTTTTAAAACGTCCCATCAAGCAGTTGTAATTGATATGTCCGAAATATAAAAAAAACCCGAAAGAAAATTTCCAAATTTTGAAGTGGCCTTATTACAAATCAAAGAAGAATCCCTAAAAGTGGCAAATGATAAATAAAATAAAGTTTAATGGTAAAACCCATACGTGGCCACCTCGAGTTCCCTCCAACCCAGTCCATAAAGCTATAAATCACCTGCAAGTGTTTAAAGAAAAGAGTGAGTCACAAGACTCAGTGTGCAATTAGTCCACATACTCCACAAATGGGCCTTAGCCTCACAGCACCATTGGCCGAAGCCCAATCAACACAGCATAACCAAATAATCCATATGAAAAGCCAACCCAGCCTAATTTTCCATCATCTACACTCCACTCCATATGTCCATCCTCAACACACCTGGGGATTTCTACAATCAACCCCCTATCCTCTACACTCCTCTTTGGCAGTCATGCTGACAGACACACTGCTCAATGTCAATATAGCGTTGATCACCACGTGATCAAATCACCGATACGATAATGAGGCACCAAGCCATTATTTAGTGTGACAGTGTCACCAATACACACTTCCACTTCATGACATTAATATCCCAAATCCCATGCACAAGCATCATAGCATAATAACAGGTTAAACGATGTCATACATGCAATATTTAGTGTACACACATAGTCATGCTATCATGAAAATTATGGAGTAAAATCACAATATACTGACTTGGAGTTTAGATTTTACCCTCCATGGGTCGCTTAATCACCATTGCCGAGATTCTCGGCTTTCAAACATAAAACATACACAATTTATACAACATGGAAATAGTGTGGTAATTACACACCTGTAAACACGCAAGACTACACTATCGATCTCGCTAACGTCCTCACTCGCATGGATCACAGCGATTTGTTTATCCCTTTCAGAAGCCGGCCCACAACCCGGTGGCCAATCTCGAACGGGAGACACCGCACGTTTCTTAAATTTAGGGGCTGGGATCACGGGTCCAACCCCCTCCTTTGCTTGGCTGGTATTTGTTTCCATAACAGATATCTTGGTCAAAAGACCGAGTTAAGCCTTTGAATAAAAGAAAATAAGAATGGACACTAAAGATGTGAAGATTTCCTTACCTAGATCGATAAAATCCGGAGGCTACTACCCTTGGATTGATAGATCACTGAAGTCCCTACACAAACTCCAAATTAGAATCGGCCCTCTAAGATGTGGTTTAAAAAAATTGGCCTTCGGCCAAACGAATGGTATAAGACCTATTACCCTGATTGATCGAATCTGATCGTCTCCAAAGACCCTTCAAACGCTGGCCAAGTGCAGAAGAAAAACGAAACCAAGCCCTTCCTATAATCGGCCAACATACCCAAAGAACAGGATTAATGCCTTTGATTCGGCAAACCAAAGAGAACAGGGAGAATCGAAAGGAAAAGAGAACACTTACCACAACTTAAGAAGAATCCGATTGAGAAGATGGAGAGGAGAAGTGATGGCAATCCCCTAACACAACAACGAATGAAAAGAGGCACCTACACAAGGAAGGTTCGACTTTAGAAGAAAAGAAAGCAGAAGTAACATAAGAAGATGATTAGGAAAACATTTCGTCTCGAATATATGAGATAAGAACCGAAAAACAATAGAAAGAACCTTAAGGAAATTCGGCCAAGGGATGAGGCTTGAGAAGTAAACAAATAAGAGAAAAGTAATGAAATGGGGGAGAGTAGAAGGTTCGGCTAAGGGTTACCAAATGAGAAACACGTTTGAACACAAGAAGAGGATAATTGTTTCAGTTACAGTAAAAGAATTTAGAGAGAGATATGAGTGATGGAAGATGATGATTCGGTCAAGAGGAAAAATGAGGGATGTGGCTCAGCTTTAAAGAATGAAGCAAGAAAATAAAAAAAGAAAAACAAAGGGTCCTACGGCTTAAGACTAGAAGAGAAAGAACTAAAGCAAAAGTTGACAAAAGGGCTTGAGAGAATTCGGCAACTCACCAAAGAGGGATGACCAATGAACAACCTTGGGAATTTCGACAACTAGAACAAGAAAAAGTGCTGAAAGTGGAACACACCCCAAATGCCGAAAAAGAACCTTAACACTCACATAAGCTACTAAAAACACACCTAAGTTTCGGCATCTAACCCCACTACCAAAATCGAAACCTACCCTCTTCCAAGGACTCCACAAGACCGAATTTGCTCCTCCAACACCCTTCAAAATTCGGCAAACCACTTCCTCACCTCAATCCCCAAGCTTCCTCCTTGAAACACTCCTTAATTCCCTCTCCTCCACTCATTCAATTAAGTTTGAATAATTCAAACTCCTTAAATAGCTCTCCACCACACGTTTGAAACATTTGACCAGGTCTTGTCTCTCTCCTCCAAAGTTTGATTACCATCCATCTGCCTCCCTTGCCTGAGCCAATAATAATACTTCCTTGTGCTGCTTGAGAGATTTGAACCCTCTCCCTCTCAGCTTCTCCTTGTGACGCCACCTCCTTGCATGCTTGGTGGCGTCTCCTTGCCACTTTACCACTACACCTCTTGTGTCACCAAACACAAATAATAAACCTTGAGTCCTGCCCCAATCAGCTTTCCTCTTAAAGTGCCTAAATCAAAATTTTGGCAATGGTTCCAACTTAACCTCGAGCCTTCTCGGGGACCCCAAACACACTGAAACAACATACAAAGCATACCAAACACATAGATACAAGGTAAATGCAAAGCCCCTAAATCCCAGATGTTACAGTTCTACCCCCTTAAAGAAATTTCGGCCTTGAAATTACCTGGTCAGAAGAGATGAGGGTATTGGTGTCGCATCGCATCCTCTGGCTCCCACGTCGCCTCTTCCATTCCATGATTTCGCCACAAGACTTTAACCAACGGGACTGATTTTCTTCTTAGCACATTGACATCTCGTTCCAAGATTTGGATTGGTTCCTCCTCATACGACAAGTCTGGCCTTACCTCAATTTCCTCTACTGGCACTATGTGAGACGGATCTGAATGGTAGCATCTTAACATTGAAACATTGAATACATCATGCATCTGTTTCAATTCTGAAGGTAACTCCAACTGATACGCCACCGGTCCCACACGTTTCAAAACCCGATAAGGTCCTATAAACCTGGGACTTAGCTTGCCCTTTCGTCCAAACCTCATCACCCTCTTCCAAGGTGAAACTTTCAAGAAAACCTGATCACACACTGCAAACTCTATCTCCTTCCGCTTTAGATCTGCATATGATTTCTGCCTATCGGACGCTTCCTTCAATCGAGCCCTAATTAACTTAACCTTCTCCTCTGTCTCTGCAACCAATTCCAGACCCAAAATCTAAAGCTCACCCAGTTCTGTCCATCAAGTAGGAGTACGACACCTCCGCCCATATAATGCTTCATAGAGCGCCATCTGAATACTAGATTGGTAGCTGTTGTTGTATGCGAACTCTACCAACGGTAAGAAATCTTCCCAACTACCACTGAAGTCGATGACACAACCTCTCAACATATCCTCCAAGATCTGAATTACTCTTTCAGACTGACCATCCGTCTACGGATGAAAAGCTGTACTGAAGTCCAGTCTTGTACCCAATGCTTAATGCAGCGCCCTCCAAAATCGCGACATAAACCTAGGGTCTCTATCTGATATGATCGATACTGGTACTCCATGTAACCTCACAATTTCTGCCACATACAGCTTAGCCAACCTCTGAAGAGAATAGTCAACATCAACATGTATGAAATGAGCGGACTTCGTTAATCAATCCACAATCACCCATACCGAGTCTTTCTTAGTAGGCGTAAGAGGTAGCCCACTAACAAAGTCCATAGTGATTCTCTCCCATTTCCATTGTGGAATCTTCACCGGCTGCAATAACCCTGAAGGCAACTGATGCTCTGCTTTAACCTGCTAACAAGTTAAACACTTTCCCACAAACTCTGTAACCTCCCGCTTTAATCCAGGCCACCAAAACTGTTCATGCAGATCCCGGTACATCTTTCTCCCTCCAGGATGCATAGCATAAGGGCTACTATGTGCTTCCTGAGGAATCATCTGCCTCAACTCCACATCCTTCGGCATGCAAACCTTCTCACGAAAACACAAAACCCCATCACTGTTCAAATTATAATTATCAACCCCACCATTCTGTACTTGTAGAAGTTGAGCACTCAAGACATCATCCGATAGCTGCTTCTCTTTAATCTGACTGATCCAAGAAGGCTTCACTTGAAGTTCAGCTAAGAGACTTCCATCATCATACAAACTGATATGGGCGAACATCGCTCTCAAGTCTGATATTACCTTCTGACTTAATGCATCTGCCACCATGTTAGCCTTACCCGGATGATATTCGATAGAGTAGTCATAATCTTTTAACAGCCCAATCCACCTTCGCTGCCTTAAATTCAACTCCTTCTAGGTTAGAAGATACTTCAAACTCTTGTGGTCGGTATAGACAACATACTTCCCTCTATACAAATAATGTCTCCAGATCTTTAAAGCGAAAACCACCGCGGCTAACTCCAAATCATGCGTGGGATAGTTAATCTCATGCGGTCTTAACTACCGCGATGCATACGCAACAACCTTCCCATCCTGCATTAACACACATCCTAATCCCGTGTATGAAGCATCACAATAAACCACAAACTCTTTTCCGGCCTCAGGCTAAATCAAAACTGGAGCCTCTGTCAAAATCCCCTTCAGCTTCTCAAAGCTTTCCTGTTGCTTGTCAGCCCAAACAAATGGTACCCCTTTCCTTAATAAATTGGTTAAGGGTGCCGCAATTTAGGAGAATCCCTCAACGAACCTTCGATAATATCCAGCCAGACCAAGGACACTCCGAACCTCTGCCACAGACATAGGTGATTTCCAATCCAACACCGCTTCAATCTTCCGGGGGTCAACCCTAATCCCTTCTGCAGATACGACATGACCTAGAAAAGTAACTTCCTTCAACCAAAACTCACACTTGCTAAACTTGGCGTACAACTGCTTCTCCCTTAGGATCTGCAAAACCACCCGAAGATGCGAATTGTGTTCCTCCTCAGTCTTAGAATACAGCAGAACGTCGTCTATGAACACTACAACGAACTGGTCCAGGTAGGGTTGAAAAACCCGGTTCATCATATCCATGAACGCAGCTGGTGCATTTGTCAACCCAAACTGCATCACCAGGAACTCATAGTGGCCATAGCAAGTCCGAAAATCCGTCTTGTGAATATCCGCTTCCTTAACCTTAAGCTGGTGATATCCCGACCTCAAATCTATCTTTGAAAAGACCGAAGCCCCTTTAAACTGATCAAATAGGTCGTCTATCCTCGACAGTGGGTACTTGTTCTTGATGGTCAACTTGTTCAACTGGCAGTAGTCAATGCACATTCGCATGGACCCGTCTTTCTTCTTCACAAATAGCACCGACGCTCCCCATGGAGATACACTGGGTCGGATAAAACCACGATCCAACAACTCTTGAATTTGAGCTTTAAGTTCAACCAGCTCCTTCGGCGTCGTCCTATAAGGGGCGATGGACACCGGAGCCGTTCCTGGAAGTAACTCAATTCCAAACTCCACCTCACGACCCGGAGGCAACCCTGGAAGCTCCTTAGGAAAGACATCCACAAATTTCTTTACTGTTCTAACCTCATTCACGGTCATTTCCTTTGCATCTAATGCACTGACGAACGTTAAGAAAGCCATGCAGCCTTTTCTCACCATTCTTACCGCCTTAAAAGCAGACACTACATTGGACAAGTAATCTCTCCTCTCGCCTATTACTAAAACTTCATCATTCTCGGGAGTCTGTAACACCATGCGCTTAGCAGCACAATCCAAGTTTGCTCGATATCTAACCAACCAATCCATGCCTAAGATCAAGTCGAATTCCCCGAATGGTAGTTCCATCAAATCGACTGGGAAAATCGATCCTTGCACTTCTAGAGGCACACTTCTAAAAAGTTTATCTACCACTACAGTCTATCCTAAGGGACTAAGTATAGTCATCTTCCTAGAAGTAGTTTCAGAGTTCATGCTCAAGGTCCCAGACACCACACTAGCAACATAGGAATGTGTCGACCCAATATCAATTAATACAGTAAAGGGTAAACCGAAAATGAGGAACGTACCCGTTATAACGTCTAGTGCATTACCCTCTTCTCAATGTCTGGCTGCATAAACTAACCCAGGCTATCTTGCCTCTGTATTCCCAGCACCTCTGCCCGGTGCTCCGCAACCCCGACCAGAACCATTCCCTCCTCTGTTCGGACCACGACCTCTCGGCATCTGTTGTCCACCCCTTCCTGGCTGCACATACCCCTTTGACCCACACCTGAAACATACCCTATCTCTCCCCCAGCACTCTCCTGTATGTGACCTCCCACACTCAGCACACTGTCGAAAACCTACAGCTGGCCTTGCAACATGACCCGGCCCATCAACTCTAGGCCTCTTCTGGAAACCCCCAGATGATCCTGACGGTCCATAACTCTTCTTATTTCTGCCTCTACCCTTGTCCTTATTTTGTTTCTCAGTCCGTTTTACCTCCTCGGCTATTTTAGCCTTCTCCACCAGGATAGCAAAATCCCTCTCCCGCTACGGAGCTATCAACACTCGCAGCTCGTCTCGCAACCCATCTTCGAACTGCACACAACGCTCATAGTCGGTCTCAACTATCTCTCGAGCGTACCGGGTCAACCGCAGGAATTCTGCCTCATACTCAGCTACTGACTTACCCCCTTGAACTAAGTTCAAGAATGCTTTCCTCTGAGCATCCACGTAACTGGCCCCAACGTACTTCCTTTGGAACGTCATCTTAAAGAAATCCCAATCAACTCGGTCCGCTAGAGTACGCTCTCTCACGGTAAGCCACCACTGGTAGGCCTCATCCCGAAGTAAAGACACCGCGCACTTCAGCTTCTCCTCTGCCGTGCAGTCTAAATCATCCATAATTCTCTCGACTGCCTCTAGCCAATACTTAGCCACGTTTGGAGCTACTCCAGAAATACCTCTAAACATTTCGGCTCCATTCGCTTGAAGTCGCTCAAGGATGGACTTCCGAGTTGCTGTTCCAGTACTTGCCCCAGCCACTCGTTCCAACATCCGCAACATAGCTTGGGATAGGGCATCATCTCCACCAGTTCTACCTTGCGATCCCGCTTTCGCCACAGGTGATGCTGGTGCTTCGCCTTCAGGCTTATTTCTCGCTTCCGAGAGTACCCTGGCCTCTCCCACGGCCGCATGTAATACGTCCACGTCCTCTACCACTCATGTCTATCACTCTGTCTTACTCTAATTACAAATTTTATGCATCAGTATTTCTTTCCACTGTTTATTAATCGAGTAGTTTTATGAAGATAGAGTTATAAGTAGTTTTCTGTAAGCACATGTATACCTAAAGGTCTCACTTCTACAGTAAAGTTTCCATCATCCATAGCAACATATTCACATAACACATCCACTTTATACAATTCACTAAACAATCAGAAAAACTTACCTGGCAGACTTGGGCCGGAGACTCGGGTGCCACACTTCCAGAAAATAGATCCATATGTATTATATATATTTTTCAAATACGAAATTTAGAAAATGTTTTGAAGCCAAAACCCATGGCCGAGCTTTTTAAACCAGGCTCTGATACCAAATTGTAACACCCAAACTCGGCCCAAAACACTACGACCGGATCTGGCATGTCACTAAGAAATGTTTAGGAAGATTCACGAGTTTGAAAAGTATCCCAAGTCATTATTAAATCTCCAGTTTCGTGGCTCAGTTGAAAACCCGTTGTTTTTTTTTACTTAAAAATTTAGTTAACCGAGCCTCGCGATTAGGTGACATTTGTAACTCTTACCGATTATTTGGTTATTAGGTTATTATCAAAATTCCCCTTTATAAGAAATGTTGTTTGACATGTTGTAAGAAAACTTCGGTTTGTATTTGATTTTTAAAACGTCCCATCAAGAAGTTGTAATTGATATGTCCGAAATATAAAAAAAGCCCGAAACAAAATTTCCAAATTTTGAAGTGGCCTTACTACAAATCAAAGAAGAATCGCCAAAAGTGGCAAACGATAAATAAAATAAAGTTTAATGGTAAAACCCATGCGTAGACACCTCGAGTTCCCTCCAGCCTAGTCCATAAAGCTAAGAATCACCTGCAAGTGTTTAAACAAAAGAGTGAGTCACAAGACTCAGTGTGCAATTAGTCCACATACTCCACAAATGGGCCTTAGCCTCACAGTACCATTGGTCGAAGCCCAATCAACACAGCATAACCAAATAATCCATATGAAAACCCAACCCAGCCTAATTTTCCATCCTCAACATTCCACTCCATATGTCCATCCTCAACACACCTGGGGATTTCTACAATCAACCCTCCATCCTCTACACTCCTCTTTGGTAGTCATGCTGACAGACACACTACTCAAAGTTTATATAGCGTGGTCTAGCCCCCCGATCACCACGTGATCAAATCACCAATAATAATAATAAGGCACCAAGCCATCATTTAGTGTGACAGTGTCACCGATACATACTTCCCCTTCATGACATTAATATCCCAAATCCCATACACATGCATCATAGCATAATAACAGGTTAAATGATGTTATACATGCAATATTTAGTGTATACACATAATCATGCTATCACGAAAATTATGGAGTAAAATCACAATATACTGACCTGGAGTTTAGGTTTTACCCTCCATAGGTCGCTTAATCACCATTGCCGAGATTTTCGGCTTTCAAACATAACACATACACAATTTATACAACAAGGAAATAGAGTGGTAATTACACATCTGTAAACACGCAAGACTACACTATCGATCTTGCTAACGTCCTTACTCGCAGAGATCACAGCAATCTGTTTATCCCTTTCAGAAGCCGGCCCACAACCCAGTGGCCAATCTCGAATGACAGACACCGCACGTTTCTTGAATTTAGGGGCTGGGATCACGGGTCCAACCCCCTTCTTTGCTTGGCTGGTATTTGTTTCCATAATAGATATTTGGTCAGAAGACCGAGTTAAGCCTTTGAATAAGAGAAATAAGAATGGACACTCAAGATGTGAAGATTTCCTTACCTAGATCGATAAAATTCGGAGGCTACTACCCTTGGATTGATAGATCACTAAAGTCCCTACACAAACTCCAAATTAGAATCGGCCCTCTAGGATGTGGTTTAGAAAAGTGGCCTTCGGCCAAACAAATGGTATAAGACCTATTACCCTGATTGATCGAATCTGATCGTCTCCAAAGACCCTTCAAATGCTGGCCAAGTGTAGAAGAAAAATGAAACCAAGCCCTTCCTATAATCGGCCAACATACCCAAAGAACAGGATTAATGCCTTTGATTCGGCAAACTAAAGAGAACAGGGAGAATCGAAAGGAAAAGAGAACACTTACCACAACTTAAGAAGAATCCGATTGAGAAGATTGAGAGGAGAAGTGACGGCAATCCCCTAACACAACAACGAATGAAAAGAGGCACCTACACAAGGAAGGTTCAGCTTTAGAAGAAAAGAAATCAGAAGTAACACAAAGAAGATGATTAGGAAAAGATTTCGTCTCGAATATATGATATAAGAACCGAAAAAAAATAGAAAGAACCTTAAGGGAGTTCGGCCAAGAGATGAGGCTTGAGAAGTAAACAAATAGGAGAAAAGTAATGAAATGGAGGAGAATAGAAGGTTCGGCTAAGGGTTACCAAATGAGAAACACGTTTGAACACAAGAAGAGGAGAATTGTTTCGGCTATCGTAAAAGAATTTAGAGAGAGATATGAGTGATGGAAGATGATGATTCGGTCAAGAGGAAAAATGAGGGATATAGCTCGACTTTAAAGAATGAAGCAAGAAAAAAAAAGAAGAACAAAGGGTCCTACGGCTTCAGAGTAAAAGAGAAAGAACTAAACCAAAAGTTGACAAAAGGGCTTGAGAGAATTCGGCAACTCACCAACGAGGGATGACCAATTAACAACCTTGGGAATTTCGACAACTAGAACAAGAAAAAGTGCTGAAAGTGGAACACACCCCAAATGCCTAAAAAGAACCTTAACACTCACATAAGCTACTAAAAACATACCTAAGTTTCGGTATCTAACCCCACTACCAAAACTGAAACCTACCCTCTTCCAAGGACTCCACAAGACAAATTTTGCTCCTCCAACACCCTTCAAAATTCGGCCAACCACTTCCTCACCTCAATGCCCAAGCTTCCTTCTTGAAACACTTATTAATTCCCTCTCCTCCACCCATTCAATTAAGTTTGAATAATTCAAACTCCTTAAATAGCTCTCCACCACCCGTTTGAAACATTTGACCAGGTCTTGTCTCTCTACTCCATAGTTTGATTACCATCCAGCTGCCTCCCTTGCCTCAGCTAAAAATAATACTTCCTTGTGTTGCTTGAGAGATTCGAGCCCTTTCCCTCTCAGCTTCTCCTTGTGACGCCACCTCCCTGCATGCTAGGTGGCATCTCCTTGCCACTTTACCACTACACCTCTTGTGTCACCAAACACAAACAATAAACCTTGAGTCCTGCCCCAATCAGCTTTCCTCCTAAAGTGCCTAAATCAAAATTTTGGCAATGGTTCCAACTTAACCTCGAGCCTTCCCGGGGACCCCAAACACACTGAAACAACATACAAAGCATACCAAACACACAGATACAAGGTAAATGCAAAGCCCCTCAATCCCGGATGTTACATATTACGTACCCCTACCTTATAAAATAGAACTTTCGCATCTCATGCGATTTAGTCCTTTTTCTCAATTAAACATGCTATTGCTAAAATTAAAGCACCAAAATTTCCATATAGCCATATATTAATACCATAATACATAAAATAATACTAAAATAATTTTCCTCAACCTCGGATTAGTGGTCTCGAGACCACTGTTCTGACTAGCCCCAAAATTGGGCTGTTACATCATCATCTTCCCCAAATTTTCTATGGGAACCCCAGGAAGGAGAAAGAAAGTCAAGCAAGCTTAATTAGGTAAGTTATCATGTCTCATTTTTAGTAATTTTTATAGTTTTCATATCTGAATAACCTAATCTATCTATTTTGGGGATCAAATTGAAAAAATATTAAAGTATTCAAATTTTTCCATGAATGAATATGCTGAAAATATGAAATTTATGGTATAAAATGAAAGGTTGTTGATAGATAAACAACTTTTGTAAAGTGAATTTTCATGAAATTTTGATTTAGCGACCAAAATGTAAAGATGTAAAATTCATGGAAAATTTCTAATTTTTATGAAATGTATGTGCTGTAAATGTTATATGTAAAAATCGGTTAGGGGTGGAATAATGATTAAATTACATGAATTTCATTTTCCAAGCCTAGGGATGAAATCGTCATTTATGAAAAGTATAAGGGCAAAATGGTAATTTTTCCTAGGATGTGAATTGAATTAAATTGAATATGAAATCGATTAAATTGACGTTAAATTCATTTATATAGATCCGGATAACTCAAGTACAAAGTTAGATCGAGGAAAAAAAATGTTGGATTAGTAGATTTCCATATATGAACAAGTGATAGGGTAAGTTCGTGTAACTAAATTGTGTATTCATATGTTTTAAATTGAATAATATGTATGTGAATTGTATCATTGTCGTGAATATGAAATAAACCTTATATCCGACAAAGCCTGATATATGATAAGTGCCATTTTAAAAAATAGAATTCGATGGATACAAGATTT
Organism: Gossypium australe; assembly: GCA_005393395.2. Classification (NCBI taxonomy): domain Eukaryota; kingdom Viridiplantae; phylum Streptophyta; class Magnoliopsida; order Malvales; family Malvaceae; genus Gossypium; species Gossypium australe. Next base: position 49,218,470 of record CM016614.1, read on the forward strand.
CCCGATTGGTTGCGGTCTTGCATATGTTGCGGACACACCATAGCTCTTATGAGCATCCTGTTATAAGCCCTCTCAAGCTTCCTGTTACATGGTTCCTACGAGCATCCTGATCAGTAGTGATCCTGCATGTGTTGCGGGCTACCGCAGCTCTTTGTGAGCATCCTGTTATATAATCGGTTGTGATCCTATAAATATTGCAGACACAAATGTAGCTCTTTATGATCGTCCTGATATAGGCTTTTTGTAAGATTCTTGTCATGGCTCGCTTGAACATCATGTTATATGGCTCGAGAGAGTGCTTCCTAATTATGTGCCTTAAATGGGTACTGCTGAATATAAGTTGACGGTTTACAATTTTGTACACTTTGAGTGTACTACATGTGTACCCATCGATATTTCAAATAAATTCAACGAGAATAGTTTTGACATGGTTGAATTGAACTTAAGATGATTGATTATGGAAATGCACATGTTATATGGTAATATGTTATGAAAAGCACATGCTTGTGAAAGTTATTACATGATGAGCTCATCTTTGATTTTTGATGTTTACATGATGTAACACCCTGAATTTGGGCCTGTTGGGCCTTGGCCATGTGAGCGTTTAAAATTTTTGAGAACAAGAGAACGACACTAATGCAAGTTGGACCTATTATGTGAGTGATTTTGGAAGGTTAGGGGGCTTCCATGAAGTCTCGGGTTCAAATCTGAGCTTTAGGAAAAATTTTGGTTTTAGGTGAATAAAACCCTGGGAGTATGTAAGTAGGCTTTAAGAATAAAACGTGGAAAAAAATGACATAAGGAAGCATGTGGCCAAGTGGTTGTGGCGTCATTAAGGGTGTAAGGGAGAGCTTGGGTTCAAGTCTTGGCGCTTGCAAATCATTTTGTTTTCCTTTTAAATGAACTTAGAGTTTGGCCCATAGGCTTATATTTAGTTGTGCATATTCTAAGTCACAAAAGGAGCTTGTGTTGTGGCGGCATGTAGCGTCTGGAGCACAGGAGAGGGAAAAGGATCCCACATCAGGAAGCTAACATGAGGTTAGGTGAGAAGCTAGCTTTAAATATAGTGATCCATGAGGAGAGTAAGCGTACCTTGGTTGGCATTTGGGCACAGGAGTGTTCGGAGCGCGGATTAACTCTATATTCCTATCAGGTATGTCTTTCGCACTACTCTAGCTGTAGAGCGGCAAATGTCGAAATGCCGGTCACACGGTGATGGTAGCCACATGAGCGTGCGAGCACATGTGTGAGAGCTTCGACGCGATAGTTGAGGCCATCATGAGTGTTTTTGTGGGTTTAGGCTATTTGGGCCACGATGGGTCGAAATGGGCCATATTGGGCCAGTGGGCCCGTGGGCCCAATCGGATAAGTTGTATGATTGTGTAGTAAATATTGGACTAGACTATGTGAATCTCATATCTGTGGCTAGATTTGGGCTAACTGGGCCACATGAGCAAGTGAGCCCATTTGGGCCGAGAATGGGCCCTAGGCCCATTCGCATCGTTATCTCTATTTAGAATACCTTGGTTTACAAAATTACTAGAATATCCTTTACGGGTAAAATTACCAAAATACCCTCAATTTGTAAAATTACCAAAGTACCCCTAATTTGTAAAATTACTGAAATACCCTCAGTTTGGAAAATTATCGAAATACCCCCGATTCGCAAAATTACCAAAATACCCCTAGTTTACAAAATTACTGAAATACCCTCGGATTGCAAAATTACTGAAATACACTTGATTTGTGAAATTACCAAAATACCCCCAATTTGTGAAATTACCAAAATACCTCTAGTTTATAAAATTACCGAAATACCCCTGATTTGTGAAATTACCGAAATATCTTCTATGGGTAAAGCTACCGAAATACCCTCGATGGGTAAAATTACCTAAATACCCTCTATGGGTAAAATTACCGAAATGCCCTTAAGGGGTGAAATGATTGTTTTACCCCTAACTGACTAAATGACCGTCGTACCCTTAGTGGCAGTATCATTGTTGTATGTGTATTAATTGTATGATTGATTATGATTGAGATGCACTGCATATATGGATTAGTTGTGACATGACATACTACATTAGGTTGGGTTTTTCTGATTGGAGGAAGTACTGTTATAGTGGTGTCGCCACGTGCTCTGACCTTAGTGGCTCAGCCATGTATATCGTTGTTAGCAGCTAAGTTGCATTATTGGAGAGTTGGCTGGGTGGGTCGACATGGTCCCCACATGGAGAGTTGGTTGGTACGGGCAGTGTGTTGACTGGGTGGGTCGACTTGGTCCCCACATGGAGAGATGGTTGGTACGGGTGGTGAGTTGGTTTTTAAGGGTTGGGTTACATGTCTGTTTGCATTGATATGATTTAGGCCTTAGGCCTAGACTGTTACCTAATAGGGCTTAGGCCCAGGCTGATACCGTATAGGCTCGGGCCCAGACTGTGACCGTATTAGGGGATTACACACCGAGCTTTCGTAAACTCACCCCGTTTTTAACTGTGCAGGTAATCCTCAGCCTTAGATGGATCAGAGCTGTGAGGGACTCGGAGAAGACCACACACTGCTTATGCTTTCCATTTTGATTATTTACTTTCAAATATTTTGATTTGGGTTGTAATAAGGCCTCTCTATTTTTAACTTATTATTTGTTATATTTATTTATCGTGTTTTCTAACTGGTAAAAGTGGAATACGATTTCCAAAACGATAACTGTCTTCAACACACTGTGTTTAAGCAACGTTTTCAAAATGCTTCTGCAAATCAATTTTTAAACATCACCTTTTCGTAATTTGTCTATTTTAAATATGCTTCCGCAATAGATAAGGTTTTAAAAGTAGTTACGCTTTCAAGTGGACAACAATTGCTTAAGTATTTTGAGTTTTAACAAAGAGGTTTTAACTCTCAAACAAGTTTAATAACAAGAAATATGGTTCTGAAAAACACTACCACGTGACACGCCAGATTCGGGACTAACTTCTAGGTCGGGTTTGGGGTGTTACACATGATATACATGACTAACAAGTTTCTTGAAATAATATGTGTTTAGGCAAATGGCCATAATGACTTGGATGCATGTTTGTATATTTATTTTGAATGTACATGATTGGTAAGTTCAATTCTTGTTATACGAACTTACTAAGCATTTGAAATGCTTACTCAGTTTTCTTTTCAATGTTTTATAGTTCTCAGAAGCTCGTAAAGGTTGGAATCGGTCAGAGCATCAACACACTATCCTTCAGCATATTTTGGTATAAATAACAAACTTATTTTGGTATAATGGCATGTATAGGCTAACTTGGCCAATGTTGGCATGTAAATGGTTGTTTGTAATCTAGCCGTTGGAATGGCTAGGTTAATATATGTGTGCTTGGTATGGTTAGATTGAGTTATGGTAAACATATATGTCTTTCTAACGGTAAGTTTGAATACATGTGATGATATACCAATTATAATGTTAATGTTGGTTTGGTTTTAATATCTTGAATTGGTTGGTATATGTATGCAAGTATTACTATATGTACAAGGCAAATTTTGGGTAAGAAATAAGGCTTGGAAACAGTCTTATTTTGTCCATACGGGTAGGCACACGGGTGTGTGTCTCAACCGTGTGTGACACACGGTCATATGCACGGGCGTGTGGTTTGGCCGTGTGTCCCCTACTTCTTAAAAATTGAGAAACAGAATGCTCATAATTGGTTTCGCGGGCAGAGATATGGGTGTGTGTGTCAGCCGTGTGAAAAACACGGCCCAAGACACGGGCGTGTGTCTTGGCTGTGTGAATCCTGCACCTAATTTGAACCAAGTCAGTAGCTACCCTAATTTGAACACGGACGTGTGGCTGACCGTGTGAACCAAGTCAGTAGCTACACTAATTTGAACACGAGCTGGGACACGGTCGTGTGCCTTACATCGAATACCCACATGGCCTAAGACATGGGCGTGTCACCTGGCCATGTGAGTCACACGGCCTGACCACGCGAGCATGTATCCCCCGCACCTAAGAAAAATTTTGAAATTTTGTGAAAAATTTTCTGAGTTCCTAATTTAGTCTCGACTTGTTTCTACTATATAAATAGGACCTCGAGGGCCCATTTAAGTGACAACATGATTGAATTATGATTTGTTTCAAATATGAATAGTAAAAGACATGAATTAATTGTATTTGTTCTATAAACTCTAGTAATACTCTGTAACTCTATTCCGGCAATGGATATGGATTAGGGGTGTTACACATGTAGTGATGGAACCTTGTGATAAAGAGTTCAACCACTACTTAGCTTTGTTCCTCAACGAGAAAGGGAATAACCATAAACGAATGGAATCATTAGTGGTGCCATTAATCTTGAAAGTATCACAGTTTCCAGGAAATTTTCCAAATGAGTATTTGGATCTTTTAACTTGCAAACCATCAAACTGAAAAAACTGTTCTACCATCTAAATAGTGTTTGGCTTCAGTTCGAAATTATTTACAGCAATGGTGGCTTTAAGTACTCGGGTTCTTCTAAAAGGTTCCAAAAGAGGCCTCGAAATAATGAGCCAGCTCAAGCTAGAGCACCTGTGGCTACCAATCAGAGTCGAGACTGTGCTGACTGTGGGAAACGACACCCCGGGGAATGCTGGAAGAGAACTGGTGGTTGTTTTAAATGTGGTTCCAAGGATCACTAGTATAGGAATTGCCCTCGACGGACTACTCCGACTCAGGAAGCTCGTAACCCTGATGCACAGCAAGCCAGAGGCGCTCAACAGCCACCGAGAGGCCGTGGACCAGGTTGTGGTGATAATGGTGTTGGACGTGGTCAAGGTGCACCGGGTCGAGGTAATGGCTTTAGAGGTAACGCGGAGGCAAGACAGCCGGGGTTGGTCTATGCGGTCAGGCGTCGGGAGGATGGCGATGCACCTGATGTGATAACTGGTACATTCTTCATCTTTGATGTACCTGTCACTACTTTGATAGATATTGGGTCTACCCACTCGTATGTTACTAGTGCCATATCTGGAAACTTGAATATTAGATCTGAGATTACCGATAGAGAGATGACGGTAATTAGTCCCTTAGGACAGTCTTTAATTGTGAATAAATTGTTTAGAGACGTGCCTTTAGAAATTCAAAGGGAAATATTTCTGGCGGATTTGATGGAACTGCCTTTCGGCGAATTCGATCTTATTTTGGGCATGGATTGGTCAGTAAAGCACCGGGTGCAATTGGATTGTGCTGCAAAGCGGATGTCAATCAGGACTTTGGATGATAAGGAGGTAGTAATGATAGACGAGCGAAGGAACTTTTTGGAAAATGTGGTATCTGCTTTAAAGGTAGAAAAGTTGGTGCGAAAAGGGTATGGAGCGTTCTTAGCCTTCATTAGTGCTTTGGATGCCAAAGAGTTATCAGTGGAGGGTGTGAGAATGGTGAAAGGTTTTCCTGATGTCTTTCCTGAAGAACTTCTAGGACTACCTCCAGATCGGGAAGTAGAATTTGGCATTGTGCTTATGCCCGGAATGGCTCCAGTGTCCATTGCTCCTTATAGAATGGCGCCAAAGGAGTTAGCGGAGCTTAAAGCTCAAATTCAAGAATTGTTGGATCTGGGTTTTATCCGACCGAGTGTGTCTCCGTGGGGAGCACCAGTTTTTTTCGTCAAGAAGAAAGATGGGTCGATGCGTATGTGCATTGATTATAGGCAGTTGAATAAATTAACAATCAAGAATAGGTATCCATTACCAAGAATCGATGACCTGTTTGATCAATTGAGAGGAGCTTCAGTTTTCTCCAAGATTGATTTGAGATCGGGTTATCATCAACTCAAGGTTAAGGAGGCAGATATTCATAAGAAGGCATTCCGAACTCGTTATGCACATTATGAGTTTTTAGTGATGCTATTCGGGTTGACTAATGCACCAGTTGCATTTATGGACATGATGAACCGAGTCTTCCAACCCTACCTAGACCGGTTTGTGGTGGTGTTCATAGATGATATTTTGGTATATTCTAGGAATGAAGAAGAGCATGAATCACATTTGCGCATAGTATTGCAAATACTACGAGATAAACAACTTTATGCCAAATTCAGTAAGTGCGAATTTTGGCTGAAGGAAGTGACTTTCTTGGGTCATGTGGTGTCAGCCGAAGGAAAAAGAGTTAATCCTCGGAAGGTAAAGGCTGTGTTGGATTGGAAACCACCGAAGTCAGTGGCTGAAATTCGGAGTTTCTTGGGTTTGGCTGGTTATTATAGACGCTTTGTTGAGGGGTTTTCGTTGATCACTGCACCCTTAACTAAACTGTTGCGAAAGGGAGTACCGTTTGTGTGGGCAGGTAAACAACAAGAGAGTTTTGAGAAACTGAAGAAGATTTTGACGGAAGCGCCAATACTGATTCAACCTGAAGCTGGAAAAGAGTTTATCGTTTACTGTGATGCGTCACACACGGGTTTAGATGTATGTTGATGCAAGGTGGAAAGGTGGTAGCTTATGCATCTCGTCAGTTGAGGCCGCACAAAGTCAACTATCCTACTCATGATTTGGAGTTGGCTGCGGTGGTTTTTGCTTTAAAAATTTGGAGGCATTATCTCTACGGTGAGAAGTCTATCATTTATACGGACCATAAGAGTCTAAAGTACCTCCTTACCCAAAAGGAGTTGAACTTGAGACAACGGAGATGGGTGGAGCTGTTAAAGGATTATGACTTCTCAATCGAGTATCATCCTAGAAAGGCTAACGTGGTGGCAGACGAATTGAGTCGTAAGGTAGTATCAGACTTAAGAGCAATGTTTGCTCATCTCAGCTTGTACGAGGATGGTAGTCTGCTAGCGAAACTTCAGGTGAAGCCTTTGTGGTTAGAACAGATCAAGAAAAAGCAGTTATTAGATGAAAAGTTGGGTCCTTTAATGCAACAAGTTGAAAGTGGTGTAATAGGGGACTTTGGAATGAACCAGGATGGACTGCTGTGTTTTTGTGAAAGAGTTTGTATGCCCATGGATTTGGATTTGAGACAAATGATTCTGCGGGAGGCGCATAGTAGCCCTTATGCCATGCACCCTGGAGAAAATAAGATGTATCGTGACCTATGAGAGCAGTATTGGTGGCCAGGGTTGAAGCGAGAGGTTACCGATTTAGTGAGTAAGTGCTTGACTTGTCAACAAGTGAAGGCGGAACATCAATTACCATCGAGTTTATTGTAACCAGTAAAGATTCCTCTATGGAAATGGGAGCGGATAACGATGGACTTTGTTAGTGGGTTACCCTTAACACCTACTAAGAAAGATTCCGTTTGGGCGGTAGTAGATCAATTGACGAAGACTGCTCATTTTCTACCAGTTCGTACGGATTACTCGCTGCAGAAGTTGGCTAAGCTGTATGTATCTGAGATCGTGAGGTTGCATGGAGTACCAGTGTCTATCATATCGGACCGCGATCCTAGGTTTACATCACGGTTTTGGAAAGCTTTGCATGAGGCTTTGGGAACAAAGTTAAACTTCAGTACGGCTTTTCATCCTCAGTCAGATGGTCAGTTAGAAAGAGTAATTCAGATTTTGGAAGACATGTTAAGGGGTTGTGTAATTGACTTCAGAGGTAGTTGGGAAGATTTCCTACCGTTGGCAGAGTTCGCGTATAATAACAGTTACCAATCCAGTATTCAAATGGCGCCCTATGAAGCGTTATACGGTCGTAGGTGTCGTACCCCTACTTGTTGGACTGAATTGGGGGAACAACAGTTGTTGGGTCCTGAATTGATATCTAAGACGGAAAAAAAGGTAAAGGTGATTCGAGCACAGTTAAAGGAAGCTTCGCATAAACAAAAGTCGTATGCAGACCTGAAGCGTAAGGATATTGAGTTTGCGGTGGGAGATCAGGTCTTTTTGAAAGTCTCACATTGGAAGAAAATTTTTAGATTTGGAATAAAGGGCAAGTTGAGTCCTAGGTTCATTGGACCCTACCGTGTGTTGAAGCGTGTAGGACCAGTGGCTTATCAGCTTGAATTACCTCCGGAGTTGAGTCAGATTCATAGTGTCTTCCATGTTTCTATGCTGAGGCGTTATAGATCGGATCTGTCACACATTGTACCGGTAGAAGAAGTGGAGATAAGGCCAGACTTGTCTTTCGAGGAGGAACCGGTGAAAATTTTAGATCGAGATGTTAAGGTGCTAAGAAAGAAGTCGGTGCCGTTGGTTAAGGTTCTATGGCGTAATCACGGAGCGGAGGAAGCTACGTGGGAGCCTGAGGATGCAATTCGGTGACAATATCCTCACCTCTTTTAACCAGGTAAATTTCGAGGACGAAATTTTCTTTAAGGGGGTAGAATTGTAACATCCTAAAAATTGAGTATCGTTATGTTGCATAACTTTGGTGCTTAGCTAGTGAATGATTTAATTTGTGTGTTTATTATATAGCCTTGAGAAGGCTCGGGATTTATTTAGAATTAGAATAAATTTTAGTAAGGAGTACTTTATTGAAGTGGAACAAGTGACCTTGATGTTTAAGGAAATTAAGTGACAAAAGCTAGCATAAGATGAGCTAGTAGTAAAGTGGAGTTGGCGCCATAAGTATTGCTTGAGGGAAGAGGATCGAATCCCTTATTATGCATGTGGAATTTTTATTTTTGCTTCCCATCTTTATAGTGTCGGTCAAGCTAGTATTTATGGTAGCTTGGACTTTATTTTTATGGCAAGTTGGCTAATGGTTTAAGGCAAGAATTGAACATAGGAAAAGAAATCAATGGGATAAGGTATGTAGGGGACACAAGGCACATTTTAAGGAATGTGTTTTGGAAAGTTTGGAATGGCCAAACTTTGTCCATGAACTTGGACGGTTTTGGGGGCTAGGGGGTGGCCAAATTTTTGTTGATGGCATTGGTAAGGTTGTGTAGCTAGTAGTCACTCTCATTTTGGTCATTTTTTGTTTCTCCCAAAACACTTTTCTTTTCATCTTTTCCTCTCATAGCCGAATGCACTTTAGGCCTTGGTGAACATCTTTGTTCTCTTCTTTTAGTCATTCCATTTTGACCATTTTGGTCTAAATTTGCCTATTCTCTCAAGTCATTTTCCCTAGTGCCGAAAACACCAAGACTTGAAGGCCAATTTCTTTTTTCTTTTCTTTCTCCATAACCGAATGCTCTCTAGCCTCAAACCTTTCTTTTTGATCATCTTTCATTCTTGAAATGATCCAAAACTGAAACCTTTAATTGTCCTATACCTCTATTTCATCTTTTTTTTCTTACAAAATCCATTCAACATTTTCTCCCTTCTCTTTTCCTCCATGGCCGAATATTGCTAGCATCATCTTCATCAAATTTTTCTTCTTGGCCGAACCTCCCTCTTCACATATATTTTCTTATCAATCATTTTCTTTGCACTCGTTTTGAATAATCGTGATAAAGTGAAGGCCGAAACTTGGAGTATTCGTAATCATCGTGAATCGCTAGGATTTGGTTCAAAGTGTTAAGGTAAGAGTTTATATCAAGGACTTCCATATTACTTGTTATTTTGTCAAAGATGAGTTATTAATCAATTTTATTTTAGGGATGTTATCGCTCGATTTTCATCCTGTGAACGTAGGATTTCGTGGCAAACAAGATAGGGTCGAAAAGGGTGGTGAATAGTGTTCGAAAGAGGGGCGGTTTTGCTATTCCCTCTAGATTCAAGTGAAGGGCTGTTTCGGCAATCCGAGATTTTCCACCGAGTTGTGGACCCTCATCCGAGGAGAATCGATTATTCAAAGTTGTTCGTAGTTCGGAGCCAGTAGCTGTTCGGGATTTCCCATCGGGTTGTGAACCGTCAACCGGGGAGAACCGACAAATAGTTGTTGTTCGAGATTCCGAGGGTAAAGATCTAGATCGCTTATCTTTAGTATAGATTTATATCAAGTATTAGTGTTCTAATCAAGCGTGACACGTATTTAGGTATCGACGAGCGAGAAAGTATAGTTCTCACCGTAATCAGGTGTGTAGTTTCACACGTATCTCATGGGTTAGATGTTATACTGTTATTAAGCATTAGACTAAAAATCGCAAAGTTGGTAAAATCAGAAAAAATATGGTTTATTAATACTTTAGTGTAAGTGCATGAAATCGGTATTAAAATCGTGAAAGTTACGAAATCGCCCTTAATGGGCTAATATGATAAAAAGTGATATATGGGCCTCATGTGTTAATGGGCCGTTTTGATAGATTGCTTAATGGGTCGTTTTGATAGATTGCTATATAGGCCGATTTGTTATATTGCTTAATGGGCCATTTTGATAGATTGCTATATGGGCCGATTTTTTATATTACTTAATGGGCCAAATTGTGAAATGGGCCAAATTGTGATAAATGGGCCAAATTGTGAAATGGGCCAAACTGTGATAAATGGGCCAAATTGTGAAATGGGCCAGTTTTGTAATAATTTTAATTATTTATGGGCCTTATGTTGAATTTATCATATAAATGAATGGTTATGCATTTTAAATACATGATTGCATGGGTTGGGATATTTTGATGAAGAGAAGAAGGCTTCGTGCCCAGTTTAAATGGCTTAAAGCATGCGTATTAATGGCCTCTGGCCTGCGAAATGTTGTATTAAATGGCTTAATGACTGTGTGTTAATGGCCACTGGCCTGCGAATCATTGTTTTAAATGGCATTTTGCCTGCGAATTAAATGGCTTAATGCCTGCGATTGGTGTGTTGGCGGGGTGGGTTGACTTGATCCCCACAGGTGTGCTGGTTGGTACGGGTGGTGTGTAGCGGATGGAAATTTAAGCTTGGTTGGGAATTGCATTTCACATACATTTTTAATTACTATATTGTTATATTTGTAAATGGCTCAAGCCCAATTAAATGCTTGAATGGTTTGGCCCAGTGGACTTGGTAAGTGGGTTACACACTGAGTTCTAAGTAACTCACCCCGTTTTCTTACCCTTCTCAGGTAATGATAATTGATGGAGGCTTGGACCGGGGTTGACTTCGCGGGGGTCATACTTCAAATGATGGTTTTTATGAGCTTTGAACTACTCTTTAGTATTTTTACTTAATTAATTTTTCAGTTGTGATGTAATAAGGTCTCTGGTATTATTTTTATGGATTTTTACTCGTGGATGGATTTTAATATGTTTTAGATACTAAAAGGGGACTATTTTAATTTCATAAATGTTTTCTTAAATTTACGTATAAAAAGGGGTTATTCTTAAATATCACTAACTCGTAAAAATTTCTGTGAAAACTCTTTTATGAATTTTGTTTTCAAAATTCCTTTTGAATTCTTTTAAACTTCTTTAAAAATTTAACCAATTATTTCTTTGAGATCAAATTATAAACTCTTATGTTCTAAAATCATAGATTTCAAATTAACCTCGGTTTTTGATAAACTTCATCTCCAAAATAGTTTTTGGAGATCTGTTTTCTTTAATTCATTAGATGACTAGATGTATGTTCTATTTGTGTGGCATACCAAGTCTGGTCTTAACGCATAGACCGGGTTTGGGGTGTTACAACATGCAACTCCACTCAATTATGCTAGATCTACTCTTAAATAGGGACTTTTGCTCCACTGAATTAAGCACATTAAACATGAATTAATATCCTAGAAATATTAAAAAAAGAAATAAGCATACATAATTGAGAACAAGAATCAGGTATTTATCGCGTAAAAAGAGACATTAAATAAAAGGATTCATCATAGGTTTCATCCTCCTTGGGTATCTACGGAATTACTTCATAATCGTAAATAGAAACATCTAAAAGTCAGAATAACCACAAGACATAAATAAACTCAATAAAAATTCAAAAGAAATTAAAAGGAGATCTTCGATCTTGATGGTGATCCGCTTCCGAGTTGATTCCGATGGCGTTCTTCAAGTGTTTTCTTCTTTCTTCTCTGATGACCCCCTTATGTCTCCTTCTAATTGGCATTTATAGACTTTAGAATACTTAAAAAGCCTAAAAATTGTGTTTTTCCGCGTATTTGGGAAGCAGGATACGAAATCGACACGGGCTGGCACATGGGCGTGTGTCCAGCCTGTGTGGAAATACCCAGGCCGTGTGGCTCCTAAAAATAGCTCTATTTGTCCGGTTTTGGTTCATTTTTCACTCCTTTCACTCCCAAATGTTCTTTTAAGTATAGAAACATGAATTTAAAGGATTAGGAGCATCAAATAAACTAATTTGCATAATTAATCATCCAAAAATGCATTAAGCATGGGATTAAAATATGTTACTTTTATAGCTTATCAGACATAATTGAATTACTAGAGCCTAACTGTATATGTTTGATTAGTCCCTCCACTAGCTCAACAAAAGCTTGATCGGATTGTATTTGAATCAGGATGAAATCCTACGACTTCAAAAATATTTTAATTGAGTCGATTTATTCGATGTGGAATTAAATTGGACAATCGTAAGAATTGTTCAACTAGAGAATTTGATTAAATAATTTTATTGAAAAATTAATTTGGAAAATCTAAGTGATTTTTGGTAAAATTAATTTTGATAAAGTAAAATTAAATTAATCAATTTAATTAAAATTAATATGATATTTTTGGAAATTAGTTTTCAAGTCAAACAATTGGCCCAATAGGTAATTGAACTTGAAAATTGGACTTGAAATCGTAAGCTGGGCTTGGGAGCCCAAAATTGAGACCAAGTCCCAAAAATTGGTCAAACCAAGCTTGGTATGTGAAACCGGGCCGACAATCCAACCGTGGCTAGACCGGATCGGATCGAATGGGCCATCATTGGCTCGAACTGAACCAGCAACAACCGAACCAGCTTAGGGTACTGGTGGCTATACGGTGGTATTTTGGTGGCCGAAAAATGGTCGGCAATTATGGGTTTTCGTTGGTTGAGCAATGGAAGAATTACACTCCTACTGGGACTCTACCAATTTCAAATTAACTATTTCAAAAAAAATATTATTTTAATAGATTTAATATTAAATTTAATTTAATGTTTATCATGTCGATAAATATTCTATTAATTCCATAAGATTTAATATTAAATTTAATCTAATATTTATCAAGATAAATATTAAATTAAATTTAATATTAAAGTGATTAAGATTAATAATGGTTGAACTCTCTAAACACTCCCTATATAAATAGAGCACTCAGTCAGTATTTTACACATACTTAAATTCAAGAGAAAGTTGTAGAGAGAAAATTATCTGAAAAAATTATTTTAGAAAATTTCTACAAATATTTTTTCTTATTTATAAGTTGGCCCAAAAGTTTAGAGAAATTATGAATGTAATACCCCGAAAATTACTACAGTAAGAAAGTAAGATATTATCCTTGATATAGTAAAATAAGGAAATAAAAGTGACAAAAAGGGAAATTTTGAGTTATGTCAACATTGGAAAGTATATTATGATATATTAATTCCAAGAAAGGACTAAATCGCAAAAGTAACAAAAGTTTTGTGGCCCAAGAGTAAATACTCAAAATTTGAAGGTTAAAGTGTAAATATAAAAAGTTGAAGGACCAATAATGCAAATATTTTAAGGGTGGAATGATCTAGAAACTAAGGAAATTGGGTGAATTAGGACTAAATTAAATAGGTAAAAAAGTAAGAGGGACTAAATCGCATTTTTACCAAATTAAGCGATGACTCAAGGATGGAATTTTAAAAGATCATCAAGGGCAAAATGGTCAATTAGAAAGAGAGAGAAATCTAGAAGGCAATGATGATGTTGGTGATATTTTAGATTAATTAAATAAATATTAGTTTATTAATATTTAATGAGATATTCTTATTTTTTTATTATTTTTTTATTATTTTATTTAATATATAAGGAGAGAAAGATGAAGAGAATTCATCTTTCATGCAACCAATGTGAGTAGAGAAAAGAAAGAAATAATTTTTCTTTTCTTTACAATTTGGTCCTTTCACCAAAAATTCACCATTTTCACTTAGAAATCAAAAGAATTTCTATAGCTACCAAGAGAGAAAAATAATAAGGAGACTACGGGGATCAAGAATATCAAGTTAGATTCAAGAAATAGAAGTTGGAGGAGAGAGAAAATCAAGTTAAAGATTGAAATCAGTAGAACAAGGTAAGAACATCAAGATTTCAATATATTTTTAAGTTTGATATTATTGAAAAAGCATGAAAATGATGTTAAAGTAAAGTTTTCTTATATAAGGTTCTATGTTCTTGATATGTTAGTGAAGGAAAATAAGAGAAAGTGATGGGAAATATTGTAGAGAAAGGAAAGGAGGGTGTTATAAACTTGGTTAAAACAGTTTTGAATAGTAGCAGTAGTCTGACTTTGAAAATTCACCAAAAATTGTAGAAATTGAATTATAGGTTAATTAAAGTATTAAATTAAATCCTATTGAGTCTAGTTTTACATAGAGAAACTTTGTAAGCAAAATAATTTCATATTATGAGATATATGAAGTTTTGTGAAACAAGGTCAGATTGATTTCGGGTTCCCCTGTTTTGAATTTGGAAAATCATAAAAAATTGTAAAATAATAATTATGGGTTTAAATTTATATTTTTAAATTATTAAATGAGTTTTTTTTCAATAGAAACAAATGGAAACATTATCCAAACCCCACACTAAGAGATAATTAATTTTTAGTAAAAAAAAGTCAAAGCTATCAAACAGCAGAACATGGATAAATTTGAAGATTTTACTGTACTTATTGGCTAAACTATAAATTCTGAAATTTTTATGGTAGAAATATATTTGAGTCTAGTTTCAAAAACATCAAAAGGATCTTAATTTTGAATTCTGTAGCTCAAGATATAAAAAATTTAGTGACTATGACTCAAGTGGACAGCTTTGATATGAATATAAGTAAATAGCGGAATTATATATAATATTACATATAAGCATGTTATATACATTAAGGATGTGGAATGGAAAGGAGGAGGAAAATATATGAATATTCAGCTAGTATGAGTTTAGATTAAAAATGGCTAATTTGCATGTTTTAGGCTCGGGACTAAATTGAATAAAAGTAAAATTTTAGGGGTAATTTTGTAAAAATGTAAAAAATGACCAAATTGCATGAAATAAATTGTTTTTTTTTCTAAATTAATATATTGAAAGAAATTATTAATATCAAGTGGGTTTAGAGCTTTAATTTTGTTTTATGATGATATTATAAAGTAATATTAATGTTAGTATCAAATTGTGAAAATAGTTAAAATATTAATGTTTGGTATTAAATTTCTATTTTATTAAAGGTTGTATGATAGCCTAGAATATTTGGATAAAGTGCTAATAGAGAAAAATTAGTTGATTTGATTAACTAGTTAAGGGACTAAATTGTAAAAGTTGTAAAAGTTAGGGTAATTGTGAAAATTTTGAAATTTATGGATTTAAGTGAAATTAGGGAGTTAAATTTAGTTTAAAATAGAAGTTGAATTAAAATATAATATTAATTGTGAAGAAACAAAGTTAGTCTCAGTTTAGGGACTAAATTGGAAATTAAGCAATATTTGAGTAAAATTTTAAATATTCAATATAAAATTGAATTGTGTTGTATTGATGATTTTAAATTGTTCTAATTTTGTAGCTAACATTGTATCGGAATCCTCGACTAAAAAAGGAAAAGATAAAGTCGACGTGGAATAGCTCGGAATTCCTGGTTTGTATTTCTAAAATCCGAATTTAATTATTAATTGTTGAATTTTTTATTTAAATGTTTATGGTAAGAAACTAAGGTAAGTGTTAGCATTTTTTTGATATTGAATTGAATGTATATGAAATTGTGATTAATGTGATATTTGAATATTGTATAATTGTGGCATTTGAAAAGTGAAATTGAAACCTTATTAGCTCTATCGGGTTGAGTCGGATATAGTTGGCATGCCAGAGGATTGGAAGTGTTCAGGGATACTTCGACCACGAGTCAATGAGACACTGGGTGTCAAACTAATACTTCAGATAAATTCGATGAGCTACTGGGTACCAATTTACTTCGGCATGGCCGATGAGACACTGGGTGTCAACTCATTACTTCGAATTATCCGATGAGGCACTGGGTGCCAAACTGGTGTGTTTTGGTTGGATCTGTGTATCCGTCAGAGTCTGAGTCGTATTAATAGGGGTAAATAAATAATAAAGTTCTATAATTGATATTGAAATGGCATGGTATGAGAAATGGAAGTGAAATAGTGAATTGAAAATAAATAATAAAGTTCTATAATTAATATTGAAATGGCATGGTATGAGAAATGGAAGTGATATAGTGAATTGAAAGTAGAATGTGAAATATGTTGGCAATACATGGAATATATGAGTTATATACTCATGAATTGTGTATGGTATGAAATGATGTATTCATGAATTGAGTATTGAATGACTGATGCCATTATACGAATAAATATGGTTGATATGTGAATAATTATTTATATAACAATTATGTGAATTAGGATATTGTTTAATAAATGAAAAATGATAGTTATGATACTAGACATAAATATGTCATTATAATTTAATTGTGCCTATTATATTATATTATATTGTTTTTAAATTTTCGGATTATAGAAATACCACTGAGTTTTTACTCAGCATACGGTTTTGTTTTCTGTTCGCAGATTAGGTACAGTGATTTTGAAGAGTTGTAATTGAGGTTGTGAGCATCCATCTCATCACATCTCCAAGTGCCAAGAGGGTATGTTTCAAAATTTTGAATAGAATGGCATGTACTTAGGAAGATCAAGTGTGTTCCAAGTAGTAGGGACTAAAATAATGATTATAAGAATTTTTTTTTAATGTTCAAATATATTAGTGATTAGCCAAAATCACTTTCGCACCAAATGTACTATTCGTATATCAGTTCGTTGGGTCGAACCGGGTATAGGGGTGTTACAGTGAAATTACCCCGCTAGTAATTTTTGTGAAAAATTTTTTGATTTGAAGTATGCCCACACTAGACAGATACGAGCTTGAGGATAGCGGAGAAGACTACTCAGTTGAAGCGTTCATCCTAGATGAATTGAAAAGGTACAATTTTGATTAAGTGTTTATGATTTTAGATATCACAACCAAGTTCTTGTTTTGAAAATTTTTTAAAAATTTTAGTTTTTTCCTAAATTTATTTTCCGCTGCGTTTTCCAAACCCAATTCTCCAACACGTCATCCACTCAAGATTTAGGTATGCCACACTATGAACGTCACAAGTGAATAAATCCATAAACAGATTTAGGATCTATTCTTCTTGGATCCAATCCAATGTACTCTCAGTTCAGTAACATCTACGTCTCTATCTTCTAGGAGTCACCCATTTCGTTGCCTAGGACAAAACATCTCCCCAATTGAATTTGATAGATGACATATTAGTCTTTCAATCAGTTTGCTCATTTTTCAATTAGACTAAGGACATGTTAAGGTTCGTCTAGTAATATAAGTTGTCTTTCTGTATTACGATCCGACCATTTAGTATCGCTTAGTATTAGTTAAACATTAGACAACCAGTGAAAAACAGTTGCTTCCATTTTTCTTTCTGTGCAAAAATCATGCAAGGACAATATACAAAGTATTAATGCAATTTATGAATGATTCTATTAATCAATCTATTCAAAAAAATTACAAGCGTACTTAGACGAAAATACGTCACTTAGGGTACCAAATCCAACAGGCAGATCAGGGGTCATGCCCATTCAATGGGAAAATTAAATCTCCTACCAAATTTCATCTTTACAAGAATATACTTGTAACACCTTATACCCGGTTTAGTTGTAACACCCTGGTTTAGGGGTTATGCAGTTTGAGTATAATGTGGGTGTTTGGAAGGTTCTTTGGGTGTGCTTGGATGTGTTTTGAGGTTTTAAGAACGCTCGGAGTAAACGGGAAGACCTTGGAAAATTTTTAGATTTTTAGTGTGAAAAGGGAATCGGGCCAAGGGAGGCCTTAAGAATTATTTTTGGTAATCTATGGCACAAGGAAGGCTTTGGCAATGTGGCTGTACGCGCAGCTTAAGGGGCTGGAGGTAGCGCCTTTGAGGGTCTTAGGTTCGATCCAAGAAGGCAGCAGTTGGGTTTTAATTTTTGGATTATGGCGCTACAGGGATGGAAGCCTCAAAAGAGCTGGGGCGCGTATTTGGCACAAGAAGCAGCTGGTCCAGGTGGTGCTCGTGGGGCACTTAGGCGCTGGAGGAGTGATAGGCGCAGGTTCGAGCGCCTGGAGCAGCATTTTGGGCGTGATTTATTTTATGCGGTTATGGGGCTGAAGTAAGAAGGGGTTAAAAATAAATGTAGGGGCTTTATGGCATGAAAGCCGGACTGGAAGAGTTGGCAAGGGCGCTGGAAGAAAGGGCTGCGGTAGTAGGTCCTGCGTTCGAACCGAAGCAGCAGTGCGATTTTATCTTTTTCTGTTTTAGTGTTAGAAGGGAACTAAGGAGGGAAGGCCTAAAAGAAATTATGGCGCGTTTGTATCACAAAACAACGCCTGGCCCAAGTGGCCTGGGCGCTACTTGGCTGCTGGATTCCCCCAGGTCCCAGGTTCGAACTCCGCATGCAGCAGCGGTGGTTTTTATTTTTGCAAGGCTGGCGTGGAAGAGGAGTGGCCTGCACATGGTTTTTTGCTTCTTGGATGAGCATTCGGCTGGAGTTGGCAAGCACATGGAGTCCTTGTTTGTTTTATTTATTTGATGGGATAAGATGAGGATATTAATTAGTTTTAAATTGGATATTTATTATTAATTCTAAGGATAAAAAGAGATAAAGAAGATATTAGTGGATTATTGATTTATTTTTTTTGGGATTAATCCAAAGCATTTGAATTAGTTTAAACTAGTGGTAAAGAGCAATTGAAGAGATTGCCGAAAATTCAAACTCTTCCTATGAAGAGTGGACGGCAAGCAAAAAGGGGGGGTGCCGAAATCCTTTATAAACCCCACCTACCACCTTGATTTTTCTTTTAGACATTTTTAGTAGTAGCCGAATTTCTTCTTCACTCCCTCCTCCTCCATTATTTTCTCTCCACTCTCATCTTCTCAAAGAAACCAAAAACTCTTCTCCTCTTCTTTGACCCGAGTTGCATCCTCATCACCTCCTATTGGCCGAATATTCCCTCTCTTGCTGCCGAAGCTCCATCTTCTCCTTCCATTGTTTTTATTCTTCTTTTTCCAATAGCCAAAACCACACCTTTGGTTGCCGAAATTCCCTCCTCTATTTTATGGTATTGGCCGAATATTAAGTGGATAAATCTCTTCAGATTTTTGGTGGTCAATCGATTTGGAAAAGGTAAGAGTATGGCCGAATACCTGTGGATTTTCTCTTTAATGCTCTGTCGACTTTTATACGGAAATGTGCCAATTTCGGCAATTGATTATTAAGCCTCTAAATACTTCTCGACAATCAATCTCTTTTAGGTACTCCAGAATTTTAAGCAGTCGACCCAAGCCTCTAATCCCTAGTGTTCGGTTTTTGGTAAGTAATGGTAAGATCTACTTTAGTAGTTATATGGTATTTATTTAAGCCGAAGGCTATTAGTTTTACTTACTAATCAACGGTGATTGACGAGCAGATTCGGGAATCAAGTATTGCGATTAGTATCTAAAAGTGTGAAGGTAAGGATTCAGGTTTACAAGGGACCCTCTCAAATTAATTGGTTGGCCGATTAGGCCATAGTACTAACCCGGGTATTTGGCCGAATTTAGGGATCAGTAGATCTAGAGAGGCCGACTCTTCTTTCCGGGATTTAGACTCCTTGTTGGTGACAGGTGTGTACATACACACTATAACTTATTAAATGTGCTGAATAATGTAAATGCTTACTTGATTTATGTAGCATTGGATGATATACCATATCGGTATAGATGGCAATTCAGGTAAGTACCTGTTAATGTGAATTATTATTAATGCTTCTGGGAAGCATGATGTACTGATTTATACATATGATGGCATGTGACATATATTTATGTGACTGATGTGGGATTGACTGAGTGGAGGGGGCAGTGATATTGTGCCGACGGGCACCAGTGTTTTGGTAACACACTGTGACTACGGTCACCAGAGGTTTGGTACCTCCAGAGGTTTGGCACCTCAGTAGCGACTTATCCCTGTGGTTAACACCACCGTGGGTTGGCCCCACTTGAGATATGAGATCGTCTGCCAGTGATTTGGTATCACACGATGGGTTGGCCCCATCAATCGATTCGTGTCTACGGACACCAGTGTTTTGGTAACACATCGTGACTATATGTCACCAGTGGTTTGGCACCACCAGTGGTTTGGTACCACAACGGGGTAGACAGTGGCGTATGGTTGGTTAGGTTGGGACACATAATATTCTGCATATCAATTGTTATATGTTGTGTATGGAAATGTTTTTAAAACGGGGGAAGGATTACATACTGGGTCTTGGTGACTCACCTTCTCCTCTATTTTTTTTCAGGTGATTCATAGACCGCGGATATGGAGCCGGATGGACTCGAGGTGGCCATGCAGTGGACTTTAAATTTAAATGAACTTTATACTTAGTCTTACTATTTTAAATTCGATTTTATTTTATATTTTGGATTGTAATAAGGCCTCCTAGAATATTTTATTATTTCCATATGTTGAATACTTGCTTTAAACTTTATAATTAATATTAATTAAAATCACATGTTTTTCCAAGTTAAAACGAAAATTGTTTTTAAAATGCCATCGGGAACGGTTGAAATTTGACTTAAATATGGTTTTAAAAATAAACACTAAGTATGATTTCACCAAGATAATCAAATACGAGAAGTTTTCAACAAAACTTAATGGGTTTCAAAATGGTTTTCAAAAAGGTTTTCCCCGTAACAAACTAGATTCGGCCATAGGGTTTGGGCCGGGTTTGGGTTGTTACATTAGTCTTCTGACCCGAGCTATAAGGGCATTACGATAATAATCTTTAGACAATTTTCATGATTTGAATCAAACTCAACCAAGTAATTCATATTAAATCATTTCATGATTTTCAATCAATTTAAGACATAATTCAAGCTTACGAAACATTTAAAATAAATTGGGATCACATAGTTGTGTAACAAACTGAACCTTTGTCAAAAAATCTTCCACTTAAATATCACTAAGACACACGGCCATGTGGGGGGGGCCATGTGTGGCAAATGGCTATGTGACAGCTCGTGTCCCAGGACGTGTACACCTAAATTGACTTCTAAACAAGCCAAAACATGATCAATTCATTAGGTGCCAAGCCAAACAAAAATCAACCATTTTCATACCTTCAAAACACATTCAAACAAGCCTAAAACATACCAAAACATTCATCCTATGTGCCTAACCAATATGCCCTCATTAGCACCACATTTCAAACACTAAACCAAATTCACATTCAATATACACATGTTCCTATCTTATAAACCAATAAAACATATCTATACATCTACTTCATTTACCTCCAATGAACCATAACTAACAAAAATACTAATTAAGATTCACATTAATAAACACATATCATACTTTAATTGATACAAAACATATCCATAATGCTTATAACATATATATATCTTCCAAAACCCTATTTACATGCCACTTATAACCAAACCAAAGTGAACAATTAGTTACCAGTTAAGCTGTTGGCGTAACACCCTAAACCCAGCCTAGACGTTATGGTCGAATCTGGCGATGTCACATGGAATAGAATTTTGAAAACTAATTTATTATGATAAAACCGTGTTCATTATATTGCTCTTATTGATTCCAGAAATCGCTTACTCATCTAGTCGATGGCTTAAAATGTAATTCATTGCAAAAGCTTTAGAAATAATTTATTTTATGAAAAACTAAGTTAATTAAGTAAATTCGTCCATTTTAGAGAAATCCCTTTGTTTTCGAGAAACCCGTCTAAGGGTTCGAGGGTTTAGAAAAATACTTTAGCTTTTGAAAACCGAGTCCTCCTACGTCTAGCAGTTATGAATCCATAAAAAAAATAAATCAAGACCACATTTAAGCAAAAGTCTGCGAGTTACATCAAAATAAACCAATAACCGTAAAACAGAATAAAAACCATGAAAGTCCAAAACAGTGGTTACCGTCGAGTCCTCCGCCGCACCGATCCGTCTAATGCTCGGGATTACCTGAACAGATTAAACAGAAAAAGGATGAGTTTTCTCAAACTCAGTGTGCAATCCCTACAAAAAACATGCACACAGCATAAAATCAGAAAACAATCATATATTTACAGTTCGGGTCTGAGCCCATTACAGAATCAGTGTGAACCTTAGCCCACTCAGATATAGATTAAGATACAATTTAGGGCCTCAGCCCTTCAGATATAACATGCAGAACAGAACAGAATATTAGAATCCTACCCATCAGCCTCTACACACCATGTGGGGATAAAATCAACCCACCTATCCCTACACACCATGCTGTACCAAAATGCGGCACATAATCATATAATTGCAGTTGAGTTGCCAGATAACAGGCTTAATTGCCTTTCAGATACTTCCTCCAATATCATCAACCCACCCCAATGTAATGTAGCATACAATCGATGACATGCTATAATGCAATTAATAAATCACACATTCAAATCGATATACATGCTAAGTGTAACATGCTTAATACATATATCACATAATCGGATCACGTAATTAGGGTCTAAGTAATGCTTACCAACCCTATAGTAGGTCCACAGCCGACTTGGGCGACCCGTGCAACCTTACAAATCAGTTCAGAAAAATGTCTCGCACGCCTATGTGGCCTGCCCGTGTTGGCCCACACGCCTGTGTGGCCTACATGGCCCAAATTGGCCTTGGCCGGGTGGATCACATGGCCTGGCCTAGAATTCCACAAGCCCGTGTGGCCCACGCATCCCAATAGGTTGAGCCTGTGTGTCGCACACGGCCTTGTCCTGCCATCACACGACCGTGTCTCTGCGCACGGCCTGGCTCGTCGATCACACGGCCGTGTTGTGGCTTACAGCTTTGCACATGGCCTACCACACGACCGTGTGGCGTCGACAGAATCATTTTTTGGCTTTCATCGATTCTTGTTTCCTATGTTTCTGGGTACACACCTGGTCTCGTTTTCGCTGCTAACCCAATTACGAGCACTCCAGCACCTAAAATCGATAATCTCGAGTCCAAAATCATTCACTTAAAATGGGTTATTATGAACAGATAAAACCTAAGTCTTAATGAAAAACCCCTACCTTTGAGCAGACACTGACAAACACGTGCTTTGTCGGCACAGTTTGGGAACCACAGCCACTTACAGAACTCCTTAACATGGAAATACTCCTCTTTAGTAATCCTTCGTGAGGAACAAATAAAATGAATCAAAAGCATAACCTACCGACCGCGCTAACGTAGAGTGGAAGAGATGGAAAAGAAAATGGAATCCAAAGCGAAGAGGTGGGGGACAACAAAAGTATTCAGTAGCAAATGGTAGGGAGAAGATGGAGAAATCGGCATAGAAGAGAGGAATTTTGATCAGAATTGCAAAAAAGGAAAAGAAGATTGAGACGGAGAAGACTAAATATCACGATAACCACCCAAGTCCCTTGTTTTCCTCCCTCACTTCCCAGTACATCTCTAATTCTCGGCATTTCACTACACTTCAAACTGCTACACTGCTCTAATAGCAAAAAATAATGCCAATACAGCAACTTGAACACAAGACCTTTTCCACCACAACACTCCTCTTAACCACCAGACCAGCAGGCCCATTCTGACATAAACTTACTAGCACTAAAACTTAAGCCTACTGGACAAGAGTAAGGCTTTATTCATTTAGAAACAAAAAATTCTGTATAAGCCAAGGCTTGAACTTGGGACCTCTCACATACACCCAGAACACATAACCACTGAAGTAGATAGACATTGTGTCAATTAATTTCAGAAACACATATAGATATTTTTGTGCTCTAAAAACACATAAGCTTGAATTAAAGAAATTTGGGGCGTTACAGTTGGATAGTGTGATTCCGAAAAACAATCCAATCGATAACTCGTATCCGATGATCTACATGGAAGAAAAATCAAAATGAGGTAAGCTTGCGTAAAACTTGGTAAGTTCATAATAAACTTAAACTTTAACTTACCGAAAAGGATGCAATTTAAAAATTTTACAAGATAAGTCAATATCATGGTCATGAGTCCATTCATTATCTATACACATCACAAGCCTCACAATGTTAGTGGGTTCACATATACGAAACTTATAACCCTTTTCATATTATAAAACATATACAAGTAAACACATTAGATATACCCTTTATACAACATCTATTCATATAACATTTCACATGTTATAAAACATATGCAAATAAACATATTAGATAAACCATTCATTCAACAACTTTTTATATAAGCATTTCATATAAACACTTTATATAATTATTTCTGTATAACAAATTCATATAACAAATTCATATATTATTTTTTATATAAAACCATTTCGAATAGCTATCTCATGTAACCATTTCATATTACACATTTAACACATAATCATTTTGTAAATCACATTTCATTTCAATAATTTATATCAATTTCTCCATTCAATGTCTCATTCCGATATGATGCCATAGTGTTTTTCAACTATGGTTTTATTTTTTTGTGACATGATGCCACAGTGACTTTCAACTATGGTCTTATTCATTTCCGTCATGTTGCCATAGTGTCCTTCAACTATAGTCTTATTCATTTTCAGTATAGTTCTATAGTGTCTTTCAACTATTGTCCTATTCATTTCTGGTATAGTGCCATAGTGTCTTTCAACTATGGTCTTATTCATTTTTGGTATAATGCCCTATTGTCTTTCAACTATGGTCTTATTCATTTTCCAAGCCAATGAACTCTATCCCCATAAACATAAATAGATATTAAATTACCAAAATAGAAACCAATTAATTTAACCAAGTTATGAACTTACCTAATCAAAAACGGCTACAAGTGCGACATCGATATTTACTCTGCCAACTTTCCTTTTTCCATGATTACTGTTTGTTTGATTTGTTTCTTGATCTAAATATAATAATTTCATTCAATTAACCAATTCAAATACCTTAAACACTTAAATTCACATATTTGACCTTTAATCAACATTTTACACTTTTACCCTAAATTTGTACCTTTTATTCAATTTAGTCTTTAAATCTGAAACTTTTAAATCTGAACGCGTTTAATGTAACACCCCTAACCCGTATTCATCGCTAGAACAGGGTTACGAAGCATTACCAGAGTTTTCAAATCAAACAGACATAAATTTCAAACTTTTCAAATCATATCAATAAACGTATTAAAACCAATTCAAAACATACATAATGCCCCTTATATGAGCCCTCAAAGCCCTAAATATTCATTAGAAACAAGTCGAGACTAAATCAGAAACTCAGAGAATTTTACAGGAAATAAGGAAAATGTTCAAAACTGCAGGGGTCACACGGCCAAGAGACACACCCGTGTCTCATGTCGTGTGGGCATTCGAAGTAGAGACACACAATCATGTCCCAGCTCGTGTCTGTGTAACATCCTGAATTATTAGGCCTATACGTTTAGTGTGGTGATATGTTTAATATGTTAATTTAACTGTTAGGGGTCCAAATTGGGCTCAGGATGTAGTCAAGGCCTTGGTTAAATTTTGTTTGGGCACTATAGGGTTTAAAAGGTGGTATCTGTGTTTAAAATATCAAAATAGGCTTGTGGCCCAGTGGTCACTGGCGCCACTTAGGGAGCAAGGAGGTGACGCCACACAAGGGAGTAAGGGGCCCAAATTTAAGTTTCATGGAGCCCAATTCTTTTAATTTAAGTTAGCTAATTTTCGGCATTAGGGTTAGGTGGAGTGGATGGCAACAAGGCTAAAAAATAGGAGGATTTATGTGATTGGGATAATGTAGATATTATAGTTGATAATTGTAACATCCTAAAAGAAAAAAAAATTGATGGAGTATAGATATGTTGCATGTTTTGGTGTTTAGCTTGTGAATGATTAATTTGTGTGCTTATTATAGTCATAAGAAGGCTCGGGATTTATTCGGAATTTGAATAAATTTTAGTAATGAGTACTTTATTGAAGTGGAACAAGTGACCCTGATGCTTAAGGGAATTTAATTGGTAAAAGTTTGCATAAGATGAGCTAGTAGCAAGGTGGAGTTGGCGCCATGAGTGTTGTTTGAGGGGAGAGGTTCGAATCCCATGGATAGCATTTTGGTGACTTTTATTTTTGCACCTATATTGCATGTGTCGGTCAAGCCTTACTTATGGAAGGTTGGACTTTTTCTTTCATGGCAAGGTGACTATTGGATAAGATAAGCTTGAACTTGGGGAAAGGAAATCCTATACATATGGAATGTAGGGGGAACATAAGGCACTTCTTAAGGGTTGTGTTTTGGAAAGTTGGAATGGCCAACTTGTCCATGAATGTAGACGGCATAGGGGGCTAAGGGGGATGGCCGGTTTTTGGTGCTAGCTTGGTAGGATTAGGTGCTTGATGAGCACATCTTTCATTTGGTCATTTTGGTGCTTTTATCAAAACTTTTCTCTTTATTTTTCCCTCTCTCTAGCCGAATGTGCCATAAACTTTAGGAAAGCAATTGTTTCTTTTGGCCATTTCTTTCTTTTACCATTTCGGTCTTAGGTGATCATTCTCTCCTAATCTTTTTCTTCCCTTTGTGACCGAAACCACATAGCCATCAAGGATCAATTCTTTCTTCTCTTTTTCCTCTTCATTGCCGAATGCATATTGGTCTCAAAGTTTCTTCTTGATTCATCTTCCATCCTTGTGAACCGAAATTCAAACCTCCCTCTTTTCTTCTTACTTCTCGCAAAAGACTCACAAACATTTCTCTCTTCCAAAAATATTCCTCCATGGCCGAATGTTGATGACAATCTCCCTAGCCGAATCCTTCTCTCCACATCTATTCACTTCTCAATCATTCTTCTTATTCATACTTTGATAAATCGTGGTGTAGTGGAGTGTCGATCATTTCTTCATCGATAGTAGATCATAGTCATCATAAGAACTTGTGGAAAAGGATTTCATCATTCAAGGTAAGGGATTCATTTTATTTCGAAGGGGTTCTATGTTACTTCTTATTTGGTTTAAGATGGTATTGATTAATCGATTCTATCATAGGGACCCTATTAACTGGCTTTCTTTTTGTGAACGTAAGAACTTCGTGGTAATTAAGATAGGGTCGAAAAGGGTTGTTAATAGCGTTCAGAAGAGGAGTGGTTCCGCTATTCCACCTAAATTCAAACGAAGGGCTGTTTCGGCAATTCGAGATTTTCCACCGGGTTGTGGACCCTCATCCGGTGAAAATCAATTATTTGAAGTCATTCGTACTATTGAGCCTTTGACTGTTCGTGGTTCTTCATCGGGTTATGAACCATCAATTGGGGAGAGACCACAAATAATTGTTGTTCAAAATTCCGAGGGTAAAGATCTAGATCATTTATCTTAATATAGATTTATATTTAGTATCAGTGGTCTAATCGGGTGTGATACGTATTTAGGTATCGACGAGCGGGAAAGTATAGTTCTCACTGTATTCAGGTGTGTAACTTCACACTATTCTCACGGGTTATACTATGCCGTAGTAATAGAATAAAAATCGTAAATTCGGTAATATTGGAAAATACGGTATATTAGTACTTTTTGGTGTGAATGCATGAATCTGGTATTAAGGTTGTGGAAAAATTACGGATTTGCCCTTAATGGGCTATATTGTTAAAAAGTGATATTTTGGGCCATATGATTATTTTGATAAATTGGCCAAGTGTGAAAATTGTGAAAAAGGCCTCATGTGTTAAATGGGCCAAAATTCGCTAGATCGTTAAATGGGCCAAAATTTGCTAGATCGTTAAATGGGCCAAAATTTGCTAGATCGTTAAATGGGCCAAAATTTGCTAGATCGTTAAATGGGCGAAAATTTGCTAGATCGTTAAATGGGCCAAGGTTTGCTAGATCGTTATGCATTATATATATACATGGTTGCATGGGTTGGGATAATTGACGAAAAGAAGAAAGGCCTATTGCTAAAATCTAGTTCGGTGGCTCTGCCACAAATATTTTAATTGGCTTAATGCCTCTAGTTCGGTGACTCTGTCACAATCTAGTTCGGTGGCTCTGCCACAAATATCTAAAATGGTTAATGCCTGTGATTGGTGTGTTGGCGGGGTGGGTTGACTTGATCCCCACAGGTGTGATGGTTGGTACGGGTGGTGTGTAGCGGATGGAAATTAGGCTTGGTTGGGAATTGCATTTCACATGCATATTTATTTGATTTATATATTGTACATTTGTAAATGGGCTCAAGCCCAAATGAAATGCTTAAATGATTCTAGCCCAGTGAACAAGGTAAGTGGGTTACACATTGAGTTCTAAGTAACTCACCCTGTTTTTCTTACCAATCTCAGGTAATGACAATTGACGGAGGCTTGGGTCGGGGATGACTTCGTGTGGAGGTCATACTATGAATGATGGTTTATAAAAACTTGAACTTCTTTTAAGTATTTTTATTAAAGTACTATTTTAATTGCGATGTAATAAGGCCTCTGTTATTATTTTTATGGATTTTTATGCGTGGATGAATTTTAATATGTTTTAAATACTAAAAGGGGGCTACTTAAAATTTTATAATGTTTTCCTTAATTTTTTCGTACAAAAAGGGATTTTTCTTAAATATCACTTACTCGTAAAATTTTTGTGGAAACTCTTTTATAAATTTATTTTAACCAATTATTTCTCTAAAAATCAAATTGTAAACTCTTATGTTTTAAAATCATGGTTTTCAAATAAATCTAGATTTTTTTTTTATAAACTCCATCTTCAAAATCGATTTGACGAATTGTTTTCATTAAAAGCATTGATGACTAGATGTAAGTTCGATTTGTGTGGCATGCCAAGTCTGGTCTTAACGCATAGACCGGGTTTGGGGTGTTACATTTTATGGTATCAGAGCCAATTTCAAAACTCGGCTGTGGTTTGAGTTCAACAACAACTTTTGTTTGAAATTATTTTGAATATATAAAATTGATGTTTTAAAGGTAGTATGGCACCACGAGCATCCGACACCCAGTCAAGTAAGTATTTGTATATTGAATGTTCATTATTGTGATATGATCATAGGAACACTCTAGAACTTCTAGTTTTAGGTGTTTAAAACGGTAAAGATTAAGACTATAGGATGTGATTGCGAAAACAATTTTACCTCTTATATGTCATAAAATATCGTTAATAAACACTGAACAGTATTCTGATTCATAAAACTTGTAATCAGATTAAATCGTATTAGTCATTATGATCACTAGAGGACGTGGTCGTGGACGCAGTAGACGTGGCCGTGGTAGAGGACGAGGTGTTAGAGGTGCAACTGAAGCGCCGGGTCATATGTCGGAAATGGATGCATCTGCGTCACTCGGGAGTGAGACTGGATCACATGATCATACGAGAGAGGACAATGCATTGACGCAAGCAATGTTGCGAGTCCTAGAAAGGGTTGCTGGGAATAGAACTGCTCCAGTAGTTCGTGGATCAATATCGGAACGACTCAAGTCAAGTGGTGTCGAGGTTTTTAGAGGTGTCTCCAGTGTAGCTCCGAATGTTGCGGAATACTGGCTCGAGGCTGTAGAACAGATTATGGATGATCTGGAGTGCACCGTTGAGCAGAAAGTGAGAGGAGCTGTGTCCTTGCTAAGGGACGAGGCGTATCAATGGTGGCTGACTGTTCGAGAAGGCACCGAGGCTGCATTGGTTACTTGGGATTTCTTCAAAGCTGCTTTTCAAGGGAAGTATATCGGGACAAGTTATGTAGATGCCCGGAGGAAGGAATTCCTGAATTTGGTTCAAGGAAATAAGACGGTGGCAGCTTACGAGGCAGAATTTCTTCGCTTGAGCCGTTATGCTTGCACAATAGTGCCTACTGATCATGAGCTCTGTGTACGCTTTGAAGATGGGCTGAATGATGAGTTGCGGGTACTGATAGCCCCACAACAAGTACGGACTTTTACCTCGCTTGTAGAGAAAGCCAAGATAGCTGAAGATGCTAAGAACTCATAACGCCAGAATCGGGAAAGAGTCAGAGGCAAGAGGGATTTTAAGCACTCAGGTTCTTCTAAAAGGTTCCAGAAGAGGCCTCGAAAAGATGAGCCAGTTCAAGCTAGAGCACCTGTGACTGCCAATCAGAGTCGAGACTGTGCTGACTGTGGGAAGCGACACCTCGGGGAATGCTGGAGGAACCTGGTGCCTGCTATAAATGTGGTTCCAAGGATCATCAGTATAAGAATTGCCCTCGACGGACTGATACGACTCAGGAAGCTCGTAACCCTGATGCTCAGCCAGCTAGGGGTACTCAGCAGCCACAAAGAGGTCGTGGTGGTAATGGTGTTGGACGTGGTCAAGGCACACCGGGTCGAGGTAATGGTTTTAGAGGTAATATGGAGGCAAGACAGCCGGGGTTGGTCTATACGGTTAGGAGTCGTGAAGATGGCGATGCACCTGATGTGATAACTGGTACGTTCTTCATCTTTGATGTACCTGTTACTGGTTTGATAGATATTGGGTCTACCCACTCGTATGTTGCTAGTGCCATATCTGGAAACATGAATATTGGATCTGAGATTACCGATAAAGAGATGACAGTACTTAGTCCTTTAGGACAGTCGGTAATTGTGAATAAACTGTTTAGAGACGTGCCCTTAGAAATCCAAAGAGAAATATTTCTGGCGGATTTGATGGAATTGCCTTTTGGCGAGTTCGATCTTATTTTGGGCATGAATTGGTTGGTGAAGCACCGGGCGCAATTAGATTGTGCTGAAAATAGGATGTCAATAAGGACTGTGGATGATGAGGAAGTAGTAATGATAGGCGAGCGAAGGAACTTTTTGGCAAATGTGGTATCTGCATTAAAGGCAGAGAAGTTGGTGCAGAAAGGGTATGGAGCATTCCTAGCCTTCAATAGTGCTTTGGATGCCAAGGAATTATCAGTGGAAGGTGTGAGAACGGTGAAAGAATTTCCAGATGTCTTTCCCGAAGAACTTCCGAGTCTACCTCCAGATCGGGAAGTAGAGTTTGGCATTGAGCTTTTGCCCGGAGCGGCTCCGGTGTCCATTGCTCCTTATAGAATGGCACCGAAGGAGTTAGCGAAGCTTAAAGGTCAAATTCAAGAATTGTTAGATCGGGGATTTATTCGACCGAGTGTGTCTCCATGGGGAGCACCGGTTTTGTTCGTCAAGAAGAAGGATGGGTCGATACGAATGTGCATTGATTATAGGCAGTTGAATAAATTGACGATCAAGAATAGGTATCCATTGCCAGGAATTGACGACCTGTTTGATCAATTGAGAGGAGCTTCAGTTTTCTCCAAGATTGATTTGAGATCGGGTTATCATCAACTCAAGGTGAAAGAGGCAGACATTCATAAGACGACATTCCGAACTCGTTATGGACATTATGAGTTTTTGGTGATGTCGTTTAGTTTGACCAATGCACCAGCTGCATTTATGGATATGATGAATCGAGTCTTTCAACCCTATCTAGACCGATTCGTAATGCTGTTCATAGATGATATCTTGGTATATTCGAGGAATGAAGAAGCACATGACTCACATTTGCGCATTGTGTTGCAAATTTTGCGAGATAAGCAACTTCATGCCAAATTCAGTAAATGCGAATTTTGGCTGAAGAAAGTGACTTTCTTGGGTCATGTGGTGTCAGCCGAAGGAATAAGAGTTGATCCTCGGAAGGTTGAGGCAGTGTTGGATTGGAAACCGCCGAAGCTAGTGGCTGAGATTCGGAGTTTCTTGGGTTTGACTGGTCACTATAGACGCTTTGTTGAGGGGTTTTCGTTGATTGCTGCACCCCTAACTAAGCTGTTACGAAAGGGAGTACCGTATGTGTGGACTGATAAATAGCAAGAAAGTTTCGAGAAACTGAAGAAGATTCTGACGGAAGCGCCAGTACTGATTCAACCTGAGGCTAGAAAAGAGTTTATCGTTTACTGTGATGCGTCACATACGGGTTTAGGATGTGTACTGATGCAAAGTGGAAAAGTGGTGGCTTATGCTTCTCAACAGTTGAGGCCGCATGAAGTCAACTATCCTACTCATGACTTGGAGTTGGCTGCGGTGTTGTTTGCCTTAAAGTTTTGGAGGCACTATCTCTATGGTGAGAAGTCAATCATTTATACGGACCATAAGAGTCTTAAGTACCTTCTTACCCAAAAAGAGTTGAACTTGAGACAACGGAGATGGGTGGAGTTGTTAAAGGATTATGACTTCTCAATCGAGTACCATCCTGGAAAGGCTAACGTGGTGGCAGACGCATTGAGTCGTAAGGTAGTATCAGAGTTAAGAGCAATGTTTTCTCATCTCAGTTTGTATGAGGATGGTAGTCTGCTAGCGGAACTTCAGGTGAAGCCTCTGTGGTTGGAGCAAATCAAGGAAAAGCAGTTATCAGATGAAAAGTTGGGCCCTTTAATGCAACAAGTTGAAAGTGGTATAATAGGGGACTTTGGATAGAACAAGGATGGCGTGCTGTGTTTTCGTGGAAGAGTTTGTATGCCCATGGATTCGGATTTGAGACAAATGATTCTACGAGAGGCGCATAGTAGCCCTTATGCTATGCACCCTGGAGGAAATAAGATGTATCGGGATCTCCGTGAGCAGTATTGGTGGCCAAGGTTAAAGCGGAAGGTTACTGATTTTATGGGAAAGTGTTTGACTTGTCAACAAGTGAAGGCGAAACATTAATTACCATCGGGTTTATTGCAACCGGTAAAGATTCCTCTATGGAAATGGGAGCGGATAACGATGGATTTTGTTAGTGGGTTACCCTTAACACCTACTAAGAAAAATTCTGTTTGGGTGGTAGTTGATTGATTAACAAAGACTACTCATTTTCTACCAGTTCGTACGTATTACTCGCTGCAGAAGTTGGCTAAGTTATATGTATCTCAAATCGTGAGGTTGCATGGGGTACCAGTGTCTATCATATCGGACATGGATCCCACGTTTACATCATGGTTTTGGAAAGCTTTACATGAGGCTTTGGGAACAAAGTTAAACTTCAGTACGGCTTTTCATCCTCAGTCAGATGGTCAGTCGGAAAGAGTAATTCAGATTTTGGAAGACATGTTACGAGGTTGTGTGATCGACTTCAGAGGTAGTTGGGAGGATTTTCTACCGTTGGTAGAGTTCGCGTATAATAACAGTTACCAATCCAGTATCCAAATGGCGCCCTATGAAGCGTTATATGGTCGTAGGTGTAGTACCCCTACTTGTTGGACTGAATTGGGGGAACGACAGTTGTTGGGTCCTGAATTGATATCTGAGACGGAAGAAACGGTAAAGGTGATTCGAGCGCGGTTAAAGGAAGCTTCGGATAGACAAAAGTCGTACGCGGATCTGAAGCGTAAGAATATTGAGTTTGCAGTGGGAGACCAGGTCTTTCTGAAAGTCTCACATTGCAAGAAGATTTTCAGATTTGGAAGGAAGGGTAAGTTGAGCCCTAGGTTCATTGGACCGTACCATGTGTTGAAGCGTGTAGGACCAGTGGCCTATCAGCTTGAATTACCTCCGGAGTTGAGTCAGATTCATAGTGTTTTCCATGTTTCTATGCTGAGGCGTTATAGATCGGACCCGTCTCACATAGTACCGGTAGAAGAAGTAGAGTTAAGGCTAGACTTGTCTTTCGAGGAAAAACCAGTGAAAATCTTAGACCACGATGTTAAGGTGCTAAGAAAGAAGACTGTGCCATTAGTTAAGGTTATTTGGCGTAATCATGGAGCGGAGGAAGCTACGTGGGAGCCTAAGGACACAATTCGGCAACAATATCCTCACCTCTTTTAACCAGGTAAATTTCGAGGACGAAATTTTCTTTAAGAGGGTAGAATTGTAACATACTAAAAGAAAAAAAATTGATTGAGTATCGATATGTTGCATGTTTTGGTGTTTAGCTTGTAAATGATTAATTTGTGTGCTTATTATAGTCATAAGAAGGCTCGGGATTTATTCGGAATTAGAATAAATTTTAGTAATGAGTACTTTATTGAAGTGGAACAAGTGACCCTGATGCTTAAGGGAATCTAATTGGTAAAAGTTTGCATAAGATGAGCTAGTAGCAAGGTGGAGTTGGTGCCATGAGTGTTCTTTGAGGGGAGAGATTCGAATCCCATGGATAGCATTTTGGTGACTTTTATTTTTGCACCTATATTGCATGTGTCGGTCAAGCCTTACTTATGGAAGGTTGGACTTTTTCTTTTATGGCAAGGTGACTATTAGATAAGATAAGCTTGAACTTGGGGAAAGGAAATCCTATACTTATGGAATGTAGGGGGAACATAAGGCACTTCTTAAGGGTTGTGTTTTGGAAAGTTGGAATGGCCAACTTGTCCATGAATGTGGACGGCATAGGGGGCTAAGGGGGATGGCCGGTTTTTGGTGCTAGCTTGGTAGGATTAGGTGCTTCATGAGCACATCTTTCATTTGGTCATTTTGGTGCTTTTCTCAAAACTTTTCTCTTCATTTTTTCCCTCTCTCTAGCCGAATGTGCCATAAGCTTTAGGGAAGCAATTGTTTCTTTTGGCCATTTCTTTCTTTTACCATTTCGGTCTTAGGTGATCATTCTCTCCTAATCTTTTTCTTCCCTTTGTGACCGAAACCACATAGCCATCAAGGATCAATTCTTTTCTTCTCTTTTTCCTCTTCATTGCCGAATGCATATTGGTCTCAAAGTTTCTTCTTGATTCATCTTCCATCCTTGTGAACCGAAATTCAAACCTCCCTCTTTTCTTCTTACTTCTCGCAAAAGACTCACAAACATTTCTCTCTTCCAAAAATATTCCTCCATGGTCGAATGTTGATGACAATCTCCCTAGTCGAATCCTTCTCTCCACATCTATTCACTTCTCAATCATTCTTCTTATTCATACTTTGATAAATCGTGGTGTAGTGGAGTGTCGATCATTTCTTCATCGATAGTAGATCATAGTCATCATAAGAACGTGTGGAAAAGGATTTCATCATTCAAGGTAAGGGATTCATTTTATTTCGAAGGGGCTCTATGTTACTTCTTATTTGGTTTAAGATGGTATTGATTAATCGATTCTATCATAGGGACCCTATTAACCGACTTTCTTTTTGTGAACGTAAGAACTTCGTGGTAATCAAGATAGGGTCGAAAAGGGTTGTTAATAGCGTTCAGAAGAGGAGTGGTTCCGCTATTCCACCTGAATTCAAACGAAGGGCTGTTTCGGCAATCCGAGATTTTCCACCGGGTTGTGGACCCTCATCCGGCGAAAATCAATTATTTGAAGTCATTCGTACTATTGAGCCTTTGACTGTTCGTGGTTCTTCTTCGGGTTATGAACCATCAATTGGGGAGAGACCACAAATAATTGTTGTTCAAAATTCCGAGGGTAAAGATCTAGATCGTTTATCTTAATATAGATTTATATTTAGTATCAGTGGTCTAATCGGGTGTGATACGTATTTAGGTATCGACGAGCGGGAAAGTATAGTTCTCACCGTATTCAGGTGTGTAACTTGACACTATTCTCACGGGTTATACTATGCCGTAGTAATAGAATAAAAATCGTAAATTCGGTAATATTGGAAAATACGGTATATTAGTACTTTTTGGTGTGAATGCATGAATCCGATATTAAGGTTGTGGAAAAAATTACGGATTTGCCCTTAATGGGCTATATTGTTAAAAAGTGATATTTTGGGCCATATGATTATTTTGATAAATTGGCCAAGTGTGAAAATTGTGAAAAAGGCCTCATGTGTTAAATGGGCCAAAATTCGCTAGATCGTTAAATGGGCCAAAATTTGCTAGATCGTTAAATGGGCCAAAATTTGCTAGATCGTTAAATGGGCCAAAATTTGCTAGATCGTTAAATGGGCGAAAATTTGCTAGATCGTTAAATGGGCCAAGGTTTGCTAGATCGTTATGCATTATATATATATATATATACATGGTTGCATGGGTTGGGATAATTGACGAAGAGAAGAAAGGCCTATTGCTAAAATCTAGTTTGGTGGCTCTGCCACAAATATTTTAATTGGCTTAATGCCTCTAGTTCGGTGACTCTGTCACAATCTAGTTCGGTGGCTCTGTCACAAATATCTAAAATGGCTTAATGCTTGTGATTGGTGTGTTAGCGGGGTGGGTTGACTTGATCCCCACAGGTGTGATGGTTGGTACGGGTGGTGTGTAGCGGATGGAAATTAGGCTTGGTTGGGAATTGCATTTCACATGCATATTTATTTGATTTATATATTGTACATTTGTAAATGGGCTCAAGCCCAAATGAAATGCTTAAATGATTCTAGCCCAGTGAACAAGGTAAGTGGGTTACACATTGAGTTCTAAGTAACTCACCCTGTTTTTCTTACCAATCTCAGGTAATGACAATTGACGGAGGCTTGGGTCGGGGATGACTTCGTGTGGAGGTCATACTATGAATGATGGTTTATAAAAACTTGAACTTCTTTTAAGTATTTTTATTTAAGTACTATTTTAATTGCGATGTAATAAGGCCTCTGTTATTATTTTTATGGATTTTTATGCGTGGATGAATTTTAATATGTTTTAAATACTAAAAGGGGGCTACTTAAAATTTTATAATGTTTTCCTTAATTTTTTCGTACAAAAAGGGATTTTTCTTAAATATCAATTACTCGTAAAATTTTTGTGGAAACTCTTTTATAAATTTATTTTAACCAATTATTTCTCTAAAAATCAAATTGTAAACTCTTATGTTTTAAAATCATGGTTTTCAAATAAATCTAGATTTTTTTTTGTAAACTCCATCTTCAAAATCGATTTGACGAATTGTTTTCATTAAAAGCATTGATGACTAGATGTAAGTTCGATTTGTGTGGCATGCCAAGTCTGGTCTTAACGCATAGACCGGGTTTGGGGTGTTACATTTTATGGTATCAGAGCCAATTTCAAAACTCGGCTGTGGTTTGAGTTCAACAACAACTTTTGTTTGAAATTATTTTGAATATATAAAATTGATGTTTTAAAGGTAGTATGGCACCACGAGCAACCGGCTCCAAGTCAAGTAAGTATTTGTATATTGAATTTTCATTATTGTGATATGATCATAGGAACACTCTAGAACTTCTAGTTTTAGGTGTTTAAAACGGTAAAGATTAAGACTATAGGATGTGATTGCGAAAACAACTTTACCTCTTATATGTCATAAAATATCGTTAATAAACACTGAATAGTATTCTGATTCATAAAACTTGTAATCAGATTAAATCGAATTAGTCATTATGATCACTAGAGGACTTGGTCGTGGACGCAGTAGACGTGGCTGTGGTAGAGGACGAGGTGTTAGAGGTGCAACTGAAGCACCGGGTCATATGCCGGAAATGGATGCATCTGCGTCACTCGGGAGTGAGACTGGATCACATGATCATACGAGAGAGGACAATGCATTGACGCAAGCAATGTTGCGAGTCCTAGAAAGGGTTGCTGGGACTAGAACTGCTCCAGTAGTTCGTGGATCAATATCGGAACGACTCAAGTCAAGTGGTGTCGAGGTTTATAGAGGTGTCTCTAGTGTAGCTCCGAATGTTGCGGAATACTGGCTCGAGGCTGTAGAGCAGATTATGGATGATCTGGAGTGCACCGTCGAGCAGAAAGTGAGAGGAGCTATGTCCTTGCTAAGGGACAAGGCGTATCAATGGTGGCTGACTGTTCGAGAAGGCACCGAGGCTGCATTGGTTACTTGGGATTTCTTCAAAGCTACTTTTCAAGGGAAGTATATCGGGACAAGTTATGTAGATGCCCGGAGGAAGGAATTCCTGAATTTGGTTTAAGGAAATAAGACGGTGGCAGCTTACGAGGCAGAATTTCTTCGCTTGAGCCGTTATGCTTGCACAATAGTGCCTACTGATCATGAGCGCTGTGTACGCTTTGAAGATGGGCTGAATGATGAGTTGCGGGTACTGATAGCCCCACAACAAGTACAGACTTTTACCTCGCTTGTAGAGAAAGCCAAGATAGCTGAAGAGGCTAAGAACTCAGAACGCCAGAACCGGGAAAGAGTCAGAGGCAGAGGAAAGAGGGATTTTAAGCACTCAGGTTCTTCTAAAAGGTTCCAGAAGAGGCCTCGAAAAGATGAGCCAGTTCAAGCTAGAGCACCTGTGACTGCCAATCAGAGTCGAGACTGTGCTGACTGTGGGAAGCGACACCCCGGGGAATGCTGGAGAAACCTGGTGCCTGCTATAAATGTGGTTCCAAGGATCATCAGTATAAGAATTGCCCTCGACGGACTGATACGACTCAGGAAGCTCGTAACCCTGATGCTCAGCCAGCCAGGGGTATTCAGCAGCCACAAAGAGGTCGTGGACCAGGTCGTGGTGGTATTGGTGTTGGACGTGGTCAAGGCACACCGGGTCGAGGTAATGGTTTTAGAGGTAATATGGAGGCAAGACAGCCGGGGTTGGTCTATACGGTTAGGCGTCGTGAAGATGGCGATGCACATGATGTGATAACTGGTACGTTCTTCATCTTTGATGTACCTGTTACTGGTTTGATAGATATTGGGTCTACCCACTCGTATGTTGCTAGTGCCATATCTGGAAACCTGAATATTAGATCTGAGATTACCGATATAGAGATGACAGTACTTAGTCCTTTAGGACAGTCGGTAATTGTGAATAAACTGTTTAGAGACGTGCCCTTAGAAATCCGAAGAGAAATATTTCTGGCGGATTTGATGGAATTGCCTTTTGGCGAGTTCGATCTTATTTTGGGCATGAATTGGTTGGTTAAGCACCGGGCGCAATTAGATTGTGCTGAAAATCGGATGTCAATAAGGATTGTGGATGATGAGGAAGTAGTAATGATAGGCGAGCGAAGGAACTTTTTGGCAAATGTGGTATCTGCATTAAAGGCGGAGAAGTTGGTGCGGAAAGGGTATGGAGCATTCCTAGCCTTCAATAGTGCTTTGGATGCTAAGGAATTATCAGTGGAAGGTGTGAGAACGATGAAAGAATTTCCAGATGTCTTTCCCGAAGAACTTCCGAGTCTACTTCCAGATCGGGAAGTAGAGTTTGGCATTGAGCTTTTGCCCGGAACGGCTCCGGTGTCCATTGCTCCTTATAGAATGGCACTGAAGGAGTTAGCGAAGCTTAAAGCTCAAATTCAAGAATTGTTAGATCGGGGATTTATTCGACCGAGTGTGTTTCCATGGGGAGCACCGATTTTGTTCATCAAGAAGAAGGATGGGTTGATGCGAATGTGCATTGATTATAGGCAGTTGAATAAATTGACGATCAAGAATAGGTATCCATTGCCAAGAATTGACGACCTGTTTGATCAATTGAGAGGAGCTTCAGTTTTCTCCAAGATTGATTTGAGATCGGGTTATCATCAACTCAAGGTGAAAGAGGCAGACATTCATAAGACGACATTCCGAACTCGTTATGAACATTATGAGTTTTTGGTTATGTCGTTTAGTTTGACCAATGCACCAGCTGCATTTATGGATATGATGAATCGAGTCTTTCAACCCTATCTAGACCGATTCGTAGTGCTGTTCATAGATGATATCTTGGTATATTCGAGGAATGAAGAAGAGCATGACTCACATTTGCGCATTGTGTTGCAAATTTTGCGAGATAAGCAATTTCATGCCAAATTCAGTAAATGCGAATTTTGGCTGAAGAAAGTGACTTTCTTGGGTCATGTGGTGTCAGCCGAAGGAATAAGAGTTGATCCTCGGAAGGTTGAGGCAGCGTTGGATTGGAAACCGCCGAAGTCAGTGGCTGAGATTTGGAGTTTCTTGGGTTTGGCTGGTCACTATAGATGCTTTGTTGAGGGGTTTTTGTTGATTGCTGCACCCCTAACTAAGCTGTTGCGAAAGGGAGTACCGTATGTGTGGACTGATAAATAGCAAGAAAGTTTCGAGAAACTGAAGAAGATTCTGACGGAAGCGCCAGTACTGATTCAACCTGAGGCTGGAAAAGAGTTTATCGTTTACTGTGATGCGTCACATACGGGTTTAGGATGTGTACTGATGCAAAGTGGAAAAGTGGTGGCTTATGCTTCTCGACAGTTGAGGCCGCATGAAGTCAACTATCCTACTCATGACTTGGAGTTGGTTGCGGTGTTGTTTGCCTTAAAGTTTTGGAGGCACTATCTCTACGGTGAGAAGTCAATCATTTATACGGACCATAAGAGTCTTAAGTACCTTCTTACCCAAAAAGAGTTGAACTTGAGACAACGGAGATGGGTGGAGTTGTTAAAGGATTATGACTTCTCAATCGAGTACCATCCTGGAAAGGCTAACGTGGTGGCAGACGCGTTGAGTCGTAAGGTAGTATCGGAGTTAAGAGCAATGTTTGCTCATCTCAGTTTGTATGAGGATGGTAGTCTGCTAGCGGAACTTCAGGTGAAGCCTCTGTGGTTGGAGCAAATCAAGGAAAAGCAGTTATCAGATGAAAAGTTGGGCCCTTTAATGTAACAAGTTGAAAGTGGTATAATAGGGGACTTTGGATTGAACAAGGATGGCGTGCTGTGTTTTCGTGGAAGAGTTTGTATGCCCATGGATTCGGATTTGAGACAAATGATTCTACGAGAGGCGCATAATAACCCTTATGCTATGCACCCTGGAGGAAATAAGATGTATCGGGATCTCCGTGAGCAGTATTGGTGGCCAAGGTTAAAGCGGGAGGTTACTGATTTTGTGGGAAAGTGTTTGACTTGTCAACAAGTGAAGGCGGAACATTAATTACCATCGGGTTTATTGCAACCGGTAAAGATTCCTCTATGGAAATGGGAGCGAATAACGATGGATTTTGTTAGTGGGTTACCCTTAACACCTACTAAGAAAAATTCTGTTTGGGTGGTAGTTGATCGATTAACGAAGACTGCTCATTTTCTACCAGTTTGTACGTATTACTCGCTGCAGAAGTTGGCTAAGTTATATGTATATGAAATCGTGAGGTTGCATGGGGTACCAGTGTCTATCATATCGGACAGGGATCCCAGGTTTACATCACGGTATTGGAAAGCTTTGCATGAGGCTTTGGGAACAAAGTTAAACTTCAGCACGGCTTTTCATCCTCAGTCAGATGGTCAGTCAGAAAGAGTAATTCATATTTTGAAAGACATGTTACGAGGTTGTGTGATCAACTTCAGAGGTAGTTGGGAGGATTTTCTACCGTTGGCAGAGTTCACGTATAATAACAGTTACCAATCCAGTATCCAAATGGCGCTCTATGAAGCGTTATATGGTCGTAGGTGTAGTACCCCTACTTGTTGGACTGAATTGGGGGAACGACAGTTGTTGGGTCCTGAATTGATATCTGAGACGGAAGAAAAGGTAAAGGTGATTCGAGCGCGGTTAAAGGAAGCTTCGGATAGACAAAAGTCGTACGCGGATCTGAAGCGTAAGAATATTGAGTTTGCAGTGGGAGACCAGGTATTTCTGAAAGTCTCACATTGGAAGAAGATTTTCAGATTTGGAAGGAAGGGTAAGTTGAGCCCTAGGATCATTGGACCGTACCGTGTGTTGAAGCGTGTAGGACCAGTGGCCTATCAGCTTGAATTACCTCCGGAGTTGAGTCATATTCATAGTGTTTTCCATGTTTCTATGCTGAGGCGTTATAGATCGGATCCATCTTACATAGTACCGGTAGAAGAAGTAGAGTTAAGGCTAGACTTGTCTTTCGAGGAAGAACCAGTGAAAATCTTAGACCACGATGTTAAGGTGCTAAGAAAGAAGACTGTGCCATTAGTTAAGGTTATTTGGCATAATCATGGAGCGGAGGAAGCTACGTGGGAGCCTGAGGACACAATTCGGCAACAATATCCTCACCTCTTTTAACTAGGTAAATTTCGAGGACGAAATTTTCTTTAAGAGGGTAGAATTGTAACATCCTAAAAGAAAAAAAATTGATTGAGTATCGATATGTTGCATGTTTTGGTGTTTAGCTTGTGAATGATTAATTTGTGTGCTTATTATAGTCATAAGAAGGCTCGGGATTTATTCGGAATTAGAAGAATTAGAATAAATTTTAGTAATGAGTACTTTATTGAAGTGGAACAAGTGACCCTGATGCTTAAGGGAATTTAATTGGTAAAAGTTTGCATAAGATGAGCTAGTAGCAAGGTGGAGTTGGCGCCATGAGTGTTCTTTGAGGGGAGAGATTCGAATCCCATGGATAGCATTTTGGTGACTTTTATTTTTGCACCTATATTGCATGTGTCGGTCAAGCCTTACTTATGGAAGGTTGGACTTTTTCTTTTATGGCAAGGTGACTATTAGATAAGATAAGCTTGAACTTGGGGAAAGGAAATCCTATACTTATAGAATGTAGGGGGAACATAAGGCACTTCTTAAGGGTTGTGTTTTGGAAAGTTGGAATGGCCAACTTGTCCATGAATGTGGACGGCATAGGGGGCTAAGGGGGATGGCCGGTTTTTGGTGCTAGCTTGGTAGGATTAGGTGCTTAATGAGCACATCTTTCATTTGGTCATTTTGGTGCTTTTCTCAAAACTTTTTTCTTTATTTTTCCCTCTCTCTAGCCGAATGTGCCATAAGCTTTAGGGAAGCAATTGTTTCTTTTGGCCATTTCTTTCTTTTACCATTTCAGTGTTAGGTGATCATTCTCTCCTAATCTTTTTCTTCCCTTTGTGACCGAAACCACATAGCCATCAAGGATCAATTCTTTTCTTCTCTTTTTCCTCTTCATTGCCGAATGCATATTGGTCTCAAAGTTTCTTCTTGATTCATCTTCCATCCTTGTGAACCGAAATTCAAACCTCCCTCTTTTCTTCTTACTTCTCGCAAAAGACTCACAAACATTTCTCTCTTCCAAAAATATTCCTCCATGGCCGAATGTTGATGACAATCTCCCTAGCCGAATCCTTCTCTCCACATCTATTCACTTCTCAATCATTCTTCTTATTCATACTTTGATAAATCGTGGTGTAGTGGAGTGTCGATCATTTCTTCATCGATAGTAGATCATAGTCATCATAAGAACGTGTGGAAAAGGATTTCATCATTCAAGGTAAGGGATTCATTTTATTTCGAGGGGTTTCTATGTTACTTCTTATTTGGTTTAAGATGGTATTGATTAATCGATTCTATCATAGGGACCCTATTAACCGACTTTCTTTTTGTGAACGTAAGAACTTCGTGGTAATCAAGATAGGGTCGAAAAGGGTTGTTAATAGCGTTCAGAAGAGGAGTGGTTCCGCTATTCCACCTAAATTCAAACGAAGGGCTGTTTCGGCAATCCGAGATTTTCCACCGGGTTGTGGACCCTC
Source organism: Gossypium australe (assembly GCA_005393395.2). Taxonomy (NCBI): domain Eukaryota; kingdom Viridiplantae; phylum Streptophyta; class Magnoliopsida; order Malvales; family Malvaceae; genus Gossypium; species Gossypium australe. The sequence continues at coordinate 49,261,621 of CM016614.1, forward strand.
ATCCGGCGAAAATCAATTATTTGAAGTCATTCGTACTGTTGAGCCTTTGACTATTTGTGGTTCTTCATCGGGTTATGAACCATCAATTGGGGAGAGACCACAAATAATTGTTGTTCAAAATTCCGAGGGTAAAGATCTAGATCGTTTATCTTAATATAGATTTATATTTAGTATCAGTGGTCTAATCGGGTGTGATACGTATTTAGGTATCGACGAGCGGGAAAGTATAGTTCTCACCGTATTCAGGTGTGTAACTTCACACTATTCTCACGGGTTATACTATGCCGTAGTAATAGAATAAAAATCGTAAATTTGGTAATATTGGAAAATACAGTATATTAGTACTTTTTGGTGTGAATGCATGAATCCGGTATTAAGGTTGTGGAAAAAATTACGGATTTGCCCTTAATGGGCTATATTGTTAAAAAGTGATATTTTGGGCCATATGATTATTTTGATAAATTGGCCAAGTGTGAAAATTGTGAAAAAGGCCTCATGTGTTAAATGGGCCAAAATTCGCTAGATCGTTAAATGGGCCAAAATTTGCTAGATCGTTAAATGGGCCAAAATTTGCTAGATCATTAAATGGGCCAAAATTTGCTAGATCGTTAAATGGGCGAAAATTTGCTAGATCGTTAAATGGGCCAAGGTTTGCTAGATCGTTATGCATTATATATATATACATGGTTGCATGAGTTGGGATAATTGACGAAGAGAAGAAAGGCCTATTGCTAAAATCTAGTTCGGTGACTCTGTCACAATCTAGTTCGGTGGCTCTGCCATAAATATCTAAAATGGCTTAATGCCTGTGATTGGTGTGTTGGCGGGGTGGGTTGACTTGATCCCCACAGGTGTGATGGTTGGTACGGGTGGTGTGTAGCGGATGGAAATTAGGCTTGGTTGGGAATTGCATTTCACATGCATATTTATTTGATTTATATATTGTACATTTGTAAATGGGCTCAAGCCCAAATGAAATGCTTAAATGATTCTAGCCCAGTGAACAAGGTAAGTGGGTTACACATTGAGTTCTAAGTAACTCACATTGTTTTTCTTACCAATCTCAGGTAATGACAATTGACGGAGGCTTGGGTCGGGGATGACTTCGTGTGGAGGTCATACTATGAATGATGGTTTATAAAAACTTGAACTTCTTTTAAGTATTTTTATTTAAGTACTATTTTAATTGCGATGTAATAAGGCCTCTGTTATTATTTTTATGGATTTTTATGCGTGGATGAATTTTAATATGTTTTAAATACTAAAAGGGGGCTACTTAAAATTTTATAATGTTTTCCTTAATTTTTTCGTACAAAAAGGGATTTTTCTTAAATATCACTTACTCGTAAAATTTTTGTGGAAACTCTTTTATAAATTTATTTTAACTAATTATTTCTCTAAAAATCAAATTGTAAACTCTTATGTTTTAAAATCATGGTTTTCAAATAAATCTAGATTTTTTTTATAAACTCCATCTTCAAAATCGATTTGACGAATTGTTTTCATTAAAAGCATTGATGACTAGATGTAAGTTCGATTTGTGTGGCATGCCAAGTCTGGTCTTAACGCATAGACCGGGTTTGGGGTGTTACATTTTATGGTATCAGAGCCAATTTCAAAACTCGGCTGTGGTTTGAGTTCAACAACAACTTTTGTTTGAAATTTTTTTGAATATATAAAATTGATGTTTTAAAGGTAGTATGGCACCACGAGCATCTGGCACCAAGTCAAGTAAGTATTTGTATATTGAATGTTCATTATTGTGATATGATCATAGGAACACTCTAGAACTTCTAGTTTTAGGTGTTTAAAACGGTAAAGATTAAGACTATAGGATGTGATTACGAAAACAACTTTACCTCTTATATGTCATAAAATATCGTTAATAAACACTGAATAGTATTCTGATTCATAAAACTTGTAATCAGATTAAATCGAATTAGTCATTATGAGCACTAGAGGATGTGGTCGTGGACGCGGTAGACGTGGCGGTGGTAGAGGACGAGGTGTTAGAGGTGCAACTGAAGCGCCGGGTCATATGCCGAAAATGGATGCATCTGCGTCACTCGGGAGTGAGACTGGATCACATGATCATACGAGAGAGGACAATGCATTGACGCAAGCAATGTTGCGAGTCCTAGAAAGGGTTGCTGGTACTAGAACTGCTCCAGTAGTTCGTGAATCAATATCAGAACGACTCAAGTCAAGTGGTGTCGAGGTTTTTAGAGGTGTCTCCAGTGTAGCTCCGAATGTTGCGGAATACTGGCTCGAGGCTGTAGAACAGATTATGGATGATCTGGAGTGCACCGTCGAGCAGAAAGTGAGAGGAGCTGTGTCCTTGCTAAGGGACGAGGCGTATCAATGGTGGCTGACTGTTCGAGAAGGCACCGAGGCTGCATTGGTTACTTGGGATTTCTTCAAAGCTGCTTTTCAAGGGAAGTATATTGGGACAAGTTATGTAGATGCCCAGAGGAAGGAATTCCTGAATTTGGTTCAAGGAAATAAGACGGTGGCAGCTTACGAGGTAGAATTTCTTCGCTTGAGCCGTTATGCTTGCACTATAGTGCCTACTGATCATGAGCGCTGTGTACGCTTTGAAGATGGGTTGACTGATGAGTTGCGGGTACTGATAGCCCCACAACAAGTACGGACTTTTACCTCGCTTGTAGAGAAAGCCAAGATAGCTGAAGAGGCTAAGAACTCAGAACGCCAGAACCGGGAAAGAGTCAGAGGCAGAGGAAAGAGGGATTTTAAGCACTCAGGTTCTTCTAAAAGGTTCCAGAAGAGGCCTCGAAAAGATGAGCCAGTTCAAGCTAGAGCACCTGTGACTGCCAATCAGAGTCGAGACTGTGCTGATTGTGGGAAGCGACACCCCGGGGAATGCTGGAGGAACCTGGTGCCTGCTATAAATGTGGTTCCAAGGATCATCAGTATAAGAATTTCCCTCGATGGACTGATATGACTCAGGAAGCTCGTAACCCTGATGCTCAGCCAGCTAGGGGTACTCGGCAGCCACAAAGAGGTCATGGACCAGGTCGTGGTGGTAATGGTGTTGGACGTGGTCAAGGCACACCGGGTCGAGGTAATGGTTTTAGAGGTAATATGGAGGCAAGACAGCCGGGGTTGGTCTATACAGTTAGGCGTCGTGAAGATGGCGATGCACCTGATGTGATAACTGGTACGTTCTTCATCTTTGATGTACCTGTTACTGGTTTGATAGATATTGGGTCTACCCACTCGTATGTTGCTAGAGCCATATCTGGAAACCTGAATATTAGATCTGAGATTACCAATAAAGAGATGACAATACTTAGTCCTTTAGGACAGTCGGTAATTGTGAATAAACTGTTTAGAGACGTGCCCTTAGAAATCCAAAGAGAAATATTTCTGGCGGATTTGATGGAATTGCCTTTTGGCGAGTTCGATCTTATTTTGGGCATGAATTGGTTGGTGAAGCACCGGGCGCAATTAGATTGTGCTGAAAATTGGATGTCAATAAGGATTGTGGATGATGAGGAAGTAGTAATGATAGGCGGGCGAAGGAACTTTTTGGCAAATGTGGTATCTGCATTAAAGGCAGAGAAGTTGGTGCGGAAAGGGTATGGAGCATTCTTAGCCTTCAATAGTTGGTGAAAGAATTTCCAGATGTCTTTCCCTAAGAACTTCCGAGTCTACCTCCATATCGGGAAGTAGAGTTTGGCATTGAGCTTTTGCCCGGAACAGCTCCGGTGTCCATTGCTCCTTATAGAATAGCACCGAAGGAGTTAGTAAAGCTTAAAGCTCAAATTCAAGAATTGTTAGATCGGGGATTTATTCGACCGAGTGTGTCTCCATGAGGAGCACCGGTTTTGTTCGTCAAGAAGAAGGATGGGTCGATCCGAATGTGCATTGATTATAGGCAGTTGAATAAATTGACGATCAAGAATAGGTATCCATTGCCAAGAATTGACGACCTGTTTGATCAATTGAGAGGAGCTTCAGTTTTCTCCAAGATTGATTTGAGATCGGGTTATCATCAACTCAAGGTGAAAGAGGCAGACATTCATAAGACGACATTCCGAACTCGTTATGGACATTATGAGTTTTTGGTGATGTCGTTTAGTTTGACCAATGCACCAGCTGCATTTATGGATATGATGAATCGAGTCTTTCAACCCTATCTAGACCGATTCGTAGTGCTGTTCATAGATGATATCTTGGTATATTCGAGGAATGAAGAAGAGCATGACTCACATTTGCGCATTGTGTTGCAAATTTTACGAGATAAGTAATTTCATGCCAAATTCAGTAAATGCAAATTTTGGCTGAAGAAAGTGACTTTCTTGGGTCATGTGGTGTCAGCCGAAGGAATAAGAGTTGATCCTGGGAAGGTTGAGGCAGTGTTGGATTGGAAACCACCGAAGTCAGTGGCTGAGATTCGGAGTTTCTTGGGTTTGGCTGGTCACTATAGACGCTTTGTTGAGGGGTTTTCGTTGATTGCTGCACCCCTAACTAAGCTGTTGCGAAAAGGAGTACCGTATGTGTGGACTGATAAATAGCAAGAAAGTTTCGAGAAACTGAAGAAGATTCTGACGGAAGCGCCAGTACTGATTCAACCTGAGGCTGGAAAAGAGTTTATCATTTACTGTGATGCGTCACATACGGGTTTAGGATGTGTACTGATGCAAAGTGGAAAAGTGGTGGCTTATGCTTCTCGACAGTTGAGGCCGCATGAAGTCAACTATCCTACTCATGACTTGGAGTTGGCTGCGGTGTTGTTTACCTTAAAGTTTTGGAGGCACTATCTCTACGGTGAGAAGTCAATCATTTATACGGACCATAAGAGTCTTAAGTACCTTCTTACCCAAAAAGAGTTGAACTTGAGACAACGGAGATGGGTGGAGTTGTTAAAGGATTATGACTTCTCAATCGAGTACCATCCTGGAAAGGCTAACGTGGTGGCAGACGCGTTGAGTCTAAGGTAGTATCGGAGTTAAGAGCAATGTTTGCTCATCTCAGTTTGTATGAGGATGGTAGTCTGCTAGCGGAACTTCAGGTGAAGCCTCTGTGGTTGGAGCAAATCAAGGAAAAGCAGTTATCAGATGAAAAGTTGGGCCCTTTAATGCAACAAGTTGAAAGTGGTATAATAGGGGACTTTGGATTGAACAAGGATGGCGTGCTGTGTTTTCGTGGAAGAGTTTGTATGCCCATGGTTTCGGATTTGAGACAAATGATTCTACGAGAGGCGCATAGTAGCCCTTATGCTATGCACCCTGGAGGAAATAAGATGTATCGGGATCTCCGTGAGCAGTATTGGTGGCCAAGGTTAAAGCGGGAGGTTACTGATTTTGTGGGAAAGTGTTTGACTTGTCAACAAGTGAAGGCAGAACATTAATTACCATCGGGTTTATTGCAACCGGTAAAGATTCCTCTATGGAAATGGGAGCGGATAACGATGGATTTTGTTAGTGGGTTACCCTTAACACCTACTAAGAAAAATTCTGTTTGGGTGGTAGTTGATCGATTAACGAAGACTTCTCATTTTCTTCCAGTTCGTACGTTTTACTCACTGCAGAAGTTGGCTAAGTTATATGTATCTGAAATCGTGAGGTTGCATGGGGTACCAGTGTCTATCATATCGGACAGGGATCCCAGGTTTACATCATGGTTTTGGAAAGCTTTACATGAGGCTTTGGGAACAAAGTTAAACTTCAGTACGGCTTTTCATCCTCAGTCAGATGGTCAGTCAGAAAGAGTAATTCAGATTTTGGAAGACATGTTACGAGGTTGTGTGATCGACTTCAGAGGTAGTTGGGAGGATTTTCTACCGTTGGCAGAGTTCGCGTATAATCACAGTTACCAATCCAGTATCCAAATGGCGACCTATGAAGCGTTATATGGTCGTAGGTGTAGTACCCCTACATGTTGGACTGAATTGGGGGAACGACAGTTGTTGGGTCCTGAATTGATATCCGAGACGGAAGAAAAGGTAAAGGTGATTCGAGCGCGGTTAAAGGAAGCTTCGGATACACAAAAGTCGTACGCGGATCTGAAGCATAAGAATATTGAGTTTGCAGTGGGAGACCAGGTATTTCTGAAAGTCTCACATTGGAAGAAGATTTTCAGATTTGGAAGGAAGGGTAAGTTGAGCCCTAGGTTCATTGGACCATACCGTGTGTTGAAGCGTGTAGGACCAGTGGCCTATCAGCTTGAATTACCTCCGGAGTTGAGTCAGATTCATAGTGTTTTCCATGTTTCTATGCTGAGGCGTTATAGATCGGATCCGTCTCACATAGTACCGGTAGAAGAAGTAGAGTTAAGGCTAGACTTGTCTTTCGAGGAAGAACCAGTGAAAATCTTAGACCACGATGTTAAGGTGCTAAGAAAGAAGACTGTGCCATTAGTTAAGGTTATTTGGCGTAATCATGGAGCGGAGGAAGCTACGTGGGAGCCTGAGGACACAATTCGGCAACAATATCCTCACCTCTTTTAACCAGGTAAATTTCGAGGACGAAATTTTCTTTAAGAGTGTAGAATTGTAACATCCTAAAAGAAAAAAAATTGATTGAGTATCGATATGTTGCATGTTTTGGTGTTTAGCTTGTGAATGATTAATTTGTGTGCTTATTATAGTCATAAGAAGGCTCGGGATTTATTCGGAATTAGAAGAATTAGAATAAATTTTAGTAATGAGTACTTTATTGAAGTGGAACAAGTGACCCTGATGCTTAAGGGAATTTAATTGGTAAAAGTTTGCATAAGATGAGCTAGTAGCAAGGTGGAGTTGGCGCCATGAGTGTTCTTTGAGGGGAGAGATTCGAATCCCATGGATAGCATTTTGGTGACTTTTATTTTTGCACCTATATTGCATGTGTCGGTCAAGCCTTACTTATGGAAGGTTGGACTTTTTCTTTTATGGCAAGGTGACTATTAGATAAGATAAGCTTGAACTTGGGGAAAGGAAATCCTATACTTATGGAATGTAGGGGGAACATAAGGCACTTCTTAAGGGTTGTGTTTTGGAAAGTTGGAATGGCCAACTTGTCCATGAATGTGGACGGCATTGGGGGCTAAGGGGGATGGCCAGTTTTTGGTGCTAGCTTGGTAGGATTAGGTGCTTAATGAGCACATCTTTCATTTGGTCATTTTGGTGCTTTTCTCAAAACTTTTCTCTTCATTTTTCCCTCTCTCTAGACGAATGTGCCATAAGCTTTAGGGAAGCAATTGTTTCTTTTGGCCATTTCTTTCTTTTACCATTTCGGTGTTAGGTGATCATTCTCTCCTAATCTTTTTCTTCCCTTTGTGACTGAAACCACATAGCCATCAAGGATCAATTCTTTTCTTCTCTTTTTCCTCTTCATTGCCGAATGCATATTGGTCTCAAAGTTTCTTCTTGATTCATCTTCCATCCTTGTGCACCGAAATTCAAACCTCCTTCTTTTCTTCTTACTTCTCGCAAAAGACTCACAAACATTTCTCTCTTCCAAAAATATTCCTCCATGGCCGAATGTTGATGACAATCTCCCTAGCTGAATCCTTCTCTCCACATCTATTCACTTCTCAATCATTCTTCTTATTCATACTTTGATAAATCGTGGTGTAGTGGAGTGTCGATCATTTCTTCGTCGATAGTAGATCATAGTCATCATAAGAACGTGTGGAAAAGGATTTCATCATTCAAGGTAAGGGATTCATTTTATTTCGAAGGGGTTCTATGTTACTTCTTATTTGGTTTAAGATGATATTGATTAATCGATTCTATCATAGGGACCCTATTAATCGACTTTCTTTTTGTGAACGTTAGAACTTCGTGGTAATCAAGATAGGGTCGAAAAGGGTTGTTAATAGCATTTGGAAGAGGGGTGGGTCCGCTATTCCCCCTAAATTCAAACGAAGGGCTGTTTCGGCAATCCGAGATTTTCCACCGGGTTGTGGACCCTCATCCGGCGAAAATCAATTATTTAAAGTCATTCGTACTCCTGAGCCTTTGACTGTTCGTGGTTCTTCATCGGGTTATGAACCATCAATCGGGGAGAGACCACAAATAATTATTGTTCAAAATTCCGAGGGTAAAGATCTAGATCGTTTATCTTAATATAGATTTATATTTAGTATCAGTGTTCTAATCGAGTGTGATACGTATTTAGGTATCGACGAGCGAGAAAGTATAGTTCTCACCTTAATCAGGTGTGTAACTTCACACTATTCTCACGGGTTATACTATGCCGTAGTAATAGAATAAAAATCGTAAATTTGGTAAAATTGGAAAATACGGTAGATTAGCACTTTTTGGTGTGAATGCATGAAACCGGTATTAAGGTTGTGGAAAAAATTACGGATTTGCCCTTAATGGGCTATATTGTTAAAAAGTGATTTTTTGGGCCATATGATTATTTTGATAAATTGGCCAAGTGTGAAAATTGTGAAAAAAGGCCTCATGTGTTAAATGGGCCAAAATTTGCTGGATCGTTAAATGGGCCAAAATTTGCTAGATCGTTAAATGGGCCAAGGTTTGCGAGATCGTTAAATGGGCCAAATTGCTATTTTGACTAATGGGCCAAATTGATAACTTGTAATGTGGGCTTTTTGTTGAAATTTACCTTATGAATATATCGTTATGCATTATATATATATACATGGCTGCATGCGTTGGGATAATTGACGAAGAGAAGAAAGGCCTGTTGCCAAAATCTAGTTCGGTGGCTCTGCCACAAATATTTTAATTGGCTTAATGCATCTAGTTCGGTGACTCTGTCATAATCTAGTTCGGTGGCTCTGCCACAAATATTTAAAATGGATTAATGTGTGACTGGTGTGTTGGCGGGGTGGGTTGACTTGATCCCAACAGGTGTGATGGTTGGTACGGGTGGTGTGTAGCGGATGGAAATTAGGCTTGGTTGGGAATTGCATATCACATGCATATTTATTTGATTTATATATTGTACATTTGTAAATGGGCTCAAGCCCAAATGAAATGCTTAAATGATTGTGGCCCAGTGAACAAGGTAAGTGGGTTACACATTGAGTTCTAAGTAACTCACCCTGTTTTTCTTACCCATCTCAGGTAATGACAATTGACGGAGGCTTGGGTCGGGGATGACTTCGTGTGGAGGCCATACTACGAATGATGGTTTATAAAAACTTGAACTTTTTTTTAAGTATTTTTATTTAAGTACTATTTTAATTGCGATGTAACAAGGCCTCTGTTATTATTTTACATGTTTCTATGCTGAGGCGTTATAGATTGGACCCGTCTCACATAGTACCGGTAAAAGAAGTGGAGTTAAGTCTAGACTTATCTTTCGAGGAAGAACCAGTGAAAATCTTAGGCCGCAATGTTAAGGTGCTAAGAAAGAAGACTGTACCATTAGTTAAGGTTATTTAGCGTAATCATGGAGCGGAGGAAGCTACGTGGGAGCCTGAGGACGCAATTCAATAACAATATCCTCACCTCTTTTAACAAGGTAAATTTCGAGGACGAAATTTTCTTTAAGGGGGTAGAACTGTAACATCCTAAAAAAAAATTTGATTAAGTATCGATATGTTGCATGTTTTGGTGTTTAGCTTGTGAATGATTAATTTGTGTGCTTATTATAGTCATAAAAAGGCTGGGGATTTATTCGGAATTAGAATAAATTTTAGTAATGAGTACTTTATTGAAGTGGAACAAGTGACCCTGATGCTTAAGGGAATTTAATTGGTAAAAGTTTGCATAAGATGAGCTAGTAGCAAGGTGGAGTTGGCGCCATGAGTGTTGTTTGAGGGGAGAGGTTCGAATCCCATGGATAGCATTTTGGTGACTTTTATTTTTACACCTATATTGCATGTGTCGGTCAAGCCTTACTTATGGAAGGTTGGACTTTTTCCTTTATGGCAAGGTGACTATTAGATAAGATAAGCTTGAACTTGGGGAAAGGAAATCCTATACTTATGGAATGTAGGGGGAACATAAAGCGCTTCTTAAGGGTTGTGTTTTGGAAAGTTGGAATGGCCAACTTGTCCATGAATGTGGATGGGATAGGGGGCTAAGGGGGATGGCCGGTTTTTGGTGCTAGCTTGGTAGGATTAGGTGTTTGATGAGCACATCTTTCATTTGGTCATTTTGGTGCTTTTCTCAAAACTTTTCTCTTCATTTTTCCATCTCTCTAGCCGAATGTGCCATAAGCTTTAGGGAAGCAATTGTTTCTTTTGGCCATTTCTATTTTTTACCATTTCGGTCTTAGGTGATCATTCTCTCCTAATCTTTTTCTTCCCTTTGTGACCGAAACCACATAGCCATCAAGGATCAATTCTTTTCTTCTCTTTTTCCTCTTCATTGCCGAATGCATATTGGTCTCAAAGTTTCTTCTTGATTCATCTTCCATCCTTGTGAACCGAAATTCAAACCTTCCTCTTTTCTTCTTACACAAACATTTCTCTCTTCCAAAAATATTCCTCCATGGCCGAATGTTGATGACAATCTCCCTAACCGAATCCTTCTCTCCACATCTATTCACTTCTCAATCATTCATCTTATTCATACTTTGATAAATCGTGGTGTAGTGGAGTGTCGATCATTTCTTCATCGTGGGTAGGATGATGGTGTAGGATCTGGCCATGATCTGGAAACAAGATGCCGATACCACCAGCTGAGGAGGAGGAATTTTAGGATCAGACTGCCGGAGATGATGTGGTATCTTCGGCAATGTTAAGGGTTTTAGATAGAGTTGCTGGGGCAGGTATGGGCATAGGAGCCCGGAAATCTGTGCCGGAGTGACTTAGAGCCAATGGGGCAGAGGTGTTTAGGGGAATTTCTAGTGTAGCCCCGAGCTTAGCTGAGTATTGGTTGGAGGCGGTGGAACGCATAATGGATGATTTGGATCTCACGGAGGAGGAGAAGTTGAAAGGGATTGTATCTCTCCTGCGGGATGAAGCATATCAATGGTGGCTTACGGTTAAGGATGGTACAATGGCTGACTGTATCACCTGGGATCTCTTCAAAACGGCATTTCAGAGTAAGTACATTGGATCGAGTTATGTGGATGCGCAGCGCAGAGCATTTCTGAATCTAGTTCAAGGGAGTAGGTCAGTGGCTGCGTACGAAGCTAAATTCTTACGCCTTAGCCGATATGCCCGAGGGATGGTGGCCACCTAACATGAACGTTGTGTTCGGTTCGAAGATGGTCTCAGGGACAATTTGTGTGTTTTGATAGCCCCACAGTGGGAGAGGGAGTTTGCGGTCCTAGTGGAAAAGGCTAAGATAGCCGAGGAGGTAAAGTGGACCGAGAAACTGAATCAGGATAGAGATAGGAGTGGGAATAAGAGGAATGTTGGACCGTCAGGGTCAGCTGGGCATAATCAGAAGAGACTTAAGTCAGATGGGCCGAAACGGGATGAGAGATCTGCTGCTGTTAGTCAGACACAGAAGTGTGCTCGATGTGGCAAATTTCATGCCGGTGAGTGTTGGGCAGGCACTGGGAAGTGCTTTAGGTGTGGATCTACGTTTTTAATTTTTGGTTTGCCTTACACTGCACTGATTGACATTGGGTCGACGCATTCATATGTAGCTAGTAGCGTATCCGGAACTTTAAGGTTAGAATCTGAGGTTACCCCTAGGGCAATGACTGTAATTAGCCCGTTAGGACAATTTGTAGTAGTGGATAAACTTTATCGGGAAGTACCTCTAGAAGTTCAGGGGATAGCCTTCCGAACGGATTTAATGGAATTACCGTTCAGGGAGTTTGATTTAATTTTAGGCATGGACTGGCTTGTGAAGTATCAAGCTAATCTAGATTGTGCAGCCAAGCGTATGGTATTAAAAACCCCCGAGGGTGATGAAGTATTGGTGATAGGAGAAAGGGGGAACTGTTTGTCGAATGTGGTGACTGCCCTAAGAGCGAAAAGGATGGTGAGGAAAGGATGTGAGGCAGTATTAATGTTTGTTCGAGCTCTGGAAGCTAAGGAACTAACGGTTGGGGACGTTAGGACGGTAAAAGAATTTCCTGATGTTTTCCCTGAAGAGCTTCCGGGATTACCCCCGGATCGTGAAGTGAAGTTTGGAATCGATCTTTTGCCGGGAACCGCGCCAATATCTATCGCTCCATATAGGATGGCGCCAAAGGAGTTGGTAGAGTTGAAAGCGCAAATACAAGAGTTGTTGGATAGGGGGTTCATTCGACCGAGTGTGTCGCCTTGGGGAGCACCGGTGTTATTCGTTAGGAAGAAGGATGGGTCAATGCGTATGTGCATTGATTATCGCCAGTTGAATAAGCTAACAATCAAGAACAAGTACCCGTTGCCAAGGATCGTTGACTTGTTCGATTAGTTGAAGAGGGCCTTAGTCTTTTCGAAGATAGATCTGAGGTTAGGGTACCATCAGCTTAAGGCCAAGGAGGCACATATTCATAAGACGGCCTTCAGAACTTGTTATGGTCACTACGAATTCATGGTGATGCCTTTTGGATTGACAAACGCGCCAGCAGCGTTCATGGACATGATGAAATGAATGTTCCAACCCTACCTGGATCGGTGTGTTGTGGTGTTTATAGATGATATCTTGGTTTATTCAAAGTCGGAGGAGGAACATGATGCTCATCTGCGAATGGTTTTACAGATTCTGAGGGAGAAGCAGTTGTATGCCAAATTCAGTAAGTGTGAATTTTGGCTAAGTGAAGTTACTTTTCTGGGTCACGTTGTGTCAGTAGAAGGGATTAGGGTTGACCCTCGAAAGATTGAAGCGGTGTTGGATTGGAAGCCACCTAGGTCTGTGGCAGAGATTCGAAGTTTTCTTGGTTTAGCTGGGTACTACCGAAGGTTTGTTGAAAGCTTTTCCTTAATTACGGCACCATTGACTAAGTTGCTACGGAAAGGAGTTCCGTTTGTTTGGTCAGATAAGCAGCAAGAGAGTTTCGAGAAGTTAAAAAGGATTTTGACGGAGGCTCCGGTGTTGATTCAGCTGGAAGCGAGTAAGGAGTTTGTAATTTACTGTGATGAGTCACACATGGGATTAGGATGTGTGTTGATGCAAGATGGAAAGGTGGTTGCATATGCGTCTCGGCAGTTAAGACCGCATGAATTGAATTATCCCACCCATGACTTGGAATTGGCAGCAGTGGTGTTTGCCTTAAAAATTTGGAGGCATTATCTGTACGGGGAGAAATCTATCATCTACACGGATCATAAGAGTTTAAAGTACCTTTTGACTCAGAAGGAGTTGAATCTATGGCAGAGGAGGTGGATCGAGCTGTTAAAGGATTATGACTGCTCGATCGAGTATCACCCGGGTAAGGCTAACGTGGTGGCGGATGCTCTAAGTTGTAAAGTGATCACTAACTTAAGAGCAATTTTTGCCCACCTCAGTCTATACGAGGATGGGAGCTTATTAGCTGAACTTCAAGTGAAACCTTCTTGGATCAGTCAGGTTAAGGAGAAGCAGCAGACCGATGAGCTGCTAAAGGGAAAGTTGCAGCTAATCTCCAAGGATGGGCCAACGGAATTCAATATAAATGAGGAAGGACTGTTATGTTTTCGAGGGAGAGTTTGTATGCTAAAAGATCCATAGTTGAGGCGTAGGATCTTGCATGAAGCGCATGGTGGTGTATACGCTATGCACCCTGGAGGAAGTAAGATGTTTCAAAATTTGCGAGATCAGTTTTGGTGGTCGGGTTTGAAGCAAGAGGTAACTGAATTGGTGGGTAAGTGTTTGACCTGTCAACAGGTAAAAGCGGAGCATTAGTTACCATCAGGGTTATTGCAGCCAGTGAAGATTCCACAATGAAAGTGGGAAAGAATCACCATGGACTTTGTTAGTGGGCTTCCCCTCACGCCCACTAAGAAAGATACGGTTTCGGTAGTTGTTGATCGCTTGACGAAGTCTACACACTTCATACCCGTACGTGCCAATTACTCTCTACAGAAATTGGCTAAGCTGTACATAGCAGAGGTAGTAAGGTTACATGGAGTACCAGTATCGATCATATCGGGTAGGGACCCTAGGTTCACCTCACGATTTTGGAAGGCGTTGCATCAAGTGTTTGGTACGAAGTTGGATTTTAGTACAGCGTTCCATCCTCAGACCGATGGGCAGTCTGAGTGGGTGATCTAGATTTTGGAGGACATGTTGATAGGATGTGTCATTAATTTTTGAGGTAGTTGGGAAGAGTTCCTACCATTGCAGAGTTTGCTTACAACAACAGCTATCAGTCTAGTATTCAGATGGCGCCCTATGAAGCATTGTACGGGCGGAGGTGTCGTACTCCTACTTGTTGGATGGAATTAGGGGAACGTCAGATTTTGGGTCTGGAGTTGGTGACCGAGACAGAAGAGAAGGTTGAATTAATTAGGGCTCGACTAAAGGAAACGTCGGACAGACAGAAGTCCTATGCTGATTTAAAGCGTAAGGACATAGAGTTTGCAGTGGGTGACAAGGTATTTCTGAAGGTGTCACCGTGGAAGAAAGTACTGAGGTTTGGACGGAAGGGTAAATTGAATCTCAGATTTATCGGACCATACCGGGTGTTGAAACGAGTAGGAGCAGTAGCATATCAGCTAGAGTTACCTTCGGAGTTAAGTCAAATTCATGATGTTTTCCACGTCTCTATGCTAAGACGTTACCGTTCGGATCCGTCTCATGTTGTGCCTGTGGAGGAAATCGAGGTAAGACCTGATCTATCCTTCGAAGAGGAACCGGTGGAAATTCTGGATCATGATGTCAATGTATTGCGGAGGAAGACGGTTCCGTTGGTTAAGGTGCTGTGGCGGAATCATGGCTCTGAGGAGGCTACGTGGGAACCAGAGGAAGCGATGCGGCAGCAATACCCTCATCTTTTCTAACCAGGTAATTTTGCGGACGAAATTTCTTTAAGGGGGTAGAACTGTAACATCTTGAATTATTGGGCCTATGCGTTTAGTGTGGTGATATGTTTAATGTGCTAATTTAACTGTTAGGGGTCCAAATTGAGCTCAGGATGTGGTCAAGGCCTTGGTTAAATTTTTGTTTGGGCACTATAGGGTTTAAAAGGTGGTATCTATGTTTAAAACATCAAAATGGGCTTGTGGCCCAGTGGTCAGTGGCGCCACTTAGGGAGCAAGGAGGTGACGCCACACAAGGGAGTAAGGGGCCCAAATTTAAGTTTCATGGAGCCCAATTCTTTTAATTTAAGTTAGCTAATTTTCGGCATTAGGGTTAGGTGGAGTGGACGGCAACAAGGCTCAAAAATAGGAGGATTTATGTGAATGGGATAATGTAGATATTATAGTTGATAATATGGAAGATAAAAGGAGAAAAGATAGGAGCTATCTGCAAGGATAGGTGTTGGTCGAAATTCCATCACCTAGAGGAGGGAAGAAATCGGTTTCTTTATGGCAAAAAGGTGTCGATTTTTCCCTTTTTATTTCCTTAATTTTTAGTTATCAGGAAGGACAATTTCGGTTTTTGATAGGTAAGTGCCTAAATTTCTATAAATAGGGGGGATAGCTCATCAATTCCGGCATTTGGAACCCTATTCTTTTCTTCTTTCCCTGTGCCGAAATTCTCAGTCTCCCTCTGCAAGTTCTTTTCTTTTGATTTCCTCAGAAGCCAAAACCTCCCAATCTTCTCAACATCTTTTCTTTCAAAAGTCGAAACCCTGAACTCTCTTCTCATCTCCATAGCCGAATACCCCTATTTCCTTTTGCCGATCTCTTCAACCAAAAAGCCAAAACTACTTAGATTTCTTCTTCTCTTCTTGAAATTCTCAAAAGTTGAAAACTCCTAAGAGTTGCCGAATTTCATATAGAGGTAAGTGTCGACTTGTGTTATTATTCTTATTACTCTTTTTGGCTTTTTAAGCCAAAGTCGAATGGTTAGTTGATGGTTAGGGCCATCTTTAGTTTGACGTTTTCTTTCTGATCTCGTGTTCTCTTTCTTTGGGCGGCATTCCGAGATTTGAAGGAGATCTAATCGCCTAGGTTTCTAAGCCAGAAATTGGTAGCATTCGAATCATATTATTTTCAGTAATTTCAAGGTAAGGGATTCTCTCTAGGTTCTCGTTAGATTCGTTATCGAAATCACAATTTAACCATGTGTTATGATTAATAAGGCCTTTTTGATGGAATCAAATGTGGATCAGGCAAAGGAAAGGATCCCTAAGTTTAAGAAGCGCACTGTATCTGTCGTTTGAGATTGGCCACCGGGTTGTGGACCGGCTTCTGAACAACACCTTAGGCAGATAGCAGTGGTGTTGGCTACGGATAGTGTTGACTTAGAAAGTCTCGTTCTAATGGTAATCAGGTGTGTAGATCTCTAACACACTATTAAACCTGTATGTATGTCTATATATACATGTTATGGGCTAAAAAGCCGGAAAGAGGCTTTGTGGACAGTCGAATGAAACCCTAAAAGGGTTAGGCAAGGATGCCAGGTACGTAATCATAGATATCTCTATGTGTATCGAAATATTATGAAAGCTTGTGTGTTGTTTTCCTTATGTGTGTATGCATGGGTTGGGACTATGATAATGAAGGGGAAGTGTATGATAGGTCACTTGGTGATCGGTGGTTAAACCACAAAATCTAATGTTAGGTCACATAGTGATCGGTGGTAATGCCACGTTTAATGATTCCTGAATAACAGGAATAGGCAGTACGGCTTTCGTTATAGTGTGTAGCGGATGGAGGCTTGATTGTAGAAATCCGCAAGGTGTGATGGTTGGTACGGGCTGGTGTGTAGAGGATGGAAACCTAGGATGGGTTGGGTTATTCATCATTCATTATTTATCATGTAATTATGATTGTTGCCTATATGTGTGGGCCAGGGCCCATAATGTGTTTGTGGGCCTCAGGTCGTTGTGTGTTTCGTGATTTATACACTGAGTCTTGGTGACTCACGCTTTCTTTTTTCTCTACTCTTTCAGATGAGCAGTAGATCGTGGACATGGGAGCCGAGACGGACTCGAGGGGCCATCAAGTTTTTATTTCTACAAATTATTTCGGTTTTCTTTAAGTTTTATTTTATTTTGGGAATATTTATGTAATAAGGCCCCATAGTTTTAATTCAACTAAGTAGTTTTTAATGTTTTGCAACATATGAATTTGTACCAAAGGTTTTATTATACTTAATAATAATAATACAAAGGTTTTATTTTTAAAATGTCACTTATTTATCCACATAATGTCCAATCAACTTACGATTTCCAAAACCAACAAAGCAAAAGTTTTCAATGTACAACCCGTAGCATACCAGATCTGGTAGAAACGCATGGGCCGGGTTTGGGGTGTTATAGTCCGTGCCCACGTAACTCATTGACTTGGGTCACACGGCCAAGCCACACGCCCAAGTGCCTGGCTGTATACCCTTCAAAATAACCTCACACGTCCGTGTGCCAGGCCGTGTGCTAGGTCGTGTAACAACCTGACTTGTAACCCTTAGAAAGTAATAGGGGACACACGGCTGTGTCGCATGGCCATGTATCACACACAGTTGAAGTATACGCTCGTGTCTCTACCTGTGTAGGCGAAAATGGCCATTTTACAAGCAATTTTTCTCACCCATCAAGGCATATACCTACAAAAAAAATGTACATATATACAAGCCATAATAAGGCGCCAAAATCATGTATATTCTAGCTCCATACCTATGGTATAATCACATACAACCAATATGCCCTTAGACACATCAAATGACAACATTTAAATATGTAAAATCATGTATTCAATTTGGCCAAAATGATCCATTAACTTCTAACCAAGTTTGTATTAAAACATACCATTGAGTTTACTTACCAAAACATACCAAATGGTACTAAACATGCCACTCAAATACTAGCCTCAGTATACACATATGTCTTCCAAAACAAAGTACCAATTCACAACAAGTTATAAGACATATACAATATGCATAATGAAACCATAATTTCATCTTCCATAATTCAAGTATAATAAGTCAAACATCAACCATTATAAGGCTAATATTTACTTGCCATAAACTAAGCTCATAACATCATCAAAGTGCCAAATCACAAGTCATTCCAACAACCAAAACTCATAGGCCAACATTAGCCAAAAATACCTATACATGCCATTATAACCAAAATTAAACAACCGAAAGTACCAAAAGAGCCAATGGATAGTGTGATATAGCTCCAACAAGCTTCCAACCCAAATGAGCTTCCGATTCACTCTAAAACACGGAAAAAGACACAAAGTAAGCATTTAAACTTAGTAAGTTCGTATATCAAAGAACATAACTTACCATTTAATCATATAATAGGTAAGTAACATAGCATATTCCAACCATAATTTGGCCAAAGCCAATGCACATATAAACCAACCATGTTAGCCATGTAAATACATATATAAACCAATAATCATGGATGAACACAACAATTGATTAAGTTTCATATACATGTATCATCATTTTCAATTTTTCATATACTATATAACAAGATTTCCGTATAATTCATATGCATCCTTGTAATTTTTCGTTATTGAACTCTTACCATTTTGTATCAGAATATTGCCCGTTGAACCATTAGAATACCATTGGATACTCGGGATAGCTCACACATAGTGTTCTAACTCATATAACTACAATTCATCAAAATCATGTACATGTATGCTCACATGAGCTGTGGGTCGGAATGTAGCTACACGATGTTGCTCACACAAGCTGTGGAGTATTTGCAACACATGCCAAACCTCAGCCATCGGTAGGACATTCAGGACCAACACCCGAATCATGTAAACCATAATGACATGTCACTTGTATCCTACGAATTCCTAAGTTTCAAACGAGGCTCGGTAATCATTGTACATTGTTGGATATGCAACCGTGTATACATGTAGCAAATTTACAGTTCATACATATTTCAAAATAAATCATATAATCACAATTTAATCACACAAACTTACCTCGACGAGTATGCGTAGATATGGAGGCGATTAATTTGAGATTTTCTCTTTGCCCCGATCTAAAGTTGTACGAGATCTGTCTTGATCTAATCAAGCCAAACAAGCATGGTCGAACCCTAGCTTCAAAAATGACTACTTTCTCTCGTGAAAAACTGGTTAAAGAAGAAATAAAAGATGAAAGCTTATTTTACTTTATTTAATTTATCATTTAACTACTAAATTACATATATAACCTTTTAAAACATTAATAATTACACTTATGCCGAACCATGATCATCCACTAACATATAAATGGTCTAATTACCATATAAGATCTCATACCTTAAGGTTCTATAGCTATTTAATACTTTTTAGCTACTAGAACTCAACTTTTGCACTTTACGTGATTTAATCCTTTTTATCAAATTGAGCATGTAAATGATAAAATTTCTTAACGAAATTTTTATACGGTATTAGTATCATGTTGTAGGAAATGAAATAATAATAAAATAAATATTTGGATGCCAAATTTGTGGTCCCGAAACCATTGTTCTGATTTCACTGAAAATGGGATGTTACATTTAATCCCAAACCATGCTAGTTTAATTTTTCATAGTCCTTATACAGTCTATTTTTAACACATTTTCAGAAGAATTTAAGAAAATTTTACTATTTTAAGAATTTAGTCCTTGAACACTAAAATTTCTAAAAATCACTTTACAAAATTTTCCTATTTAACAATCAAGCTTATAAATCTATCATAAAACTTCAAAAACATCTCCAATTCATCAATGGCATAATTTAAAACATTAAAAAACTTTACAAATTAATCCCTAGGTTAACTAGATTAAGCTACAATGATCTAAAAAACATAAAATTTACTAAAAACAGACTTAATTTACTTACCATGCAGGAGGGCAGAAAGCTTAAAATTAAAACAATGGCTTCTTCTTTATTTTGTTGAGCATTCTGTGAAGACACAAAAAGAGATGGGAAAAAGATGACCATGTTTTTGGTTTTAACTTAATATTATTATTTAACATTAAAAATAACATAAAAATATAACAAAATAACATCCAACGTCCTAGTAAAATAAAATATGGAATAATTACCTCATAAAACCCTCCAATATGAATTTATAATCATTTAGCAAATATAACTAATAATGATTAACTTTTGTAGCTTTTACAATTAGTCATTTTTCCTTAATTAATTATCCAAACGTCAAAATCTCTAAACCAAATTTCAATACACCTATATAGTAACTCCATAAATATTTAGTAAAAATATTTATGAGCTCGGTTTATAGAAATAAGGTCCCGATACCTTGTTTTCTAAAACTATTTGACTTTAGAGACAAACCATTTATACTTAAATATTCATTCAATTACAAAAAAAAAAATATCGAATTTGTAACAGCCCGATTTAGGGGCTAGTCGGAACAGTGATCTCGGGATCACTGATCCGAGGTTAGAGAAAATTATTTTAATGTTATTTTATGAGTTAGAGCATGATTGTAAGTGCATGAAAATTTTTGGTGCTTTAATTTTAGCGATTTCAAGCTTAATCGCGAAAAAGGACTAAATCGCAGAAAGTGCGAAAGTTCAATTTTATAAGCAAGGGGGTTAAATAGCCTTAGATTATTAATTGGAGGTCTTTAAAGGGCAATTAGTCCCTTAGAACATAGAGTGACCGGCCATACGAGACAAAAAAATTGACAAATTGGTCAAAGTTGGTAAAAGTTAATGACTAAATTGACTTGTATTAATAAAATAAAGAAAGAAAAGATATCGTCTTTTCTCTCCATCTTCCTCCACCGAAAATAGCAAGCAAAATAGGGGTTTTGAAAGCTCAAAATTTCAGAAAACTCATCTCCATTCAAGTAAGTGATTTTTAATGGTTTTTCTTGAAGATAGTTGTACATTTAGAACCCTTAGAGCTTAAGCTTTCTAATGAGGGGATTATCTTGGAATATGGTGAAAAGATTAGAGTTTTCCCATGAGAGCTTTCATTGTTATTTGCTGCATTTTTATGGAATAAAATGAGTCTTAGTTGTTAGATAAACAACTTTTGTGAAAGGTGTTACTATGAAAACACCTAAATGGACTTTGTTGTAAAGGTTATAAAGTTTGTAGTAAATGTGTTAAATGTTGGGTTTTGATGATAGCCATAAGAGAAATAAATGTTCACCTAGGCTTGTTGAAAGTAGAAATTTGATTAGAATTAATTTCCGAGCCTAGGGGTAAAATGGTCATTTTGCCAAAGTATAAAGGCAAAATAGTAATTTTACTAAAGCATGATTATTGAAATGTTTCTATTAATGTGATGATTAAAATGAGCTAATTTGCTATTATAGAGTAAGAAGATCCACGAATCAACCTCGATCGGGGAAAGAATAAAATAACGGACTAGACTGACGATCTAGCTTATTTTGAAATCGTGGTAAGTCTGTATGTGATAAATTCAATATTTACACTAGCATGTTTGAGAATGGTTGATATTATAATGATATATGATATTCTATGAAATTGAATATTGGTGTTGAATGAGAAAGATATAAAAGTTGAGATGTTGAAGTCCCGGTTGGACTATAATAAGTGTGAGAATACTATTTTCAAGACATAAGATGGATAAGGTTGTAACACCCCAAACCCGACATAGAAGTTAGACCCGAATCTAGCGTGTCACATTGAAGTGTTTTTCGAAAACCATGTTTTCATTGAAAACCCTTCTTGTTTAAAAGCTTAAGTAAAATCCCATTTACGCTAGTTTATTTTCAAAACATTGTCCATTGGAAAATTATTGATTTTATTCCCAAAATATCTTTTTAGTTACGGAAGCTAATTTTGAGAGTAATTGATTTACGAAAAAGATTAAGTCGTGAAACCATTTCGAAAATGTTGCGAAAACGTGGTGTTCTTTTAAAAACAGTTATCATTTTGGAAAACCGTGATTTATTTCTAACGGATATAATTCAAAGTAAATAAAAACCCCAAGTTAAAACCCAGAACCTTAAAGAGGCCTTATTACAAAAATTAAAACCCAAAACGGAATCTAAAGCATAAATGAAGTCCAAAGGCAGTCGTGTGGCCATCTCCGAGTCCCTCGCAGCACCGATCCTCCTAATGTTGGGGGATTACCTGCATAGTTAAAAACGGGGTGAGTTTGCGAAAACTCAGTGTGTAATCCCATCCTAACTAAAAACAGTTTGTAAAATAGACAGAATTCAGAATTAGTCTGGGCTGGAGCCCAATACAGTAACAGAACAATGTGTGCGGGTCTAAGCCCAATAAATTTCACATGGGTCTCAGCCTTTATCAGAAGCAATTCCATATGCATAATGTGTGATGCATGCTAACCCATCCCATCCAACCCTGCACTTGCCTCAGTCCAACCCTGCACTACCTGCGGGGAATAAATCACCCACACCATCCCTACACTCCCAAAGTTAGCATCGGTTGTGGCACTAACCAAAATCGCAGCAAAGCTACTAGTAAACAGAATGGCCAAGAGCCATAAACAGAATGGTTACAAACCATAATCAGGATAGCACAAGGCTATCGCTAACTGTAATGAGTTTGGCACATAGCCATTAGTGATGGTAATATAATCGACACACAATCACGAGTATTATGATTGACACAGAGTCACTAATATATACATTAGGCACATAGCCAGGGGTAAATACGATTAGAACAAAGCCCTATCCAAGATGGCACAGAGCCATAATCAAATTACGTGGCTTTAAGCCGTCCGTCGGTCCACAGTCGTCTCATGTGACCCGTGCGACCTTAACAGATCAATACTGGATCCACAGTTGTCTTATGCGACCCGTGCGACCCTATCAGACTTTCCTCTGTATCAATGTCCCAATCCCATGCAATATGTCGTGTATGTCATGCTCAATCATTACACGTGTATGCAAAATGGCCATGCTCAGTAACAGTCATTTAAACATATACTAAAAGCATATCAGTCACACGACCACAGTCAAGTTGGTTAAAACACAGTCATACGATCACATTCAAATCAGTCAAATTCATAATCTAAGTCAGTCATTTACCCACAAGGGCAAAATAGTCATTTTACCCTATAAGGGTATTTCGATAATCTTACCCTTCAGGGGTATTTCGACAATTCTACCCTACAGGGGTATTTTAGTAATTCTACCCTACAGGGGTATTTCAGTAATTCTACCCTACAAAGGTATTTCGATAATTTTGCAAACCGAGGGTATTTTAGTAATTTTACAATCTGGGGGTATTTCAGTAATTTTGTAAACCGGGGGTAGTTTGGTAATTTTGTAACCTGGGGGTATTTTAGTAATTTTGCAAATTGGGGTCTCAGCGACCCAACAGAAGGTCCACCATCGCCTAGAGCGACTTAAGTAACCTAGACAGTCACAACGAGGTAAATGGGCCTAAGGCCCATTACTCGACCCAAGTGGGCCCACACGCTCGTGTGGCCCAATTAGCTCAGAAATAGCCTCGGCTATACGAACAGCACAGTTCAAATCAATAAAAACCATATAACATGCATTTTATCCGTGTGAGGCCCACCAGTCTAGTGGCCCACACGGCCCATTCCCAAAAATGACCCTAGCCATGTGGACTACACGGCTCGGTCTAACATTTACCACAATATGTAAATTTAATCCGTGTGGGGCCCATAGGCCCATAGGGCCCACACGACCCATTTCAACCCCAACGCGGCCCAAAATGACCTAAGCCCATAAGAACGCTCATGGTGGCCTCAACCATCTTACGCCCATATTTGTGGGCTCAGTCCACCACACGTGCGATCGCACGCTTGTGTGGCATCATTTACCAGTATTTCAGCTTTTCGGCCTTTTTCCAATCTACAGTCATCGCAATGTAGACAACACATACTTTCGGCTTTTCAGCCGATTATCAAACATAGCACCGTTACACACCTTAATAGAATACTAGATGGCTTAATTCTCTTAGGTTACTGGCTAGCGTTGACCCCTTTGTCCCTTATTGAAAACCAGAATTATAAGCAGATTCAATTAACAGAATAGATTAACCGAGTGGATTATACCCACTTGTGATGATTACAGAACAACAGAACCCCAAAGTAAGGAAGGATAGCATTCGGCCTTACCCCGGGTTCCTCGACTAAGTACTTACCTACAATCTGAAAAAGAGCGATTGGTTCCAACCACTTCAAGTTTTAGATATTTCCCCCTCTCTCAAGAGGTTCTAAAACTTGATAACACCGCACCTAACAGAGAGGAGGAAGAATCAGCAACAAGACAGGGAAGGGTAAGATACAATCAACTTTTAAATAGTACAAGAGTATAGTACTTCAAAAATGGTTAGAGAAAATAAGAATGAGTCCAATCCACTTACCGCTTGCCAGAGATCAATTGTTAATCCAAAGGCTGATTAAAGAGACGGAAAGGAGAAAAAGTCAGTAGAAGGTGTAAACAAGGGATGAAACCGAGTAGCAAGGGTTTTATTCAGCCAAATCCTGGAAGGGAGGAAAAGAAATATTTGACAAAGACAAGAGGGTTGTATTCGACTTTAGAGAGAAAGGAAAGGAAGGAAAGTAAACGGAGAGGAAGAAGAATCAACAGTCGGCTAAGTCAATTGCTTGAGTGAAGGATTGAGAGTATTCGACCACCAATGGTGAAGAGTAAAAAGAGAGATGTCGATGAAGGAGAAAAGTGAAATGATTCGGCAAGTTGAGTAGAGAAAGACTCGATCACAAGAAAAAGCAAAACAATCCCACAAAGTACTTGAATGGTACTCTCCCCAATTTGGCTAGAAAACAGAGGGGAAGAAATAAATGCAACATACCAAAACAAGTGCTAAATTTGGCCTTTGAGAGGAAAAGAAAAGGAAACAAAACCCGAATGCGAAAAGAAGAAACTTTGGCAATGTCTACTTTTCAAAAAAGAAAAACAAAGTGACCAAAAGCTGAAAATTGCACAAAACTGAACTCTCAATTCCGTAAACAAATTCGGCTACCCACTCCCCAACAACTTCTCATCCCATAGTTCCCTCCTATTATCTCTCCTTGATTCACTCCCCCAAATCACTCAACCTTCAATTCAAATTTCCTTGAAACATTCATGACCGAGTCATCCACAGAGTATCAGTCCAACTCCACCTCCTTCCATGGCCATCATTAAAAATAAGATCTATTTGCACAAGCAAGGATTCGAACCTTAGACCACTAGCTCACTTGTAACGCCACTTTCCACCTTTACCAGCAGACTCCTTGTGATATAAATTATCCAACAATATTCTTGAAACCTACCCACTAACATCAAGGCTCCTTTAAGAGAAAAACATAAATTTTTGCTATAGCCCAGGTTTGATGTAACACCCCAAACTCGGCCCATACGTTATGACCGGATCTGACATGTCACATGAGAAAAACATGTTAAATCCTTTTCACTCGTACTAAAATAAGTATTGGTTTATTAAAATCAAGAAAACAAGTTTGATTTGAAATATTTGATAAAATACTACTACCTCAAAGATTGATTGATAAATCGATAAATTTGAACTAGAGATTTTATAAACCGTGACTTTTGTAAATATCGTTTGATAATTCGAGAGAAAATTTCTGAGTTAAAATATTCGTAGAAGTTTGTTATGAAATCCATTTGTTTATCTATTTTGGAAAATCTTTATTTAAGTTTTTAGAAAAATTCCCATTTAAAGTAATTTAAGCAAAATAATAAGTTCGTCAAATATAAAGAAATGATAAAATATTTTAGAAGCCTTATTACAACATAAAAAAAACCCAAAAAAGTAAAGTAAACGGAAATAGAAATCCAAAGTTCAAAATAAAACACCATTTTTGAAGTATGGCCCCCACCAAGTCATCCACGGCCTAAGTCCTCGTCACTGAGCATTACCTACAAGGGATAAGGAAACGGGGTGAGATACTAGAACTCAGTGTATAATCCCCTTACCGTTGTCCACTGGGTCGGAACCCATATTTTAATATCTTGGGCCTAAGCCCATTTAGCATCATCTTAGGCCTAAGCCCATTCACATAATAGAATATATAAAATAGATGTAATGCAACCCAAACCCAACCTAATAAACCATCCGCTACACACCACCCGTACCATCCCATCACACCTGTGGGGATCAAGTCAACCCACCCCGCCAAACACACCAAACGCAGACATTTTACCATTTATAACATATTTTGATGGTGGCCACCAGAATCATAGTAAATCATATTAACAAACATTTTTGTGGCAGTGCCACCTGAATCACTTCTCTTCAACATTTTCCCATCCCATTCAAAATTATGTAAATGCACATACATAGTAAATCATGATATTTACAAATATAAACAACAATCATTAATTCAGAGATTCATTACAAAAATTTGGCCCATTATAACACTTTGCAAAATTGGCCCATTAGGGCAATCTATCAATTCGGCCCATTAGGGGCATTTTCGTAATTCAGCCAATTAAGGGTATTTTCGTAATTCGGCCCATTAGGGGCATTTTCGTAATTTCAACAATCTTAGTGCCGATTTTGTTAAAACTTTCAAAATAGTATACTTTAAACATATTCCTTATTTTATGCCAATTTTACGATTTTAGCTTCATAATGACAACCAGCTACTATTCGACATGTTACCGAAACATAATTCTACGGATTTACGGTGTGAGATTACACATCTGATTACGGTAAGGATTAAACCGTCTTGATCGTCGGCACCTAAGACACCATAACACTCGATTAATCTAACGGACAAGATTTTTATTAATCCAAAACTACACCAAACGATCTTTAATGCTTACTCTCGAAATCGTGAACAACCACGATTTTTCGATTCTCCCCGAATGATGGTCCACAACCCGATGAAAAATCTCGAACCGTAGAAACCGCTCTACGCTTAAACTTAGGAATAGGAATCGCAAATCCGCTCCTTTTCCGATCTGCAATCGCTTTTCCTTTCGATTCGGTACCACTGGCCTCTATCGGATAAAATCTAAGTCAGAACGATATTACGATATAAATATAGATTTTCTGATGACAAAGGGTTCGGCTTACCACTAAATAAGCAGAGAATATCAAATGGTTTCGTCCCTACCAACATAATCAATTAGCCAACCTCCGACCTGATTAACACAATAACCAAATAGAGATATCGAATGGACTATGAAAGAATTCCTTACCTTAATTGATGATAATCCCGATTCACACGATTGTCTTATGACTAGAGATGATTAGGCAATGACGTGGTATTCGGCTTCCATCTATATCACTACGAAAAAGATACTGATCACAACATGAGAGTGATGGGGAGAGAGATGTTTCGATAGAGAAACAAGGTAGAATAACCGAATAATGATGAACACATATATTTTGCTAGGAAGAAAATGAAAATGAAAAAAACTAAGAATGAAATAAAAAGAGGGATATAAAGTCACTTACCAATTCAATCAAGAATAGATTATCCAAGACAAAAAGAAAAGAAGAAGTGAAGAGATGGGATGATAATAGATTCGGCTTTGGAGGAAAATCAACCAAGAAAATGTGATCTCAAAGTGATGTCGATTTTAGAGAAGAGGAAAGATTGATGGAATGGTCAAAAGAAAAGAATGGGTGGATGGATGAATGCTAGATTGTTCGGCTATCAAAGGGGAGGTGAGCAAAAGATGAATGTTTCGACCAACAAAAGAAAAAGAATTCACAAATGTGCTAGGAGGTTTCGGCCAAAGCAAAGAAAAGAAAACTATTCAATTTGGCTTTGGAGATTTCGGCAAAGAGGAAAGGAATTGGAAAAATAAAAATCACTAGAAGGCTAAGAAGAAAAGTAACCTCTCAAGCAATAAAAATTCACAAAATGCCTAAAGGATTTTCGGCACTCCCCTTTACCCCTCAAAACCGTGTGCACCAAACCAAAATGGTCAAAAATTGACCATAAAAGAAACTTTCCAAAACATCACCCTTGAAAAAGGCAAACATGTTCCCTTATCTTGCCCTTTTCTCTTGATTTCTTTCCTTACCCTCAACCTTGCCTTATTTCCTTAACCACCTTGCCAAAATTAAAAAGTCCACCTTGCCGTATATACCATCTTGGTCGACACTTAGGGAAAGAACACAAAAAAATAATCAAAATTTTCACCAATTGGGATTCGAACCTCTTCCTTTAAAGTCCTTCATGTGGCGCCATAACCTTTTTACCATATGTTCCTTTATGCTAGCAATTTACTCACTTATTTCCATAAGCATTGATGCTGAAACACCCCAAACTCGACCCACGAGCCACGACCAGATCTGGCATGCTCCTTGAGTAAAACATTTCAAAAGTTTGTTTGTCAATTCGGAAGATTTGGGTAGGTTTGAAGAAAGATCGATTTGTGTTGTGAATAAATTGAAAACGGTGTTATTTTTGAAGTCAAGATTTTATCAAAACGTTATTTTCATGCTTCAAAACTATAAGTTAAAAGAGATGCCGAATTTCAGAGTTTAATATTAAGTCGAAACTAGTTGGTGTTTAGGTGACTACATATTTGAAATTATTTTTAAAGTGAAGTACTTAAACATTTGATTTGACAATAATCGTATTATAATAAAAACGAATAAAAAGCATGCATAAAACAGTTTACTTACATCAAAGCAAAAAATGAAATAAATCCAAAACTTAATATAAAAGTCCAAAATAAAGAAAACTCTGAGCTGAGCATGGCCACCACTAAATCCCTGCCGACCCGGTCCAATTACTGAGTGTCACCTGCAAAATGTTAGCCCACGAAGGGTGAGTCAAACAGACTCAGTGTATAGCAACCAACACGAACTCCAAAACGATTAGGAATATCAAATATATGTAACAAATATAAGCGATGATGCAAATCCAACCCCACCTAAATATCCATCCTCTACACATCACTCGTACCTGCCAATCACACCGTGGGGATTACTAAATCGACCCTCCATCCACTATACACCATCGAAGGCAGTCGCTGCAGTCAACTGCACATCGCCCTTATAATCGTGGCATAGCCACCAGATAATGTGACAGAGTCACCAGATAATAATATGTGACATAAGTCACCAGATTCAGATTATGTGACATGTGTCACCAGATAATGTGGTAAAAACCACCAGATCACTTCCCCTTTTCATATCACCCTTATGCCCATGCGTCATACAAAACATGCAGAAATCATGCAATATATCTTATTCCATATTCATAACAAATCCACATATGTATCATATTCAATATTCATAACATTATTATCATGGTAGTAAAGGTTAACGTACCTGAATACACTGTACCATTGAATGGTACCTTTAGCCACATTTTTCATATTTCCATTAACACATGCACTCTATTATCCCGAAATAGGGGTTACGAGTTTGAAGAATAACTCAAGTGTTAGTGGGCCTCAAGAGTGGTTTGGATTTGTTTTTGGAGTTCCTAAAACTCTCGGATTGAAATGGGACACTTTGTAAAATTTTGGAAATTTTGGGATAAAAAGTGGAAATTGGGTGAAGGAGCCCTTAAGTAAAATTTTAGGGAGTTTTGGTCATGAATTTGGGCTTAGTAAAGTGGCTGGGACGCTGCTCTAGGGGGCCTTGGAGGCCTGCGCAGGAAGGGAGAAGGTTCGAGCAACACTGGGCGCATGAGTTTTATTTTTGGGTTGTAAGGAGTGATGGGCTGAGGAGGCTTTAAAAGAATTTATGCGAGGTTTAAGACGCATGAAATCACTTGGAAAGGTGGCTAGGAACGCTAAGGAGCAAGGAGGAGACTTTAAAAGGGCCTGGGTTCGAGGGGCGGTGGCAACAAGCGTGTTTTTATTTTTGGTTTTTAGCACTAAAGCAAAGGGAACCAAGGAAAGAAAGGCTTAAAAGGAAATGTGACGCGATATTGGCATGAAAGACACGTAGGCAGTGTGGCTGGAGACTTGGGAATGTTGCTTCAGGTCTCGGGTTCGAGACTTTGGGGGCGCACCTAGTTTTCTTTTTATGCCGGCGTGGGAAGGGCCTGCATGGCCCATGCACGCATGCAGCTTTGGGAGGGGGTTGCTTCTTTTATTACTATTTTATCTTAATTGTTATGGGCGTAATTGTTATATTGCTATATTATTTTTATTTTATTTGGTTGTTCTCAAAAGCTGCATAAGGTATGGCATAGTTTAGTTATTATATTATTATTATTATTATTATTATTATTATTATTATTATTAGTATGCAATGATGGGTCTTGGCTTTGGGGAAGGAAACATGTGCGGCATTGGAGTTGCAAATGTATGGCCGGCCTTGGTTTTGGTAAAAAGAAAAGCATGGCCGAATTTCATGCTTTGGTTTTTCTTTCATTTCCAAATTGTCTTGACCGAATGAAGCTTTGGACTTGGGAGCTTTTTGGTCAGCCTTGAACTTGGGAAAAGCATGGCTAAAATGCATGGTTTTGTCTTGTTTTCCCTCCCACTTGAGCATGGCCAAATGTGGTCTACCTAAGAGCATTCATTCTCGGTTTTGATTAGCTAGGGAGGTGGCCTTTGCCTTGTTTTTGTTTTTCTTCTTCTTCCTTTTTGTCTTGGCCGAATTTATCATCTTTGATATTCAAAATTTCTTTCTTCCCACTTTGTGCATGGCTGAAATAGGGCTTCTTGGGGTGGCATTTTCGGCTTTGAAGTATGCTAGTATGTGTACCGAATTTTGTTCTCCTTTCTCTCTTTTTCTGCCATTCTCTTTTTGAGAAAAAGCTATCTAGTTTCGGCTTACACTCTCTTTTGTTTGTGACCGAAACCTTAAAGAGCTTTAAGACCATTTGTATTTTATTCTTTTTCTTCCTACTTGTTAGCTTGGCCGAATCATCACCTTCCCAAAGACCAGTCTTTACTCTCGTTGTTAGCCGAATATTGTCACTATTGCCGAATCTTGTGTTGAAGGAAGGAAACTTTAAGAGAGCTCTCGGGTTTTTGAACATCAAGGCAAGTGGTATGACTTGTATATGTGTAACGTGAAGGGGCTTTAAAGGAGAAGCTTCAGGATTCTGAACATCAAGGGATATTGGGTCAAAGGATACAGCTCGGTAGATCGGATCTTCGGGATCTAGGATTCGCATTAGTGATCAGGTGCGTAGTTATCGCACTGTTCTCTTGCTTGCTATATGAGTTGTATATGTTATTTTATGTAACTGTATATGCTATGCATGTTAGCCGAAATAAGGGCTAAGAGTGTGGATACCCAAGGTGGGTGATTGAATAATCAGGTTAGTAGTTATGGCATTAACCTTTCAGTGATTGCGATAATAAGTGATTATTGATGAATGTATAAAAATGTGATATCATGTGATGTATGTTTGTTTCGAGTAATATGTTATTATGACACATATATTTATGAATGGAACTTGGAATGTGACTATTGGAGAAAAGGGGTGTATACTATGTGAGTGGTCTAATGCTAGCCTCGTGCTACATTCGTACTTGATGATTAGTGAACTGATTGATATGTGGGATTCCTATGGGATCGGTGGCTTGGCCACGGCCTTGAGCAGTAAGTCTGCCAAGGTAAGATATGTGGATCACTATGTGGATTGGGCTTCATAATTGCATATTCATAATTGTATATTCATAATTGCATATTTATAATTGCATGTTTATATATATGGATTGTGTGGATATGGGATTAGCCCATATGTGAGGACATGTGTATTAACTATGCACTGAGTCTTGGTGACTCACTCAATTTTTCTCAACCCTTTCAGGTGGCGCGTAAAGCTTGGACCGGGTCAGAGAGGATACAAAGGTGGCCATGAGAAAATGGACTTTTATGAAAAAGGACGTTTTGTTTGATTTATTAAGCATCTATATTTTCCATATTTTGATTAAGTATGTATTGTAAGAAGGCCCACTAAAGTATTTCAATTCTTTTATTAAGTATCTTTATTATTATGCCCTATTATGGATGGATGATTTAAAGGTTGATTGCAAATGGTTTTATTTCCTCAAGTAAAGCTTGAATCCGATATTTTTATAATAAACTTCAATTTTTACTTAGAATATTACAAGTCACGAAAATGTTTTACTAAAGGAAACAAATTTCCTTCGGTTTTACTATTAAGAAAGTATATTTTTGAAAGTATTCCGCAGTGGCATTCCAAATTCGGTCGGAGTAAATGGGCCGAGTTTGGGGTGTTACATTTTGGTATCAGAGCACGGTTCAAAACTCGGCTTTGAGGTTTTGGGCCCGAAAGCAGTTTTCAAAAGTGGGCTTTTCAAAATGTGGACTTTTATTTTAGGCTTGTTCTGGCATGGCACATGTACCTCCGACCCTAAGTCCACCTGGTAAGTACCTCTGACTATTGAGGTATGTTGAATATGTGAACTGTATGGGCATAATTGGGCTTGTAGATTAGAAAATCAGGGCTATTGAACCCTAGGACTAGTCTACTAAAAAACAAGTGCATAAGACTTGAGGACTGAAATGACCATAGAGGTGTAGTGAATGAATGTGTCCCTGCTTATGAACGTGTATGTGACTCTCTGAATTAGAATAGCGAACTTGAACTGAACCTGTGTGTGATCGAAAGAACCACTTTTAAATACTTTATTCCATAAAATTGTTCGCGGATAATCAGTGGAACAAATTTCTAATGCATAAAACTTTTTAAGTCAGATTGCGCGATAAGAGATGAGTTCTAGATAACGTGATCGAGGCAAAATGGCCGTATCGGAACCCGTTAGATCAGGTCAAGGGCCTGATAATGAGGTACCACCTCCACCACCAGCCTTTGATAATGAGCAGCAAGATCAGATGAGGGATGATGCTGTATCATAGGCGGCGCTGCGAGTTTTAGAGATGGTGGCTGAAGAGAGAGGAAATATTAGAGCTCGGAAATCTGTTCCCGAGCGATTTCGAACCAATAGAGCGGAGTTGTTCCGTGATGTATCAGGCGTGGCACCCAGTACGGTTGAATATTGGTTGGAAGCAACCAAATGAGTTATGGATGAGCTCGATCTGAGCCTTGAGGAAAAAGTGAAAAGAATGGTGGTGATACTTCGCAACAAGGTGTATCAATGGTGGCTCACGGTTCGGGATAGTGTCACAGCTGAGGACCTCACTTGGGGAGTATGTCAAGACGGCATACCAGAAGAAGTATGTCGATACTTACTACATTGATGCTCAGAGGAATGTGTTTTTGGGACTGGTTCAACGGAACAAGTCCATGGCGACATACGAGGTTGAATTTCTAAGAATAAGCTGAAATACTCGAGGAGTAGTGGCTACGGAACATGAACGATGTGTCCGGTTTAAGGACGGATTAAGAGACGGCCTGAGACTGTTGATAGCTCCTCAACAGGAACGGGAATTTGCTGTGTTAGTCGAAAAAGCTAAAGTAGCTGAAAGAATTAAGAACTCGATAAGATAAAACAGAGATAAGGATAGGAACCGGAATGGAAGAAATTTTGGATCGTCTAAATTATCTGAGGGTCTTTGGAAAAGACCGAGGGTTGAAAGTTTTGCTCATGTGACTAAGCCAGTTATGGGAAAATCGGGACCGTCCGTGTGCTCAGTGTGGAAAATATCATGTCGGCGAGTGTTGGAACCGGATTTGAGAATGTTTTAAGTGTAAGTCTATAAGCAGTTAAATATCGTTAATGTCAGTTATAACTTTGGATACATGTTGGATTATAGAATCCTAGTTATAAATATAGTGAAAGCCGACTGTGGATAGACATTTTATCATGAAATGTTATTGAATTTTAATTGAAGTGATAAGTACAAGTGATATGAATTATATATGGTTTATAATTTTGGTCAGCTTGTAATGTGATTCAGATGGTAATAAAATTGTATTTCAGGCTTTTAGCATAGCAGGCCTTGTGCCGGTGTGTATTTCAGGCTTTGATGCCTAGCAGGCTTAATGCCGGTGTGTATTTCAGGCTTTGATGCCTAGCAGGCCTTGTGCCGGTGTGTATTTCAGGCTTTGATGCCTAGCAGGCCTTGTGCCGGTGTGTATTTCAGGCTTTGATGCCTAGCAGGCTTAATGTTGGTGTGTATTTCAGGCTTTGATGCCTAGCAGGCTTAATGCCGGTGATGTGTTATAATAGAGAATTCATGAGTCACTTACAAGATGGAACATGTTTATTACCATAAGCTAAATGCTCGGGTAAGTACAAGTCTTTCATATTTGCAAGAAATAAGGTAAGTTGGTATATTCCCATTTGAATTAAGTAAGATGTGATATAGTTGAAGCTTCGGTAAGACTTTTAATATGTGCAATTGATCTTACCAGTGAGGTGTATGATTTATGTATAATGGAATTTAAGCTTGAATATGCTTATGGAAAAGTGGCCATATGTGAAAATGCTAAATGTGAAAGAGGTTGGATATGTTTGCATATGTGTATAATTGAGTATATGTGATTGATATATGGTGAATTGAAATGTACGGATGTTCGTTAGTAAGTAATTTCGAGGACGAAATTATTTTTAAGGGGGGTAGAATTGTAATATCCCGAAATAGGGGTTACGAGTTTGAAGAATAACTCAAGTGTTAGTGGGCCTCAAGAGTGGTTTGGATGTGTTTTTGGAGTTCCTAAAACTCTCGGATTGAAATGGGACACTTTGGAAAACTTTGAAAATTTTGGGTTAAAAGTGGAAATTGGGTGAAGGAGCCCTTA